>OY821781.1:1267500-2517500 GCA_963682175.1 Triglochin maritima
TCATACACGAGCAGTTTCAATCTCCACTCCCTCAAATAGTGGAATAATGAAATTTGCTAAGAAGCAGCTTACTTGCCTTGGATGTAAGGCTGTGATAAGGTATATTCTGAACATTTGATGGTATTCCTTTATGAAAATGGTGCTTTTAAGAACATCTTAGCCGCACTATGGGAGTATTCTCCTTGTTACTGTAGCATCTCCTTCATTGAACTCTTTTGTATAGAGTTTTGACATGTTTTGAGCTGATATCATACTCTTTGGATCCAGTGGTGTGAATCAGACGCTTTGTTCCCACTGCAAAGGAAGAGAAGCTGAACTGTACTGCAAAACCATAGCAAATGGTATGCAGTCTTTTGTTTTTACTTGGGCATTCTTCAGTTCTGATAACTAGTTCTGTCACTGCCATTATTAGCATTTTGTAAAAATAACAACTGACTTTGCCCTAGAACTAAAATGTTTGGATTTTCTACCAAATCTATGATAATCTACCAAATTCCTAAAGAAAACACTAAAATGTTTGGCACTTGCCAGCATTTTTTTTTGGGTTTATGAATCCACTGTTTGGATGCCATATTACAGTTTCTGAGTTGGAGATGCTTTTCGGAAGATTGTGGACGCAATGCCAGGAATGTCAAGGCTCTCTCCACCAAGATGTCCTTTGTACAAGGTTTTTCATCTGTCCAGTCCTGAACTGTTTTTATGTCATAAAAGGGCAACTTCGCATAGACTAACCCTTTACATTTAACTAGCCGGGACTGCCCCATCTTTTACCGGAGGAAAAAGGCACAAAAGGACATGGCTGAAGCGAAATTACAGTTGGATAGGTGGAAGTTCTAACATGATTCTCTCGATGGTAAGCTTAAGCTGGTTATGTGCCTTCTGCACCAGGTAAAGATCTCAGTTCTATTGATCTTTGAGCTGCATTACTTTGATCCTGATGTTATTGGATGACAATTGTTGAATGCTATTCAGGCCTCAGCCTCAGTCTGTTTAGTTGAATGAAGGTGTCTTGAGTTTAACTGGAATCCCTCGGCTGAGCAAGATTTAAGAAGGCTAAGATGGTCATCAACATCTTTTCAGCATTGTCAAGATGTTTAAATGTCTACTTGTAGCAGTATCACCTTCCACGCGAGTGGTTTTATCATTGTAAGCATGCAAATGATCACTAAAAGCATTATGTGCAGTCCTTGGACTCCTTGCGACCAACATGACATTGATTGGCAGGAAATAGAGGCTAACTTTATAGATGTAGCAGGTAATAGAGAGTTTGAACTTTGTGACGGAGGAGGTTCAGCTGACTCGGGAATCATGCCAATCTCAGTTGCAGTTGTACCAACTTTATTTGTACTTGTAATTTGTTTACTTACATTAATGCTGTATTATTATTATTATTTTTCGAGGAAGTTTGTTGCATTCCATTAGACCAAATTTAACGAGCTACGAAACCACAGCCCATTAAAACATACAAATTAATGTTAAGTTATTGACTGTTGACTTAAGGGGACTGGTAGCATAGGGTTGTCAGGTTTTGCTCGATTCTACAATTTGTTTGGAACTCGCTTGGTATTAAGTGGCACTGCTTAAAGCACAAGTTCACCCCTAGTTAGTGTTTAGTGGCACTGCTTAAAGCACAAGTTCATCCCTACTTGGTGTTAAGTGGCACTGCTTAAACTATTAGAAATCACAATGAAGGAAATCGTAGGAATGATGGTGCTGCAAGTGTGCACAAAAGCTCTACGGTATTGACCTCTTATTACATTATCAATCCAAGCAAATATTTACAATTGAAAGCCAGCATCTAAAGTATCACCAGAATATCACCGGTCTTAATATAACTCATAAGATGATAAGCCAAGGTGGAGGTTTACGTTCTAAGATAGATAGAGCCTCAGGCGTGTGGTAATTGGAGCACGGCATAATGGGCACAATGACAATGTCGCACTGCAATCCTTGCAAGTCTTTACGGAAAAAGAATAACATTAGTCCGTCAGCCTCCCAAAACTCCACATTATTGTATGCTATCCAAAAAATTCTAACGTGGTCTATTTTTAACTTCCAATTACATCATGGTTCTATAAAGTAAAGGAACGGAAAGGATGCTGCCGCAATGCAAACTCACAATGTTTTCTGATGATTATGCAAATGCAAACTCAAATGCACTCATAATCTTTAAGTGTGGAAAATATTTACTTCGAAATATTCTTCACCAAGAACGTGCAACAAAACTGAAGTCCTTCAGTATACACTGTTCTGTGATGGAAATATTTCTTCACCAAAAAACTATGCGACAATTTCATTTTATTTGAAAGCACCATGCAACTATGCAACAAAACTAAATTGTTCGGTAATGCAAGCATAATTCTCTTCCTTTTACGTTTGGCACGATTCAAGACTATGATGTCCACAGTTTGTAATAGTCTTGTCAGATTGACTTTAGTGATTTGACTTGTGTGAGGCAGTGAGGCTTGTTCCGATGATCAAATGGTTTAATGTTTGAAGAATGAAGTGCAACTAATTATTGCATCGATGAAACGAAGAGAGTTGCAACTTGACATGTTAATATGATTATATTGCTACAAGGGGGAAAAGATTTCGATCTTTCAAATTCTTTTAAGCATGGTGCTAAAAGATCATGCACCTACTTGGATTTGATGACAAACTTACCAAGTGACCACAACCAAAAGCCATATTCTTCACATTTGTTAAGCAAATTGGGCAGGCCTTAAGAAGAGGACAGTGATATCAGAAGGAAAATCCAATCACGAATTATCCAAATGCACAAGTCTGTGACGGCATTTATCGGTACCTGCTCTGTTGTAGATTGGGATTCTGGGGTGTTGGCTTCTTTAATTTCACTAGCTTGAGAACTCTTAGGTAAGGGCCGGATTGCATTATCATGTTCAATGACTGCAGGAGGTGGAGGTAGAGGAGCTCGTTGCGCAAATCTATCCCTGTGTGACCTGAATTTCAACAGAGATCTGCCCAATGATCCTCATGATGTAATACGAAAACGAACGTAAATCAACAAGCTTACCGAGGTTGGAGGCCAATGGCAACTTTATATTGAAAAGGTATTTCCATGAGTGCGGCAAGTGCAAACTGTGCCTCCTTTTTTTGCGGATTCATGTTACTGGACATGATCTTTGAGAATTCTACAAACTGCATAAATAAGGAGTAATGACATTTGGACATAGGTAGCCTAAACAAAAGAGATACAAAGGACTTCGAACTAGCAAAGTCAAGTGGATAGGTCATGAATCCAAATCTTCTTTGAATGATAGGCAAGATGGCCCATATTTAGGATAGACATCTGTCTCAAATTATATATCTATTTGTCCATCTGTCTCACATGTTAAGAATCACGAGCATAGTAGTAAAGCCAGCTGGTATATAGTCAAATTATTTCAAACATAGTAGATATTATTACGAATGATATATTGTAGCAAGCATGTGATTCCCAGTTCGGCCGTAAACTAGAATCACCTGAAAGTTGTCGAATGCTCTTTTTGGAATATGATCATCGAACTGATGCATTGAATCCCAAGGTCCATCCCCTACACCGACCATGATAATTGAAAGAGGACAGTAGCTAGAGAATGGAATTGAATCAGAATTGTTTATGTAAAGTAAAGAATAACAGGTATATTCTTCAAAATCTTACCTAGCTGCAACAATAGAATCTATAGTTGCCTGTTCCTGTGGACTAAAGACCCCTTGTGATGAGGGTGTAACCTGTAGTCCCCGATGGAGGGAAAAGGGGCAACATGATTCGCAAGTGCAAGTTAATATTCACTGATTATACCATTCCTGTCCACTAACCTGACCATCTGCAATTATGACGAGGACATGATATTGCCAGTTACTCTTCTCTACGATGCCAATTGATGCATAAATGAGTGGAGCAAACGATGTCGGGCCTGAAGAGTAAAGAAACACAGGAAGATGCCATGAGATTCTGTAGAGCCCACCCTTAGGAAGATTTTACTACAAAATGACTGCACAAAGTGCAGGTAAATCGTGTCCTCGTCTATGCAGCATCTCATGTCTATGCAGTGAGCGAAATGGGTGTGAGTTTGACTAAGGTTGAAATACGAACTGCAAATCAAGTTAGAAAGCTGGTATTACGAAACCAAGAAATACCAGCATGGATAGAGTACACATCCTATGACCCATGCCTCGTAAACAATTCAGTGCTAAGACAATCCCCACATTGGTTCGGTGTAGATTGGTCATTTAGTCCTTGATCCTTCAACATCTAACCTTTCATCTTCCCACACTACAACAAGCCACTAACACCCCCTTTTAATTACTCCACTAGTTCCTTTTTAATATCTTGCTCAATTAACATGATACAATTCAACCAATTGCAATTAAGCTTTCAAAAAATATTTGCTCAATTAACATCTATTGTAATTCTCTTTATAATTATTATTCTTATAACATCTCTTGAACCTAGGAGCCCAACCATCACCTCTTGCTTCCATTTCCTATATAAACATGACCTAACAAAGCACTTTCTCAACCATTACCAAGGATGAAGAATTTTTATGGTTCCATAATTTGATGGTTATTTATATTTATTAATTTTTAATCTATTTTTTTTTATTAACATTTTTCTGGATTTTCCATATTTAAAGTCGTTTTTTCTTTTGATCTAAATTGAAAACTTCATTTGTGCAAAGCACGAAGTTGGAAGTTCATTAAACACATGCAAAATAAGGCATGGCATTGGTCAACAATCAAATGTTTTAACTTCGACGGCTTCTAATTATTTTGCCACCAAATAATGAAATTTGAAATGATGAAACGAGAACAACCAACCTGACAAAGTAAGAAATGGAACAATCTCACGGTATCGTGCGAGGACCTCTTCAAAACCACGGCAACAACTATGATCAGGGTAGAAGCTGAAGACATGTTGATCATGTGTAGATGCTAGTGAAGAAGCATATAATTCGAGTAAGATTTACTTCTTAAAGATGTAGAATAGACAAATTCTGTGAAAGGAGATGCCAAAAGCACAAACCATCTCCAAATCCAAAACAGGGAATCAAATTGTCATCATCAAAGGGAGTGAGTGTTCTTCCTATTATAGAAATCGCTTGCTCATAAGGGTTTGGAGTCCTTCCAATAGCGTGAAGGGATTTTCTACCAAAAGAGTGTCTGCCTGCAAAATATAGTAGAAGTTTGAAATCATTCTTTCACTTCAGTCAATTCTTTGAAGTACAGGTGTAATAATAAGACATTACACCCAAAAACCATAGAGTAAACCAAGTTACCTGACCATTCATTACTTTTCGTAAAGTCAATTCCAAGTATCAAGTTTGATGATTCAAGACCTGCATCTCTTAATGCAGAAGTAACCTGAAAGAACAAGTTGTATCTCAAGCTGAAAAACTAAACTCGGCAAATGCACATCATCGTGCAAGAAAATGTCACTCTTCGAAAGTTGAAAGTCGAAACCGTACACAATTAGGAAAACATAACTAACCTGCTCAAGGGAACTGAAGTGGTCAGCTATATAAGTTGGCAGTGGATTGCTTGTTTGTCTGGATCCCATGGAATGTCAAATTAGATGAAACTTGATGCTTGGAAACATATCTCGACCTTTTGCTTGTTGAAAATCGTCTGGTGTCTACTGTAATTTTTTTGATAAGAGGTCTTAAATGTGTAATGAAATGAAAGCGTACTACTTGATTCTGCTTGTGTTCTGATATTTTTTGTTTGGCCAGCAATTGCAAATCATGATCACAGTAAAATCAGGAGAATCTAGTAAAAATGTAAATTATGACAACATAATTGTGTCTCTACCAGCATTTAACTTGTACCTTGATGATCAAGTGATCAACAGCTTTCAAGTCATAAAATTTCGGAGCTTAGACACCCTAACTTGAATTATCATTCCCTATAATTGCAAAATTTTGAATAAAATTCTAAGATGTAATTTTGTGTATCTATAGACCAAGTCTAACTTGGATTAGCTGGAAATTTCATAAAATTAGTAATGATATAAATTGGAATTTTTTTCAAAATAATAAGTTAAAAATAAAAAATTGGAAGAATATGCACGTTGAAAACTTATTTGACAAAGTATGCACATTGAAAATGACATCACTGATGCCGTTTTTATTCCAAGTGAAAACGGCATCAGTGATGCCGTTTTTACTTAGGTAAAATAATAATTCGAGGTCCTGTGTTTTATATAAAAATAACGCTATAAAAATGAAAATCTGAGATGTTATTTATTTCATAAACATAATTCTTGTGGCGTAAAATATACGGTAGGAGATTTGTTGAGTTTGTGCGGGGGTGACAGGGGACGGCAACCCCTGCGGGGGAGATGATATTCCATATATTGATCCGTTTACCCGGATTTACCCGTTTAACTGCACCAGATTTACCCGTTTAAATGCACCAGATTTACCCGTTCATTGCAGTACACCTACATCAATCATTGGATTACAATGATTACAACTCTTCCACAATAACTACAATGAGTTTTTGCAAGTGATGAAGATTCAAAATTTTCCAGATCAAACAATTTCAAGATCCAAAAAAAATCATTGCAGTACACCTACATCAATCAGGTGGAACGCCGCTCACTCACCGGTGAGCGAGACCCCCGACCGACCCGTTGCTAGTTCAACATTTCTTAGCTAAAAACGACATTTCAAAATCAAGAAAAAAATTGCCCAAGTAAAAACGGCATCCACAGTGCCGTTTTCATTAAGTGTAAAAAACGACATCAACAGTGTCGTTTTTACTTAATGAAAACGGCACCTGTGGTGCCGTTTTAATGTGCATATTTTGCTAATTAAGTTTCTAGGATGCATATTTTTCCAAATTTTTATTTTTTCTTTATTTTTTTGAAAATTTTTCCATATAAATTTCTCTTATTTCCTAGGGGTCATAACACTTCATCCTTTTACACCAGCAAAGTATTTCTAAAGATGCTTCACTATCAGTTACTCATTATGAACATAGACCTATTCTCCCAAGAAACCATGAGTGGCACCATCTCTTCGTACTCATAGATAAGTTCATTAGGTAGTAAAATACTAGCTCGAAGTAAGCACCCCAGCTACTCAATATGGACTTTTTCATAATAAACTGATCTGGCATAGCTTAAATGCACACAAAATAAAAAGTTCAACTCTCTCAGACTTTGCTCGCTTTCAACCTTATATTATACCGTTATTCACTCATTACATCCCTTTATTTTCGGTGTTCACTCGTTACGCCATTGTGAACTAGTTTTGATATCCGCTTGGAAAGTCCTCAAGATCAAATTGGTCATCCACATTTCATTAACCACAGAAAGAATCTTAACTTTGTGAACCACATGCATCAACGGATCAAGCTATAAAAAATGATCAAGCTAGTAACAGGTACAGTCCACAAAACCAAAGACACTACAAAATGATCCCTTCGAACCAAATAAAATAGAATTCCACGGTGAAACCTCAACATCCAACTGAAAACAAACACAAAAAACAAAAGTATATAAATGATGATCCATAGGTAACCGCAGAACAAAAACTCCTCGACCACTCAAACTAATCACACGCACAATCCACAAGCAAGCAGAACCACCAAGCAATTCTCTTCCGAAACCAACTACAACATAATTCCACCGAAATATCTCCAAATCCGACAGAAAACACGCACGGCACAACACAACTAAGATTTACAGCAACAAATCATTTGCAGATTCGACAATGAGCTTTACTCAACATAAACAATCAATAACAGAAATTAATCACAGATTCCGTTCCTCCAAACCAGTTTTAAGTACAAAACACTCTCCAACTCCACAAAATCCACCGAAAAATCACCATACCCACCAAAAAACAAACAGATCAACGTCAACTTCGTCTTAACTACGATTCCAATTCACAGATTCCAGTAAAAGATCCACAAAATCGTCAAGTAATCAACCTAATCACCGATCCAATCCGCGAAAACGAGATCGGAGACGAACAACAAGCGATCCTCACCATGATCGCGACGATCCAGACATAGAAGCAACGAAACCGATCCGATCCGAGAGAAGACCGTAAATTACCTCGAAATCGCCTATTCTTCGCTCTCGCCTTTCTGCTTTCCGCTCTCGAAGGTTTTGTTTCGTGACTTTCGTCCTTCCTGGTGTGGTATTTATAGGCGGCGGAGTGGCGGCTTCCCGGTGCCGTCACCGCTCGCGAGTTGGGAATTTGCTTGTTGGAGTGTGGAACGGAGAGAGTGACTGGGTGATGGATTACGGGTGGCGTGGAGGTAAGGGCTTCCGCGGAGGACCAGAACGCGACGAGTAGGAAGCGAAGGCTCGCGAAGTAGACAGCAAGCGGTGGCCCGAAGGATGGAACCATATTCTTTTGGAGACGATTTACTGACAGCTGTCGAAATTCTATTGGAGACCGGATTATTTCACATAAATTTTCGAACAAAAACTAGAAGTTAAGAATCAAACGTCGTGGGCTCCTAAATCAGCTCCTGAACGAGACGTAGCGACTCATGGGTTCAACTTCCAAGCCAAGTCTAGCGAGTAGCGAGTAAAAGCTCATAATAGCCGAGTTGAGCTAAGATTTGCTAGCTCAGTTGTGGCTTTACTATCGAAAAGCTCGGACGTTCCCCTTCCTCATTGAACCGCTAGCAAAAGCTATCGCTTACTCAGTTTTCAAACAACTCAATACAAGTCACAAGACACTCAAAAAACAACCAGACACCAAATTTGGCAACCATCAAACAATACGTGGCACGAAATCTACACGCACAATCACGGTTCAGATGTTGACGTTGATTAAGAGCCCATTGGATGCATGACGTCTAAGTGTGTGTCAGAAAAAAATTGTAGATTTGCCAGACGTCAAGAGAAACATCCAAACAGGGTTTGTTTGCTTGACGTATGACGAGAGGATTTGTGTACAATATGCGTATGGAAGAAGCAAAATAAGGGCTGCTTATGGTATCTCGGTTTTTTACATGTTAACCCTAACGCAACTACTTGAAAACATGATAAACCAATAAGATTTGGTGGTATCTCAAACCATACTTGGTCGATTTTGCCTAAAATGTGAGCCACCATATCCTACGTTCTGCACTCATTTTATTTATTTATTAAAGTAACTAACCACTCAAACAACCCCTAATGGTGTGTTTGTAGGGGTGCGAGTGGGACGAGGTTTTGTGGCCACCATTACTCGCCCCGCTTAAGTAAGCAGGGGTGCGAGTTATCACTTGATCAAAGTTAAATACAATAAATTAAATTTTTTTTCTTAATATTTTCCATTTGATCAAAATTAGACATATAAAATCAATCGATGTATATTTTTAAAGTTAGATACAAAAAATCAGAGCTAAATATAAGACAAACGTGAGTATGTGTTATTGGGTTATGCATGTAGTTTTTTATATCTGCAACCAGCATTAGACGGGGCGGTAGGTCAAACCCGCCCCATTTACATTCCTTTGTGTTTGGATAACAATGAAGTAGAGAAAAGTAAAGAAGAGAAAATAAATAGATAGAAGATAAAAGAAATTATGTTTACTTTCTCTTGTTTGGATACAAGTAAGTTAGGAGAGAAAAATATGTAGCATCATATTACCAAAATACTAATGTTATTTTATTTAAGTGTTTTTTTGGGAAGAATGGACAAAATTCAATTTTCTCTCAAATTTAGGAGATAAAGTTGAGAGTCTATTTTGTATATGATGATTTACCTCAATTTCTCTTCATTTCTCTCTTTAAGTAATCTAAAAGGTAGAAAATCTAACTTTCTTTTATCTCAATTTCTAAACTGGACTGCTAAACGTCGTCAGTAAATTACTTAAATCGTCTTGCCAATTAGCATTTTGTTATTCTTTTTTATATACTTATTTTCGCTCTCAATAGACTCTCATCTTTTCATACTACAACAAAAAATAACTATGAAAAATAAAATCAGAGTAAGAATGCAGGGGGCACCCCCTACGGGGGAGCGCAAAGCGAGCAAGCGCGTTTTGTGGACGTTTTTTATTTCGACACCCTATTGTTGTACTCCAGATATTGATCCGTTTACCAATTTATTTATGTTTGTGTTTTTTCCTCACTCCATCACACCGAAATCTTACAACAGAACCTGAAATAATTTGAAATAACACACCATATAAATTCAAGATTTAAAAAAAAACAAAAAAATAGGAAGTGGGGAGGCATCCTAGCCAGACGTCATGATTTTTTTATTTTTTACGGGACATAATTGATATTAAACAGATTGTTAATGAAAAAATGTAATTAAGACCGAAGATCAAAGTAAAACTCGGAGTACGTTAAAAATTCCCTTTCTAAAACAGACTCTACAACTTATTTGGGGTGTTGTTTTTGACATATCGGTGAAACAGCAAATATCCAATAACAGATGCCCGACTGCTCGGGTACCAATGGAGCCCATGATCCGAATTTCACAAAAAAAAACACACAGTGACGCGAGTCCATCCATCAACCCGCGCGATAACCTCATCCACCATGCTCGCCGCCCTCCGCCCCGTCGCGACCCCGGCGAGGTTGCCGCGTATCGCGCCACGTGTTCGTCTCCTGACTACCACCGTCTCTCTTCCTCCCCTGAAGCTCCTCTTTAGCCGCCGGGGAAGCCTCACCCCGAGACGAACGGGATCGTTCCGGAGACGACTCACTGCTCTGGCTTCGTCCGCCTCCGCCTCCACCTCCACCTCCACCACCCAAGGTATTATCGGTTTTAAGACTTTGAGGAAGTGGGAAGTTATCAACTCTGGAACTGGAGTCTTGTGACTTCGAAAGTTAAAACCGAAACTAGTTAAGTCAATTATGTATTCTGAAAAACTTCGAGGAAGTGGGGAACTGGACTTCCGAAATGGCTTCGGGGTGGTTGGTAGTCTGAAAAACTTTAAAAATTCTGGAATTCAAGTTTCAGTAGGACTTCCCACCGGTACTTAAAAACATGGTAAGTTAGAGAAATGGAGGTATGGACTAGAATTCGGAAGTTAGAGGAATGGAGTTATGGACTTCCCTTTGCCACTTCAAATTGCAAACCAATCGCATTTAAGCGTATAGGTGTCCTTGCTTGATGCTAACTAATTTATTGTTTAAGGATTTTGAGTCAGCTAGTCGGACACCAGTAGGTCAGATGGTCTAGTCATCTCTTCTAATAAAACTAAAGGAAGTTAGAGAAATGGAGTGATGGACTTTCCTTCACTACTACAAAGTGCAAACCAATTACATTTAAGAGCACGAGTATCTTCGCTTGACGCTAATTGATTCGAGTTGAAGGGCTTGGAGTTGGCTAGTCGGACACCAGTAGGTCGGATGGGAGAGTCAAGTAGTTGGCTGATATTGTGTCAAATTTGGACTTCCTCAGATGAGCAAGAAATAAAATAATCAGAAGGGATGATATTACTATCTTATATTCGAACTCCAAGGGTCTATGTTTAGTAGTTGTTTCAATAAACTTACCAGTTACCATTACATGTATTTGCATAAATGTGATGCCAGAGCTATAGTAATTGTTCATATACTTATAAAATGTGATCTGATAGACTTATCATTCCCATTGGACCGTAAAACTTCAGAGGCATCTGGAATTGCATCTAGAAATACTCAAGCTTCAGAAACACTCAAAAAGTACTAGGAGATACCCACTTACCCTACTAAAAAATATTCAATTTCTTTTTTCATGTATTACATCGTAAAGCTTACTCCACATCTCCACAATCTGACAATGTTTAGTTGTTCCTTGCTAAAAATGCGATATAAGGGTTTTCCTTTTACAAGCGAATAGTTGTTGTGGTCAATTGTATTCTTCTTTTGCCACTTCTATTTTAAAGAAATAGCAGGAGTAAAGATTACTTTCTGATTGCTCGCAGGCTCTAATCATTTCGATGAAACTGTCGAGGAAGCATTTGACGTCATTGTGGTGGGTGGAGGACATGCAGGTTGTGAAGCTGCACTTGCGTCCGCTCGATTAGGTGCAAGAACGCTGTTGCTAACCCTTAACATTGACCGTATTGCATGGCAGGTCTATGTCCGTCCTCTATGTATTACGAACTACTTGCTCTTACCAATTAAGAGCAGTGACCCATAACTGTTAGCTATTATTAGTAGGAACTACAAGAAACGTTTAAGCTTACACTGTTACACAGCATGTGTATCAATTTTTTTTGACATCACACTAAAATCATTCTGAAGCATGATTTCTCGCTGTCCTACTTGGAATGTTTGTTCAGCCTTGTAATCCAGCAGTTGGTGGGCCTGCCAAATCTCAACTTGTGCACGAAGTAGATGCTCTTGGGGGTGAAATTGGGAAAGTCACTGACAGGTTATGCTCAAATCACTATTCATCCCTCATTATTTCATGTCACTTTGATTAAGTGATTTGTGGACTGTAGTAATGGGTTGATAACCCTGTGTTGTATTGACCCTCTGACTATCACGTCCAAGTTAAGCTGTTGTATGCTCTGCTAAGTGGTTGACATGTGTTATTCTATTGTTTGTGTTTTCCTCCTAATTTATTTTTGTTTCCATGATTATTACTTTTAGTGATTTCAAACTTTATCTGACGACACAGAGCGAGTTTGAGTATTTGACGGTTATGTTGCAGATGTTATCTGCAGAAGCGAATTCTGAACATTTCAAAAGGCCCTGCTGTTCGAGCATTACGTGCACAGACGGATAAAAGGGAATATGCGATGGAAATGAAAACGATATTAGAGAGGTTGGCATTTTGGGTGGTATGGTGCTAGTGCTATATTGACTTGGTTTGTATCTTTTGGTTTTGCATTCATGTTTGTGGCCGTCCTTCATGCGTCTTGCTCTAATGTGTTGAACTGTTGATATGCCCGCAAAATTTTGGGTGGTGTTCATCTTGTCATTCTTTAATTGTGTTTAACATTGTGCTAAATATTTTTAGACATTTGCAAGTGATTTCTTACCCTTTTATATATTTATTTAGAAGTATGGTTAAATTGCAATCATGATTTCTCACTTGATTTACTTGGGTAATACATACTAGTCTGGACTAGTGGACCAAGCCTTCTTTTGCGAGCTTGTTTGGTCCAATTGTGATTGGATAAAATACTTGTTTTGATTACATTCTATTCCTAAATTCTAATACAAATTATAAACACTATTTTGTTTCAGTACACCAAATCTTTTTATCAGAGAGGCTATGGTAACTGAGATTGTGGTTGGGAAGAATGACAATGTTCAAGGTGTTCAAACTTTTTTTGGTGTGAGCTTTTCTGCTCCTTCTGTTGTACTTACAACTGGAACTTTTATGAGTGGGAAGATCTGGGTTGGAAAAGTTTCAATGCCAGCTGGGAGAGCTGGTGAGTCAGCTTCTTATGGGCTGGCAGAATCTCTACAACATATGGGATTTGAAACTGATAGGCTCAAGACTGGTACACCTGCACGTGTTGACAAACGAAGTGTTGATTTCTCTGGATTGGAACCACAACATGGTGATTTGGAGGTTTGAAGAGCAAAACTAGTTTAGTTGCCTTTTATTATTTTGTAGAACAGGCTTGTGATAATTTCTATGTTATATACATGACTTCTGTTCTTTTAATGAAATTACTTCATATATGGTCATTTTTGTATTTGCTTTGATTATGATCCATGTTTTTGTTTATTTTTCATGATATCCTTTCTTCCTTGTTCCTGATTTAGTTATATGTTCTGAGGCATATATTGACGTTCGTCTTCACATCTTAATGGAGATAATGTTATTGAAATTACCTTATTTTTCATCAACTTTGAATTTTAGTCTTGGTACAATGGTACCACAACAGGAGTTGCTTATCCTTTTGAATTCCTTGTTTCAATATTGGTCTATCTATTTCCTCAGATTTGGATTTTTTTCCACTTTTTCAAAATTCACTCCTTTAAGAGAATTTAGTCATACTACTACATATATTGATACTTCCCTAAAGCCTGTAGCATCTACAATCTGTCACTAGGTTGTGATACTCTTTAGCAATTTGCACATTTCTGAATCCGTCTCTACTACAGGTAGGTTGGTTTAGCTTTGATCCGGAGTTCCATGTGGAAAGGGAGCAAATGTGTTGCTACTTGACACGTACTACAAACAGCACTCATCAGCTTATAAAAGACAATATACACGAGACACCAACTTATGGTGGCTGGGTTGAAGCTAAGGGACCAAGATATTGCCCTTCTATCGAAGACAAGGTAAAAATTCCTCTTACAGTTAACGTGTTGAAAATGCTACGGCGATCCTCAAACTTCGTACTCAAGCTTCACTAGCTCCATTATGATTTTCTCCTTATTTTTCTTCTTTGACCTTGACAGATGAACATGCCTCCTTGTTCACTATTATCTGTTCTACATCATATTAGACAAGTATACAGTTGAGATAGAGATGAGCAAGTGGTTTTACTTTATCTGTCACAATAATTACCTTTTCTTCTTCTTCCTATAACTCTATTATTACATATTAAAATATTATTGAAAATACTAATACTATATATCTCCTGGTGTCCATTTCCCCCCTTACTGTTGTCTATTGCATTTGCACCATAGCACATGATATGATGATAGCTTATGTATTATGTATTATTTTTTCTTTGTTCCCCTGACTACGTTGGAATCATGTTAACATGTGAAAAACTTGTCCAATAACTTCACATCTCATTGGATGTATTAGTTATGTCTTCTGTTGCATTCTTATGTGTATATGCCTCTGAAAAAAGGGAAAACAACCTTGACCCTGAGTTAGCTTTACGATTGATCCTGAACCAATCACATTTTACAGATTGTTAGGTTCCATGACAAAGATTCTCATCAAATATTTCTTGAACCGGAGGGTCGCAACGTTCCTGAGCTGTATGTGCAGGTTTGCCTTTTTAGATAAATTTTTTACTTTCTTCTACAAATAAAAGTCTAACTATACATGACTGACATCAATTTGCTTTGTTAAATTAATCATAGATATACTGTTGTCTCTTGTATGTGAAATTGCACAAGGCATACCTGCTTTAAAAAACTGCAAAATGAGCCAAGTTCAATGCATTTGCCTCCATGTCCCACACTTCTCCAATTTCCATATAAGTGGCTATAATTGCCTTTTATTTAGGGGTTTTCGACAGGTTTGCCAGAAAGGCTCCAGTTGGCTCTTCTGAGAACTTTACCTGGACTGGAGAATTGTTTGATGTTGAGACCTGCTTATGCTGTTGAATATGATTTCTTTCCTGCACATCAATGTTCAAGATCTTTAATGACCAAAAAGATGGAAGGACTTTTTTTCTCAGGTCAGATAAATGGTACTACTGGTTACGAGGAAGCTGCTGCACAGGTAAATTATCCTACTTATTAAGTTTTTTTTTGAACTGTGAAGTGTTTCTAATCAAGAGCTACTGCTAATTTGTTGAAACATCTGGCGACGTCATCATCACCCTGAGTGAATCATGATATCCTTCTTGATTTCATCATTATTTTAAGTGGCATTTTTAGGGATCTTGATCCAACAATTCCTGTGTAGGGTATCCTATCTGGAGTCAATGCTGCACGACATTCATCTGGAAAGTCCCTCATCGTCCTTGAGAGAGAAAGCAGCTATATTGGCACTCTCATTGATGATCTTGTCACAAAAGATCTTCGAGAGCCATACCGCATGTTAACAAGGTAAAAATTAAATAGTAAAATGGTGTATACACGTTGTAACCTTGACTGTCAGTAAATTGTTATTTGTTTTGTATGTTGTTTGATCTCTAAATTTCCGATGCTTATATTTAATTCTCAATGCGAAAATCATGGAATATTTCCTGGGAAAATGCTTCTGGTTAAGATACTTATCATTGTTTTTAAATAATTTAGTCGCTCAGAACATAGACTTCTTCTTCGGTCTGATAATGCGGATAGCCGTCTAACTCCTTTGGGACGGGAGGTTGGTTTAATAGACGATAGAAGGTGGGACCTCTACCAGTCTAAGCAAGCTCGAATCTTGGAAGAAAAACAAAGGTTAAAGACCACACGTATCTCAGGTTTGTCTGTCCTTAATTCCATCAATCAATTTGCGGACATGAAAACTTACTCTCGGTGCTCATAATTTATGAAAAAAACAGAGTAATTGTCAAACTGACTTGGTACTATAGTTGGTTTTGAACATGAAAATTTCTGCTTTTTTCAAAGTTAATTTGTATGCTGTATCACAGGGGAAGATATAGCTTCCGAAATCACTCTTTTATCTGGCCAACCTGTTAGAAGTTCTGCCACTCTGGAAAGCGTACTGAAGAAGCCTCACGTACAGTATAGTGTACTTGACAAACATGGGTTTGGAAACAAGCTTCTATCCAAGATTGAGAAAGATTGTGTCGAGATTGATATCAAGTATGAAGGCTTTATCGTACGTCAACAAAGCCAACTTCAGCAGGTTAGAATAGGGCGTTGCTATGCACTTCTAGCTATCATCATGCAGTACCTTTGTCTCATCACTCTAATATATTTGGATCTTGTGCTAGATTGTCAAGCAACAGCATAGACCCCTTCCAGAGGGTCTGGATTATCATGCAATGACAACTCTATCCAAGGAAGCACGTGAAAAACTCTCCAAGGTATCTCACCGTGCCTTTTGGTAAATTGAGTTGTGAAATCTAACTAACAATCCTTATATGGTGCTTCTTGTGGTGAAAAAGGATACATGTCCTAGTCCATCAAAGTTTTTGTTTAAAACTACTCCATGCTGTGTAGTTATTTGCTTCTGTTAATTTCAAATTTAGTTTCTTTACCGATAAGAAACAGTTTCACACAGTTGACCTGTAGGTGAACTTTTGCTTGCTACATAAAAGCATTTCCTTAATTGTAGATCCGTCCCGAAACCATAGGGCAGGCAAGCAGAGTGGGCGGAGTAAGTCCTGCTGATATCACAGCGCTCCTTATCTGCCTCGAAGCTAATCGTAGGAAGGCAAATGAGAGGGCAAGATGTGAAATGCTGAGGTCCATGACTGCTGATGTCGATGCTGATGAATTAGTCCCTGCCCTCACCACTGCTGTCCAAACGACCGACCTGTAGGCCTTCAAGTTGTAGTATCCAATCTCGCCTTCCTTCCATTACACTGCGAATCTGCCGTTTTTACAGTCTCGAAGCTCAGCGTTAATCTGCCTGATGTGCGGAAGAATTTGGATCGGCTCTCTTAATACAGTAAATTACTATTCCCTCCCATTCGATATGCCAAGTAGGCATCAAAGATGTCCTGATTTATGGAAGAGTTGATGCTTAAACGGAGTTTCTTGTGGTTCAGGATTTTGCGGGACACGGCTGGTACGGTTAAGCTGTTGTCGCTGTGTTGTGGATTAGGTAAAATGAGATGTTATTTGTTTTGGTGTAATGTTTTATAGCTTACTCATCTACGAAGAGTATAATGTAAACTTATGATTTTCCCCTCATTAAATATGGTGTAAAATTCTTTTATTTTCTTTCGAAAATTCGAATTTAAGCAGATGATCAAGTTCAGATTTTATAAATCTAGGCAAAAGAAGTGTTTACACGTCCATATGTAATGGTCTAGGTAAGAAGGAAATTTTGTCTGCTTTCCGTTTTCCGCATAATTTTTGCTCAAATGTAAGCAAGAGCAATAGCTACTCAAATAATTTAAATATATAAATATTTTTAATCATAAATTCACTGTATTGAGATTTTGCTCCTTAAAAAAAGGAAAAAATTATGACACAAATTCTTAATGACACTTCTAAATTCTCAATCACCGTCTTTTATTTTAGGCTATTTTCAGTTAGAAAAATTGCTTTCGCCATGTGTGATATTTTTGTGACTCTCGAAGAACTCCAATCCCCCCTGTATTTAATTTAATTTTTTAAAAAGAAAATAAGTAGTAGAAATTAGAAAAAAGTATATATCCTTGAGGTTTAACCTTTTGCGTCTCTCCAAAAACTCCGAAATATCTTGTCGTGTTTAGTTGCAAAGAAAAAAAAACTAGTTGGGGAAAAATATTAGGCGACTCTGGGTTTGCCCAAAAAAAAGAAAAGAAAAGAAAAGGAAAATATGAGTGGAAAAAAGCAATTATCCTAGGGGTTTATATACACTGCGGCGGAATCTCACCTTTCCAATTCCCGCCCAACCTAAAATCGGAACAGAAACCCCCAAATGGCGATCCGCACCGGAACCTTCGCCGGCGCGAGCGTCTTCCTTTCCCGTAACCTCGTCGCGCCGGAGGTCTACGACTCCGTCCACGACGCACTCCGCCTCAACGGCGCGGACGTCCTCCTCTGCTCCGATCCCTCCCGCAACGGCCCCGACGACTACCACGTCATCTCCGATCGGACCCACGTGAGGAGCTCGTGACGTTCTTTTTACCTTTTGTGGTTTCTGTGTTTTTTTCACCATTTTGTTCGGCGTTTTTGAAGTGTTTCGGCTTGTTTCGTGTATTGTTTGTGGATTGAGATGATTTCATTTGCGGTGTTTGCGCTTTTCGTGATTTGTGCGAACTCGTGATTGTGTGATTTTTGTTGTTGTCTGGCATCCTGTGGGTTTGTGTTCATGCATCGTTTGCGTTTTTTGTGATATCCGAAAGTTCGGTTCAAGATAACGTCATCTCCGATTGAACATGCGTGAGAAAATCTTGTGACTTTTCTGAGATTTTTGTGTATTTTTCTGTCTTAAATGTTTCGTTTTATTTTCAGGAGAAGTTTGAGGATCTTAAAGCTAAGGGTTGCAATCTAATCGGTAAACCAATGTTTCCTATTATATTATTACTAGGTTTAGTTTCCAACTATAACTGGTTTGATTGGTTCACTGGATATTTGGCTTTTCCGTCTATGTGGCTAAAAAGGCATGATGAGCTACAAGGCATAACTCCCCAATTGTGATAGTCTTACTGGATGGGTATGCTAGTTTCGTAAATTTAAAACAATAGACAAAAAAAGAAGCTGTGATTCTTCAGCAATCTGATGACTTTTATGCTACCTGCCCTCAATGCTCATGTTGTTAAGGTCATATGGCCATCATACTCGGTGACATTATTGCTAGTGACAAATTGTAATTGGCAAGCTTTGACTTGTCAGGTTTTCAGTTTATTCCTCTAAAAATGGATTAATCAATACTTGACAACAATGAGGGAGATATCTGCATATCCCGCTTAACATTTTTAGATGATTTGAGATTTTTGTGATTGCTAATAGGAGTAACATGCATGGCGTTTGCTAGATTTGAGCTGTCTGGATATATGCTATGCTATCATTCTGGGATCATGACGTGGGGTCCAGATATAATTAGAGTTCAGTTGATTTGTTGCCTAGATGGATATTTTAGCCACACTGTTGTAGCAATGACACCTATCGAGGGTGAGAACACCACAAAAGAATGAAACATAAGGATCAGATGTGTAATAGAGAAAAGTTTTAAAAATTGTTTATGGAGATAGTCACTACTTTTAAAGGAGAAAACTGTGGGCAATTCACCTGAATTTTCCTTCTTTGGATGTTTTCACAGGACCACATTGTGTTCTTTTTTGTGCCAAAGAGCGCAGAGCTTTGCCCAAGAAGGGCTATATCTGCTGTCTTGCTATGGATGGTGTCAAAATACTGACATCTGGTTTTGAAAAAGATGAGAAAGTAAGTAGCGATTTCGGTGATGTTCTTTCCAGTTTGAAGACAACTGCAGTTCTCTACTTCTACATTCCCTGTGATTTCATAATGGTGTAGAACAATTATTCTGTATCAGGTTCGGATTGAGCAAATTGTGACTGCCATGGGAGGGGTTTTGCTCAGCAAGACATCACTTGATGTTAGCTTTGTAATTGTGAAGTGTGTTTTGGCTGCCAAATATAAGGTAAAAACTCACTAAATTGGCTAATATCTCTTATCCACCTAATACACAGTTTTTTTGTGACCATTAGTTGTTGTTACATTCATAATACAGAAGAAATTGCACACGAAATGATAAGAAATATTTTCAGATAAAAAAAACAGTGCTTGGAAATTTGGGTGTCAATTCCAAAGCCATCTCTCCTTGTCTTATCTATACAGATATATACTTTTGCGTCATACATTCATGTCAATTCTAGATTTATCTTGAAGTGATTTTGGATTATTGAGATATCAATTGTTGATTATGTTCCTGTTTACGTGTGTAATAGCAATTTTCCATCTTTTTTTCAGCACATATATTTTATTTAACTTATGTTAACACATATATTGATATCTAACAATTTGTTGCAGTGGGCCTTAAGCGTCCTAAAGAAACCAATAGTCAATGTAAGTTGGTTAAACCAGTGCTGGACAGAGCATCGCCTTGTACCACATGAATGCCACAGAATTCTTCCCTTCACTGGTTTGACAATTTGCGTGACTAGATTCCCTCTTGGTATGTTCGGTTTATCTTATCATGATATGGCTCTTTCAGCTGAATGTTCCCACTGGTTTCTCAAATGACACATTTTTCATTGCATTAGATGAACGGAAAAAGATGGAGCAAATGATCACACAAAATGGTGGCTTGTACAACGGCGATCTCACAAAAAAGTGTACTCATTTGGTTTCTGATATATCCTTTGGTCTTGTGCAGACTGCACATATACTTGAAGAAATGTTTATTTACGACTAGGGCTCATTTTTGCAACTCACGACAAGAATCATAAGTTGTTTTTCATCAATTCATTCTAATTCTATTATTTGAGTTGTATTGCTAATTGTAGGTGATTACGTGCTTCAGCTGTTTTG
This sequence comes from Triglochin maritima, assembly GCA_963682175.1. Classification (NCBI taxonomy): domain Eukaryota; kingdom Viridiplantae; phylum Streptophyta; class Magnoliopsida; order Alismatales; family Juncaginaceae; genus Triglochin; species Triglochin maritima. The sequence continues at coordinate 1,288,196 of OY821781.1, forward strand.
GTGTTTCTTTTGGCCTGTGGTGCAGTCTTAACATCCCAACTTAAGCCTTCATAATCTTTGCTAATATTCTTCTCTGGACAAATAAATCAAACTTTCCTCTCTGTTGAATTTGACTCATCACAAGCAGCCTTTTTATGGTATTATGTTCCACCTTGACTGTTACTACGCTCCTGAAGGCGACAAGTATATGGTTGCCAAACGATGGGGTCATATCCACATAGTCACACGTCGATGGATTGATCAATCCATTGCTAGAAAAGGTAAATTTGAGGGGCTTGTCTGCTACTAACCAGATTAATCTCTGCAAGCCTAGAAAAAAAAGTGGTTAAAAGATGCTAAAATAGTTCCTTAGCTTTGTTCCTGCTTTGTAGATTGTCTGGAAGAAAGGCATTTCACCGTTCACGGATCTTGTAATTCATTCAGTGAGAACAAGAGTTTTGTCAGAGAGCAGCAGAGCCAGGAGTCTGTCCCATTGAATCGCAATGGAAACTTCGAAGCTTGCCCCTCCCAAAAAATATCTTCCACTTTTTCGGATGCTGTTACTGCAATGAAGAATGAAGTGCCTACAGTTCCTACCCATGATGAATCAGCGTTTAGGCATTGCATTGCTGAAGATTCTGAAGAGGAAGGCAATGATATGTACTTACTGAAGTGCAGAATTTCACTTATTGGTTTTGATAATGCAGAATCCCGCAAACTCATAGGTATGATTCGGAAAGGTGCGGGGACAAGGCATGATCTTCTGAGCGAAAGGTTGACACATGTTATTGTAGGATCACCGTCTGCAACGTGAGCTTACCCTAATCTCTGTCTCTGTTTTGATTCGTTAAAAATTACATTATGAGACATGATGAATATTTGTCCTTATGGTAGTAAACTTTCTCTTTAGTGAAAGGAAGGAGCTAAGGCAATTAGCTACTTTGGGTGTCATAGACATGGTCAAAACTAATTGGCTTGAAGATTGTACTCGGGTGAGAAAAGAACTTCCTGTTTCTCCGAAGCACAGTGCTTCTGATCTGTTTTCTCCCAATGGTATGCCATTAGGTTCTGCCTGCACATCTATCCGTTTCAGTTACAGTTTCAATATTCAAAACTAATGATGTTTAACTTTCTCTAGATTCTATTTGCTACAGTAGGACATGTATGGATAATATCGTCGATGGAAACAAAAAGAATTTGGCTGTTCAAGAAGAAGAATTTGCATTTGGAAATGTTGGAGTGAAAGAAGCACCAGAACTGAATATTCTGCAAAGTAACAACTCTATTCTAACGGCCAAGTCTAAACAGCAATTCTCAACATTACCGGCTATCAGCGAGCACAATAGTGGTCGCCTTTTAAATACAAACTCTGGGGATCTGCCCTCCCAAAGAAGATGCAAAAATATTTTCAAGGGGCATTCATTTTGCTTTTCTAAATCTTTTCCTGAAGATCGGGTTAGTTTCTTCCAATTTACTTTGCTGAGACTATTATTTTGGATAAAATAATAAAATACGTTTTTAATTCTCTAGCTCGTCATTGTCTTAGAGCAAGCTATTGTTAATTTGCTACGGAAATCATGGTTATGCTATTTCATTTGACAAATATATTTCTCTTGGTTAAATGGAAATTGGTTGTTTGGAATGAACTAGGAATGAGATTATTTTACTTTGTCTTGAGTTCATTAGTAAAATAGGTGCATGTGGACTCATCAGGCTGAGTACTGGATGTTCATGGGGTTATGTTTAGTTATTACATTCTTTAGATTGAACTTTTCTTTCTTTTACATCCCCATACAACGTTGGATGAGCAACAAGTGTAAAGCTGAAATTGTTTGGGCATGGTTGAGGCTTGGGCTTATCTTTTTTGACTTTAGACTGTAGCCTTAAATGATTATTTTCTGGCAAGTCTAGAGCTTTTGCTGTCAATTGCTCAGAAGCAGTTGTAGTTGCTCTATTTTTGCATTGCTAACTTTATGGCATTCTTGGACTCTTAAATCAAACTTCATTTTTTTCTGATTATTTTTGTTCTTCTTTGTTTTCTGATCTTTTTTATTTGTTCACAAGAACACGTGGTCATTTTAATTTCCTTTTTCCTGCAGCGAATTGATATCATTGAGTGGGTTGGGGAAGGAGGAGGGGTGATCATTGACGACAATCAAAATGCACGCTTCATCATTGAATGTCATGGCCTTTTATCAGACCAAGCTAAAGTGGACCGATCTACGAAAGTTTCGAGTCATTGGATTCGATCATGTTTGGAGGTTTGCATTGTTGCCTATGCCTTGCATTGTTTCTTTACGCTCTCGCAATTTCTTACTATTAAATTCCCGAGTCTTCAGCCACACCATTGAAGAATATTGGACATTGTTACTCTACCACTTCCCAAAAAATTGGCTTTTATTCGTAGTACAATCATCACAACATCAGTCATCAGCTACAATTCCCTAGTCTGTACTGTATACTCGTGCCAACTTGAACCAATTTCTAGTTTGTCAATTTGATCCATACATTTGTTTGGGCCCTTAATGATGTAGTTATGTGTCTCTAACGGTATGTTGAAGCCTCACTCAATATAGAGGTAAGCAAGGCATTGATTCATGTTAACCTTGCACTTAGATCATTCGTTGTTGTTGAATGCCCTTTGCACTTTTATTAGTTTGTATGTTACAAATGTTCATAATGTTATGATGCTCATATCCACTGTAGGATAATTGGATTACTTGATACATAACATATGTATGTACTCTCATTACTAGCATCAACTCTCTTTAAATGCATCAGCCCTTGGAGGCATGGCTGACAATGTGTTGTTTATCTTGTTGAAGGAGGGATGCATTCAAGATGTTCATAGCCACATTCTCTACACACCTTTGCCCTGTCAAGTTCCATTACCTGGATTTGAAGGCATTCGATTTTGTCTCTCCCAATATGAGACAAGAGAGAAGCAGCTGTTGAGAAATTTGTGCTTCACATTGGGATCTAAATGCACTGAAAAACTGACGAAAAGGGTCACGCACCTGCTTTGCAAGATCAAAAGCGGCCCTAAATATGACGCTGCGTGTAAATGGGGCATACAATCCACAACTGCTGACTGGATCACTGAATGCATCAGAAAAGTAAACCCCCTCCCCCCGTGATGGTTATGTTAAATAGAAATTAGTGGTTCTAACGTCATCTTCTGCTTTTCAGAATAGGATGGTTCCATTGGATGAATTTCGACCCAAAGAAGTTACTTCACAAGACATTGAGGCAGGTCTCTGCACAACTACACAGGGTCCTACAGTTGCAGATGGCCTAATTTCCGAAGAGACACAGTCCCAGTTGCTCAGTGCATGCCAAAGGACAACAACTTCTTTAAAACAAAAATGTGGTACATGTGAATTCCATTTGGTTGTTTTATCCATGGTTGACATCATAGTAAAGATAGTGCCGATAACTTATTTATTTGAAATGCCAGAATATCCAACTATTCTTAGGAAAAGGTGTTTAGAAGATGGTTTCCATGATAAATTGTCCTCAAAAACTAAAAAACTGGAAAACCGAGCAGAAACTTCTGATGTGGCAACTGTAATAGAAGACTTCTTGCAGAAATCTGATATGGTATGACATGCTATTCCTAATTTTTTTTCTTACAAATATAACTTTCACTTTATCACTTATTCTTGATTACAGGTCCAAGACCAGAAGTCACCTGACAACAATGGTTGCAAAAGAAATGTATGCTTGTATTACATTAAATTCTTACCTTCAGTTGTTGACGTTGTCATTTTTAAATGATTGGGTCATTACCTGCACATTGCAGAGTTTTCCACCCGATTCAATTCTTAATCAAGATCATGCTGCTCCAGATACTTCATTGAGGATTCCAAAGCATTGGTCAGACAGGTTCTTTGTTAATTATCATTCTTTTACTGAAAATAGTACAGAGAACTTAGCTAAATGATTGATGATGTTACCTTATGAACATAAGTGCCATATATATAGAATTCTGCTGCATCGGTTAATCAGGAAATGTTTATGGAGGCTTTTAGATCTTGGGTCTGTCCTTCCAATGCCCATTGAATCTGAGATGAAAACCCATGCTTCAACATGGTATTGTTGTTCAGATGTTGCCCTGCCCAATACATCCTCCCACATGACTACATGAGTGAAGTTTGAAATATAGTGACTACAATGGCTACATCCTACATGTGAATGGAGGAAACTAAGATCCTATATGTTACAAGAATAGTCTAAGTTGTCCAATTTGAGACCATTCTCAACACCTACATGTTAAAGGAGCGCTTAAAATGGTTTAACTTTGGTTTAGCAAAATACTCTAGGTTGTTTAGGTTATGGAAACTGGAGCAATCACCATTTGAAATTTGTTATTAGCTGCTATTTTTATCCCTTATAAATTAACTAGGATAATTTTCTTAATTGATGTCGTACATATGTTATCATGTGAACAACTACACAGGAAAAGTGGCATGTGATATGGATGTTGAGATTGAAATCAAGTTATCAAACAACCATTAACAATAATACACTTTTCACATGTACCCTTGGCAGGTCAGAGAGCTATATCAAGCCCCCCACTTTTAGTCATGATGATCGTCCAAGAACTTACGACGGTTTTAGCGAGACACAAACAGAGTCTCAGGTTTGTTAACATCATTTCCTTTTGGGGTGTTATTTAAATTGCTAGTCTATGTTTCTAAGGGAGAGATCATGTTCAGGTTGTTGGATACGAAGAAGATTTGTCCGGAAGACAAAAAATTATCGAAAGAGTCCGATCACAGAGTTTAACTTCTGACATGTCACCATCACTGTCAACTTCAATGTTCCATCGAAACTTCTAAAGAAGCTCCTGGCCTGCACAAATTGCTGAGGAGGGTGTTCTGCTGCCTTACCCTCGCGATAACAAAAGAGGTTGTATCTGGTTGATACTTGATCCAAAACCCTTGACTTATGTCGAGTTAGTGCGCTTGAAATGTAAGTTCCGAACTTCAATTGAATGACGTTAAGGGATATCATTGCCTCTGCTGATCGTCTCTAGTCATTCTGGAGATCATGTAAGCATCTTGCTATGATATATAATTTAAAGTTGCACCCATATGTTGGTATCTAGCTGGCAGCATTCAAGAAAGACTGATGCTAATTCCCCTTGACAAGTTAAAATTTGTGCCCCTTGCAAGATCTAGCTAGCTAGACATGTCAACGGTTCTCCTAGCAGCGATTGTTAATTTCTATGTCAGGTAATGTGCTTTTGTAATTAAGATACGGTGGTCTTTCTGAGTAGGCATACACTTTTTTGTTTCTTTTGAATGTAGTTCGGGTTGACTGCGATGAAAGACGTATAACTTGTACACCTAACAGTTTTGAATTATTTATCCTTATATTTGGTATATTCTCCAAATGTTTATATCATATCTTTTGTATGGTGGTTTTATATGGAAGAAAATCCAGTGTGGCTTGTGGTGTCCTGCATGTTTTCTTCACAATTGAAAACACGTATCTCATCTCAAAACAAACTGTGTAATGGCTTGATGTTTTATATGGATTAAGCATTGGATGAAAAAGAAAGCAACCTTCGTTGTCAACCCACGTTTAAACGAGTCAATGTTGACTATTAGAAGTGTTAATGAACAATGAATCTCTACTGTGATGGACTTTGGGAGATGAAAGCTTGCATGGTAGATATGTTCCATATCATAAAAATCGTAATGATTCTCCGGACCCAGTGCAAATACAAACTTTCTTAATCGTCAGACCATTACTGATCATGACCTGAACGATTTGATCATGAATGTTCTTTCTCTTTCATATTAATTTTATATCTCTAAACTTACTTTCTTCTCTTTCCTATACTATTCACATCTTAACAACAACCAACCATAATCTATTTATTTCCTCCACATCATTTCGAGATTTATTTTGAAAAAAAAATCAAAAAAATCCAAACAATAAAACATTACAACGGTCGGACGGGTCGTGGAACGACGCCACGATAACAGAGCAATAGTGCATGTGAATAAAGTCAAAGGAGAAGTATGGAACTAATAAAATTCGTTATGTAATTGGAAAGAATTCTTGCAAACAATGGGAGAACATGCAATGACATATATACTACTAAGAGTGGAGCAGAAATAAAAATGACCCGTTATGCGATGTCTACATCGTATATTCCTACCTTGGATCATGCAATTTCAGAATTTTACGCTTACTAACATGCAATTTCAGACCCCGAAGTTTATGAACCACGAATGTGTACACCAGCTTGTGTGATTCATTCACCAGATAAACAATATATTAAATTATTTCTAAAAATAAGCATTTTTCTCTAGATAAACAATATATAACATTATTTCAAAAAATAAGCATTTTTCTCTAGTGCTCGTGTTGCGTGCTTTAAAAGGAAGATGACTAGATAAACAATACATAACATTATTTCTAAAAATGAACATTTTCTCTAGATAAACAATACATACCATTATTTCTAAAAATGAGCATTTTCTCTAGATAAACAATACATAACATTATTTCTAAAAATGAGCATTTTCTCTAGATAAACAATACATAACATTATTTCTAAAAATGACCATTTTCTCTAGATAAACAATACATAACATTATTTCTAAAAATGAGCATTTTTCTCTAGATAAACAATGCATAACATTATTTCTAAAAATGAGCATTTTCTCTAGATAAACAATACATAACATTATTTCTAAAAATGAACATTTTCTCTAGATAAACAATACATACCATTATTTCTAAAAATGAGCATTTTCTCTTGATAAACAATACATAACATTATTTCTAAAAATGAGCATTTTCTCTAGATAAACAATACATAACATTATTTCTAAAAATGACCATTTTCTCTAGATAAACAATACATAACATTATTTCTAAAAATGAGCATTTTTCTCTAGATAAACAATGCATAACATTATTTCTAAAAATGAGCATTTTCTCTAGATAAACAATACATAACATTATTTCTAAAAATGAACATTTTCTCTAGATAAACAATACATACCATTATTTCTAAAAATGAGCATTTTCTCTAGATAAACAATACATAACATTATTTGTAAAAATGAGCATTTTCTCTAGATAAACAATACATAACATTATTTCTAAAAATGAGCAATTTTCTCTAGATAAACAATATATAACATTATTTCTAAAAATGAGCATTTTTCTCTAGTGCTCATGTTGCGTGCTATAAAAGGAAGAGCACTTGCCACAACTAAGGCATCGCAACTCTATTCTCCCACTAGTGTCTTTGCCTTGGTTTCTTAGTTTGTTGCAACAATGGTAGCTATTCCAGTTATCGACTACTCTAAACTCAAAGGTGAGGAGAAAGATGCCACCATGGCAGAAATAGCCAAAGCATGTGAAGAATGGGGATTCTTTCAGGTATAATATCAAAACTGATCTTGTTATATTCAATAGCTATATATTAATACTGTAAGATACAAAACTCAGTGAGTAGACATTGAGTCTTTAAATATTTAAGATCAAGATTAAGACGTAGAAGAATGGATCACTTGTCTATGGGTTAGTTAAATATAGTTACAGGTGGGAAAATTGCCTCTTCAACCATGGTTGTGTGAAATTGCATATTTGTAGTTTGTTACTTAATTTGTTTTGGGCATGAGAACTTTAGACCAGCATTCCAATATTATGTGGTCTGCATGAATATTTTGTCAGAGGCGGGGGTTAATTAGCATCAAGTATACCCCGAAAGAAATTCTTTTCCATATCGAATGAAAAAGCTTTCCAAGTTAAATTTAATTGATCTACCAAAAATCTGAAAGTCCAAGTAATTAGGCATATATAGAAAAAAACAACTTCAAGGCATATGCTTATAAAACAAAAAACAAAAAAAAAACTATAGGGTGGCAGATTTTCTGATGACCCAAGTGAAATTACATTGGGGGAAATGGGTTTTCGTAGTCCATGTCTTTATAGTTTATACGTCAAGTTCAATATAATCGACTCACCACAATTTCAAAACTTAACTGCTTAAAAAGCAAAGTGGCAAACAAATGCAATAGTATTTCGGTATCATGTTTCCCAACAAAACTTTAACATGAAAATTAACATTCCTAAATTAACTCTCTGTGCAAATGGAGCAGAACCACACATGGAATATCAGAGTTCAGAACTGTGCAAACAACAAGTGCCATAGAAATCACAATGCACCAAACCATGCACGCATCGATTCTGACAAGTGGTTGGTAGCACGTAATTTGTGTCAACTGTCATGAAAGATTCCATATATTTCATGTAACTAATAATTTTGCCTATCTATTTATTTAGATTAAAGAAAATCATCAAGTTGACAAACCTCACTTGTCTAATCCTCACATAATCTCAACTTTGCCTTGCAAGTTGCAACTTTGGTACTTTATTATTCTCTCAAGCAATGCAAGCAGGGTGGCCACCGCCCAGCACCGCCCAGCATTTGCACTTAATTAAAACCAGAGTCTATATTAAAAATGTTATTTAGCAGTTGATGACATCTGGGTTTTGCTATAAAAGGGAGTCAATAGTGGAAACATAGCATCACAACTTAGATGTCTTGTCTTGTGTCTTTGCCTCTGTTTCTCTTCCAATGGCATTCCTGTTGTTGATTTCTCAAAGATAAAAGCTCTACTTTGGCAGAGATAGACTCTGCTTGTTCTAAGTGGGGATTCTTCCAGGTAATAACAAAATATTCACATGTTGTAGTATATATACATGTACTAGTGCACTGTATATAGTTTTTAGTTAAGAACAAGATGATTTAATATTGAATTATTTATATCAAATTATAACACAGTGTAGTGTTCTTCAAATTCTCACGAATAAGTTTTCATGAATCGTGTTCATACATGTGGCCTTTTCTGTGAGAAGGGAGTGGGTTATGTACATTTATTAAGAAAATAGTGCTCTTTCATTGTAACTATTAGTTTTAAATAGAATAATATTCTTTCTACTTTATGCCTTCATGTGATGTTGCATCCACTTGTTTGAAAAAGCAAATTGTTGACTAATTTACCCTATTCCATTTTCCCTAGCAATAGATTTACTCAAATTATTTCGATACCTCATTAATTTTTAGTTAGTATACATGATGTTATCCTCTATAAAATATTTATGCATATATGGTATAGTTATTGTGTTTCTTCCTATGCACAATAGGTTGATTATTATTTACAATATACCATGCATGCATGTTATTGTCAAGATTAGACTAGATGAGTGAGATTTGATTGCATGAACCCAGATAGTGAATCATGGGATTCCACTGGACCTTCTTGAGAGGGTGAAGAAGGTGAGTGATGAATGGTTCAAGGAGGAGAGAGAGAAGGCATTCTGGGAATCTGAGCCTGTCAAGGTCATGAACAACTTGGATCTGGATGGAGAAGAGGCTGTGAGAGAGAAGCTTGAGAACATGGATTGGGAAGATGTCATCACTCTAAGTGATGATGTCAAGTGGCCTTCCTTCCCTAACTTCAGGTATCATTCACCTTCATTTTCACACAGAGTTATGCATGTATAATATATGTAGATGTATATGTTATCGAGATTGATTGAAGTTTTTTTTATCCTACCTCGCTAGTCTTAACTAAAACCAAGGACACATTCTGCTTTAATCGCCAGAATATTGTAATCTTGGTTTTGATTATTCTATGATCTATCAGTGAGGTTAGCCTTGCTATTATAGATAATAACATTACCCATTACAATGTCTTTACATGGAACATGTTAAACAGTTGCATGAAAAGTTGTCCTTATGAGTTGTGAGTTGTGACCACCCATTTTGGTTTGATGATGAGTGAAGAATAGTTTCATATGAACTATTCTCAATAGCATTCCCCTAGCTGGGATGCAAACAAATATTTTTGAATTGGATATAATCTGTATTCGAATATGAATTTTCATAACTTAAAATTTTCATATCCAAATATAAAAACTTTTGAATTTGGTTTATGTTCAAATTCTCATAACATTATGTATATATATATAGTTATATAATCTAAAATATTTTGAAAAGATGCCCTAAGAGAATATATTATAATTTGTTTTTGCATTTTAGTATCTTTATATTTATATAGGAATAACTTAGTTTTTTATTAACTCTCCGTATAAATATTAATAACCACGTATATTGGATGTAAAAATTGATATTTTTTGATATTCGGATACGATTTGACTTATATCCAAAATTCATATTATTTTTTTTAAAACTAATATCAATTATAAATTGTGTTTGATAAGAATTTTCTTACCAAATATCAATCAAATTTTAATTTTCGAATAAGATACTTGAATAATTGATAATGATTTGCATCCCTACCCCTGATGATATGCATGCAACCGAACCCAGGGAAACCATGAAGGAGTACAGATCAGAGATCCGATCCTTAGCTAAGAAAATGCTCGAGGTGTTCGACGAAAACTTGGGCCTCGAGAAAGGCTACATAAACAAAGCCTTTTGCTGCAACAAAGATGAAGAAGAACAAGAAGATATGGTTTCCATGGAGTACAAACCTTTCTTTGGCACCAAAGTGAGCCACTACCCACCTTGCCCTCGCCCGGACCTCAGCAACGGTCTTCGGGCCCATACTGACGCAGGGGGTCTCATCCTCCTATTCCAAGATGACAAGGTGGGTGGCCTCCAGATGATGAAGGACGGGGAGTGGATAGATGTGAAGCCAATGGAGAATACGATTGTGATCAACACTGGCGACCAAATCGAGGTCCTTAGCAATGGCAGGTACAAGAGTGCACCTCATAGGGTGCGTGTGATGCCCACCGGGATGCGTAGGTCCGTTGCTTCCTTCTATAATCCGGCCCTGAAGACCGTCATTGCTCCGGCACCGATCAAAACCAAGGAAGAAGGTATGTTCATGTTAAATTTTTGAAAAAAACAATGATGAAATATCTATATATCAAAATTAATGAAGGTATAACTATTGGGAATTAATGCTCTAGGTGCATACATATATATTATCTCAAATTTATGTCTCTATATAATAAATATATATTGATATATACATATGTATATTATCATAGATTCATAGTTGTAGATGCATACATATGTATTATCTCAAATTTATGTCTCTATATAACAAATATATATTGATATATACATATGTATATTATCATAGATTCATAGTTGTAGATGCATACAATATTATGTGTCTCGTATATGAATGATGTATACATATTATCTCTTCAGTTTTTTTTTATGGGTATCAATCGTCACATTATCATGTACAACAAGTAATACATCTCAAAGAAGTGTGACATAGAGATTGTGAGGGAGGACTTTATAATAAGGTTAATTACTCTCATGTTTACACACATCTAATAAGGTTAATTACTCTCATGTACAACAAGTCTACACTAATAGACCGAACATCTATACACACACACACGTTCTTTCTTCAACATTATAAATTAATATAATTACTTGAATATCATACGGTGTTGATTTTGTGTTTACAACAGTTGTTCATGGCCATCTTGCTTACCCGAAGTTCATCTTCGAAGACTACATGGAAGTGTATGGGAAGCAGAAGTTCATGGCAAAGGAGCCAAGGTTCCTGGCTGTGAAGACCGTCAACTCTGCCTAAGTGATGAAGGGAATCAAAATCATGCATCTACAAATCTACTATTAGTATTAGTATTAGTATTAGTATTAGTATCCAAGTTGGATGGTTGTTGTAGTTCGGTTTGTTAAGGTTTGTTGGCCTTACTCTCTACGTTGGTGTTACATACATGCATGTTGTGTACGTAGAGGGGAGAAGAGCTTTGTTTGCTCCATGGAGTTGTAGTGTGGTACGTATTATGTGGTGTCCTAGTTTGGCTTGTTTGTTATCGGTGAAGTAATTAATATCTAGTTTTCTATACTACTATTGAGTAGTGTTAATTGTCTGTTGGCTAGGTTATTTTTTAGTGGTGGATGTTTACTTGCTTGAAATGCCCCACTAACCAAAATGTTGGTGGTTGTGTAAGAAAACAAAGCATTGTGGAACTTCTATTTGAAAATGTTGATGATGAAACACAAACTACTTAATTTGTGTGTTTTATGTTTTTTGTCGTAATAATATAGTTTCAAAATAAAGCATCCTGAGGTGCTTTTGTACCCGTCCAAATGCACATTGATCGTGAGTTGTGCGTGCATGCTATTAGGTATTATGAGGTTGAATATATATGTAAAGAAGTATTGCATGCTATGAGAAGAATGTTCCCATTAGATATTAGTCTTAGAACAGTAAATACTAGGATCCAACTCCATCTTGAAGTTTAGATCAAAATATATAAAAAAACTAGAAGTTTAGATATAATTTAGTATATATTTAGAAGTTTCAAGATACAAAAGGTTAAAGTACCCCGGGTGCTTACATCGGGCGTCCAAATTGGGGGCCCGATTTGCCCTTCCTTAATGGATAGCGGATCTTGGGCGATCCGCCCGGGGAGTCACGTGCCCCTTCCGGATTGGGTGATTTTTTGTTTTGTTTTTTATTTTTTGTTTTAAAAAATGTTTTTAAAATTATTTTAATTTTTTTCTTCAATTTTTTATGAAAATATGTTTTTTATTTGTTTATATTTTTTAAATTTTTTGACATTTTTTTGTGTTTTAACTAGAATTGATCTCCAAATGACGAGGATGGGTGAGAATGTAGGGCGTTAGAGTTGTTTCTAGGTGTGGTTAAGAAATTATTTGGAGGGTTGGTTTGAGTTGGCGTGGCTGAAAGAAAAAATTGGACGCCCAAGAACTGTTCCGGTGCTTGTGGTATCAGACACGGTAAAATGCAATTCTTTAATTGTTGCATTAATGGATCGAGCGATACATACGTACGTTGAAAGTCATGTTTAGCATATAGATCCTTTCAAGACTGTCAAATGAAATTTATTTCTTTTGCATGTTGCATTGATAGTATTCCTTATGTTGAAGAATTACGTACACATTGAAAAATAATCACTTCTTTCAAAAAATAAAATAAACTTACCGTTTTGGGAACAACCAATTGGCGTTACCGTTGTACTTTGGTAGATAAATAACCGTGAATCACGGGTCAATCATTACTTTATTCTACAGTTTACAAACTATTAATAATAATTAATAGTTGTGTTGATAATAATTAAGTAAAAATATATCCATGGTATATATACAAATGAGTGTTTTACTTGGGTACACCTTCAAAAAATGTCAATAACTGATTTACACCCGTGTTGTCCATATTTACTTGAGTACATATTATGTGCTGTATTTTTACTTTGATACGTCTTCCCCGTCAATAGGACCACTCTGTCAGACCTCCGTAACGCCCCCGTCAAACTCTACCATCCTCAAGTAATTGATTTACACTTGTGTTTTCCATATTTACTTGAGTACGTCTTACGTGTGATGTTTTTACTTTGGTACACCTTCCCCATCATCCCTAAACTTTAACATTTGGTGAGTGTGACTTGGTTTTAATTGATGTCAATGTATTAAGTGAATGTATTGATTGAATGTGAGTGTGGCTTGAGAAATGCACAAATCAATATGAGAAATGCATATGTTTTTAAACCCTAAACAAATCAATATGAGAAATGCATATGTTTTTACGTGTTGTATCAATCTGAGAAATGCATGTAATGATATAACATTTTCTATATATGTTTTAAACCCTAAACTTTAACATGAGAAATTCATATATCTAAGCACAAATCAATATGAGATGTAAACATAAATCAATCTAACATCTAAGCACCATAGTCATAGAAACACAAATCAATTCTAGATCAATATATGCACATCATTTAAAGTCAGGCTAAACTCATATTCAATCAATACATTAACCTCAATTAAAACCAAGTCACACTAATCAAATGTTAAAGTTTAGGGTTGACGGGGAAGGTGTACCCAAGTAAAAACACAACACGTAAGGCGTACTCAAGTAAATATGGAAAACACAAACGTAAATCAGTTACTTGAGGATTGTAGAGTTTAACGGGGGCGTTATGGAGGTCTGACGGAGTGAGTCCATTGACGGGGAATGTGTACTCAAGTAAAAATACAACACATAAGGTGTACTCAAGTAAATATGGAAAATACGGGTGTAAATCAGTTATTGACATCTTTTAAAGGTGTACCCAAGTAAAAAACCTATATACAAATTGGTACATCTTTTAATTGAGACAATTGTACCCATCAAAACCAAATCATATTTAGAGTGCAATTGAGGAGAACTCCTTAAAGCGAACATTTGTTATATATATAAATGAAAGAATAACATAAAAAACATTGGAAAAAATGACCCATTCTGCGAGGTCTACAAGGTATATTCCTACTTTAAATCCTCACTAGACATGCAAATTCAGAATTTTAAGCTTGTCTACATGCAATGTATCTACATGCAATGTCAGAATTTCACCCTTACCAACATGCAATTTCAGACCCAGAAGTTTATGAACCACAAACGTGTACACCAACTTGTGTGGTTCATTGACTAGATAAACAATATATAACATTATTTCTAAAAATGAGCATTTTTCTCTAGTGCTCATGTTGCGTGCTATAAAAGGAAGAGCACTTGCCACAACTAAGGCATCGCAACTCTATTCTCCCACTAGTGTCTTTGCCTTGGTTTCTTAGTTTGTTGCAACAATGGTAGCTATTCCAGTTATCGACTACTCTAAACTCAAAGGTGAGGAGAAAGATGCCACCATGGCAGAAATAGCCAAAGCATGTGAAGAATGGGGATTCTTTCAGGTATATATATAATATCACAACTGATCTTGTTATATTCAATAGCTATATATGATGATAAACCTAATACCGTAAGATACAAATTCAGTCGGTAGATTTTAAGTTTTGAAATATTTAAGATCAAGATGTTGAAGAAAGGATCATTTGTCTATATATGGGTTCATTAAATAAAGTTATAAGGTGGGAAAATTAAGTGAGGAAGCTAATTTTCAAATCAAAATTTCTACTATGAGTAAGAAAAGATACGGACACTATTTTTGCATGCGTGAATGTTGTATTGCTATATATCATAATATTAAAAATACATGATATCATTTTCTTGGTCAAAGGAAAAATAAATGCTAACAATTTCATTCTCCACTGCTTTCCCATTGTTTTCATGAATTCATTTTCACACATTTTTTTTAGTACAGACAAGATCTTAATTAGTAGCTAAACAAATACTAATAAATCAATGCATGGTTTGAGTTTTTTTTCCAACTATAGTTAATTCTATATGTTCACCTTGCGTTATAAATTGCACCTTAGTTGGTGAACCATCCGATTCCATTGGAGTTTATGGAGAGGGTGAAGAAGGTGAGTGATGACTGCTACAAGGAGGAGAAGGAGGAAGGGTTCTTCAAATCCAAACCTGTCCAAATCATGAACAACTTAGAAGTGGATGGAGAAGAAGCAGTCAAAGAGAAGCTGAAAGACTTGGACTGGGAAGATGTTATCGAGCTGAATGACGACACTGTTTGGCCTACATTTCCTGAATTCACGTAAATATACGATTTCAACATTTTGTTGCATATTTTCCTTAGGTTTCAAGTATTAAGTATTTGAGGTGTCATCAATCAAACTTTTCAATTTCAACCTAATTTTCATATACTACAAGAATGTTGGCTTTTACTAGTTTTAGTATTAAGTATCAAATATATACCAAAATAAATTCCAATCACCACATTTTAGAGGCGATTTCTTCAATATAAATAATTTACCGATGTTATTATATTATTCTAAATATTGTAATTGAATAAATTTTAGTTAAAAAAATAGATATTTTCAAATTTAATTCACGTAAGGCAAGTGTACGTTCACTCGTAAATCTACTGTCAATGGTTGGATTAGACAGCCAACCAATCTTACATGCTGTATTATGTATATTTGTGAGTTACATATGTGTGTGTATAAATATTTTAAATTTAATCCCACTCTAACACAAAGTTACATGCAATACACCCAATACAAATCTCAGGGAGCTCTTGATCGAGTACATGGCCAAAATCAAAGACCTAACAGAAGAGCTTCTCGAAGTGATCGACGAGAACATAGGCCTTGAAAAAGGTTACCTAAAGAAAGCCTTTGTGACCACATTGGAAGACAAAGAAGGCAAAAACCTCAAGTGTGGTTCCGACCTAAAACCATACTTTGGCACCAAAGTGAGCCACTACCCTCCATGCCCACACCCCCACCTAGCCACCGGCCTCCGGGCCCACACCGACGGCGGCGGCCTCATCCTCCTCTTCCAGGATAGTAAGGATGGTGGCCTCCAATTCCTCATGGAGGATGGCTATGAAGATGTGGACATAGTTGATAATTGCATCATTGTCAATACTGGGGACCAATTGGAGGCGTATAGCAATGGTAAGTATAAGAGTAGGTGGCACCGGATTCGTGTGATGGGCGAAAGGATGCGTACAGCCATTACTTGCTTCTATAATCCAGCGAAGAAGGCTATTGTCGGTCCGGCTCCATACAAAGAAGGTGGGTCAATATTGTTGTTGGAAACTTTGCCGTATATAATTTTTGTGGAATTTATAAGTACGACTAAACCTCAGGATGCGACCTGTTTTTCTTGTGAGCTTAGACTTTGTCAACCCATTGTCATTTTTAACTTCATAGCAAATCTTAGCTTTCTTTCTAACGTTACAGTATTGATATATGTATTCTTTCAGGAGTTGAGCCTGATCGTGAGGTTGCTAAGTATCCGACATATTTTTTCGAAGACTATGCGAAACTCTACAATGCGAACAGGCATGCGGCCAAGGAACCAAGGTTCAAACTTGTGAAGACCATAATCTGAAAGGATAATAAAGTGATCAATAAAGCAGTTGATGAAGGAATAAAGAACAAAACTATCTCTATATTGTAGTTTGCTCATTTGTATGTTTCCTGGGTAGAGCCTTCCTCACCATGCACATTGGCCTTAAGTGGCCATATTATTGTTGGGGACAAGCTTGTTTGGTTTGTTTGATTGTTTTGTTATGTTGTCGTTGCTTCTGGTCTATGCATGTGATATGTTGTGTTGTGTCTGGTTTCTGGGATATTAATCAAAGAAATTATTGCTGCAAAATGTTTTATTTTCCTTCTTGTAGATGTCATCTTTGAAAGCTAAAAGGTTCGATGACATAATGAACAAAATTAATACAATATGAATAGAAAGGGATAAAGTGAAGTAGACTTAAAAGTGAGAAGAGAATTGTAACATTTTAAAAGTGAGGAGTGTAAAGCGAAATGAAATAAACAGTGAGGAAGAAGAGTTTAAAGGTATAATTTATTCAGTCAATATTACAATCCCATATCCATGCCTCTATATTTACATACACAAGCACCTTAGCGTAACCTCAATTAAATGTTGAAAGCTAAGTGATTTCGCAACTAAAATTTTCTTCTCTTACGTTCTTGCACATGTTTAGATTTTCCTCGTTAATATAATACTCTAATATTATCCGAGAAAACGTTATGAAGAATACAAATATGAAAATTGAAAATCAATAAACAGCCGTAAGTTAACATTTTTCAGGTGGAAAGAAACGATATCCCAATACGAACATCTACGAGGGCAAAAAAGCAAATACCTCAGCTAAAAAACACCAAGCCAAAGCCGCGCGGCAACGAAAGGCTTAAATGGTGCCACACCGCCCGCCTGCACCCCTTTCCCTCTCCCGACGAACCCAAACCACAAAAAAAACCCAAATCCCAATCCTCCCATTAGGCTCCCACGCCCGCCGGACCCCTCGAAATCCTAGACTTGGCGTCCCCAAACGTGAGTATTGGCTCGATTTCTAGGGTTTTTACTTGGATCTATTGCCGATGGAGTTGATTTGTTGTTTACTGTAGGTTATCATGAATTCGGCGTTCGCTCTCGCCAGAACCAGCGTAGGTAGTGTTTCTAATGCTCCGTTGTGTTTTTTCACTTTTTCCCCTTCCATTGTGACCTTAATTGGGATTGCTGTTAGATACTTACATGCCAGGGAATGCTTGTTTAGTTGTTTTTATGATGTTATGTAGTTCTGAATGTCAGTTATTGGAAATATAGGCTAGCGTTGGATGTCCTGTAAACTCCTACTATTTCTCCCCGTTCAGAGACATGATCTGACGTAAAAAGGTAAAAACCGATTTTTTGTCCCATAAATAGGAGACGATGACCAAATAGAAAAGTCTTGTAAATATTAATTCCGACATGGAAAAAATGTATCTTATGGACTAAACTGGAAAAAAGTACTTTTTTTAGCCTTTTGAGTTTATAGGAGAAACTCACCGTTCAAGAGGGTGTTTGGATGCAGGAGAGAGAAACATAAGTTTATTGGAAATTTTTGACCCAGTTTAGGGTCATTCATAGGCAGCCGTGATCCCAAATCACACAAAGTAAAAGTTTACAATCTTAATATTACATTTTCCATGATTCAGCCACGCGAGTAAATAATTGTAGATTAAATCTGATCGCAATTGGAAGATTTCTATAATACATAATTTAGCTTGAAATAGTTGGTGTAAATCTCGCATTTGAACACATGTACTACCTGGCTCAACTGTATAAATAAATACATTGTTATGTTATTTTTATCACCCAATGCATTGTTAGGTGTTGGT
This sequence comes from Triglochin maritima, assembly GCA_963682175.1. Taxonomy (NCBI): domain Eukaryota; kingdom Viridiplantae; phylum Streptophyta; class Magnoliopsida; order Alismatales; family Juncaginaceae; genus Triglochin; species Triglochin maritima. The sequence goes on from OY821781.1 coordinate 1,306,773, forward strand.
TTATGATTACTTGTGTTTTTTATAAAACCTAACTACTGTCAGTTGGAGATATAGTTCTACATCGCCCCAAGTGACAATTCGTAACGATTCATAAGAGAATCATCGCCACTAGCTCACACCAGCCTTATGACTTGTTTTTAAAGTGGTAACCATGACGGCTACACTGCTATACTTACAACAAAAAGAAAATATATTTGAAGCTTGTACTATGGTTTTCAAAAACGAAACCACTCTATTCTAAGTTCAGCAAAAAAATACAACTTTAGTGGTGCAATATTTTTACAATAAATGAGATACCAATATCAAATGACATATCAAGGTCGTGAAGCAACCGAAAGGATTTAGTGATAAGTCATAAAGATTAAATGCATTAGTGTGGAAATCTTTTCCAATTAATCGATAAGGTAAACGTGTACCTTATTGATGCACTGCCACACTGGGGTTTAAGCAGTGGTTCATTTACCACTCCTAAAAAGACTATTCTTAAGGGTGAAGTGACTGCTAAATTTTAATTAATTGATGTGTATATTTTATTGAAAAAGCTTCAATGATTGTTAGGTTTTGGTGTTGGCACCCCTAACCTTCAATCAAAGCTGAAGCATGGATCTATTTGTTGCATGACCACAAAGATAATTTCTTTCCAGTTTTTGACAAGGAGGAACTGCGCCAATGTGGCTAGTTCTTCAACTATTCGAGATAAATCTCGCTTGGAGTTCTTAAGGGATAAGAAGATACTTCCTCATTCAGATCCTCCAAGCATTAGGGATGTCAACCTTCTTTATGATTTCTTTCAACAGAGGTACATTTTCTCATATGTTTACTTCCATTTCTTTTTGTATGATAAGTAATTACTGCTTATGACAACAATGGTTTCATTATTTGCTAGAAACTTAGAAGCTTTCTTGCTTGTTTTTCACAGTCAAAAGCTCATGGTATTAACTGGAGCAGGGGTTAGCACGGAGTCAGGAATTCCTGATTATAGGAGGTGTCTATGTTTTGTCTTTACACCATATAAGATGATTGCATATTCGTAAGTACAGTCATTCCTTTCCTTTGCTCTGTTTAATTAAATCAAAACATGTCTTATGGCAGCCCATATGGAGCATATAGTACTGGGTTCAAACCGATCACTCATCAGGTGATATAGTTTTTCTTTTCTACACTATTTCTCCAAAAAGAATGTATTATTTTATGTGGTAATTTTCAGTTTGTTATGGTGCGGTTTGATATGGTTATCTTTGTTAATTTTCATGATATTATTTTGTAGGAGTTCGTTCGTTACAGTCGTGCGAGAAGACGGTACTGGGCTCGAAGTTATGCTGGATGGAGAAGGTTCACTGCAGCTCAACCGAGTACAACACACACTTGTCTTGCTTCACTTGAAAATGCTGGCCGAGTACATTTTATGGTCACACAAAATGTAGACAGGTATCTAAATTTTTATTCCACCTTTTTATTAGCTACTATTAACTGCTAAGATTTATTGAAACTTTGGCTCATGCTCTTCTTTTCCAGATTGCACCATCGTGCTGGAAGTGACCCGCTGGAGTTACATGGTACTGTTTATTCGGTCATATGTTTGCAGTGTGGTTCTTCTATCAGCCGTCAGTCGTTTCAAGATGATGTAAAAGCACTTAACCCAAAGGTATGTGCTACTGTAATTTGAAAATTTGTTGTTGTAGGTAGCTTTTTTTAATCGTTGTTGTAGGTAGGTGTGGAGAGAAAACTAGAGTTGTGGAGAAATACTTTAGAAACAAAATGTTTTAAACTAAGTAGATCTAAAACTGAATATATGAAATGTTGTTTCAGTACCGTTAATACCGAAGAAGAGGAGATTATATTAGATGGGCAAGTGGTGCGTAGAAAATATATTTTTAGATATCTTGGATCAATACTTCAAAAGGATGGAGAGATCGATGAAGATGTTAACCATAAGATTAGAGCAGGATGGATGAAATGACGACAAGCCTCAAGTGTCTTATGTGACAAGAAAAAATTCCACTTAAGTTAAAAGGAAAATTTTATAGAACCGCAATAAGACCTGCAATGCTTTATGGTGCGGAATGTTGGGCCACTAAAAGACAACATATACAAAAGATGAGTGTATCTGAAATGAGGATGTTGAGGTGGATGTGTGACCATACGCGAATGGATCAGATTAGAAATGAAGACATTCGTGAGAGAGTTGGAGTTGCTCCAATGGAAGAGAAAGTTATCCAACACAGACTGAGATGGTATTGACATGTACAAAGAAGACCTATGGAGACACCTATAAGAAGAGAGGTATTGAATCAGATCGAAGACATAAAAAGATTTAAAAGATTGGAATTTTCCTCGAGAATTTGCATTGGATAGAAACGCGTGGAAGAAAGCGATTCACGTGCCTGAACCGTGACTCTTTAGAGTTTCATTTTTAGCCTACCCCAACTAGTTTGGGATAAAAGACTTTGTTGTTGTTGTTGTAGGTACATTACCTCAAAGAAGATATTTTGCAAATGTCCTTCACCGGGTATCCGGACTTTTTTTCACCTTTAGCTTAGTAACTGAAATATTTCAAAGATCCAGCCTTTCACGTCTATATTTTTTACAGCATCTTGGGTGCAAGTTTCACATAATTTGAGTGTTTACTGATCTACTAGCCCCGTTTTAGTTTTTTCAGATAATAGCATGAAGAATTCTATTATTATTTATCCATACGTCCTATCAATGGGTTGCTTCTAATTAATGTGACTGAGTTTCACTCCGGTCAAGACTTGCTTTTGTGTTATAATGTGACTGCTAAAAGTTAAGATTTATTTTAGACCCTTCCTTTTCTCATGTTTACCTGACGACAAGGAGCTCTAGGGATGTATCATGGCATCTATTAACATACAAGTTTTTGAATTTTAATGAGTGCCAGTTGGGTTTTTATTTTCTCTATTTCAAATATTTAACCACAATGTTTTTTTAATTAATCTCAATGATTAGTTTTAACGATACATGACATCCATGCAGTGGGCTGCTGCTATTGAGAGTGTGGAATGTGGAGCACCTGGTTCAGACAAGAGCTTTGGAATGCAACAAAGACCTGATGGTGATGTCGAAATAAATGAGAAATTTTGGGAAGATAATTTTGTTATCCCTAACTGCCAGAAGTGTGACGGGCTACTAAAACCTGATGTATGTATTTCTAAATTCTAAAATACTGATTGATTTTCTTGGTTATTTGTGCCATGTCCAATCTCTGCTTTTATCATGGCTTGGTTAGTCATATCGTGTTTTTACATTATATACTGATTTAATTGTTACAATGGCATAGTTTCCTCATGTTTGAACCTTAGAGGTACCGGTTAAAACAAGTAAAATTAACCATTTAGATTATCACACAGATGATTCCTACATAATTTGCATGCTAACAAGTTCTTTTGTGGATTATGATGCTTACAGTAGGATCATTTTCAAATTGCAACTCTAAAACAAAAATGATATGAAATGTTAATGCTTCATCTCGTTCCACATTGAAGGTGGTTTTCTTTGGCGACAATGTCCCCAAAGATAGAGCAACGAAAGCAATGGACACTGCAAAAGATTGTGACTCTCTTCTTGTGTTGGGCTCTTCTTTGATGACAATGTCAGCCTTCCGACTTGTAAGGTAGGTGATAAGGATCTTTGATCTTTCGCTTTGAAGGGCAGAAACTCTAGCTCTGTTGGAATTCATCTAGTCTAAATGACTTAGTGAGACCCCTTTTCAAGTCCATATTTCTTTTGGAAAATGGAAAGATATTCATAACTTGGAATTCATGTCACTTTGGAATGGTATATATTTCCTGGAGACTAATGATTTATCGATGAGCGGTCTTAAGACTATAACTGCTCTCTTAAACTGTGACGAGGTCTTCAAGAGGATAAGATTGGACAATTTCAAATTAAAATAACTGCACTTACTGCAGTAGAATTTGGCAAAAGAAGTCATCTGTCGTCATCTTATCTTGGCTTACCCTGTGTTTACCATTGCAGAGCGGCTCATGAAGCCGGGGCTTCAATTGCTGTTATAAATGTTGGCAAAACCCGAGCTGATGATTTTGTGCCCTTGAAGATCAATGCTCGATGCGGCGAGGTTTGTATAGGAAATTGTCACTTTCACTGTGTTCCACCATTTGCTCGCGCAAAATACAACATATTTACTTGCATTTGGTGTTGCTTGTGTAGGTATTAGCAAGAACTATCGAGGTCGGATGTCTTACTGTACCTAATATTTAGTCAAACAAAGCATGGCAATTGGACGGAAGCCTTATCTTAAACGATTGTAGGCTTTCTTAAGAATCCAGTACAAGGTGTACAGACTTGTTTTTCTGGAAGGATGAAGTATGATTATTGTAAATAAATTATTACACAGTTAGGATGTTACAAAATGATTATAACTATTTTGTAAATACAGGGCCCCATAAACAATTAGAGAGGGATTTGGCCCTTGATTCGTTAAATAAGAAGTTGCATTTAGTTTTCCGAGTTTCCCACCATATATAAATGATAGTTCGTCCATCCTGTAACCATATGCCGTATTTCTAATACACATTTCAAGTGATTTGTCATGAAACAAAAGGATGAGCTTCATTTGTCATGAACCAGAGCTAATTTCGAGATGAAAATTACAACTCATTGTTACATTAGAACTCTTACCTTGTTAGCATTTGTAATTCTGTGCCGTAAACTTGTCCCCACTCAACTGATAATTACATAAATAATCAAATCTGCCATACAAACAAACCATGAATCACATATTAAGCCAAAACAAAAAAGTGACACTAAATGTGCATTAGATACCTGACATGCTAAAAGCCGAAGTTCTCTAGCAGTCCGTGGGATATTATTATTATTATTTATCCCTGCACACTTCTTCTTTTTTAATCATAATTTCATCGAATGTGTCACAAGATAATACTTGCAATATTTGAATCATAATGTCATATACCTTTTTCTTTGTTGTTTTTTTAAATGAATTTTGTGTTTATATTGTAGGGTATATAGAACCCAACTAAACTTGAGCTCATAAATGGTGTTATGTAGGGCTGACAATTTGTGTATGTCATGTACTATTCGTCTAATACACGTTGAGATTGTTTGGGATTAAAAGTTTTGTTGTTGTTGTTGTAGTATGTACATATTTTTAGGGAATTGTTAAACGTCGTTGGGGTTTTACTAAAATTGTCTGTCACAATTACCGTTTTGCTCTTCACAGTAAAAACCATTTAATACTCATTTCGTTCCGTAAAAAAAATAAAAACTCGAGACATCTAGCTAGGACACCTCCTCCATGGGGGTGTCTTGTAAAAATGTCACCCCCATCGGGGGGCGTCTGCCTTAGACGCTTCATTTTTTAAATCTTGAATTTATACAGTGTGTTATTTCAAATTATTTCAGGTTCCGTTGCAAGATTCCGGTGGTGACATGGTAGAAAAAAACACAAACGTAAATAAACGGGTAAACAGATCAATATTCAGAGTACAATAATAGGATGTCGAAACCCGCAGGGGTTGCCATCTCCTGCCACCCTCGCATTCATACTCTGATTTTATTTTTCATGGTTATTTTTTGTTGTACGTAGTATGATGAAAAGATGAGAATCTATTGAGAGCAGAAATAAGTAAAAATATGAGAAAGGCACAGACGGTTTAAGTAATTTACGGGTGACGTTTAGCAGTCCAGTATTTTTATTGTTGATAGATGAAAACATGTTACCACTATGTTTTCATACCAAAATACATCTTCCTCGATCATTCCCAATCAAATTATAAAGGATTATCCTACAAAAATTGTTAAATGTGTAATTTAGTGTTAAAATGGAATCGTCTTGTATAATTGTGTTGTTATCGTGTCTTAGTATTTTTATACTCATTTTTCATGAATCTTCGTAACTAAATTAATGGACCATAAATATTTTTTATCATGTTTTAAATGTTTAGCGTAATCTTGTCATTTCGTGTAAAAAATTATCAGCCTTCGTGTTCTATATCGGGGTTGTCCTACCTACGTTCATTTTCCCTGTTACCTGTAATCCAGCTTTATAGATAAAATTAGCAAGCATTTGTTTAGTTCAAAAATATTTTCATTTTAGTAACTAGAAAATTGTCAAAACTAATTAGCTACACCATAGTAGAGGTTTGATTTGGAAAAAACTTGCCTCCTAGGTAGTGGACCTGGACTTAACCAGTTTCATTACTTGAGGTTGTTGTCAATATAGTATGTTATTGTTTCCAAATTTTGGTGCTAGTTTGTTTAAAGGATTTTTTTATTATAAAATTGATATCATGAATTGAAATTAAACATACACTGTTTCCACTGAGATTCGAACAAGTGAACTCAACGTGTATTAGAGATCATCAGTTGAGCTACAATTAGCGGTCTTGCCAAATTCAGAAGAACTTGGAATCTTAACTGCAGTCTTCGAGAAAGTGTGTCCAAAATAATGAACTTATTTAATCCTTGATGCAGAGTGCAACCTATATTGCCGTCGTTCAAGTGATATTTGATACCAATTGTTAAGAATCAACAATCTCTTAACCAGTTAGTCATTAAGATCCGCTTTGCCATCATCACATAGCACCTGCCATACTATAAAACCAAAAATAATAACAAAAACGATACACATTTCACAACTACCCAATTTATTATCTAAACACTTTAGTATTCCGCACTCGACATGAATATTGAAAATTTTATAATATTATAAGAAAATGATTTTAATTTGGCCAATTGACATACTAACTGAGTTGATGAGATACGAACTTAAAATGGTGGAAGAAAAAAATACATCAACGCTGACTAGCTAGCTAGACCGACGAAGCACAAAGATGGCAATTATCCCACTAATTAAGCCTGACACTGCACCTACGGCAAATGCTGGAGAATTTCCACCACCAAAGAGCTGATCCAATGGTCCACTTCCCAAAGAGACGATCATCTAATTTTGTGATCACGTCAGCAATTAACCATTTAGCTAGTTCGACTAACCGTAATTTACACAATTTAGTTGGTAAAAATAAGTCTTAATACAATTATGTACCTGAGGGATTACTATAGCCATGTTCAAGATGCCCATCACCAGCCCTGTGCACCTCAGTTTTATGTTAGACAATAATCAATCGAGAGAGCAAGATTAAGTCGATTAATTGTAAGGACAATTATTCACCTTGTCCAAGACCCAAAGGCTCTGATTTGCTAGTCATTATAGCATATGGAACCGAAAAAGTGATCTGCAAGAAAAATATACTTACATACACATAAATAATCTTTCAACTATCATATATATCTTAATCTAAAGAAAGGGAAATTAGGAATAACTTACAGCTAATGGTGCTCCAAGAACTGCGAATACAACAATCGCGGCGGCGACAAGGCCAGTAGGAGGAACTCCACTAGGTGGGAAGTGCAATTTAGTTGCTACATGTGATATGACCAGCATTGCAACAAAACATATTGCCATGACCATATTGGAAATGCCCCAAACCATGCTACCACCCAATTTCCTACAAATCTTGTCTACCAAAACCGAAGTAACTCCAAGAACGACCGAATTAGCCATGAGAGCTAATGCGCCCATTCTCACCCCATTATGGTACATCAGTCCTCCATTGGGATCTCCCTTGTAGATCTCACGACCAAACCAATCGGTGTCGTAAAGAAAGAACGGGAACCACCCGATCCACGAGAATACCGTCACGATAATAACGATCCAAATCGGCAACTTGAGGTGTTTAATTGTTCCGAACAACTCCCACACAAATGCCTCTCGTTGGCTGCCGACATTGCCTTGGCCTTCTTCTGGAGAGTTTACTACAACTTTGCTCAAACAAACCTCCTTTACCGATGTTATGCTAATGCAAGTTGTTAGGAGGAGAATCAGAACGTCAATGAGGAAGGTTGATTTGAGATTAGCGCAGTTTTTGCTACAGTACTTGGTGGTTGTGAAGGGTAGAACAGTGTGCCAACCACCATAAGATCCGGTTGCATAACCAAGTACATTTCCAAGAGCCATGAACAGAGAATAGTAGGAGTTCGCAATGCGAGTCTTACTGTTATTCTTTGCTGAAAAACGATTAATTTGATATCAACACAATTGTCATGTCATGTTTGATACAATATTTTTAGGAAGTAAAGAACAATTATCAGAATGATAAGACTACAGGGGCATAAGTATAAAAGTTACAAACCATGCAGCATCCTGAGTGGCTTCAACCTTGAGGTGGATGACTTGAATAACTAAATAAGGTAAGTAACTCCACAGTCCACATGTATCTTTAATTGGTTCGAGCACTTTAATGCAAATCCTTATAATCATTTTAATTATTATCTTATCTTTTCAATTTCACGGGAATTAAGTACAGTCCATCCTTGTTTCCATAAATTAAATATTGTTGGATTAATGGATTAGGATTAACAGTCAAGATCTTTACAACATTTTAGGTTTAGGTTAACAATAAGAGAAAAATGACAAGGCGAGCGATTCCGAACCGGTGAGATCGGCGAGGAGGGCCCGGCACGGCCCCTGAGTGACGTTGTTCCCGACATCGAGGATCCAAAAGCCCAAAATGTACACCACGATCGCCCTCGGACGCTGCTTCGCATCGACAGGATCGCCAAGCAAACCACCGATATCGGCGGAGAATCCCACGAGTAGTACCGCAACAACGATCGACAGGGCTCCACCAACAATGTAGGGCCTCCGTCTCCCGAACTTGCTCCGGCAATTATCGCTGAAATGGCCGACAATCGGCTGGACGAGGAGACCGGATAGCGGACCGCAGAGCCACACTAGGCTCGCGAAGGCGTGTGGGATGCCGAGTTCTTGCACGTACGGGGTGAGTAGGGAGAGCTGTACGGCCCACCCGAACTGCACCCCGCCTGCGACCGACGTCACTCGGAGAAGCCGACCAAGAGTGATATTCGAATCCATATTCTATGGTTTAATAAATCTGAAAAAATGATTGATTGTGTTATTGGTGATGATCTGAGTTGGGTTTTATAGTTGAATTGTGGTTATTTGTGGCAACTCTTGACTGGAAACGGTGTGGAGTTTGAAGTGAGAGTGCATGCAAGAAAAACGTAGGCGTGCCGGTTTCTCCTATTTCCTTCCTAATTTACTTAATATATCCTTATCCAACCGGAGACAATTAAGTTATCTCAGTCAGACGTTAAGAGGTCCACAAGTTGACTTACCGTACCTAACAATATTATCGAAAATTATTAAAGTGGAATGGACGGTGTAAGGAATTTAAATGGGGGAGTCAGAATTTGTAAAGATCAATATCAAAAATTAAATATGAATTAATTCGTTTGTTTAGTTTGACTTGATAGCTGCTCAGTTTTTTTAATCGTAAGGTCATCAAAGATAAAGAAGTTGGAATCACATAATTGGTCATCAACGGCAAAATACTATAATTTCGAAGTGAAAATCGAAAGGGATAACAAGGTGCTTTCTTAGTGTGGTGCCGCCGCTGGGAAGATGAAATGTGATTATTATAAATAAATTATTACATGGTTAGGACGTTACGAAATGGTTATTTATAAGTATTCTGGGGGTCATGAACAATTAGAGAAGAATATATTTCCCATTTGGCCATATTCCGGTTCCCATATAGTTGAGAACCTCCCGAGAACATTTAGAAATGCCAACTGTGAAGCCCTGTGGAGACACCTTGACGCAGCCACTATTGGAGACGATGTTTTTTAAGAAGCCCAACTACTACTCTTGTATTAATAACAATATTCTCTTTCTCTCTGCACGTTACTTTCTAAATTTTACTTTTAAATAATACCAAATAGAATTCCAACACCAATTGTGTGCCTTTCTCTCTCTCTCCAACCATAAATCTTGCCAACCAAGATAACATGCATTGCTCCAGAAACCGTTTTTGTTTATCACCGATTAAATAATAAAAAATTCAATCACTAACCAATCACGATTTCAAAATTTGCTTCACTCTTTTATTATTCTCCAAAAAATAACCCATTTCGTTTTTCTTTAATCAGAAACGTAAATGTCAATTAATATCTTTTACGAAATGAAAGTTTCGAAATTATTATGATTTTATTTAATTTGATTTCCGCAACACTTATTGTGAACCATATTGTTGTTGTATACATGTTCAATATATTTTTCTATTAAACTTTATTTTCGACATGTTAAGATTCCTTTTTGTTTAAGACCTTTAAAGGAGATTTTTTTTTTGTTCTATTAATGCGACATCAGATCAATTTTATTTTGAATATTGCGAACGATGTTAGAGATAGGTTTAGTTGGTTATTCGTCTCTCTCCTTTTATATATTCTTCGTGGGCTCTGCTGAATAGCAATTTCACATTACGTCTGTTCAACCCTTTTAGACTTTTGTCGTCGATCCAGTTTGAAAGTTGAAGTCGGTGCAAAAATTTGACCAATTAAATTCGAACCTTAACGTACAAGTGAAAACTACCATGAATGTAAATTAGTTATGGCCAACATGTTAATTATGGCATATGTTATTAGTTCGTTGTAAAAAACCATACCTAATTGTCCTTCAAGTGCATAGACGAAATTTTATTTTTTGAAAGTAAACATAGGCGAAAGTTGTGTTCTTAATAATTATGAAACACATTTTGCCACTACATTATGACCTGAAGTATCTGCAAACAAAAATAAAGATGGAATGTGTACAAAGATGAGGGTACAACTTTAATACAATCATCAGCCTTAGCCGAAATATATAACAGGAACTTGGGATCTAAATTGCAGTCTTGAAAGGTGAAAGTGATGCTAAGCTAATGATTTTATTCAGTCCTTGATGGAGAGAGTAGTTTACATTCCCTACGCATTCAACTGAAATTTGATACCAGGTTGTTAAGGATCAACATATCACTTAACCTTATCAAATATACCACCGCTTATAATAATAAAAAACTTATCACTTAATCTGTTAGTCACTGAGATTCAAGTTCCCATCACCACATAGCACACATTAGCACCTGCTATACCAAAGAACTGAATATGATAAGAAAGCGATATATATATATATATTTAATGACTTGTAAAATTCCGAATTAAGGACATCATTAAAAATTGTATTGTATTGAGTAAAAAAACGTGGTTTTCATTTAGGCAATTGATATACTAAACGAGTTGATGAGATACGAACTTAAAACAGTAAAAAAAAAATACCTTAAGGCTGACGACGTAGCACAAAGATGGCAATAGCACCGCTGATTACGGTGGCCACTGCTCCTACGGCGAAGGCTGGAGAATTTCCACTACCAAAGAGTTGATCCAATGGTCCACTTCCCAAAGAAACAACCATCTGATTTTGTTACCACATGAGCAATTAAATATTTAGTTAATTCGACTAACGAGAATTTACACAACTCAATTGGTTAAACAATTCAGGTATTTGGAATTGGCAATAAAAATAAAGGAACAGATAAAAGAGAATTATGTACCTGAGGAATAACTATAGCTATGTTCAAGATGCCCATTACCAGCCCTGTGATCGATAAACAAAAACAACACCCCGTTTCTATGGTATAAAATAATTAATCAAAAATTATAATTAAGTCGATTGATTGTGGGGACAATTATTCACCTTGTCCAAGACCTAAAGGCTCTGATTTGCTAGTCATTATAGCATATGGAACCGAAAAAGTGATCTGCAAGAAAAATATACTTACGTACACATAAATAATCTTTCAACTGTCATATATATCTTAATCAAAAGAAAGGGAAATTAGGAATAACTTACAGCTAATGGTGCTCCAAGAACTGCGAATACAACAATAGCGGCGGCGACAAGGCCAGTAGGAGGAACTCCACTAGGTTGGAAGTGCAATTTAGATGCTACATGTGATATGACCAGCATTGCAACAAAACATATAGCCATGACCATATTGGAAATGCCCCAAACCATGCTACCACCCAATTTCCTACAAATCTTGTCTACCAAAACCGAAGTAACTCCAAGAACGACCGAATTAGCCATGAGAGCTAATGCGCCCATTCTCACCCCATTATGGTACATCGGTCCTCCATTTGGATCTCCCTTGTAGATCTCACGACCAAACCAATCGGTGTCGTAAAGAAAGAACGGGAACCACCCGATCCACGAGAAAACCGTCACGATAAGAACGATCCAAATCGGTAACTTGAGGTGTTTAATTGTTCCGAACAACTCCCACACAAATGCCTCTCGTTGGCTGCCGACATTGCCTTGGCCTTCTTCTGGAGAGTTTACTACAACTTTGCTCAAACAAACCTCCTTTACCGATGTTATGCTAATGCAAGTTGTTAGGAGGAGAATCAGAACGTCAATGAGGAAGGTTGATTTGAGATTAGCGCAGTTTTTGCTACAGTACTTGGTGGTTGTGAAGGGTAGAACAGTGTGCCAACCTCCATAAGATCCGGTTGCATAACCAAGTACGTTTCCAAGAGCCATGAACAGAGAATAGTAGGAGTTCGCAATGCGAGTCATACGGTCGTCCCTTGCTGCAAAATGAACAAATGTCGTGTCATGTTTTAGAATGATAGGACAACGGGTGCATAAGTGCAAAAGAGACAAAAACCTTGCATGCACCTTGACGTGCCGAACTTAGATATATAACTCAACAAGATGCGCTATACCAAAAAAAAACTCAATAAGGTAAGCCAGTGAGACTCCACAATCATGTCATTTCTTTGACCACTTTATTATCCTATATGGGAATTAATTGCTATCCATCCTTGTTTCCATAAAATAATTATTGTCGGATTAATGGATTGCGATTTACAGTTAAGATCTGGTGGTTCCTTACTTTTGGATTACTTTCAAGTACAGAAGCGAAAAATTAATTGCGAATAAAATCATTGTGTTGTCTTTGTTAGTTGCTGGTAATTTACTTTCTAATTTTTTTTAAAACGTCAGTTTAACATTAAGCAAAAAATGCAGACCGGGAAAGGGCAGGTTACGAACCGGTGAGATCGGCGAGTAGGGCCCGGCACGGCCCTTGAGTGACGTTATTCCCGACATCGAGGATCCAAAAGCCCAAAATGTACACCACAATCGCCCTGGGGCGCCTCTTCGCATCGACAGGATCGCCAAGCAAACCACCGATATCGGCGGAGAACCCCACGAGTAGTACCGCAACAACGATCGACAGGGCTCCACCAACAATGTAGGGCCTCCGTCTCCCGAACTTGCTCCGGCAGTTATCGCTGAAGTGGCCGACAACCGGCTGGACAAGTAGACCACATAACGGTCCGCAGAGCCACACGAGGCTCGCGAAGGTGTGTGGGATGCCGAGTTCTTGCACGTACGGGGTGAGTAAGGAGAGCTGTATCGCCCATCCGAACTGCACCCCGCCCGCGACCGACGTAACTAGGAGTAGCCGACCGAGAGTGATCTTCGAATCCATATTGAAATGAATGATTTTGTTTTTGATGAGAGGATGAGTGGGGTTTTATAGTTAAATTGGTGGTTGTTTGTGTCAAGTGTCAAGTCTCGTATGGAGTTGGGAAGTTGGATTGCATGTCGGAACTACGAAGGCTCGTTGGTTTATCTTTTTTTCAAATCCACTTAATACATCCTTATCCAACTTGGGACTAGTGAGTCAGACCTACGTGAGAAGAGAGAGATCCACAACTTGTCTTACCATACCTAACATTTTCGACTATTCAGGTGGGAAGTCTTACCGTTGCTAGGATGAAATGTGATTATTACAAATAAATTATTACATTGTTAGTTAGGACGTTAATAGATTATTATTTACAAGTATTCCCAGGCCGCATAAACAATAATTAGTGAAGAATTCTCATATTTTTTGTTGTAAATGTCATTAATTGAATAGCTACCTGTGGAAATGTGTTTCTTTATTGTTCTTGTGTTTTGATCTCTTCCACTAATTGATGAATGGAAGCAAAATTTGTTCTACTAGTTTCATGTCTTTGAACTGTGACTAGAAATTTCTGAAAGACGCAAGAAAAAGATAAGTTTAAGTTCAACCTCCAAATTTTCAGCTGCTTTCAAGGCCTCCTCCCTGTCGCGAGGGTAAGCCTCGGCCAATAACTCATCTCTATTGGCTTCATTATAAACGTCCATGTCGCGGCGTTCCTCCTCGGTTGGGGAGGTTAATTAAGCGAATGCGTGGGACTTCTTGTTTTGAATTGATAGATTCACAACTGCCCAATAAATTGCAAGATCGAATGACTCAATAATAATATGCATGTGATTAGTTGGAATCTATTTTATTTTATCTACTGTGTTATCCTAATTCCATTTCAAATTCCAACATCTTTATAAACGTACGAATCAAACTGTAATAACCTAATCTAAAACACCTTAATTAACCAAACCTAAACCTAATTAACCTAATCTAATCATGGAACAGTGAACCAGGAGGTGTTGGAGTGTGAGAGGAGAAAGTGATGGTGGGTTTTGGTTGGATAGGTTTTAGGTTAAGTGTGATTGGAGGAGATGGAGGTGATGAGATAAATGTAAATATATATGGTAAAGATAGGATTTCGTTGGAAACGTTCTTGCTTCTTCATTGTGTTTGTACCAGAGCGTGAGAGAATGGTTTAGAGAAGAAGAAGAAGAAGAAGAGGAGAAGAAGTGAAGAAAAAGAAGAAGAAGTGGAGTGAAGTGGTGCAAGCTTGGGAGGCTTCTTCACGCGACCAAAAGGTATGCCAAGTCTTCATAATAACTCCCCAAGAGGTGTGGGAGTGTAGAGGACGGCGTTGGTGCCGTTTCTCCGGTGAAAACCCTACTGGACGGAGGTTGAAGACGACTGGTTCGGTCGACCGTTGGGTGTTTCGGTCGACCGAACAACGTCTAAATGATGCCTGTCCAGTGGGAAGATGTATTGTTCGGTCGACCGGTATATGGGTCGGTCGACCTATATTTATAAATATTAACTTACTGCCCGAAAACGGTCGAACGATGTCTGTGTGACGGTCGACCGTTTATGCCAAATTTCGCGGGAAAATAAAGGGTTACATTAGCCGGTCGACCGGTGTTGTTTCGGTCGACCGAACCCAGTAGATAGGTTAGACAGGCCTTCGGCCGACCGAGTGTGTGTCTCGGTCGACCGAACTGCGCAAGGTCGGTTCTAGCGTTGACCATCCAAACGGTCGACCGCTCTGGATCCGGTCGACCGACCGCGTGCAGTTTTCCTGCAGTGATGTGCCTGTAGATCGGTCGACCGGGAGGTAGGTTTCGGTTGACCGAATGCTGTAGGCAGGATTCAGGCAGTTTTCCTTATCGGTGGAACGGACCCTGGTTTGACCGATTGGATATATATGTATATTAAAATGTATAGCGTAGACCTTCCAAACGGTCGACCGCTAGATGACTTTTGTTCGACCAATTGGTAGGTATTTCGGTTGGCGTGGTTCGACCGGTAGACTTGTTTGTACAGTACCGTGTACTGTGTGGGGGACCGGTTTACCGGTGTCCTTTTAGCGGTTGACCGATCTGCCGCAGGTTGGTGGATTTATCCACACGCGAGCCGTCGATGTCAGGTCGACTACCGGCTCCGAGGCGACGGTTGATTACCGGCTTTGAGAGCTACGGATTTCACCTTCGACGAAGGCGTATTATTGTACTACCTTTTTCCTCTCTTACCGAGCGGGGTGTGAGGGATGTGTACCGTAAACCTTGGGCAGTTTGCGAGGGTTTAGCGGTAGGCCGAGGATGTTCCGGCAGGGTGCGCGCTAGGCGACTCTTGGGGGAGCAGTGGCTGTCGTCTGACCCGAGTTGTGTATTCGGCGGGCTGACTCGCTCCTTGGGTGCGGCGTGTACCGGGGGTTCCTTCCTGCACTTTTTGGGGAGCAGTGGTGTCGACTGACCCTTGTGAGGCAGCGGTGGACTGACTTGACCCTAGTGGCAGGAGTGGTTCAGTGTCGCGGAGGCGGTGAGGGCATTATTGTGGGCCCGAGGTGGATGATCATGTGCATTGTATTGCATTGTCTTTAATTCCTTTTTATATTTTTAGGAGGCTTGGTATACGGGGTTCCTTCAGGGAACTCAGGCATGTTTGTTTGTTTTCATTTCAGGTAGCGAGTAGCATTAGAGTCAGGTGGTGACCGAGGAGAGTGCCCCCGGGATTAGATCATGTTCTCTTTTATATATTCTTTTGTTTGAGGTAGTGATTACATGTATATTCACTTTTGTTGTAATCACAGTTGACTCATTTATATAGTTTGACTTCCACGTGGGTCTGTATCTTATATATTATATATATATATGTTGGTTTGTTTCCCGTGACGTGCCCTGTGTTGACCGTTGACGGTCTTTATTATTGTTTAAATTTTCCGCTGTTTTCGGGGCGTTACACTTTGGTATCAGAGCGTTGATCTCGGCGTACTTGTCCAAAGAAACCACCTTTGAGTTAGGAGTTAGGTCTAGAGGATCATGCATGCACAGATTATATTGATATTGTCTTGTTTTCCTTGGCAGATGCCTCCTAGACGGGGGAAGGCCGTTGCCCATACTCGTGGTGAGAGTGAGACTGTGAGGGATGAGGCTTGGGAGGATGAGCGTCGGACGTTGTTCGATACGGTCGGACGTCTGACGGAGATGCTACAGCAGCAGACGGCACAGACTGGGCAGACGGGGACTGGCGCTATGCATGACCGGTTTATGCGCCAGCATCCGCCTACCTTTCTGGGGCAGTACAACGCAGAGGCTGCGGAGGAGTGGATCTTCACGATGCAGAAGATCTTCAGTGCGATTGGTTGTCCTCCAGAGGCGAGAGTGGGCATGGCTACTTATGTTTTGGGCGGTGCTGCGTCCAACTGGTGGAGGTCCACATCTGCAGTAGTGTTTGCGGACAGAGATGATATAGCCTGGGAGGAGTTCGTTGGCGAGTTCAACGAGCAGTATTTTCCGCAGCATGTCCAGGATGAGAAGAGGGACGAGTTTCTGAGTCTTCAGCAGGGAGACATGACCCTGGCAGGCTACATCGGGAAGTTCAACGCCCTAGAGCGTTACTGTCCCGAGATGTACATCACACAGGAGCAGAGAGCAGGGAAGTTCGTCCGAGGGCTCCGGAAGCAGTTGAGGACGAAGGTGCTGACACATATGCCACGCACATTGGCCGATGCAGTGAAGAGTGCTACTGTTCTCGATCATGACTACAGAGAGAACTATCAGGATGAGAGGAGGCCATCGGGTAGGTTCTCTGGGCGGCCGGGAGGTCAGACTGCGGGAAATCCGGACAAGAGGCCCCGATTTGAGGAAGCAGGAGCAGCGGTACCACGACCTGAGGCTTGTGGTACTTGTGGGAGGTTTCACTCCGGGCCGTGCTTCATCCCCGGAGCATGTCATGGTTGTGGCCAGCTGGGCCACTTTATTAGGAGCTGTCCAAGCCGAGGAGCTGGACCGAGCAGACCACCGGGTTTACCAGCACCAGGCAGAGGTGGAGGCGGAGGTAGACCACCTTTCAGACCACAGCAGGGGCAGCACACTGGCAGAGTTTTCACCATCCAGGCAGAGGAGGCTCGGGATGGAGGCGCCGTTGTGGAAGGTACGCTTCTTGTCGCAGGTCAGTAGCTAGGGTGCTCTTTGATTGTGGCGCAACACACTCGTTCATCTCAGAGCGATTTGCGAGAGTGTTGGGCTGTACCCTTGCGATGTTGACTGCCACTTTGGAGGTCAGCACACCCCTGGGTCTGGTGGGCACTGTGGGGAGATTTGTCCCCGGCGCCACGGTTGTTTCGGGAGATCAGGAGTTTCCGGCAGACCTGGTCTTGCTACCGATGGAGGACTTTGATGTCATACTTGGGATGGATTGGCTGTCCCAATATGATGTTCGAGTCTTGTGCCGTGAGAAGAAGATTTTGATCCCGAGGAAGGGTTTGCCTGATATTCAGAAACAGAGGGGGTCACATTATTGTATCTGCCGTGAGAGCTCAGAGGCTGTTGCAGCAGGGATGTGCAGCGTTTCTGGCGACACTTGTAGTTGCGGAGGCAGAGTCTCAGAGGCTAGAGGACATAGAGGTGGTGCAGGAGTTCGCGGATGTTTTTCCAGCGGACGATACAGACATTGGAGGACATGCTGAGAGCGTGTACACTTGACTGGGCCGGGCATTGGGATGAGCATTTGCCGCTGATAGAGTTTGCCTACAACAACAGCTACCACTCGAGTATTGGGATGTCACCATATGAGGCATTATACGGGAGACCGTGTAGATCGCCGGTATGCTGGAGTGATGTGGGCGAGAGACAACTAGTTGGACCTGACATTATCCAGTTATATTCAGAGAAGGTCGACGTGATTCGGAGACGACTAGCTACAGCATAGAGCAGGCAGAAGAGTTATGCTGATACGCGGAGGCGTGAGCTGACTTTTGATGTAGGAGATCATGTCTTCCTGAAGATCTCGCCTATCAAAGGGGTGATGAGATTCGGGAAGAAGGGGAAGCTGAGTCCGAGGTATGTTGGACCTTTTGAGATATTGGATCAGATCGGTGAGGTGGCATATAGGATTGCACTACCGCCACAGTTCGCAGGACTTCACAACGTCTTCCATGTTTCTATGCTGAGGAAGTACGTGGCCGATCCAACTCATGTGATTGAGATATCAGTACCGGAGATCCAGTAGGATTTGTCATTAGATGAGAGACCAGTTGAGATTGTGGATCAGATGGTACATCAGCTCAGGAAGAGAGTGATTCCAATGGTGAAGGTCAGGTGGCAACATCACAGTGTCAGAGAGGCTACCTGGGAGATCGAGGGGGATGTCAGGAAGCAGTATTCAGAGTTGTTTCGGTAAGTCTGTTGTTTCGAATTTCGCGGACGAAATTTCTTTTAAGGAGGGTGGATTGTAATAACCTAATCTAAAACACCTTAATTAACCAAACCTAAACCTAATTAACCTAATCTAATCATGGAACAGTGAAGCAGGAGGTGTTGGAGTGTGAGAGGAGAAAGTGATGGTGGGTTTTGGTTGGATAGGTTTTAGGTTAAGTGTGATTGGAGGAGATGGAGGTGATGAGATAAATGTAAATATATATGGTAAAGATAGGATTTCGTTGGAAACGTTCTTGCTTCTTCATTGTGTTTGTACCAGAGCGTGAGAGAAGGGTTTAGAGAAGAAGAAGAAGAAGAAGAGGAGAAGAAGTGAAGAAAGAGAAGAAGAAGTGGAGTGAAGTGGTGCAAGCTTGGGAGGCTTCTTCACGCGACCAAAAGGTATGCCAAGTCTTCATAATAACTCCCCAAGAGGTGTGGGAGTGTAGAGGACGGCGTTAGTGTCGTTTCTCCGGTGAAAACCCTACTGGACGGAGGTTGAAGACGACTGGTTCGGTCGACCGTTGGGTGTTTCGGTCGACCGAACAACGTCTAAATGATGCCTGTCCAGTGGGAAGATGTATTGTTCGGTCGACCGGTATATGGGTCGGTCGACCGATATTTATAAATATTAACTTACTGCCCGAAAACGGCCGAACGATGTCTGTGTGACGGTCGACCGTTTATGCCAAATTTCACGGGAAAATAAAGGGTTACATTAGCCGGTCGACCGGTGTTGTTTCGGTCGACCGAACCCAGTAGATAGGTTAGACAGGCCTTCGGCCGACCGAGTGTGTGTCTCGGTCGACCGAACTGCGCAAGGTCGGTTCGAGCGTTGACCATCCAAACGGTCGACCGCTCTGGATCCGGTCGACCGACCGCGTGCAGTTTTCCTGCAGTGATGTGCCTGTAGATCGGTCGACCGGGAGGTAGGTTTCGGTTGACCGAATGCTGTAGGCAGGATTCAGGCAGTTTTCCTTATCGGTGGAACGGACCCTGGTTTGACCGATTGGATATATATGTATATTAAAATGTATAGCGTAGACCTTCCAAACGGTCGACCGCTAGATGACTTTTGTTCGACCAATTGGTAGGTATTTCGGTTGGCGTGGTTCGACCGGTAGACTTGTTTGTACAGTACCGTGTACTGTGTGGGGGACCGGTTTACCGGTGTCCTTTTAGCGGTTGACCGATCTGCCGCAGGTTGGTGGATTTATCCACACGCGAGCCGTCGATGTCAGGTCGACTACCGGCTCCGAGGCGACGGTTGATTACCGGCTTTGAGAGCTACGGATTTCACCTTCGACGAAGGCGTATTATTGTACTACCTTTTTCCTCTCTTACCGAGCGGGGTGTGAGGGATGTGTACCGTAAACCTTGGGCAGTTTGCGAGGGTTTAGCGGTAGGCCGAGGATGTTCCGGCAGGGTGCGCGCTAGGCGACTCTTGGGGGAGCAGTGGCTGTCGTCTGACCCGAGTTGTGTATTCGGCGGGCTGACTCGCTCCTTGGGTGCGGCGTGTACCGGGGGTTCCTTCCTGCACTTTTTGGGGAGCAGTGGTGTCGACTGACCCTTGTGAGGCAGCGGTGGACTGACTTGACCCTAGTGGCAGGAGTGGTTCAGTGTCGCGGAGGCGGTGAGGGCATTATTGTGGGCCCGAGGTGGATGATCATGTGCATTGTATTGCATTGTCTTTAATTCCTTTTTATATTTTTAGGAGGCTTGGTATACGGGGTTCCTTCAGGGAACTCAGGCATGTTTGTTTGTTTTCATTTCAGGTAGCGAGTAGCATTAGAGTCAGGTGGTGACCGAGGAGAGTGCCCCCGGGATTAGATCATGTTCTCTTTTATATATTCTTTTGTTTGAGGTAGTGATTACATGTATATTCACTTTTGTTGTAATCACAGTTGACTCATTTATATAGTTTGACTTCCACGTGGGTCTGTATCTTATATATTTTATATATATATGTTGGTTTGTTTCCCGTGACGTGCCCTGTGTTGACCGTTGACGGTCTTTATTATTGTTTAAATTTTCCGCTGTTTTCAGGACGTTACACAAACTGCTGAGATTTGAAGATACATCGCAACAACTTATTGTTTTTTTCATGAATGGAGTTATTGCTTTTGGACTTCTCCAAATGCTTCTAGTATTGTCAATCTCAATGTTTAGGACCAAATTAAGGTGTTGCGTTTTCCAATAAAAAGTCAGACATGGGACACAGGACATTGGAAGAACAAGTGAGTAATGATATCCATATCGTTTCAGCGTGTGAGGAAGAACAAGTGGGCATCCTGAACAGCTTGGATACACGTCTCCCAAATACCCCGCAAAATACACTCCCCACACGCACTCCACTCGCCTGTGCGCAAAACCGTCCCATTTCGGGCACGGAAGGGAGGGAAAAATGAGTTGGTTGATTTGTTTTTTTGTTGATGTAAAAACCATTAAAAAATTGATTTTAAAATTATTTTTCAAATTTTGTTTATGAAAATATGTTTTTTTAGTCGGTATTGATTCGCAGATGATGTGTAAGGGAGAGAAAATTGGACGCTTAGAAAGTTTCGGACGCAGTTAAAAGTGGTCTAAGTTTTCTTTCGTTTAGATATTATTATTAATTAATGACTAACCAAGAGAATATTTGTATGCAATTGAGCTCCAAATTAATTTGTCTGAGCAAGGAAAAATGGGACCCACCTTTTGCAAGTAGTTTGTATAGAGATTTGGGGTTTTTGCTACGGTACACCATGCAGGTGTCCAGGTTAGCAATATGCACATGTTTTTTCGGTATTGTCGCATATACACATAAAAGTCAATCATATTTGTACAAATGTACCTGAACCGTTTGTGAGCCCCACACCAGAAAGACGACGTGAATGAGCCGTTAACGACCGTTCAAATCAGTTCGTGATCCGTCTGTTAGAGCACGTGATTTCAGATTGACTGTAGCAAAATAAATTTTACTAATCTAGGAACTGATTTAAATGACCGTTAATGACTTATTCACGTCGTCTCTCTGCTGTGAGGTCCACAAACGGCTCGGGTGCATTTATACCAATATGATTGACTTTTAAATGTATATGCGACAATATCGAAAAAGTATGTGCATAATATCAATTTGGACACATGCTGCCTGTACAATAATCGTCCCTGTGAGATTTTGTAGAGAAAGGAAACCGATTTGTTTAGGGTCCACTTTAAAGCCACGTGTCTTGCCACGACAATAATTGTCTTGTCGTTTGATAAGTTGTTTGCAAACCGAAATGTTATTTGTATTTGGCCTTGTTAGATAGTAGTGGTCATTTTTTTCTAGAGATTTTCGGTCGTGTCATTTAATTAGAGCATTGAATTTTTTGTCCTCGATCCAATTGCAATGAGGACATGGGTATAAAAATTAGAGCAAATTTGAGCCTCAAGGTATACAAACCGAAACTGCCATGAAAGTAAAATATGTCCAACAGGTTAATGGCATATATTATTATTATTATTTCGTGGTAAAATAAATTAGCTTGTCCTACAAGTACATAAAGTAAAAATGCTGTTCTTAATAATGATGAAACACATCTGCCAGTGCATAATGACCCCAAGTGTCTGCTAACAAAAACAAACCACTGAAGTGTAAAAAGATGTGTACAACTTTAATACAATCAGCAGCCTTAGCCGAAATCACAAGAACTTGGAATCTGATTAAGTGGTGTCTTGGAAGCTGAAAGTGAGTTCAAGCTGATGAATTTATTCAGTCCTTGATGCAGAAGCAACTCACACTGCCTAAGCATTCAAAGGTATTTTGATACCAAATTGTTAAGGATCAACATATCCCTCAACCTGTTAGCCATTAAGGTCCAATTTCCCCTCATCACATAGCACCTGCGATACCATGGAACCGAATGTAAATAAAACAAACTAAAGAATTGTCGAAAAACTAATCAACTAACAGGATTGAAAAATAATGCTATTTTGTTGACTAAAAGAAGTGATTTTGATTTAGGCGGTTTTGGTAGTTGTGCTAGCTGAATTGATGAATTCGAAGTTCAAAACGTAAATAAATAAAAATTACCTGAAGGCCGAGTCATCCGAGATAACACAAAGATGGCAATAATCCCACTAATTAATGCCGACACCGCTCCTACGGCAAAGGCCGGAGAGTTTCCTCCACCAAATAACTCATCAAATGGTCCACTTCCCAAAGCGACCACAAACTGATTTGTGACCACATTAGAAATCAAACATTTAGCTAATTCGACTAACCATAATTCACCCAATTTAGTTGGTTAAAATAAGTTTTAAGACAAACAATAATGTACCTGAGGCGCAACTATAGCCATGTTCAATATGCCCATTACCAGGCCTGTGTTAAACGAAAACAACAACTCGATCTTATGTTAGAAAATAATTAATCAAGAGAGGAACGTTATGGTGATAAATTGTGGGGGCGAAAATTCACCTTGTCCAATTCCCAGAGGCTCTGCTTTGCTACTCATTATAGCATATGGAACAGAATAAGTAATCTACATGCAATAAAACAACGTACGTATATATAAGTTAGTTCTCAAATCATATCTCTATTAAAGTGCGATAAACTAAAGAGGAGATTTGGAATGACATACTGCTAATGGTGCTCCTATAGCTGCAAAGGCTGCGAATCCTGCGGCGATAATGCCGGTCGGAGGAACCCCACTAGGTGGGTAATCTACACCAAGTGCTACATGTGTTATGATCAACATTGCACCCAAACAAATTGCCAGGCCCACGTTGCCAATGCCCCAAACAACACTAGCACCCAACTTCCTACAAATTTTATCAACAAAAACCGAAGTAATTCCGAGAACGATCGAATGTGCGATAAGAGCTGCTGTGCCCATTCTCACTCCAATGTCGTACATGGATCCTCCATGGGGGTCTCCCTTGTAGATCTCGCGGCCAAACCAATCAGTGTCGTAAAGAACGAATGGGAACCACCCGAGCCACGCGAGTACCGTTACGATAATAGCGATCCAAATTGGCAATGTAAGCTTCGTGATTGATCCAAACAACTTCTTAAAAAAACCCTCTTCTTCTTCTTCTTCGTCGACGAATTTGCCTGGGCCTTGGCCTTGTTCTAGAGAGGGTAGTGGTACTTCACCAACTTTGGTGAAAGGAACCTCCTTTACAGATGTTACGCTAATGAGAAATGTTATTACGAGAAGAACAATGTCCATTAGGAAGGTTGCTTTGAGATTAGCACAGTTTTTGCTGCAGTATTTCGTGGTCGTGAAGGGTAGAACAGAGTACCAACCACCATAAGATCCTGCGGCATATCCAAATATGTTTCCAAGAGCCATGAACATAGCGTAATATGAGTTTGCAATGCGAGTCTTCGCTTCATCCTTCGCTGAAATAACCATTAATTTGATGTCATATTGAAGAAGTAAATAACCATTGTTAGAATGATAGGACAACAGGGGCATAAGTGCAAATCATGCATGCATGGCTTGGACCTTCACGTCGTCCGGCCCAGATCTTGAACAACTAAATCTGGTAAATGACTCCACAATTATCTTTCATAGTTTTGACCACCTTAATCTTATTTCATACTTATTGGATCGTTAGCTCACTTCGAGGATCCAAGATCGGGGATTAAATCTCAACAAGTGCATTTTGCATATTTTTGGGATTTAAAATGAGATTTGGTGGATAATATCTAGATTAAATTTTAAAAAAAAATGCAATTCCTTGACTATCTTTTTAATTGCTATCCTTTATTTTCAATCTTCGAAAAGTAATTATGAATTCATGATCCATTTTTGTTTGCATAAAATAAATATTGTTGGATTATGGTTGTGATTACGATTATGAATCAACAGGCTCATTTCTTTTGAATTTCAAGTACAAAACCGAAAGACAACAACTTGAAGATAAAATATCATCATGTTTTAAATGTTGGTTGGTGGTAATTTATTTTCTAATTTAAGAAACAAACGCATTCTACGTTAATATATATCACTCAAAAATTGAAATGAAAAGGCAAGCGATTCGATTCCGAACCGGTTAGATCGGCGAGTAGAGCCCGGCACGGCCCCTGCATGGCGTTGTTCCCGACATCGAGCAACGAGAAGCCTACGATGTACACCACGATGGCCTTCGGGCGTCGGAGTACATTTTCCCCAACAACGGGATCACCAAACAAACCCCCGATATCAGCCGAAAACCCTACAAGAATCGTTGCGATAATGATCGACAAGGTGCCACCGATAATGTAGGGTCTACGTCTCCCCAACTTGGACCGACAACTATCGCTAAAGTGGCCGACAATCGGCTGCACGAGCAGACCAGATAATGGACCGCAGAGCCACACGAGGCTCGTGAAGGCGTGTGAGATGCCGAGTTCTTGCACGTACGGGGTGAGGAGAGAGAGCTGGAGGGCCCACCCGAACTGCACCCCTCCCGCGACCGACGTAACTCGGAGCAGCCGACTTCGAGTGATCTTCGAATCCATATTGAATTACGGCTTAGTAAATCTGGAAAAGTGATTGTGTTGGTGTTGATACGAGGGCCGGGAGAGGGTTTTATAGTCGTTGATTTCTAGTGAAGTTATTTATGGCAAACTCGATCTCGATTCTAAAAGGGTTTATGTGGCGAAGTGTGAGAGCATGAATGCATTCTCTTTTCGGATCTATCTACGTAATAGATCTTTACCGAAAGGTCACACTACATACATACTAAACACGTCGCATACTAAAAATAGTGCGATTTGTTTTGGCACGAGAAAGTGTAGCAACAACTTTGTAAAACAAAGTAATTTTCAACAACAAAATTTAAGTAATTCAAAATTATCTAATTACGTAATATATGCTTAACATATTATCTTCACGTGAATTTTTGGGGTTTCACAAAACATGAATGTTTTAAGCTTTTGTATTTTGTTTCAAATTTTGGTTTCAATCGTTTAATTCGGTACAAAGAACACAATGGACATTTTATAAAGAAATCATGATTGCATGTGGTAGGTTCTATAAGCATATTACATATTGTGAGATGTAAATAGAAGATGGACTCACGAGACTCTTACATAAGCCCAAATGGCCAAATATGATGTATTAAGTTAGTCGGGTCACAAAACCCGACTAACAACCGAATCCATCCTTATAAATAGACCACAAGTGTAACCCATTCTAATATGAATAATAAGAAGAAAACAAAACCCTATTCAACCATCTCCTTTCTTCTTCTTTCTCTCCAGACAGCTCCTTCATCGCATCACCAGTCAAGATCCAAGATTTGCACCCTAGCAAACACAAATTTTTACATGGTATCAGAGCAAGTAAAGATCTGAAACTCTCCGCGCATAAGAAGAGCAAGAGATCGAAGAATCAATTCTGAGAAGGAATGGCAGACGATGACACAACAAAAAATCTGCAAATTCGAAGTCAAGATCCACATGATCCATATTATCTGAATTCATCAGATAATCCTGGTAATATTCTTGTTCCCAAATTGTTAAATGGGGATAATTATGGGACCTGGGCAAGGAACATGAAGAGAGCACTCAATTCGAAGAACAAATTTGGGTTTGTGAATGGAAAGTTCAAGAAACCTAACTATAAAAGTAATCCTGTTGAAAGTGAAAATTGGGAGAGATGTGATGATCTTGTATCTTCTTGGATTATAAACTCATTAGATCAGAATCTAGCAAATAGTGTCATATACCATGAAACAGCTCGTGACATGTGGGTAGATTTAGAGGAAAGATTTCAACAAACTAATCTACCTAGTCTTTTTGAGTTGAAAAGAACAATATCTACACTAAGTCAGGAGAATTCTTCTGTCACTGATTACTATGGCAAATTGAAGACATTATGGGATGAATTAGCGTCCCATAAAAGGATCCCCAACTGCACATGTGGTGCATATAAAGACGTTATGGAAATTGAAGAACAAGATAAAACAATTCAGTTCTTATTGGGGTTGAATGAGAGTTATTCAGCGATTAGGGAACAAATGCTTCTAAATGCACCATTACCATCTGTTAGCAAGACTTATTCCTTGATACTTCAAGAAGAAAAGCAAAGAGAAGTTGGAGGAATCACAAACCATTTTCAAGAATCTGCAGCACTTGCAGTAAACAAGGGACAAAGACAGATTCAGACAAGCTGGCAACCAAGTCAAAAGGAAAATCAACAAAATTACAAGACAGAGATCAAGGAGAAACCAACATGCACAAATTGTAAGAAAATTGGACACACAACAGACAAATGCTTCTGGATAATTGGTTTTCCTCCTAAGAACAATGGTTACAAGAAGAATAAGCAAAATTTCAAGAGCAATGGGAAAGAAGGCAGAGCACCTAACGTAGAAGTACAAGCTGGTGACTCCAGTATCACACAAGATCAATACAATAAAATAATCCAAATCCTCAACATTAAAAGGGACAGCAAGGAGGAGGAGTCCATTGCTCATGCAAACACAGCAGGTATGGCTTACTGTTACTCCACCTTAAATGCAGAAAATTGGATCATTGACAGTGGTGCCACTGATCATATGTGTGCAAACATAGATTTAATGGAAAATTGTAGGAAAATGGATAAAGTTGTCCCTATTAGATTACCTAATAACAAATTTGTTAAGGCTGAGATTATAGGTCAAGTAAACCTTAATACAGATATAACACTTAACAAAGTCCTATATGTACCAGAATTTAGAATCAATTTGATGTATGTTTCCAAACTAGCTAAAAATTCTCATTGTAGTGCTAGTTTCTACCCAAACATTTGTGTTATTCAGGACCTTGTCACGAGGAGGAGGACCGGTTTGGGTAGAGAGTTTGATGACCTATACATCTACACCAACAAAGGAAAGAATGTGGCTCTTACTGCTGCTAAAGATGGCATTGATTGGCATAAAAGATTAGGACATCCTTCCAATCAAAAATTATAGCTACTTGCTAATGATACTTGTATTGACATTCCTTCATGTAATAAACATTGTGATGTTTGCAAATTTGCTAAGCAAACAAAACTTCCTTTTCATGTTAGCAATAATAGTACCAATAGTATTTTCAATTTAATACATATTGATATATGGGGTAAATTTGCCATACCTTCCCACACTAATTGTCATTATTATCTTACTGTCGTAGATGATTTTAGCAGAAACACTTGGGTATTTCTTATGAAAACAAAATCTGAAACTTACAATGTTTTCAAATCATTCGTAGCTTTGGTACAAAATCAATTTGGAAAACGCATTAAAAGGGTTAGAAGTGATAATGGCCTTGAATTCATATCAAAAGAATTTCAAAGCATAATAGCTAATGAAGGAATAATTCATGAAAAGAGCTGTCCTTATACACCTCAACAAAATGGGGGTAGTGGAAAGGAAGCATAGACACCTATTGCAAGTAGCTAGATCTATAAGATTCCATTCTAATCTGTCAATTAAGTTTTGGGGTGAGTGCATCCTCACAGCTGCATACCTAATTAACAGAATTCCCAGTAAGATTTTACACAATAAAACACCTTATGAAATCATTTTAGGAAAGAAACCAAATTATTACAACCTAAGAACTTTTGGATGCCTATGTTTTTCCACAAATATGAAACCAGAAAATAAGTTTGATTACAGGGCACACAAATGCGTGTTTGTTGGATATCCATATGGGTAAAAGGGATATAAAGTGTATGATTTAGAAAAAAATTATTTTATGTCAGTAGACATGTAACTTTTCTTGAAGAAAATTTTCCATACAAAGAAGAAAAGAATCATGAGGAGCAGCATATCATGAGATCATTCACACCATTAGATGGTGATGAAAGACATGAGTATAGTGAACAACACCATGCCAACAATGATGATGGATCATACGATCAGAACACACCAGCAAATCAAGGTGAGAATCTACTCAACAACATCAATATAGAATTATTATCTACTAACCCTATGCAGGCAGTAGAAATACAAGAAGACAGAGATAAAGACAGATATGAAGACGTCACAGAAGCATCACAAGGGCAACAAGTAAGAAAATCTAGGAGGAACACCAGTAAGTCAATTCTGCTAAAAGATTATCACTGTCCTACTCTAGAGAGTAATCAAGCACATGTACAACCATTTATCAAAGTAGGCAACAAATCAGGTAAGAAAGCTACTAGATACCCTTTGCTGCAGTTCGTAAGTTATAAATCCATATCAAATAGGTATGCATGCTTGATAGACAAAATTGACAGCTTAACTGAACCCAAAACATATGAAGATGCATGTAAAGATCATAATTGGGTCAATGCAATGAATAAAGAAATGCATGCTTTAAATGTAAATAATACATGGGAATTGGTATCTTTACCTCCTCATAAGAAGCCAATTGGTTGTAAATGGGTTTATAAATTAAAATTTAAAGCCAATGGTGAACTAGAGAGGTATAAGGCTAGACTTGTTGCAAAAGGATACAATCAAATTGAAAGGCTAGACTACCATGAGACTTTTGCTCCTGTAACCAAAATGGTTACAATCAGAGCTCTTCTTAGCTTATCTGCTATCAAGGACTGGCATTTACATCAGTTAGATGTAAATAATGCTTTTTTACATGGTGATTTACAAGAGGAAGTATATATGATTCCACCTCCTGGTTTTGGAGATAAAGAGAAAGGTCTTGTTTGTAAACTAAGGAAGTCAATTTATGGTTTAAAACAATCATTCAGGTGCTGGTTTGACAAACTCTCAAAATCTCTACAATCATATGGTTTTACACAATCAAAGCATGACTACTCACTTTTCACTTCCAAAACTAAGGACTCATTTACTGTGATACTCATTTATGTTGACGATATCCTGATTGCAGGTGATAGTATCATCAACATTGAGAAATTAAAAAACAACTTGAAGCACGAGTTCCACATTAAAGACCTTGGAGAACTCAAGTTCTTCTTAGGATTGGAAGTGGGGAGATCTGCATCTGGAATAAACCTAAACCAAAGGAAGTATGCAATTCAGATACTAAAAGAAACGGGCCTTGAAGGAGCCAAACCAAACGAGTCACCAATTGAGATGAACTACAAGCTAGCTGACGAACCAGGGGAGACTCTTCACAACCCAGCAAGCTACAGGAGATTAATTGGCAGGTTATTGTATCTAACAATAACCAGACCAGAAATCACATACTCTGTTAATTTCCTGAGTCAATTCATGCAAGAACCGGGCACCATGTAGGATTTCATGTTTAATTATACATATATATTTTTCGAATTTTCATGTATAATAAGGATCTATTACAATTTTCTTCGATTTATTTATGCATGCATCGGTTTGTTTTAACAACTAGTTTCAAAAACTTATTAAAACAAACACAAGGGACTCCGAAATTCATACCTAGAAGTTCTCAAAAACTTCTTGACGTTTCAGAGACGTTGAGGAAGCCAATCTTCGCTTCTCGTTGCGCCGGATGCCTCCGAGTGTTCACCGAAACCCTAAACAAGGTTGGAGAGAAAGGAGCTAGCCAATCGATCTCCAAACAAGCTTAGAATCTAGCTACAAACCCCTTCCTTAGTCTCTGAGATTTCTCCTTCCAAAGACTTAGAAAACTAAGAGAATTTTCGTGGGTTTTTGTGGTGAATTAAGAGAGAAAATAATTATTGAATTGTGTAACCCAATTAGGGAGAATAAGGACCTATTTATAGGTTCCAATCTTACTCTTAATCATGGCTATTCTTTAGCCACGTTTTTCTTTACATTTTCTCTCATAAATTAATTCCTTCATGTATTACATGCACCCACAAAACGTTTGACCAAGTTTGGAGCTAATCCAACCATCAATCAAATTAATCTCTTAATAATCAAAGGCAGAAAATCAATCGTTGTTCGGTTGACCGAGACTCATTCGGTTAACCGAATATGTCACGATTGGTTGACCGAGTACTAGACGAATGACCGATTCTTAAAGGGAAAAATTCTCCTTAACCGATCGGACGAATTCTCGTCTAAGACCGAGTGCATTCGGTTAACCGAAAATATCGGAACTTAACATTATTCGGTTGACCGATTTTGGTTCGGTACACCGTACCAAAGTTCCAGGCACTTTGGTCAAGTTCGGTTAATCAAATATGACTATCTGTTCCATGTTCGGTTGACCGATCCACAGATCATTCGGTCGACCGAACCTCAACGGATTACCGAACTTTTACCCGATTTTGCCTTTTTCAAATTTTGGATTTATTTCCAACAAAATTTGAACTTAAGGGTGTTTTAGCAAATTCACAACTTATGCAATGTATTATCCTATGCAATAATAAATTATTGCACACCATAATATATGCATCTCATATGAATTTATCATGACTCTAATTATGTTTATATACAACATAATTGATTTTACTTGTTCACCACATGTGTCATATTTTCTATGAGAAACCCGACACATCATATGAACCAAAAATCAAGCTTCTTGTTTCCCGGTTTCTTGCGGTGTGACCTATGGGAGGATCTAGACTAAGTTGGCAGTGATATTAAGAGCTTAATATCACAAGCTATAAGCGGTATCTAGCTACACATTATAGCTCCCAATTAGTTAGATGTCTTAATTCCACTCGAACCAAAACCCGATCCATTTAGTGATGGAGTGCACCACTTGTGTCCGTCCCTTGCCTCATGATATTAAGAATACACACAAAGTAGTATTGTGTCATCTTTGTATTAGTATTCATTTCTTGATATCTTTAAGCTAGTTATAAATATGTGACTTAACTCAAATCACATTGTGCACATTATAACTTTGCTTTATCAAGGGGCCCACTAATATCATCACTCAATTAAGAGGGGCAATGATAATCTTTTGACTAACTATCTTCTCCAACAAAAGTTGTACTTAACCAACCAATGCCTTTACACTACACTGATCGATAGTTCAAGACACTGATCTAATTAAGTATTCCTTAAGTGATTAGATATAAGTCTCATA
Organism: Triglochin maritima; assembly: GCA_963682175.1. Lineage (NCBI taxonomy): Eukaryota > Viridiplantae > Streptophyta > Magnoliopsida > Alismatales > Juncaginaceae > Triglochin > Triglochin maritima. The sequence continues at coordinate 1,338,458 of OY821781.1, forward strand.
TCAAAGGACCAAAGACACAGTAAAATATTAATGACACAGAAACACATTTCTATAATATTTTACTTATTAGGTCCATTCAGTATACAAAAGTAATATTTTCCTCTTTTTCATACCCGTGTTGTCACTCACTTGTAGAGCTACAATGATCTATGACCAACACGACAATCTTAACTCGGTAATTAATGTTCCATGTTAGTTACCATGATTGCGAATATCTTTTGTTTTATGTAAACCAATATCTTTTAGAGCTCTACGGTTAAGGACCAAGAGCCTCTTCCTTAACACTTCTAAAAGACGAATAACATAAACAAGGAACAAAATGATTTCTCATTCAATTCATAATAATTGACATTTAAAAGTAAAACTTTTAGAACACATTCCCTTCACACCAGACATCTTCAAGCTGCATTAAAGATAGTCAAGTACATCAAGAATGCACCAGCTCAAGGGATATTCTTCCCAGCAAACAACACCACCAAACTCAAAGCCTTTTGTGATGCTGATTGGGCAAGTTGCACTAAAACCAGAAAGTCAACAACAGGCTATGCTATTTTTATGGGAAGCTCATTGATCTCATGGAGGACCAAGAAACAAAACACAGTGTCTAGATCATCTTCTGAAGCCGAATACAGGTCTATGGCACACACCACTTGTGAAATAGTGTGGCTGAAGGGAATCCTGCAGGACCTGCAAGTTCAGCATGATGAAGCAGTGATTCTGAATTGTGATAACCGATCTGCAATGTACATTGCAGCTAACCCCGTATTCCATGAGAGGACTAAACACATCAAGATCGATTGTCATGTCATTAGAGATAAGATAACAGAAGGAGTCATCAAAACGCAACACGTCCAAAGCAGCAACCAGGTCGCAGACATATTTACAAAGCCTTTGCCTAATCATCAATTCAAGTTTCTCTCTAGCAAGTTGGGACTACACGACATGTATTCTCCAACTTGAGGGGGAATATAAGCATATTACATATTGTGAGATGTAAATAGAAGATGAACTCAGGAGACTGTTACATAAGCCCAAATGGCCAAATATGATGTATTAAGTTAGTCGGGTCACAAAACCCGACTAACAACCGAATCCATCCTTATAAATAGACCACAAGTGTAACTCATTCTAATATGAATAATAAGAAGAAAACAAAACCCTATTCAACCATCTCCTTTCTTCTTCTTTCTCTCCAGACAGCACCTTCATCGCATCACCAGTCAAGATCCAAGATTTGCACCCTAGGAAACACAAATTTCTACAGGTTCAATTCTCCATAGTCTTAATTAACTATCAACTTAGAAAGTGCATAATGATAGACTGTGATTTCAAATGTAACAAGTTATAGGTTATATTCATTTAAAGATGTGACAGGAAGATTGTTACATTAATATTATCAATCGATTCTCTTAAACCCTATCAATGATGATCTTGAAAGTAAAAACCGTTGGATCCATGGGCTCTTGACCTTTACAACGATGATTATCTTTCATTGGACCTTGCTTACATTGCCTAAAGTGGGTTATGTATGTGTACATGAATTGAAGGTTGAAGGGGGATATATTAATATATTCCGGGGCAAGTTTTGGGTGGAGACTGGAGACTGAGAGTGAATATCCAAAACATGAAAAACCTTTATGTCCATCGCACCTTTAACTTCCCATTCATCCCTACCTTCCACGCCCTTTCTTCTATAGATTTATTTCTACTTATTTTACGTGGAACTATTTATCATCGATCTCCACAATAATTCATACTGTTTGTTTGATTCTAACTTTAGTTTCATGAAAGAATTTTATTTCAATTGAGCTCACAAGGTCGTAGATCGGGTTCAACTTCAATGTCTCGATTGTACCGAGTGTAGGACCAGATAGTTGGGATGATGTAACTTGGAAGCAAACCCTCCAACGGGCTTTATACCTTTAGTGTAATGGTGAAAGTTTGGATCGTTTAGTGTTTTTGTTCAAGAATTTGATAGGGTATTGGGTTCGGTTTGATTTGTGGGGAAGTTGTGAGAAGTTTGGATGTAATAGTCATACGGGCATGGATTTCAACTGTTCAATAATGTGAAAATTTAAACTAAAAATTCTAAATTCAAATTAATTTAATTCGTCGATAGAATTGTACATACATTGACAAATGTTTCACGACGGATAGTTATCCGTCGGGGAAACTTGTTTTTAATAGTGGATAATAGCAAAAAATAACCATATACTTAAACTATGTGTTGGATTATTGAGTTTGGGCTAGGCCCATGAATAGTTCAATTGAAGAAATCCAATGTTGAGATGAAGATGAGAACTATTGCCCCATGTGCCATGTGCTCACTTCACTTTTAGTCCAACATTGGTGAAGCTAACAAGTTGAAGGATGTTGATAAACATATTATTCACTTGTCACTTTGTAGGTGGAAAGAGAGGAGGAGAGAATTCTCCACACGCGCGCGCGCGCCCGTCCCGGTCCGGGGCGAGGCGAGGCAACGGGGGTTTTGGGGGAAATTAGAGGTTTTAGCCTCAGGGTGATGGGTGTATTTACCATGGACCTCATGGTAATTGTTTTTTGCAATTAAGTCCATGACGGTTACAAGAATAAATACATATATATATATCATGACGGTTTCCTCCTTAAAATACATACACGTCTTATTCTCATCATCTCTCTACGAAAAACCGTCCCTCTCCGGCGATTTCCTATCTCCGAATCCAGAGTTTTTCAGCGCCCGATTCTTGAGAGGTTCCGTGCTGCTTTCGTGGTCCGTCAACTCCGGTGTGCGCCTGATCGACGGTGAGACCGTTCTATCCTGGGAGAAAACTGGCAGACCATCAAACACACTGCTATGTGTGCCGATATTTTCTCTGAGGCAAGTCGCCTTCCGACGGCTCGGTCTTTGAGGTCGTCTCTAATTACTGCTCATTCGTTTCGTGTTTTCCTATGCATGTTTTTGTATGTTGGCTTTATCTGGACCCTTACGGGATATTTATTCGACATATGCAACCCACTGTATTACATGATCATATTTCTAATTGTATCAACACTATGTACTAAATGTTTAACTAAAACTAATCGAACTAATAATTTATTTTGATTTCTTCATTTGATATTCATGTTGTTTCTTCTCCTGCATGAAAGAGAGTGTGTGTGAGAGAGAAACGGAGAGTCGGTCAGCTTTTTAGAGAGAGAGTAAATTTATGAGAAATTTACCCAGGTCTAATGGAGAGAACTTTTTTATGCCATTTTAATGATTTTATTGAAAAATGTGATTTTTGCTTAAGTGTATCTCCAAAAGTCGTTTATTATGTCCTTGCACTAGTGTATTTTTATATTGCTTCAAAATACTTACGAATCAAACTAATTGCTTAGGTGCACCTAACACAAACTCCGTCCGCCCATTCCGTCATTCCATTTTGACGCCGTTAGGAAATCCCTTAAGTCCAAAATAACCAACCAAATAAACCCATGGTTCGAGCCACACCCACCAAGTCATTCATCCCGACTCAACCCGAACCTGCAACCCAATAATCCTGACTCCCACCGAATCAACCCGAGCCCACAAATCCAGTCATCCACTTGACCCAATCCACCTGATTTGGTTGGTTATTTTGGACTTAACGGATGTCCTAACGGTGTTAAAACGGAGTGATCAAATGGGTGGACGGAGTTTGTGATAGGTGCACTCAAACAATTAGTTTGATTCGTGAGCATTTTAGATCAATATGAAAATACATGGGTATAAAGACCTAATAAATGTCTTTTTGAGTTGTGCTCAAGTAAAAATCTCGTTGAAAAATAAGTGTCCCACGAGAACAATCACATTGGCATGATATCTGAATAACTTAATGACAGTAGCTAGTATATATCAATATGAAAAAAATGATACATAAAGTAGAATAGACGGTTTCGAAATGGTACATATGCATAAAAAGCCTTGTCCCAAAGATACATAGGCCAAAAATATTGCTCCAAATAATGTAACATATTTACCACTACATACCCAAATATCTCTAAACGCAAACAAAACCATCATTGTAAAAAGCTGAGGATGCAACTCTAATACAGTTAGCATCGTCGGCCAAAATCACTACTTGGAATCTAAATTCCTATATATCCTGGAAGCTGAAAGTGAGTCCAAGCCAAGGAATTATTTATTCAACCCTTGATGCAGGCAATTTGGGATCAAGCAGCAGCTCACAACACCTATTCGCTGAAGGGAATTTGATATCGATTTGTTAAGGATCAAAATATCTCTTAACTTGTTAGTCATTAAGGTCCATATTCCCGTCATCACACAGCTCCTGCCATATCATGAAACCGAAAATTAAAAAAACCCAATGGTAAATAATAATATAATATACACGACTCATCAATTATTATCTAATACTTGAAATTTTTGAAAATTTAAATAACAAGGATTGACTATTCTATTTTGTTGAGTAAAAAAAGTGATTTTGATTTTGGCAATTGTTGTACTAGATAAGTTGATGAACACTAACCTAAAAAAATTGAAGACAAAAAAATTACCTCAAGGTTTACTCAACCGGTGTAGCACAAAGATGGCAATAATCGCACTAATTATGCCTGACACGGCTCCTACGGCGAAGGCGGGAGAATTTCCACCACCAAAGAGCTGATCCAATGGTCCACTTCCCAAAGAGACAATCATCTGATTTTGTGACGATGTCAGCAATTACACGTTAAGCTCATCGGATTAACAAGAATTTCAAAATTTTAGTTGGTTAAAAATAAGAATTAGGAACAAAAGAATATTTATGTACGTACCTGAGGAACAACTATAGCCATGTTCAAGATGCCCATCACCAGCCCTGTGATCATTAATCAAAAAACAACACCTCAGTCTTATGGTACAAAATAATCAAGAGCATAAAATCAATTAAGTTGATTAATTGTAGAGGCAAATATATATTCACCTTGCCCAATACCCAAAGGCTCTGATTTGCTAGCCATTATAGCATATGGAACCGAATACGTTATCTGCATGCAATAAAAAAACGTACATATATATTAGTTAGTTCTCTTATCATATCTTTATTAAACTACAGAAAACAAATTAGTAGAGAGGAGATTTGGAATGACATACAGCTAATGGTGCTCCTAGAGCAGCGAAGGCTGCAATGGAGGCGGCGATAATGCCGGTCGGAGGAACCCCACTGGATGGGTACTGCATTTTAGCTGCGAAACGTGTTATGACCAGCATTGCACCCAAACACATTGCCAGGCCCACGTTGGCAATGCCCCAAACATTACTGGTTCCCAACTTCTTACAAATCTTATCAACCAAAACCGAAGTAATTCCAAGAATGATCGAATGTGCGATAAGAGCTGCTGTGCCCATTCTCACACCAGTGTTGTACATCGATCCTCCATTTGGATCTCCCTTGTAGATCTCACGACCAAACCAATCGGTGTCGTAAAGAAAGAATGGGAACCACCCGATCCACGAGAACACCGTCACGATAATAACGATCCAAATCGGGAATGTAAGCTTCTTGATTGATCCGAATAACTTACCAAAAAAATCATTTTGTTCTTCTTCTTTGTCGCCCACATTGGCCTGCTGGCCTTCTTCTGGGGAACCTATTCCAACTCCGGTAAAAGGAACCTCCTTCGCTGATGTTATGCTAATGACGGTTGTTATTACGAGAAGAACAATGTCGATTAGGAAGGCTGATTTGAGATTAGCGCAATTCTTGGAGCAGTATTTGGTGGCCGTGAAGGGTAGAGTAGAGTACCATCCACCATAAGATCCAGCAGCATATCCAAATACGTTTCCAAGAGCCATGAACATAGCGTAATATGAGTTCGCAATGCGAGTCTTTGTGCTATCACTCGCTGGAAAAAACCATTAATTTTATGTCAACATAATTTATGTAACTTTGTAACGTGTCGTGTCATCGTGTGTGGTGTTTTGTAAAAGAAGAAGAAAACACATATTACGTCAATATATATATCAAGCAAAAATCGAAATGACAAGGAAAGCAATTCCGAATTGATCGACCTGTGAGATCGGCTAGTAGAGCCCGGCACGGCCCCTGTATGACGTTGTTTCCGATATCGAGCATCGAGAAGCCTACGATGTAGACCACGATGGCTTTTGGTCGCATCCCATTCTTGCCGGTATCACCCAACAAACCTCCGATATCGGCCGAAAACCCTACAAGAAGCACAGCAACAATGATCGACAGGGTCCCGACAATAATGTAGGGCCTCCGTCTCCCGAACTTGGATCGGCAATTATCGCTAAAGTGGCCGACTGTGGGCTGGACAAGTAGACCCGATAGCGGACCGCAGAGCCACACCAGACTCGCGAAGGCGTGTTGGATGCCGAGTTCTTGCACGTATGGGGTGAGTAGGGAGAGTTGTAGGGCCCACCCGAACTGCACCCCACCCGCGACCGACGTCACTCGGAGGAGTCGACTGAGAGTGATCTTCGAATCCATATTGAATTACGACTTAGTAGATCGGGACAAAATTAAATGACTGATTGTGTGTTGGTGATAAAGTGAGGATTAGTGAGGGTTTTATAGTTGGATTAACAATTTATTTATTTGTGATAACTAGGTGAGCTGTTCGATGTGAGAGTGGATATCGGAATTACGTAGATACTTGGCGCTTTATCCCTTTTTTCAAATCTACGTAACACATCCTTATCCAAGCGGAGACTATTTCTTGATTGTGACTCAGTTCCCAAGGATATGGAAAGGTCCATTTGAATCAATCTCGGTCTCTCCTAGGAATTAACGGTGTCTCGCCTAATTATTTTGTCATTTGGAATAAAGATTTACCGAATTTTCTAGCTAACGACGGTAACTATGTTAGAGATTGGGGAATGTGTTGACCGAAAATTTGTAGTTATTTCAGATTTACCTTTTAGAAGAATTTTATTATGAAATTGGTATTTACCTCAGATAAGTGATACGGATTGTTATATTTTGCAGTTACTTCGAACTAGTGATACCTATTGATAGGAATAAAATTAGTGCTTACTTTAAGTTTAGCTTACAAAATATAAGGAAAAGTGCAAATGTTTTAGAAATGTGGTATAAATGGTATTTCCATCTTTTACAAATATTCACAATCAAATTATCCGCACAAGATTTAGGTGACGAATCATTTTAGTCAATAATTAAGATTGCAATTAGGTAGTATTAATCACATTGATTTAGAATGTGTATTTTTTTAATATTAAATAGCATCATTCTTCCTTTTATATAGGCAAAATAAATCTTTAACAGATATATATAGGTAAAATCAATCCTCGATAAGTAAAGTTAATTAGAACTAAATATTCCATTATGATTTGATAAAATAGTAAATTGAATGAATATGATTGGTAAAACCATTCTTTTTTTCTCAAAATGTAAAAAGTCTTTGACTACGTAATTACCATTTCCTTTTATTCTTAAAGATCTTAAATATCAATTGGCATATCAAATGATCAATTATCTAATAAAACGAATTTTGAAATCTTAAATTTAATAATAAAAACTATAATCTTGGGGCCCATTGTTATTGTTGTTGTTGGAATTGTGTAATCAAAATTCAAAAGTCGTATCCACTTGAGACCAGTCCAGAGGGCTTACGAAAAGAATGGAACTTGGGTTGGTGACCAATGACCATCAGGAAGGACCGAAGGCGTTGGGTCCTATCACTTTGAATACCATATTCTTTAGTTTGGTCTCTATGGGCTTTTAAATATAGCCCCTAAGAGTATCGATTTTATGGTAGAAAATACGTCGTTCGTGTCACTCGTGTTAATAGTCAAACAACCATTAATAACTTCATTTCTCAATTCATTACCTAAATATGATGATGACAACCTTCTGAGTCAAGGGTGTATATAAATAGACATAAGTGCGATAAAAATAGTAAGCTGTAAGGAAGAAGGTCAATGGGTTTGAAATTTTTATTATTTCAAAACGTAAGGAAAACCTTAATTCAAATAATCTATTTTAAAAAAAACAAATTGCACTTCTCTACTCAATATTTTCAATAATACAACTAAATAAATATATTTGAAAAACAACACTACTACCTAAGAGTGTTTTTTTTTTTGAATTTTAGGACCCACACAATTCACAATATTATGATTACTCATGCACCAACAACGACGACGACATTAACATTGTCTTTAATCCCAAATTATATGGGCTGGACTAGAAATAAAACTCATCAGAAATCATAATTTGGGCACGACAATTCTTCCATGCATTCCTATCAAAAGCTAAATCATTGAGAATGTTACAATCTTTTTAAGTCTCACTTAATTGGTTCTTTACGGGTTAATCTTGATCTGCCTTACTCTTTTCGTGCATTATCCGCAACTCATCATTGCCCAACACTCTCTTCTTGGTGATTACTGAAGTCCAAAAATAACTTTTTGAGTCCCAATCTTATGACAGTGGATATACGTAGAGTAAGCACCATTCATATTCAAAACTTTGGGGAATATTTAAAACGGGAGGTATTTATCTTTACAAAATTCACATCAATATTAATTAATACAAAACATCAAGTTGCACCTCACTTAACGGGTGCTTTATGAAGGTGATTCGAATCTTTGTCACCCCAACCTTCCACTTCGGACTTTCCCTCTAAGAGCATATTTAACAGCGCCCGGGCTACCCCCGGGCGCCCTGCACTCTCTCTCTCTGCCACGTCAGCTTCTCTCTCTGCCACGTCAGCTCACCTGACCCACCCAAAAAAACCCCTTACTCATGCCCAGGCTACCCCCACTCACCCTACACTCTCTTTCATCCACATCATTTCTTAATTAAACAATTATAATTTTCACACAACATTTAACAAATTACATTTTATATAATTCGAATTCTAATAACATTACAATTCTATTTTAACTCGAAATATTGTTAATAAATACTGGTAAATCACGAAATTATTATTAAATATTACGGAGCCACGTTACATTTAAGACAAACTGAAATAGGAAATATTACAATCAAAGTTAAGAAACAACAGTACATATTACATAAACTCAACTTTTAAATACTACATGACCAACTACGTTAACCGATTTTTAAACCGCTCCTCGTCCGTAGCGTTGCCATATATGCTCAATTAAATCGTCTTTCAGATCCAAATGTTGGTTCCTGTCACGCACTCGATCTTGATTGACAAAAAACTCGTGAATATCCGCTATACGATCGGTTGAATACGACGTTGCCTCAATTGAAGTTCCAGGACGATCTTCCATAAATTCGCGAATATCTCCAAAATTAGCATAGCAGTCGCGTTCGTCCTCCACTATCATGTTATGCATGATGATACAAACTGTCATTATTTTGGACAGAACGTCATTGCTCCATGCAAGAGTCGGGTTTCTGATGATCGCGAACCTCGCTTGCAACACTCCGAAAGCGCGTTCAACATCTTTACGTGTTGCCTCCTGCACTTCAGCAAACAATCTGTGCTTCGGGGTGTGAGGGTGAAGGATGGATTGGATGAAGGCCGCCCACTGTGGATAAATACCATCAGTAAGATAGTATCCCATATCATATTGAACACCGTTTACCTCATAATTAACAGGTGGTGCTTGGCCTTCTAGTACGTCGTCGAAAACCGGAGATTGTTGCAGGACGTTCAAGTCATTGCATGAACCCGGTATTCCGAAGAAGGAGTGCCAGATCCATAAGTCGTACGATGCCACCGCCTCAAGGATCAGAGTTGCTTTTCCAGCACGTCCTTGATGTTGTCCCTTCCAAGCAGCTGGGCAGTTTTTCCACTCCCAGTGCATACAATCGATACTCCCCATCATACCTGGAAACCCACGTTGCTCAACAACGTAAAGTAGGCGTGCCAAGTCATTTGCAGTTGGCCGACGTAAATACTCAGGGCCGAAAATGCGAATAACACCTTCACAGAATTTGAGGAGAGCATTTCTGGATGTTGCCGCACTCATTCGTAGGTACTCATCGATCCCATCAGCGGCAACGCCATATGCTAGCATTCGCATTGCTGCCGTACTTTTTTGTAGACCGGAGATGCTCATCCTACCAGTTGCGTCCGGTGTTCGTTGGAAGAAGACATCAGATGCTTCGATGGCATTGTGGATGCGCAGGAAGACATGCTTTCTCATCCGAAATCTTGTCCTGAAAAGAGTATCATAATACACAGGGTTGTCAGAGAAATAATCGTCTACAAGACGTCTGTAACCTAGTTCACGATCTCTATCTGGGTTCGTCGTTCTCCTTCGACGCTGCTTAGGACGTGTAGTCCTTTCGTAAACAGCTTGTCCGGCTAATTCAATAGCACGGTCCATTAGATTTAATGTCTCATTCCAGTTATCATCATCCGATTGACCGGAGTTTAAACTATTATCCGACATTGATGAGAGAAGAAGCTACAAGTTGAGAAGTTAAGGAAATGTGAGGAATCAGGAGATAAATAGATGTATTTATAGTTGGGAGGGTTTGGATGTATTTGTTGCACTGTTCACGCGTGATTGCACATAGTGTACGCGTGATTGCAAATAGTGCACGCGTGATTGCAAACAGTGCACGCGTGATTGAAAATAGTGCACCCGTGATTAAATATTGCACCCGTGATTAAACAGTGTATTGGTTCTGGAAATTTCTTAATTTTAATTACTTACAAAAAATTATTACCCCACATTTATAACAAATACCCAATCCATTAATAACAAAACCAAAACTAAAAAAAATTCAAAAAAAAATTAATAACCAATGGGAGGGGGACACGTGTCCCCCTCCCATGGGCTCCCGGGCGTCTGCCCGGGACGCCCACCGCCCGGGCAAGCACCCGGGCGGGCGCCCCGCCCGTTAACGGGGGTGCGCCCGGGCGCCTGACCAGGGCGCCCGGGCGGGGCACCCCCGTTAAGGGTGCCCTAAAAACAACGTTCCAAACTCAAACCATGGTGTGCTGGTTAATTATATATTAGATTCCAACAGATAAATATTTAATACCCAAAGCCCATGATAGATGCCAGAGTTATGGCTTGGTGTGGGGAATAGAGTCTTTCTCTAGTATGCATTTCGTCACCCTCTTTTAATATCTCCTTGACTTCAACTCCCAATGCAAAACCAAACAAAACCCAAGATGGATCCCCAAGATAACAACCTTCATGTGTTCTAAGATTCCCATCTCATCCAAATATACCACTTTGCTTCACTTCCACTCCAGTCTTGTGTCTTGTTGCTGCCAACATGAGGAGAGAGTGGTATTGGAGTTGGTCTTTTAGGAAGGGAGAGAATGGTAGAGAGAAGCAAAGCCCAAGAGGGTGTATACATGGTTTCATGCACTTGTTCCATCTCCACCCTTTTGTGTTCACTACAAGGAGAAGTTGTGTTACTTCGGTCGAGTTCTTGCCGGAAAATAGTCGTCGTCGGAGTCTTGAGGAGCTTTTTAAAGGCGTGGAAGCCCCGAGAAATAGCTTGGAAATCGATGTTGGGACTTCTTCTTCTTGTACTAGTGACCATGAGATCCCGGTAAGAATAGACATGATTCATGTTTCTATTAATTTGTTTTGAAATTTCTCTAGTTTTGTTGTGATTAAAACTTCATAACATGGTCATCTACTAGGTCTTTATTACAATTTCACTTCAGAAATGAATATTTGTCTATGATTTCTTTTTATAATTTGTTAAATTTTCATGTTCACAGACTAGCTGTAAATAAGCATTTAAAGTTGTCACGTTGATGGAAAAAAACACTGCACATAAATTTAGTGCACGTTTTGAAATTAGTTTCCAAAAATAAAATTATAATATTTTAGTATGCTCAATTAATTAAAATACCTTGACATTTTACTTTTGAATTAAATTCTTGTGTACTACTACATACGTGTGATTCTCTTAAAAGTTTATAACATTAATCATGTTCCAAATTTGTTAATTTCTTGTTGTATTATTCATAGTTTGGGATCCATATTGTTCCAAAGAACAAAATATTGGATGAAGAGAGAAGCCTAAGCGGTTCATGTAGTGCAAGAACAACAAACGTGGTGGCCAAACTCATGGGTCTAGATCACATACCGGACTCACCCATCACACCAAAAACCAACCCCAACCATCACAAGCAAACCCTCTTCTCCCCATCCCCGGTCGGAATTCTATCGTACGAGGACCGGAAGAGAAGAAAAAGAAGAGAAAACAAGACAATGTCTTCCTCCGACGAGTCGAAAACTCCGCCACCACGCCGCCCGTTGCAACCGATACTTATGAATTTGAATTTGGGACTGGAGGATGAGTTACGTAGGGGTACACGTTCGCTCCCCGAGACCCCGAGGATGTCGTTGGGAAGGCCGTCGTGGGACTCCGACCCGAGACACTCGGTTCAAAGCACTAGTGGTTGCTACTATGGTAGCAAGGAGAATTTGTACTCCACTACCAACATGTCGGAGTCGGCTATTAGAGAGTTGAGTTCCATTTGTGAAGATTACTCTTTGGTATCGTCTCCCCCGTCTTTGTTACCGTTGAAGGGAAGGATGAAAGAGTCAAAGGAGACGAAGAAGGTGAACGACAAGGCGACCGAGAGAGTGGAACACATGAAGGACATTATGAGTAATCGAATCAAGAAAGGAAAGGTCAAAACACCACAAAGAACGACCACCACCACTACCAAGACCAACCCATCCATTTGCTCTACTCAACAAGTACTCAAAGATGAGAGGTATTTGAAACTATTAAGCAAGTGCTTATGCATCACTATATATGTTTAATTAGAATCACTCAATCACTTGCACTTCAAGGTCACAAATTTAAAGTTTTGTAGATTTTCTCTTCAGTTACGTTATTCTAACTAAATTCTAAGATGCAATCCGATTCGTTGGTCGTAAATTTTAAGTGTTTAAACTTTCGTTCGTAAAACTTTACTTGCAGAATCTTATCCCAGGCAAAAACTACAGCTTCATCATCAAACCAATGGAAAAAAGCAAGAAGCGCTCGCTACACCGCAAAGATAAAGAAGCCAACTTCTCCACCAATATCTCAGTCATCACCTACACTCGAAGTTTCTTTGAGAAAAGAAGATCGATCGGTACTATTCGAGTACGACGATTACGCTAGCAAAGTGCTAAATGTAGCTCGAAGGCAAGCAAGACGGGGCTTCTCCTCCTTCTATCCCCCGAATCGCATCGTCTTCAGCCAATTCGAACTGATCACCTCTAGTGTATCCCATTACGACGGCCCGCTTAAGCACCGTTGCAATAGGAGACACCTATTCGATCTCGTACATGAGTCAATTGTCAACATCCCCGACAAAAACACGAGCCGGACCAAATCCCCCGACTCAATTCGAAACGAGAAGCTCCGGCAAGAGGTGTTGCCAAGGCTAATGAGCCCTCCGGTCGGCAAGTGTGAGGCGATCGAGGACTTGGACAAGCTCGTCGGGTCCGATTTGCCGGAGGAGAGTATCCGACGGTTGCTATTGCATCCGGCGGTCAAAGAGGAGGTCAAAATGCTGACCGGAGAAGTGGAGAGGTGGATTCTGGATTCCCTATTGGACGACACCATTGCCACGTGTACATGCTGAGATGACGTCATGGACATGTGGAGCCCACTTTTGTTTTCTGTCTGGGGATCGTTGGATTCTGAATGTCGTCTTGTGACGTGCATGTGGTGTGCACGTGGTGACTTGAGATTTGTATCCGACGGCCGGAGATTGCTTTTGGACACGTGTCGTGTTGTGGAGGTATTGATTTCACAAGGGAGATTAGGAGTGGGATTGGTTTAGTGCTTTTGTCTAATCCAAGTTTTATGAAAGAAATGTGACATGTATACCACTTTGAATCTCTTTTGTTTCCTTTTCCATCACCTTTAGCCAAAACCCATTGTGACCCATGAGAGATTTCAAGTTTTCAAACATTAATAAAAAAAAATTGTTCAATTTAGTGAAAAAGTATATTTATTCAACTAGTAATCTTTAACCTTGAAATAACCATATCAAAAATCTGGTTTCATTGATGCGTGGGACGGTGGGAGTTATATCCTTGGAATAAATTAGAGAAAAAGAGAGAGAGAGTTGACAGGTAAAAGGTTAAAATATCCGCAGCCTTTCGTCCAAGCCCACGATTCCTTTCTTTTACGGACCTAATTAGAACAACACAAAATCGTTGTTAGAATAATCCTAGCGCATCTAAACAATTACTGAAAAATACAGAGGAATCAATGCAAACCGGCCTTGGAGGAGAGATTGGAATGCGACATGATGAGGTGGCTGCGTTTTGGTTTCTTGCTTTTGAGAGGAGGAATGTAGGGTTCAGTGTGATTTGAATTTTCAATTAAAATGAGAGTGAAATGCAAAAAGACATTGGCCAAAGGAGTGAATTCTCATCTCTGGATGACTTTTCGTTTCAAACAAGAGATTACAGTTTTTTGTTAAACAGAAAAATTAATGGCACTAATTGAATTCCTTTTCAAAAGTTGGAGTCCACTACAGACGGACGCCATAAAGGGTACGCCCTCTACCACTACTAGTAAGTAGTAACTAAGATGAGCAAAACGACCACTCCATGCTTCGAACACAGAGAGACTCAGTGATAATAATAAATTGAGCCTCAGGTCACGTTATCACGTGAGAGATGATGAAGAAATTAAGTCTGCCACAGTGTGTACGTATCCAAAGGTAGCTTGGAAGAATCAATCCATCCACAACAACTTGTCTGATCCTCAACTACACTCTGGAACTACGTTTCTTTAGTTCATATGGCTCTTAGATTGCTGAAATTCTTTATCTTACTTTCTTGCACGCATGCTAGTGTTGGTTATCTAAGACTGTTATTGTACTACTTGGCTTATTTATTTTGAGATAGTAACTTCTAACTATTCTAAATTGGTGGTTGTAATTATTAGCACTTGTTAGTTGTTCACCTTGTATATATGTCTCATCGTTCATTCAATTCTTTCGAGCTAATTGAAATTTGATTATTTTCATTGTTTGAGAATATTATCTCTTCTTCCACTTCATCTTGAAGAGTAACTAACATCAATTGAGTCACGTTTTCTTGTTCTAATTGAACATATATTTTCCATTTTTGATTATGATCAAAGGAAAAGATTCTTTTTACCAAACATATGTGGATCAAATTTAGATTATCGCATAAATAATTCTTTGAATAGATAATAATGTACATCGAGAACAAATTTAGGTGATTTTGTTGTGTTGTCATTTTTGTTTTGAAGCTTTATCTTCTCGGTCTTTATCTTTCATGGTTCTAAGAATCGAAATTATTAAGCCTTATTTTTGTTGAATATTGGTCTATATTTGTTAAGGAAGCAAATCCAAGGAGATTCGATCGACCGAATGAGATCCGGTCTACCGATCCACAACCCATGAATTTTGGCGAAGGAGGGTTCGGTCTACCGAATTGGATTCGGTCCACCGAATCGGATTCGGTCCACCGAATCAAGGATTACAGGCATTTCAGGTGCATCTGGGATCAGACGACCGAATTGGATTAGGTCTACCGTCAGAAGGTAATAGACACTTCAGAACAACGGGTTCGGTAAACCATTGAAGTGATTTTTGCTGTAACGAGAATCTAAAAGTGTCTGTCCAAATTGGCACGGTTTACCAAGGGGTTCTCGGTCAACCGAAGGGTTGTTGGAGAATTAGTTAGTTCGTGGAAGAAGCGTTCTCGCGGTATACCGAGTCACACGAAAAAGCGTTCCCGCGGTCAACCGGGAAGAATTCGATTAACCGAATCGCAACATGAATCGCTCTTGTTGAGTCACGAACGATCGACCGAATGAGCATCGGTCGACCGTTTCCCACGAATTGTTCAGTTCGGTTTTGCTTAATTGCAGCTCGGTTTTTGAGTCTATAAAAGGGTTTGTTTGCTCTTGGTTTTAACGCAACACACAAACAACGTACACGTGTAATATTTCCTTCATTGTGAGTTGAGAGATTAAGGCTAGAGATGGATATATAGTGCTTTAGAGGACTTATTACATCCATATACTTGTAATCTCGGTTGCTTCTCTTGTTGGAGAAGCGGAAAAAGGAAATGAAACCTGCAGGAGACACCCCAAGGACGTAGGCATGTTGCCGAACCTTGTAAATCGCGTGTGTCGTGGTTGTTTCAGGTGTGTGTTTGTGTTTGCTTGTTTATTTTCATTTTATTAATGTTCTTGTTGCATTATGTTTGGGAAAGAGTCCGAAGTTATTTTCGCAAGTCAATATTCAGGTGTTATGTGGTACGTTTAATATGTGTCGTGTTAGTACATTGTTAGATCTCCCTCCCAACAATTTCGATCATGGACATCGGTATTTTCAGCTTAACTGTGTTTCCCACGAGTTCTCTCTGAATATATTTAGTTCCAGCTTTGAAAAGAACTAAAATTATTGGAGGTCTGAGAACATATATAATGACATCTCATTCACATCAATGTTAAACCCATAAAGGCCATAACTACTAGTTCGCAGTGCACATCTGACAGGCATAAATGAAGCTGGAGGTGGTCTTCTTTCTAAATTTCAAGCACGGGTGGTGGGCACTAATTGTTTAGTTTGGGATCTACTATTGAGATTCGAAGGAACGCGTGGTAATTGAATAATGCAATTTACCCTTGCATGTTGAAGTTCTTGGGCTATTCCGTGAGCGGGAAATTTCAAATGGGATCAACAATTTTGGGTCCCATAACATATTCTGAACCAATTGATGTTCTTGATTTGACATGAAATTCTGAAAAAAGTGTGTGCGTTGGAAGGAAGGTGGTGACTAGGGCCGTAAATGGTCGATTCGTGGGTGGTTATAAGACTTACCTATGAGTCTACCCTTCTAATTAAACGGTTCGCAGTTCGGTTTAAAACCCGTTTATTTCTAATTCTACCCATGAACCTACCTGTTTAATTTAATTAAACATGTTTGGACGGTTATATGGTTAAATTTTAATATATACTAAAATCGATATAAGAATTGGGTAAATGGTTAAATAGATAAAAATTCGTTAAACTTGTTAAAAATATCATAACATTCATAATTCTATAATCAAAACCTCCAAAAATTCATAATCTAAACATCCACAAATTCATATAAAATAACGTCAAACATCCACACATAACGACAATAATAATACAAACAATTATATGTATAAAGTATATATAATAAAATATTATATATATTCATTATGTTTTGCAGTTAAACGGTTAAATGGACGGGTTAAATCATGTAACATTATCTGTCCATTTATTAAACGGTTATGACCCTTATCCACTCATTTATTAAACGTTTATGATTTTTATAACCCGTAACATTATTCGGTCAGTTAGAACGGTTAAACGATTTTCAACGCTGACTTGTCGTAGTTGTGAGCGATGGTCAGATAAGCCCAACACACTTGAACAGTAGATTCCATGGATTAGACCAGGGAAAGAGAGAGAAAGTACCATAAGGTATCATATGTACATGATTGGACCATGAAACGAGGTAGAAGCTAGTCTAGTACTACGGATGTGATTGTATTGGACATGCATTCTTCCAGAAGCATGCGTTAATTCTACAAACTTGCTCTTGTGAAGGTTTCTGTGCTATGACTTGTACGTGGGAGTCTCTTGTTTTGTGGGAAGTCTAATTTGATACTTTTCATGTTGGGAGATGATCAATTCTGAATCTTCGTAGTTTAAACTACACTCCCCAAGGCTAGTTGATCATTCATTATTATTTACTTAATATACATTTTTTTGTTACCTTAGTAGATGTCTTTATAAGTCAATCAACGTGATATCATATAAAATTTCAATCATTAACTTTGAAAAGCTCAATGTCCACGTAAGATTATATTTTCAGCAGACGAGGATATATGGTTGAGGGGGGGATTACTTCCAACAAACTATGATGCTCTTTATTACTAATGAAGCGACCATAATGGTTGGTTAGAACTCAGGCTATTCTTCCCCTAGACGAGGAGGAAATTTTGTACGACTTATTATGGGCACAAGGTTCATGGCTATTCATTTATTTACTAATCGAAAATCAACCGAATTATAAAAAACAAATGAGGATATATGCTCCAAATATGCGTGAATATTAGACTGAGTTTTCACCAAATAGAACATTTATATATATGCTCCAATTATTGTATATTGAAGCTAAGACAAGTCATTGCTACCTAGGAGCTCGTGGGTGAGCCAACATTTTTTAAATTGAAATACAAGTTTGAAAAAGAATACCAAACAAGAACTGTTGAAACAGTTGTACTTTTTTTTTTGAATAAAAGTTTTTCACAGTTGTACTTCTTTTTGAATAAAAGTTTTTGAGTGATAAGACCTCACCATCAAAACGAAGCAATGTTTTGAATGAAGCTTTTAACTTCAACAAAATATGAAAAAAGAGCTCGTGTAGTTTTAATTGAATCAACTTATTGAAAGCTAAATTATTAATTAGATTGGGTTCAACATTTTTCTGATGATTGATAGGGCTAATTTTAACTTTTAAGGTTGCTTCGTAACGATATTCTATTGACCAGGGGCTGTTGTGATGGTGAAGAGTCTCACCCCCACTTGCCTAAACCTTGAACTCAGTGAGATACTCGTTGGGTTTGACTGGGTACAATATTTTAATTGGATATATCTATCTAAAATTTCTAATGCAGTGGTAGTAGACTGTGTTAATGTTAATTTACTTCTTAAATCTTTGAGGAGCAATATATGAACCACTACAAGAAAAGATGAGGAAATTCGAAGATTTGAGTCCTATGTAATTAAATTAGTAACAAGTCTTCCTTAAACTGAACTTTAGTCTGGAACTTCATATGATTATATGCTAATTATGTTTGATTGGATAACCATGACTGGTTTCATTTTGATTGTAATGAGGTCATGAAGCATGCTATGTATGAGTTAATGGGTTCACAACAACCTATAATTAAGACAACCATAATTTGCATTTGAAATGCTTAAGCTTAAAGTTGTTATACATGTCCTCATAGCTCTTAAATTTGAGTCCAATTAATGTGAGTTAATATATAATTCTTCGTATCAAAATTTTATCCTGCTTAAACTACTGAAATCTTTCTCTGCTTTCAGGAATGTCAACTACAAT
Organism: Triglochin maritima; assembly: GCA_963682175.1. NCBI lineage: Eukaryota > Viridiplantae > Streptophyta > Magnoliopsida > Alismatales > Juncaginaceae > Triglochin > Triglochin maritima. The sequence goes on from OY821781.1 coordinate 1,357,491, forward strand.
TAGGGGTCGGGTTGCTACTTTAGTAGTTATATAGCATGCACAACCTGTATTCCAACTGGCGGACATCGTAGATCACTTGAAGTTTAAATTAGATACTATCCAAATTGAAGTAGCTAAGTTGAAGTTTTGATATGTATCAAACGTTACTTTCAAAAAAAAAAATATTGGACCTTGAGCTCCTTGGTTAAAATGTCATTAAGCTCCAATCATATAGACAATAAGTGCTCATTAATTCCATTAAGTAGGTGATGATTTTGCAGATATTTCAGGCATCTATTACTCGATTTGACAAAGAGTCATTACATCGCGGTTATCCATGATATATAGTGCAATTTGAAGTAAGCACATTAATTTGGCGCTGAAGTCAAGTTTGTATTTTCTAGATATAACTAAGGTAATTGACAGTTTGGGTGGAGCTCATGTGATTAGCATTTAATTGTGCCAAACAATGAAACAGTGCCACAGTTTGTTTTTTTGTTTTTTTTCTTCCTTTGGTCGATTTTCCAATGCTATCTCGAGCTTCCGAACGTTTCCTTATTCAATTGTGCATTTGCAGTTTTGCATTTCATATTCATAAATAAAGACTCATATTAGTCAACAGAGAGAATTAAACTATTCCTTTCTAATTTAAAGTGCACCAACATTTGTAAGATTGATTATCTTCTAATAACCAAACATGAAGTCCGAAAAAGTTCAAGCCCCACATATCAATTTTTCAGCTTGCCAGCTCCTAAAGGAACGTCACAATTAATTAGAGTTTCAAACAACTCGTGTTTAAAGGCATTATTATAGTAAATCCCATATCCAACTATAAGCCTCTCGGAACAATTAGTTAAAGCTAAAGTCTCATCTTTGCAATATTTTTATTACAGTCCATTCATTCTCGATGCTTTACTTTCACCTCTTCTGCACATTATAATTTGTTAATTTTGGAGAGACATCTTTGAATGGAATAGTAATCAGATAAAATGAGAACCAAATAAAATGGCCCAACTACTAGTCAACCACACCCACAGCATAATATGATCGTAACAAAACTCTAACCACAGCAATCTTATTCACATGAGGGTGTTCATAATGGTACAACTCTCAAGAAGAAAAAACAAAATCTAGTGATGCAGATGATACACTTTTCTGGTCAGGAATAACTGAAAGATGAACAACATTTTGTTTTTCTTGGACCAAACAGAGGTAACAAAAAGTACAAACCATCTCTTTTGTTGGCCATGTTATCAACAAGACAACACAAACTCAGAAAAAAGAAAAGAATGGAAAATTATATGCACAAATTAACAAGGCCGTGGCTACTTGGCTCATACAAATTAATTCAGACGCGGCGAGTGGCTCCACCTTTCCTGCAAGTATGCTTCCAAGGAACTGTGTGCCATTATGAAATCGACACTATGACATGTGCTGATGGGAGAGAGCATCTCGTCTTCCACATCCAGCAACGCAAGGCTTAGATGAGAATGGATGTTGTTTAGGGAAGAGCATGCTACCGCGTCTTCGTCGACAATCTCAAGCTCTGATGAGGAAGTGAATTGCAACCGCGCCCACTTCACTGTGTCGTTGTCCCCTTTAAGTAATTTTACAACCTTGAAGCAAGAATTTTACAGCATTAGATGCAAGGAAAGAGAAGGTAAACATCTAGCTATTAACAGAGTTAATAATGGTAACTTACTCGAGACATTTTTGGACGTAGCTTTGGCGATCTTCTTATGCAGAGTGAGGCTGCCAGTGTCATCCTCTCAATCTGAGCCTTATTGTGTTCACTGTCCAAACTTGAGTCTAGTAGTGGTTCGTAATTACCAGTGTGAAGGATTGATTTTGCCTGCCATTACCATTTGCCAATGTTACGCTAAAATACGATCTTGTCTTTTCACTTGTTTCCGTTTTCTATAAAAAGTAATGTCATGACAACCCTATGTTGTAGTGGGTGTTCATCACTTGGTCGCTCCATAAACATGAACCTAAAAATTTGTTAGTCACAGCTCACAGCATGTGTTGTAGTTCCTATTTGTTCACATAATTAATTCAAGTGATCATCCATCATGTGGAGGGAATAATGAGGAGGAACTTACCCACATGACCAAGTTCTTATGATTTTTAGGGTACTCGGCTTCAATTGGCTTCTTTCCGGAGAGAAGCTCTAGAAGCACGACACCAAAGGCATACACGTCGATCTTTTCATTTACTTTCCCAATGGAGAAATATTCAGGAGCAAGGTACCTATTGTTAAACCAATTCACAATCTTTAACAACAAAATATTTAGGAAGTACATGAATGTCAGATAGGAACTAACCCAAATGTTCCAGCAACCTCACTACACATGACGTGCGTTGAAGCCGATGATCTCCACGTAGCAAGCCCAAAATCCGACAACTGAAAGATCATTGAGCAGAACAAAAAAATCATACACAGTTATTATTGCATTTATATATTTGAGATGATATATGACTCAGCACCTGTGGCTCAAAATCATCAGAAAGAAGGATGTTAGACGATTTCACGTCCCTGTGGATGACAGGCTGACGGTTACTGTCATCATGTAGGTACTCGAGAGCCTGCGCTACACCAATTGCTACTTTGGATCTCTCAGACCAATTAAGAATGTTGGCTTTGTCCTTCGACCCTGAGATCAGAAACAGTTTTTTTAAAACAGTGAATTACCAGATCGATTTAGTGCAAGCAACCATACCATGAAGGTTTGTTTCAAGGCTGCCTCTTGACAGGAAATCATAGACCAAAAGAAACTTCCCCTTCTCTAAGCAAAAGCCGAAGAGAGAGATGATGTTCGTGTGGCACAACGCAGTGATCATCTCAACTTCCACGACAAATTCCTTAAATACATCTTCTGATTTATTCAAGATCTTCACTGCCAAAACATTATCGTCGGGAAGATGGCCCTTATAAACGAAGCTGTTACCTCCTTTTCCAACTAAATTATCTGAATTCCAAAATAAAATAAAACATAAATAACAGCCACAAGCAAGTTTGGACAACAGCATCAAAATTCGATAAAAATAGAATAAATTAACAAACCGGCTGAAAAGTGGGACGTCGCATTTGCCAATTCCTCATAAGTGAATATTCGACATTTTGATTTATAGTTTCTGCTGAGCGCTTCCAATTCCTCGGGGAGATGTGGTTTGTTCTCTTCTTCGACAAGTTTCATAGCAATTTCACTAGTGGTACTCTCTGTTTCGTAAGCACTAGAGGCAATCTTCTTATGATCAGGATGTACAACAGCAGCAGAATACCTCATAGGGAGACGCATAGCCCACTGAGAAACCGAACACTTGTATTTATCGGAGTTATTAGTCCCAACAGCATTGGGCACCAATCTCCAGATAATGGGCCAACTGCATCCCTTATCAGATGATTCTTCATCAGGGGGAGAAGATAAACCCGACAAGGATTCGCCATCCTGAGTGGCAATCAAAGCTAAATGATCCTCCTCGTTGCCTTCTCGAGCAGCATTGGAATGAGGTGAACCACTGGGAGAGGGCAAATCACCTTCTCTGGAACTACCAGAATCAGAACCATGTAATTTTCGGCGCAGGAAACATTGTGAAGCACCGTTACTTACAATGAGTGCTTTCTTCTCTTTGATGCTCTCTGATTCTTCTAAGGAAAAGTACAAACAACAATAAGCAAAAAAACACCCAGTTGAAGACTTTAAAGCACATTAAGGTGAGGTTTTCCTCTCTTTCTCTTTTATGATAATTATCTACTATATTCTACCTAAACCTAGTGCGACTCACTACTATTTGGGTTCAATCCTTGGTCCAAACAGAGACCTACCAACTAGATTAGCCATAGTTGGGTGTGTTAAGGATTTTGAACAATGTTGACTGAAACACGAGACATTACCCCAACAAGGTGGCTTTCTTGTCTTTGCTATGCTCTACTTCTTAAACTAATTTCAAATAACAACAAACTGAAATAAGAAGGGGGAAAATAATACAAGTATGAGTTCAGGATAGAGTTGAAGTTTGTTCTTTTGCTGCTCTGCACTAAATTACCACTAATTAAAAAGTAATTACACTAAGAAACCATTATTAGAGAAAGAAAACAGAATTAGAAGTTTACAAACACATCAAGTTAAGGTTCAAGCCTCAAACCTTTTGAATCTCTCTGGAAAACAACCTTCCCATTGTTAACAGCCACAACGGAACACTCAAGCGGAAGCTTTCTGGCACAATACTTTGCGATCGAGGTGGAAAATGACCTGAACCAACCAAAGATCCCAACTTTACCCACCAAAACCAGAAACCAAACAACATTCCCTTAAAAAAAACTTACCCTATCACACCACTGTTCTTAGTGACCCCAAGTATAACCTTGGAAGGCCCCAAACCCTTCACTTCCCTCACCAAAACCTTCCGAATCGATGACCCAAAGCAGACTTTCAGCTCCAACCGCACCTGAAACCAAAAAAGATCCAATCTTTACAACAAAACAATCAAAACCCAAAAAAGGGTCGGGTTTTCTCAGCTCCAACCGCACCGAAAACCATCAAAACGATCAAAACCCAAAAAACCTCAATATTTACAACAATGGTGTTGTGGGTCAAAAAGGGCCAGTTGTTTTCAGCTCCGACAGCATCCAAAACACACCAAACAACATCAAAAACCAAAAAAAGATCCAATCTTTACAACAATGGTGTTGTGGATCAAAAAGGGTCAGTTTTTCTCAGCTCCAAACACATCAAAAACCAAAAAAAAAAACACAAGAATGGCGTTGTGGGTCAAAAAAAGATGGAATGTTGGCAAGTTTGGACGACCTGTTTCAAGTTGCAGAAGCCCTCGTAGACGGCGAGAATGGTGTCGAAGTCTTTGGCGAAGGAATCAGACTCGGGAAGGTTGGGTTTGGAGGCGACGTGGAGGGCGAGGACTCGGTCGCCGGGTTGGGCGACCTTGACCATGGCCCAGGTGAGGAGTTGCTTGCTCTGGGAGTCGAGGCGGACGCCGACCACGACGGTCCGGGTCGGGTCGCGGTCGGAGAACATCGTGTAGTTAGTGTCTGTCTAAGGTTCGGTTTGGTTTGGGTTTTGTCTTTTTTTTTAAGGTGGAGTGGTGGTGAGATTGAGATCGTGCGTGGAGTTGTGGTGTTTCCACATGTTCGTTGGTTCTGTGTTTAACCACCTTCTCTCTCTCTCTAGATAGTGGAAGTGAAAGACAGAGTTGTGGTCTCTCTGATTCTAATGATCTGGGTCTTCTTTGCCTTTTTTCTCTATCTAGAGAGAGAGTGAAACTGCGAAAGCTGTGGTCTCTTTTTATGTGATTGGGTCTTCTTTACCTTCTTTCTCTCTCTTGGGTTTCTCTCTCTCTAGATTGGAGTGAAGGTTGTGGTCTTTCACCCTCTCTCTCTCTGTGATTTGGATCTTCTTTTTGTGGTCTTTCTCCCTCTGGGATTTCAATGATTTGGGTCTTATCCCCCCCCTCTGGGTTTTTTGCTCTCTCTCCTGTGAAAGTGAAGGTTGTGGACTTTCTCTCTCTAGGATCGGTTCTTTTTGCCTTTGAAATTGAATGTTTGAAGGTCTCTTCAAAATCAGTCCTTTTTTGTTTGTACTGTTTTAATCATGTGATGGTAAATATGTGAATTTTTTTCGCCTTTTATAGATTATGTAAATTGGTTGGATTAATTCAATTGGTAGTTTTCTTGTTGAAGGTTTGGATATATTCCTTCAGATTTTCTACCATAACAGTATCTTCCTTGACGATAATACTTATGCCAAATCTATAGGTGCTTGATGACTACAAATGAGGACGAGAAAGTCCTAACAAATTGTGTTAGGTCATAGGTGAGCAAGAAAAGTCAGTGCAATTTTAGATAATCCCAATGTATTTGAAGTACAACAACAACAAATCTATAATTAAATATTATTTGGTTTTTTTGTGTGAATAAGTATAAATTATTTATAAGCATCTCTTTGAAGATAAATGTGTTGTTACAATTACAAATATAATCATGTAATACAGTGGGTTACATATGTCGAATAAATATTCCATAAGGATCCAGATAAAACCAACATACAAAAACATGTAAAGGAAAACAAGAAACGCAGGATCAATGATCAGAAAGGACCTCAAAGACCGAGTCGTCGGAAGACGACTTGCCTCAGAGAAAATATCGGCCCACATACCAGTGCGTTTGATGGTCTGTCGGTTTTCTCCCAGGATAGAACGGTCTCACCGTCGATCGGGCGCACACCAGAGTCGACGGACCACGAAAGCAACGCGGAACCTCGCAAGAATCGGGCGCTGAACAACACTGGATTCAGAGATAGGAAATCGCCGGAGAGGGACGGTTTTCGTAGAGAGATGATGGGAAAATAAATCGTGTATATACAAGAGGAAACCGTCATGATATATATATATATATATGTATTTATTCTTGTAACCGTCAAGGACTTAATTGCAAAAACAGTTATCTTGAGGTCCAAAAATAAATACACCCATCACCCTGAGGCTAAAGTCTCTAATTTCCCCCAAATCCCCCACGTCACGTCACATCACGCCCCGGACCGGGACGGGCGCGCGCATGTGTGGAGAATTCTCTCCTCCTCTCTTTCCACCTACAAAGTGACAAGTGAATAGTATGTTTATCTACATCCTTCAACTTGTTAGCTTCACCAATGTGGGACTAAAAGTAGAGGTGAGCACATAGCACATGGGGCAATAGTTCTCATCTTCATCTCAACATTAGATTTCTTCAATTGAGCTATTCATGGGCCTAGCCCAAACTCAATAATCCAACAAAATGTTTAATTGACCAAACATGAGAGCACAATATATGAACGTAGATAGGTGGGAATGATTTCTTAATAGAGATCAAGGTGGTGAAATTCATATATATATATGTGTAACATAGCCGTCAGACTTTGTTGATATTTATCCTAATTCATGTTACATAAGCACGTGACTTCTTATAACTTTCAACTTCAAAAGGATTACTGATGACATGCGAAGATAACATTTTTTACAATACATGGGTAACTTATATGACAATGATGTAATAAATAAATAATCGTAGTTTATACCATAGTTGACTGTTTGGTGTATAGAAGAAGCTTAATAAAAGCCACAATCAGTTTAGAATTTTCATTTTTTTATATTATTGTACTTAATTCTATCAACATTCCAGCGAACTTGTTCCATTAATCTTTGAGTAAAATGATATACGCTATAATTCATGAATAATTTATTCAAAAAATGAATTTTCCTACAACAAAGTTTTTAAAGCAATTTTTAACTACAAAATTAAAGGGGGAATTTCGTATATAATCTTTAAATAAGATTCAATTTCACTAATATTTTTCAGTTAGACAGACTTTCATGTATATTGTATATCATTCAATTTCAAATATGTTTTCACCTATATGCTTCTATCAAGTTTACAACATAATTTCAAACTTTAGTCAACTTAATTTTTAGGAGTTGAATTTCAAAATTGCTCTTGTTTCTTCATTTGAATTTCAAATATAAGTATAATATGAAACTAGAAATTAAGAGAGAGAAAATTGTTTGACTTTTTTTACTTGAGTGATAGGAAAGATTTGAAGATAGATATTGTTATTTTTTCTTGCATTTATTTTTACCCTTTACAATAAAAGTGTTATATATATGTGAAAATAAATAAGAACAAAGGTAAAAAATGTAATTTCAAACATGAAGAATTAACTTAGTCTAAGTTTATGTTAGCAGATTTGAGAAAGAAGTCTTGAAATCAAGAGATATTGGTGAAATATGATTTAAATTTGAAGGGTACATGTAATAATCTCTTTATTTGGAGGGTATTAGTGATTCTGGAGTGTATTTTAATGGTATCTATGAAATTTAAATGGATTTTTCTCCCCTGATATTGGATTAAAAATCTGGTCCAATTATGCAGCTAAATTTCTTCGATCGCGGTCTTCGAAAATTAATAATATAGACCCTTAGTTGTTGTCTGACATGACAATATAACAAATTACATATTAATCATTCCAAACAAAATTATCTTAAGAGCAGCGGGAAGATGTGGTTGTGCAGCTGTCGACGTAATTAATTAATGATAGCAACTGGAATAAATTAAAGTTCTTGATGTGGTCACCTTTGGAAAATGCTTGCGTTGATGGGATAATTATAAAGTATCACTAACTTAATAACTGCAAACCATCAATTGCTTTCCATTTCTGTATTAAAAACTTGCATCCATGATTTCTTCGGATTGAGAGATCTTTGTTAATATTTTATTAAAAACTAACTACAAAACCATGGATGTATGGCTTTAAATCATCCTACCTGCAGACTTGATATTAAAATCAAATAGGTACTGTGTCGGCCTTTACGTGTTAGTGTTAAACTAATCACATGCTAACAGCATACTGCAAATCAAACGAGATTTTTTGTACACACAAATACATAATACACGTATACCCCTATAAACAATTGAATTAATTGCATGTACACGCTTGAGAGATGTTGCGATCTATATATGAAGAACAAAGTTGAACTTGACGACTAATTATATTGGGATAACTTTTCTTAGAAGGGTTTTATGTATCCATTACAAGTACTATTGTGTTAATTAATAATCAAATGATTTCAGACTGGTAATAATAACGGAAATCAGACAAACAGAATATACTTTCAGTATGGAAGTTTAGAAAATTTTATTTCCGATTCTTATGAGCATAATTGGATAAAATATATAATTGTTAGAACTGCTATACTAAGTAAATGATCAGATGGAATTGTTTACCCCTCTAAATTATTATTTTTCTTGCAAATAGGACTAAATTAAATTCTGGGTGATGTTACTTGATCAATATTTATGGCTTAAGATTTTTAAGAGTCATTCAAGAGCAAAAGATAATTACAATTTTAGGTGTGTTTTGAATTTGAATTTAATTAAGCCATGCATGTGAACAAGGTGTTTCCTTGTTTGTTATTTCAGTATAGAAAACATGCAATATGATAGTGTAGAGGTGTGTTTTTTCATGAATTTGAGCTCTTTTGGGTATGTTTTCTTGCATTATTGCATTGTTAATGGTTTTGATGATTGTACGTACCAAAGCTAAACTTAATATTTAATAGGTAACGAAGAAAGTTTAGGCGTTACGTACTCATATTGATATTATCTCTCTCTCTCTACCTTTCAAACTCTAAAGAGGTCTATTTTCCTCCAAAAGGTTCCTCTCGAAAGATTATTACTCCAAAGCCGACAAAACTGGACCATGTTTCAAAACATTACGGAGCTCTAGATTTGTAGAAGATCAAAGTTTTTCCTATATAAGACTTTTTTATTAATCTACAAAAGAAGACCTACTTTTCATTTGTTATCGATCGCACATCTAGACCACCTTTTCTGCTCTTCCCCGTCTATATATTTTATCAGTTTAGTTACTTCAAATTTATTCTTAACCAACAATGTATACACCAAGATGTTACGTTTGACCAAATATCAAAAGACAAAGAAGACAAAAGAAGTTGACAAGAGTGGTGCATGAATGCACATATACTATAACTAAAACAGGAAAATACCATTAATTCACTGCAGAGAATGAGAGAAATCATCTTATTGGTCGTGTTTTGCTGTCTTGTTCTGGTCCTGGAGAGAACATGGAATTTCGTGGTTGTGCACATTGACTTCGCCTCGACGTCTAACTTGTATGAAGTATCCCAACTTCCAAGTCACAATCGAACACTTATTAACTTTGTTTTTACGTGGATGTATTATATATATAATATGATGTGTATATAATATACATACAAGTATAATTCAGTTTCAAAGTTATATGGTATTGTTAGGAATTAAAATCAATCTCAAATACGCAGCGGAATAGAAATAGCAAATCCAATTGGCTAAATTAAGAACAAAACTCAAATCCAAAATCCAAACTACACAAAACACGCATGATTTAACGTGAAAACCTAATGCGGAAAAAATCACGGACGACACAACTCCAAATCCACTATAGAGAAACGTATTACAAAGAGATAATTACAGGAGACGCGAACGAACCGACGAAACACCCGACTCAAATTCTCTCACCGAATCACAAGGACGTTCTCTCTCTATTTTCTCTCAAGAATGTAAAGTGGACAATCACAAACAATCTAATTGTTCTCCTATTACAAAGGGGATGAAATTGTCTTTATATATGAGGTCAAAACAAGTATAAGTTGCACCAAAATCGCGTGGAGAAATGTGCAACACGTGGGCAGAAACTGGGTTAAACGGTCGATCGAACAGGTGCTTCGGTCGACCGATCCTCTAACCGTATCGCAAATCAGCTTTCACATGTCGACCAAAACTAATCGGTATGATCGTTTCACTACTTTCTTGCTTTTTAAGGGCTTCTATAGTAGCACTTCTGACAACTCTCTTTTTATTTCTCATTACAATGGGCCTCTATTTTTACTCATATATGTAGATGATATTATTATCACTGGATCGAATACGAATAATGTTCAGTCACTAATTTCTGATCTTGCACATGAATTCTCAATGAAAGATCTGGGAGCACTTCACCATTTTCTTGGCATTGAAGTCAAAAGAGACAGAAATGACTTATTCTTAACACAACAACACTATGCATCTAGCATCATTCACAGGGCAAATATGCAAATTCTAAATACATCAGCACACCTTTACCTGCTAGACTTGATAAAAATCGAGATAATAACATGTTTCATGATCCAACTTACTTTAGACAAATAGTAGGTGCTCTTCAATATCTGACCTTGACTAGGCCTGATCTCACCTATAGTGTCAATTTCATTTGTCAATTCATGCATTCTCCATCCAATTATCATTTTTCACTATTAAAAAGAATTCTTCGATACGTAAATGGGTCCATTCCTTATGGTATGCACATTCATAAAAATTCATCACTCGATTTGTATGCATTCAGTGATAGCGATTGGGCAGGTTGTGAAGAAACTAGAAGGTCCACAAGTGGCCATTGCATATTTCTGGGATCTAACTGCTTATCTTGGAAAACCAAGAAACAACCTACAGTTTCTCGATCAAGTGCAGAAGCCGAATATCGAGCAATGGATGTAGCTACAGCAGATCTCACTTGGCTTACCTTTCTCCTTCGTGATCTTCAGATTCCTCTACCTAATACTCCCACTCTTTTCTGTGATAATTTAAGTGCATTACACATGTCGATAAATCATGTTTTTCATGCCAGGACCAAGCATATTGAACTTGACTACCACTTTGTGAGGGAACGTGTAGCACTTGGACTTCTCATTACCAAGCATGTGCCGTCCAGACTTCAACTTGCTGATGTCTTCACTAAGGCCTTACCAAAGGAGACCTTCCGTGTCTTTATCACCAAACTCGGCCTAAATCACCAGCCAAGTTTGACGGGGAGTATCAGAATACATAAGGACCCAACCCTACTTGTACAAGGAGTGACATCTAGCCTATGATGAAAACTTGACCCTCATTAAATCAATCCAGGACCTAATTTGAATACGTGTTGGTTTAAGACCCAATTAGACTCTGGTATCTAATCAAGGTGCTAGTCTAAACCAGGGATTAAGCTCATGATCAAGTTAGGCACCAGATATGATGAATCCGGGTCCAGTCCACTGAGGCAACCAGATCCAAACTAGATGGTCCGATTATGCTTTACTTTGGTCATGTATATTATCGGTTAAATGGGTTTAGAAATCCGAATACATCTGATGTATAAATAGTGTAACAGTAAAAGAAAACCCTAATGAAATAAACACAATCAATCTTCTTCACCGCCGCAAGGGTTTCCTAAACCCTAGCTTTCGTCTTCATCTCTTGTTGGCGTTTTTGGTTGTGCATGTGTAAACCCTCGTTAGGGTTACGATCGTTCTTGCTTCGCCACCTTGGTGAAGTTCTCGCACCTATTCGAACTAAATCGGGATATCAAGTGGTAATCAGATAATATACATAGAATTCAAAGATAGATTTTGACTTTCCCGTGACGCAAAACTACCATTTGACCTATTTCATGTCGGTTTGGTATCATTTATTTTTATTAATTCCAAAATATAAAGATTAAGATGAGTTTGAAATAAATAAAGATTAGTTGGAGGCATTAGTGTGATTTCTGAATATAACGACCAGACCATCTAAACAAGCACAGTTCTTCGGCAGTTTACAAACCAGTGGGATCAAATGATCAATCACACCTAGTGTTATACCACTAAGTTTAATTATCTTGTGTTTAACCTTTATAACTAATAGAAGGGTCTATGGGTTGCATAAACAATCTTCTGCTTTGCCAAATCGGATGCTCCAATTTGCTTTAAAAAGGTAACATGTGTAGGCGTAGGTAAGTGAAATCTCATCTAATACATGCTCACGAGGTCACAACAGCATGGCAAACTCATTTCTTTACTGTCCATCTTGCTGTATGGGCTGCTCCGTCTTGAAGCATAAAGCAGATTCACTTGTGTATTTATTCGTGAAACTCAGATCACATAATGCTTATATTTTATAGAGTTACGAAAATCATTATGATCTGGAAAACTGTTTGGAACTGCAAACATTTTCGTTTTGAGTGGCTGAACCAATATCTTCAAGACTCAGAATTGAGTGCTATCAGTTCCTTTCTGAGCATTTTCTGAATAAAGTGTTTGAAGTCATTTGAGGTAAATTTTGGGAACTACTAAACGTCGCCCCAAAACTACTTAAATCGCCACTTGAAATTACCAAATTGCCCTTAACAATATATTTAATACTCAAATCGTCCCGTGTCTATAAATTAGGCCTACGGTCTTGTATATTCATAATTTATCAGTAAAAACACCACGAAAATGTCTGACGAGGGTGATGCATCCGGTGAGGTAAGCCTGGCGTGGGGCAAATTTTGGACCGAGCGTCTGCATTAGACGCCTCCCCCAAGGTGAGGGCGTCTGCGTAGGACGTCCTCGCCTTGGCCTAGGCGTCTAACGCAGACGCCTACGCAATGGGAGAGGCGTCTTATGTAGACGTCCTCCCATTGCGTAAGGCGTCTTTAGTAGACGCCCTTTCCTTCGGTCAGGCGTCCTACGCAGACGCCTCACCCTAGGAGAGGGCGTTTAACTCAGACGCCCCCACCATGGGGTAGGCGTTTACTCCAGACGCCTGATTTTTTGTTGATTTTTTTAATTTCGATTTTATTTTTGTAGGTTCCGTTGGAAGATTTCGGTGGTGATGGAGTGGATTACAGTGAGTTATTTCAAACTACACAAATCTTTGTAACAATCGATGAAGCAAGTAAATGGGCCAAACAAGTAGCTATCGGAGCTGGGTTTTTTTTGGTCGTGTCGTCGTACAAAACAAGGTCAGATAGTCGGATGGATTGTTATTTGAGATGCGACCGGCGAAATCAAATGGAGTCTCGGGATATGGATACTGCACTTCGAAGAAACACCAAAAGAAAGGGTTGGGGTTGCCGTTTCTTAATAAAAGTGGTGGAGCGACGAGATCGTGATGGATGGGTTGTGGTTTTTAATAGTGCTCACGGACATCACAACCACAGACTGACAGTTTATCCAGAGGGTCATCGTCAAATTAGTGGTCTAAGTTCTGGGGCGAAGAAGATTGTTCGTGATATGACTGAGGCGCAAGCAAAACCACGGAACATCTTGAAGGCAGTAAAAGAAAAATTCCCGGAGGACAATCCAAATCAAAGGCATATTTATAATTTCAGAGATTACATGAGGAGGACAAAATCTGAATACCGGAATCCCGTCCAGCAGTTTCTCTATCAAGCAGTGCAGTGTGAGTACTTACATTGGATTATGGCGGATCCAGAAACTGATGTCGTCACTCACGCTTTTTTGGCACATCCGACGTCAGTCCAGTTGTTGCGGACATATCCTTTCGTTATCTGCATGGATTCGACTTACAAGACGAACAAGTACAAGATGCTTTTGTTCAAAATGATTGGGGTCACACCAACAAACATGAATTTCCTTATTGGATATGCGATTTTGATGGATGAATATTACTCCAGTTATCTGTGGGTGATGGAGAAGTTGCGAGATCTGTTATTGGGGACTGTCAGCCCGACTGCAATAGTAACAGACCGGGAGTTAGGCCTTATGCGACCGGTGAGAGAGGTTTTTCCTGACTCTTCTCATTTACTCTGCACATGGCACATCAACAAATACGTATTCAACTACGCATACCACGTATTCGGCAAGAATAAGCAGATGGCAGAGACTTTGAGGCGTGGAAGATGAAGGAAAATCATGTTTTCTACTTCAGAAGCCGAGTATGATAGAGCTTTGTATGCTCTGAAAGATTTGTATAGATCGTGGCCGGCTATCACGGAGTATCTGGACACCACGTGGTTGGTGCATAAAGAAAAGTTTGTGCTGAATTGGACGAACAAAGTCCTTCATTTTGGGAACACCACGAATTGTAGGGGCGAAAGTGCTCATTCGGCTCTAAAAGAGTGGATTTCTACATCGACAACAGCTCTGGACACTCTTTTCGAACGCGTCAACGCGGCTATTGAAATGCAGCTGACGAATATTCGTAACTTTCTTGAAGACTCGAGACGTCGAAATTTGACTAATTTCGGACATGCTCTATATCGTCACATAAATGGTCGAGTTTCGCATCACTGCTTGCAATTGCTGAGTCAGGAGGTGAAGAGAATGCAACAGTTAGACGATGAAGTTGAATATCGTTGCGAGTGCGCTTTTCTGACTTCTCATGGGATACGTTGCGCATGTACCATTCGCGGATGTCTTGAATCAGACAACGGAATTTACTTAGAGCAGATTCATCCGTTCTGGAGGACACTTGTCATTGGGGAAGGAGCCAGAAACGCAGAGTTTGTGTCTCAGGCAGCTCAAGACGCCGAACATTTTCGCAGTCTGGTTGATGAGATTGCAGGAAGTGACCCTACCGTAATTCGATCTGCCTCTCGGGTTTTATTCGAGCAGCTACACCCCGAACATTCGAATTTGAGAGAGCCTGCAGAAAAAACAAAGCTACGAGGTCGACCAAGGGGAAAGTCGACACGACGGGACCCTAGTGCGTTTGAGTATGCAGAGCGAGGTAGTGGTCGATCTTCAGGTAGTGGGAGTAGAGGTCGTGGTCGTTCTTCCGGTAGTGGAAGCAAAGGTCGTGGTCGATCTTCTGGTTCTTCGTCTGTGAGGGGAGGATCAGGTATACCATCCCTATATTTATTGTTATTATAATTTTGTTATTTATTTCAGTAAATATGTATCTTTTGTTATTATATGTAACTGTATTTTTTGTTTATATTGTAGTGACTGGGCGGGCTGACGTAGACGACTTCCCATATGCGGATAGGATTCCAGGAATCATTATGTCATTCCTACACCAGTGGAATGATGTACGTGCTGATGGAAACTGTGGATTTCGATGTGTCGCCGATGTTTTCCACGGTGGTGAAGACAATTGGCAACTCGCCCGTCGTTCGATTTCAAATGAGCTAGCTGCGAACCCATCTTTTTATGAGCACGTATACTACGACGGTGTGGCGCAGGCTCGTCACCGGATTAATTGGGGCGGGGGACCTTGTGGTGAGAATCACTACATGGAGACGTGGACGGACTTGTTTCCCATTGCAAATTTTTACAAGTGTGCAATTATGTTCTTCTCTCTCGGAAATGATGGTTCGTTGTACCCATGTCTTACAGTTCTACCTTGGGAGAGTCCGCCTACCGTGACGAGACCGTGCAGAGAGTTGATTATTGCTCATTTAGGGAGTTACGCTCATTACATTCGTTTGGATTTGAATGAGGGATTCCCCATACCTCCTATAACGACTCTGTAGTTTCAAATACGAGATGAGAGTGTTATTGGATGGGAGCTGGAGTACCAAAATAGGATAGCATATTGGCAACAATTATGTAATATGTTTTGATATGTTTGTACAATTATGTAATATGTTTTGATATGTTTGTACATTATATAGTGTTGCTTTATTATGTAATATGTTTTAATATGTTTGCTTTATTTGCATTATATATAATAGTACGATAGGTTAGCAAACACAAATAAAAATAATAAGCGTATGACAGATAAGCAAACACAAATACAAACAATAAGCGTACGACATGTTAGCAAACACAAACACAAATACAAATAATAAGCGTACGACAGATAAACAAATATAAATGCAAATACTAAGAGTACGGTACAACAGATCAGCCTACTCATCATCCGAATCATGGTCGAAGATGCCTAACTGAGTATGCCACGACTGTATGATCTCATCCAAATCTCCGCATGCAGCTCTCATGTCATCGTCTGGCAGCTCATCCCTCCTCTGCAAGAATGGCTCTACAGCCCGTATCATCTTACCCATCCACTGCACATAACATTAACATTAGCGTACATTAACAAAATATACGGTACAAATAAATATAGATAAAATGAAAAAATTACCAGATCGCCACACGTCCTATCTGGTGGTCGATCTGCTCTCCGGGAGGCACCACGGACGATGACAGAATGTGAGTAACTACCGAACCAATCAAGATAACGTGCATCACACTCAGAGGGGTCGTGATTACGTCTGAAGTCGCCAAGGAACAGTCGACATGATCTCGGAAATGTCCGCCAAGTCGATTCCGCTGTAGAAGCGGGGAACCTAACGTCGTACGTCGCTGCAGTCGCAGACCGCACCGCATGCTCTGGTGTCGGGATGTCAACCGGGATCACCTGAACATATCCTAACTGACGCAAGACACGATCGGGCATATAAGGCTCTATGATATCCCGATAACGAATAAAGCCCATCAATAAAGTCCTCGGGACCTCCGCTGTTGGGTCAGGGCCATAGGGTAACCACTCCACCTAAACTTTAACACATTAATAATAATACATCTTAAAATTAAATAAATAAATGTAAATGGTGTAAAGTTTGATACCTCTGATGCAGTCATCTGATCTAGCTGTGCGCGGATTGAACGCAATCGTCCATCGCTCTTGTCCTCGCTCCGGACGGCCCACATACCCGAACGTGGATGACCCTCCTCGATAATCTTCCGCTCACGATGCGGGCACAATGCGGGAAAGTACTCGTATATCCACGCCTGCAGCAGCGTAAGACAACCTGTAATCCCAGAACAATCCGCACGGCTAGCTATCCCAAGCTGACGGTACAGGTATGCCAACGTCGCTGAGCCCCACGAGTACTCACGAACGGTGTCCGGGTCCCTAGCCTCCAATAGATCACGTGGTATGATCCGACAACCACTCTTGTCGACAAACAAGACGGCTCCGAGCATCAAGAATAGGTACACCGTCAACTGTGTATCATCGGCCCGCGGAGGTCGTGTCCGTTTGCATAGGTCCTCAAGGGAGTCGATGCCGACACCACCACCACTCCATAAAGTTGTATCTCTCGCCAGACCATCAGGTGTGATACCAAGCAACTCTGCCACATAACACCTCAGCTCAGACGTCGACCCCTGAGCACTAACCAGACGACCATCCACAGGAATGCGCAGGATCTGGAAAACATCGTGAAGCATGATCGTCGTCTCTCCGAAAGACATGTGAAAAGTGTTGGTGTCAGGCTGCCACCGCTCCACAAACGCAGAAATCAAAGGCATGTCGAGATAAGGGAACATGTTGCACGGTAAGTGCCCCAAATGAGTGGCACTAATCTCCTCTCTGATATCAGCACTCAGTGTAGACCGCCAACCCTGTAGTGTTGTACAGGTTCTGTGCCGATTATGGCACTTCAGAACCTTCCTATCCTCTCCGTCCCAGATCCGTCTAGCGATGTGACCCCAGAAACTAGGAATGACGCTCCCATCTAAAGGACCACCAGGCGTCATACTGCTCATGATCCAAGAATCGTCCTGGACCCTCTTCTTCTTCTGAGCGCGGGGATCTACAGTGCACGAGCTCGAATCCCCGGTCGTAAACCTCCCACCCCTACCCTTCCGCACCATCCATCCAACGAAAGTAGAAGTACCCGCTCGACCACGTCCTCTGCTATACTCCCCCTGCCTCTCCACCTCCGGGCGCTCTAACTCATACGGGTCATCATCGTCGCTCCCGTTGTCGGGACTGTCCACATGCTCATCATCGAAGGAATCATCATCCTCCTCACGACGACGTAATGCCTCTCTCTCCCTCCTGACCGAAGCAGATATCCCCCGTCTACGTGGATGACGCGGTGCTGAATCATCCTCTAAAGAACGGAAGACGTGTAATGGTATTGACTTGCCTTTCCCTCCACTGTGACCCGATGACTATTAATTGAAATTTTAAATACAAATTTGTTAAACTAAATTATCATATTTATCACAATTGTTAAACTAAATCAAAATTTGTTAAACTAAATTATCACAATTTTTAAACTAAATCAAAATTTGTTAAACTAAATTAAAACAATTGTTAAACTAAATCAAAAATTGTTAAAACTAAATATCACAAATGTTAAACTTAATAAGAATTTGTTAAATTAAATTTTCAGATTTATCACAATTTATTAAAGTAATTATCAGATTTAATAAAAATTAAAAACAAATTTGTGGAGGCGTCTGCGAGAGACGCCTCCCGCATTGTGGAGGCGTCTGTCGGAGACGCCTCCTCCTTAGGGGAGACGTCTTTTGAAGACGTCACCTCCATCGGGGAGACGTCTTCCGTAGACGTCTCCCGCTACTGGTAGGCGTCCGAGGGAGACGCCCTGCATGGGGCGGGCGTCCGAGGAAGCCGCTCCCCCCATCGGGGGAGCGGCTTCCGATGACGCCCGCCCCATGCGTGGGGCGTCTCCCTCGGACGCCGACCACTTTTTTTAATTTTTTTTGAAAACAAATAAATAACGTAAGGTTACCGCATACGGGTACACCGGGGGAACTGCTGGCTGCTTCCCTGGCCTCCGAGACATTCGTAATCTTCTGAAGTAGGTATAGGAAGAGAAAGTTTTGAAAAAAGAGTGAAATTGTGAGATATATAAGCAAAAATAGGAGGAAGGGCAATTTGGTAATTTCAAGGGGCGATTTAAGTAATTTTGGGGCGATGTTTAGCAATTCAGTAAATTTTAAAGTACTTTTGCAACCAACGACCATCATAAATACTTTCGAATGACCCAAAGGAGAATTCCTGTGCTTGGCACCTCAAAAGAAGTGTAAGGGACACCCTAAGTCCTTCCTAGTCCTCAATTCCTGATCCGAGTCTGATGTCTTTCTGTAATTCAATTCTCAACATCTTGTGCACATCAATTGCGGTACAAATTCATTTTGTTACGTGCAAATCTACTTCACAATTGGACTAGGCGTGTAACATCCCTAAACAGCGGAAATTTAAAAAAAATCATTATCAAGACATCAAAGACCAATAAACAAAGACGGGACTTTTACTTCGCATAAAACATATTAGCGGTGCACCACATTACATCAGAGTTTGTCAAAACGATACATGATTACAACAGAACGACAAATGAGATAAACGTAATCATGTCAACCTCAATGGTCCGAATAGAGGATCCGATCCCAAGATGTGCGCGCCCGCTGATCACCACCCAACTAGACCTACTGCGGTCCTGAAAAAGATATAACAACAATACCTGAGTTTCCATAAGGAAACCCCGTATGTCAAACTCACCTATATGCATGCAGTAGTACAAATGAGCCTATCATACTAGTAGCATGTCATGTCATCAACAATAAGGAAAACAATTCCCCCAAAGGGTAACACAGGACATCAGTCCGACAATCATCATCGGGTCTCCCAAGGAGACCTACCGTAGGCACATACGGTCTAACGGAACATAACGTGACACTCCCCACACGTGACTACACTAATCATGGGGTTCGGCAAGGAACATCTGCCAAGTCCGCGCCATAAGAAACAGATCTGTAACTTCGTGGTCGAAACCACACCAACGGAGTTGTCGCTCGGTCAATCCATCAATCATCATCTCAGTAGGTGTCCATCTAGGGAACATAGCCGGAACACCATCAGCCCATCAATCATCATCGCCGGAACAACATCAGAGACATCACCGGAACAACATCGGTTGTTCAATAATACGTCCGACACAACATCGGACGGGTCCAGACCGAAGTCTGCCAGGTCATCAGGCTCCACGAGCCGCAAACACCAACCGCGCCGCTATAAAAGTAGGGCAGCGACCTCCTTAGCCGCATATGTCGGTAGTCACCTCACCCAACGACAGTTGCGTACCCGCACAATCATCACACATTGGGATCCGCGATCCCTCAGGTCTTCTACTCTACAATGAGTCCAATCAATCCATCACCTCAAGTCACGATCCATACATGGAGGTGACACATCCCGAACACCCACACTCTTCCACACGACGATCCCTGGGCAGGCAAGCGTACGCGCCCACCGTCACCTCCTAGCTCACGCACAAGGCGAGGACACGGGTTTCCGTGGATAGAGTTAGCATTCAAAAAGGGACCAGGAATTCAGTCATGTGCAAAACGATCGACCGGAAGAGGCAACTCGGTCGACCGCTTCTACAAGGAAATCGATCGACCGAAAGTCTGCAACGGTCGAACTCTTTGCGCAAAACTTAATTCCCAACGGTCGAATAGAGATCTAAAACCGGTCGACCGATACGAGGTCAAAATCCGGAATCTGGTCAACATCAATTCAATACTACCGGTCGACTGAAAACTACCACGACATCCTAACACATCTAAGTCATAAACGGTCGAACGCATATGAACAATTGGTCGAACTAACATGCATTTCTACTTAGTACACTTAAGTTCCGGTCGAACGACCACAAGGAACTGATCGACCGAAAACAAACAGTCAATCCGATCCACCAGCAAAATGCACGACCGGTCGACCGCCACAAGGCATCGTTCGACCGGTGATGGTTAAAATCAGCAAAATACACTACATTCGGTCGACCACCCGAAGGGACCCGATCGACTGTTGGTCGTCTTCAACCTTGCGTCAGCCAAGGATTTACGGGGAAAACGTCACCGGAGAGGTCTCCGACCTCCCCCGACCGACCAACACAAACCCTCCCACGAGGGTGAGCAACAAAACACACTAAACCCGACGTACCTCAACACGAAGACGGAGCACACCGGAGTTCGCTCAATGCCTCCACCACCCCGAAGCCGAGTTCGATCACCTCACTCCACGCGTCTCTCTTGCTCGCCTAATGCCGACGCCGACTCCCGCACCTCGCCGTCCAACCGAGCCACTGAGAAGAGGGAATGGAAATGGAAGAGAGAATGAGTGAGAGAGAGATGAGTTTTTTGCCTCTTAACCCAACAAAATTGCACCAACAGTAACCTACACTCTCAACCCATCACTCTCCACGCCGTCACTGTTCACACCCCTCCTCTTCCCCAATCAACACTGCACATCACCTCTTTCCCATGCTAAACCTTCTCCTAATCACCATCTCTCCTCCTAACACCCATTAGCACTCTAAACCTAGATTAGAGACATAACAAGGCAAATATCACTTTCTAAAAACAGAACAGCACCGGGCAAAGATATTTGCATAAAAAATTCCATTTAAGATTTAGGATAACAGACAGCAAAATATAGACCTTGGGAATACATACCACAATTCTGAACAATTTGAGCGGCATCAGTGAAAAGCCTACAGACATAACACTACATTTGATTACAGTTGCAACACATGATTATTCGGAACTTTCCGTGAATAGAATCACAAAAATGTAATAGGCAAAAGAAATATTTAGAAGAATCCAGTAGTGCTTGATGATGATGGTGGTTGCGCACCTTAATTTTGCAAGGTTCCTTTCGTAAAAAAATAGAGGAACTCAAGACACTTCATCCAGCTAAAAAGAAGACTGAGCTGTAATCTAATCTACACTACCTTAAACTTCTTCACAATGTTAAATTTTCTAGACAAGCTCCCGAGCATGAGCTTTAATACTTTTTCAACGCGCTTCTTACACCAAGAAAAAATGCAGTCTTTAGAAGCGTTTGATACTTCCTCCACCCAGTGAAGTACCTCCCAATCACCTTTTTATAGCTTGGTCTAAGCTTCACTACCTTGTAGTAATCTGCAACATGTGGCCTGCAACTTATATATTCATCTTCCAAATCCAGAAGAGAGAGTCTTGCTAAGACGGGAATAAACATACAATCTGCCATCGTGAAATTTTCTCCGACTAAGTACGTTGTTTGACTCAGCTGTGCTTCTGCATCGTCTAGAAGCCTCTCAAGTTTTACTTCACTTTCTCTCAGAATTTCTGGGTTCTTCAGTTTGTCTTCTGTTTCATACGCATCTCGAAGTTTCACATGATAGACGCTTGCCAAGTCTGGAGAATCTGCCATACGAGCGATAATGACCCGTCGTATAAATTTAGACACAAAAAGCCGATGTTTAGGAGGAACATGAGCGAGAGTGAACATTTTTGGTTTCCAGTCGTCTATTTTCTCCATCCAGTGCAATACCTCACTGGTAATAGGAGCAGTATTCTCACCAGTGGAGACAGCAATAACTCTGTCAATGTACCTGCAGGATTCTGCAACGTGAGAACTAATCTCCATCAAGTATTTAGTAACTAGAAATGTCCGCTAGAAAAAATAACTTACTGAATTATGTCTATGGTTCGGAAAAGAATGTGTGAACCATTTTGGAAGACTGGGAGTTTTGCTGATGGATTCATACGGAAGAAAAACGAACCCATGTTTTTCCCTGTTAGGGGATTGACATGGTATGATGTATAATCCATGCCCTTTTCCTCCAAGGCAAGCCGGACTTTTTGGCTGTCCAAGGAGTAAGGATGGTGATAGAATTGCATGATTCCTGTTGAGTTCAGAAGCTCCTTTTAAGATTATTTTCTTCAGATATGAATTCCCTGGTATAAAATTTTCCCTCTTCAGCACGAAAATTTATTACAAAAAATTGCAGAGATATAATACACAGACTTGAAAATTCTGGGATCGCTACAGCCACACAGATGCATTTTGAAGAAAAATACAAGTACCAAACTAATTTCGAAAGTCGACCAGGAGATCTGGTTAGTTAAATGGCAAATAGACCCTTCTAGTACGTTGATCCACTCTTTTAGTCACAATGTTGGATATCATAACACTCAAAAACATATTAACAAAAACTTGCAATTCAATCCATAGTTTCAGTTTGAGTACATACCAAACATCACACATCTCAACAAGTCAGTCTCATGATTCCTCAAACCACCAACCAACCAAACCTCCAAATAAAGCTCCAAACAAAGAACACTCTAGTTCGAATAGAATATACCAAATAAAAGGCTCCACAAAATAAAAACCAGAGTACTAAAAACACACCCCAAACCTCCATACTTAATAACTAAGAAACTTTCATTCATAGCACCTATTACATCATGTTCTACCTGCAAAACATGAATCACACAGCACACAAGCAATCATATCAACATCAAGAAACTTCAAGCGACTCCAACTAATACCAAATCAATCCAAATCACTCCTGAAACAAACATGAGATCAATCCTAGAGATAGATCTCCTAATCTGATCTGTTTGGTAGTTTGTTCGTCACTTCTGAAATCCCACAAAACACCAATCTAATCTAAAGTGACAAATTGACCAACAGAAACCAAACAAACCAAAACCACCAGCTCCAGCATGCTTCCACAAAATCTCCAATCCAAAATCAAAATTATCCAAATCCAATCATATCAATCAATATGAAACGATTCAACGAACATGACACAAATAAAAACGCCGAAAACGCAAAATCCGAATTGACATCGAAACAACAAAACAACCATAAAAACTCCAACTTTAGCCCAAACTCTTCAAATTCCGACTATACCGTCTCAAAAACACCCAAAAAAATAAAAATCACAAACCAAACACAAAATCCCAATCGATATTAAAACAAGAGCACGATAGAAAAAACCCATCCCTTATCTGTTCTGGTGATTTATTAGTAAATCACTTACACAAATCACTTCCAAAATTCTGCAAAACAATAATATACTCCAAAACAACAAAACAACCATAAAAACTCCAACTTTAGCCCAAACTCTTCGAATTCCGATCATACCGTCTTAAAACCACCAAAAAAATCACAAAAAAAAACAATTCCTTATCTGTTCTGGTGATTTATATATAAATCACTTTCGAAATCCTGCAAAACAACAATCTACTCCAAAGCAGCAAAAGAACCATACAAACTCCAACTTAAGCCAAAACCCTTCAAATTCCGATAGCATCATCCCAAAAACACCATAAAAACGCAAAATTCGAATCAACAACAAACCGAGAACATGATTCGAGACGATTCCAAAGCGAGAAAAGCTTCGAACCTGCGAGAAAGATGTGATTTTTGCTTCGGAGTTTGTGTGGAGGAGAAGTGGAAAGAGGTAGAATCGCTTTTCGAATAAATTGATTTAAAATAAAATAAAAATGGGCTCTGCTTTCTGTATCGCGTCGCGCGAACGCCGGATGACGTGGCGAAGACGACGGTTGGTGATTAGGAGTGCTAATGGAGGTTTAACGGTGCTCACTCTACAGATTCCACTAACAATGGAATTGATTACTTCAATTTTCTTTTTGCTAAATGGGTGGAGGAAGTTTTCATTCATTCGGTTATAAAAATAGGAGTTACTAACCTTCTACAAGTACCACGAATGTTTAATTACGTTAACTTTAAGTTCAATACGACAATTGCAAAGTACAATTTGCATCCTACATGTATAGTATACCATAGTAGAAACGTCGAGTTAGGCTTTCCGATTTCGTGATTTTTCCAAGCCTTTTGTTTCTCTTTTCGTGCAAGATCGAGTTCAATTTAAGTCATTCAGTCAATGGGTTGATCTAAAGTCAATTAGTTAGTGGAATACATACTCGCATGCTACATGTTCTATTTTTGTCTTTTTAAGCTAACCATGTCTACTGCTATAGTTGTCAGATTGATGTCTTTTAAAGCTAACCATGTCTTTTTAATTACCTTCCATTTTTTTTAAAATAATTAAAATACTTCCAAATTTTACAAAAATATCTATAAAAAAAAAAGCCGGACCCACCTCCTGCCTAACGGGCCGAGCGCGGCCGGTACTCGTGTCTAAATTTGACACATCAAAAAACTTCAACGTGTGTTAACATCCATCGATAAACCAGTTCTTTGTTGACTTCAACCATTCCATTGTTCTATAATTCTATTAACAAATACAATGTAAATCATCACGTCATTTAGAAAAAATCACACTCACATATCAAGCTCGTGACACTTTTAAAACAAAAATATTTACAAAAAAACATACCAAACTTATAACAAGTCAATTTTAACTTTCGAATAATACCCTAGTCAGCCAGAATTGACAACCCGAATCCGGTCCAGCCCAATCCCAATTTCAGCATCCAATCAATCTAGAACCCTAAACCCTTTCTTCTCCACCATCGAACCCAAATCCTCCAAACCCCAATGGCTCTAATCCTCCGCTTCTCCCCCTTCCCCTCTCTCTCCCAAACCCCACCCAAAACCCTAATCTCACCTTCCTCTTCCATCCCCCCCTCCCTTTCCCGTCGCCACGCCTCTACGCTCTCCGCCGGCGCCGGCTCGAGGCCTCCCGTTGCTGCCCTCCAGGTACTCTTCTCGTTCTCCCTTCCATTTGTGCTAAAACCGAAGAAAGTCGTGGGTTTGATGGGTTTTGGGCTTCACGAGAAGAATGGGAGTCCGAATCGGGTGGCGAAGGGGAGTTGGAGGGATTTTCTCAGCTTGAATAGGTTGGTCGTTGGGGATTACTACCGGCTTGTTGATTCCGTCAATGGGTTCGAAGCTCGTGTTCGTGCTCTCAACGATGAGCAGGTACGGCTTGCTCTGTTGGAACTTGGAATCAAGTAGATTATGAGTTTTTTTTTTAGTTTTTTTTGTTAGTTAAATGATATATGTGTTTTCAACGAGTCGAAAATCAAACTATTTTCCCACATTTTGGATTGATATGGACTGAATTAAAATGGATCTTTGAACCGTCTCCATATTTTACCTATGGTGAAACGACAAGCGATTGACTGTGCAATGAATCAACGGACTCTCTGAATATCAGTGGTATGGATGTGTATGTCCGACCCCCTTACCTCCCTGAGTTGGGAACCTCTTTTGAGGCGGTGGTAATGTTGATGATGGTGGTTGATACAAGTGTTTATGTTAGGTTGAAATAAAATGACCGTTTGCTATGTTGAAGTAGTTAATTGTGTGGTAGTTTCTGTTGATGTAATTATTTTTGGGTATGTTGAAGTGATTTTTCGTTTGTTTGAAATTGAAGCTTGCAGCGAAAACTGTGGAATTCCGTCTTCGATTGAGCAATGGGGAGACACTTTCTGACATTCAAGCTGGTTGGGTTTTAACAATTAGTTTTTGTTGTTAACTTGTTATATGTAAGAATGCAAGATAATATTTCTTAGTTCATTATTTATTCATAGAGGCATTTGCTGTGGTTCGTGAGGCTGCCAGACGGAAGCTTGGGATGCGGCATTTTGATGTTCAGGTGAGATGGAGTGGTTTGATTTTTTGATGCAGTTGAAATACATTCATTTGAGTAACGGAATGCATGTAAAATGGTAGTTATCAGTTGTTGTTCGATTCACATGTTAGATCGTTGGTGGTGCTGTGCTTCATGATGGTTGCATTGCGGAGATGAAGACTGGGGAAGGAAAGACTCTTGTATCAACGTTGGCAGCTTATCTCAATGCTCTGACGGGAGATGGTGTTCATGGTATGGGATTATGCACAGTGAAGCTACTTGATGTCTTAATCACAATTTTGCAACTTATTTTTTCTGGCAATATTATACCATTTTGCCACAACGGAATACCAGAAAATGTCCCAACTCCCAAGTGTATGCTGGCTGCCCTCGGCTAACCCTTGAGACTGCTGCGGCTGCAGTTCCCTGGCATTCTTAAGTATCTGTGCAATTTTAAGGAGCCAAGCAGATGTTCTTATGAAGCATCAGATTATATTTTTTTGGATGTGATAATTTTAAAATGCTTTAAATGTTTGAAAAACAACAGTGGGGCAAGATGTCAGTTTCTATTAATTGGAGCACCATTACATTAGGAATTGGTTATTGCTTACACCACTGTGATATTAGATTGTAGAATGCCGTTAACAAAAATTTGTAAGTTTGTTTCATACAATGTGAAGGGCTCTGAAATCAGTCTCTGAAGTTTTTTACATCACATCAATGTGACTCTTTCCTGTGATTCTTTACAGACTGTTTTTTTCTCCTCTGTCCTGTATTGCATTTCATCTGGTCACGCTCAATTGTTTGTAATGATACTTCGTGGTCATACCTTGCAGTTGTTACCGTAAATGATTATCTGGCTCAACGAGATGCTGAATGGATGGGTCGTATCCATCGTTCTCTTGGTCTCTCTGTTGGTTTGATACAGGTAAACTTTCAATTTATTATGAAATAGTAGATGTTCAATTTTGCTTTGCATCAATCAGCCAAATTGGAAGCAACCCATGTTATTAGTAGGGTAGGGTCGTGTATTCAACTCCTCCTTACCCCCCACTTAGGTTGGAGTCTCTTCTTAGGCTCTTGATTGATGTTGAACCTTAGTTCAGTGTCTCAGTGGTTCAATTTTTACTTTTCTTTTCCCAAGTAATCCCAATATCTATTATTTTAAAACCTAAGATTTTACAGTAATTTTTATCCTCTTCAATTGAGATTATATTTCTTCAATTGAGTAATAGAATTGGACTATTATCTACTTGTTGAGCGTGTACTTTTTATTTTTCAGAAAGGCATGTCAGAGGAAGAGAGGAGATCAAACTATAATTGTGATATAACCTACACCAATAATTCTGTAAGTTGTGGATTTGCAAATATCTACCTTTTCACTATTTTCTTTTTTTTTCACTTTTATGCATTTCCATCACGATGGTAATTCTGACAAATGGTCTTTGTTGAGAACTTCAGGACCTAGATATTCATATTAAATTTCGTACATATAGAAAATTCATACGAATATCGTGAATTTCTCATTTTGATATTTGTGGCTGTGATTATGTTCTGGATATGTAAATATTGTTGCTGAACCTTTTGGTACCTATATAGTTAGTTTTTTTTCCAGACCTCCTTTTGATTTCAGTACTTATTCTTTGTAACTGCAGGAACTTGGGTTTGACTATCTCCGTGACAATCTTGCAAGAACTGAAGGGCAACTTGTTATGAAATGGTATTTTGGTGTCCTTTTGATTTTATAATCTTATTGTTTGCTACAAATACATTTTCTTCATGTATCTTCAGGCCAAAACCGTTCAATTTTGCAATTGTTGATGAGGTGGACTCGGTTCTTATTGATGAAGGAAGGAATCCATTGCTAATAAGCGGAGAGGTCATTCTGCTGAAGATATTATCTTGAGTGTTCTTTATAACCATTTGGGTTCAATGTTCATATAGAATCTAGTATCAATTTTACATGATGGTTCTGTAGGCTAGCAAAGATGCTGCAAGATATCCTGTTGCTGCGAAGGTTGCAGAGCTGCTTGCTCGAGGTGTTGTAGGTTTGCCGCACCTTATTTCTTAATATATATTTCATGCAGGGAATAACAAAACAAATAAATAAGGATTAATTTTATTACATTTATTTCTTATGCCTGATACTCTATACAGTTGGAACTATATAGGAACACCGATCAATTTAGTGTGAATAGTTTGTAGGTTAACTGCACCTTTTTACTTCTTCAATTGTTCTTACAGATTATTTTCTATATATTTGCAGCATTATAATATTGAGCTTAAAGATAACTCAGTAGATTTGACTGAGGAGGGAGTTGCTCTAGCAGAACATGTCCTCGAGACAGATGACCTATGGGATGAAAATGACCCTTGGGCAAGGTTGTTCTTTATTACTTATTGCATGTTAAGCCCTTTGATTCATGACTGCATGACACAAAAGTCTTCGGAAACAAATATTCCTCTTCCTCTTTCCAACTTATTTTCTAAACTAGCTTAAGCTTTTACTTATGATGTTTAGATGACCTTTTGCATTTAAATTTATGTTCCTGGAATCAGCCTTATTAATTTATGATGTCATCCACAGTTTCCATTTAGGTTTTTTGTCAAGTTAAGCTGGATACTATCATAACTTGCACTTGAACTACCATATGTTAGCAGCATATGCTAGTTTCAATCATTTATTTTTGGGAATATTATCATAAACTGAAGTTACTTTGTGTAGTTGGAAAGGTCAATGAGCCTCCCTAACTATATGGTATTACTGTCCATGTCATTTTACCCTCAATAGATCTCACTGGTTTACCTTTTTCCTCCTGCAGCAAGCAATAACACAGTCCAAGCCCTTTAGTTTGTATGTAAATATGTTTTTTTAATGTTTTGTTTGTGGACACCTGTAATCCCCTCTTTGGTGTCCTTTACGAGCTGTTGAGCTCTGTAACTTCCTTAACATTCCTTAGTACATGTGTAAGCTTTTCAGTGACTTTAAACAGTCATCAGCAGTTGTCAGCAGTGTGCATTGCTAAATGTTAGTGTATTGTAACATTCCCACCCTCTTAGCATAATTTGTTATCAACTAGATTGGTAAATGCACTCATGAATTGTGCCTCAGGTTTTTGATGAATGCCCTGAAGGCCAAAGAGTTTTATCGCCGGGATGTCCAATACATTGTTAGGAATGGGAAGGCACTTATAGTTAATGAGGTATTAAATCTGATTTTGGCTGACTGATCTCTGTTTTGTTAATATTTCGTGCAGCCATTACCATAACTATTAGTTGACTGGCAATATCACTGCATTTTTCTTGATTATTCTATACTTTCTCAATGTTATGTCTTTCAGCAGATTATCTTAATGGCTGAAATTCATACATTCACATCTGTAGATTTCCTCTCTGGGTCTATTTTTGTCTCGATGTCGTTTATTCATAACTTTTTCACAATTTATTGTACATGCATTTCTACATGATGCGTTTTGTGTCGATCTCGTTCTGATTGTAGAAAACTTAGCCATGATGTTCTTTAGATGCTAAAGTTTACTGTGTGACGTGATCAATAATAATTGGCTGTGAAACTCCAGCTCACAGGGAGAGTTGAAGAGAAGAGACGGTGGTCTGAGGGTATCCATCAAGCAGTTGAGGCTAAAGAGGGTCTTAAGATCCAGGTACCTTCTGGCTGTTGGACTCCTAAGATTATGTCAAACTGTTACGTGAATTGTACGAGCTAGTCTATGTTTTTCTAAACAATTGTGTCTATTTACTGGTTGATCAGGCTGATTCTGTTGTTGTGGCCCAAATCACTTATCAATCACTTTTTAAGCTTTATCCAAAGCTTTCCGGGATGACGGGAACTGCTAAAACCGAAGTATGAAACTATGAACTGCCTTCTATTTGCTATCAGTTGGAGATCTACCATTAGCACTCCAGTGTGTACCACAAAGTATCATATGAATCTTTATGCTTTCAGGAAAAGGAGTTCTTAAAAATGTTTCAGATGCCAGTCATTGAAGTCCCTACAAACTTACCAAACATCCGGACAGATTTGCCTATTCAAGCTTTTGCTGTATAACAACTGACTTTTCCTTATTTCCTTTTTCGTTTTCTTTTATCAGTTAACCAAATATGAAATGTTTTTCAAGACTGCACGTGGAAAATGGGAATATGTTCGTGAAGAAGTTGAAACCATGTTTCGTGTAGGGCGCCCTGTTTTAGTTGGGACCACAAGGTGCATTTTTCTTTCGAATATGCCTAAGCTATTTGCATGTCCTTTATTACATATGAATTCTCTTGAATATGTAGCCCTTCTTTCTAGAAAGAACCTGTGAAGCATGAACTTTGTTATTGCTATTCCTAGCTACTACATATGGCTATATGAAATTCTACCTTAACACATGACCTGAATAAGGTTTAAATTTCGTGCTATAATTCTTTACCAGCCAACTTTAGGATGATTTATTGTTATTTGTTGGCACCGTATGCTCACGTGCATACAATCGTTTCAACTTTAATTTATTTTATTATCAATCAATCGTAGTTCTAGATAATCTGGTAGCTACCAGAGAGCGGAAAGATGTCTGTTAGTAGGTTGTATCCAGCGTTCAAACCCGATATCTTCTAAGAAGAATGTGGCATATCATTCAGGTTACTCCAAGTTTTTCATAAGGTACTACGGAATTGCGTTTTAACGTCATTTGTTTTTTTTTTGGGTAAGATGCATCATGTGCCTTTATGAGGTTAAATTTTCCTATACCGTTTCTGTTCATTCAACTCTGGGTTCCGGGGTAGATGGCTTGATGGAAGCCGTTTGTTTCTATAATACTTTTTACATAACATTCCTGATCATCCATACTGTAATGCTTCAACTTTTTTTTGTATGTCTATTCATTTCAATGTTGGTGTTTATTGACTGCAGTGTTGAGAACTCTGAACATTTATCAAATCTTCTTAGTGAACGAGGTATTCCCCACAATGTTCTCAATGCTCGACCAAAGGTTCGTTCCTCCTAAAACAATATATACATATAGGCACAACTGTGTAAATTTGTTCTACACCAATGCCTTTTCGCATGTCATCCATGCTGTGAACTAATGATGGTATTTCTTATTTTCTAGTATGCTGCTAGGGAGGCAGAAATAATTGCCCAAGCTGGCCGTAAGCATGCTATTACTATTTCAACTAACATGGCTGGCAGAGGCACTGATATCATTTTAGGAGGAAACCCCAAAGTATGTCCAGCCTTTTTATTCCTTTATTTAGGGATTCGTAGTGAGCGTATCTGTTTCTTTTGAACTTACATTAAAATGTTTTTTCCATTAATATTGATATTAAACTCATTTTCATTTTTCTAGATGCTCGCTTTGGAAATTCTAGAAGATAGCGTACTTTCATTTTTGACAAAAGAGACTGCAAATGTTGAGATAGATGGAGAAGTCGTATCTCAACAGGTGTTTGCAATAGTTTGTTTTCTACTGTTCAATATAAGCTTTTGAATTTTGATGGATATAATAAGAGTTGAATTCTGTGTATAGTGTTTGCCAAAGATAAAGGTAGGACCCTCTTCATTAGGTTTGCTTGCAAAGGCAGCACTCATGGGTTGGTATTTCTTGTTTTTATATTTCCCAAGTTAAGTTTTTTGTTAAATGACGTTAATACCCTCTATTAACTATGGTTGTATCATGTATGCAACAGCAAAATATGTGAGCAAAAGTGAGGGAAGTACATGGTCATACATCAAAGCGAAGGCTGTCATTTCAGAGTCTGTAGACATGAGTCAAATTGTTAAAATTGAAGAACTAGAGAAACGCCTGCAAGAAGAATCAGAAATGTATCCTCTATGTCCAGCAATAGCACTCACTTTTCTTTCTGTTCTGAAAGATTGTGAAGCTCATTGTTTGGATGAAGGACTGGAAGTAAGAAAACGAGGAGGACTCCATGTTATTGGAACATCATTACACGAGTCACGACGAATAGACAATCAGGTTGTATTATTTTCTCTTCTTTACTTTCAAGTATCAGCCGTTTAGTTCAAGATTCCATTCCATACTGAGAATCCAAACTTATACTTGAATTGTCTTGTTTGCGTTCAGATATGATGTAGTTGCAAAACATGTAGAAGTGTAGTTTATCTAACTCTCACTGTGACTATTATTCATTGTTACATCCTTTTGCTTTGTGTCTGATGATACTTGTTTCCTATTAGGACTTGTGAGTTGTTAACCCCTAGCAAGAGATCTATGATAAGTAAAGCATGAATAAAATGTTCTTCACTTACGATATAACGATCATGCATTAATACCCTAAAGAACGAAGTGTGTATTAACGTACATCTTGAATTAATTATTAATTTTCAACTAACATTTACAGAATAAGCATAATATGTCTAATCTTCATGGGTATTATTGATCCAAAAAAATCTTGTCCTTATTGTTAACGTATGCATCTTTGTGCACAGATCTTTTTATTTGACTAATAGTGCTTTTACGTGTTTCCTTTGGTTGTGTTGAGGTTGTTTAGAGATATATAAATAGTATAGGGTGTGGTAGGTAAAGTGTTTTGTACCCCTAAACCAACTTCACATCACGTTCCCTTCACTAAGTTATTTTATCGTACTTGTATAATTGTACTATTACATGGTTGATTGTTTTCTTTTTCGGTTGATGCATATGTTGGTGACAGTTGTTAGAAAGACTACCCCACTCTTGTTGTCAAAAGGAATTTTAAGCCAATTTACAAAAGAGTTGCGTCATCTCTCACTCATGTGCTTGGATTTTAAAGGGACGAAGTACCAACTTAACTTCAATCTTTTGTTCAGATGTAATGCATTGTCCATTGACATGTACTTCAACCTATAATTGTTAGTGTATAAACACAAAAAATAATTCAGATCAGTCATTAGACGTGCAAAGGAATGTTAGAACTAATCCTACATTGCTTATGAAAGAATTCTAATCCACTCTGGTAATGTTGTATTTTTTGTATTTACATCCAAACCTGAACTCTTGGGTCTTGTTGGTGAAACTATCGAATTTCACAATGGCATTTTAGTATTTGACTTGCATACCTCCTGTTTATTTCATGGACGGTTGTTTATTACTGTTGTTCCTCATTTTGCATTTTCAGCTTCGTGGGAGAGCTGGTAGACAAGGGGATCCAGGGTCCACCAGATTTATGGTGAGGTAGGCTTTCTTCGTTATCTTCTTTCAAGTAAAAGATCTTGGATATTGTAGTTCTGTTGTTACCATTGTATCAATTTTTTGCTCTTACAACTAGTGTGTATGCTGACAAAAACTATTATTCAGCTTGCAAGACGAGATGTTTCAAAAGTTCAATTTTGATACTGAATGGGCAGTGAAACTGATATCGAGGATTACAAATGATGAAGATATACCTATAGAGGGCAATACAATAGTAAAGCAGGTTATGTTTAAACTTGATCCAAGGGTCAGATGAGTAAATTTCTCCTTTACTATTGCAGAACCAGAACGTTTGTGTTCCTAATGTCATGTCTCTTGAATATTGCAGCTTCTAGGTTTGCAAATAAATGCAGAGAAGTACTTCTTTGGAATCAGAAAGAGCCTTGTTGAGTTCGACGAAGTGCTGGAGGTTGGCTTATAATATTTTAATCTTCTTTATTGTGTGATATAATGATAAGCTTTAAAAGTTAATGGTAACTTGTTAAGTAGTATTGTCAATGAAGATCAAAATATTTGTTAATCTAACCTCATCCTCTAGGGAGTACTTCCATTTTGTTGCAAACTTGCAATGTTGTTGTGGTTATTCACTTTACAATCAACCTTCATTTTGACAATACTGAGCCATGACATTCGATATTTGCTTAGGTGCAAAGGAAGCATGTCTATGACCTGAGGCAGTTGATATTAACTGGTGATCCAGAAAGTTGTTCTGAACATGTGCTTCAGTGAGTTCTCAAACTTTATACGTCCCAACATTCTCTGATATCTAAAAGTTGTTTACCTGAACTGCAATTTCGGAATGCTGCCGTGTTTCATGGTACATGAATTACATGCATGTTGATGTCATCCTATATAACAGAAACTGGAGCTGAAAAAATCTCAGTTTTAATTGGTGGATTAAGCCATTGTTTACTGTGATTTAATATGGTGAATTTGAATACATTTGGTATGCTCTATCTAAACTTCCTGTCTCAACTTTAGTAATCTTGTCTTTTGGTGATGTATCACACCATGTTTCTCGGAAGAAAATAACCACATTGAAGTACATAGATAAGCAAGTAACTAGGTTAGTCATGTTAGCTTTATGCCTACTATGTTTTCGTATCCATTCAATTTAAAGCAGTCTGATGACTGGCCACTTAGATGGCTCATGCTTGATCCGATAAATAGATTTTTAGGATCAGTTTCTTCGTGTCTTCTACAAACTTCTGAGTGGGAAATACGCTGCCGTCTAAGACTATTTCCAGAAGCTAGAGCTTAGCTGACCTTAGTTTTCTTTGGCTGGTGAGGTTTGGGAAGAAATTTTTGCTGTACTGCAGATGTGCTCTTAAAAATTTCCTCTTCTGGTAATTGCCTTACTGAAACTGCTATTAGGTACATGCAAGCAGTTGTTGATGAAGTTATCCTCAGAAATGTTGATCCTATAAAGGTACTTCAAACGTAAACATAAAGCTTGGATAATAGATGTGCTTTGGTATTTAGTTCAGTCACATAATTCATTTTCAACATACTTGCCAATGCAGCATCCAAACAAATGGAACTTGGGGAAGCTGTTGGATGAATTTAGTGGAATTGCCGGAATGATTTTTACTGGTAGCCACAGTCACACATCTCCATTTTTTATTTCATTACCAAATGCACAATAAATACCTCTATTAGTCTATTATCTCATTTGATCTTATACCCTCATGGATGATGTTGCAGATAGATTTGTAGGAATCACAGAAGAAGTTTTATTATCATCTCTTAAGCAGATGAGAGGAGATTTCATTGAGATAAACAGCTATCCTTCCGGCCTACCAACACCTCCTAATGCATTCAGAGGTATCCACAGAAAGAGGTCTTCTTTAAAGCGGTGGCTCAAAATCTGCAGTGATGATTCATTTAGGTCTACAAACCTACTGTATTCTTTTATCCAATTTATTTATACCATAGACATCTTGATTTTTGACTCTTGTGGGATGGATAACAGTGATGGAAAGTACAGAGGAACTGTAAACATGCTTCGCAAGTACCTCGGTGATTTCTTAATTGCTTCTTATCTGGAGCTCGTCGAAGACTCTGGTTATGATGATGCTTACATTCAGGAAATCGAGGTGTGTCTATAATTCTTTTAATTAGTAAAAGTACTTTCAGTTTCGACAGAACGGTTAATTCTGTCTATTTTGTAGAATATGTTGATTTTGCAACCCCTCTAGCTGCTTTCCTCTCGTCAGTTTGTATGATCTTTTCAAGAATCATCTTTGACATCGAGCAGAATAAACAAATGAAAATTACCATGAATAATAGTATTAGGGGAAAAAGAGAACAAACCCCCTTGGCAATTGGCATGTGTCGGAGCTGAATATGCTGATTCATCTCAAACAAGACTCTTATGTCTACAATAATTTTTGATCCTTATTGATGATGGTTTAGACAGTACTTCTTGGAATGATGGTTCATGGGAGTACGGCAGTTTGTTGTGTTGTGTATTTCAATACAATTGTCTTTTGAGGCCTGATATTTTTATTATTTGAACCACAGAAAACAGTCATTGTAAAAGCCCTAGATTGTTTCTGGAGGGATCATTTAGTTAATATGAATCGGCTCAGTTCAGCGGTAAATATTCCGATACACGCTCATCTTTTAATTTCTTGAGTGGTTATTGCATCTCCACTTTTGTTCATTTTTCTCTGGTTGGCATAGGTTAATGTCAGGAGCTTTGGGCACAGGAATCCATTGGAGGAGTACAAGATCGATGGCTGCCGTTTTTTCATATCAATGCTAAGTGCTACTCGGCATTTGACTGTGGAGTCTCTTCTACAGTTCTGGACATCTGTTGAAGTTGAAGAATTGTTTGCAGAATAAACTAGAGGGTTAAGTGTGCCAAGTTTTGTATGATATTTATCTGTATATCAGCAGTAAGTATCTTTTCTTTAGTATGACTTACTGCTGATGTACAGATAAACTGATGTTAGTTTTGTTCTTTAACCAATTCTGACACATTATATGAAGTTGTTTTTATGTGAAAATATGTATATAAACACTGGGCACTTTTCGTTAAAACAATCTTCCATTTTTGTGTTCTGGTGTGGCTGAAAGCTGTGAGTCTTGTTCTTGTTTTTCCCTCCTATTGTCGGAAACTTTAAATGAGCATGCATGCAGGTTGTCCTGAAGATGCATTATGTTGCAAATCTAGTGTGCAAACAAGAAAAGTGAATTCATTAACGTGATCTCACAGTGAAGAAATATTACGTGTTATATAACACTCTAAATTAGAGATTAAGATTGAACTGAGATTAAATTTTCTGGTTCTTATTGTATTGTGCGATTCTGGCAACTTATTCTTGGAATCACTTCTTATTTGGATATTTTTCCTTGTGGGAGCGGAGGACATGACTATTTAGGCTTCGTCTGGCACCCAACTAGGTTAGCGTCCGCGACACCCGACACCAACATTTGGAGTGCTTTTCACTCCGTTTTAGGGTTGTTCGTGGGGCGGATTGCGGTTGAATATTTTCCTACCCATGACCCGTTAACCCGCCGGACTAAACGGGACGGGTTGCGGTTAATGTGTTACCCGCCCCGTTAACCCGTTACAAATATAATTATTAAAAACATATTTATGTATTAAAATTTTCATTATTTCATTAAATTTCTAACATTTATGTGATGGTTTGTGACTTTATGTGTTTGTTAATTATTCATTTAAGCATTTTAAATCTTTGACGTGTAATTTTATAGACTTGTATAAATATTTTATGCATGTAAGTTTAAATATAGAGATGTAGAAATGCATTTATGTGTGTATGTGTCAATGTAATAAGTTAAAATGAGTTTTACAGGAATTCACCTGTTACGCCCGTTGAACCCGCCCCGCGTAACCCGCCCTTAAGTGGGGTGGGTAGCGGTCTAATTTTTTTTACCCGTCCCGCCCCGTTTACAACCATGCTTCTGTGTCTAGGGTTTGGGAAGCACGGAAGCAAATCTTCTAGATGTTAAGAAGCAGTCCTCTCCGAGCTTCTCCAGCCTACAAAAATCCAAACGAGCCCTTAAAGAACGTATTTGATGTTTCAAGTGTCATTGTATTGTCATTATTGATTGTAGGTAGTTATCATAAAAAAGTAATCGACTCTTAACTATAAAAGGTAAATAATTGGCTGTTGCCTTGCTAATAATAATAACATAATTTCATGCATTTTGACTTCGACAATATTTTTGATGATGACCTCGACAATAGCAACACATTCTTATCCGTGTAGTCTTATCTATATAGCCTTCTCAAATTATTTTGGTTTCTCACCGCATTTTCAACTCCCGAGCGGTCTAATACTTAATCAGTTGGGACAAAAACATTGACAACGTAACATACAAAGAGATAGACACCGAAGGTTTAAAACGTATTTGCAAATCTTTTTAGTGTATATATGCAAAAACACCTTAGATCAGAAAACTAATAATACTACATAAACGGTCGAAATTAAATTAAAAATCGTTCGTAACTAACTTCTAGCGATTCTCCAATTCTAGGATCCGGATATCCGAATCTTTTACCCCATTTTCTATTATCATTTTTTAATCTAAACGCCATCAATCCTGCATTGCTGTTCGTGATTATGCGTTTTTTTTGGTGTTATCTGCCCACCTTTTTTTAGGTTATTTATTTTTGTTGTTTTCGTGATGCAGGTCGTAGAAGTGCGGAAATTATGTTCGGAAAAGAATGGAAGTGAGTTGTTGATTTCTTTCTGCTCGTGTTCGAAATGTTGTTAGGTCGGGATTGATTATTGTTGTGTGTTAAATTTTAGAACTGAAATTGCATTTTTTTTATGTTTAAAGTTTTGGGTGCATTTTCGTAACGTTCTTCGGGTCTACATTGCTGAAGTAAGAAGTTGGTTGGATTTGTAAGAATAAGGTTTTGAAGGTTTGATTGTGACGACTTGGATTTGGGTGTGGTGGGACAGTAGACTCAGATTGAGTTATAAGTGTAACTACAAATGAATCCAGTACTCTTTACTTAACTTCTTACGTTTCGTGAAGGTGGTCAACCTATTGAAATTTAACGCTCTTATTCGTGACATTTTGAGGATTTATTCGGAACTGAGTTCACCCTTTTTCTTTGTTTGAAATTCTAGTTTGAATTATATGCTGCAACTTTGATATCAATGAGTTTGAATGAATGCTTTTGAAAGTGAGTTTGAATGGATGTTAGGAACTGGCTTTAGAGAGAAAAGACTATGGTTGTTCAAATGCATCCTCAGACACTTACAAATGGACATTTGCATGTCTCATTGAATAAGCCAAAGCAGTGCTACTATATTTGTTTAGGAAGAAAAAGACAAGTGAAGATTTAAAGTATCTCTCTTTTAGTTGTGGGGTTTCCAATCTGTTAATTAGTTTGTCAATGACTTCTTTGGCCTATGGGATCCACAAAACCTGTTCTATCTGTTGGAACAGTATATAACACTTCACGTTTCCTTCACTTGTTCTGTATAAGATGTTCTTTACAATCTGTTGTTGTTGTTGTTGTTATCATTATTGGTTGTATGATTGTTTGAGTTTTGAGCTCATACTGGATATTAGGAAAATCAACTTTTCAGAAGAGGATCATCAAGAAGAGTGGTACAGAAAAGTTACCAGCAAGTGATCACTCAACAAAAGAAAAGAGTGATCAAGGAAGCTTTTGAACTATTTGACACTGATGGATCTGGTAGTAACTTTTTGAATGTTATCCTTGTGATGTAACTGTTTTAGTATGTTTTCTTGGGTTGCTTATGTTATTGATTCATACAGGGACTATTGATGCTAAGGAACTCAATATTGTAATGAGGTATTAATGCTTCAACGTGAGTTATTCTTTTTGGTTGGTGGCTACCATGTCTTTGATGATGATTGATGTTTACAGGGCCTTGGGTTTTGAGTTGACTGAAGAGGCAAGCTCTTATTCTTCTGTTGTTTCTTTATAATGAACAATATTCTTGTTGTAGTCCTGTAAATACCAATGCTGGTGATAAGAAAAGAAGTGTATACATACTTTCATCAAGGTTATTATTGCTGTGAATTTTGTCATGCTTCAAATTACAAAAGATATGTCTATCGTTTTGGCATAAAAGCTTAAACTTGGGAAAGGACGTCATTATGGTAACTTTGTGTTTGCGCCTTCTGTCTGTCACCACCACTTTGGTACCATTGGCTCATGCATCTCAAGTCCACCCACAAATGGCTCCACCACATCCTCTTCCTAAGAATAAATATTTCATGGCTATTTTGGTCGAATCCAACTTAAAATGACAACAAACGGTATAAGTAAGTTAAGTTTCACATTATGTGAAAGTTTCTGGTGTATACATGCTGTAAGCTTGTTATGCAGGGTAAATTAATGC
Organism: Triglochin maritima; assembly: GCA_963682175.1. Classification (NCBI taxonomy): domain Eukaryota; kingdom Viridiplantae; phylum Streptophyta; class Magnoliopsida; order Alismatales; family Juncaginaceae; genus Triglochin; species Triglochin maritima. Next base: position 1,397,445 of record OY821781.1, read on the forward strand.
CTGCTATTCACGATTAAATCCTAATTTCCTCACATTATCTGACATGCATGTTTCCATGATAATAGTGGTTCATTTCTTCTCGGATCTACCCACCTTTGGGCATAATAGGACCAAGGAACATTGCAGTGCAAGACTCTTATCCATTTCTTTCACATGTCCTTATATATTTCAAAACTTGATGTTTTTCTTATATTTCATCCTTAGGTATATTAAAGAACCACCATTACTGAATTTTAATTCAATTTTTTTTTACAATTCTCTCAGTAGTTCACACATTCACATTATTAAGCATTCTTTTTGTTAAGTCCCTAACCCTTTTTAGGGTGGATTAAGGGGTGGTTAGGTGGTGGTTTGACTTGGAGAGAGAGAGAGGTATGGGTGAGGTATGGAGTAGGGTGTAGAGGTAAGGTGGGGGTGTATGGGAGGTATGGTGGGGGTGTTGGCTTGGGTTTTTAAGGAGAAGAACTCCTTCTTCTTCCTCTTTTCCATTCCATTCTTCCACCACCTTCCTCACATTTCCTTCCCTTGCGTTTCGGCCAGCGGTGGAGGAGGAAGACGACGCGGAGGCTCCGGCGTGAGGAGGTCGCAGCGAGGAGGAGGTTGCGGGTGCGGAGGCGCGAGCGTTGCTCCGGCGTTTCTCCGGCGTTATTGAGGTATGCCGCTCATTAGTGTGATTTTGTTGCCCACCCTTGTGGAAGGGTGTTGTTGGTCGGTCGGGGGAGGTCGAGGACCTCTCCGGCGACGCGTTTCTTCGTAAATCCTCGGCTGGCGCGAGGTTGAAGACGACCAACGGTCGACCGGGTCCTTCGGGCGGTCGACCGTTTTAGCACTGTTTGCCCGACTTTAACCTTCACCGGTCGAACGATGCCTTGGGGCGGTCGACCGGTAGTGCATTATTGCTGGTGAGTTGGGATTTTCTACCTGTTATCGGTCGACCGGTCCTTGTTGTGTTCGACCGGAACTTAAGTGTACCTGTTAGTATTGTTTGAATTGTTCGACCGATTTATATTGCGTTCGACCGATAGAGTGGAATTTAATGTTGACCAGACTCCGGATTTTGACCTCGTTCGGTCGACCGGTTTTAGACTTTTGTTCGACCGTTGGGGAATTAGTGTTGCGCAGTGAGTTCTACCGATTCAGACTTTCGGTCGACCGAATTCCTCGTGAAAACGGTCGACCGGTTAGACTATTTCGGTCGACCGAATCTGCTCAGAACTGAATTCCTGGGTCCCGTTGTGAATGCCAACTTTGTCCACGGAAACCCGTGTCCTCGCCTTGTGCGTGAGCCGGGAGGTGACGGTGGGCGCGTGATGCGTGCCTGCCCAGGGACCGCCGTTGGGAAGAGTGTGGGTGTTCGGGACGCGTCACCTCCATGTATGGACCGTGACTTTTGAGATGATTGTTGGCACTTTGTAGTATAGCAGGCCTGAGGGATCGCGGATCCCAGTGTTGATGTTGTGCGGGCACGCAACTGGCGTTGGGTGAGGTGACTACCGGCCCTTGGGGCTACGGAGGTCGCTGCCCTGCTTTTATAGCGGCGCGGTTGGTGTTCGCGGCTCGAGGAGCCCGATGACCTGGCAGACTTCGGTCTGGACCGTCCGATGCTGTGCCGGACGTTGTGATGGACCACCGATGCTGTGCCGGTGATGCCGCCGAGGTTGTGCCGGCGATGATGATTGTTGGGCCGAGGCTGTGCCGGCTTGTTGTTTTCCTCGGCTGGGCACCTACCGAGATGATGTTGTTATACCTTCCGGGCGACGGCCCCGTTGGTCCCTGTGGCCCCGACCACTGAGATTTACAGATCTGTTTCTATCGGCGCGTAGACGTGACAGAGGCTCCCTGCCGAACCCTTGTGTAGTGTAGCTGCGTGTGGGGGGTGCGATGTCGCGGGCTACTAGACTGCATGTGCCTGCAGTATGTCTCTTCGGGAGACCCGATGATTGATTGTCGGACTGATGTCCTGTTTTACCCTTCGGGGGAACTGTTTTCCATATCTGTTGATGCCATGACATGCTACTAGTATGATAGGTTCATTATGTGATGCATGCATATAGGTGAGTTGGTATACGGGGTTTCCTTCTGGAAACTCAGGCATTGTTGTTGCATCTTTTTCAGGATCGCAGTAGGTCCGGTGGGTGGTGACCGAGGACGGAGCGCTTTGGAGTCGGATCCTCTTCGGCATTTGCGAGATCGTACGACTACTTGTATTTTCATTTCTTTCATCTGGATTGTAGTTGTACACCTTTTGTAAACTCCATGTATTTTGGGTGCACCCGGATTTCTATATTATATATTAGTGACGTTCCCGCCTTGAGTTGTCAGTTTTATTCGTTATTTCGAAATTTTAAATCTTCCGCTGTTTCGGGACGTTACACTTTTTACTCCAGCAAATCCATCAGATGATCGCTGATGTGGACAAAGATGGTAGTGGAGCTATTGATTTTGAAGAATTTGTACACATGATGACAACAAAGATGGGGGAAAGGGAAACCAAAGACGAGCTTACGAAAACTTTTAGTATAATTGACCATGATAATAATGTGACTGCCCTTGTATTGCTCATCATCTAAAAAATTCCATTTGTCTGCTATACTTTCTCTGATTTGCTGTTGTTTCTCTCAATGTAGGGTGCAATCTCTGTTGAAGATATCACACGCATTGCAAAAGAATTAGGCGTGAGGTTTACACGTGAAGAAATATGTGACATGGTTGAAGCTGCTGATCGCAACGGTGAGAACTCAGTCCTTAGTTTAGTGACTTTGTTTTTAACCTTATATGGTTATATCTAACTATAGCCTACCCCAACTAGTTTCGGATTAAAGGTTTGTTGTTGTTGTTGGTTATATCTAACTAGTTTCAACCACAGCATGATTCTCTACCTTGTTTGTGTTATTTTATGTCTTCATTCTCCACAATTTCCACCCCCTAACTTCTAACGACAATCACCTTTTGACGATACGATGGGGTTTGAAATGAGACCATGTACACCACAAAAACAATTCAGCTATGTTGTTTTTATGTGTGACTTTCTGGACTCTTTTTCCTTTTTTTTCATCTGCAGTTAGACAGTAGAATTGAGAGTTTAACAAATCTGCACGTCTGGATAATACAGATTAACAGGAGTTATCTATTTTTCTGTATGAGCTTATTTAGATTTTACATAAATCATATCCTCGAGAATTGTATCTGCATTGTCTATCTGTTATGTTCATCACCAGCTGTAGAACTGTGAGAATCAATTCTACATTTTCACAACATAATTACTTCAAATATGGTCATGGAATTGATTCTGAACTGAAACATGAAGGCAACAGACCTTGAATACTTGGAATGAAATGAACTCACTAATAATTACCTTTTGTTGACAACCAAAAACATAATTTTCACATTCTTATTATGCAATCCTTATATTAAAGTACCAAACACAGCTTGTATATATGTATCAGTATCATAACCTTTTCTGTCATTTCATCTTGCTTATAGAGTTTGTAATTCTCACTTATGCAGGTGATGGAGAAGTTGATCTTGAGGAGTTCTTCAGGATGATGAAAAGAACCGATTACGGGCTTTAGAATTTACACAATCACTACGGCTTGTTTTTGCTTCTTTTAACTGATGATTCGTATTAGTTTCCTGGGTAAAGCAAACGACCAACACTTTGTATTCAAACTCTTATGAATCCATACATATATTCTACATGTAAAGAACTAAAGCAAACGACCAACACTTTGTATTCAAACTCTTACGAATCCATACATATATTCTACATGTAAAGAACTAAAATTTACTTCTGCGACCATTTAGTTGTGAGCGTATAATCTCTGTACTGTTGTCTAGGTCTAATAATTTCCTCTATGAATGACATTTCCAAGAAGTCAGGAAGTAATGTAGTAGATTTGATAAACGATACACAACTAGTTTTGTCTGAATTCTCCTAAAAACATTTTTTTTGGAAGCCAATAATTTTTCAGTGTTTGAACCAATTCTGTATATGAGTTGTGAACTTGAAAGTAATTTCAAACATTTTTTTTTGTAATATCATATATGCAAAAATGCTTGCTAATAAATAAGCGGTTCCAATTTTTACCCAAACTCTAAAAATGACAAAATAAATCAAGAATAAACATAAATACAGACATAAAAATCATGGCATGCATGAACCGTCCATAATACCGAACCGGGTTCGTGTACCACGAGGAAGAGGTGAACCGGATAAGAATAAACCACGAGGAACGAATTGTCCGTTAGGAAGGTGACAACCCCCGCAGCAATCCAACGGCCCAAAACAAATCTTGACCCATCGTTTTCACGTGCAAACACCCTTACGTTTTCATAAGTTTGGGGTACAAGAAAATTTCACTTATACCCAATTTATCTTTTTTTTGGGTGCACTACTCCACTCCTACTTTACCTTCAAGATACCAAGAAATATATTTTAGAGTTGAATATGTGTGCAATAAAAGAAAGTCATTATTAGGTTATTGTCAATTTGAGCTTAAGCTTTGTTTCTTCAAATTTTGATTACAATTTTTGGACATCATGTAGCATATAATAACACAATCTTTTTTGTGCAGATTTGATTTATGATTCTCTTTGTTGATAGAATAAAGAAAAAATATATATTAGTTAAACCACAAACGCAATTCCTTAAGCTATGGTCTTACATAAAGTTGAAGAGAAATTTTGGGTTCGTGATTTTCTTGGAAACAATCAAAACCAACAATCAAAAAAGTAAAAATGGACCTCAGATTGTTTTTTATTGCTCTGAAAGGATTGTTGAAGCTACATGCAACACAAAATTACTTGTTAGGAGATATCTATTTTAGACTTCTAGTTCACTGTGAAAGACCACATGACGCTTGTGCTTGATTATCCTTTGCCCAAGCTTCATATCACTAATGAAGAAGATTAATCAAATAAGATCACAATGTCAGTAAAAAACCTGATTCAGTTACCATCCCAAGTTACTAGTTAAGTATGTATGGCGTGAGTCTGACCTAATTTGTAAGCATCAAAACAATTAGAGTCTTTGAAATTCAAACAGATACAATCATAGTGTCGTTAAAGAATCTAATTCCGAGTTACATGTTATGTTAGGACAGATTAATTTGCAAATCACGGGGTCCTTTTTTGTCGACACAAAAAACAAATCCTTCCGGGGGTCTAAAGAGAAAAACACCAGATCAAAGAACCAAACTTGTCCTCCTGGACTCCTCCACCACCTCCTCCCCCTCCTCTTCTAGGGTTTTGTTCTCCACTCTGTTTGAGCGCCATTTCTCACCAAGTAAGTCCCTCTCCGATCCCTCCTCCCAATTCGCGCTTCCTTTTTCCCTTCTGATTCCTCCTTTCTAGGGTTTTCTCGGGTTTGGTTTCGCCAGATCTGGTATGGAGAACGGGGTCGACGAGCGGAGACGAGAAGACACGGGCGTGGTGGTTGAAGACGCGGGGGATTGGAAAGGTGAGGTCTTGGAGGAGGAGGATAAGGGGTTTGGTGGAGACGAGAAGGTCGAGATTGGACCGGGATCGGTTTCAGAGCGGGAGGGCTCCGGTGGTGGAGTAGAGTATTCGGAGATAGACGTCGGATTGGGGGATGGAATTAGCGAAGTTGGCGGTCGGGTGAGTTTGGATCGTGAGAATGAATTTGGGTTTGTGGATGATAATAATGGAAGTGTGGGTTCGGTTGAGACGCAGGTTGTTGGCGATAATAGCGATAGTAAGAGTGCCGCTGGGTCTCCGGTTGTTGATGATGATAACGGTAGTGTGGATAAGGCTGGAAATGGGAATTCTGAAAATGGGCAATCTGAAGATGTTGTATTAGGGACGGGGGTTAGTGCTGAATCGAATGGAGACACGGCTGTTCTGAATGATGAGTCTGTTGGAAGAGAGTTAGAAGGGATGCGTAGTGGAACACGAGCTGAATCGGCTGCTTCAGAGGTGGGCGGAGAGGAACGTGTTCCTACTGTGTTGCCAGTTCTGGAAATGCGGAAGCAAGATGAGGAAGAGGGATCGGTGTCGAAAGAAAATTCTAAAGGGAATGGAGGGTTTGAGAAGGAATCCGGTACGGTAAAAGATGCAAATGGGTCGAGACTGTCTAACGAGGAGGTCAACGACAGAGCTCCTCCTCGGCCAGCTTCGTCCAATGGTGAGTTTAAGAATGGTTCAGATTCCTTGAATGGCAATGGTGAAGTTCCTGTTCGGCCACCAGCAGCTTCAACTTCTACTCGGTCTCTTCCTGCTGGACTTGGCTCGTCTGCTTCCTTGTTGGATTCAGCCTCTCGTTCTGTTCAGCATCCTAGGGCAAATGGCTCAGCACCTCAACGTCCAACTCAGCAACCGTCTGATGAATTCGCTAACGGTGATGGGGAGGAATATGATGAGACTCGAGAGAAGCTGCAGATGATTAGGGTCAAATTCTTGCGTCTTGCTCATAGACTAGGCCAGACACCTCATAATGTTGTTGTTGCACAGGTTTTGTACAGGCTTGGACTAGCCGAGCAGCTTCGGGGTAGCATGAATACGAGTAGAGCAGGTGCCTTTAGCTTCGATAGAGCTAGTGCGATGGCGGAGCAACTGGAGGCAGCTGGTCAGAAGCCACTGGATTTTTCTTGCACAATTATGGTCATTGGTAAGACAGGTGTAGGTAAAAGTGCGACAATAAACTCAATTTTCGACGAGATGAAGTTCAAAACCGATGCTTTCAGGTTGGGTACTACTAAGGTTCAGGATATTATTGGAACTGTACAAGGTATCAAACTGAGAGTTATTGATACTCCTGGACTTTCCCCCTCATCGTCGGATCAGCCTAAGAACGAAAGGATCCTCAATAATGTGAAGCGTTTTATCAAAAAGACTCCGCCCGATGTTGTTATGTATCTGGATCGGTTGGATATGCAGAACAGAGACCATGGAGATGTGCCTCTGCTGCGCACTATCACTGATGTGTTTGGTCCTTCCATTTGGTTTAATGCAATTGTTGTTTTGACTCATGCTGCTTCGGCACCACCAGATGGTCCAAATGGTACTCCAATAAGTTATGAGATGTATGTCACACAGAGGTCTCATGTGATACAGCAAGCAGTTCGTCAAGCAGCTGGGGATCCACGGCTGTTGAACCCAGTTTCATTGGTAGAGAACCACTCTGCATGCAGGATGAATAGAGCTGGGCAAAGGGTTCTTCCGAATGGTCAAGTTTGGAAGCCTCACCTGTTGTTGTTATCATTTGCTTCAAAGATCTTAACTGAAGCAAATACGCTCCTCAAGTTGCAGGATGGTCCAGTCAACAGGCCTTTTGGAGCACGTTCTCGAGGACCTCCTCTTCCATTCCTTCTCTCTTCTCTTCTCCAATCAAGAGCACAGCTGAAATTGCCAGATGATCAACTTGCTGGTGATGATTCTATGGATTGGGAGTTGGATGAGGAATCTGATTCTGGGGATGAATACGAGTACGACGAACTGCCTCCATTTAAGTGTCTTACAAAAGAGCAGATTAGTAAGTTGAGCAAAGATCAGAGAAAAGCATACTATGAAGAGCTGGACTACAGAGAGAATCTATTTTTCAAGAAGCAAATGAAAGAAGAAAAGAAAAGAAGAAAGTTTTTTAAGAAAATGGTGGAAGCAGCTAAGGATCTCCCTAGGGACCACAACACTGACAACGTAGAAGAAGAAAGTGCTGGTCCAGCCTCAGTTCCAGTCTCAATGCCAGACCTTTCATTGCCAGCTTCTTTTGATTCAGACTATCCCAGTCATAGATACCGTTTTCTGGACTCGGGTAACCAGTGGCTTGTCAGGCCGGTGCTTGAAAATCAGGGTTGGGATCATGATGTGGGTTATGAAGGTCTGAACGTTGAAAAATTATTTGTTGTTAAAGATAAAGTTCCCTTATCACTTAGTGGGCAGCTAACAAAGGATAAAAAAGAGTGCACACTTCAAATGGAGGTGGCCAGTTCAATCAAACACAGAGAGGGAAAAGCAACTTCTTTAGGCATGGATTTGCAGTCTGTTGGTAAAGACATGGCTTACACTCTGCATGGGGAAACAAAAATCAATAATTTCAAGCGCAATACCACTACTGCTGGTGTTTCTGCTACTGTTCTGGGGGACACAACATCTGCTGGGGTCAAGGTAGAAGACAAACTTATTGTTTCCAAAAGGTTCGACGTTCTCATGGCTGGCGGTGCAATGTCTAGTTGTGGCGATGTGGCTTATGGCGGCCGCTTGGAGACAACTTTAAGAGACAAGGACTACCCGTTGGGCAGGGCATTGTCCACTCTTGCACTTTCTGTTTTGGATTGGCATGGTGACCTTGCAATTAACTGTAACCTCCAGTCCCAGCTGCCTCTTGGTCGCCATACTAATGTGAGTGGTCATGCAAATTTGAGCAACAAGGGAACCGGGCAAGTCGGTATCCGTATCAGTAGTTCAGAACAGCTACAATTAGCTCTTATAGCCCTAGTTCCGATCTTCAGAAATGTCAAAAGATACCTTTCTGGGTCATCGGATTTCATGTAAATTTATCTGTTGGGAGTTGAGCAGATGCAGCTTTACAGGTTATTAAAGTGCAAGTGAAGTCAAGATGTTGATCTACGATAAAGCTTAGGTGAGTGACTATATTCTGTTCTTAGTTTACACAGTTTGTTTCTTTTGGTAAGCAATAATTTCTGTTTGGTGAAACGTGAAATGGCACAATCTTTTCCATGTAGTATGGATTTATTTGATCGACTAGTTGGTTGCATCTGTTGACACCATTAAAGACAAACAGTTTCTTGTAGTGAGATTATGGATGCGTTAAATGAGTATTGTGTAGCCTTTTTAGTTGCAAAACTCTCCTCAAGTTGATATAATGAATTAGAGTTGCATTCTAGTATTTTTTATCATTAGTTGCATTCTAGTATTCCATGGCCCATCAACATGACCTTACAATTATCAGTTTAGCGTTTACATTATCTTTCCTTCTTTTCACTTCAGATTTGATTTTTCTGGATGTACCTTGTTAGTCCTTGGCGTCTGGATTCAAATTTCAAGCGTCACTCAATCACGATGCTTAAAATTTTGAGTATTTTATTTAAATCCGTAGACGTGGTAATTGTTTGTTTCTAGTTATACTAGTGGTTAGCAACATGTATTATTACATGCTAGAAGACGTGCCAAGGTTGATATGTCCTAACTCCTATCACCTTCTTAAACAATCAGACTAATCAGTGTTGTTCTGCTTTGAAGGCTGCATCTTTTTTGAGGCCAAATCCAACACATGTAGCAAACTAGAGGACCCGAAGTATCTATAATACTCCCCAATACGTTACCAAATAATACACATCTATTTTTTTAAATCTAAAGCAAGTGAAAAGAAACAAAACATTATTAAGAGCAGTATCAGTTTTTTTTCCGATCAGTGTATTTATTTTCTAGATCAGAAGCTGGCTGATATCTCGTGCTGCTTTTTGATCTTTATGAAAGTGAATGGATAAACCTGGTTGGTAGATGTGGTTGTTCACTTGATTTCCTGTGTTATTCTCCTCTTGGACTGAACCTGCTTTTACCATATGCAGTTATGCACTATAAAAAATGCTGATGATCTTTCCTGTGAAGATGTTAGTCTTGGCTCTGGTGTCTTCTGGTCTGTTCTGTGATTACTGATCACATTTTGTGTTTTTAGTGTCTGGGTAGTAGTCCTCATGTATTTAACACTTGTACAATACCCGTGTTCTTATGATATGGATAGATATAGTTTGATTTTGGTAAATATTCAGTTAATAATTATGGATATTTAGTTTTGTCATCACCCTTACAATTCCACTGCACTGCACAAAGAGCACTGGAAACATGTGCTTAGCTCTATATTTACATTTGTTCAAATCGCTTACATGTAATGAGATCATAGAATAAAGTTGTTGCTAATTGTTTTACCGTTGATGTTTTTTCCTTGTGGTTTCCTTACCTTTTAGATTCGTTTTTATTTACTTGTTCAACTTATTCACTCTTTTTTCCTGTTGAAAGCTTGGTATGTTATAGAGCTTTTACTCTTTGGGTAAAGAGAGGCGAAGTTGATTTAAAATGTCCTGCAAGTAGTTTGGTCCCCTTTATGTCTTGTATTTTCATTTTATAGGTAAAATGTAGAAGGATTATTTTGAGGGGAGCAATCTTACATTTTCATATTTAAAAAAGCTGATTTGTCTGATTTGGTGTGGAAATGTCTAGGCTTTCTTTGAAACATGGAAGAGAATTATCTTTTCTATTTCATCACAGATGTGAGTCAAAGTTGATATTTGCGTGCTTGGGATCGTTTTGCTTTACTTTTGATCTGCAAAAGTTAGGTCCTCGAATTCTAAAGTTTAAACTTTCCTTTCCTTTCTCATATTGTACAGTGTGCATCTATACTAGTTAGAAACAAGATATCTAAATTTTGTAGAGAGAATTACAAGCAAGATTATGTTCATCTTGCAGAAAGAGTTTGTTTCTAGGTTAATCCTTTGGTCGCTTTAGTGATTAATCTTTCTTATGTGGATAACCTATACTCTTGCTTATTGTATTGGTGTTTTTGAAAGCTCCTTGTTGCATGTTTGTAAGTGATGATTTTAAATGCTCATTCCGAGGCCTTATTTTCTTAATAGACGTTGTTGGTATAGAAATGTGGGATTTTGAAGTGCACGGATCTTTGATATTACTCGGGATGTTGATACTTGATATTTAGTATAAGTTTGAATTTTGAAGCCCCAAAAATCAGTTCAATTCGCTCTTTTAGTTTATTATTCACGATACAAAGTTCTTAGTGAACGAACTCGGTATCAATATTTGGAGCTCAGCGTAGCCGCGTAGGCAATAAATAATTAAAGACCAGTGATAAATGAGCTCAAAAGCTCCGAACATTTACTAAGGTGTGTTTGGGTGTGAGAATTTGGGTGTCTGAATTCTCAAGAATCTGGGTTTTTTGGTTCACGTGGAAAATCTAGATTTTTTGGCCCAAAATTTCATTTTTTGCATCAAGTGTTTGGATGTATATGTTGTGAAAAATTGGCATTTACCGTTGAAGAATTTAGAGAAACTCTTATGAGAAGTTTTTCCATTCACAGGTAAATTTGAGAATTTGAGGTGCACCATGAATCTAGATTTTTGTAAGAATCCAAAGTGTTTGGATGTTAGAGTGATAAAATATTGAGTTTTCTGAGAATCCACACATAAAATTTTTACACCCAAACACACCCTAAGAGTGCAAATTGTTGTTTTTGTAAAATACTTACCCAAATAATATTCAGATACGAAGAAGATTAGTGTGAAAATTACCCAGAAGTAACTATTCCAGATATCCTCTTTCTAATCTCATTTCAAATTTCAAAATCAAATTTCTCCTCCCTCCCTCCAATCTCCTTGGATCTCCTCTTTATCGTCCTTCTCCGATCTCCTCTAATCTTCATCCTCCTCTGGCGTCTTCCTTCAGTCATCCTCACACCTTCGTCCTCCTCCGCCTCCTCGTTGTCATCCGACCTCATCCTTCAGCAGACCCCAACTTTCATCATCATACAATCTCATCCTCGTTCTTTTGCTTGTGGATATATTTGTTTGTGATTATTTACTAGTATTTTCTGTGGTTAATTTTGTAAAACATGTCCGGGATAAAATTGAATTGATTTTTTGTTGGATAGAAGTTGAGTGAGAGTAGGAATAACTGCATATTTGATATCTAGATATCTGATGTGTTGACACGTTGATATCTGGATATATGTCCGGATATGTGTGGGTATGATATTTCTAGATTTGTTTCAAAAATTTGTTTAGTATTATGAACTTCGATATGTTTGCTGTTTTTGCGTGATAATATTTTATCTGATGTTTTTAATGTTCATCTTGGTATAATCACGTGTTGTTTGTGAATAAGTTTATTTTTCTATGATGTTGTACATGTTTGGATTAAATGTTTTGATGTTCCATAGATGTTTGAGTGTTTTGTAATAAAGTTGTATATTTTGATATTTTTTGCATTAAAATTGTATTGATTTTTGGTTGGATAGAAGTTGAGTGAGAGCAAAAATAATTACATATTTGATATCTAGATATATGATTCGTTGATATCTGGATGTCTGTCCGGATGTGTGTGTATCCAGATTTGTATATCTGAATATTTTGATACCTTATATGTATGTCCAGATAAATACAGTTACCCATGATACATTTTCCGGGAGAAACAAAAACAAAAAATTGGAACTTATCCAGATAATTTATAAGGTTGTAAAAGTCATCCCAACCATTGGGAAATCTGATCCAGAAGGTGAAGATTGTAATGTACGACGGTAAATCATAATATAAATGCAGACATTGTCAATGCAGACCTTGTCAATATAGAAAGAATTTGAGATATCATTTTATTAAATCTCAGATATCAACACTTACATGTCAGATATCAACAAAATATTGAACTCTAACTTATAATTGTGTCAGACAAATAACACATAATAGTAGGGGTGTAAGCGAGACGGTGCGGGTTTTTGGCCCACCACTACCCGCCCCGCCTAAGGTTGGACTAGGTGAGGTTATACGGGTTTGGCGGTTTTTTTTATTTTTCCTAAAAAATTAATGCAACATCAAAACTTGAGAAATAGTAATCACTCATTGTATTTTTTGGAAAATTGGATGTGTAGTGAATGAAAAATTAGACATTTGGTGAGTGTTGAATAATGACTTGGTACGGTGGATTAATGATTGAGTAAAATTGAAACATTAATATGATTTTTGTATATAAAAAATTAATAATATATTTGATTAGGCGGGTTGCAAGACAACTGCAACCCGCCCCGCTTATTAGGCGGATTTTGCGGGTGACGGGTTGACGGGTAACATTTTTTCAGCTACCCGCATTAGGCATGGTGGGGCGTGACAGATCGCGGGTAAAATCCTACACATTTACAGCCTTACATAATAGTCTGTATATTATATATCACACTTTCGCGTTGCAAAGATTTTACAAAATTAAGAGAAAAAAACATAACTTTTCGATCTACATATTATAGATTACATCATGACATACATAAATATTCAGTCATCAAATGTTATAACGAAATCCAAACATAACTTCAAAGATATTTGATTAAATATCCAGATATAGGTAACAGATTCCGGACGTAGTTAAATATCCAGACAAATACAATGAGTGTAGAGGGTTGCAATCACCATTAACTTGCATTAATTGTGGTGAGAGAATGTCATGATTGATGAAAAATTAAATAATAATTTCTGCACATGAGGGTGTCTTATCTTTTAAAGTGATATCAAATGTCCAAATGCCCTTGGTGCTACTTGACGTTCCTTAGACCATCACTAACCATGACCTGGACGACCCGGTCATCAGCTCTCTCTCTTCAAAATCAGCTTTCTCTCTCTTCCACGTCAGCTTTCTCTTTCCTCAACCCACTTTCTTTTCTTTCCTGTACTATTCACATATTAACCACAACCCAACACAACCCACAACAACCTACCTCTCTCATCCACATCATTTCGGGGTCCATTTTGATAAAAATTTAAAAAATATAAAAAAAAATTCTAAAAAATCAAAACAATTATAAAACGTATTTTGGAAAAAAAATTAAAAAAAAACTCAAACAAAAAATTAAAAAAATCAAAACAAAAACAAAAAAAAATCAAAAAATCAAAAAATAATAAAATATTTGATGACCGGGTCGTCGACCCGGTCGTTCAAACGACCGGGTCGACGACCCGGTCATCTTCGACCGAAGAATTCAAATGAAAAAAATATTTTTTAATACAACAACCCTGCGACTAGGGGTGAGCTTCGGTCCAAACCCAGACCGAACCGGACCGAACCGGACCGGACCGAAACCCGAATTTTCGGAAAGTCCGGACCGAAGACCGGACCGAATAGGTTCGGTCCGGTCCGGTCCGGTCCGGGTCGGTCCAAAACCCGAATTTTTACCTTAAATTTTCGGTCCGGTCCGGACCGAAGACCGAATTTTCAAAATTTTGAGGACCGAAGACCGGACCGAAAAAATTCGGTCCGGTTCGGTCCGGACCGAAAAATTCGGTTCGGTCCGGGTACCCGGACCGGACCGAATTTTGCTCACCCCTACCTGCGACGACCTGTAATGACCGAAACTTTTATCCCGTCAAGGGATGGCCTTATGTGCAAAATTTGGAGCCCAATTTGGAACGCGCTCAGCATTATCCATAATTAAATATATAGCATTGCGCGCGCAGCACTAGACATGTAGTTTTGTAGATATTTCATTTCATTTTATATTTTCTGCGCAAGTCTTAAAATTAATTATAGTTTTGTAGAATACTGAATTTTATTAACCAAAGATCCACCGTAAATAAATTAACCCAAGAGAAGGCATACGAGAAAAGCTTGTATCGCCATATTTGAACTCCGCAAAAGCTATCTAGAAGATGTGAAAGTGCCCGAGGTCGATTGCATTATTGCATGTCTTCTCGATCCGATTACAAGATGTAAGTTACAATTTGAGATTTAATTAATAAATATGAATGTTTTAAAACTTTCATGATCTTCTCAATCGACCCATTCGAAACTTTGACGTCAAAAAATGAGGCGAAACGTTCCAATTGCAGTCGACAAGATTCTCTTGTCATGATTGGTGACAAAAAAAAGGAGATAGAACTTGTCGTTGACCAGATGACAAAGACCAAGATTTCATTGACCACAGTAGGTACCATATCACAAGACGTTTGTTTGGAGTTGTCTTGAACCATCCGATTTAAAGGGAAACAGCAACTTTGTCAAAAAGTTTAATTATTTGTCAAAAGGTTGACACAAGTCCAAAGTACTGTTGCCTTTCACCTACTTACTTTCACATATTCAACATCTTTTAGTAACACAATGTTGAAGCATGAGCTATTATCTTCAAAAATCAATAATTGGTCTCACTAACTTTTCACAATTAGAGTTGGCTAAACTCTTAATAGTACTCATTTTGACAGCTGAAAATCTCGCATGGAACAAAAAATGTATAAGCATTTGGTAGGGCTCAAATGTAATTTTTTTCAAGTGTCCTAAACAGACCTATAATTTATGTTCAGCTCATTACAAATGGAGTCGATTAATCACAATGATCTAATTATATGAATCACCAGAAATGACCTGAAATGGAAGTTATTATACTAAAAGTTGCAAATGTTCTATAAGCTATATTTATTGAGGATCAGGCAAAATAAACCTCAACAACACACAGGTTGTTTCGTAAACTGATGGCACATAACTGCGAAAGCGGGACATAAAATACGTGAAAACACCCCCATCCCATTCCGAACTCGATACGTGGAATCAGATACAAATTAAAAAATAATAGTTGAACCAATACGCCTCTAATTACTGTACATCAACATCATAACAAACATCAACATCATTTGACAAACGTACGCCTTTTAATTTGTTTGTAAATTGCATGAGATGTCTCCATCTCCATTATTGTCGTATAATTAAGCTAAGCATAAAACAAATACAAGCAAACAAGTTATTACACAAAGTCCGTGACTAGACACTGACATCTCCAGGGAGAAAACATTTAACAAAGCATGCGTGGTTATGCTTTGTTCAATATAATTTCCTGAAAGGGATAATTAATTAATGTGACGTACCCTCCAAATTGGGGTCGAGCTTCCCGGTGAACGAGCGACGTTCCACCTCGTCGGTGAGGTGACAGGGGTTGCAAGGAGGCAGTGCCTCCTGAAAATCAAGCACAATGTAAAAATTTCAACTGTTTGGATAAGAAAAACGGACGACCAAATTAGTTTCGGTCGACCGAAATGAGACTTCTGAGAGTGAACATAAACGGAAAACCAAACTAAATTCGGTCGTCCGAATGAGTTATTCCAGTTACGAATTCGGTGAACCGAAATATGTTCGGTCGTCCGTTACAATCATTTCGGTGGACCGAATGTTTGACGGTCGACCGAAAAAATTCGGTTTCCGTGACTTTCCGACCTCAAAGCGACGGAAAACTCAAAGAAAATTTTATACATACCACATAATCCGACAGAATCCATGTCTCCGTGCACAAACAACCCCCTTTCCGGAGTCAACCAGAATCCAAATTTTGTTTCCGTCGGATTCCCTCAGAATCCGACTGCCCCCCCCCCCCCCCCCCCCCAAAGACCAGTATAGAAATGTAATTACCCATTTCAATCAATAATAAACTTGTAGCAATTTAATGCTTGGAACTACTTAATAGCTAAGCTATAGGTTCTAGAAATCATATACAAACAATTGGTGTTTTTAAATTTTAATCATGTATTAATTTCTACTTGAATGGATTTAGATTAGTGAGAGTTTTACTTTCATGGGATTATCTTATACAAAAGTCGGTTTGACATATTACTAAAGTTGGTTTGTTGGGTGGGTAGAGATGTGTTAGCATCTGTTGACATCATTTATTTGAGGTAAGGTTTTGCTTGCAAGTTAAAAAAAAACAAGTTTTGATGGTCATTTAGTTAGGCAACTTTTGATTTGTTGTTTGTGAAGAAAAATAATTGGAAACCTTTCAGAACATAGAGATTTAATTGGTTAAAAAAATTATTTGTATAATTTAGATAAAGCGAATGTTAACCAATTTTTTTGGGTGAATAATCTATATTTTGTATTATTTTCCAATTATTGACAAAAAATAAATACAAATATAGATATTTCACCAAATAGAAGAGTAACATAATGATATTGATACATACAAAATATCAAGCTTTTCAATGTCCATGTCCTATTGTATGTCTGCATGTGCTTGCATATTCTCAATTACACAAAGAAAAGTTTGGTTTTGGTTCCAACACTAAATCTTAATCCTCAATAGGTTATAGATGTATACTAATTACAATGATGAAAAAAGATAGCCACACAGACCTACTATTGTATTTAAACAGAACAATATAAACATTTATTTATTATTGCGAAGTTAGTATAGTGTTAGACTGTTAGTATTTTGACTCCAATTCCGTCAAATTTATTCATGTGTTTTCATATATTTAACTCTTTACTGATCGCTTGAGAAAAATGCGTCATTAGTATTTTGCTCCTAATCAAAATTTCAGAAGAAATATCCAACTTAATATTACATTGATCATGAGAAGAAGAAATAAAGAGATTCGGATAACCATCTCACTAATTTCGTGATATAATGTCCATATCATTGTGACTAAATAGATCATCTTTCTTCTTAAATTAACTAAGAACTCCTATTAGGTAACAAAGACAGAGTGCGACACCAACCAGACATGTTAATTATGTTATAAATAATGGGCACATGTTAAAAGTAATCCTAGTTAGGTCATGAAAAAACATGCATTGTCAATCTTGTTTAGATTCATTCTAGCCTAACATGCTATTACTTGTAGCCTAGAATAAGATTAGGATCAGCCCTTTGTATCTAATAAGTATTGACATGAATTGTAAGTTGTAATTATATGTGGTTGTTCTATTTTTCCAGCGAGCAAGATTATTTTATGTTTTTTGCTTCTGTCTTTTGAAAATAGTTAATTGTCGATACACGTAACGTGGGATCCTAATCCTAATTGAGTTTTAATGATGATTTAGGTGGTGATTAGGAGGAGATGGGTTGGACGGCTGAGACGGAAAGAAGTTGGATGGACGGCTAGGATGCTTTGATGGAAGATATTTATGGGTAGATCTCTCTCTCACGACTCCCTCGTTTCTCTCTCTTACGTTTCTCTCTCCCTCAGTGGTGGTGCTTAGGCGTGGAGGTGCCGAGCTCGGGCGTGGCGGAGGCGCGCGTCAGGTGTAGGTTGCTCGTGGAGGTGAGTTGTTGGTTTCTTAACCCTTCCCGCTCGTTTTGGTTCTCTCCCTCCCTCGACCTAACTCGTTTTTGTGGTCGTGGTAGGCTCGTGGAGGTTGACGGAGGTGGAGTCGTGTCTGTGGAGCGTCGAGGAGTGGTGATCGTCGATCGAGCGTGAGGTTCGTCGACGGATCGTGAATTTGGGAGAAGTGCTCGTGGAAGCGTCGTCGAGGTTCTTTGAAGGTTTCTTCAAACCTTTACGGTATGTCAAACTCGCTCACTTAGTAGTGTGAGTATTTGGAAGTCGACGGTAGGCCTTCCAACTCGTCGCAAGTAAACATGCAGCAGATTTTACTGCCTGATTGGTCGACCAGTTGGTGCAAACGGTCGACCGTTCTTAATGAGATTTCGGGTTCTGCCTCACACCGGTCGAACGATGCCCTTGGGGCGGTCGTCTGGTTGTGCATTTGAGGCAAGCCTGGTGGTTTTCGGTCGAACGGGGCCCCTTTGCCGTTCGACCGTGTGCACTGTTGTAGGTCGGTTGGGGCGTTGACCATCTAAACGGTCGACCGCCTGTATGACTTTGTCCGACCGGTGACTTAAGTTGAATTAGTGGTTGGTTCAACCGCAGGTGGTTCGGTCGACCAGACTTGATGTTGAGCGTGAGGGAATTCTCTGGTGGAATTCGGTCGACCGAGAGTGCTCCGGGGTTCGACCGGATTCGTTGGTGAGAGTTGGGGGAATTCCCTGGTGGAATTCGATCGACCGAGAGTGCTCGCGGGTTCGACCGGATTCGTTGTTGTGAGTGAGAGATTCTTCCCTGGTGACTTTCGGTCGAACATGGCCCTTTGCCGTTCGACCGATTGGTCGTTTTGTTCGTTGAACCTGGGAGGTGACTACTAACCGGTCGACCGGACCTTGACTTTGGTTCGACCGAACGAGTGTGGTTGGTGGGAATTAGTCGACCGATGGAGTGTCGATCGAGGCAATCACCCTGTGTTTGTGAGCTTCGGTCGACCAAGACTTTTGGTTCGGTCGACTGTTTGTGTCCAATTTTGCACGTTGGAGGTGTAGTTGTTGTGGTCGTCCGTGTGAGGTGAGTTGTGGTGTCGATGTTCTTCCGACAAGTGTGCTAGTGAACACGAGTGTTGCGGTGGTTGGGTGAAAAAGCTTTGGAGCCCCGTAACTGTATGAGAGTTGTGGTTGGGTGAAAAAGCCCTGGAGCCCAGCTTGGAAATGTGTATGTTGCGGTGGTTGGGTGAAAGAGCCATGGAGCCCCGTAACTGTGTGAGAGTTGTGGTTGGGTGAAAGAGCCTTGGAGCCCAGCTAGTCTGTGCGGGGTTTGGTGAAAAAGCCATGGAGCTCCGTAATACATTCAGGTTGGGTGAAAGTCCTGGAGCCTGATCATGGACCGCTTGTTAAGGGTTGGGTGAAAAAACCCTAGAGCCCTTGGTCGTGTCGTGGTAGTTCCGGTTGGGTGAAAAAACCCTAGAGCCCAGCTTGGCGACGAGTGTGTTGCGGTGGTTGGGTGAAAAAGCCTTGGAGCCCCGTAATGGTGGTGTGTGTTGTGGTTGGGTGAAAAAGCCCTGGAGTTCCGTAACGGTGGTGTGTGTTGTCGTTGGGTGAAAAAACCCTGGAACCCAGCCTGGTTGTGGTGCTTTTCTTGTTTGTAGAATTGCATGCTAGAGTGTTTCAGTTCATGCATTGTAGAATTTGGCATACGGGGTTTCCTTCTGGAAACTCAGGCATTGTTGCATGTTTGCTTTTCAGACCGTGACCGGCGTTAGGGGTGGTGACCGAGGAGAGGAACGCTGCTACCTGATCATATTTTCTCTCATTTTGAGGTCGGAGTGATTACTTGTATTTATTGTTTAGCCTTTTGATGTAATCACACTTTTGATACCCGGATATATATATATATATATATATTATATATGTTGGTGCACCTTCTTCCATATGTTTGAGTAATATCTCAGTTGATTGTTGTTTAGAAAATTTTAAATTTTTTCGCTGTGTTGAGGATGTTACACGTACGTACATAGTAGTGTGTGACTTAAGAAAATGAAATACGAACTAAATACGATTTTAAACGAAGAGAGAGGTGGAGAGTAATAACTATATTACATTATTAAAAGGAACAAAGTTGAAATGGATTGACCTAGGGCTGTCAATTTTACACGAAACACGATAACACGACACGAAAACGACACGAAGTTAGCGGATATGGATTGAGAATTTGAACACGATTAATAAATGGGTTGGATACGGCAACACGATTATTAAATGGGTTGGATATGGATTTCTGCTGCAAAAACGATTAACACGATTAAGACACGATAAAACACGATAAGTAATTGGGTAATTAGGCACATGATTACGAATACGACACGATTAATACCGACAAGTCTATAAGTAATATATAAGTTATAAATTATAATAAACAAATTCTAAGAACCGAATGTCATATTTATAATTTTACCAATTATATATACGAGTGGTTTGAAACTTTGAAGTTTGAACTCTGAACGAGTGGATAATCGTGTGTTAATTGTGTGTTAAATGTGTGTTAAATGGTGTAAACGGTAGCGGTGTTAAACGTGTACATGAAGTAACCCGTTTAATAATTGGGTATAAACGGGTTGGATATGGCAACACGATTATAAATGGGTTGGATACGGCAGAAATTTAGCAACACGATTATTAAATGGGTCGGATACGGCGCAACACCTAGAGCTTATATATAGGAGTTGACACGACACGATTAGCACACGACACGACACGATTGACAGTCCTAGATTGACCTCTCTCCACATCCATAACACATTACCACAAACTCTATCTCTATATATAGAACTCGCCTCCAAACTTCTTTCTCACCCCCATTCATTTCCCTCCTTCTGCTCCCTCAATTTTCTCTGTAGTCACATATTAATGATCATTTTCTCCTGAAGTAATCAAGCTTGTTAGACATTAATTCCATGGAGGTGTCCTTGGAGAGACAAGATTCCAAATGGTTTGATGACGATGGTCGTCCGAAGAGAAAAGGTGAAACGATCAAACATTGAACATCAACTTAATTAATCTTTACATGTGATAGATTGTTCTTATGTTGTTAATGTGATGTTTCGGGGTTAATTCTTATCTAAGTTTTTTGTTTGACCGTTTCACAGGAACGGTGCTCACAGCGAGCGCCCATATCATCACCGCGGTGATCGGCTCAGGCGTGCTCTCGCTCGCTTGGGCCATTGGGCAGCTTGGGTGGATCGTTGGCCCGATCGTTTTGCTCTTGTTTGCTTTTGTCATTTACTACACTTCTTCCTTGCTCACGGAGTGTTACCGGACCGGAGATCCGGTCTCGGGCAAAAGGAACTACACCTACATGGACGCCGTTAGATCTAACCTAGGTTAGCACCAACATTTATATTTAACACTAGTTAATCATGTCTAATTTTGTTCTTGTTCTAATTATTTAAAATTAAACCTTATTCTTTTGAAGGTGGGATGAAGGTTAAGGTGTGTGGATTTATTCAATACCTCAATCTCTTTGGTGTAGCCATTGGATACACTATTGCTGCCTCTATCAGCATGATGTGAGTATAAAGTCATAAATTATAGTCATTTCCCTTTCATTACTTTCATTCCAAGCAATACCTAGAAATGAAACCAAACTATATACCAAAGTGTAGATGATTAGATGTAATTGACAATGCATTTTGTTCCCAATATTGATGATTGAATTTATGTGGATGAATTGATAGAGCAATCAAGAGATCAAATTGTTTCCACTCCAAAGGTCACAACAGCCCATGTCACGTCTCCGGCACCCCCTACATGATCATGTTTGGGGTTGCCGAAATTATCTTGTCGCAAATCCCCGATTTCGACCAAATTTGGTGGCTATCGATCGTTGCCGCGGTCATGTCTTTCACCTATTCTGTTATCGGACTTCTCCTAGGGATCCTTAAGGTTGCTGGTGAGGACACACAACGACGGACTTTATTTACATATGCTCATTTTTTTCACAATTATAGCTTAATGATGAGATTTAATTTGTTTTTCAAAGAGAATGGAACGTTTAAAGGAAGCCTAACTGGTGTGAGTGTGGGCAAAGTCACACAAACTCAGAAAATATGGAGGAGCCTTCAGGCATTTGGTGACATCGCTTTTGCTTACTCTTACTCTGTCATCCTTATTGAGATCCAGGTATATATGTCGGAAATTTAATCGACAATATATATAGTTGTCATTTATACCCTTTAGTTATTGTTTTATTCTAATTAAATTGATACGATGAAAATGGAGCAGATCAGTAGTTATCAAAATTAATTTCTAATATATATTTCGCTTAATTAATTAAGTAGTTGAATTTTTTCATTGTCAGGATACAATAAAGGCACCCCCTTCTGAGGCGAAAACAATGAAGAAAGCTACAATGTTGAGCCTTATAGTGACAACAACCTTCTACGTTGCATGCGGATGCATGGGATATGCCGCCTTTGGCGACGATGCGCCTGGAAATCTCCTAACGGGCTTCGGATTCTACGACCCTTATTGGCTCCTCGACGTCGCCAACGCCGCAATTGTAATCCACTTAGTGGGAGCTTACCAAGTATTTTGCCAACCCCTTTTCGCATTCGTCGAAAAAATCGCCATCTCCTTCTGGCCAGACTCGAAACTCATCAATAAAGACATCACAATTCCCTTCCCTTTTTGCCCATTCAAACTCAACCTCTTCAAGTTGGTTTGGAGGACGATTTTTGTGGTGATCACAACCATAATATCTATGTTGCTCCCTTTCTTCAATGATGTGGTTGGAATCTTGGGAGCTCTAGCATTTTGGCCTCTAACCGTTTATTTCCCCGTAGAGATGTACATTGCTCAAAAGAAGGTGCCCAAGTGGAGCACTAGGTGGGTGTGTCTTCAAATTCTTAGTGGGACTTGCCTAGTAATTTCTGTCTCAGCCGGGGTTGGGTCGGTTGCCGGAGTTGTGTTAGATCTTAAGGTATATAAGCCTTTCAAGATGAGTTATTGAATACGTACGTACAATATTTGTGCATATACTGAGGATCGTCTGGGATCTTAATTCGTTAGCGCAACTAGCAAGTGATTTCGTAGACAATTAATGCTTTAACATATTTACTGGTACTTTAATTTTAGTACGTAGGATGGATATCACAAGTCTCACAACTTCGCATTGACAATCAGTCGTTTATTCGGAGTTCCGAAGTCAATGGTGGCAACTAATTAAACAGAAGGTTGGAGCTTTCAGGACAAGGAATTTAGCTACATTAAGGCTAGCTAGGACTATGCAAAATCTTCCAATGCGTGATTTGTGAAGATTATATATGTATAAGTCACCAAAGTAGATATCTTTTTTTGAGTTTCCATCACTTGTGTAACAAGTTTTGATGACGGCAATGTGTTGAATATGAAGGGACTCTCTTTAATCCTGAAGCGTTTTTCATATGTGTAGTATTGAAAATTGAAATGAAAGACAGATATACAAACATGACAATAATTAAGAAAATTAGGACCACATCATTGCAATTAATTGTGTTGGCTGGATTTTGATTTTAGCTACATCAAAAAGTGGTTAGCCATATATTTACATTAAAACTCAAAAGTGAAACAATAGAAATCAGCTTGTAGCTAGCAGCTAGCCATCATATACTGGTGGAACATTTTGTGATTGACTTTTCAAGATGTATTGGTGGTGAAATATTGGACACAAAATTTTATGCTAACAGTTTGAAGGTTCAATCAAATTTGGAAAAAGCAATCTGATGTCTAAATCCCTAAACCACTTACTCAACGAATTGAAAAATAAAGACATCTATCCATCAAATTTTCCTATCAATACTTCAAAAAACATCATTGTCGAACTACTAAACGAATACCCGAAAATGTACATACAACACAAGATGACCATAAAATTGAAGGGGAAAAAAATCAAATAAATGTGATTTCCATTCGAATCTCAACATTTTACCAAACACAACCATCAAAGATGTGTAATCTCCGCCATCGTTGCAAAATTTATCAAACTCTAACCATCCGATCGAATCCCCGAAAAAAAAAAGTTAAAGAAAAAAAGAATGAAGAAATAATATCATGTATTGTTATACCATTAGTTGCTACGTCGCTGAAAATGCGAGTGGCAACTCATCGTTATTCCGGCGATTTTCCTTCTCTTTATTGGTATTCGCATTCGCATCGCCGGTATCTTCACTCTCCCCCCGAGCTTGACGGTATATGCAAGTGAGGACCCAGAAAGCCCATGGAATGCCGACGAGAACGACCCCTGCGAGGAGGTACCACGAGCGGGCGGTCGGGGTGGTGACGTAGAGGAAGAGGAGGATGCCGCCGGAGAGGGTGACGGAGAAGAAGAGGCAAGACAGGAGGTAGACAGAGGAGGCGTTTGAAGGCATGTGTTTGTTCTTGTTTTGGTTTCTTGTTGGTGTTTTGGTTTGATGTTTGTGGTGTGAGATGAAAACTTTTGGATTTGAGTTGACGCAGACAAGAGGTGGTGGATTGCACGTAGTAAGTAGTGTTGTGTTGTTGTGTTGGAATGGAATGGAGGAAAAATAACCGAACAAACAGAAAGGAGTGGAATGGAATGGACATTAATTAGTAATTACAGAATTAGAGACCACTAATAAGTCTTTCAAAAGAGGGTTGTTAAAGAATTTGCATGTGTTTGGATGGATGAGTAGTTACCAACTAGATGATATATGGCTAGCTGATCGATCATGATTACTAAATTTGAATTGCATGATTGTGTACCTTTTCTCGGACTGGTTGGCATTAAGGTTTAAAAATAACAGGTCATGCCAGACCTACCTGGACCCGTATCCCTTAACGGGCAGGGCCCTGGGAATGGAGCGGGCTAGCCCGACCCAGTAACTAGGTCTACTTATCACATTTTCAACAAAACCACTACAAGAATGATGCATGCATCCACCAAAACCAACTCCAAGAAACACATACTATATCAACCTCTCCTCCAAAATCCAAACCACTAGAGCAAGTGAGCACCAACTTCTCCACTACTTCTTGGGTCCCAATCCCATACATACACCTCCTGTCCTATATAAATAAACCACACAAGTACACAACACATCAACATGCAACAATCAATATGGAAGACTTCACTTTCCCAACCATCAGTTCTCCAAAGCAACCACACCTTATCTCATTCCCCCATTTCTCCACAATGATGGACATGGACTCTCCCATCCCAAGAAGTGAGGAGAGAATGGACATGTTGTGGGAAATCTTCAATGAGGAGTTGGTGTGCATATCTTACGATGTGAGGGGTGAAGTGCAAGAGACATCATTCACCAATGTTAGTGAAGAAGGAGAAGATGGAGATGTTTGTAAAGAGGTTAAGGTGCCATTTTTGAATGGAGATGGAGTGGTGACTATTAAGCATAGAAGGCAGAGCTTGTTGGTTGTGTTGAAACTTTTGAAGAAACTCCTTTTGATTTGATGGGAGGTTTTGGAGTTCAGCAAAGTGAAATGTTTGTATAGCAAAAAAGTGTTAAAGACTCTGGAGTTGTGTTTGCTTGTATTGGGTCAATGAAACCAGCCTTCTATTTTCATAGTGGAATATATTTGCCTTTTCTAATATGTTTGTTAACTTCTTGCATATCCATTTTTACACCGACATCATCATGATTAGGTTGAGAATTGGTGTAGAAGGAGTCTTCTAAACTAAGGTCATTGAGAAAATTGAATTTCAACGTATAATGATAAACCAAATAAACATGATATGAAATGGAGGAAGTAGAGTGGAATGCATTGAAGAAGTGATGATGAATATTGTGGTATTTCAAAAGTGAAAGGTGAAATGGAAAAGAAACACGTAGGAGTTTACATCAATCTAAACTCGGACAAACTAAGGACTGGAATGGCCATGTTCCAATCGGACCAGAGCAGTGGGGTTTGGGTTTAGTCCAATTTAATTTTTTGTAAAGTAGTTTGTTGTATTTTATTTTACAACACTAATTTTTAATGTTAATTTGATATATAAATATCATTAATTTGAGGTTTAAGATTAGGTAAAAGTATATTTAATTTTGAAAAAAATAAAAAACCAAATTTGGATCGGACTTCCAGACCCACGGACTTGGACTGCAACTAAACAAAGAGAGAAAATCCTAAAATCTCTTGGACCCAAACCCAACCCAACCAAATGTGAGTACGACAAAACAAACAAAACTGAAAATTAGGGGCTTAAAGCCTTAAATGAGTAGAGCAAAGATAAAATTTCGAGTCTTAAATATTAATTTATATTATTATTAAATATAAAAAAGTAAATATAATTTGAGTAATAAAAAACTCTAAGTCGAATATTCTACTCGAGTTCTTCTAACCAACTCGTTTACTCTAGTGGAAAAAATAATCATTTTCGAGTTAAATCGGAATAATATTTTTTGGGGCGAGTTGATATGAATTTCGAACTCAGACCAGAGTAGATAATCCTAGTCGTAGTGAAAATACCAAAACCCTTTCCTCCAACCCAAAGGAATCCCAGGCGAGCGTTGAGGGTTGATTAGGGCAGGGCGGGCAGAGGATTTGAGTGGTGCGATGGTGTTCGGGCAGGTGGTGATCGGGCCGCCGGGCTCCGGCAAGACCACCTACTGCAACGGCATGTCCCAATTCCTCAACCTCATCGGACGGTCAGTTCACTTTCCAATCAACTCTTTTCATTTCCACTACTATTTCTATTTCATATTTCAAATCTCTTTTGTCAACTTATTTGGATTTCCGCAATCACTTTTACCCAACGAATCCGATCTTTGATTCTTTCCTCTGGTAAAATTGTAACCATCACGCCTTCATAGAGCTAGCTCAATTAATCCGGTTCGGTACGACAACTCAACTCTTTTGATGTGTTTCTATTAAAATGCTTAAGTTGAAATTTGCTATGACAGTCGACGTATGTCCTTACTGGTCTCGCTATCTTGACTTACGGATAAAAAATGGATTTGCTTTTTTTCCCGTTTTCGGATGAAACACCCTAATAATGTAACATTAAAGCCCGAAGAAAGCTTCTATCCTTTCTATAATTTAGCATGTTTTGTGCCCATTAGAGTTGGGATTGTTTTTTTTTTCATGTAGTTAATCTTAGAATTTATCGGCCTAGCGTTGAATAGTTTTTTATATGCAGGAAGGTCGCAATTGTCAACTTGGATCCAGCAAATGATGTATTACCGTATCCTTTGGTTTGTCAATTGTTCCTTAAGCGGTTAAGGTGTTGCGCTTTCTGAGCATTTAGGATTTTCCTCAGCTTCACTCGCAGGTATGATTGTGCCGTTAACATTGAGGATCTTATTAAGCTCAGTGACGTGATGGTTGAGCATTCCCTTGGTCCAAATGGAGGTCATAATTATTAATGTTAACCTTCTACTTTTATTATAAAAAAAGTTTACTATGGCGTTCGTATGGCATGACAGATAAGGATTACTGTGATCTATGACCTTTGTAACGATTGTTAGTATCTTATGCTAGGTCTCGTTTATTGCATGGACTACCTCGAGAAGAACCTGGACTGGTTAGAAGCCAAACTACGTCCTCTCATTAAGGGTGTGAACTTTTATCCCGTTTTGAATTGTGTTGTTTTTCTGTTTTTAATTGGTGTAGTTATGTTAAAGCTGCATATTTTGTCACCTTTGAATTTTTCAAGATCTCCTTATACACATCAATTTTACTGCCTAGTGCCTGATATTTCTTTATCTGCACCTCTTTGTTTCTGCTTTGCTAACAGTTTAACCACCGATATGCTTTTAGCCTACAATGAGCATTAGTCAATTGTATCTCCATGTAAGTAAATTATGATGAAATAAATGTAATGAGGGCCAAACAGTTTGGGTCTTGATTATTGTTCAATAAAATGTCTTTGGGCTTGGGAGTCTTCATTGTTATGGTTGGTGATATTTCTCTTTTCTTTGAACTTTCATGTGGGTATGCGCTTAACTTAATGTGAATTGGATAAAGGAAATTTTCAGACATTTAGGACATGGTTGTTGAGAATATACACAAAGATGTATAGATGCTTCATAAAGTATGTTCTAATATTCCAATAGAAGTCCAACATCCTATTGATGTGCTAGCCTGCCATGAAGTTCTTCATAGTATTTTACTTGCAGATTGTATCTTCCCAAGAGTAACACATCATCCTCATTTTCGTGTTTAATGTTTGGCAATAAAATTTCTCACCACCTTGCCATCAAATGCAGATCATTACCTTCTATTTGACTTTCCTGGTCAAGTTGAACTCTTCTTTCTACATTCAAATGCCAAGAATGTTATATCCAAACTCATCAGGAAGATGGATCTTCGGGTAGGATCATGCATATTTTTTTCCTTGTTTGACATTTCCTTTGATGTAAGCTATGTAATTGCATTCATTTTGTATATCTGCTGTTTTTTAACCTTTACTCTGGGTTTTTTTCAGCTGACTGCCATACACTTGGTCGATGCCCACCTCTGCAGTGATCCTGGGAAGTACGTGAGTGCTTTGCTTCTCTCACTGAACACCATGGTACATCTAGAATTGCCACATATCAATGTCCTCTCCAAAATTGACCTCATTGAGGGCTACGGAAAACTAGGTACACTGACATCAATGGACTTGTTCCTGTTTAAATTTAATGTGGTATCAGTGCGGATGACATTCTCACATTTGTGCAGCTTACAACTTGGACTTTTACACTGATGTCCAAGATTTGTCATACTTACAACACCATCTTGATCAAGATCCTCGTTCATCAAAGTACAGGTGTGTTTTCTCAAGATCATTATTGCCAAGTAAAAATAATCTTAAAATATTTTTATTTATTGTGCGAATTGATGTGAAGCATGGTTGCTTGATTTTGTCAAGGTTATTGAAGGATTTTACTCCCCAATTGTTACTGAATATTGTAGCATTTAACGGTTATTAAAGATCCCAGTTTATCTATGAGAGCGAGATGCCAAAGATATTAACAACAGTTTATAAACCTCATTTTCCTTTGGTTCCAGGAAACTCACCAAGGAATTATGTGATGTAATTGAAGATTTCAGTTTAGTAAATTTTTCGACTTTGGATATACAGGCATGTTTTAGTCTTCTTACTGATTAGTTTCTTTGTGTTTATGGTGACTGTATATTTGACTTTTGAGAACCTCCTTTTTCAGGACAAAGAAAGTGTGGGAAACCTTTTGAAACTGATAGACAAAAGCAATGGGTATATATTTGCATGTATTGAAGGTAGTGTTGTTGAATTCAGCAAGATTGCAGCCGCACCACTTGATTGGGATTACTACAGATATCCTTTTTTCTTTTCCGTAGCTGTCTATCATTATCTCGTTTCTTTAATAACAGTAGAATTCAACTCGTTGCAAATTTAATTTTTTATGTTCACGTTCTGATGATGGATACTGTGATAGTTGTTCGCCACAAGCGTTAGATGTTGGTTGTTAAACTATAGTGCTTTTCATGGAGTTGTGCAGGATTTGGTGATGAATTATGCCCTGATCAAGTCTGAGCATGTGATTATGAATAAGACAGTTTTTGCTCATTTTGCAGTTGAAATATGAATAGCATTCCATTGATCATTAGAATATCAGAGCTCATTTTTATCCTTGACCTTGTAGTTTTCACAACAGCTGCAGTGCAGGAGAAGTACATGACTGATGACTGAGAAGTTTGGAGATAACTTAAGGTGCAGCAATGGTCGATAGCATTTTGTCGAAAAGAAAATATCTTGTCAAAACTTTAGCCATCTAATTTTATAGCACTGTCTTTTATTATGAACTGTAGATATTTAAACTACTGTACCATGTGTTTTTATTGGGTTTTTCAAAGATACCATGTGTTAAATGTTTGGTTGAGTTTGTCATCGAGAACTTATTAACATGGGCACTAAAGATTCACACAGAGGTTATTTACCTTACGTGTAACATCCTCGAAACAGCGGAAAATTTAAAATTTTAAACACTCAATCAACAGAGGATATTACGCAATAAAAGAACACAGGTGCACCGACATATATCATATATATATATGTGAATATCAGAGTATACGAAAGTTGTGATTACATCAAAAGCATATACAAGGAAACAGTAATCACACGACCTCAACTGAGAGAAAGCTGGATCCGGTAGCGGTGCTACTCTCCTCGGTCACCACCCCCTAATGCCGATCACGGCCTGAAAGTAAACATGCAACAATGCCTGAGTTTCCAAAAGGAAACCCTGTATGCCAAACTCTATATGTATGAAATAAAAGCATCCTAGCATGCAATTCTACTCAAAAGAAAAGCATCACAACACGCCCAACACCAGGGCTCTCAACTCCATCACAGGACACACCACCGGTACGGGGCTCCAGGTCTAATCTCAACCAACCGCCGCACCCACACAGTCACGGGGCTCCAGGTCTAATCTCAACCAACCGCTGCGACTCACACACGTCGCCAAGCTGGGCTCCAGGTCTATTTTCAACCAACCACAGCTACCACGACACGACCAAGGGCTCCAGGTCTATTTTCAACCAACCCAAACGTATAAGGGCTCCAGGTCTATTTTCAACCAACCCCTACACGCGGTCCCTGCTCAGGCTCCAGGTCTATTTTCAACCAACCTGAACGCACTACGGAGCTCCAGGTCTATTTCAACCAACCACAGCTCTCACACGGTTACGGGGCTCCAGGTCTATTTTCAACCAACCACCGCAACCCACGTGCACCTAGCACACTTGCCGGAAGAACATCGGCACCACGACTCGTCCTACACGGACAACCACGACCACAGCACCTCCATAGTGCAAAACAGGACACAAACGGTCGACCGAACCAAAAGTCCCGGTCGACCGAATCAAACAAATACAGGGCAATCCACTTCGACCGGCACTCCATCGGTCGACCGATTCCCAACACCACACTCGTTCGGTCGAACCCAAATCAAGGGACGGTCGACCGTTTAGATGGTCAACTCCCGGTCCAACGAACAAAACGACCAATCGGTCGACCGACAAAAGGGGTCCCGGTCGACCGAAAGTCACCAGGGAACAAATCCCACAACTCCACAACGAATTCGGTCGAACGCCGAGCACACCTCGGTCGACCGAATCTGTCCAGGGAATAATCCCTCACTCGCGCCACGAATCCGGTCGAACGCCGAG
The DNA here is from genome assembly GCA_963682175.1 of Triglochin maritima. NCBI lineage: Eukaryota > Viridiplantae > Streptophyta > Magnoliopsida > Alismatales > Juncaginaceae > Triglochin > Triglochin maritima. The sequence goes on from OY821781.1 coordinate 1,428,353, forward strand.
CTCACCTCGGTCGACCGAATTCCACCAGAGCGTTTCTCACGCTCAACACACGGGTCCGGTCGACCGAACCCACATTCGGTCGAACCGACCACAAGGTCCACTTAAGTCACGGTCGGACGAGATCAAAGGGCGGTCGACCGTTTATATAGTCTACACCCCCCAACCGACTTAAGACAGTGCACACGGTCGACCGGCAAAGGGGACCCGGTCGACCGAATTCCACCAGACTTGCCTCCTATGCACAATCGGTCGACCGCCCCACAGGCATCGTTCGACCGATTTGAGGCAGAGCCCGAATTCTCTTCACGAACGGTCGACCGTTTGCACCAACCGGTCGACCGATCAGGCAGTGAAATCTGCTGCACATTTACTCGCGACGAGCCAATCGGCCTACCGTCGACTTCCAATTACTCACGGTGATTAAGTGAGCTAGCTTGATATACCTAAAGGTCTGAAGAGACCCTTGAAGAACCACGACGACGCCTCCACGAGCACGTCTCTCCAAAATACGATCCGTCGACGAACCTCGCGTCTCAACGACGATCAATCGTCTCCTCGACGATCCACAACCACGAAACCACCTCCGGCAACCTCCACAATCAAACACAACCACAGAGCTCGAGTTAGGTTGAGGGAGAGAGAAACAACCGCACGGAAAGGGTTAAACCCAACACTCACCTCAAACCGCCAACTCCCCGGAGCCGCTCTTCACCTTGCCGGAGATCTCCACCACCTTCCTCGCCGGATTACAACTCACGCCGGAGTCAACCTAGGAGAGAGAGAGAGAGAGACGTGAGTGAGAGTGAGGTTTAGGGAGAGAGAGAAACCCCCAAATACCTCCTCCAATCAAATCCTCACCATCCAATCCAATCCATCTCCACCACTCATCTCATCTCCACTCATCTCAACCCCTCATCCAACCATCTTCAATCCAAGCCATCCATTCCATCTCCCTTAATCACCACCTAAACAACACAAAACCCAATTAGGATTAGGATTAGGATAAGGATCCTACATTGCAAATGTTAGGATCACTAAGCTTTGTTACCTTCAAATTAGTGTGATTTTATCAATTGAGCTCCTTATTGAAACAAATTTGAGCTACAGAAGTTGATTTATGTTTTGATTCGAAACATTTGTTGTTCAATTTGCCAACAAAAATGATTAATTGCCTTTTAATGTCATGTTAAAGTATACAGGATCGTAGCATAAAATAACAATTATTCTCCTCAACTATGGTCGAATCAGGAGTACTTGACCTACATTAATCTCGTACAAGCTGGATATTCCAGGAAGGAAGCCCTGGATTTCTTGCATTACTGTGCCCCTTAGACTTAGGGTAACTCAAGTTTATTGAACACTTCAGTATTTCAGGCAACTTTAACTTCAATACTCTTGGGTTTGTTATGATGTGAAATTGACAGGTTTCTGCCAAAGTTTTGTTATGACTTTGTTTGGTGTGTTAGTTCTACTTTGTTGGGTTTTTTATGATGTGAACTTGTCAAGTTACTACCAAGGTTTTGTGATGACTTTGTTTGGTGTGTTAGTTCTACTTTGTTGGGTTTGTTATGATGTGAAATTGATAGGGTACTACCAAGGTTATGTTATGACTTTGATGCCTTTGTTAGTGATTTTGTTGGATTTGTCAGTAAGTATTTTGTCTATTTTACCATGTTCAAGCAATCAATGGTTAAACCAGACAACTACAACTCCAGTTTGCAACATTCAATAGCTTTCAACAACTAAGACATTCAATAACTTCAAGAAAGACAAATACCATTCCACAACAACTGAGTATAAAACCCTAGCCACAAATGAGTATACAAACCTTGGTAGTACTCAAATGAGTATAAAACCACCACAACATCTTCTCTCCCCACTTTGCTCGTTCAAGTAAACCCTTATATGCACCAATTCTTGGACACCTTGAACGACCAAATATTGGGCTCTTTGTGCCTAAATCACCACCTCTAACTTGCGCTCATAGACTCTATCCTCTCTTGTAAGCAATGTCGAAGGTTCATCACGTCTAATCTCACATTCTCCACGTTATGTACGGGTGTCACGCTATTCACAGTCTCGGAAGCTTCCTCATTATCAAGTAGAAGAAACTACAACCTTTCACTTCCTGCAAAAAGCACATGGCATTTCATCAAACACCTTATCTGCAACAGTAGGATAGGCGCACAAATTTGACCAAAAAAGTACCGGGAACCTCGAGCACCCGTAGAATCTTCACCCTAAGCTCCATGACTGGTCGGAGGTAGAAATCACCGAGGGAATGTGACATTTACAAATCGGGGCAGGCCAAGGTAGCTTGTGGACCCGCTGCTTCCTCCAGCCTTCTTCTTCTTCTTCGAGCTCGTGCCTCGAGCAACACAAAGGTAGAAGAAGAAAAGCCTTAAGAGTTAAGGAGCAGCAGGAGGTGAGTGGGTTTTAAAAATGTAAGGGAACGGTTGGTGGGGGTTAATTAAGGTGATAATTGTTTAATTAAACTCAATCAAACAGAAAAAAACAGAGGTTAACGGAAGATAGGTAACATAATGACAAGTATAAAAACTTAATGACATTCTGGACTTAAATCTCTTTTGTTTGGTTGAACCAAAGAAAATACATGTAACTAAATGACATTTTAGGAAATAACAAGCTTTTAAGTAGCACAATAGCAAAAAAAAAACATTTATATAAACGTGTAGGGTTTTATTTGTTGGGGTGAGCATTCCGGACTGAATTTTTATCTAGGGTCCGGACCGAAGATCGAATCAGACCGAATTCTCATGAACCGAAGATCGGACCGGACCGCACCGATTCGGTCCGGTCCGGTCAAAAACCGAATTTTTAAAATAATAAAAAATAAAAAATCGGACCGATCCAGACCGAACTGAACCTGAAATTTCCAAAACTTCCAAACCCAGACGGTGCACAGCCCTAGTCTTTTGTGTTTCTTTTGCCATTGCGACTTGTGGAGTTGTGGGCACCTTAATTAAATAATCGGCATTAAGTATTTATGTCGACTTAGGACCTAATCTCATGTTGACAACACAGATTAAAAGTCAACGGAAGAACATTACTACCGAATCTTAATCTAATCGCCTCCATGTTTAGTTGTTTACACCTAACCATCAAACGTAGAAGACTTTTCCAGTGAGACGACTCCTTAATTGCTTGAACTTAAACACCCCAATACAAGACGTGGTTTAGAGACTAACTTCCAAATCCTTAAAACAAAGAAACTTCACACCGAATCAAATGCTTTGATGTTTGGTTTCTTTGTTGGTGGTGAAGTTGACTGATAAAAAGAGATGGGAAGGTATGAGCAACTATGCAAATGCCAAAGGTGGTGTCTTTAAAATATAGAAATATACCAAATACGAAGTTAGATCAGCCGGTCATTTTAAGTATTCTGCAAACATATGTTGTACTGCTTGTTTTTGGTAATAATTTCACAACGAGTGTATGCGAAGCGGTTCAACGGCCTAGTTGAGGAAAGCATACTTGCGACCTCACAAAATATAGGTTAATTACAGTTTGTTTTCTTGAATTATGTTTTGATATCACTTTGTATCATTGAACTTTCAAAATTGACAATTACATCTCCTGGATTTTCGTTTTATAATATTTTGTCTGCTTAAATTTTAAAAATCTATTATTTAAACACACATTCGTCTACTAAATCAGATTCAAATTCCAACCAAATACGATCTTACGTTTTAATCCGAACTTTCATGTAAATATATGTTTAAAAGTGTACTAGGGATTCAACAAAAAATGACGAATGTGAGTTTAAATAATAAAATTTTAAAATATAAGGAAACAAAGTGTTACAAAACGAAAGTTTATGGGAGGTAACTGTCAATTTTAAAAGTTCAGGAGTATAAAGTTCAGGAGAGTAAACTGTAATTAATCCTTATTAAAATAGATAGAAAAATAATGAATAAATGAAATGATGTAGAATATTGATAAAAAAAGTATATCTTAGGATAGACAATTACGTTTAGAATTTGAAAACTATTGTAAATTAGCAATAAAGGGACCATGATGGCAACATTAATTAAGAAACCTTAGTTCTGAAATCATTCTTAAATAGTTATATTGCCTACTATGTTCTACGACATGTTTAAAGTAAATATGTCCTACAAGCCTAATAAGAATTTTACATATTGATGCAACACGTAATCCCTTGTTATAATAGCTCTATCATATGGATGTGATTAAGATTGCATTAGATCGAAATGTCACCGATGACGATGAGACATATCTCATGTTGTGGTTTAGTTATAACGTACAATACATATGGTATTTTTTAGAAAAGAAAAACGTTTGAGCGTGTGGACTATATTCTTTTTTGACTTTCTTGAGACTTCACATCGAACTCTTACCAAAACCCTCCTAACAACTGTCGTAATAACTAAAGCATCCGTCTAACTTTCCCACTTCAGGCACCAACAATTCCCAAACACTTCAAATCACAAAAATCCCAACCTAACTTTAAGTGCACACATAATTGGGCAGTTACAAACTTGGAATTCACTTCAGGAACACAAACGTCAGTGATGACATAAATGCCATTCCTACACAGTAAAGTCAAGAAACAGACTTCTACCATTATTATTGATTTCTTTCTTTTCTTTCTATTACAAATAATATATGAAAGTTTGATACATTCTCTTGGGATTTGGTCAGTCTTGGGCCCCTTATTGGTGCCCAACGAAACAAGAATTATTTTCCTTTTGTTATCTTGTGACACTTTTTAATTTTTCATTTTTGTTCCCACTGGATCTAGTATTATATCCTTGCTTTGTTGATTTGGCTACCTAACAAAAAATTGGCTTGCAAATTGCGAACTACCCAGAAAAGTTCTTGGGTTTCTTCACCACCTTTTTTTATTCTGCCATTATTTCGTGTTGATTGTCAGGGTCAAATTTCCATGTTCGCTGCCCATACCTGAGACTCCATTGTCAAAATCCAACCTTTGTGCTCTCTTTGGGTCCTTCTGTATTTTTGGGCTTGTGGGTATTTCTCTGATTTGGAGAAAAACTTCTGGATTGTTGAGGCAACTCAGATCTCTGAAAGTGAACAGACATTTGGTAAGTATGGATCTTTCTGTTGTGTTTTATGTTGTGTGTTTAATCTCTTATGTCTTGTTTTCTATGGTTTTCAGTTTTTTTTAGTTTTTTGGTTTTGTAATATAGAGGTTAAGACTGTTGTGTTGTACTTTTTTTGTCAAGATTGGATCTAATTTACTGGGTCTTGTATTTCTTGTGTTTTGTGATCTTCAAATTTTTGAGGTTTTTGGTTTTGTAATATTGAGGTTGAGACAAAAACAAGGTAACAATTTCTGCATGTTTGATAACATCTTGATACTTCAAAACAACATGGCAGAATCTAGTTTTCAGACCTCATATTCTTTGTTCCTCTCATTCTTCTCTTGGATTATCCTTTCCACATGGAAAGATGTGTATATTTTGTCCGTTTATGTTGCAATCATTTGACTGAATGAGTTGTTAGAAAATTATAGTTACGATTGTTTCAGTGATGTGTCCTGATTAAGACTACGATAACAAGCATGTCTGTCTGGATTTTTTTAGCCAAATAGACCTTTTTGTAGCTTTTCTCCAGTATTATTTATGGGGTAATTATGCTTTTTATATGGGATCAAGCATGCTTTCTTTCTTCTTTTCTTCTGAATTTCTATCAGATTCTTACTTTCACAGATTACACGAATATTGCGTTACCAAGATTTTTTTGGTTATCTTTAGCAGAAATAGAGATGAAGCTGTACTGAGTTTCAAATATAATGTTTCGTCGATGATCATCATTAATACATATCTAAAACAATTGAAGAACATTCAAAAACTATAGCTGGAAAAAAACATGTTTGCAAGTCTAAGTTCAGTGTCATCGTGAATTGCTATTTTTATCGTTCATTGCTTTCGACTTACAATGATTCAACCTTCATTTCCTCTCTCGCATAGTACAGATTATTCCGGTGTTCATTTGATAAAGATGCTGCAAAGAAATTCGATAACTTGTCGTTCCAATTCGCACACGACCTATTGATTTTGATCTCTTGTTCTTAACAAAGGCAGTGGCAAAAAATCCCAACTCATCTAACCAGATGCTGAGATCACAAAACAAAATGCTGAATTACAGCCCCGAATCGTACTCCTCGGAGATCGTCAATCAGTATTGGCTCTCTGACAATACTACAACACTCAACCAAAATGTCGAATTCCTCGAGCGATCTCAAGTTGGCGGTTTGGGACCGATGGTTCAGCAACAATTTAGCCCACCATCTTACCAGCTCATGTCCAATTCCGGATCCTCCGTAAGCGGTCACAGCCCGTATTTCTCTGTTGCATCCAACCAGAGCTCGTTTGATGGGAACGAAATAAAATCGAAGTTACAACAGTTGGAGAGGGAATTGCTAAATGATAGCGATGACGATATGATGAACGGAAGTGACGAAATGGGCATTGATGATGAGTGGGTGACACCGATCAGGGAACTTTTAGTGCCAAATTCTCCGAAAGAGTCCTCCGATTCGAATCTCAGCAGCTCTCTAAGCCCGAAGGATGCAAAAACTCCGAAACAGCTTCTTTTCGAATGCGCAGCATCCATTTCAGAAGACAATTTCGATGAAGCTTCGATCGGTATTGCCAAATTACGCAAAATGGTGTCAATTCAAGGGGATCCTCCGCAAAGACTAGCCGCGTATCTGGTGGAGGGTCTAGTTGCTAGAATGGCCTCATCGGGTCGAGGCTTGTACAAGGCGCTTAAGTGCAAGGAACCCCCAACAAACAATCAGTTATCCGCAATGCAGGTTCTTTTCGAGATTTGCCCATGTTTTAAATTCGGATTTTTGGCGGCAAACGTCGCGATTTTAGAGGCCTCCAAAGATGAACATGTAGTTCATATTGTGGACTTCGACATAAGCCAAGGCAGTCAGTACATAACACTAATTCAGATCCTTTCAAAACGAGTGATAAAGCCGCACTTGAGGTTAACCGGAGTTGATGATCCCGAGCCAGTGCAACGGTCGGTTGGCGGTTTGAAAGTCATTGGTAAGCGCCTTGAGGCGCTTGCTGTGGAACTTCGCGTTCCGTTTGAATTTCGAGCGGTCGCATCTAAAATAGAAGATGTCACTCCTGAAATGTTGGGATGCCGGGCCGGGGAGGCTCTTGTAGTGAACTTTGCTTATCAGCTTCACCATATGCCAGATGAAAGTGTTTCAACTGTTAACGAAAGGGACCGACTCCTACGAATGGTTAAAGGACTCGAACCGAAATTGGTTATGGTTATCGAGCAGGATGTTAACACTAACACTGCCCCTTTCTTTCCAAGGTTTGTTCTTTGGTACCAAAAATTTTTACAGCTTACTGAATTTGTTTCTGAACAAAAGCTCATTATGGTCGGTTGTTCTGAAAACCAAAACGCGCATTCTTGAAAGCAATGAAAGAGCTTCTTGCCTAATCATCTGTATTTCAGAATTATAGTTTTGATTTGCTGAATTGAGATTTTTCCTTGATTGTAGGTTTGTTGAGGTTTACAATTACTACAATGCGGTATTTGAGTCGTTAGACGCAACTCTACCTAGAGATAATCATGAAAGGATTAATGTTGAGAAGCAATGTTTAGCAAGAGAGATTGTCAACATTGTGGCGTGCGAGGGGACCGATCGAATCGAAAGGTAAACCACAAATGTTTGATGGTCTTTCTTTCATTCATCAGGCGCATTATGTTTTAAATTATCGTATTTTTGTTCTTTTTTAGCTTCAAGATTTTTCTCTTTTAACAAGTTACCAATTTTTTTCAAAAAACGAATTGTGTTTTTTTTGGGATTATATTTGATGTTTGCGACTTGTTAAGGTACGAGGCAGCTGGAAAATGGAGGGCGAGGATGAGAATGGCGGGTTTCGCATCGTGCCCATTGAGTTCTTATGTAAATGGGGCTTTAAGAGCTCAGCTGAAGCAGTACTGTGACAGATACAAGATCAAAGAGGAGGCTGGCACACTCGGTTTCGGTTGGGAAGACAAGATTTTGGTCGTTGCTTCAGCTTGGAAATGAAAGGGAGATCGTCGACGTCGTGTTAGATCATTATCCTCATAATTATTCCTTACAAATTGCCTTTATTTGTTGAGCTTATGAAGTGTGCTTAAAGCATTGTTTTACTGATATCTGAACTGACTAGAGTGAGAAAGAAAATGTTCTTTGTTATTGGATCTCGTAAGTAGATTTTGTAATCATTTAACATCTGCAATCAGGATTTCTCTGTACAGTATCATTTGATTATGTTGGATATCATCCATGACATCTCTTCATGACCTAAGTAATGCATATTTCAGCTAGTTTTTCTTCTCTAATTTACACAACCTATATGAAAAACAACGAACGAACAAACAAGGATGTTAACTTTTGATATTTATACATCTACTATGACTGTCATTTACAGGTAACCAAAAAAAAGACTAGAAGTGTATATTTCTGCCTGGGCAGCAACAATTTACATGTTCGTATCAAATGAGCTCTTAGCTTTGCTATTGTAATCTGAGCCTTTCAAGTAATGTCTACAAACTAGAGGCAAAAGAACATCCCTTAAAGATAGGTCATCTCCATTAAGAAGAATTTCTCCTTGGAGTTCACTCCGGTCGATGGTCTTGAGGAATCAAAAAATTCTCAGAAAGACGGTTACCAAACAAAGTTCCTACTCTGCAAACAAATGCTTCAGCTTTGGGAGTTCTCACGCATTTTGGCTTTGGCAAAGAAGACGCCTGCCAAGACCCCTAGAAAGAGTAATACACCGAAGGCATCTTAAGTGTTTGTCATAAACAGTAATATGGTGGTTGCAGGTAAAGCTGAAAAACCTACCAAAAAGAATGCTTGTGAAGTTCTCTAGGCTAGTTGGTACTCCAAACAAGAGTATTCCGGAGATAGAAAGAGGGATCTTATTAAGCGATCCCATGAGACTGCAATATAAACAAAATAGTTATTAGCATTGAATGATTGAAATTGTGCAATGGTTTCTAATAACAATGTACATCATTAAGAATTAAAAATTAAGACTTTCCATGATCTGAAAACTATATATATTGCTCGTGTGTATTAATTATAACAGATAACAGAAGATGGGAAGTCAAATAGATAATATATGTTTTAAGAAGTAAGCATTAAGTCAAACTCTCTCACTCCCTGGGCTGCCTAATCTCGCAAACATTTCTATACTAGAACGTTATTTACTTGTCTCGAATTGAAGAAGCGGATTAAAATGCAAGTGCCTTTAACTTCGCCAAAAGGTAAGGGTAGTGCAGCATAGAAACTTGTTATATCTACCTTGGTACATCACATATGACACGAGAAAATATGCAGACAAACAACTCAGAAATAAGGTACTCCAGCTTATCGCAAGATTTTACATTTCATTTCAAGCAAACTTTACCCTACCAGTAAGTGGTGGCACTAGTCTGGTGAAGAAACCACAACGAAGTGAAGCTGATAGCAAGACCCAAAAATCCACTTGAAGTAATCACTACCCAGAAAACGGGCACTCTGAGTATCGGTCTGCAGTTAGTTTCAATACATGTCAGTAAACAATATCAAACAAATATAAACAGTTTTGAGCTTCCGTAACTTATAAAAAATGAAAGGTTCAACCTCAATTCTAATTTTGAAATATATATGGTTGAAATCACAAACTGAGCTCAAGCATGACTTAAAGGAAAAACAAGCAGCAAAAATGTTTTGTATGATTGCATTGATCAGTATTAACCATAACTATCTAATATCAAAACTAACACAACAATGAACTTACGTTTCATAAAGGTAGTCTACTTCTTTAAACATAAACATCAGCAAAAGTCCCAAGGGCAGTGAAAGAAGATTATTGAGAAGGACCATCGAAAATTCATTTAGATTTCCAGATGCCGTAACTTGCTTCGTAGTAGTGCTCATAATTCTTCGCAATGTCAACTGAAATGAATTAGAAAGACATCAGAAGACAGCTAGAATATATGTGTACATGTGTTTTCAGGTGGCAACCTCGTTTGCCTATATTTTAAATTAATATAGGAAAGTCGAATAAGCAAGAAAATAATTTTTCAATAGCACCGGGAACACTGCAAGTTCGGGTATTTGATTTGGTTGATTTTGAAGGTAAGGAATTCGGTGATCTAACCCATTCTGCCTGAGAGATGTAGAATTACCGAATATGATGCTGCAAGGAAACAGTTAATCATCTGCCAAGTGTAACCAAGAGCATGGAAGGTGAGATCTGTCCTCCCACCACATACTGCTGAAATAATCTGCAAGCAGATAATCCTGGTCAATTGGTGTATATATGGTTCAAAAGATGCATTCCATTAAAAAATAATCATACAGCTTAGGACCAAGCATTGCAGAAGGCCCAAAAATCAACTGTAACGCGCAGAGGAAAACCATTTGTAATAACAAAAGTAATATCTTCGTCTCAGTATGCTGGGCCAGTGACATGAATTTGTTTACCCATTTGAGAAATGAACATGTATTCTCAGATAGACCCTACAGCATACCATCAAAATAAGAGCACTCCAGACTATGCCTCCGTGATGCTGGCCGAACAGATATGTTTCACCTATGGCTGTTATAACATTTGTAACGTTCTTCAAGACAGTGACCATAGCAACATTGATGTACTGCAAACTGCAAGATATAATAATAGCAACAAAATAATAAATAAGAAGATATAATTGTTAGGTCGATAAAGGAAGCACACAAGAGGGAGTCCAAAGTGGATCAAATTATGGTAAGTCCATCTAGAGATCTATGTCTTCCTCCTTTCTTGTCTGAAAATACATTATATACTTTTCAACTTGAAGGAGAGAAACCACAAAATACTACTATTACCAGGCAGTGAGCTACACTTGTATTCTTACAATGGAAATTACACAATTAGGTTACTGATTTAAGTCAGACATTTGGGAAGCCAGTAGAATATTACTAACAAATAACCACCAAGAAGTTACAGATATGGAAGATAAACCACGATGACAAACATCTAAAAGATCTGCAGATAAGCACACACATGCGAGTCAAAATGGTTCGAAACACAAAGAAAAACAAATAACTTGACTTGGTCTTGCTTTTTTTAGTCACACAACTGTAGTGATTCTTATTAACCTTACATGACTTCATTATATTGACCCTGAAAGCGAAACAGAAAATTGTGATTTGAGCTCCATACATACATCATATATAGCAACTTATATCCCCAAAGCAAGACTCTTAATCTGTTGAGTGGAAATTGATAAATGGTAAGGATCAACAGAAGAAAACACGTCTAAGTACAGAAGACATTTTTGCAATAATGGGTGATAGACTGATACTTCTTAAGCTTTAACGCCTACAAGCAAAAATGTGAATTGGTTCCAACATTGTTACCATTAACCCGTGATAATATACTGATTTGTGTAAAGAGGAAAAAGAAATATCTTCGCGCACTTTTTGTACAATTACACAAAATGGTGCAAGTTACCTGAACATACTTGTAATAAGCATGCCGACGAATATTGTATTTACAGGTAACCAAACCCGAAGTAGCTTCAAAGTAAGTGGTTCCGTCGAGATCAGGCGAAGATAACTCAACATGGAAACGATAATGACCGAAACAATATTCTGCATTAAAAGGGATTACAAGAACACACAAAGTAAAACAACAGATACTTTCTGGAAGATCAGTTTGATGAAAAATTATTCAAAGCAAATGAATATTTCTCAGATTATTACCAACAGCTTACCTGGTACAGCATTAGAAATATTCCAGCATGGAAACCAAATCCTGACAGTACAAGCTTATTTACAAGTGTCATGCTACACGATGATATACAGTATGCCAGGCCAGATAATAAAGCTCGATTAGGGATCCTCCTTGGCTTGAAAGTCCGTGAACTTTCCTCATCTTTCACATCTTTACCTCCTTCCAAATCACTCTCTTCACCAGTGAAGGACTTTGTACTAGAGAACAACCTAGATGAGCATAAGTTAATAATGCCATTGAAGAAATTTCAAGAACAGATAAGATATTTTAGAACCACAAAAAACTGAAAGAAAAGAAGAAGAAAAAAGAATCTAACTCAACTGAGTGTGCCTACCTGCTAGACATTGTTCTCTTCCCACCAACACAAGACTAGAAACTGGATCTACCACCGCATTCCGTCAACAAACTCTACAACAAATTGCTCTTCTCCAAATTTACTAGGGGGTCGTCACAAGTTTCTCGAGAAAAACGACAGGGATATATCAAGAGCACTGTCTCTTGCAGGATCCTGGCAGACAGTAAATGACAACAGGAATCAATAAAATGACAAGAACCAATTCCTATTTATGCAAGCAACAAGTATGTCTATAGGCCAACCGATAAGAAAAGTATGTCTAGACTAGAGGCCTAAACTTGATTCCAGTAAGTTGCTCATATATCCCAAGCCCTTTGGAACAGAAATCAATAAATGTAAAAGGATAATTAATGTTTTCAAGAGATTAAAGGAACATACTTCAAGCAACTTTCATAAAAACAAGGAAGCAAAAGAACTGAAATCATGAACCATCCAAGCCTTATCTTTCACATGATTCCCAACACAAAAACAAAAACCTTCATAGAAACAAACCCAAATACTAATAACCATATTTCTCACCCAAAAAGAGAGAGCCAAAAGCATGAATCAAGACATGAAAATCCACAAACCTCTTCCAAACCCCAAAAACCCTCTACTTTCCCAATCCAACAACAAAAAGCAACCCATTTGCCATTACCAAACAAATTGACCCAAAACCGCAACTTTCACCACTACCAACCACAAAACCCTAAAAACATTTATCCTAAGAACCAAAATCAAAATATCTCAGAATCTCTTCCAAACCCAAAAAAAGCTTCAACTTTTCCCACCCAAAAACAAAAAGAAACATAATCCATTTTCCATTTAAACCAAAAAAAGACTCAAAACCGCATCTTTCGCCACTTCAACTACTTTCTAATCCTAATAGCCCAAATGAAAATGTCTCTTCCAAACCCAAAAAAACTTCAACTTTTCCCATCCAACAACAAAAAGAAACATAACCCATTTTCCATTTAAACCAAACAAATCGACCCAAAACGGCATCTTTCACCACTTCCAGTCCTAAAAACAAAAACCTGATTTCCAAAACCAAAATATCTCATCGTCTAGTCTCTTCCATCAACAAGAATCTAATTTTCGATCCTAAAACTGAAATCCCAACGAACTGCGTTCTACCAGTTAACAACAGTGGAAGTTCACAACCACAAAAACGAAAGTCGGTTAAACCTGGACCGGAAGGCGGGAAGATTGGTTACGACAGAAACGAAGAATTGCATCAGATCGAAAACAGGGATTTTTAGTGGGGAGAGTAGTAGTGGTGTGTTATTTGGGGGAAGTCCAGGCCGGTCCCAACAGTTGATGTCCAAAACTTGATGGCAAAAGTTGTAATATCACAATCAAACCAAGACCAATTAGTTACGGTCGAGACCACATAAAAACTAACTAGTATTTGTATTTCCCGGCTTTTAAGAAGCAGTGATAAATGCGAAAATTTGGTTGACTGCTTTTGGAAAAATCAGTTTCTGCCAAAAATCAAGTGCGTTTCTTGGTCATACATATGCACCCCCAAGTTGTCAACCGACTCTAACTAATATTTTACTTTAAGTTGAGATTAACATAAAAATATTTGACGAATAACAAAGGTAGGACGACATGTTAGACTATAATAAGGCATGAGTGGTCAAGATCAAGACATTTATACAAAGGTGGAGTTGTTGATGAAGCTGAATTCAAATCATGGGAGCTACATACATCCCATGTCTGATTATAATTAGGGTTAGGGTTTTGGAACAACCAGTATATACTGTATATTATATTCACAAACTCATCTGTTTCCACTTCTTATCGGATCCTGGCTTCTATTGAACCGACTTCTACTTTCTCGGATCTTTTTCAAGTTTTCCGAATAAAATATCCCCACACCACCAGTAAATAGTAATGGTTGGTTGGTATTCTTCACTTCTTCTTTGGTTTAAATTTTAAATTAATTAAATTGTATAGAAGATGCAAACACAACACATATTGATATTATTATTTCCTGATTCACACATATTCTTCACTTCTTCTTTGGTTTAATTTTTTATTAATAATTCATATATAATAGAGATAAATGATATATATATGTGTGTGTGTGTGTCTGTATTTTTAAAACATAAAAAATGAGTTGGATGGAAGAGAAATGTTGGTTTAACAAAATGATCTTTTCATAAGATGTTATGTTTGAGAAGATTGCGATTAAATATTATGTAATGGAAAAAATAACGTGACAGAAAGAAATATGGATGGATTCTCTTAGTTAATGGGCCATGTTGGGCTCGCTTTCTTAAAATTCGATGGCCCATAGGAAAGGTATAGGATCCGATTACCGACCCGATAATACCATCGACGGACCTATAAATAGAAGCAACCAAAAAAAAATCTTCCAAGTTGGGTTTGGTCGGCACCGGAGATGTCACTGTCGTTGGTGCAGCCGGTGGGTCAGAAGCGGCTGACGAACGTGGCCGTCGTCCGTCTGAAGAAGCACGGCCTCCGCTTCGAGATCGCGTGCTACAAGAACAAGGTTGTGTCCTGGCGAAACAGATCGTGAGTTCTTGCTTCCTTTCTTCTCTAGTCGGTGAAGTACTAGGTTGGTTCCAATCGCCACGGAATCGCTCAACTTTAGGGTTTCGGGTTGGTTCGGTTTCGGAAAGTTGGGATTTTTAGGTTGGAATCAAGTTGTGTTTTTGCAGTGAAGTTGTGTTTTTAAGTTCGAATCGCGAGAGGATCGCTAAAGTTTGGGCTTTTGGTTGGATTCTACTGAGTTTCAATTTTTAGTTGGGTTATTTTAGGTTGGAATCTCCGGAATAACAGTAAATTATTTTTAGGGTTAAATCTTGAAAGTGGCTATGAAGTTGTGTTTTTTTTTTTGAAATCTTCGGATTCCTGATGGGGTTGTGTTTTTTAGTTTGGAATCTACGGAGTAGCAGCAAATTTGTGATTTTGAGGTCAATATCTTAGGATAGACATGAAGTTGTGTTACTTAGTTCGAAATATTCAGATTTGAGCTATCATTTTAATTTTTTTCATAGAGTCTAGGCTTTTAGGCCATCATTAACGGGGTCGTCCCGCCCGGACAACCGCGTGATGAGGGTGACGACCGGGTCGTGGAAGGGATGGATGCCCCACGTGGCACGTCCCTGTTGGGTTTTTTTTTGTTTTAATTTGTTGTTGTTGTGTATATAATTGGGTTTAAATGATTTGGGGGTATTATTTTGTTAGGTTGCATTAGTTGAATCTGGAGTTGGGTTTTTTAGGTTAAAATCTTCAGAATACCTCTAAGATTTTAAATTTCCAGTGACCAATGAAAAAGGTTGTGTTCTTTAGGAAAGGCTTGAGGCTCGGGAGCAATAAAGTTGTGTTCTTTTGTTCGGTTATTAACAGTTGATGCTTGTGATTTTTATGGTGAACTCTCAGGATCCGCAATGAAGTTGAATTTTGGTGGTTATGTTGGTGAGATTAGTGATGAGGTTTAGTTTTTTGGTGAGGTGCCACTACTGGTGATCAAGTGTTGTGTTTTTCTCATTAAATTCAATAAGTAGAAATAGATTTGCTTTTTTTAAAGGCAACCTCTTTGAGATGTCTATTAAGTGGATTTATCATCCAAAATATTGAAGATGAAGTTGTGGTTTTTTAGGTTTCACTATTGAGATCAGTGATAAGTTTGCGTCTTACTTTTCTGTAACTGTTTTCGTTGCAGAGAGAAAGATATAGATGAGGTTTTGCAATCGCACACAGTTTATTCTAATGTTTCCAAGGGAATCCTTGCGAAGACTAAGGATTTGATTAAGGTGTTTGGATCTGATGACCATTCCAAGATCTGTTTCGAGGTAAGGGTTGTGTTAGAAAAGTTATTTGTCTACTGTCAAGCAATTTTACAAGATGTGGCATATTTTTTGGTGTTGCTAATTAAGTGATTGATTGAACTGCAGATATTGGAGGTGGGAGAACTTCAAGTTGCAGGGAAGGAAAGGGAATCTCAGTTATCCAGTCAGTTTCGTGATATAGCAACAATTGTAATGCAGAAGACTATAAATCCTGAAACACAGCGACCTTACACAATAAGCATGATCGAACGACTTATGCATGATATTCATTTTGCAGTTGATCCTCACAATAGCTCAAAGAAGCAAGTAATGTTCTCTATCTGGACATCTTTGTGGATTGCTGTTTCGTATTATCGTATATGTTTGTCTCATTATCCTACATGCCCTCCTAGGGTGTCATTACTTGTAGACCATTATCACTGTTTCTAATAACATTAAGTTCTTTATTGTCATTAAAGAATAGCGGAAATCTCATTTTTTTTGTTTTGTATATCCAACACCAAATCATTCTGTTAACATCAAGTTCGCATATGTGTGAACAATGCTGAACATTTGCATCAGATATGATATTGCTAGCGTACAGTTTCGAAGTCTCATTTTTATCTATTTCACTGTAATAACCAAGGTTTTCAGAACCGAATCGGACGTCGAACCGGCAACATCAAAGGTTCAAAGGTTCGACCGGGGTCGGACTGGAATCGAACCGGTTGAACCGGTGACGTCATAAATATATATTATAGATATAATAATAATATTTAATTATTTATTAAGCAAATATATATTCAAAACATCTTCAATATTAACATTTTTAGGGTTTGGGTATAGATTTGGGTTTGGTTTTTTTGGGTACGTAGTAATCTGAATCACTAAATACATAATCGGGTACCGATATATAAAAAAAAACAAAAAAAACAGGTTTTTTTGTTGAACCGGCGGTTCAACCACCGGTTCAACCCGGTTCAGCCCTGTTCATGCCAAAAACGGTTTTGAACAGTGAACCGGACCGGACAGGCCTCCGGTTCACGGTTGAACCGGTTGAACCGGCCGGTCCGGTTTTAAGAACACTGGTAATAACTGTGTTTAATTGTGGTGTCTTGATGAGATGTTTCATGCTCGGATGAAGTAGATGATATTGCATTCTGATTTTTTCTTCCTTATTGTAGAGTATGATATGGTTATAGTCCGTTCAAGTATCAGTCATAGTAGTTCCCAACCAGTTTTTGTCTTTATGTGCTTTTTTAAAGAAATCATACTTCAGCATCACATTTTTTTTGTTTCCAGGCCTTAGAAGTGATACGCGAGCTTCAACAACATTTCCCTATAAAGCGTTCTCCAATGAAGTTGCGAATCATTGTACCAGAAGCAAGTGTCTCCTCGTTGACGGAGAAGTTAGAATTGTGGAATGCTAAAATCATTTCAAAAGACGAAGTTGGAAACCAAACTTCACATGTAAGTGTGTGGGGATAATATCATTAGTTTTTGGTTTTGATAAATGTCTTTAACTAAAGATGCTTGATTTAAGGCTTTCCGGTCACCGAAAGAAATATATACTTAATGTTTTTTTATATAGAAAATCCAGTCTTTACTTTAATCATCATAGATATCATAAAACTATAAAAGTGAACCGCAAAAGCATAATTATGCTGTAAATTGCCATGATGATGACTTTGCCTGCCAAGCATTTTCCCTGACTGGTTGTGGAATATGGTATAAAACTTAAGTCCAGATATGGAAACACACTTCAGATATAATTGAAATTTATTTAATATTATTAACTGTAACGAACTGAGTTTTGATTTATTTATTTATTTATTACTTTTTCCTAAGATAGGTTTTTTACTTTCCATCTACTTTTCTCATGATCTCTTCCATTAGAATTGGAAAGCAATGATAAAAACCGCGGGACCTACTTGTCTGGGAAGATTCTTCTTGATTTGATATTGAAACCTCTCAATTTATTTGCCTTTTTTTTGCTTTTCGACAAGATTTCCACAGATACAAGTTCATTGTTCTTATTTCAAAATGGTGTATATAGATTCCTTAGTACTCCCTCAATTGAATGTATTATTCCGTTCCAGGTTTGTGAAATTGAGCCTGGTATCTTTCGTGAGTGTGATGCCTTGTCAAGAAAGTTGCAAGGGAGATTGGAGATCCTTGCTGTTTCGGTTCATGAAGATGGTGATACCCATGTTGACCAGTACGACGAAGAGTTCCACCAGAGGCCTACTAAGGAAACTGCTGATCCCTTGCCTGGGTTGGTAGATAAAATCCAGAAGCACGCAATATCAAGTGACAGTGGAAACGCGAGTACAAGTGGAAGTGATCAGACCAGGCAAAACAGATGCAATACCTGTGATGCAGTCGTCGGCGATGTCAAGCAGTACAGAGAACACTTCAAAAGTGATTGGCATAAACACAACCTCAAACGCAAGACGAGGCAGCTTCCTCCTCTCACACAAGAAGAGTGCCTTGCAGATGTGGAAATCGGTGATACCAAGTCGGATCTTAACGACTATTGCTTTTAGTGGAACTGGTGTCATGAAGAAATTGAAGGGTTGTTGACTAATTGTGTGTCAAGATAGGATGAAGGTAGGCTTTTTTATGAAGACACTTTGCAGTCGACTGTTTGTAGTACTATAATTTTTGTAGATTATGCATTTGTGGACAGTAGTTTTGCTTGTGGAACACATTTAAATTGTGAGAAGTTTCGAGTTTTGTTCCGCTGGCAATGTGTATATCACTGACCGCTCTCTTGCCCTTAAAATACATATGCGTTTCATTGTTTATTCAGTTCTTTTCTTAAACAAGGACAAATGGTTTGTAGGGAAAAGGATCATGAAAGTAAAGGTAAGCAACTGGTTTGTAGGCACTTTGAAGATCTGTGATTGGTTTGCAGAAACATGATATTAAGTAGGAAAATAAACTCCTACGCTACTTTTTCCATGGTTAGTTCTGGAAGTTGAGCTTTCAGGTTTCAACCAAGAAAAAATTATATGAGTTCTCTCTCTAACTGAAAGATAATGGAAAGCCATGAAATGCTCCAAGAAGATCCAAAACTGGATCGGTTTTGAAACAATGATTGAGGCGTTTGAAAAGAAAAGCTCCAAGAAGATACAAAATTGGGTCAAGATGTGATTTCACCTATTGATTTCTTCTTTTCTCAACAAGCCTTTCCGAACTTATAGGAGTAACCTAAAGTTATTGTTAAATTATAAGTCAAACACGGGTGCAAGAAAGATTTGTCCATTTTCCTATAGATTATGCAAATTACATTTAAGACAGCCTTACATTAATCATAAATACATGAGAATATGAACAGAACCCCAGGGATCAGCAAATTAGATGTCAACAGTGAAGGGAATGTGTTCTAAAAGTTTTACTTTTAAATGTCAATTATTATGAATTGAATGAGAAATCATTTTGTTCCTTGTTTATGTTATTCGTCTTTTAGAAGTGTTAAGGAAGAGACTCTTGGTCCTTAACCGTAGAGCTCTAAAAGATATTGGTTTACATAAAACAAAAGATATTCGCAATCATGTTAATTAACATGGGACATTAATTACCGAGTTAAGATTGTCGTGTTGGTCATAGATCATTGTAGCTCTACAAGTGAGTGACAACACAGATAGGCAAAAGAGGAAAATATTACTTTTGTATACCGAATTGACTTAACAAGTAAAATATTATAGAAATGTGTTTCTGTGTCATTAATATTTTACTGTGTCCTTGGTCCTTTGATATGAGACTTATATCCGATCACTTAAGGAGTGTTTAGTTAGACTAGTGTCTTAAGCTATCAATGAGTGTAGTGCAAAGACATTAGTTGGTTAAGTATGACTTTTGTTGGAGAAGATAGTCAAAAGATTATCATTGCCCCTCTTGATTGAGTGATGATATTAGTGGGCCCCTTGATAAAGCAAAGTTATAATGTGCACAATGTGATTTGAGTTAAGTCACATATTTATAACTAGCTTAAAGAGATCAAGAAATGAATACTAATACAAAGATGACAAAATACTACTTTGTGTATATTCTTAATATCATAAGGCAAGGGACGGACACAAGTGGTGCACGTCGTCACTAAATGGATCGGGTTTTGGTTCGAGTGGAATTAAGACATCTAACTAATTGGGAGCTATAATGTGTAGCTAGATACCGCTTATAGCTTGTGATATTAAGATCTTAATATCACTGTCAACTTAGTCTAGATCCTCCCATAGGTCACACCACAAAACTGGGAAACAAGAAATGAGGATTTTGAGTTCATAGGATGTGTCGGGTTTCATGTAGAAAATATGACACATGTGGTGAACAAGCAAAATCAAAATTATGTTAGAATCTAAATTAAATTCATATGTTGTGTAAATATTATGGGGTGTAATGATTTATCATTACATAGGATAATATGTTACATAAGTTGTGAATGTACTACTAATCCCGAAATATCAAATTTTGTAGAAGTAAAACCAAAATTTGACCAATCAGCAGAACAGTGCTCAACGGTCGACCGAACAACAGTAAACGGTCGAACGGTCGGTGCACGGTCGACCGGACACGTCTCGACCGATAACAGGGAATTTTCATTTGTTCGGAACGGTCAACCGAATCTATCGGTCGGTCGACCGAACATTGCGATAAAATATTTTATTGTTGCGAACGGTCGACCGAAACTTGGTTCGAACGGTTGACCGAACCTCCACACGGTCGACCGGTCCAGACGGTTTTCTGCAGAATTAATTTAAGAATTAATTAGATCATGCATGGAATTAGTCCATAATTGATTTAATTCGTGGCTAAGATTATTTGATAGCAAATAATGGATGGTTAGATGGAAGTTTGCATGAAATCATGTGCAAGAGGTTGCACATGAATAGGTAATTTGGAGAGAACTTATAAATACAAGTTTATCTCATTACCTAATTGATTAATTCATTATCTCCTTGTGCAAACTTCTCTCTCTATAATTCTCCACGAAATTTCCTTAATTCTTGAGTTTAGTTTTAGTTTTCAGAGAGCTTCTTCTCAAAAGGAATTAAAGATGGGTTAGTAGTTAGATTCTAAACCATATTGGAGATTGAGAGACTAGTTCTTCTCTCTCCAATCTTGTTTAGAGTTTGGTGAATACTCGGAGGCATCTGGCGCAGCAACAAGCATCATCAACGTCTCCGGATATTCAAAAAGTTTTAGAGAACTTTTAGGTATGAATTTCGGAGCCCAATGTTTGTTCTAAAGTGTTTTAAGCAATCATTAAAACAAACTGATGCATGCATGAAAAATAAATCGTAGAAAATACATGAATGATCCATATTGTACAAAAAATTTCGAAAATATATATGTACAATTAAACTAGAAATCCTACAAACAGTTGATATGAACAGGTTGGGTAACTTAATACCAGCACTGAGGTTATTTCTTTTCAAAACCTTCTGGTCATGTTCTGGGTGAGATATTAACCAGAGCTGTATCTTGTAAACAATCTGAATACTTGCTACTACGATGTGGTGAATTAGTAGCACGAAGCCCTTAATAGTTTGCACCGGGAGGACGAGGAGAAGGCAAACAACTCCAGTTAGGCCGGTGAATTTGCTTTAGAGGGCTTGAGCAGGGTGACGCAGGCAAGGACATGGGTAGACCCAAGGAGACCAAATCACTGCAAGTGCAAGGTAATGGCCATGTAAATACTCCACGCTTACACATTTTTAGTAAAAGACAATTCTAGCATGCAGAATATGCGATGACAAATACAGTGTGGTGAAAATAAGTTCCTTTGTAGCTAAACTTAAGGGGTATTGCTTACGATGATAAGGTTTTACATGTCCACATTTTAAAAGTGGTTAGGTCAAGTTTGGATATTTTGCTGAAAACTAAATGGCTACAGAGATGATCATTGTTGCCATTGATGACTTGATCTGTTGGTAATCTTAGATTCTTAGTGCAGCAATGCATGAAATCTACTGTGCTAGTACCAGTCCCTTGATGTACCTTGTAGCTTTTTGGTTTGAACTAGATCCAATTGTAATTTGTCTCATAGGACAATCTCTGTCAAGCATGGTTAAACTGCTTCTGTTGAAGAAAACATCTCTAGTGGTCTGCAAAAGAAAATAACTCAGACATGAGACGTAAGTCATCTATTTAGGGAAATAAGAAAAACAGTCCCACTAGAAAGTTATAATGAAGGATACAAAATATCCAAATGCAATTTATGACAACAGAAGAAATTCAAACTTTACCAGGGTGTGGCTCCTCCCTTCGTTGGTGGAAGGGTAAGCATGTTTGACTCTGTTCACACTTACTGCGACTGCAAGTTTCACCTTTGCGAGGTGATCCCTTACATAAGGATGATTCAGTAACTGGGCTGCAGTAGGACGTGCAGAAGGATCACGTTGCAGACAGAGCTTCAGGAAACTTTTCCCCTCATCTGAAAGATGCTCAGGGATTTTAGGAATGTCTTTACTGTTTCCAATTTTGAATATTGCTTGAACCTGTTTATTCAAAGAAAAGGTAAACAACAAATGCACCACAAATAAGCAACGGTATTTTTCTCCACATCAGTCACTTGTCAAACAGAATTTTCTTTTAGTCAACAAATAGCAAATAGAACTTACCCCTGTGTACTGGTTCCAAGGTGGTTTTGAAGTGGCCATTTCAATGAGCGTACATCCAAGACTCCAAATATCCACCGACATATTGTAGCTGTTTTGATTCATAACAACCTGAATAAATGTAACGCGGAGTATATGAAAAAACAGACGAAATTGTCGACTGGATAAAAGACTGTTAAACTTGCATACCTCAGGAGCCATCCAATAAGGACTCCCCTTGAAAGATTGTATCGAAGTATGTGATGATATCTGTTCAGAATTTAAGACATGTAAATGCAGCAGAAAATGTAAAAAGTGGAGAGAATTAATATTTCTTGGACCTTAAAGTGTATGATGCAACAAAACAATGTGTACAAATAAAGGTTCACATGAGAAATACAGCTTGACAGATGCAACAATACACTCAGATAACTTCTTATGCAATATACCCATATACATTGTTTTCTACTTAACCATTCCTGATTATCAATCTAAACAGAGCCAGTTGCTGCTATTAGTACGAAAAAAAGATGAAAGAAACCTAATATATGAGCCTCATAATTTAAGTGAATAGTATCAATAGAACTCGTCCAACTTTTGTTTATGAAGTACATGTTTATTTTACTACTTCAAGACAAATGTTCTAAACAATCAAGGAAAAGAACTTTACATGTTTAGCCATGCCAAAATCAGCCAGTTTGATTTCCCCATTAGGGTCCACAAGTATATTTGCACCTTTAATGTCCCTACAGAATTGCAACAGAAGCTTTAGGCCATCAATTACAGCATGTATTCCAGCCTAACTTCATGCAATATAAAGTTGAATATTACCTATGAATCGTATTCCTTCCATGCAAATAAGCAAGCCCCGATAGAATTTGTCCAGTGTAGTTTCTGATTACAGACTCCGGGAAGGGGCCATAATCCTGGAGTAACTTGTAAATGGAACCACCAGAGACATATTCGAGATACACTGAGAGTGTGTCATCAACCTGCATATAGGAATGAGAATCTCATGAGAACGTATACCTTGGACCAAGATTGGGTTCTTAGAGGACACAAGGCATATTTAATGGAGATTATGACATTCCCTTCAGTCAAAAGCATGAACAAGACAAACCAAACAAATCAAGAAGCTACGCTTGGAACTGAGTGAATAAAATCATCTGAAGGTAAAATGGTTCTTTTCACATCTGGCCATCTGGACTTAGGGGTAAGCTGGTCAAGTGGGTGGGGGTTGTTAACACTTATTACATCCAGAATTAAAGATCATCAAATAATGGGATTCTAAATGTGAACATGGTTACCCATTACTCCATTAGTTAGGTAGGAACAGAACTCAGACCGTGAAAACAAACAATTATTTTTAGTTATTGCAAGGCCAGTTTCTTGATTTGCTTCAAGATAAATGCTGATGTTTTCTTACACACTGCTAAAAATGCTGCCAGAAAATATTTTCACATTTCAGGTCAGATGGTTCTCAATGGAGAAGCAATTACCAGTTCGCTGCCATAATATTGTACAATGTTCGAATGTGACAGCTGACTCAACAAGTTTATCTCCTGTTGAAAAGATAACAATATAAGGAACTTGGTTTTTCACGTCATTGAATCAATCCAAAATAAAATGGCAATTAGCTAATGTTTATGATGTTGGATGAAAACCTGGGAAAGTTGTCTGAGACATTCTTTGGAATTTGAATCATCTGAAATAAATTGGACTTCCTTTACAGCGCACATCTGTCCATTCTCACTGTCAGGCACGAAGAATTTAGATCAATATATTTACCAGCTAAAAATCTCAGTGATAAGTCATAAGCCAATGACACTATAATACAAGATGAACTCGTGTCTTGAAAGATTTCTCTTTGTGCTTTTTTTTCTTTTGCAAAAGCATAACTTAAGAAGCATACTCTGTTTAGATGCAATACGAAAAATATGAACTTACTAACATTTTATTAGTAGAAATGAAACCAGGAAATCGAACTGACACCCATCGAGGTCCATGAATCGCTTAGCAAGACCATTAATTCCCCCCAATTCCACACAGGCTCAATTGGGTGAAAACTGAAGAAAGGAATTGAACATACCTGTTGAAACCAGAATAAACATGTCCAAATGTTCCTTTCCCAAGAAGCTTCCCTTTTTTCCACTTTGACCGAGGAGAACATGAGGGTGGTGAAATAGGAGAGCCAGGGGGAAGTGGTAGTGGATGTGATAAACTCCTCACACCTTCTTGTATGCCCATTGGCAACTCTGGACCTGTGACAAATGCTCTTGAACTGACAGGCGAGGTTGGAGGCATGCATGCTCTTGATCTAGGAGCAAGAGTAACTTTAGTTTCTGATGCAACCTGATGATGGGAACGAATGTCGCCATTTGAAGGATTATCAAAACCACGACTTTGCAATTTGCTTCTAGGATTAACTAGAATGTTGGCCAATCTCCCATGTTCCACAACCTGATCACGTGAGAGAAGCTGCTTGTCCTCTATAATGTGTTGTCTTTTTTTATCAGGCGTTATGCTTCTCTTTTGCAGTGTGTATTGTGGTTGGATATACCTAAAAGATGAAGACAGACAATATGTTGTTCACCTTATAAAAATCCGCAATCACGCCTTTAAACTTAAAAAAAAATCCAGAACAATCTATTTAGCACAATCAGTTTAACGAAATCACAGAAATGAAGTCCATTTGAATTCTAGGTTACCAAAAAATTATGCTCTGCATGACAATCAGTTAAATAACATAGATTTTTTGTTCTTCCAAATATCATGATTCCCAGCATCTACAAACAACAAAGGATATTGTAAAATCATGATTCCCCCAAAAATCGAATTGCAATTTTGGGAAATTGATCCATCTAGTCTGATTTTTCAAAACTTATAATTTTTTATGGTTTACCAAAACTAAAACTATATTTATCTACCCCCAAAAAAATCACCAAAACCCAGTTAAAATGGCACGAGCAGATCGATCATATTGCAAGAGATCACTCAACGTATGGAACATCACAATCCAAATCCCAATTAATCACAAAACCAATGCTAGCTCAGAATCCACTCCCTCTATCCACATTCTGCTAAAGCCAGTTGCCAGGAAAATCCAATTAATTTCTAACCTTGCTGAAAAACCCTTCTACCAAATTTAGCTACATACACGAAAACCATTACATCACCGAACCCCAGATTTCCCACTTTCTTAACCAAAACCACCAAATATCGACTTGTATATCTGTCAAGAAAATATCTTTTTCGCAAAAACCAGTAAAACCCCCCACAAACAGATCACATTCAACTATTTTACCAAAACCCAGTTAGTTCCCGAATCTTACCAAACTCTTGCTTTCTATCACAAAAACCTAAAAATAAAAGCATACAAACTATCTAAAATGCACTTTTCCAATCAAAATCCGTTAAACAACAACCTAAAGATCTCATATGAACTCTTAAAAAATGCACCTTCCTCATCAAAATCAGTTACACAACCTAAAAATCCCTTATAAACTCTTAAAAACACACCTTTCTCATCAAAATCAGATACACGACCACCTAAAAATCCCCTTGCAACCCTCAAACATCAAGTTGTAAATCTGTCCAGAAATGAGTTTTTTTCACAAAAAGCAGTTATAAAATCACAAACAGATCACACTCATCTATTTTATCAAAACCCAGTTTTTTTTTATTTACAACCTCTTAAAAACAGCAACTTTCCCATCAAAATCCGTTACAAACACTAAAAACGAACCCGTTACAACCCAGTCCCGCACCTAAACAGGTCCGTCACCTCCTCCTCCCCGGACGAGCTCTCGTTCGACGGATACGCCGACCCCTGCTCCGCCGGCCTCGGCAAGGGGTGGCAAACCTGCCTCTCGCCGCGAAAGCTCGGCGGTTTCGGCTTCGCCTTGGGTCGGGCCTTCCCCCGCCACCACTCCGGCATCTCTGGGGAGGGAAAAGGTGGGATTTTTAGGGTTTGAGAATGGAGGAGAGAATGGGGTTTAGTGGGGGAAGTGTGAGAGGAAATAGGCGGCGGGTGGAGGTGATGATGATGTGGAGTTGGATTAGCAGTTAAAGGTTCGCTGACGTGGGAAGTAGCCCGTAAAGTTTGATTCTAATTTCGATTTTAATATAACCTGAAAATAAAAGATTTTGACGAAAAATAAAAATCTTTCGATTTGGTTTGGCAAACGAACTCGAAAAAATTAAGACTCAACTCGATAGTTCAGTTCGATTTTTTTATGATTTCATTTATAATTATTTTTTTATTGTTTTTAAATTTCATTCGACTCAACTCATTTACACGTGAAAGAAATTTGAGTCTATGTTGTATTTTTGTTACTAATATATTACTAATTAAGCGACGAATTATTTTTTGACTCGTGGAAATATGAACAGTGACTATAAGAGCGGTGACATTGAACTTGTATGAGAATGTTTTTTTTTTTTTCCGAATGTAAATAAGAATTGAGTTAATATTTGTGTGTGTTGTAACTATAGGGTAGGTAATCGAATTGGTTTCTCGCCTTCTGAATCAAAATGACGAGTGGAGGAGGGTAGTGACGTTGACTTTGCACGATATTATTATTTTTGGAATGAAAATAGAATTGAGTTACTTTCCAAGTTTTGAAAATGAATCTACCTGGACTGGAATAGTTACTGTGTTGCCTTAAGCACGGTCTCTTTTTTTGGTATGGATGACTTTAGCGATGTGGTATGGACTATGGAGGAATGCTATTGAATCTTAACATTGGTATTGTCAATACAGCATGTGTTCCTTATTTGGTATGTTGGAACATATTTTCAAGAGTACCGAGCAATCTTTCAACTAGCAGACATGTTTTTTTTCATTCCTCAACACAAAAATTAATCTGAAAAAATAACATTTGATTCATGGTTTGCAAAATAACTTCTTCTTATGTGTTCTACTGGTCTTTCTAGACTTGTAATTTCATCTTTCATGTAAAGTTAATATTAATAACAATAATTTGGTATCCAAAGTGTTGCTGACGTGGAAATGGTTAGGTAAAAGGCACGGTTGTGCTGGCGGGAGGGGAAAGGTGGGTATTTTGTATTTATTAATTGAATTTGTGGGAAAATTGTAATGGAGGACAGCCCATTTGGATGAGCGTTATGGATGGGCGTTTGGGAACGTGAATTTTGTTATCGTCAAACGCGTTTCGTGTTGTGGAACGCGGCGGCTTACGTTAAAATGACATTCGGTTTTGTAACCGACGTGGTAAATGAATCTTTTCTGATCTAGAATCTTGAGAATACCCAACCCAACTCAACAAAAATAGTACAGATCAAGTGATATTTCGTTTTTAGTCGTCCTAAATATATTTCTATCAAATAGATGTGTTGGAAATAAATAAATAAATAAATCTCATAATTTTTACCCCTAATCATTTCTCCCATTCTAAGTATCCCGAGAGGGTGAAAATTACATTTGGTGTAAGGTTTGCGTTACAGAGGTATATGCAAATGTTCGTTATATTTTATTAGTTTTTATTGTACTTTGTTGTACGTGAAGTCGTGAACTTCAAGTTCAAGAGTTCACTTATCGAGATATAAATATAAAATATAATCTATTACGCCGAAATTTTTTAATATAATAAAAAAAAATTAAAAATTCGAAATTTAGTATAAAAAAAAAAAATTCCAAAACTAAGTGGATCGCGGGTGTGACCCACGATCCGTGGGGCACGGATCGCGGTTCCCACCCGCGATCCGTGGAGCACGGATCGCGGTTCCCACCCGCGATCCGTGTTTCCCGTCATTTTTTTTTTATTTTCTGTTTTTGTTTTTTCTTTTCTTTTCTGTTTTTCTTTTTTATTTTAATTATTTATAATCTTTTTTAAAATCTTTTTTTTTCAAAATAAGTTTTCTAATTTATATTATTTTTCTAAATTTTTTAAAATTATTTTTAATTTTTCCAATAATCGACCTCTAAATCACGTCGATAACCCGACGTATTGAAATGTTAAGGTATTTTATACAATAAAAAAACAATTTTTTTTAGCCAGATTAATAAATTATTTACAACTGAATATTAAACAAACACTAAAACTAATTAAAACAAAAAATTCGAAACGTTATCAAAAATTAGTAGGGTGTACACACATTGTAAATATTTTTGGAGGTCGATACAGCAAAAAATTAAAAACACAATTAAAAAATTTTAAAAAATAATAACAATTACAAAAAATATTTTGAAAATAAATATAATAAAAAACATAGTTAAAACGATTTTAAAAAAATCAAAATCCGTGACTTTTTTATTTTCTTTTATTGTTTTTGATTTTATGTTTTGTTTTTTTACAAATCATTTTAACTATGTTTTATATATATATATATATATATATATATATATATATATTTCAAAATATGTTTTGTAATTGTTATTAATTTTTAAAAATTTTGATTTTTGTTTTTAATTTTTTGTTGTATCGACCTCCAAAATGTTTGTAATGTGTGTACACCCTACGAATTTTTGACAACGTTACCAATTTTTTGTTTTAATTAGTTTTATGGTTTGTTTAATATTCAGTTGTAAATAATTTATTATTCTAACTAAGAAATTTTGTTTTTATATTGTATAAAATACCCTAACAATTCAATACACGTCGAGTTATCGACGTGATTTAGAGGTCGTTTCTTGAAAAAATTAAAAACAAAATTAAATTTTTTTAATAAATAATATCAATTAGAAAACATATTTTGAAAAAAAAAGATTTTAAAAAAGATTATAAATAATTAAAATAAAAAAGAAAAACAGAAGAAAAAAAAACTAAAACAGAAAAACGAAAAAATCAAAAACAATAAAAGAAAATAAATAAAATCACGGATTTTAGTCGTAGTGTTTTATGTTTTCAATTTTTTTTAAATCATTTTGACTAAGTTTTTTTATTATATTTCTTTCCAAAATATGTTTTGTAATTGTTATTATTTTTAAAAAAAAATTAATTGTGTTTTTAATTTTTTGCTGTATCGACCTCCAAAACTGTTTGTAATGTGTGTACACCCTACGAATTTTCGACAACGTTACCAATTTTTTGTTTTAATTAGTTTTAGTGTTTGTTTAAGTTTTAGTTGCAAATAATTTATTATTCTGACAAATAAATTTTGTTTTTTTATTGTATAAAATACCCTAACAATTCAATACGTCGGGTTATCGACGTGATTTGGAGGTCGATTTTTGAAAAAATTAAAAACAAATTTTTAAATTTTTAAAAAATAATATAAATTAGAAAACATATTTTGAAAAAAAAAGATTTTAAAAAAGATTAAAAATAATTATAATAAAAAAGAAAAACAGAAATAAAGAAATTAAAAAAAAATTAAAAAAAAATTCCTAAAAAAATTCCTAAATTTCGAATTTTTAAATTTTTTTTTATTATATTAAAAAAAATCGGATCTATTTTATCTTATTGTTTTATTTACTAAATTATAGCTGGGCTGGGCGGCACGATTCTTCTCCTCGTACTTGATCAAGTCTTGATGAACCTTTTTTTTCTTCTTTTTCACTAAACTCACAATGCAACCATCTTCGTTGAGATTCGCTTTATAAGATCTAGCAATGACTAAAGCCTAGTTGGTTATTATTAGTTTACTACAACTTTTTTTTTTACAACATTACTGAATTTCCTATTGTTTCCCCTTGCCGACATACAAACAACCTCATACACATTAATTTTCAAACATGCATGTGCTGAACATCAAAATGACATTGTTATAAGACACTAAAATAGTAATTGCTGGTATGACATGATAAAAACGAAGTAATTGTAGCTTTTGATAAAGCCTTAAGTAGATTGTTTTGATTGTAATTTGTTTATAGAATATTAGCATCACTACATGTCCAGCTGTAAGAAGAACTTTTCATGGTTATAAGACACTAAAAAAGGATAATTGACTCCAAAGTCCAACAATGTGGTGGAACGAAGACTTGGAATTTCCCACATGATACCAAAAATATCTCGATCTCAAAAACAAAATGGTGTTTGCTAGTCGTTTGCATGATTAACAAAACATAAGAAACAAACTTAGGTAATTGATGGCTCAAAATTTGGGATAGGTAGTTATATGGATTGGTTTGTCTTGACTTATTAATCCTCAAAGAAGCCTTTTTGGTGTAATCAGGAATATTGTTGATTACAGCTATTTGAGTTGATAAACTATTGAGATCTCTGATTATTTAAAAAACTTTGACAAAAAGGACACTTCGTGGTAAGACTATGAGTCTATGAGACAATTGCGCTACAAAGAATGAAATGGTCTCTTGCATTATAATGTTGACTAATATATATAAACTATTACTATTAGTGTGATGTATATATATATATAGACACACAAAAAAAAACCATGGTTCGGACATTGAGACTTATCCAAACGTGATCCAAACAAC
Organism: Triglochin maritima; assembly: GCA_963682175.1. Lineage (NCBI taxonomy): Eukaryota > Viridiplantae > Streptophyta > Magnoliopsida > Alismatales > Juncaginaceae > Triglochin > Triglochin maritima. The sequence goes on from OY821781.1 coordinate 1,459,282, forward strand.
TCCACTAGCCACCTCTCACCCCTCCTTACGGATTATCCAAACTGGATGATACTTCCCTCGATCTCTTGTCAAAAACACACATTACTTTCTTTTTCTTACACCAAACAAAACCAATAAAATAAAATAAAAACATCAAACTGTAATCTTAAAACATTCAAACCCTCCCATTCCAATCGTTTTGGGGTTCAGAGAATATGGGATTGGAGACATGCTTCCATGTCCCAACCATTGTCCCGACCACCACCACTAGACCGTTGGGTCAACGCGCCAAATTCAATCGAATTCCAACGACCCACAAGCTCAATTCGCAACAATGCAAGGGGTTGACAAGAGCTACCACTTTTAGATCGTCGGATTTGTCTCCGGTTGGCCGGAGTAGGCGAGGTGGAGGTGTCGTTTGCTGTGCCAGCGCGGCGGGGAAAGGTAACTACAAACTACCGTCGGTTGGTGAATGATTAGTCAATATGTTGTTGAGTTAGGTTCATTTTTGTATGTTTAGTCAACTACACGGGGATTAATCGATTTCAAGCAAAATTTGTTGGCTTTAATTGATTTTTCGATTTGTTTTTTGTAAGCTTGAGTGTAGGGATAAGGGTTGAAAATTTTCCCAAACTTTTGTTCATGAAAACGTGTGTTCAAGATCGTCATATGGGAGTTCTTAATGTGAATTCAGACGTATAGTCTCTTGTGTCCATAATAAAAGCAATTAGAAATGTGATTCTACGGCCGTTGTTGGTAATTCAACTTCTATGTTAAAATCACATTTAAATTTTGTAAATATAAAAGGTGGGACTATTCTCCAGTCTGTAAAGATGCAATACTCTGAATGTTGAAGAATCCAAAGTGATACCTGTTGAAGAATCCAAAGCGACATAACCTAACATCATCTCCAGCATTAAATCACAAGGAACCATCGCGTCTATTCACCAACAGACGCATCCTTTCCCTTCTAACAACAATCAAACCCTATACTTATATATATATCTTGTAAATCAAATGTTTAAACAACTTTTCCTTCCTCAGAAATAAAACCTCAACAAATCATCTTCGTTTTCTACATGGTATCAGAGCGAAGATTCCCATTTTTCCATCATCGGTGATCCTCAGAGTTCTCTGAGCTCATCACTGGATCACCTCAGAAACATCCACCAAAAAAACCCACCATCTTCGCCTCTCAAGGGGGTTGAAGGTGGAAGAAACCTACATCCAAACCCAAGAGAAAGATAAGTGATGACGGAACCAGAAGTAAACACCCCCAGACTGGTGTCGCAGCTGCTCAATGGACAGAATTATCTGTCATGGGCGCGGGCGATCACACTGGCCCTCAGTGGGAGAGGAAAACTCGGCCACATCACCGGAACATCAAAAAAACCCGAAGAAGAAGGAACTGAGACAAAACAAGAAGAGTGGCAGGCGATGGACCACCTCGTAATGTCGTGGGTCATCAACTCCATGCAACCAAAAATCGGGTCCATATTCCTCTACAAAAACTCGGCAAAAGAACTTTGGGATGCGGTCCAGAACATATACGGTAAAGCCCAAAATTTCGCTCATGTTTTTAAACTAAAACAAGATTTATCGCAGACAAAACAGCACGGACAGACCATCACAGAATACCTCGGAACGCTTCAGCGCGGTTGGGACGAGCTTGCTATCTACGAGCCCACAACCAACGACCCGAGAACCTTGCTTGAGCGAAAAGAAAGGGACCACATCTACCAGTTCCTCATCGGACTCGACGGTAGCTACGAAGCCATCCGAAGCCAAGTCCTCATGACACCAGACCTTCCAGACCTCGCGACCATCATCGCGATGATCCAACGGGAGGAATCCCGCCGGACCACCGCTCAGAACAGCGAACGGGCATCTGAAACTCAGGCGTTCTTCGCCGGAAAACCGCAAAACAAACAAAAAAAATATGGAAACAGACCACAAGAGACATGCGACAACTGCAAAAAACCAGGACACAATAGGAACTCCTGCTGGTTCCTACATCCGCATCTCCGACCAACGAGGGAAGGAGGAGGAGATCATCGGAACAACAAAAAGAACAACGGAAACAGACCACAAGGAAACGGCGCGGTGGCTAACCCTAGCATGGAAGAAGAGAGGCGGAAATGGGTAGACGAATCGGATTCTCGAGGTTTTATAACCTCTCGCAACACAGACGGATCCGGGTTTCTCCAGACCCGATCCGAAGAATTCACCCGACCCGATTCCACATTTCCACCTTCCACCGGACATGGATCCGGATCCAAGCCCGACCCGATTCCGCTGGACCAACTTCTGACCCACTTAAGCAACTATTTGCAAACCACCCCTCAAGGATCAGGTAATTATGCAGGTATGCAAACTTTGCCCAAAAATTTCTCTGCAAATAAATCAAATAAAATCTCAGGAGATATAAGACATAATACTCAATGGATAATTGACTCAGGTGCCACGGATCACATGACTGGAAATCTTAGTTTGCTGAACCACATGAAAGAAAAATTAAATATGCGTAACAAATATGTGACTGTCGCAAATAATAATCAAGTAGAAATAAAAGGTACAGGAGAAATCACCATATTAAATAAAATAAACAAAGATGTCCTATATGTACCAACTTTTACCTCTAATCTCCTCTCTGTCGCAAAAATTACGAAACATTTAAATTGCAATGTTATATTCACCCCTACTGATGTTTACTTTCAGGATCGAATTACAGAGAAGACGATTGGTAGAGGAGTTAACATCAATGGGCTCTATGTTTTAGATACTCAGCATAAGGCATTTCATACCAATAGTGTGCCTAATCATGTTCTCTGACACAATCGAATGGGACATCCATCCCATCCCGTTTTGAAAACTTTATTTCCTTTCATTTCATCTACCTATGCATGTGATGTATGTCAATTTTCTAAACAAACAAGACTTCCTTTTTATAAATCTAAAACAAAATCAAGTTTTCCGTTTGAATTAGTTCACTCCGATATCTGGGGACCTGCCCCAGTCGAATCTTATAACGGTTTCAAATATTTTGTGTTATTTATTGACGATTTCTCACGAAATACTTGGATTTACCTTCTTAAAAACAAATCAGATGTTTTTCAAATTTTTTGCGAATTTGTAACATTTATTGAAAACATGTATGATTTTAGAATTAAAACATTAAGAACAGACAATGGGACCGAATATACCAGTCTCAACTTTCAAATTTTTTTGAAAACACGCGGAATATTACATCAAACTACATGCATTCATACCCCCGAGCAAAATGGAGTGTCTGAGCGAAAAAATCGGCACCTCTTAAATATAACCAGATCCTTACTCTTTCAAAATAATGTCCCCAAACATTTTTGGTCTGATGCAGTCTTAACTGCTACTTATCTCATAAATCGGCTCCCTAGTCCTATCCTTCAGAATAAACAACCTCTAGAGATACTATTAGGTCGGAAATTAACCTTAGATCATCTTAAAGTTTTTGGATGTGTTTGTTTTGTTCACAGGAAACGTACAGATAAATTTGATAGTAACTCTGTAAAGTGTATTTTTCTTGGTTACTCTTTTCAAAAAAAAGGGTACAAATGTTTTGACCCCGAAAATTGTAAAATGTATATTTCACGAGATGTAATCTTTAGAGAAACAGAGTCCTACTTCAGAAGACCCGAAGATACAAGCACAATCCCACCTCTCAACACACCCGTTCTACCAGGGATCAACACTCAAACCGAAGGAGAAAGAGAAGGAGAAAAAGAAGGAGAAAGAGAAGGAGAAAGAGAAGAAGAGAGAGAAGAAGAGAGAGAAGAAGAAGAAGAAGTTTTTTCTCCAAACAATCAGGAGACACCTCCAAGAAGAAGATCTACTCGACCCAGTCGCCCGCCTACTAGGTTCAACGACTTTATTACCTCACAAGTAACTTACCCCATTGAAAATCACTTAACCTATAAACAAATACAACCAAGCTATAGGACCTATTTAAGCAAAATAAACGAAAACCTAGAACCTAAGACCTTTCACGAAGCAACATGCGACCCAAAATGGCGCAATGCCATGGAGGAAGAACTCAAAGCCTTAGAAACCAACAACACTTGGACACTCATTTCTAAACCTAACGGAACCAAACCAGTTGGATGCAAATGGGTTTACAAAATAAAATATAACAGCAACGGAACCATCGAAAGGTATAAGGCTCGATTAGTAGCCAAAGGTATACTCAGACTTATGGTCTCGATTACCTAGAAACTTTCGCACCCGTTGCAAAAATGAACACTGTTCGTGTTCTCCTATCCATAGCTGTTAATAAAAATTGGAAACTCTATCAAATGGATGTTAGGAATGCTTTTCTCCAAGGGACTCTTGAAGAAGAAGTATACATGACTCCTCCACCAGGATACAACTCCACTCCAAATCAGGTATGCAAACTCAACAAAGCCATCTATGGTCTGAAACAGTCTCCTCGTGCATGGTATGCCAAACTTAGTCATTTTCTTATTGCTTATGGTTTTTCAAAATCTTCCGCTGACGCTTCTATGTTCACTAGGCATCATAAGAAAGAAGTTACCATAGTCTTAGTCTACGTAGATGACATCATCATTACTGGTGACAACAATAACGAAATTAACCAAGTCAAGCATTACTTGAAAACAAAATTTGATATAAAAGACCTTGGTTTCCTAAAATACTTTCTAGGAATAGAGATTGCATATTCAAAAAATGGTATATTCCTATCACAAAGGAAATACGCCCTAGATCTATTGAAAGAAACAGGAAAACTTGGAGCTAAGCCTGCTAGTACACCTATTGAGGCAAATCTAAAAACCAGTCCCACTAATGGAGAACCTGTCAAAGATATTCACCAATTTCAGAGACTTGTAGGAAAACTCATATATCTAACAGTAACCAGACCTGACATTACTTTTGCTGTCAGCACAATAAGCCAATTTATGCATGCACCCCGAACATCACACTTAGATATCATTGATAGAATTCTAAGATATATAAAACAAACCCCAGGACAAGGATTATTAATGAAAAACAACAACTCTAATAGTATCATTGGTTTTTCGGATGCAGATTGGGCAGGAAGCTATGATCGAAAGTCCACTACCGGATTTTGCACGTTCGTAGGAGGGAATCTCGTGACTTGGAGAAGTAAGATGCAAAAGGTCGTTGCCCGATCTAGCGCTGAAGCTGAATATCGTGCTATGGCATCAACAACTAGTGAGCTTATATGGCTAAAACAGCTTCTCCACGATATGGGACAAACTCATACCACGACCATGAACATGTTCTGCGACAACAATGCTGCTCGGCACATAGCTTCAAATCTTGTATTTCACGAAAGAACCAAACACATTGAAGTTGACTGTCACTTCATCCGAGAAAAGATTCAAGCCGGAGAGATAGATGTCCCATACATCTCCAGTCAAAAACAACTAGCAGATGTCTTCACCAAAGCTCTAAGTCAGAAACAATTCAACCTAATCATAGACAAGTTGGGTACCTTCAATCTCTTCCGGACCCAACTTGAGGGGGAGTGTTGAAGAATCCAAAGCGATATATGTTGAAGAATCCAAAGCGACATAACCTAACATCATCTCCAGCATTAAATCACAAGGAACCATCGCGTCTATTCACCAACAGACGCATCCTTTCCCTTCTAACAACAATCAAACCCTATACTTATATATATATCTTGTAAATCAAATGTTCAAACAACTTTTCCTTCCTCAGAAATAAAACCTCAACAAATCATCTTCGTTTTCTACACTGAATAACCTCAAGAACAACTGAACTTGTTGTGACAGGTTGACGGCAAATTCATATCTTGTATATGTAAGTTTAAACTAGTAACTATAACTATATTATCTTTGCTAAGACATGATAGTAACTATAACTATATTATCCGTGTACGTAGTACCAAATTCTGAATGAAACAAAATAATGTTTGTGTAGTTGTTGAGGCTACGGATACGGATTGGAGCAGCGTGGTGGAGGGGAACGTCGGCAATCAAATAATAGTGGAGTTCTGGGCGCCATGGTGCGGGCCATGCCGGATGATCGCCCCGATAATGGACGAGCTAGCTAAGGAGTACGAGGGCAAGATTGGGTGCTACAAGGTCAACACCGACCAATGCCCCAACATTGCGACCAAGTACGGCATCAGGAGCGTTCCAACGGTGACGCTGTTCAAGAATGGGGAGAAGAAAGAAAGCATTGTTGGGGATGTGCCCAAGTCCACTCTCACTGCCGCCATTGACAAGTACCTTCAAATGTAATTGGTGGCATTGGACATTATATGCGTATGCTGGATCATGTAATATCTTCTGGGATTAATACATCATACAAATACAAGCAGATATGTGAGAAAAAGTTAGAATTTTGACACCTATACTTCCTGTATGGACAAGCATAGAATGCCACTGATTCTAATAAGCAATTCAAACTACTTGAGGGAAGTTCTCTGGAACTAGATTTTGAACTTAGCAAACACAACACTCAAAAATCCCTAAGTGTGCTGAAATTAGATTGCTAACACTACCAAAAGCAAAACAACAAACAAACAAAAAATCTATTTGTGTGATCACGCATTAACATCAGAAAAAACATTCAACAAATATGTTGTTAAGTACATCATAAAATCAGAATGACGAAAGGGAAGAAAAATTGCTAGTCACAAACTTTAACATCCATAACAATGCGAACGAAGGTCCTGACAAGGAGCTTAACATGTTGTTAAGTACATCGTTACTAAGGTAACTCTGAAGCAAAATACATAAATAACGAGTTTTTGAGGCCTAAATACATAGTTGCTTAATACAAGTACAGGCTGCAGTTAACTGGTGAAATTCCGGGCAATACCAAATTTGTGATTGGAAGAACGTAACATGTCTGCTTAACCTCCCAATAATATTTAACACACAAGTGTGATACGAATCAGTCATAAGAGGGCCAGAAAGCAACGACAATCCCTGCATTTTGGAGAGGCAATAGCAGTGAGTTTCTTGGTTGTAATTCAGCACGAGAATAAAAGGATGCAGAACGTACTTCGAAATGAGCATGTGTAATGAACAAAGATAATGAAGTATGAATATCTTATTGCAGAGAAAGTTTCAAACAAACAACAGCCTTGAACTAGCAGAAGGAAATCTTCATGTCGTTCTAACAAGTAATCCACCTGATGTTTTTTGAATCTTCATTAGTTTATTGTTGTGGAATGTTTCGGTACACTGGCTTGAGCTCTTCCTCTGTTTTGGGAAACATCTGCAAGTCATGGGTTGATGTTGGCGCAGACTCCTTTACCTGTAAACAAAGAACGAGATTGTGAAAAATCATTTCAACTCAAATTAATGTCAAAATTGTTGAAATCTACTAAGAAGCTTAGAAGTTAGAACAAACTCTAAAAAAATGAGGTATAATAGTAAATATTTCAAGTCAGTTCTACGTTAGTCATTTCCTATAAAAACCCATTTTTATGAATAGGCAGCTTACGATTGACATGGTTGTGGTGTTGCATGATGGAATACTAGCAAAACAAAGGTTACAATTCTCAGGAGTTGATGGATCATGCCAACACCATTCAAGATAATGATCTTCCACTGGAAATTCAAAATCCTTCAGGTCCAGAAAAGGCCCTTCATCAAAACTTAGGAGTGTTTGCTGCAACTGGAACTCGTCATCAGCCTGATTGGGTAAATAAAGGTTATTGACTTGACACAGTTCCTCGTTGTTTAGAAGGTCATCCAAGCCACAAAATATTCGTGAAAGATCATTATCAACTTGTTTTTCTGTGAGAGTTTCAGAATGAATGGCTGTATCAGGCATCTGTAAAAAACAGGTATAGTTGTTAAGTATATAATTCCAAATAAAACAACATATTGATCATAGTGATTAAGTGTGTACAATCACTATTGTCGGTGACGTAAGTGAACATAATATGTCAGATCTCTTATTGTTTGTATAACCCTTGTACACAACTTTGTTAAGGAAAGGAAAGAACAGGATATGATGTTAAGCGTTTATTTCAAATCTTGTGTAAATAAGGAAAAAATGTTTCTCTTAAAGAAGTCAAATGCAGGACAAGCAAAAACCAGTTATGAATCACATAATTCATAAATCTAAATAAAATCAAAACCTTTACCACGCGACAAGTTTTTTCTTTCAGTCCAGGAGAATTATCAGCATCCAATGGCAGTTGCAGTAATACTTTTTCAACATCAAGAATATCCTTTACATCATTTGTCACATCTCCGGCAGCAGAGATCACAGGGTGAATGACGGAATCTGAAAGAGAAGGTTGAACATCTTGTCTACCAATATGTGAGAACAAGGGCAAAGAAGTTGCAACATCCTGGTCCTCCACATCATCATTATTCCATTCCTCCTCATTGAATGGTGCTCCATATTGTTCACCATTTTTCGGACCTGGGCCACTTTTCTCATAGATTTTGCATAACACATATGTACCCTGCATCAAACAGTCCTTAAAAACTGATGAATGTAGTAGATAACATGAATTAGTGAGTGTACCACTGCATATATGAATGGAGCAAGTGCTAAAAAGAACAGGAAAAAAAAGATTATGTACATAAGTTTTTTTTTACTCCCATCCCGTCAGATGTCCTACAATTACACAGAAGCCTTCTATTTTGAAGCTCTTGACTTGATAATTCTAAACATTAATTAGTGAATCGGCTATAAACATGACAATTTGAAGGAAGTAATGCAATATGCCTTGCAAAGTCCCGGCAAATGTAAATGGACGAAGTGATGGTTGTGTGTGTGTGTGTGTGTGTGTGTGTGTGTGTGTGTGTGTGTGTGTGTGTGTGGGGGGGGGGGGGGGGGGGGGGGGCTGCTGCTGCCTGGCTGATATGACTTTCTTTCATATCCTATCTGCATCATGACTGCCAATTGGTTATAATGGTGTACACTATGTGAAAGACAACTGGTTTAAAATCTGGATGAAGCTAAAATAACAAAACCATATGAAGTGTCTTTCCAACTCAAAACCAATTCATGTTGGGTAGAGGTACCAAAGATCGTAAGGTACAAAATAATTCACATTGTCTAATGTATACTATTATCACGGCCATATTCTCCATACCTCCACCTAGTATCTTGTAGAGTTGTAGGTTATCAAAAACTAGAGAACAAGGGATGGACCATCCTACCATGGATGTTGTTCATTACACAATGAGAGAGAAAATCATCAGTTACAAGGAATCAATTTCAGTTAAGGGCACAAATTAATTCCTGATTATGTTACTTCAAAGTAATACTTGGAATAAGTCGCTATAGAATACTCTATTTTAATCGTTGACCTAGGAGACATCTGAATAATCTAGAGTCTAGACACCTTTAGTTATAGAAAGTGGGACACCTTATGTTAGTAGTAGGAACTGTCGCTCTGAACATTAGTATTCATTGTAGTTGATATTATAGTTACATAAAATGGAGAGAAATAAGTCGCTAACATTCTTATACACACCAAAGACAATATACCAATTACCAAGTAGTAGAACCTGTTACTTCAAAAGCAGATCTTCTGGTGAAGAGTGGCTCCAAACAATGAGGGGAACTTAAATCGGCCTGGTTAAATTCTAACCAAGGGATACTTTTTTCGCTTTTAATATTGAACTTCACCAGAAATTTGAACCACATATAACGTTGGTGATGATATTTTTGCAAGCCTTCAAAAAGACAAGGATTGAAGAACACAAACTGAAAACTGGAAAAATAAATTTAGGTGCAACTCAATAACGAAATTTAGGTGCCCTTCTAAGGAAAAAAGAAGCAGGTACCTGTGAGTAACCTAGGTCTGTTATCAGTTTATCGTCCAGTTTGTACTCATGCATTATCCAATCAGTTCTAGTGCCAGATGGTGCTCTACCAATATGAAAAACCAAAGTTTTCTTCATTCCAACAGTTTGAGAATTATGATAAATTACTCTATCCTTCCCAGTAGTCTTCCAATATCCAAGGTGAGTGGCACGATTTGTTCTTGAACCATTAGCATACTTCCTATCACATGGGCAAAAGAAGTACCACTCAAGATCTCTGCTTTGCAAGCAGGCTCTTTCTGCAGAAAACAAAAGGTAAAGATGATGTCCTTGATAAATTGCACTACTGAAAGTATAACAACAAAATACACTTGCAAAAATCAGGTGATTCACATTAACATTTAATGATATCAGAAAAAATATGTACTCATTCATGAAACCAAATTGACGCTGAAAACTTTTAGGATACCTGCTCATCTACCAGTTTACAGCTTAGACTTACAATATTCCCAGACATATTAGTCTTTAATGCCCCAAAAGTGACCAAAGACGATACTCAATTTGGAAAAATACTAGTCATCTCATTCACTAGTCGCAACTTATCTCCATGGTTAGCCAACTAGGATCCAAAACCCTCACCTTTGAATAATTAAAAAACTTCATCCCATATGGTTGTTTTGCTCCTCCTTGTTAGACACCAGTCTCCACTCACTGAGTCTTAATTTTGGTCAAAGACAATACCAAACCATCAAACAGATGCAGAGTAGAATTGTAGAGCTTCCTTTCATATTCTAGGCTTTAGTTTCCTTCCTGTTTGGACACTATTCACCACAACCTTATTTCCATATGCAAGACTAGTTTGAAGATTGAATAAAGAACTCCCTAATGAAGTAAAGAGTCAATGAACTACTAGGATTCAGATCTTTCATTTCCTTCTTGGCATATCCATACATCCCGTGCTCTGCATTTTTGAAGATGAACTTATGCTCACAAAAGACAAAGACAGTGCTAAAATTCAACAATATCTCCTTTCACTTTTCAACTTCTTCCAATTTCTAGAGCATATTGGGAAGTGAATATCCATGGCCAATGAGGAATATCGTGGCTGAACCCGAACATACTCGGTCACTTTTTTCTTGCCCATCTCTATTGCCACCTTCATTGGCTCAATGGTTGATATGGGCACCTCCCCACCAATGTTGTTAGAGAATGTTGGAACCTACAATTATAAAGAAAATTTTCTACTGAGGTGTGATCAACTTCCGAATTTCTTAACCAAAACAGGAAAAATAAAAGAAAGAAAGAAACCTCACGGGCTCACGGTCACAATTCACAACCACAATTACAACATTTTGTCCCACCAAAAGGGTTGACATAGATTATATGTTTAAAATAATAGAATGTGTTAGTTGGCCAAATGATATAGTAAAATGGCAAAGTTTAAGAACCAAAATCATAATTAACAACTACTGTACAAAAACATATTGTTTTAAAAATCTCAGTAAGTAGCATACTCCAAAGGCTTCAAATGAGAGAAGTTGGGAAAATAAAGAAACGGCATGCAGTAGAAAATTACCTGGAAGATCCCAAGGAGCAAACTTATATAGATCAATATCTGAAATAGCTTCAACTCTAAGTCGTTTTCCCATGACCTTCCTTTTCAGGTAATAAAGAATTAATTCAACATCAGTTGGATGAAAACGAAAGCCCGGAGGCAGAGATGCGTTGAGCATTTATGGGCAGAATAATCTTCAACTTATCCAGGGAGGTACCGATTTTTGCTAGAAAGTGTCACTGAACAGTGTGATCCTTTTTCTCTTGATACTCTTTCTGCTAAAATCCAACTCCTTTCTACAGAACTTATATTAGAAGAATGAGATAAAAGCCGACTGGGTCACAGCAGAGAACTACAAAGTACTCCATAATCTCTATCAAGTGCACTGGCGTAACCTGATGATGCAAGAGCACCACAGCCGGCAACGGTAGGACAAACAAAAATCATATAGAACAGGCCATGTAACGTTCTTTCTTATTTCAAAAAAGTTAACTGACATTTAATGCTGGAGCAAAAACCTGTATTCAACAATCAATCATCTCATAAATCTCAGGGAAATCAAGAAATAATAGGAACATGGAAAGACAGCATGAATAATAGAGAAGAGAACTGACAGAGAAAAACGAAAATGAAGACAAAAAAAGAAACATTTAGGAAGCTAAAAATGCTATTTTTCTCCAAAAAGCTCCTCGAACTACTCATCTCATCTCACATTGTTTCGGAAATCCAACCTTCTCAACAAATTCAAAATTTAGACGCTCAATCTAAAATGTGGAAGGACCTAATATGCAGCACTCAGTAATTCACGGTACAAATAACCACCACCATGCTTCCTAATAAAGGATTTTAGCAACTTTTTACAACCACAGATACCATATCTATCCCCAAGCACTTGCCTTAGCTTTACACCAATGCTGCTCAAAAGTAAGTACAAAAAGCATTAAACCAAAACAAACACCAATTAGGAAAACAGAAGTAATCACTAAAACCGAGAATCCTTGAAGCACAAGAAAGGAAGGAAGGAAGCGACCACAATTGCGCAAACAACACAAAGATGAGACACTCACAAACCTAGCTCAATCTGAATGCTGCTAAAGCTTAAGTGATACCAATCAAAATCCTCAACAACAACAGAAAACTTGGTTTGAAAGACCTAAAATTCCACAGCACAAAGGCAAGCAACTGAACAACCACACTCATCCGACCCCACCCAACCCATTGTCTTCCTCATTTCTTAACTAAGACAGACTATGGTGTAATATGCAAGTGCACTTATCTCGTCGATCAAAGGCAAGTAACCAAGCACACCTTTACTTTCCTTATTACCTTTCAAATAAATAAATAAACATGCAAGTGCATTTTTACTATCTTTACCATACGGATTGAATCCTCATTGGAACCAAAAAACCACAACCCCTCTTAACATTCACTATCTCTTCAGACCGGCTTACACCGCTCCAATCACAAACAACCACACACATTTACACCCGAACCATGCACCAAATTTACACCCGAACCGCAAAACCTTGAGACTCAAACACCACCAATGCAAGCAAGCAAGCACACAATACCGTCCTCATCGCACAGATTGAATCCTCACTGCGATAAAAAAATCACAACTTCACTTAGCACAAACAATCTCCTCAAACTTTTTAGAATCAAACAACCAAACCTATCTAACCCCAAACATCACACGCACACGCACACGCACACGACAAGAACTTTATCCTTATCGTCCCAAAACCAAACCAAAAGCTTATAATCTAAACACCTCAAGTGCACTTATCACTTCGACCAAAAGACACAAATGCACCTTTCTATCATCACAGAGCTCAAATCGAAGAAACACAACTTCACTTTCTACAAACTCTCTCTCTCTCTCTCCAACCAAATCCATCCAACTTTTCATCTCGATTTCCAAACCAAAATCTTAAGATCGAAACACCTAAATGCACTCAAATCGAACAAACACAACTTCTCTTTCCCCATCAAACCCTAACTCCCCCAACATTGCACCATCCAAGCAACAACACACCGACCGAAACACGGATATTTAACGAATCGAAGAAGCTAAAGCAAGAGCAGAAAGAAGAATTTAGGGCTTGGGGGATTTAGGGTTTGGACGGCTTACGAGAACGAAGGCGAGTGACGGGAAGCGGAGACGAAAGTGGAGGAGAGAGTGATGGAGTCGAGGGGGTATTTATAGTGGAGGGTCGAGTCCACTCCCGCGTGTTGAAGAAGCTTGCTTGGGTTAAACTTGGACATCATCAGGTCGATATCAGCCGTTGGATTTGATACCTGCGGTGGGGATCTGGTTTGAGTTGATCCGTGTTAGTTATATTAGAGCAGGTTTACAACCTTTTTGGGGGAGTTCGATTTTTTACGACTTTTAATTGGTATCTTTTTCTGTTGCTTTTTAGCTGTTTTCATTTGGGAACCCTTTCATTTGGGCTGCATGTGTTGTGGTGTACGATTTCTCTTTTTTAGTAATTTTATGGTGGTACATGTATTCCGAAAATGCAATAATTAATATTTCAAGCTCTGCTGCAATGTTTGTCTTTTCAAAGAAACATATATTTTGTTTCTTTCGGAGAAACCGTGGATATCTTAGAATCTAGAGGGTCATGGTTAGGAATTAATGGTTCGTTCGTACGGAATTGGCGGATAGATTCTTTTGAAAAATAGAGTGCAAACTATTACATTAAAATACACTTAATTACAGTTTGCCCACGTGAACTATGCATTGATATAACTTTGCCCTCCTGAACTTTCAAAGTTAACAGATACCTCCCCTGAACTTCAATTTTGTAACACTTTGCCCCCTGAACTTCAAAAACTCATTATTTAACACACATTCGACATTTTTTTTTCTAATTTTTTTTGTTGTATCCCTAATACACTTCTAAACCTATATTTACGTGAAAGTTTGGATCGAAACGGAGGTCGGATATGGTTGGAATTTGGGTCGGATTGAGTGTCAAACAGACCCAAATTCCAACCATATCCGACCTCCGTTTCGATCCAAACTTTCACGTAAATATAAGTTTAGGAGTGTATTAGGGATACAACAAAAAAAATTAGGAAAAAAAATGTCGAATGTGTGCTAAATAATGAGTTTTTGAAGTTCAGGATGGCAAAGTGTTACAAAATTGAAGTTCAAGGGAGGTAACTATTAACTTTGAAAGTTCAGGGGGTCAAAGTGATATCAAAGCATAGTTCAGGGGGCAAATTGTAATTAACCCTAAAATATATCATATAACATTAACATACTTTAACAAAAAAATATGCATATAATATTTTTTTGGTTATACATATATTAAAAAAATACAGACGACAGAAGAATAAAAGATATAGTTAATCATGTATTGTCAAGAGTACTACCGTTACATGTGTAATCATGTTTTTCTATAAAAAATGACTAATCATGTTTGATTTAGCTCTTGGGATGCTAATTTACGCGGGGGAAGGTTGCATGTTGCTGGAAGGTGGGAGAACATGGAATCCAAGGATTGGGTCCTGGAATAAATTTTTTGAACTGCTAAACATCGCCCCAAAATTACTTAAATCGCCCCTTGAAATTACCAAATTGCCCTTCCTCCTATTTTTGCTTATATATCTCACAATTTCACTCTTTTTTCAAAACTTTCTCTTCCTATACCTACTACACAAGATTACGAATGTCTCGGAGGCCAGGGAAGCAGCCAGCAGTTCCCCCGGTGTACCCGTATGAGGTAACATTACGTTATTTATTTGTTTTAAAAAAAAAAAAAAAAAAAAAAAAGTCGTCGGCGTCCGAGGGAGACGCCCCCCGCATGGGGCGGGCGTCCGAGGAAGCCGCTCCCCCTATGGGGGGAGCGGCTTCCGAGGACGCCCGACCCATGCGGGGGGCGTTTCCCTCGGACGCCGACCCGAAGCGGGAGACGTCTGCGGAAGACGTCTCCCCGATGGGGGAGACGTCTTCCGCAGACGTCTCCCCGTAGGAGGAGGCGTCTCCGACAGACGCCTCCACCTTGCGGGAGGCGTCTCTCGCAGACGCCTCCGCCTTTTTTGTTTTTTTAATTAATAAATATCATAATTACTTTAATAAATAGTGATAAATCAAAAAAATTAATTTAACAAATTCTTTTTAAGTTTAACATTTGTGATATTTAGTTTTAACAAATTTTGATTTAGTTTATATATTGTTTTAATTTAGTTTAACAAATTTTGATTTAGTTTAACAATTTTGATAATTAAGTTTAACAAATTTTGATTTAGTTTAACAATTTTGATAAATATGATAATTTAGTTTAACAAATTTAACAAATTTGTATTTAAAATTTCAATAAATAGTCATCGGGTCACAGTGGAGGGAGAGGCAAGTCGATACCATTACACGCCTTCCGTTCTTTAGAGGATGATTCAGCACCGCGTCATCCACGTAGACGGGGGATATCTGCTTCGGTCAGGAGGGAGAGGGAGGCATTACGTCGTCGTGAGGAGGAGGATGATTCCTTCGATGATGAGCATGTAGATAGTTTCGACGACGAGAGCGACGATGATGGCCCGTATGATGTGCGGCCGGAGGTGGAGAGGCAGGGGGATTATAGCGGAGGACGTGGTCGAGCGGGTACTTCTACTTCCGCCGGATGGATGGTGCGGAAGGGTAGGGGTGGGAGGTTTACGGCCGGGGATTCGAGCTCGTGCACTGTTGATCCCCGCGCTCAGAAGAAGAAGAGGGTCCAGGACGATTCTTGGATCGTGAGCAGTATGACGCCTGGTGGTCCTTTAGATGGGAGCGTCATTCCTAGTTTCTGGGGTCACATTGCTAGACGGATCTGGGACGGAGAGGATCGGAAGGTTCTGAAGTGCCAGAATCGGCACAGAGCCTGTACAGCACTACAGGGTTGGCGGTCTACACTGAGTGCTGATATCAGAGAGGAGATTAGTGCCACGCATTTGGGGCACTTACCGTACAGCATGTTCCCTTATCTCGACATGCCTTTGATTTCGGCGTTTGTGGAGCGGTGGCAGCCTGACACCAACACTTTCCACATGCCTTTCGGAGAGATGACGATCATGCTTCACGATGTTTTCCAGATCCTGCGACTTCCTGTGGATGGTCGTCTGGTTAGTGCTCAGGGGTCGACGTCTGAGCTGAGGTGTTATGTGGCAGAGTTGCTTGGTGTCACACCTGATGGTCTGGCGAGAGATACAGCTTTATGGAGTGGTGGTGGTGTCGGCATCGACTCCCTTGAGGACCTATGCAGACGGGCACGACCTCCGCGGGCCGATGATACACAGTTGACGGCGTACCTATTCTTGATGCTCGGAGCCGTCTTGTTTGTCGACAAGAGTGGTTGTCGGATCAGACCACGCGATCTACTGGAGGCTAGGGACCCGGAGACCGTTCGTGAGTACTCGTGGGGGTCAGCGACGTTGGCATACCTGTACCGGCAGCTTGGGATAGCTAGCCGTGCGGATTGTTCTGGGATTGCAGGTTGTCTTACGCTGCTGCAGGCGTGGATATACGAGTACTTTCCTGCATTCCGCCCGCATCGTGAGCGGAAGATTATCGACGAGGGTCATCCACGTTCGGGTATGTGGGTTGTCCGGAGCGAGGACAAGAGCGATGGACGATTGCGTTCCATCCGCGCACGGCTAGATCATATGACTGCATCAGAGGTATCAAACTTTACACCATTTATTTAATTTTAAGATGTATTATTATTAATGTGTTAAACTTTAGGTGGAGTGGTTACCCTATGGTCCTGACCCAGCAGCGGATGTCCCGAGGACTTTATTGATGGGTCTTATTCGTTATCGGGATATCATAGAGCCTTATATGCCCGATCGGGTCTTGCGTCAGTTAGGATATGTTCAGGTGATCCCGGTTGACATCCCGACACCAGAGCATGCGGTGCGGTCTGCGACAGCAGCGACGTACGACGTCAGGTTCCCCGCTTCTACAGCGGAATCGACTTGGCGGACATTTCCGAGATCATGCCGATTGTTCCTTGGCGACTTCAGACGTAGTCGCGACCCCTCCGAGTGTGATGCACGTTATCTTGATTGGTTCGGTACTTACTCACATCCTATCATCGTCCGTGGTGCCTCCCGGAGAGCAGATCGACCACCAGATAGGACGTGTGGCGATCTGGTAATTTTTTCATTTTATCTAAATTTATTTGTACCGTATAATTTGTTAATGTACGCTAATGTTAATGTTATGTGCAGTGGATGGGTAAGATGATACGGGCTGTAGACCCAATCTTGCAGATGAGGGATGAGCTGCCAGACGATGCCAGAGCTGCATGCGGAGATGTGGATCAGATCATACAGTCATGGCATACGCAGTTAGGCATCTCCGACCATGATTCGGATGATGAGTAGGCTGATCTGTTGTACCGTACTCTTAGTATTTGTATTTATATTTGTTTATCTGTTGTACGCTTAGTATTTGTGTTTGCTTATCTGTGGTACGCTTAGTATTTGCATTTATATTTGTTTATCTGTTGTACGCTTATTATTTATTATTTGTGTTTGTGTTTGCGAACATGTCGTACGCTTATTGTTTGTATTTGTGTTTTGCTTATCTGTTGTACCCTTATTATTTGTATTTGTGTTTGATAACCTTTCGTACTATTATATATAATGCAAATAAAGCAAACATATCAAAAACATATTACATAATAAAGCAACACTATATAATGTACAAACATATCAAAACATATTACATAATTATACAAACATATCAAAACATATTACATAATTGTTGCCAATATGCTATCCTATGTTGGTACTCCAGCTCCCATCCAATAACACTCTCATCTCGTATTTGATACCACAGAGTCGCTATAGGAGGTACGGGGAATCCCTCATTCAATTCCAAACGAATGTAATGAGCGTAACTCCCTAAATGAGCAATAATCAACTCTCTGCACGGTCTCGTCACGGTAGGCGGACTCTCCCAAGGTAGAACTGTAAGACATGGGTACAACGAACCATCATTTCCGAGAGAGAAGAACATAACTGCACACTTGTAAAAATTTGCAATGGGAAACAAGTCCGTCCACGTCTCCATATAGTGATTCTCGCCACAAGGTCCCCCGCCCCAATTAATCCGGTGACGAGCCTCCGCCACACCGTCGTAGTATACGTGCTCATAAAAAGATGGGTTCGCAGCTATCTCATTTGAAATCGAACGACGGGCGAGTTGCCAATTGTCTTCACCACCGTGGAAAACATCGGCGACACATCGAAATCCACAGTTTCCATCAGCACGTACATCATTCCACTGGTGTAGGAATGGCATAATGATTCCTGGAATTCTATCTCCATATGGGAAGTCGTCTACGTCAGCCCGCCCAGTCACTACAATATGAACAAAAAATACAGTTAGATATAATAACAAAAGATACATATTTACTGAAATAAATAACAAAATAATAATAATAATAAATGTAAGGATGGTATACCTGATCCTCCTCTCACTGACGAAGAACCAGAAGATCGACCACGACCTTTGCTTCCACTACCGGAAGAACGACCACGACCTCTACTCCCACTACCTGAAGATCGACCACTACCTCGCTCTGCATACTCAAACGCACTAGGGTCCCGTCGTGTCGACTTTCCCCTTGGTCGACCTCGTAGCTTTGTTTTTACTGCAGGCTCTTTCAAATTCGAATGTTCGGGGTGTAGCTGCTCGAATAAAACCCGAGAGGCAGATCGAATTACGGTAGGGTCACTTCCTGCAATCTCATCAACCAGACTGCGAAAATGTTCGGCGTCTTGAGCTGCCTGAGACACAAACTCTGCGTTCCCGGCTCCTTCCCCAATGACAAGTGTCCTCCAGAACGAATGAATCTGCTCTAAGTAAATTCCGTTTTCTGATTCAAGACATCCACGGATGGTACATGCGCAAGGTATCCCATGAGAAGTCAGAAAAGCGCACTCGCAACGATATTCAACTTCATCATCTAACTGTTGCATTCTCTTCACCTCCTGACTCAGCAACTGCAAACAGTGATGCGAAACTCTACCATTTATGTGACGATATAGAGAATGTCCGAAATTAGTCAAATTTCGCCGTCTCGAGTCTTCAAGAAAGTTTCGAATATTCGTCAGCTGCATTTCAGTAGCCGCGTTGACGCGCTCGAAAAGAGTGTCCAGAGCTGCAGTCGATGTAGAAATCCACTCTTTTAGAGCCGAATGAGCACTTTCGACCCTACAATTCGTGGTGTTCCCAAAATGAAGGACTTTGTTCGTCCAATTCAGCACAAACTTTTCTTTATGCACTAACCACGTGGTGTCCAGATACTCCGTGATAGCCGGCCACGATCTATACAAATCTTTCAGAGCATACACAGCTCTATCATACTCGGCTTCTGAAGTAGAAAGCATGATCTTCCTCCATCTTCCACGCCTCAAAGTCTCTGCCATCTCCTTATTCTTGCCGAATACGTGGTACGCGTAATTCAATACGTCTTTGTTGATGTGCCATGTGCAGAGTAAATGAGCAGAGTCTGGAAAAACCTCTCTCACTGGTCGCATAAGGCCTAACTCCCGGTCTGTTATTATTGCAGTCGGGCTGACAGTCCCCAATAACAGATCTCTCAACTTCTCCATCACCCACAAATAACTGGAGTAAGATTCATCCATCAAAATCGCATATCCAATAAGGAAATTCATGTTTGCTGGTGTGACCCCAATCATTTCGAACAAAGGCATCTTATACTTGTTCGTCTTGTAAGTCGAATCCATGCAGATAACGAAAGGATATGTCCGCAACAACTGGACTGACGTCGGATGTGCCAAAAAAGCGTGAGTGACGACATCAGTTTCTGGATCCGCCATAATCCAATGTAAGTACTCACACTGCACTGCTTGGTAGAGAAACTGCTGGACGGGATTCCGATCTTCAGATTTTGTCCTCCTCATGTAATCTCTGAAATTATAAATATGCCTTTGATTTGGATTGTCCTCCGGGAATTTTTCTTTTACTGCCTTCAAGATGTTCCGTGGTTTTGCTTGCGCCTCTGTCATATCACGAACAATCTTCTTCGCCCCAGAACTTAGACCACTAATTTGACGATGACCCTCTGGATAAACTGCCAGTCTGTGGTTGTGATGTCCGTGAGCACTATTAAAAACCAAAACCCATCCATCACGATCTCGTCGCTCCACCACTTTTATTAAGAAACGGCAACCGCAACCCTTTCTTTTGGTGTTTCTTCGAAGTGCAGTATCCATATCCCGAGACTCCATTTGATTTCGCCGGTCGCATCTCAAATAACAATCCATCCGACTATCTGATCTTGTTTTGTACGACGACACGACCAAAAAAAACCCAGCTCCGATAGCTACTTGTTTGGCCCATTTACATGCTTCATCGATTGTTGCAAAGATTTGTGTAGTTTGAAATAACTCACTGTAATCCACTCCATCACCACCGAAATCTGGAACCTACAAAAATAAAATCAAAATTAAAAAAAATTAAAAAATAAATTAGAAATTAAAAAATTTCAAAAATAATGTCGAAAATAAAAAAACAAAATCAAAATCAAAAAAAAAAAAAATAGGCGTCTGTGTTACGCGCCTGCCCCATGGATGGGGCGTCTGTGTTAAACGCCTTCCCCAACGGTAAGGCGTCTGCGTAGGACGCCTGACCGAAGGGAAGGGCGTCTACTACAGACGCCTTACCCATGGGGAGGACGTCTACATAAGACGCCTATCCCATGGGGGAGGCGTCTGCGTTAGACGCCTAGTCCATGGGGAGGGCGTCCTACGCAGACGCCCTCACCATGGGGGAGGCGTCTAATGCAGACGCTCGGCCCAAAATTTGCCCCGCGCCAGGCTTACCTCACCCGATGCATCACCCTCGTTAGACATTTTCGTGGTGTTTTTACTGATAAATTATGAATATACAAGACCATATGCCTTATTTATAGACACGGGACGATATGGGTATTAAATATATTGTTAAGGGCAATTTGGTAATTTCAAGGGGCGATTTAAGTAGTTTTGGGGCGACGTTTAGTAGTTCCCTAAATTTTCAAGGCCTTCTGCAACAAGTCAGACTAACTTCTTCTGCAAGTCTAGGACTAGGCGAGCGGGACTTCCTTCAGATGTTTACATTGGGATTAGGACATCAAACACCCCCATTGGTGTCAAATGGATTACATTTTGAACATGGAAGAAAATTGATTACATTCATGAACACCTCCATTTCATAAATCCTTGAAGCTACAAATAGAAGAACAAAAAGAAGTCCAAAAGTACTACAAAATTAAAATATATTACCAAATAATGAGGTGAAATAACAACTAGATTCATCTATCAAGAACACACAAGAGGTGGACTTCTAATACAAGGAACACTTCTTGTCACCCAAGCAACAGTTTGGGGTTCCAAGTAAAATTAACAGGCTTTCACAAGCAAATTACAGGAGAGGATGTTTTTCCAACAAAAAAGGAAGAAAAAAAAACAAGGGAGTACAGATATCATAGTAATACCAACATGCAGAGTGTCATTCCTTGTTCAGTGCAGAACAAAACAACCTTCAGTAATGACTTTGGCTGCTGCTGGGGGAGCTTGAGGCTGGAACGTATCACCAGTGTTCTCGTTCTTGTTCTCTTCCACCTTCATCTCAACCAACCCAATTGCCTCGAAGATGTACGCTTTCACCTCCTCGAATCTTGCCTCAGAGAGAGAGACCTCGGCTAGGAGCCTCCAGGCGTAATCCTCTGATGCTTCATCGTAATCCTGCCTTCTCTTCAGCACCATGTGCCCACTGATCTCCCAGACAGCAGGGTTCACTTGGGTATCCAAAATTTCTTGACTCACTTCTCCAAGTGCCTGTTTCTCGGCATAACACTGCAAAATTTTCAAAGAACATGGTCTGTTCAGTGCTCATGGTGTTAAAATAACAAATTTTGATACTACTTGCAAGAAGGCAATAAGAACAAATCAACCTAAGCTCATATACAAGTGCAGTGCATGCACTATCCATTGTTAAATTAGAAACAATGTCATCTACAACACACTTGCATTCTACAGCTCAATACGATTTAAGGCACAAGATGAAGTACCTGTGGGAAAAGAAAGATCCTCCTTCCACAATCTGATATCAGGACATTGAAGGGAATGTTGCTTTCCTGGAGGCAAATGCAAGCACCGGATACCACATCTGAAAGATCCTGTAAGCTGTTTCCACCTTCAAAAACAAAACCCCTCACTGGGTAGCCCAACAAACTGGAGATGGTCACTCCCCGCTTGTGTGGTACATCAGCTATGGCTATCTCTGCAGTTGGAGCTTTCTCAACTGGAAATGGAACTGACAAGTAATATGCCTGTTGCAACAGAAAAATAAAGACCCATTTCACTTGATCAGCATCATTAGAGTACACACAAAAAGAAAATCACATACACCCATTGCACAATTTATCTGAAGAAGAAAATTACCTGGAAGTGCAGGTGGTTGATCGTGGCAAAAGCGCCCAAGCTATTGTAACCCAATCGAAAGTATGGGCTCCCTGCCTCCACTGCCATGTGAAGTGCAAATAAGAAACTCTCAGGGTCAATCCGCTGAGCCAAACCCTCAGAAACACGGGGAATCAGGAGAACATGGCCGTATTCAATTGGACTAACCTGGCAAATTAGAACATAAAAATTTTAGTTGAATAACATACAAAAACTCCAATTTCTCTGTTGTTTATGAATGTCAATAGCTTACATTGATCGCAAGAACATTGGTAGGACCTTCTTTGTTGATCGAGGCCTTCTCAAAGTAGTGAGCCTTGCCATCATTGCTAGCTTCAAAACGAAGGAGTACTTCTTCCTGGCCAACTTTGGTGAAGTTGAACTTCTTTGGGTCGAAGGGCTGAAGTACACAATCAACACGAAACTCAGTGGGGCGCTTCTTCAGATGGCGGCCCTCGTTCAGTTGTGCAACAAAACCATGATTTCCAGCAATAATCTTGGTCTCACAAGCAGTAACATCATAACGAAACAGACCCCTGCTCATCCTATCCTCCCACTACAAATAGGAAACAGAATACAATTAAGATTTTTTATCCATAACACAATACACAAGACTAAATAGAGACTAGAGGTCAATATGAAGCAAGATTGACATATTCACCTGGCCCAGCACCAAGGTGTTGAGGAAGTCAATTGGAAAATCCTCATCAGGTTTGGAGGTCTCCTTTGGCAAAGCTTTTGGTCCCCTCTTGAACTCATAAAGTGGAAGCATTGAGACTGCAACAAACAATTTAAACATGTATATTAATATTAAGTAAACATCAACTATATTATTCAACAAAAATCTCAAAAGACAAAAAACACCAAAGGAAAGGACTTTAAAGCCGTTTTGGCATGATATCTAAAGCCCTAATGAGACCTATTTTTACAGGATACCATTTTTTAGGCTACAGTTTAAAACATTATTGTGAAACCTCTAAAGGTTATTACCCAAGCCCAAAGAATCTTTTACACTGTTAATCTGTTATATGTTTACCAAAATAAACCTCTTAAACAATTGATTTCTCACTTTCCAATCAACATACTATATATTGACAATTGCCCGGCTGGCTTGGCAAAAAAGTTATTTTTTCCTTAGAGTCTACCACCAACCACCGAAGAAAACCAAGCAAACCAAATCAGCCAGTCAATTTATAAGACCCAAAATACAAAACAGCCTAAAACGTTAATACTACATGAATTCCACCCAAGATCCAAATTATCTATAGTTCCCTAATCCCTTCGTTATAGAAAAAAAAACTCCTACATCCCATCTTCTAAACACCATCAATCATGCAAACTTGAACCAATGAAGGAATTCAAAAGAGAGAGAAAAATCATTTTTATTCCAATCGAAAACCTTCCATCTACCAATGGCCATCAATTCAAATCAACAAACGCAAACAGAACCAATAACAAAAGATCCAAACTTTTTCAAGTAAGAACCCAATCTACATTCCAAGACACGGAAAATTAAAAAATTCCCAATTCATCCAATACGGCCCAATACATGCGAGCAAAAAAAACCAGGAAAAAAATTCAAAACATTCCAAGAGTTCCAAAACCAGACGTCCCATCTTCCAAACACTACCAATTCAAACAAACAGATCCAACAACGAAAAGAACGAAACTTTTCAAGTAAAACCCCATCTTCATTCCAAAAACAAAAAGATCAACACTTTTCCATCGAAGACCCATTTCAATTACAGAAGAACCAAACTTTCCAAACAAAAACATCAAAACCAATCACCACTCACATATCCAAAAACCCAAAAGATCCAAACTTTTCCATTAAAATCCCATTTTCAATCCAAACCAAACCAATAACAAAACAGATACGAACTTTCCAATTAAAACCCAATTCCAAACTATCGAAACCACTCACCAATAACAAAAATAACCAATCACATATCCAAAAAACCAAAAATCTAAAAAAAACTCACCAGGCAAGCAACAGTTCCCGAGGCAATTCCTCCCACACCCACCACCACCCCCATCCTCCTCCTGGTAATTCGACACCACCGTCGGCACCCTCTTAAGCGTCAACATCCTCCAAACAAAAAAAACTAACTTTCTTCTATACAACCCTAAAAAACCACCACTCCCTTATCCTCTACACCACCTCCGGCCAAAAAGAGCAGATCGGACGGACTCCCCCCTTCGGATGGCAACGCTCCGCGCCCGCCGTGCGGGGACGGGCTCCTATTGGACAGCGCGGGTCGGGTTCCCCGCCTGCCGGAGCAACGACCAGCCGTGGTGGAGCAACGCGGGGAACTGGGCGGGATTGGGGGTTGAGATTCGAGTTAGGGTTAGGGTTTGGGGATGGGAATTGGGGGGTTTTATAGGAGGGAGTGGGAATGGGAATGGGAATGGGAATGGGATTTATTTTTTTTTTGGAGGGAGGAGAGGGGAATATTCGAGTGTGGATAGGGAGTTTGGGGTCGGAGTTGGAGGGAATTACGGATTAGCCATGGATGATTTGTTGGTTTTTATTTTTATTTTTAAATAAAAAGAGGATTAAATGGAAGAAAATCTATATTAGTGGAGACGAGGATTGAACATCTGACATCAGCCACATGAGATACTTTACATATGTATCACGTAGATGTTCATTATTTTTTTGTTGGTTGTTGTACAATGTTCAGTTGGAAGGTCATAAGGTACTAATGAACTACTCACATGTATTAATTTGTTGGGTATTCTACGATTTTTTGGGAGTGTTTTAAATGTTTTGAATGGGGACTTGTGGTTGTTGTGGCATTTAGTAATGTGTTTCTAGAAGTGAGGGTTTGTTTGAAAATAAATGTATTGATTAACACGTTTTGGAAGAAGGGGAATTCATGAAAATTGGAACATAAATCGTGCGTGAACAATTGGTGGTGCATAATGCAGGAAATTTGTTAGTGCCCGAGTCTTTTTTACGTATTTTATATTTTTTTATTAAATCCTAACATCAAAATCAAAATTGTGATTTGGTTCAAGATAAACTATTGCTAGCAATCTAACAATTGAATCATCTTATATGATAACTAGTGGGTTTTGTGCACGGGAGAGTCCCACGGAAATCAAAAGAAAAGAAAATATTTTCTCTTTGCCCCCTGAAATAAGGATTGTTTGTGTCTCTTGGAATTCAATCCTACTTTTCATTGCTTTTCGTGGTATTAATATTTTTTTCCTTTTTTTCTTTCTCAATGTTTGATGTCGAAAACAACAGAAATCTATCGTATGGTCGACAAGCAACCCTTCGATCCACCAAAATCAACGGACGAAACACATTTTGGTCCACCCAAATCCTTAACTTGAATCACCAATTTGGACACTAAAATTCATTCGGTCGTCCATTCGCGTTTGCTTGGAAAAATTCCAATCTCTTAACTCGAATTCTAATTTCGGTCCACCGACATATTTTCTGTTGGATCGTGTGGATATGGGTCCACTAATCACTATTAATCTAATTACCTACTCGTTTTATCGATCAAGTTATATGCAGCAGAATTTAAAGCAAACAAGCAAGTAAAGGAAGGATAATGCAAACCACAAAAGACGCGTCGGTTTTTATAGAGGTTCGGCACCCCACCCGGGTCCTAGTCCTCTCTTGTAAGCTCAGCTCGACTCCGCGAGCTCCGCCTACGTCTTCACTAACCACTCCCCGTTCTGGGCCGGGAGAGAACGTCTTTTACAAAACAAACTCCGCGAACAACCTCGCGAACTTGACTTTCTTCTCTCACAATCCGAGAGGAACACTTCGGGCTTTCACCGAAGTCCTTGCTTCTTGAACAAAGGTTGAGTGGAACAACACTCTCTAAATCTTGAGCACACTTGAGTAGGATTAAGGAATTGATCACTAAAGTGTGGACATTGAGGTTTGGAGTGTTTGAGATTCTCTCTAAAGTTTGGGACAAGTTTGTAGTGGGAGAGTTGTGTTAAAATGTGTTTTACAACTCCTTATATAGTCATTAGAGAGAATAGAGCCATTGGGATTGATTGGGTAAGAGTTTACGTGTGATTACACAAAACAGAAAACGCAGGACCCAATTCTGGCTGAATTCGGTCGACCGAAACGGGAAGAACGGTCGACCGTTTGGCAGTTTTGCACAAAGTTCGGTCGACCGGTTAAGCAACGGTCGACCGCTCAACGCTACGACTTAGGTACACTTAAGTCATCGGTCGAACACCTAAAGGGGAACGGTCGACCGATTTGTACCGGGC
Organism: Triglochin maritima; assembly: GCA_963682175.1. Taxonomy (NCBI): domain Eukaryota; kingdom Viridiplantae; phylum Streptophyta; class Magnoliopsida; order Alismatales; family Juncaginaceae; genus Triglochin; species Triglochin maritima. The sequence goes on from OY821781.1 coordinate 1,486,312, forward strand.
ACTTTGGGGTTGACAAACAAATAGATATTTGGTCGACCGAAACAGGTCTAGCGGTCGACCGATTTGAGGTTAGCACAAAGCAAATATATATGCAATGCAATATGTGTGCTACTCTACATGATCATAATTAAGATTAGGTTAATTAAATCATCAAAACATAGATTAAGACCAAAAAGCCAACATTTTCATCATTCGTGTTTCGGTATCCAAACCGGTCGGAAATTATTTGTCTAAACATGCATAAACAATAGAATTCAGTCAAATGTATTTAACTTTCCATTTGATTCTATTTTCTTCTGTTCTACTGCTAAAATATATTTTGCGATTTTTCTTTCTTTCTTCGCTTCTTTTAATTAAATTATATAACCATGTTCAATGCCAACAAAGAAGATAAAAGACTAATCTATCCTTGATTTATCATACTATCGACCCAAATGCCTAGTTAGGAAGCCTTAGGCCAATATATGGACCACATGGTTATAACTAGTTAATTCTGTTTATTTCCAAGGTCAGAATTGTTGAATATTGGCTTATATTTGTTAAGGATGCAAATCCAGGAAGAGTCAGTCGACCGGATTGGATTCGGTCTACCGACGCACAACCTAGGAAATTTTGGCGAAGACGGGTCGGTCTATCGAATTGGATTCGGTCCACCGAACCGAAGATTCCAGGCACTCTGTGTGCAGCTGGGATCGGACGATCGAATTGGATTTGATTCACCGTCAGAAGGTAACAAGTACTTCGGAACAACAGGTTCGGTAAACCGTTGGGGAGATTTTTGGTGTTCCGAGAATCTGAAAAGTGCTTGTCCAATTTGGCACAGTCCACCGAGGGGTGCAATCCGTGTTTCGAGTTAGTACATTGTTAGATCTCCTCCCAACAAGAATAAGAGTTCAGAGCCCCCTGATAAGAGTTGAATAAGAGTTCAGAACCCCATGATAAAAGTTGATCACAAGCTCACGATGAAGATGGAATCAAAGATGAAGAACAAATTGGTGAGGTGTTAGTCAACAGGGGTTGTATTGGACCTATTGGTTAGGTGATGAACATGATTTCAATGCCGACCCCAAACTCGGTTTGGAGGATCCAAATGCAAGGGTTAAAAAATTCAAATTGATCAAAATCAAGAAGATATATATAAAATAAGTGAATTTCTTAAAATCCAGAGAAAGTCACTCGACCCCTTATGCGGTGCTGCCGGTATAAATAACTCAAAACGATTTCCTAAGGCAAAATTAATTAAACAACTTCGTAAGGAATCCACCAAGGGTATTTTGGGGTAAAAACTTTGAAGAAATTGCTTTCTTATTTTATGAGAATAAATAATTGTTGAGACAACGACCCTTTGAATTATAATGCATGGTAGGGGTGGAGTCGAAATAATTATAAATGAATGGTGAGAGATATATGGCATAACATAAAGAAGTGATATGTTTTTTTTAATATAAAATACATGGTGGATGATAAATAGGTAGAGGTGGTTGGTTTGTGTCCAATGCCATGCAAATTAAACATGCGGTCCGAAAGAAGCACGAGATCGCATTGTCGGGAGATGAGTTTGCTCTTTTGGGTGTGTGTGGTCGTGGACTTTCTTGTTTGCGGCAAGTTCTTGATTGGAAGGATGGGTGGTCGTTATTCCACGTAATTTGATAAAATCTACGGACGTGTGTCTTCTTATGACTAAACATATCTCTTTTGGGCATCATTGCAAGAGTGGGAAGAGAGTGGCCTTGTGGGACTTCGTCTTTTTAAGGAAGTGACCCGCCCCGGGCAAATATGTGATGTGTATGATGTATCAGTGTGATGATTTTTATTTTTATGATACTAATGCTATTTATATATATATATATATATTTAACCTTAATTTGAAATCTCAAACAAGTGAATAAAAATGCTGAGACTCAAAACTCTAATCTTATCCATCTCATCTTAAGATTGATGATCCCCCAACAGAATCTGACCCAGGTTGATGGTCATCGATTTTTGGAACCAGAACCAACATATCATTAATTTCAAAGATTAAGCATTCATGTTTACTTCACAAGTATTGTCTCAGAAGCGCACTCCTGTGGAAAATTTGTAAAACAAATTGACCCCATGATATGTATTGCTAGGGTAGGTATATTCTTGACTTCTTTTTTTGACTGGATATGGTTCACGGAGAAAATTTGAAAATGTAGTTTGCAACTTTGCATTGATAAGAAGTTTAAGATCATCGTTCCTAAAAAAAGCTTTGCCAGTCATTAACAGTTAACACCTTCGGTTGCCATTGAGATTGTATAGTCACCTCAGTATCTTTGGACAATAAATACTTCTGCAACTTCTAATCCGAAACAAAATGCACATAACAGAAACAAAGCGTATATTTGTCCGTTATCTTCATCATGTAGTTTAAAGACCACCATACTCCTGTTTCCAAACATTTACGGGAGAGCCAGAGCATGAAAGGCAAATTTGAGAAATAAATAGTACAAGTGCATCCAAATAAGAAATAGAAACTACTATGGATGATCAGCGGGAATGAAGCCCAACGGTGTTTGTCTACTTCCACAGTTTCCTCAGTGACATGTTCTTCTCGGTTTCCTTCTTCATGACCTTGGCCACTGCCATCTCGAAGTCTTCCTGAGTCACATGAACCCTCCTCTCCCTCAAAGCAAACATACCTGCTTCCGTGCACACCGCCTGCAAATATGGCACTCTGAAGTTAAAGAGTTTGGATGGTATGTGCAGAAGTCATTTAATAATTCCACCAAGAATTTAAAACGAAAAATACAAAAAAGTTCAGCTCAAGGGTGGAAAGCATATAGCGCAGTGAAATAGTAACCAATCAACCACGAGAGAGAATGACAACTTGAGGAGATTTACCTTCAGTTCAGCACCAGAGGCACCATTCATCTTCTCGGCTATTTTCTTAAGGTCGATGCCACGCATCAAGTTCATCTTCCTCGAATGGATTTTTAGGATATCCCAGCGAGACTGAAATATTGGTAGATGACATTGATTAGGCCTTGCAAGGATAGCATGAATCAAGTCATTAAATGGATGAATTTTACAATAGCATGTAAGTACATGACCCAATATTTTAAAGAAAAAAAGCACCTGCCAGTACATATATAATCATGTTAGGTAATTTCAAATACCTCCGCATTGGGGTTGGGGAATTCAATTTTCCTGTCAATGCGTCCAGGCCTTAGAAGGGCTTGATCAAGAATATCAATTCTGTTTGTAGCCATCAAAACCTACAACAACAATATAAAGTGGTAAACTCCTGAATCAATAATGGTATAAAGTGATAAGCACTTCAATTTGTGATGAGATAACAAAACCGATAAATAAGTTTTTAGACCTTTATCTTATTTGAAGCCTCAAATCCATCAAGCTGGTTGAGAAGCTCAAGCATGGTACGCTGAACTTCGCTGTCCCCGTTACCTGATCCAGATTCCATTCTAGCAGATCCAATACTGTCAATCTCATCCATGAATATAATTGATGGAGCATGCTCCCTGCAAACAAAAATATCAGGGGCCATCACTTTCACAACCACTAATTAATGCAAGTATTGCAACAAAATCATCTAAGCTTATATGGTTCCATCACATGTACACAAAAATGAAGTATCAATCACCGAATATGCACGTGGACTTTACTAAGTGTATAACAATGTAAACTTGCAGGTGGAAGGATACCTTGCCATGACAAAAAGCTCGCGAACCATCCTAGAGCCTTCTCCGATGTATTTCTGAACAAGCTCAGAACCAGAAACACGGATGAATGTGCAGTCAGTATGATGAGCCACGGCTCTAGCAAGCAATGTTTTCCCTGTTCCTGGTGGTCCATAAAGCAACACACCCTGAAGAAAAAATACAAGGCCATTGTTAAATTTGCAGGTCTAAAATTTGATTACTTAGAACCCACAAGTGACGTGCTAAATTAGCAGCACCAAATACCTTTGGCTGGGCAATACCAAGACTCTCAAATAACTCGGGATGTTTAATTGGAAGCTCAATAACCTGAGAGGCAAACATCCAAGCTCAGAAAAATGTCAAAGCAGTCAAACAACAAGAACTTGACAACTAGTAGAAGGTATCTCAAATAATGTTACGACTACTACCTCCTTCATCTCTTTAATTTGCTGATCAAGTCCACCAATCATGTCATAAGTGGAGTCTGGCACCTTTTCAACTTTCATTAGATTGACCAATGGGTCTACTTTGCTTGGCAAGATTAAGTGGAGGACATAACTATCGTTTCGTAGAGCAACTCTAGTTGATGGAGTGATCTTTGTGATGTCAATGTTCTTATCGATGTCCACAACATATTTTCCTTCAGGATGAACCTGGAAGCCAGAGAAAAGCAAATGTTATGTTTAAATTAGAAATTGAGTTAGAAATATGGTTCATGTTCAGTAAGAGAAAAATATGCAGACTTGCATACACAAATTGATATGGTAATAAAATTAGAAAAAGCAACACAACCAGAGAACTATCATTAACTGCCTAGCCTCCACCACCAGGTTACCAGCTAATAATGGCAATGACAGAAATGTAGTAGTCCTTATAGTAGAAAGATAGAACAGAATAAGGATTATACAAGATTAAAGATCCTTTACTTACACATACAGCAGTTGGCGGTCAAGGTTTAAGGGTAGAAAATTACACAATGACAATTTATTCAACAGTGAACTACAGAAATGTCTATTACAAGCTTGAGTAGAAAATTACCCAAATAATGACAATACATTCAACATTAACAAATGGAAATGTCAACTACCAACCCCTTTCCCTCTGCATATGACATATCAGCAATTAATTTACGTGCAATGTTTTACTCGAATAAAAATAAATAACCAACTGTAAACTTAACTAGGCAAACATCTACAACCGTGTACATTACCTCAAAACACTGGTTCATGTTACCTTGTCTCCGAGATTTTACATTTAGAATTCACAATCTTTTATTGGACAGGTAGGTGCACTTCGGCAATGAGCTTAAGTTACTACTCAACTTAGGTCATTTCTCTTTGGCAAATGGTCACCTTTGTGCTCCTTGATTGATTGAAACCATCCTAGGGATGATACAGAAGGAAATTGTATGTACACTACCTACATGATTTGAAATATGTTTGCTCTGTCACCGAAAATAAGCAACCACAACAAAAGGTTCATGAAGGGTCAAGCAGATTTAGGCAAGTGGTGGGCCAGATTAATTCTTCAAGTAGGTGATGTTATTATTCTCAACTACAGGAGTCAAGACCGCAGGGAGATATTGAGAACCGTTTAAGAAAACGAGTAGAAAGAAAGTACCTTAACCAAGACTTTAGATTTCCCCATGACTTTAACAACCTCACCAACATATGATCCGGGCTCTTGCAGAAGCATCAGCTCTTCCCTCAGCATCCTCACTAACCATTTTTTACACAAATATAGTGAAACAACATCCAGAATAAAACAAATCAAGGGAAAATAACATAACGAATTTCAAAATTTATAAGCTTCTAGGACTCCAAACACAAATATATAGAACAACAAATGCATAATGGAGTGAATATTGTCATTAAAGACAGCCAACTAGATTGAAAAAATTGTGACGATTGCATATCAAATTTAGGGTTTTGTTATGAATATGGAATTTTTTTACATTAGACTAAGACATTAACAAACCAATTGTAGCATTGCAAACATAATCAAGAAAAATGTTATGACTAACACGGAGATCTTGCAGAGGAAAATCTTATGCTTCTGATTATTTAGCATTTTGCAAAATGAGCATTCATTTTAGAAACCCATTACAACACTGACAAGCAAACACGAGACATTCCATCAGCTAGGGTTACCAATGCAAGGTGTTTCTTTTTATTAGTAACCAATGCAAGATGTTCTTTTATTAATTAAATTAAAATTAGGGAAAACTTATCCTTCTGATCATATCAACAAAATAACCACTGTGAAAATTGGCTGTGACTCTAAGCCTCTAAAAAGTTAAACTTGCTCCAAGGCCTGTCAATCATGTCGTGTACTTATTGTGTTTGGCAGCTGTGTGTTTTCGTAGGATAGGGTTCCTCCAAACACAGCAATTCAAGATCAGCAAATCCACCTGAAAAATGGGGCTTTCAACATCACCCTGGTTTGTATTTGTTCTGATCGGCAACTCTAAAAATTGAACATTACAGCTGAGCAACAAATCTTAACAACAATAAAATCGATCTCACATGATCGAAGTAACCCACACAATCAAATCAAATTTCACACAACCACCACTCCCTCCATCACCAACCAACCCACAATCCACCTCAAAATCCAAACTTTACTCAACCCCATCAATTAGGGTTCCCAAACCCCAACTCTTCCTCCCAATCACACGGTTCCCCGCCACTCCCTCCGTTACAAACAAACCCACAAACACCCTCAAGAACTAGATTTTACCCCATCCCACCATTTTTTATTGGTACCCCATCCCAACAATTAGGGTTCCTAAACCCCCCAAACCCCAACATAGCCAACCAAATCAGGGTTCCCCTACCACTCCCTTCATCACCAAACACTCCAAACAAACCAAAATCAACCTCAAAACCCAAACTTTATCCAATCCGACCAGTTAGGTTCCTAAAACCGCAAATCAGGGTTTTCCCACCACTCCTCCTCGCCAACCAACCCACAAACACCCTAAAGAACCAATCTTTACCCATCCCAAAAATTAGGGTTTCCAAACCACAACCCCAAAATCAAGGTTTCCCCCAAATCTCACCTCGGGAATTGAGGTCGTTCCTCTGGGCCTCGAGGCGGTTGAGGTTGTGCGTCTTCTGGCGAACCTGGAGCTGCAGATCGTGGATGTGCTGGAGGTAGTACTGCCTCAGGCCTTCTCCACCGCCGCCACCGCCTCGGGCGGAGGAGCACATCTCCGCCTTCGTGTCGCCGGTGCCGGCGGGGATCGTCTCCACCTCCATCGCCGCCGCCATCGAGAGAGATTCGAAGTTTTTTTTATTCTTCCCCTTTCTTCTTCCTACTCAAGCAAGAGTTCGATGGGGGGATGGATTTGAAGGAGCCCATGGGCCTGGGGGTATTTATCGGGTCATGGTATGGGTCGGGTTGGGTTTGGGATAGGTGAGTTGCGGTTCCCTTTTAGGATTCGATGTACATATTTGATGGTGTTTATGTTAAATGTGTAACATCCCGAAACAACGGAAAATTTAAAAAAATTCATAATCAAGACAAAGAGCACAATAATCAAGGTGGGACTGTTACTTCTCATAAACAATAAAGCGGTGCACCATAATACATCAGAGTTTGCCAAAATGAATACATGATTACAACAAAACGATAAGGGAAGATAAATGTAATCATGTGGACCTCAGTGGTCTGACTAGAGGATCCGACTCCAAACGCGCGCGCCCGCCGATCACCACCCCACTGGACCTACTGCGGTCCTGAAAATATATAACAACAATGCCTGAGTTTCCATAAGGAAACCCCGTATGCCAACTCACATATATATGCATGCATTACACAATGAACCTATCATACTAGTAGCATGTCATGGCATAGACAGAAATGGAAAACAGTTCCCCCGAAGGGTAAAACAGGACATCAGTCCGACAATCAACAACGAGTCTCCCGAGGAGACCTACTGCAGGCACATGCAGTCTTACAGTACGCGACATCGCACCCCCCACACGCAGCTACACTACTCAAGGGTTCGGCAGGGAGCCTCTGTCACGCCTGCGGGCCGATAGAATACAGATCTGCAAATCTCAGTGGTCGGAGCCACAGGGACCAACGGGGCCGTCGCCCGGAAGGTATAACAACAACATCTCGGTAGGTGCCCAGCCGAGGAAACAACATAGCCGGAACAGCCTCGGCTCAACAATCACCATCGCCGGCACAACCTCGGCGGCATCACCGGCACAACCTCGGTGGTCCATCATAACAGTCCGGCACAACATCGGACAAAACCAGACCGAAGTCTGCCAAAACATCAATTTTGTTACTAGGCCATGTATTAATAATATAATTTCTTGGTAATATATTAGCACTATTGTTGGTTGTAGCATGAATGTTATGATTTAGATTTCATTTTGATATTGCAACCTAGTGATAAGTGGTTTTACAATCGAAACAACTTAGGTTATTCGGTCGAAATGTCTTGGCTCGTTCGTATGAAATGATGTGCCTCGTATCCAAGCCATACATTAAACTTATACCAGAATCATCGAAGGGTAACTAAAAAATTACCCCAAGAAAAATCACTACAATGTTTGATCCGGTAGAACATTTGATTTTTCTACTTTAGCTATTTTATTTATTGTCCAAAAAAGAAACCATAAAAAGAAAGAAAAGAAAAAGGTTGAAAAAATAGAAGACACCGTCCCTACTACCATACAAATATTCAAGTAGTTTTTGGATGTGTAGTTTTGTAGGTCAAGATTTTGTAATAGTCTTATTTTTCTCTCTCCAACATCCAAAAATCTCAAATCCGTACATAGATTCTCGAAAGGAAAATAATTAGTGGATGCGTACGTCACGGACGCTGCCTATTTGGCTGTTGATGTGGTTGCTGATGTGGAACTTATCAATATGTATTTTAAGATTTCTCATACGCGTGGAAGACATGACTATCAGTGTGTCAGTTCTATTGCAAATGCAGTTTTAAATACTTTCAATATATCATATGTCATCCTTCTTTCCTCTTTCCTCTCCACAAACTATCGTATTCCCTCTTTCCTATTTCTACACGGAAGGAGTCTCCAAAACAAGGGCACCTCCAAGCGAATACGAGCGTCCTGTCGAGACCGACATCAAACTCGGGAGGAATGGGGTGTCCAGGACTCGTAGCTGCTGTAGACGGTGATGGATGTGTGAGGAAAGGGAGAAGGAGAGTGGGGAAGTGATGAGCTCAGAGATGATGAGGGGATCGATGGGATTTTGGGGGAGTGGTGTAGATGTGAGAGATTTGGGGTTGTGGATGTTTGAGGTTTAGACTCAAGTTTGAAAGAACAGATTCGTGGTGCTCCATTTTATGGAGATGAATAAACCAGTTGCTCAATAATTCTAGGAGAAATACAAGATGCTGAAATGTGTTGAGTGGTGTCATCCTGAGTTTGGAATAAACTTTTTGTAAAGGATTTGACACGTTTGGAATGATTGTTAGGGTAGGTGTCTAGGAATAAACATGTCCAAGTTTGTTCAAAAAGTTTCTCTTGTTATTTATGTATCTTGATAAATATATATTTTGTAGTTTTTTGCAAGAGTTAAGAAAAAATTGACATTTTTTCCAGCAACATTATGTTTCTAATGTTTCCGTTCAAGAGTTATGAATAAATCGACTATTTATGTGTTTCTGTGGATGTAAAGGGTGGTGTGGATGTAAAGTGTGGAGATCCTGATCTGATAAATAAAACACAATTTTACATGATCTACTTACCACCCCCATCAACACCAACTGCAACGGGACAGAATCCTGACAACATGATGTGTCCAGAATCAGTCTATAAAGAAAATGTGTACAAAATCAGTCCATAAAGCATGTGTCTAGAATCAATCCATAATGTGTCTATTATGAACACAATTATGGACTGATTCTAGACACGATTTTGGACACTATCATGGATTTTGGACCGATTCCAGACTGACTCTGGACACAATTCGATACTGACTCTGGATTGACTTTAGACACGAATGTGAACAGTTGTGTCATTTTTTGAAAATCCAATTTGTTTGGAAACAAACGTTTAATTTTATCGAAAATCATAAATTGTTGATGATTTAAAAATCCACAAATCATGATTCTCCTTTGCTAACGTGCCCAGTGATGTGGAGCGCGTCCGTGATGCACAACGTTTATGTATCAGCATCTTTCTCGAAAAGTTCAAAAAATAATCTTTTCCAAAATGTGATTTCAGAACCTAGATTTTGGGAAGATACATTTTTACTATCGTAGTAATATCTATTTACAATATTAGTTTATTTGAAATAAGATTTGTAAATGTTAAAATTATTTTTCCCCAAAATTATGTGACTTGTCCAACCTTTTGTAGACAATAGTGTAAATTAGGATTTTTTTTTGGAAATATTATCATTATTTTTTTAAATTTTCAAAATAAATCTCTCCCAAAATAAAATTTCAAACTAGACCTACTGCCACCACGTGATGACACGTGGCGGTGGCGGGTCTTGTTTTTTAGTGTATAGAGAACTCAGAGTCTGTGATGCCAAGTTCTTTAGGATTTTTTTGGAGAAGTCGTCGTTGTCAACGTCGAGTTCTCTATAGGGCAAAATGATTGTGCAAATGCCGAGTTTCATGCATCCAACTCTTGACCCATAAATTTTCCTAAATTGAACTCGACAACACAAGTGTCGAGTTCTTTTGAAGAGAAATCGACAAGTTCATTTAATTTAAGAACTCGACGATTTTATTTTCGGTTTCAGAACCTTTTGACAACAATGTCAATCATTCCAATTACAAAAAAAATTAACAACAAACACAACTATTTCCAAATAGAAAAATACAACAAACACCACAATTTCTCACTTACTAAAATTCAACAAACACTAAAAAATCCAAGTACCAAAAATTCAACAAACACAATCATTTCCAACTACAAAAATTACAGTAAACACAATCATTTCAACCACAAACACAGACAACTACAATAAAATCAAAATAACATTCACAAGAACAAGTTTAACATAAATAAAATCAAAACTAATGTAATAACATCCAAATAAGTTTAATACAACCAAATATCTATCATAAGTGACATCTCAATCTCTTCTTCTTTTTAAGACGTGCCTGAACACGTCCTCTTCCCCGGCCACGTCCCTCTCATTGTGCTGCATTCGCTGTCTGTTCTGTATCACGAGTCAGACCGACATCGTCTTCTTGTGTGCGTGAATATTCTTCTTCAACAATGCGAGACTCAACCGTAACGTGAGTTCATGTGTTTAGGACTCACCGTGTTGTTGTGCGTGGATTTTCTTTAACAACCAAAATATTGACCAATGTGTTTTGGTGTCGAATGACCACGATACGTGTGTTCGGGTGTAACTTTTCATAATAATTTTGTTGTACTGGGAATTAGGGGTGAGCAAAACCCGGTCCGGTCCGGTTTCCGGTCCGGACCTAAATTTTTTTTCCGGTCCGGTCCGGACCGGTGCTCAGCCCTACTGGGAATACTCGCACTCACACCGCCTGCTCTCCAAAACCCAGAACATAATAAACAAACACGAAACTAAAGGGCGGGCGAAACCCCAAACCCTAACCCTAACCATGACCGATGGCCACCTCTTCAACAACATCCTCCTCGGCGGCCGCGGTGGCGCTGTAAAACCCCTCCCTCTCATCCTCTTCTCCCCCCATTCCCCCTTCTAACCCTAGTTTTTTTCTTTTAGAACCCGGGGCAGCTTCGGGTCTACTCCGGCGGGATTGCGTGGAAGAAGCAGGGCGGAGGGAAGGTCGTCGACGTTGCCAAGGCCGACATCAGAGGGTGTAGTTGGATGCGGATCCCGAGGACGTACGAGCTCGGAGTCAAGACCAAGGACGGCTTGGCCTACAAGTTCACTGGATTCCGAGAGCAGGTTTGGAAGTTTTTTTATGATTTCAATGCCCATTTGTGCCGGATTAGGACGTTCTTTGCTTATTTCAGGCGGTTAAGCGTCGTAAAGTGGTATACTAGTTGGTCATTGGAACGAGAACGGAATAGTAGGTTGAGTGAATTTGCTTGTTTTAATGATATGGATGCCCATTTGTGCAGAATTAGGATGTTAGTTATAGTGATTAAGCTTTAGTTGATTTTCTTGATTAAGTTCAGTTAAGATGATTCGTGGATTTAGTTGTTTTGCTTTTTTTTTTTTACTATATGGATGCCCATTTGTGCTGGATTAGGACGTTCTTTACTTATTTCAGGTGGTTAAGCGCCGTAAAGTGTTCTACTTTGGTCATTGGAACGAGAACAGAATAGTAGGTTGAGTGAATTTGCTTGTTTTAACGACACAGATACCTATTTGTGCTGAATTAAGATGTTAGTGATGGTGATGAAGCTTTATAAGGTGGTTCTGAGCCTATAAGTTCACCGGATTCCGTGAGCAGGTTCGCAGTTAAGATGATTCGTGAATTTAGTTGTTTTGACGTATGGATGCCCATTTGTGCTGGATCAGGACGTTTTTATACTTATTTAAGGTGGTTAAGCTTCATAAGGTGGTCAATTAGTTAGTCATTAGAACGAGAATGGAATAGTAGGTTGAGTGAATTTGCTCGTTTTAACGACACAGATACCCTTTTGTGCCGAATTAGGATGTTAGTTTAGGTGATTATGCCTTATAAGATGGTTGCGAGCTTAGAAGTTCACCAGATTCCGCAAGCATGTTTGTGGTTAAGACTTGAGACGATTCGTGGATTTAGTTGTTTTGCCTTTGTTTTAACAATATGGATGCCCATTTTATCTGGATTAGGTCGTTATTTACGTATTTAAGGTGGTTCTGCTTTATAAGGTGGCCAATTAGTTAGTCAATAGAATGAGAACGGAATAGTAGATTGAGTGAAATTGCTTGTTTTAACTACAAGGATACCCAGTTGTGCTGAATTACAATGTTAGTTATGGTGACTAAGCTTTATAAGGTGGTTGTGAGAACGAGAACGGAATAGTTAAGGATGGGTTCTCGTATAAGTTTACGGGTTTTAAGCTTTATAATTTTGTAAGTCTATTAGTTGGTTATGACTTATAAGGTTAAAAACGGATTAGTTATGGGTTCCTAACTTCCTGTGAGCAGGTTCTGGTTTGGACGATTCTTTGTTTTCCTCAATTTGTTCGTTTTAACAATATGCATACCCATTTTCTTGACCACAGGATGTTAGTAACCTGACAAGCTTCATTCAGAAATCTTTTGGTATTACACCAGAAGAGAAGCAACTTTCTGTCAGTGGCCGTAATTGGGGAGAAGTTGATATAAATGGTGAGAAATGCCATCTTATTAGCAGACAGACTATTTGTTATGTCCCTTCTCAGGAAATACTGATCCAGTTGGATTTCATTTAGTGTTGAAATCTACAATGAAGGAGTTTCATATTCCTATATGATCTCTTATACTTCTTTTGATCGTTGGCAGTCCTTTCTCATACTTAACCTACTCCCTGTTTTAAGTATCCTGCTTGTTGGTTTTCCCCGGACATCTGAAATTATTCTTTTGCAGGAAACATGCTGACCTTCATGGTTGGCTCTAAACAAGCATTTGAAATTTCTTTGGCCGATGTTGCGCAAACACAGCTACAGGGAAAGAATGATGTTTTCCTGGAGTTTCATGTAGACGATACAACTGGAGCAAATGAGGTTTTTATCCTTGTGCTACCTGTTAACCTCTTAAGCGCAATATCTTTTCTGTTAGCCCTCCCTTTTGGTAGCTCAAGCTAGTGATAAAGCTATTGTTTAGTGACAAGTCCATGAACCATGAATTTACAATCTCTTTGGTGTTTCATGCTTTCGGCTTACTCTTTTGAATCTGACTTGAGTAGAACCTGCTTTGCTAAGATCGCAACTTTAATGATTTTTATTGTGGTTCCAGAAAGATTCGTTAATGGATCTCTCCTTCCACGTTCCCAACTCCAACCTGCAATTTGTTGGCGATGAAAACCGGCCTCCAGCTCAGGTAATGCACTTTTTTTATCATTGCCCCCTACTTACTATTTTTTAAAGCGTGAATAGTAATACCTTGACAAGCCGTCCTTCAGATTTTGCTAGAGAAAATTGCAGAGATGGCAGACGTTGGTTCGTCCAGTGAAGAAGCTGTTGCTACATTTGACGGTATTGCCATTCTTACACCTAGGTATGCACTTCGGCTCTATAAACAGGCCTTCAGTTTGCCAGCATTCTGCTGCTTTCTCATCATTAATTACTGACTAAATCCACTGATTTCATTTTTCAGAGGGAGGTACAGCGTTGAGCTTCACCTTTCATTCTTTCGTCTTCAAGGACAGGCTAACGATTTCAAAATTCAGTATAGCAGTGTAGTTCGTCTTTTCCTCCTTCCGAAGGTTTTTCTGTCTCTCCTTTTGTTAATTAAACATAAAACTTTATTTCTACATTTAATGCTATTTTCTCTTTTAGTTTGTCCACACGAACTACAACTCTTATCTCTATTTTGAACTTCTTTTAATTGGTTCTCTAATTTGAACTTTACTTTATTTTGTTTCATTTTCCAGTCAAATCAGCCCCACACTTATGTTGTAATTACTCTCGATCCTCCTATTCGTAAAGGGCAAACCATGTACCCACATATCGTGATGCAGGTAGAGTATTTTCTACTTGTAACGGTAATATCGCATAGCATTTCTAACTTTTAATGTGGTGGACATTTATTTGAGGTGTTTCTTTGTTTTCCCCCTTTCATAGTTTGAAACAGACTACGTTGTGGAAACTGCACTTTCTATGACCGAAGAACACCTTACTACCAAGTACAAGGGGAAGTTAGAAGCATCTTACAAGGTAAGCAATATGTTATTTTCTTCATGTAATCCCTTGGCTGTCATCTAAGGTTATCTCCTCGCGAAAATCTTTTAGAATGTACTTATGCTTATTTCCTCCGAGATGATAAGCTGCATCTTTTATAGTATTCACATTTTAAACGGGAAGCAGATTTTCAGACTTCAGAGTCTGGGCGCTGGCTTTGTTTGTTAAATGTTGTTTCCACATTGTCCATTGTGTCTTTTTCTCCCTATTGTGTATTAGATTCTTCTAGTAGCTTATGGTTTGGGACATCATTATAGTTTTTGCTAAATTATTCAGGGGCTAATCCATGAGGTCTTCACATTGATTCTTCGTGGACTATGTGGTGTAAAAGTTACTAGACCAGGAAAGTTTCGTAGTTGTCAGGATGGTTATGCGGTAAAATCATCGTTGAAGGCCGAAGATGGTGTTCTATATCCTCTAGAGAAAGGTTTCTTCTTTCTTCCGAAGCCTCCAACGCTCATTCTTCATGACGAGGTAGCTAACTTTCTTAATTTTATCATGAATTTGGTTTCCAAATTACTATTTATACATGCACTTTTCTATTGTTTTATAACATTCTGGTATCCTCTATGTTTGTTCTGTATCATAAGCTTAATCTTAATCTCAATTTCAATCTCAACCACCATACAGATTGACTATGTAGAGTTTGAGAGGCATGGTGCTGGTGGAGCAAGTAGCATGTCATCTCATTACTTTGATCTGCTCGTCAAGTTAAAGAACGACCAGGAACATTCTTTCAGGAACATTCAGAGGAATGAATATCATAACCTTTTTGACTTCATTAGGTGAGCTTTTAATCATTGTTGACCATATTAAAGTTATAATACCTGAGTTCTAACTGTAGTAATATGCAGCGGGAAGGGCCTTAGAATTCTTAACCTTGGAGCTGCACAAGCCACTAATGGTGTTGCATCCATTCTTGAGAATGATGTTGATGATGCCCTTGATCCACATCTGGAACGTATTAAGAACGCTGGTGGTGGTGAGGATAGTGATGAAGAGGTATTGTGGTCGTAAATTGGTTTCTGTATACTCTTTTGTGGTTCTTATACCATTTCTGCAAATGATCATTTACTTTTGTGGCTGCAGGATGAAGATTTTGTTCTTGACAGGGATGATGGTGGTTCCCCAACTGATGATTCTGGAGGAGAAGATTCTGATGCGAGTGAAAGTGGAAACGAGAAAGAAGTAAGAATTTTTTACTCACTTCCAGTCGGGAGTAGTAACTGTAGGAACCAAACAAAGAAAAGTAGTAACTGTAAGATGTACCTTAAAGTCCTAATGTCAAACGTTGTTAATCTGATTTCCAGTTCATATGTGGTCTTGTACTCGTGCTATCTCAAAATATATCAAATTCATATGTTAGGACACGTATAGTATTATTTATTTTGTTTGTATTGTGTTTATCCAGAAAACAGTTAAGAAGGATCTTAAAAAAGAAGCTGCTAGTGCTAAGGCTTCCACCTCTAAAAAGAAAGCCAAGGATGGGGACGAAGAAGGATCTAAGAGGAAACGGCCAAAGAAAAAGAAAGACCCGAATGCACCTAAAAGGGCCATGTCTGCTTTTATGTTTTTCTCCAACACAGAAAGAGATGTAAGTTTCATTGCTATGGTTTCTTTTGTTACTCTTTTTTAAGTTGTATTTTATAAGATTTCTAGAACTGCACGTGCTTATTTGCATCAGTTGAACTATTGCAGTTGAGTTAAATAAAGAGTTATTTGTTACTGATGCAGATGATCCTGTACTCTTAATATGGCTTTAACTTAGGCAATTCTGTGCGTCATTTTTAGAAACTTTGAATAACTTCATTTCTTGTTAAAATATTATTTAAATAAAGGATACTAGGTGTTAAATTTTATATTTCCATCATTTCATGGTTATGCAAAAATAGTTTATGGACAATATGAATCATTGTAACAGATTAACATGGTGTTCTAGTTGGTCCTTTTTTATTGGCAATCTAGTGAGTCCTATTGTGATGGAAATTCTTGATGGGGAAAGATGTTTGTCAGGATATATTCTGCTGTTGTGAAGTTCTTCCTGCGATGCTACTCTTCAGTCAATTGATTCTGAAATTTCACTGGTCTAATAATCATTTGCTTCTATTAGAACTTGATGCATTATTTCTACAGATATATTTGCCATTTTTGATTTTCTACTAATGGGTCCCCCACTCAGAATTAATGTTGTAATTCTAATGAACTAATGGACTTGCTTTTTCTGAAGCTCTATCACTTATTTAATGCAAGGCATGGATGTGAGTGCGTGATTGGTTCGTAGTAGTACACACGTACACAGTGAATGTGAGAGAGTTTGCAAGCATATTGACGTGGAGTTTTATTTATACAAATTTCTCCACCCCCCACTAAAAACCAGTTATTTTACTTATATGCCAGTACAGGTCTATATTCTTTATTTCTTTGATCGACTTAATTAAACTAGAGCACTTAAGAGTGGGAATTTTAAAAACCAAACGTCTCCCTACAAATCTATTATATTTTGCTCTAAATGTGCAAATACCCCTGCAGTATGTTTTTACATTAATAACATATGTTGGTTTTTTGTTGGGTGCTCAATAGGGTTGACTTTTCATTCATAATTAGCACAGAAGCTGAAATTTCGAACATTTTTTGGCTATGATTTGATGGCGATACTCCTTTTCTCCTGCAGAAACTTAAGAAAAGTACTCCTGGAATCTCGTTCACTGATGTGGGGAGGATTCTTGGTGAAAAGTGGAAAAAGACGACTGGTATTTTTTCCCCATTTCTAACTGTTCTTCAATCCTTTCACCCAATGGTTTCCACTTTATGAACAACACATCTGTATTTTAGCTAGTTTACATGTCTTTACTATACAAATGCAATTATGCTTACATGAATACAGATATATCGGTCTTTCTACTGGTGTTTCTTATGCAAATTATTTATGACATGTAGACAATCATCTGCATTCTAGTTACTACTAGTCTGATTTTTCTCAGCTCCATCTATTAGTGCAATTATGTTTACATGAATACAGATGATTGATCTCCAACTTTCAGGCGTTTCTAATATATATTTAACATTCAGATATTTGTGTCGTGCATTGTGATGTATGCAAAATAGGGAAGTTATGACATGCATTACCTTGCTTCTGTGACCCTCAAATTGATTGCTTGAAAATTCTTTATGTGCCACTTCCTAGAATGCTACTGTCTAGTCAATTTAGTTCTCTTTACCTTCTATTGGTTTAGATTTTGTTACTAGTACCTCTTGCTCTTTTAGAATTAACAATAGGTGTGTCCTACAGTTTGCTTGGCATCTTTGTCGCTCTAATATACGTATGTATCTACGTGTATGAGTATCTTAAAATGGTTGATCCTACTAATGTGTGGATAATGTAATGACTTTCCTGAATTTTGATATTGTACTCTTGTGAACCAAGAAGATCATTCAGGCTAATTTTATGCTATTATTTTTTATCCGCTGCTGATTTGGCATAATGATTTTGCCAATATTCTTGTTCACTACAACAGCCGAAGAAAAGGAGCAGTATGAAGACATGGCTAGGAAAGATCAGAAGCGCTACAAGGAAGCAATGGCAGGTTATAAGAGTGGTGTTACTCCAATGAATGTCGACTCCGGCAACGAAGACAGTGTTTGATGTCTTTCATGGCTTCTGGCAACAAGGACTGATTAATTTCTTTCATGGCATAGCTCAACTCTGCCGAAGAAGACAGTGATCAATGTCTTTTTATGGCATTGCTTTTGTAAAGTTTTCCATTTCCTGGTCAGTCAGCGGGTTAAGCATTAGGCTAGAGTACGGTTAAGTAGCTGTTGCTGTACCTTATGTAATTGTGGACCTCACGATTTTTTTTTTGCCCGACCAGTAACCGAGCGCATGAAAGGTTAGTATAATTGTAATGTGAATGATCAAAATTCCAACTTTAGTTTGAATTACAAATTATACGATTGCAGCGTTTATGTGGCTACATGTTAAAACATATTTCCTGCAGCTGCAGTATGACACCGAATCAACTTGTAACAACAAATATCAAGTTTATCTATGTATTTTCATTGTCGATTCGAAATATGATCTTTGGAGGCTCAACCTTCTATTGGGTTTATCTATATTATAAAATATTAATAGTGGGTATTACTCTAATGTTTTGACATTAATGTTACAGTCGGTAAAACACTGGCGTGTCTGAGATTTTTTTAATCGCCCGTGGAAGAGAGACAATTGGATCACTGTGTATCCAATTCATCTGAACATGAGCATGGCATCCCAATGATCCAGTACTAGAACTCAAACTGAACTTCTCAATTCTCAAGTCTTATAAGTCGTAGGAACAATCTAAATTGTCGAATGTGAGATTATTCTCTCAACGTTTCGATAGTCTGATAAGGCTTATAGAAAAAAAATCAAGTACATTATACGTCCAATTTTCCTTACTTACCCACACGGCCGCACGTATACGTAATTCCCTCAAAACTTTGGTAGTTTTCTACTGGTTGCGAAAGCAAAATCAATACAGTTTTGTAGACAAATTCATTAAAAATCATTGGAAAAGCCCAACAAAGGCCCACAGAACCCACAAAGATAAGATGACACCTGTGGTGCATGTTGGATTTGGTATGGATTTTGAGTTTTTTTTTCTGGTCAAACTAGTGTCTAAATTTGATCACATCCTTGTTCCAGAATTTTGGTGCACAACAATGGTTGTAGCTTCTGGCACTTGTTGTTGGGCTTCTGCTCTCTCCAACCCTCCTCAGGTTTTGTTAACATTGTGCTATTTTATCCACTATTTATTTATTTTAAATATTGCCATTAAACTAAGTTGGTGTGGTCTTGAAGTTGTTTCTGCAAAACCCACCAGCTCCATCACGTTCAAGTACCATCTGTTGCAGCAAAGCATCCTGTTCAGTAGAATCATCTTTTGATGGAAATGGTAGTTGCCATCTTTTCTTGTAAGGGTCAAAGTTGCAAAATTGATTTGATTTTGTTTTGTCAATTAATAACAATGTCAATCTTAGTATAGTACAAAAGGTCTTTTGTGTTCTTTGTTAATGTAAGGTAGTTTCTAGGATTTTTTTAAGGTAAAGTTACTAGGATTTTGCTTTGAGAGACTGATATGTGCTACTATGGCTTTATTATTATGATTTTCTGTTTTTTGTGTAATGTGTTTTTGGGAAATTTGTTGTTTGCATTGAGAATAGTCGTGTGCCAATTGGGATGTGTAATGTTATGCTTTTTTATCAAATGTAGTTTGAGAGTTCTACCAAAGTAATCTTACTTTCCGCATTCGTGGTCTCAAAATTTAAAACCAAGGTTACATAATCGTTAGAGTCGGTTGCACCCTCTCCGGAATGGGTGTTCCTCCCAAGTCTAGGAAGGCGGTTTTGTACTAGCATTTTTGGTATGAATAAATGTTTAACAAAGCTACAATGTTAATCAGCTTACTGGGTGATAAAAACTTAAACAAAAGGAATTTTCAAAGCTAATATAGTATCGGGAACATGTTGTTGATGTTTAAATGACCGTTAATCGGGAGTGCTGATTGCCATTTTTCAGAATATACTGAGGGAAAGATGTCACGAGGGTGAGAATTAGATGTTATTTTTTGTGTTTTGGAATTAGATTAGTTGTAGTATGGTTCAAAAGATGAAGCTCTTTTATGTTCTCCATCTTTTATTGTATCTAAGATATATAATTTTTAACATTTAGATAGTTTAGAGCTATATGTGCTAACTGTGGTTCTAGAATATATGTGTGGGAGGATGACGGTAGGTTTGAGAAACGGTTTTAATGTTGGAATGAGAACGATTTTCGTGCAGTACGGAAAAGGAACTTGGTTACACTTTTCCCATGTTTTCAGTTGGTGT
Source organism: Triglochin maritima (assembly GCA_963682175.1). Lineage (NCBI taxonomy): Eukaryota > Viridiplantae > Streptophyta > Magnoliopsida > Alismatales > Juncaginaceae > Triglochin > Triglochin maritima. The sequence goes on from OY821781.1 coordinate 1,506,671, forward strand.
GATTTGTGATATTTGTTGTTTGCTTTCTGGTATTCATGAATTAATTGGGATGTTGCAGATTCTACTAAGAGAAGATTGCTATTAGTAGGAGCAAGCACATTGACTTGTAGCTTTATACCACCAACCTTGTCGATTGCCGAAGGTATCGTCACACTTTATCCTCTCAGTGTGCACTCGTTACACGAGTAGGCCCTTTAATGTGATTATGATATTCGGGCACTCGAACTATATCTTCGAGGTAGAATGGTTCTTGTAGGTCATATGTGTTCCCTTTGTTTTGTTTCAGTTGACAAATCTAATGTTGGTGCAGAGGTACCCAAGAACTATCGAGCGTTTGTTGATAAAATTGATGGATACACATATTACTACCCTGCCGATTGGAGAGTAAGCAACTAGTTTTTATTTTCATTAGAATTACGAACTACCAACCCAAAAAATGTTTGAGTAACAACTTATTAAGGGTATACAAATATGAATTTCAAATATGGTTATCAGTTAGTATCCCATTGATAGAGTTTTTGTATTGGCATTCTCTTGACTTGCATTTCTTGTGGCTCGGAAAGATAATAGTCGTTGTTTTTGTTTATAAGTTATAGTGGAAATAAATTTAGGTTGTAAGGGAATGCAAATAGTGGTCGTGCCATATCATTGACTGTTTCAGTATGTCTTGAAGTAAATCACAAGAAATATAATGATCATTAACATAGGAAGCAAACAATGCAGCTCTAAAAACCTTAATACATTTTCCATGAAGCTCGTAACCTTTTCTCGTGCCTTTTATGAATTTTATAGGATTTCGAATTTCTAGGACATGATTCAGCATTCAAAGATCGCAATGTATCGTTACAACATGTTAGAGTGAACTTCATACCAACAGACAAAAGTGACATCCATGATTTGGGACCAATGGAAGAGGTAACATTGTCAATTTGATCTCTGTCGGTATTTGGCAACATTTGAATCAGATCGTTATCAAGTCGAATGTAAAATTTTCACATTTACTAACAGTTCTCTGTTGTTTTGCATCCGTTATTATTTTCTTCTATATACATATTTGCTTGCAAATATAGGTCATTCCTGATCTCGTGAAAAAGGTTTACGCAGCGCCAATCCAAATGCCAACCATTTTGGGCATGCAAGAGGTCCTCTTTCCACATTTTGTTGATTTTTTAACTTTTGATCTTGAATGGCCTTGAGTTATTGTATATCATATTATTTGGCCTTCCATTCACTGACTTCATTTTCGTATGGTTGTTGTGGAATCTGAAATTCTTAATATGTGAAACTTAATATGGATTACCCATTTCTTGTGCAGCGGAGAGTCGATGGAAAAAATTACTGGACGTTTGAGTACGAGCTTAGATCTCCAAACTTTGCTCGAAATGCATTCGCAACCATCGGTATTGCCAACGGTATGAGCTTTCCTAACCAAAATGAAGAGTAATAAACTGCAATTTTAGTATCAGTTATCCCTAATTCAGATAAAGAATGAAAAACAAAAGATGTTCCAAAATATTCCATGCATACAGTGCAGGTTGGAGTTAATCTCCCTATCTCGGGATAAAATACAATCTATGACACTTTCAAGAGAAACTTTCAAGTTGGGATTTCTTATGTTGTTATATGTCTTAAGAAAAATGTTGCTTTAGTTTCTCATGTTTTTCTTTTTTGATCTCTTCAAGGGAGGTATTATACACTGGTTGTGGGAGCTAATGAGAGAAGATGGAGGCGAGTTCGCGACAAAATGAAGGTGATTGCAGACTCTTTCAAGATGTTGGACATATAAGAAGTACCCATAATATTTATACAACATTTTGTATAGCAGACATGAAATTCTTTTGACAGTAACTGAATTAGAATTATTTGAGACATGTTATTTCTTGAAGTAGATTTGTCAGCTTCTTTGTTTCGTTTAAGGTTGCTTTTGGAGTTTTAGCATTTTTGTAGAACGGAGGTCATCATATTTGTTTCCAAGGTGATTCCAATCGCAAATATATTTGGTTTGGGCATTTGCTAGATTTTGAGCATCAAATTTCAGTTTTGGTTGGAAAATTACCGAAAGGTGGTTGAACATTTTAAAGCCTCCTATCAGTTGTGTTCTTCTAATGTCGTAATTCGTCATTATTCTTTTGCTTAATGTCTATGCATTGAGTTCTAGACACAAATAATAGAGTACATTTTTATTTGCTTAATCCGTTGATTAAGTTTACGCTTTTCCATTGATACCGTAATTATGGGTTTACACTTTTCCATCGATATCATTATCAACTCTAGTGGTTATGTATTTTGTTGACGAAACAAGTTCTCAAGAGAAGTCTCACATTAGAAAAGTAAAAATATTTTCACGAGATATAAAATCCTGTCACATTACTTGAAATTAATTGTTCAAGTTGAATACTCATACTTTAATATGATATTAGAGTCTAATTGCAATCGGGCACATTTGTGTTTCAATTGAGTACTCAGAGAGTGCGATTGCACTTTGCTTCTTGGTGGCCCATGAAATCAAGTGAGACCCGAGGAAGATCGCATAAGCAATTGTGGACTGACGATTGTTTGGGCATCCAACCCAAATTGGAATTAGCAAGCGCGACCAAATGTGGGTTAGAATGTCGTGCAAAGAATAGGGCGTGCCCAACCATTCCTTTGAGATCGCGGAGAACCCTTCTCAGAGCCAACCAATGCACATCGCTTGGACAATGCATCATTTGGTAGAGGCGATTAAGGACACACACAATGTCTTGGTGGCTAAATGATAAGTACTATAAGCCCCCTATAAGACTGCGATAAAGGAATGCATCATAAAAGTAAATTTTTAGAACACATTCCTTTCAGTTTCTCGCAATACTCCGAATATGAAACAATTTGTGTACATGATACACAACTCCTTGATATGAAAAGGAACTACTACCAAAATGAGATATGTGAAGGCTCGTACCGTTATCAATGCTAACCTCATCATATCCTCTAGTCGGCTTTGCCATCTCCAATTTCTTCATGGTTTTGTGAGATGTTTGTCGCGCTGATATCAACATACCATCCTTCATCCGACGAAGTGGAGTTCTCGGCAACGTTCGCCTCCGGAGTAGTAGACGCTTGATTGTAGCACTAACGATAATGGTCGATACCACTAGATTATATTCAAAAGGAAGGTTGTTAAGAATCGTAGCAATTAGATCGTCATTGTCCAAAGGTTTTTAGACTGCCGCAAGGTTTAATGCAATGGACTTCGCCTTTCGAGGCAAGGTTGTTATGCTCACAAAACTTAAGTTCGTAAGTGTTATGGTAGTGGACTCATGTCTTTATATCTTACCCCTAACATTCTCATGTTAAACAATGTAGGACTAAACTTGGGGTTTTACATCACATACGCACGCTGTAAAACATATGAAGTCGTTGTCAGGAAGAAAGAACGCATGAAGCTTAAAAAAACCCAAACTCTTGGAGAATATGAGATCAATAGGAGGAGAGCAGCTCAGAAAATGAGAAAACCATTATGACTCTGACAGACTCAAGGAGTAAATAAATGGTTTTTCCACGCACAAAATGGAAGACCATGAATGATACACAAAAAAGATTGTTACATGTGACATGTTATGAACCGTAAAAATACAAAACCATAACAGACTAATAATACATAACCATTGGAGCTAAGTAATAATAATAATTTAATGGAAACAATAATAGGTGCATGTCAGCATGTGAAACAGAACATGGTTTTTGATGCTGACATGCTCTTTTTCTTATTATGGTCTTTATTTTTATATTCTGCTCTGTGGAAGATGCATGTTGAGGTGATAAAATCCGACATGATTTGGTGCATGATTGGGTGAATCTGTCATGTTCCGAATTGAATGACCTATGCTCTGTATCTATCCTCTGCAAACTTGCACTGCAAACTCTTATCTCTTCTCAATTATTGCAAGCATGCACATCTCTCCTTTTCAACACCATTTTTCCAAATTATAAAATCCAATGACATGTATTTGCTGCTGCATTCCTCCCTCTTGTGTTCACACTTCTCGGTAGCAACTTCTGTTTTTTTACTTCAAGCATGTTGGTTTTTAGTTGAATCCTAACATATAACCTTAGGATTAATCAATCCTATCACTAATCTTGGCTAATCCAAGAAAAGAATCGAAATTCATTTGTTTGTTTTTAACCCATTTTAGGAGATTTAAAAAAGATGACAGGAATGTACCAACTGAGCTAGTCTAATTGCTTCATTTGCAACTATCAAAGTATGAGCACTTGACTATCTGCATTTAGTATCAACCATCAAAGTATGAGCACTTGACTATCTACAAGACATGATTTGGTAGTCATATGTAGACGCGGCTAATTTAGTGTGTTGTTGTAGTGAGCTTAGTCACGTATCTTAAGATTTTACGTGCATTTGTTTTCACATTCTCATAAATGAATGAAGTAAGATAGAGTATTATTATTTAGATTTGAAATTTAACCACCCTCCATCTTAACTATTGTCATTCAGATTTTAAGCTGATTTGGTGCGTTAGAAAAAACTTAAAACACCATCTCGAAAGCTGAAAGAGAATGTGGGTTTTATGTCTTATGTTTGAGATTCTTGTACGTAAAAGAATTTAGATAGACTTCTGGTTGAAGTCCATGTACGATTATAATCCACCAACACATGATTTAATCTATCCAAATTTTCAATTGCTAGATTATAATTTACTAGTTGCTTGTTTTGTTCTAAACTATGCGAGAATGTCTACATAAGTCCACGTGTGTTCAGCTCATCCATCCATTTTGTGTGTTATTATCCAAAGTTTGTAAGGTTTGATTTATTCTGTCTCCAACATGAAGTTATTAAACCGACATATGTAGTCATATGTTTTGGAAGAGTAAGAAACTGTCATAATAACAAGCTGACATGCTGCAGCAAATAGTAGCATTCTCACTTCCCAAGAACAGACTTCCCACCCACCAACCTCCCAAGTTCCAACATTCATTTTTTTATCAATAAAGTTTTTTTTGTTTGTTTTGATAATGGTTATTATTATTATTTATATAAAGTTCCAACATAGATCTCAAACAACTCATTATTTACACTCTTATCTTACTCAACTCATGAGGTAACCGAAAAGTTCATTATTTTATGGGCTTCGATTAGTCAAAACACTCCTGCAACAAACAAAACAACAAGAAACCGAAGTGTGCTTTAAAGGGGATAGTTTTGGTCAGTGAAGTTGCAAGCATAAACACAAATAATGTCATATAATGGCAAATATTTTAGATGTATATATGTCATTCTCTAAACATTAGATATGTGATTAATGGTACAAAAGGGGTAATGATATTTACATTAATTTTATTTATTACTACATCTCAATTAAGTTCATTACTATATTGGTCTCACATTAAAAAAATTCTTTTTACTTCCATTGTACCTTCAGTTGTTTATTAAAAATGCTTAATATACTTCATTGTACCTTCATTTGTACATGAAGATTTGTCAACGATCAAATGGCTATGACTTAATTTGCCGAATTCCAGCAACCACCTTTCGACCTTTTATTTTCAAACAAAGAAATAAAATTATGTTCCGTAAAGGTTCCAAATAATCTAGCTATCCGCCAATCATGTTCAAGTTCCAACGTGCATTAACTTCTTCAATCTTCGGATTCATCAGCCATGCACCAATATTTCTTAACCAACAATCCAAATCATAAAATTATACATGAATTAGGCACAGATACCACCTACGTAGACCCGAAAATGTTTTATTTCAATTGAAATGGAAGCATATAGAAACAACAATCTAAGTACTCAAAAGAATTTTGTTCTAGTATACAAGTGACTATCATAACATACATATATGTATCGATAATTACCAATTCGTTGAAACAGCTCAACTAGCTAGTCTAATTTAATACCACCATGATTTCAAAATCCACCACATATATATCCGCCTCAAAGGCTAGAATTATCACCACAAGAAAATCCAAACCCTAATCCACCCGGACGTCTGGGCGGCCCCACCGGCCAGTCCCCGGAGGGAGGTGGAGGATGCATTTGAAGTACTTGAACTTGTTTTTTCAAAAACTTGACGTATCGAATGGCCTCATCCAACATGGATGCAGTGTCCATTTTGGTACCTCCAGGAACCAGGCGTTGTAGGATTCTAATGCGCTCGCTTATCCTTTCTCTGCGATGGCGAGCCGCGATGCTCTGCGGATCGTCGCTTATTCGGACGTTCTTCCTCTTGGGTTTCTTGATCATCGAGGGGTCGATGTCGACCGGTTGCATGGAGGCAATTTTGTACATCATTTCCTTCATAGCACCTAATTGTTCTTGCTCTTGGTCTAGGTTTGATTGTGGTTGGATTGGTGGTGGTAATTGGATTGGATGGTCGTGGAAGAGGTCCATATGGAAGTTGTCAAGGAGGAGTTGGGTGTCCATGGTCATGCCAAGATCCCAACGTGTGCTTCTGTTTGTGTTTGGGTCCATATATGTGTGCAATTTAGAGGATAAAGAAGAAGAGAGAGGGAGAGGGATGGGTGTTCCATGTATCTTTAGAAGAGATGCTTTAAATAGATAGATAGATAAGCAACTTGAGTTGTCAAGAGGACAATATCTAGCTAGATTATTATGTCTGATTATTTTGGACATACTAAAATATATACTTACATAAGTGATAAAAGTACAAAAAAAGGTTGAAACTATGTATCTTAATTTGGTATATAACTACACTTATAGATGCATTAAGTGGAATGTCTACTGCATGTCGAATTCTTAAGTAGTCATCAAACATTTTATTTTTAACTAATATATGCTTGTCTTCCGAATTCATACATTACACGCCCAAGAGAATTTGCTTCCATTAATTATTAAAAGAAAACTTAAATTCAGTTATTAAAAGTAAACTTATAAAGATATAGATACTTTTTTGTCGGGAAGTTTAGCTTGACTTTGTTCTAATTAAGAGTCAGAAACTATACTTGCCAATTGAAGGCAATGTTGTTATCTAGATGCTAACATGTATCTAGTTAAGGATAAATAAATGTTGACTTAAAGGGTATTTAGTGTAATAACATTAATCTAAACACCCTAATTAAACTAAACTAAACCTAATTAACCTTAATTAAGCATGCTACTGTAAGTAGTGAGGTGGAGATGAGGATAAGATTTTGTTTTTCCTATAAATAGAGGTGTTAGGTCAAAGAAATAACGTTTTCTTCATTCTTGAGTTTATCAGAGAGTGAGAGAAACGATTTTGGAGGAGAAGAAGAAGGAGAGAAGGAGAAGGAGAAGAAGTGAAGGAGAAGTGTTGGGTTAGACTTGTCAAAGCTTGGGAGGCTTCCACAAACGTCAAAAAGGTATGCCAAGTCTTCATTATAACTCACATAAGCCTTGTGGGTGTTAGGGATCGACGTTGGTGTGGAATTCCCCGTCGGATTGCAACCTATTCAGTAGTTGAAGACGACAATCGGTCGACTGGTGCCTGTGGGCAGTCGATCGATTCTATTATTATATTGATTTGCACCTGCAAATGGTCGAACGATGTCTGAGGACGGTCGACCATTATGCCAGATTTTCGCGGGATAAAAGGTTAGATGCTGTCATCGGTCGAACGGATCCACTTCGCCAGTCGACCGAAACAATGAGAATAAATCGGTTAGGGGTTTTGACTTATTAAACGGTCGAACACCCTTAACCTGGTTCGACCGATCTATTCGATGATAAGTCGGTTGGGAGCTTTGACCATCAAAACGGTCGATCGCTCTTTAACTTTCGGTCGACCGACTGAGCATTTCAAATAAGCAGTAGAGTGCCTGTGTTCGGTCGAACTGTATCTCAGTTCTGGTCGACCGAATATGACTTGGGCAAAATGCTGAGAATCCCTGTTATCGGTTGAACGGACCATTGGTTCGACCGGTAGGATATATAAATATTATAAATATTGTATAGCGTAGACCATCCAAACGGTCGACCGCTAGATTACTTTTGTTCGACCGATTGGTCGGTAATTCGGTTGGCGTGGTTCGACCGATACACTTGTTTGTACAGTACCGAGTACTGTGTGGAAGACCGGTCGACCGATGTGCTTGTAGCGGTCGACCGATCTGCCGTAGGTTGGTGGATTTATCCACACGCGAGCCGTCGAGTATAGGTCGACTACCGACTCTGAGGCGACGGTCGATTACCGGCCTTGGGAGCGACCGATTTCACCTTCGACGAATGCGTATTATTGTTGGGCCTCTCATATCGAGCGGGGTGTGAGAGATGATTGTCGTAAACCTTGGGCTATTTGCTGGGGTTTGTCGGTAGGCCGAGGATGTTCCGGCAGGGTACGCGTCTGACGGCTCTTCGGGGAGCAGCGACTGCCGTCTGTCCCGAGTTGTGCATTCGGCGGGTTGACTCGCTCCTGGGGTGGCGGCGTAGAACCAGGGTTCCTTTCTGCGGCTCTTGGGGAGCAGTGATGTCGTCTGACCCTTGTGAGGCAGCGGTGGACTGACTTGACCCTTGTGGTGGCAGGAGTGGTTCAGTACCGCGGAGGCGGAGAGATGTATTATTGTGGACCCGAGGTGGATGATCATGTGCATTGCATTGCATTGTCTTTAATTCTATTTTGTATTTTAGGAGGTTTGGCATACAGGGTTCCAGTAGGGAACTCAGGCATGTTTGTTTGTTTGCATTTCAGGTAGCGAGCATCATTAGAGTTGAGGTGGTGACCGAGGAGGGTGCCCCCGCGATCTGATCATGTCTTCTCTTATTTCCTTTTTGTTGAGGTAGTGATTATCAGTTGTATTTATTTCTGTTGTAATCACAGTTGACTCAGATGTATTTTGACTTCCACGTGGATCTATAACTTATTTATATATATATATTTCATCTTGTTGTCTCGTGACGTGCCTGGTGTTGACCGTTGACGGTCTTTTATATTGTTTAAATTTTCCGTTGTGTTCGGGTACGTTACATTTAGCGTCGCATCTCATGAACCAACAAATACACCAATCAGGGAAGGTGGTTTGGGGATTTTATGTCATGGATAAGCTTTTCATATAATAATGGGTCGAATAATAATAGCAATAAAATAGTGATACACAAGAAGAAGAAGAAGAAGAAGAGGTGATAGAAAAGCTACAGCTGTATGCATGTTTTGGTTCCTCGTGAAGTATTGCAGACTTTCGCACGTAGCAATCTTTCTTTGTTTCATGACCGACGAGTCTAAAGAGTACACGTGTATTCAAGTGCATGATTATATGAGACTCAAACTTAGTTTTTTTTTTTTTTTGGAATCAATCCGTGGCAGTAAAAATCGGATGCATAATGCTACCTGATTTTTAAGCATAAATATAACTTTATTTTTTGTAACAATCCGTACTACGTAGGATCAACGTCGGAAATTCAATCCATTTGATGATTAAAATTAATTTACTAATTATCAACACAGAAACTTATGGTTGGCGACCAAAAATGTAACTTGTGTCGCACATGTTTTTCAAGTCCCGAGAAGAACCCAACAAAAGCACACCACATGCAATGCCAAGAGAGGAGGAGCATCGTGGAAGTAGAAGATTTGGCCAGTTGTGTTTTGTTGTTTATGTAGCCTTTGAATTTGACATCTTTCTCATGTTAATGGTAGTGACTGGTGAGGAAAATGTTAGCTGAAATTGTCGTTAAAATTTAGCACGATAACTTTTAGTTGAGGATATATTTACGTGTTAAATGGAATTACTTGGATTTGTCTTCAGTGTAATATGAAAATAAATCCGTTGGAACCTAATTCTTGGTCATCTATCCTTAATGGTTATTTTAAGATGGCTGGTTGAGATATCTAAGCGACATGGTTAACTGATATTTATTTGTTATTATTTGACATTGGGAACTCATTCAACCGTGCCATTAATAAATATTATGATTTCTTAGTTAATAACTTAATATATTAACGGTAATGATTTATGTTAAAAATATAAATTTGATAAATTGAACAAGATGACTCCGTGGCCCAATGGATAAGGCGCTGGTCTACGGAACCAGAGATTCTGGGTTCGATCCCCAGCGGAGTCGAATTTTAAATATTTTTTGTTTCATTTTTTTTGTCACTAAAAACGACAAGACTTTTTGCGCATACACCCTTCCACAAACACATATATGGATATAATATGTGCTTTAGGGTATATTCGTAATTTCCTACATTTTGCAAACTGATGTCTACGTTGATCAGGTTTTTTCATTTATGATACTAAAAAAATTCACTTCTTATTCCATCTCTCTCTTGGAACAACCTTACTCTTTCTTACTGTTAGCACATATAGAGAATGCATGGATTATCTCTCACAACTTTTTGACAGACCATGTTGCTACTTTTTGCATGCCTTGGCAACGTCTTCTTGGTTGAAGGTAGGGGAGAGCAAAACGCGATCCGGTCCGAGTTTGTGGACCGGATCGGACCGGTCGGTCCGGGTTCGGTCCGGAAAATGTTGGTTTAGTCCGGTCTGGGTTTCGGTCCGGGAAATTTGGGTTCGGTCCGGTCTGGACTGGTTTTTTTGTTTTTTTTTTATTTATAAAAATTCGGTTTTTGACCGGACCGGACCGAATAAGCTCCAAGTCCGTGCCGCCCCGACCGAGTCCACCTTGGCTTCCTTGCCCCCCATTTCGAGGTGACTCCAAAGAAAAATAGTTCCCTCTACGTTACTGGTTCGGTTAGGGTTTGAACTGTGATGGTTTTGTGGTTCGCGCAGCTGCCGGAGCCTCTGACTGGGAAGAGGTGGGCGTTGGAGGACTTCGAATAGCATCCCGCGTTGCTGGTGAGAGTGTAGTGGATTTGGATTTGGGATTTCAGATGTTAATTGTTTGATCTCGAGTTGAATCGGTTTGGTAACTACTTTGTGTTTAAGTGTGTATGAGTGCTGGTGTGTTTTTGGAACGAGAAGGTAAGTCTACGATTGCAGTTGAGTTACCATTCCGGAAGTCTAGAATTTTAGAGTTAGAATTTTAGTTCCTATAACTTAAGTTTCTAGTGATTGATACAAATGCATATTATGTTAAAGGGAAGACAACCCATTTTTGTAAGGACTGATAAAGAAAAGGAACCAGACTTCCATTCGTTTTGAATTGGAAGTAGGAAAACTTCTTTCAAATACAACCTTTGGAAATCATGGAAGTCATTGAACTCTAGTTCTAGAATTTTTAGGTTTTCCTACAAACTTATCATCCAAAAGTTAATCTAGTTCCGAAAACTTTCTTATGGTTTTCCTGCGAATCAATCAGATTGTGTGACATAAAGCACGGGATACACATTACGTGGTAGTTGTCACCACCTTGAATTCGAGGATGCCCGAGGGTGCGCCATACCGGGCCAGGTTCGTGAGCTTGGAGCATCACAAGGAACTACGAAGCACACAAGGCAAACCAAACGCGAGGCGTGAGGTGAGCAACGGGGGTAGCCCAAGTACCCCCCCCCCCCCCCCCTGGGTTTTGCAAGGCAAGCGCCAAGGAGGTTCGAGATGCGCGGGCATGCACACACGCAAGGCGAAGCGTGGAGGAGGAACCGAGTGGCAGGCTGCGGCAAAACGCGCGCAAGAAGGCAAGTAGCCGAGGCTACGAACATGGAGTGAAAGGCCTAGTCCAAGGACGTGCGCGTAGCACGGGCGCGAGGAAGCTATGCTCGGGCGACATGCGCGCGCGCGGGGCGCCTGCATGGGCGAGCGAGGCAAAGGCACGGATGTTCTAAAGTCTATAGCGTGGATTGGTGGCTTGGAGCGCGAGGCGCGTGGAAAGCACCAAAGCTTGGAGTCCGGGGACACCCAAGCGAAGGTCTAAGGGCATCAGCAAGCGAGGCGCATGCGTAGCACTTGGGAAGTGCGAGAACATGTACTAAGCATGACCCGGGCAGCACTTAGGCACGCCATGAAGGTGGGCATGAGCGGGCAATGCTTAGGATGGAGGCGCAGGAGCTTGGGAGGCTAAAGACAAGGAGTCAACACCAGGTCAGCACAAGGAGACTAGGTGAGGATCGTAGTCAACACGAGTCAATACCGGTCAACAGGTGGTGGATGGTGCGGGCCGACGAGGACTACCCATGGGCGAAGCAAGGACCGAGATCGGTGACCAAGCAAGGCGTGGGCAGCCCAACAAAGGCGTGGAGACCAAGTCAAAGGAGGGAGGCTACATTCGTGGAGACGGTTATGGACTTGGTCCACCAACCAAAGGAAGAGGGAAGCGTGGGCTGAATGGGTCAGCCCCAATACGCGCATGACTTCCTTGCATGTAGTATTCGGTTTGGAAGGAGTAGAAGTCGTGGTGCATGCATTCCTTGAAAATAGGAACCGAAGGTGCACTTCCTAAAAAGTAGGATTCGGTTAAGGAACGGGTCCATAACCGAACGAGAGATGTGCAAGGGATTTGAACGGGTCAAACCCACTTGCGCAACTTCCTATTTTGAGGGACGGTTTTGAAGACATGTATTCCAGCAAAATACAGCATGATCCCCACGTTTCCAGCTAGCCTTGACCGAAGGGTTCGGTTATGACTACGGGGCGCTACTTGTGGGAATTAATCTGCGGTGGAGGAAGAGTTGGGAACGATTCCTATGGATTAATTCAGCCACGATTATTCTCAAGTTATGAGGGAGAATAGGGAGCTATTCTCTTGCAACCGAAGGAAGGTGGGTTGGGTGGCATCCAACCGTGCTACAAAGTAGGGCTTTGAAGCACTATAAAAGGGGACGCCTTCATAGGTTCGGCATCAACCAATCAATCAAGGGGCACCAATTCGGATCAGCAATTCGAATTGTCTTCGGATAGGGTTTCCATCATAGTTTGAGGTTAGATTTGGGCGTGAGAGAGTTTCTGTAGGGGAGACTTGTGAGCGTGAAACCTTTGTAATCCCTTTGGGACGTTTCTTATATTTAATAAAAGAGATTGTTCCGCCACCTTTCTTTCAGTGTTCTTGTGTGGGGAATTTGGGACGTTTTTGGGGCTTGGTGTTTGTGAGGGTTGTGCAACCTTAGTTTCCGCGTGTGCTTGTTGTGGGGGCTATTCCGCTAGTTCCCAACTCTGAGGGTAACCTAAGAGTTGTACGGTTGTGTTGGTGTTTTCAACTCTGCCCCGCGGGGATAGAACGTTTGGTGAGGTCAAAGTTCGAAAAAGTTGGAATTTGAGAGTCTCTAAAGGACTCCTAACACGACCGGTGACAGTAGTCAACTACTTGAAGGTGTTCATGTTTGAGTTTTAAAAAAAAATTAATGTTCGTCAATTTTCAAACTAATGACATTCCACGACCCATGCTCCTTCACAAGAAGAGTATTATGAGTTCACTATGGTATTTCATTTGAATTGGATGTCTAAAATTAATGACCACTTCCTTTATCAGCCTAGGTAGTTACTAAGGCACCATCTGGAAATACCATCATCAAAATCACAATTAGTAGAACCTATGATTCCTAGGAAGGTATATTCTTTAGCTTCTCTTGATTTCGGTCCCATCTCCTTTTTTTATCGTCTCAATCTCCTTTTCGGTTACGAAAGAAATTGAAGAATGACTTGTAATATTTGGAAACGGAATCTACAATTTTCTAGAGTTTAATGAATGTACAATATGAACGGTCCGAAGCAGGCACTAAGTAATTATTTGAACAAATTGGCTTGGAACACATGATTTTCCTAGTGTGGTGTACAAAATCCTCAAACAATTAGGACATGATTGTTTTTGGGTCTATATATAACATCTACAGTGGTGAAGCACTGTGGCATTTCAACCTGTTGCCTAATCGTTACATAATTGACCCATCCTTCATGAATCTATTGTTCAAGAGAGGACCTTCCAATGCTATAATGACTCCCTGAAAAGAGTCTTCTATGTTGCTTGATGGGTCTCTATTTGTGCATTTTCCTGAAACTTTATGTTACTGGCAGAAAATTTGGAAATTGATGTTTTGGATTCTCCAATAAGTTTTAATGTGAAAGTTACTTATGTTTGTAGTTTTAGATTTGTTTATTAAAGTAGAAGAGCAACACATTGAAGAGAATGGTTGAGTATGAGTGGTCTGTTTTTATCAAATTTGGATGCCAGAATGACCGTCATTTCAATGTTATGTGAGGTTTACTATGTGGCTCATTACCTAAAATATCCGCTTATCCTCACTTTGGGTGACTTCCTAATTACATAGGAGGCTGCTCACTTTTTACCAATAAAAAGTTATCACTTTTAATAGGTAGGCTGGATATTTTAAGTCAGGATGATGGATTACATTTAACCTCAACGGTGGTTCATTTATAACGTTGTTGAAAGAAAATTTTCACATTCACGAGATGGACGCCAAATCTACCTATTGGAAAAATAGTCTCATATTGCTAAACACAAGAAATGTGCAACACTATATAAAAAAGTTGGATCCCCATCCATTACTTAAGTGCTTAGATTTTATAGAGGTGGACCAACTAAACCAACCAATCAACTAAAAAATCAACACTATCCAAGTTCGCCATTGGTCATTAGTATCAAAGTAGTAGACACCTAAATAACTACCTTAGCCAATGATATCAAGAAAAAGATGTGGTAAATCCTTAAACAATTTCAAGATGCTGAACATAAAACACCCCTTTCATTGAAGATGAAGAAATGAATATGATGTTTATCCTTGCCATGACATTTAGCAGGAAAACAGACTGAAGTATGATAGCTAATGTGCTATAAAAGAATGTAGGTGCCTCTCTTTTTGAATGCTGATTTCTGAGGCCAATATTTTGACTAGTAAAATGAACTTATGCAGGTGATGTTCATCTGTAATCACTGCCCTTTTGTTATACACCTAAAGAAAGATCTTTTCAAACTAACAAAGTTCTACATGGAGGTTGGTTTTATGCTTTCCTGCCTTTTTTGAATTCAAGATTCTACTTGCAAACTAATTAGTTTTTATGTTCAACTGTTCCAGAAAGGTTTTGCAGCTGTTGCAATATCTTCAAATTCTATCATTACCCATCCTCAGGTTATAATCATATCAAATAATAATTTTGTGAACAACAAAATAAACATGCTTTTAGTATTCATACTAAGTCAAAAACATGATATGTACATTTCTCTCTCTCTGAAGTTTGAATAGTGTCATTGGCGGGACTTTGTTAAAACAAGAGTAGCTGAATAACAATGTCCAACAACTACGACTAAATTAATTGTTGAATTTATGATTAATTTAAATGAAAGAAAATCAGTAAAAGATTTAGAGTTTGTTTTATGTGGGTTGGAATTTGCCTTTTTATGTGTAAATTATTTTCAGAGAAATATGGTGGCCCAACTCTGCAACTAATTGGTGACTCGACTGAATTTGTCACTAGATTTTTCTTCTAAATGCAGGATGGACCAGAATTCATGGCAGAAGACGCTAAGATATATAAATATCCTTTTCCCTATCTCTACGATGAGGTCAGTTTGACAAAATTATCTCCTTCGTCTGTGTTGCAATTTTTGTGTCAAACTTGTATAATTTACAAAAAATACAATGCTGCCTGATGAAAAAAATGTGCATGAAGAAAAAAATATCCAATAATTTCACCATTGTATCGCTTCAAACACTGTACTATCAAAAAAAATTATATATATTTTAATTATAACTTTTCTCATACACTGGATGTCTGATTTCTGCAGTCGCAAGATGTAGCTCGAGCATTTGGAGCTGTGTGCACTCCTGAATTTTTCCTCTTCAAAAAGGTTGCCACAAGCAACTAGGACATGCCAATTCTTGTCCATCACTCTACATTGAATTCCATATATTTATTATAGGAGCAATACTCACTAGCATCGTCGTGGATATTGGTATATTATTCTTAGCTATATAAATAGTCACATGCTAGTATTTGATTTTCGTGATTTGTAAGGAACAACCATATAATATGATCCTAGTTTCATGAAGCTCCTTTGCACGTCTGAGATTAAAATTTCTCAATTTGTTCTGAAATTTATTCTTTTAACAACATAATACTAACATATTGCTCGGATGTTGGTTGACTTGGTCCCAATTCATGAACTGTTCATGATTGATAATGCACAGCTGTTGTTGTAAGTATAACTTGGTCTATTTTTTGTCAATTTTTTCACACAGGATGGACGGAGACCATTTGAGCTAGTTTATCATGGGCAGTTTGATGATTCTCGACCAAGTAACGACGTGCGTGTCACGGGAAGGTAGATGGTATTTTTTTGCTTACAATGTTTAGGTGATGGTTTATAAAAAATTCTATTTGTTCAGAGATTTAAGTCGTGCAATAGACTCCGTTCTCAGTGCGCAGCCTTTGTCCTTTGAGCAGAAGCCGAGGTGGACCTTCCTCCCTTGCTTCACACAAATGGCCTCTACTTGCTTAATTGTTGTATTGCTTACATTAGTCATAACTTGAGTATTCTTTGCTTTGCTCTTAGTATTGGTTGCAGCATAAAGTGGCATCCAGAAAGCAACTAGTAAAGTTACTCTGTGATAAGCGCCAAAAAGAAAATTATAGTAAGTTATATTCGTGAGGATTCTGTGAATGATATCTTGCTGTCTTTGGAGGTATGGAGTGGTGGACAGAATATTTGTAATGTTTATAACTGCGATTGAGCAACAACAACAACAACAACAAAGCCTTTTATCCCAAACTAGTTGGGGTAGGTTAGAAATGAAACTCTAATGAGTCACGGTTCAGGCACGTGAATCGTCTTCTTCCACGTGTTTCTATTAAATGCAAATTCTCGAGGAACATTCCAATCTTTTAAATCTCTTTCGACCGTTTCCTCCCAAGCCAATCGTGGTCTGTCTCTTCATCTTTTTATAACTACGATTGAGCAATGAGAGATATTGCATTCATAAGCCATTGTTGATGATACTAGAAATTTTCATTATTCAGACTTTTGAGTGACATTTATATTGTAGTTTAGTGTTTTTGCCTTTGATGTTTGTGATTATAGAGCATTTTGACACGCACTACCAAATATTCTTCAGATACAAACTAGCTATCACACAACTAACCTTGTACTAGCCTTTGGGAGACTAGTCAAGTTGTTTCTAGTCAAATATATTTCTAATGAAAATATCCTGCCATGTTGAAGACAAAGATTGATGATGTTTATGCGCCTTTTGTTACTCTTGTCTTTCTTAAATATACAGCTTGTGTCGATAGTACTTTACCGCTCATAACGGTGATATTGTAGGTTCGAGCCCTACTAAGCCTACCACCCCGCCCGCAAGCTGACCAGCGATTACTAGCGATTCCGGCTTCATGCAGGCGTCAGAGTCGTTCTAGTATCTTTGGGGGTCTTTCTCCCGAAGCCGAATCAGGAAGGGAAGAATCTACCCTAGGGTATTTGGAGAGACATATGAGATAGAATAGACCGTTCTCAACGCGCCAGTACGCTTGCTGGAAATTCAGGCCAAAACGCCTCTTGTGTAGCCGCCTGGAGCTTTGACATGTCAGCATACAATACATCATTAAGACTAAATCTAAATGTAAGCTACTATTTTGGTATCTTTACATCCAATATTTTCTTAATCTAAGGTGGTTGATCATTATTTGATCAGTACAAATATACAATGGATAGTTACACTGTTGTACAAAGATTTGCAATTTTCTGCTATTGTCAATATTCCTTGAAGTATGCTGCATAAATGATGCAGCATATAGAGAACAATATGATGACAATATCAAAAGTGAGGGCAGTCATTGCCTGATCACTAAGCTTCATGTTTCTTCCACCTAGCCGGTCCACCATGTCAGGTACTGATTCCCATTTTTGTATCTCCTGCTCGTAAGGGTCTTCTAATCTCATCTTCATGCGTGCAGCACGTCTGCTCTCTGCTTCTTGGGTCAGGGTCCAGTCGTAAAACTTACGGCTCTCTTCTTTGCTCAGCACATTGTAGGCTTCCCTCAGCTGCATGAATTTCTTGGATGCTGTCTTCAGAGGGAGTGATGTTGTGTCTGGATGGTATTCCTTCGATAGTCTACGGTAAGCTGCCTTTATCTCTTCCATATCGGCCTCAGGTGACACTCCTAGAAATCTGCTAGCATTGCATAATAGATTAATAACTTCTGATAAGTGATGTCTACCAACAAATATAGGTTGTTAGAAACATGATGATGCAGATGATGTTCTCCCCAGAATTCATCAAAATGGTATTATTATTTTCTCAATGAATGGGTATGCTTTCATTGTGTAGGTAGCTTGTGATTATGATTTTGAAGTTCTCTCCATCATTCATCGAAATTGTGTTATTATTATTATTTTTCAATGAACGGGTATGCTTTCAATGTGTGGGTAGGCACAGATTATGATTCTGAAGTTCTCTCCATTCATCAAGATGGAATTAGATTTTTTATAGAATGCTTTCATTGTATGCACAGGCAGTGGATTTTATTTTATCCCAGCAAGCTTCTATTTCGGAACTTATTTCAACTTTTCAGTTAGGATTTAGGAACAACATAATTATCATTTGAAAAATTGAATTTCCATCTTTGATATTTAGAACAACATTATTGTGTCTGGTGAATAATTTTAGGATATGTTTCATTCTTAAAACCAAAGGTGGTTACATTAGTTCTCATACACATCCCAAGTGGAGATTAGGACTTTCGAAGTAAATTCAATTTTGATGTAAAGTATAAATTACCCACATTAGACAAGCACCACAACATTCTTGTAACATTCAGATATCTTTTGGGGTTTGTCATCGAACGACAAATTTTTGCATTGCATGCATATTTTGAAACAATACTGAGATTAAATGCAGGGGAACATATTCTTGAGGTTTGAGAATAAGTTACTCTTTTAATCTTCTTTAATTTCAGCTATCCATGAATTCTCAATAGTAGCAGGTATTCGTATCCAACATTCATTTTCATCTCAAAAGAATCATAAGCATGTGCAGGTAAGAAGAAGCAGCGAAAGCTCAACTGGTAGTGGGAAGCATCAGTGGCACTGATCAAATCGGCATATCTCTCTCCAAACCCATCACCTTTCTTTCTGTCCTCTCCTCCTGCTTTCTTCCTAGAGCTCCCACCAAGCCACCCCTCGTCGGGGTTATCCCAATGTATCCTTGTGTCGACACCAGGAGCTCCCATTTGACGCTTGAATTGTGTTTTTCCTAAATTTTCTTTTCCTGATTTTTCAGACGCCGTCGCTCGCACGCTCAAAGGTGAGGAGGACTCATTCTTACTTCGTCTACCCCTCTGGAAGAGAGTGAGGAGAGAAGATGGAGCTGAAGTGGCCATCGGAGCAGAAGGTAAGAGTTTTAGTTGAATTTCTATTTCTGTTTTTTACTTGTGGTGACGGGTAGATAAGAGTGGGTGCGGTTGTGGGCGTTTGGAATGGTTGGTCTTTTGGATTTTAGTGGGGACCACATTTTAGAGCACAGCCAGGAGGTTATGTGAGGGCAAGAAGGCATGTGGTTTAGTTTGTCCGCCAGTTTTCTGATGGTTAGGCCTGACTTTTGCTACATCACATATTCACATATATCTTGATCTTAAGCATGCAAGTTGATTATTACATCTTCCATTTTCTTAATTTTATTCTTTGTGGGTCTAAGCAAATGATTATATTGAGATGAAGGTAATTGCTCATTCCAATAAATCCTGATGGCAAGCTTCTTTCAAGTTTTAGGTATTTTAAGCAAACTCAGGGTTTGTTGGACTATGGATTTTTCTTACTACCTTAGACCTTAGTGTCATTAACCTGAGATTTATTAGCCAAATTCTAAATGGTGACAAAAATAAGTTGTTTGAGATTGATTATTAGACCTGAGATTTCATACTGGTGATGAATCTTTATTGGACTGAATATCTAAACCACAGTGCAAGAAACTAGAATCTTTTATCATTATGAGATCATAGCCTAGATGGTTGACACTACTTAACTGTACATGCAGAGATGACTTCCATCTTAAATCTCTAAATTTGATTAAAGTTGAACCAGAATTTCACTTCCTTCTGTGGTCATAGTCTGAAATTTCACAATTTTATGTATTGAACCTTCCACACCTAATAGCAGGACTCAACATGTTACATGCCTTCCAATGGTGGGTTGGAGAATATTTATTTGTTCATTTTTTGCTACAAACTTCAAATATTTTTTTTGCTGGAAACCTGAAGTGGAAAAAAACGAATAAATTCTCTCAAACTCCAAAGGCATAAATATATTTGAGCTGTGCTGTAGACAGGTCAACTTCTATGCTATGTTGATTGATAGTATATGAATTTAGTTCAATTGTCAAATCATTAGAAAGACAGTGTCATGACTAGTTTCATTTTTTACAAGGAAAAATCAGAACATGACCAAGAGGTTTTTTTTTTGTTTGATAATATGACCAGGAGAGTCGCGGGAGGGATGTTTCCATCACAAATCAGTTCCATCTTCTGATGTGTTCTCTAACTTGAGAGAACCAAATCCAATCCAAGCTCATCCGACACCAATCAAACAACATCAATAGTGACCACAAAAACATCAACAGTGACTACATTCATGTGCCAGCAGGATAACATCTCCCCATGGGTCTAGTGGGCCCAACCCCATGTGCGGAGTGCGGCTGTGTTTTTTTCTAAAACTTTTTGGGTAACTAACATTTTTTTTTCTAACATATATTTGAATTGTATTATCAAAGCCACTAATCTGTTAATCTTTCATTTGGTTACCTCAACACAAGCTTTTGTTGTGAGGATTTTAGTCCAGCTGTTGTGTTACCTAAGTCTCTTAAGTTAAACATATTTAATTCCCAAATTTAAATAATTTATTTCATGGAACATTTGTTTTAGAACGGAGTTTACGATAGCGTTTGCAAAAATAATGATTTAATATGTTATAAATCCTATTGGTAATTATATATATATATATATATATATATATATATATATATATATATATATATCCCTGAATGTTAGCTTGCGTGTGGCAGATATGCATAAATTTATATCTTCTCACAATAATTTTATCTGAGCTTTAATTAAGAAAGAAAAGGTCTGATTCATCACCTTCTAGAACTAGAAAACCCAACCATTTAACATGTGATAATAGAGTGGATATTTTTCAAGGATATATAGTCATTGTCAACCAATTGTGCAAGATATATAATTCCACACTATTGACTATAAGATACGCTTGATTTTCAAAGCCGAAAGTAAGAAGAATTATTCAACACGAGTGTTGGTTGAGAAATTAATAGTATGAGGTATAAGTTCGGGGATCCAAGTCATCCAACTGCCCTACAACGACAAGAATCTACTTGATATCACATGGCGACACAATGACACCGAGAAAGAAATATGGGTGGAAGCCCACAAGGGCTCCACACATATTCCAACGCAACCTAATAATTTGTTAAATTTGCGGTTGGATGGGGTTTTGACAATTATTTGGCAACTTTTGAGATTATTATGTTTTGATTAGGGCAATGGATGTTCGAAATTCGGAAATTCGTTCGCGTCCGGTTCGAAAAATATTCGGTCCGAACAATATCCGATCCGAATAATATTCGATTCGTGTAATATTCGGGACATGCGAATGCGAATATGAATATTGATACATCCGATCCGAATAACATCCGATCCGAGATTGAATATTTGTATTATAAGATCCATATCCATATTTGTATCATATACGTATGCAATACATTATTATACCTAGAAGTATTTATATTTCAACCTTGTGTGATTATATTTTGAATGTATAATTATTAAATTTACTTATTCAAATAAAAATACATCTACTAATCACATTTATTCAAGCATTGAATATCATTATCCTTTCTAGAATATGGAGTTAGAAATTAAGATAAAGTAAATTAATATTTGAAACCAAATAAAGTTATAAATCTGACTATTTATAAGAATTTGTCTAGGTGAAAATGAAAAATGTTATAATGTGGGGAATTATGTTTACGGATGCAGATATTATCCGTATCCGATCCGAATCCGTCAAATATCCGAACGGATATAGACTTTTCATATCCGCAAACAATCCGTATCCGAATCCGAATCCGTAAATTTTATGCGAATGCGAATATGGATATACCTATATCCGATCCGTATCCGATCCGTTGACATCCCTAGTTTTGATATCCTATAAAGAAGATTTTATTTCGATGTAACATCAGTCAGTTGGATTTTTTTGTTGAAGTTACTAGAGAGTAGAAACCAATTATTACATGTACAAGTAATATCTGA
Organism: Triglochin maritima; assembly: GCA_963682175.1. Classification (NCBI taxonomy): domain Eukaryota; kingdom Viridiplantae; phylum Streptophyta; class Magnoliopsida; order Alismatales; family Juncaginaceae; genus Triglochin; species Triglochin maritima. The sequence goes on from OY821781.1 coordinate 1,528,816, forward strand.
TTCCATGATAATTGACGATAATAATTACAAATCCAGCAAAATTATGGGTTCGTTCCTTTTTACATTGTAAGGTATACTAACATGGAGTTCAACACGAGTTGATGTTTTAGTTACTATTTCAGTATTTCGTGCAATTATACTTCGTCGTGTCTCGTGACCACAGAAAGTAACATGCACAATAAGTATAAAGAACAAATGAAAATACGATTATTTTTGTCATTATATATTGTGTTTTACGAGAAGGATCTTAGAGTGATAATTAAGTACAACTAGCTTATGAATGTAGCACTTGAAGTTAGAAATTTCAGATATTGTTCATTAAGATTCACCACTCTTACTTAATTCCCTAATGACACCTCAAATGCATAGTAACTTGATCATGACCTTTCGAGCTTAACTCACCATGTTTTTGTTGTGAAATTTCTCACAAGTATCCTAAGATATTTACACTATCAGGTACTGAGATTAAACCTCCAATTGCGAATATAACTCAAACACCCGATATTAGACCACTTCCAATTTAAAACACTGAACTCAAGCACGCTGGAGTCGAAAAAAAAACAAAACACAGCAAGCAAGCAAGTACCAAACCACAAAATCCCCAAAATTCCAGCGGTGAAGCGCTGCAGAAAGATTTTTTTTTTATTTTCCCATTCCTATTCCTATAACAAAACACCCTCACTCTTCTCCATTCCCTCACCCCAGCCGAACAATCCAGAACCAGGCGACGACGTCGAATCTAGGGTTCCTTCCCCGATCTCGTCTCCTCAGGTGAAATCCCGCTCAGATCTCCCCCGATTTGGTGTTTGCTTCGTTGCGGATGGTGTTCGGAGTGGATTTTGGGGGGGTTCTTCTGAAATATATGTCTGAAGTTGGAGTTCTTGTGTGATTTGATGAGACAATAGTTCTATTTTTTCATTTTTAGTCCTTTTCGGGGGTTTTGGTGAAATATATTTGATTCTGTAATGCCAAAAGTCAGCCGCTTGATAGTTGGATCGGATTTTTAGGAATTTTGAATTGGAGTCTAGAGTAATGGTTTTTATATGAGACATTGTTTGGTTTTGGAGCTTTTCTGTGTTTTTATGGGATACTGGTTGGAATTGGTGGCAAAGTTGTTTATTTTTTAATTTTGTGGTTTATGATGTACCAATTCATTGTTTTTTTTATAAGTCATTCTTCATTTCTGTTGGGTTTGTAAGGATCTTGTTGGAACGTGTGGAAGTTGCTGATACCGAGTTCGTTGCTTGGTTTTATTCGGGAGAGCATTTTTACTTTGAAATCTGAAAAATCATTAACTGAACATGATTCTTTTGATTTTCTGATGCTGTGGTTGTGTGGAGGTCTTTTTGGAGGTTTTTGGTTTCTAACGTGAAATATTTCTGCTACGTGTGGATTTCATGTGTTATTTTCAGGTTTTGTGTTATATTTGGGTTTTTTATTATTATGGTCTCTCTAATGGATGTTGTTTGATGTGGATTAGTTGGTCTTGCGGTTGCAGTGTTTGGTGCATTTTGTTGGAATGAGTATCCACAGTTGTTGTCGATTGACTTATTTCTATGCTGTCAATGTGGCCGTGTCATGCTGTTCTATTTTGTGGGCGTTTTGTGTTTTGTATATGCAAGACCATTCTTTTAGGTGTTGAAATTTGTGCATTGTTGACTCGGTTTTGATGAAGTGGTCAATCAAAATCTTAAGGTGAAAGTTCTTTCTTTTTCCATATCTTGACTGCGTGTCGATTGTTTTTCTTTAGGTTGGAAACATATTTTGGTTGGTGGTGTGAGTTGTTTAATTACTATAGGCATGTAGCTTCTTTCGTGTAGATTTCTCTCAAGTTTTTTCCCTCTCTCTACACCTTAGGTTAATGATAACAATGCAGCTCTTATCGAGTTATGTTCACCATTTGTAAGAACGGGAGCTAATTTCTGTGCGTGGGGAGCTGTCTGCTTGTAGTTTTACTGGAAGGTGTCATGTTAAGCAAAGGGGGCAGGATGGCTGCTGAACTTGTCAATGCTGCAACAAGTGAAAAACTCAAAGAGATGGATTGGACAAAAAACATTGAAATCTGTGAATTGGTTGTACGTGATCCTGGGTAATATATTATTTTTTCAATTTCATTTCAGGACTTGACTTTAATTACTATATTTGCTTAATTGTTTTTAATGAACATGCCTAAAAAAGGTAACTTAATTTACTTCCCTTATCTCTCCCTTAAAAAGGTTAGTAGAAGACGCCTCATTCTTATGTAACCATACGCTCAAGGAGCTCTCATTTTTCTTTCTACTCCAAAAAATTAGTTAATGAATGACACTGACTGCTCAAATCTGATGTTTATTTCCTCTTGTCAGTATGTTCCTTGGGAATGGAGAATGATCTATGGTTGATGATAGCATTTGATGCTACTTCTTTATTGCATCATGATCATGTGTATTCATTCGTCTGGAGTGATTTTCAGCCTGACTGCAGTGTTACACTTACAACTGAACATTCTCTCAAAAAAAATTCTAGCAACTTCCATACTCAAAATGTTGCTTTTATAGCTTGTAGACATGTTTGCCCTTTGAGGTTTTATTTCTAGCGTCTCGGTTGAATGTATGTATCATTTGGATGATAGGCAGGCGAAACATGTCATCAAGTCTGTTAAAAAGCGATTGCAGCACAAGCATCCTAATACACAACTTTTTGCTGTTATGGTGAGTTATCATTCTTAATGCAATCTCTGTCAATAATTCTTTTCTTAAGAAACAACTGAAGATCTTCTCAGTCCATTCTGTACTTCCATTTAGATTCCTCATCCAGCCATCCCTACATGACATATTGCTGATTCAATTTTCCATATATTAACCAGTTGCTGGAAATGCTATTGAATAACTGTGGGGAGCATATCCACAAGCAGGTGCTTGATCATGGGCTTCTCCCAATAATGGTGAAGATTGTGAAAAAGAAGGTAATTCTCACTCTCCAGGTTGTGATGAAAGATAATGTACTTAAACCTTACTGTCTGTCGTACATGTTGTAGACTGAGCTGCCTGTTAGGGAAAGGATTTTTCTTCTTCTGGATGCTACACAAACAGCATTGGGTGGTGCCTCCGGAAAGTTTCCTCAATATTATGCTGCGTATTATGATCTTGTGGTAGGTATGGGTGATTTTCGATTGAGTTACATGTGGGGAATAGCTTGCTGTAATGCAATTTTACTTCGTTAATGCTCAAACACAGGAAATAAGATAACTTCTAAGTTCTAACCAGTACGCAAACTGTTTGGGATTGTAATAATTTTTTTCCTCGTTTCTTTTAGCAGTCTGTTGCACCTCTAGCTAAAAACTGGTAAAATAATATCAATGCATGTGAATTTTCCAGTCCGCAAAGGTTCAATTTCCACAGAGGCCTAATGCCATTGCTACAAATGCTCCTGCTCAAAATCCTCAAACAAATAATGTCCCTGATCATGATTCTATTCCTCCAAAACTCAACACTGTCATACAGCAGTCGACTACACCATCAGCCCCTGACTCTAGGTAATATAAGTTGTGCTTCATTACATGAAGTTGCACCTTAAGCAACCAAAGGTTGACAGTACCATTCCTAATGTCAAACATTCTGCCTCTTATTTAACTTTCCAACTCTTATCTCATCAAAGGATTCCTATTGCAGTATAATTCAGAAAGCTAAAAGTGTTCTGGAGGTCCTGCAGGAGGTTTTGAATGCTTTAGATCCTCAAAACCCTAAGGTAGACCTAGTTTTCAACTATGGGGCCTGTGAGGGTTTCTATCTTGGACTTTTATCATCTTGTTACTGTATTTATCATTATTAATGATTTAAGTTGGTGTTTGCAGGGAGCAAGTGATGAGTTCACACTGGATCTGGTGGAACAATGTTCATTTCAGAAGCAGCGAGTTATGCATCTTGTAATGACTTCAAGGCAAGCTGTAGTTTGTTGTCTATAAGCACAACCATCTGTTTTTCTCTCTCCTCACAGTCCTAATTGGGAATATGAATATTCTAGCTGAGTTGACAACTAAGAAATCAAAAGAGGCATTCCCTGTTTTTTCAAGTCTTGGAGCAGTTGCTTTTAATATTGCTTGCTAAATTTGTGAACATATGTTTTTTCGTTTTCGATCAAGCTACAATTGAGCATGCAAATTTGGTCAAGCGACAAGCTAGGTACTGCTGACTAGTTATTTTGCCTTTGGAAAATCCACTTTGCATGGAATAATTAATGATTATATTTGTACTGTTATTTTGGCTATTTCTATAAAAAATTATACCCATCTTAAAGAGAAGACTAACATATGGTTATCCTCTTCGAGCTTATTATGATAGAATCTGAGATAGGATTCCTTTATATTTCTATTCTCTATGACCAGACTTATATCTGGAGAGTCTCTGACTTGGTTTCTGCTATAAAGTCAACAGACTGCAAGAAGAAGGGGAATGTATTGGTTATTTGGTTATTGTCGTCGTGTTAAAATCCATCTTGAAAATTTGAATTGTATTTTTTGTCCCACTTGGTTTGTTAAACTTATTTCCATGGGTGTAGCTAGGGTTTTACGTTGGCTCGCAACACCTATCGCAACCCTCCTCCTTTATCCTGACTTGGGACAGGCTATGTACACGTACATATGCGGAGTTTGCATTGGATATGTTTCTCGAGAATTTGCATTGGATAGACGCATGGAAGAACGCGATTCACGTGCCTGAACCGTGACTCCTTAGAGTTTCATTTCTAGCCTACCCCAACTAGTTTGGGATAAAAGGCTTTGTTGTTGTTGGTTTGTTAAACTTAATACAAGATCATTATAAGTGCCGATAAATGGAGGATTTGCCCCAAGGCATGTTATATTACTCAAAAGGCAAATGAAAGAAGAATGTCTAACTACCACTCAAGAATCTGGACTTAACTTACTCTGATGATCATCAAGTACGGTTCTTGACCCACATTATACCTTAAATTACAATGTTCTTATCTTTACAGTGATGAGAAGACAGTCTCACAAGCCATTGAACTTAACGAGCAGCTGCATAACGTTCTCACCAAGCATGATGCTCTTCTTTCGGTTCATTCTTCTCCAGATGCAACTTTTATTAACCATCAGGAAGAACCAAATGAAGAAGAGGATCTGGATCGTCTGCTTCATAGGTAATGGTTTGTTTTTGTTGGCTTGCGTCATCCTTTACCATATCACTTGATTAAGTTTGTAAAGTAACTTTTGGTTAGTTTTTTATTTATTTCATAAGTATAATTAAAACTTATTTTCTCACGAATGTGCTCCTTGAAGCATTTCACGTTGTCATTGAAATGGAACTGATAATTTAATATGCAAAACTAAATTATATTTTCAGCCACAGATTTTTACAATTCCCTGTTGGTCTGAACTAAAAAATCGATTTGTTTAAGGAATTGAGTTGTGAACCTTCGTAGTTTATTTTCAATATATTTTTGATGTACTTTTGCCTTAAATAACAGCTGCAACTATGACACGAGTGGGGTATTTTGTTGGTATGCCTATAATCTCATTATTATTTCCTCACTGAACATCTTCAGATTGAGGAAGGGAAAAGCATGTGCTGAAGTTGATTCAGAAAGTTCGCCAAAAATGTTCATACATAATCAGTGGGATAATCTTCAACGGCCACGCACACGTTCTCTGTGTATTGAACCACCGTCTCAAAATGTTCCCAATGGTGGTCCACACATTCCAGCCTCATCGATGTCCAATGGTTCATGTGCGTTGGTACCAGGATTAGTTTCTATTCCACCACCACCTGCTAAGCACATAGAGAGGGAGAAGTTCTTCAAGGAAAACAAGGATGTTACTTCGGGTTTAGCAAGGCACATGAGAGGACTTTCGCTCGACAGTCGCAATGGTAGTAGCTCTTATAGTGGTAGCACTGATTTCTCTGACAGGGATACATTAGGTTTTCGGGATTGATACTGATATATGCTGAGTTCATAATTTTGCACTAGAGTTGTCTTTGTATTCTTTACAAAATTGGCTACTGTCTTTGGTTGCCAGCTCTGGATATCTTTAGTGGGACAGCAGCATTGTTCTTATGCTGTTTGTGTAGGATCTCATTTTGCTTTAGTGTTTGGTTCTCGTCACATTGGTAGTTTTGTCCTTGTTTCAGCTTCCAGGACCCATATTAGTCTGCTATATATTTTGATTAGTGTAAAAAAATTATATCAATAAAACTGTCATGATTTACGTGATGTTTGCATTTCACGAAGTATGTTATTAGGATTTGCCCTATGTTGAGAGGTTGAGCTTACATGGGCACATATTTTGGGGTTTCTTAGTCTAATGTGATTGTGATTACGTTGAAAATTGTGTTCTAATCAGTTTGGATTCTCCGTTTTTTGTTTTGATGCAAATGAAACCATGCTATATTTATTTAGATGGGACACAAAATGGGTAAAGTGGAACCTAAATGGAAAATGTACAATTTTTAATATTATTATGCGTTTTAAATGTAAGGTGCACGAAATGGACAAGCGCATTGCTTGGGTGAATCACGGTTGTGTTAACATTTCCCTTAAAATGTGTTAACTCAAATTTAACACTCCTTCGTAACTAAAAAGTAAACCTCAAATGTAAAATCTAAATCAGATATCTTGTTTCATAATACAATATTAATTTGTTTATAAAAAATCATTAAATTTGAAGGTCGTTTTGTGCAAAATCAAGATTTGCAATATTTTTTTATCGTTGAAATATTGTACGAAACAAATTCTAATGTTTATAATTTTCAACGTGCATAATTATACAATGATATGAAATAAGATCTCCAGTTTGAACTTTCGTTTTGAAGTTTAATAATAACGGTAAATTGATATTAACACATTTTAAGATTAGTGATCTTTCCTCTTATATTAATTTGTACATGTTATTGTTTTATTTTTGATAACGGTAGATATCATAAGATAAAGAAATCATGGCCATGAAACACCACCATAAGATAAAGTATTAAAGTGAACTCCCGAAGTGAGGAAACCCCAAAGCTAAAAGCACATGAACCCACCCATCTAAAGACCAGAAAATCATTTATTTTGTACTTTTAACCATTGTAGATTTGTAGTCGGAGCTTTTTCTGGCGACTTGGAAAATCTGAGAAAATTGAAAAGCTGAAATTGAGAGAGAGAGAGAGAGAGAGGAGAGAGAGAGAGAGATGGGGTTCCGATGCGTGGAGTGCGGAGCCGAAGTGGAGAGATTGCTGCTCCAGTACTCCGCAGCCAACATCCGACTTATCAAATGCTCAAGTTGCAACAAAGTCGCCGATCCCTACGTCGAGTGCGAAATCATGGTTCCTTTTTTATTCCCCTTTCATTTCCTAAATATTTACCCAAATCGTGCTTCAATTCGCTTTGAGATGGTTGGATCGACTCAAACTGGATTTGTACATATTCGGTTGTTTCTGTTCCTAAAGTTGCTTCCTTAATTTCCAAAACTTGTGCTCCAATTCACACAAAAAGCGTGGAATTGTAGGGATTCTGGGAATGTTCTCTAAATCTATTTTTTTTTTGTTCTGTTTTTGGGTTTGTTTTTCGACCACGAAACGAAATGATGAAAAGGCATTGGTTTCTAGACATTCGGTAGTCGCACTTTTTTCCGTTTGGAAGTTTGCATGAGAACTCTGTTTGTGAAACGTTTTAGGGAGAATTGTGATGCAAAATTTTGTAGAGAGATCAAATACTGTGGTATTGTTAGTAGTTTTGATTGGTGTAATTGCCTTGGTTGTTGAGACACTCATAAAGCTATGAACTCGAATGAGAATTGAAAACATCCTGACGTTTTAGAGGTTTGATGGTGTAATGGTGTTCTATCCCTCACAACGCATTGGTTTTCTTTTATGTTGACATGTGAACAGTAAAATTCATTCGTGGAACAGGTTAGGGGAAATTGTGGAGCTAAATCTTATAGAGATCTGGCCCTGTAATTAAGTTTCTGGATAAAATGGGTTGTGAACGGAAAAGACACTTTACATCCCACTAATGACCATCCATCATCTCTTTTACCGGCTTTATGCTTTATCTGACTAAACTCTTTAAGTTCCAACGATTTCGTTTAGAATTGATTTTGTTATCTTAGATAAACATATAGGCTGGAGAAACAATGAACAATGAGGTTAGTGTTTGTTTCGTTTATGGGAAAAAGAACTCTAAGTAACTTCATTAAACCGTGCAGTGTCTCTTGGTGTATCTGGGTAGAAGGTATAGACGTGAATCGAAACATTTTGTTCAAATCACTAGTCTTTGTTTAGTCAATGTTAATGTATTATTTTTCCTCAATAAACTGATCCCACCAGAAAGAATTTTCAAAAGAAATTATCTAAACACAATGTTAGATAGATACATGTTTCCCCCCAAAAAAGATAGATACATGTTTTGTGACTCCAGGACTTGGCATCTTGAAGATATATGACCACTTCATATTAACATTTAGGGAATAATTTTACAAAAAATGGATATGAACATATGTTAGTCCCACTTATAATTTTCGTTTATGTAGCGAACAAGACACTGACTCTTGAATCTTTTGCTGCATGCATGTCATTACCTGATTATGCTGTTATGTATTGTATGTGAATATTTTAGATTATATATTTAGTTATCTTCTCGTCATTTTTTTGTAGATTCTTTTGATTGATTTGATATTGCACAAACAAAAGGCGTATAGACATCTTCTTTTCAACATGCTGAATGACAACACACCTATTATTCAGGTATTATAACAAAAATGTTGCACTGATTTAGTATTGTCAATCCCTGATAATTTTTCCAAAGTTATTGTCTTTGGGGTGACTAGAGCATATTTTTTTCATCTTCTTTAATTATTAGACATAATTATTCCTGAAAACATGGAAGGGGCAAGATTTTGATTCTTTTTTTAGAGATACTTCGAACTACTTACATACTCAACTTGTGAGAACAAGAAACCTTTGGGCATAGCTTGTCCAGTTGTGCTACAAAATTGATTGTTTATAGGTTATATGCTACTTGAATCTGCTTCATTAATTTTAATTGAGAATGTTCTTTCTGGCACAGTTGTTGCTAAAGAAGCAAAGAAACATTGTATCTAATCCTTTCTTGGAGGCTTTTCTAGTGCACGGTTTTCATCATGATTTTTTATTTTTTTGGTATTTGGTGGCTCTTATTCTGTCCAAATGTTTTCTTTGGATGGGATACAATTTAGTAACCACATAGACCTATGAACTTTACTCAGATTCTTTGCGTTAACCTAGTGTATAACATATTTTGAAAATTTTCAGGGTCTGCTGTGGAAGTCCACTCTCCTGTTTCTTGCATTAGATGGATGTATCCACGATTCGGCCTTCATTTGAAATATTTTTCCTTTAACCTTTTCTTTCATTATTTAGTTATAGATTCAAGGCTTTGTTCTTGTTAAAAATCCTTTACAATTAAAGGCAGAAGCTTGCTTTTATGTGACCTTACAGGAGAATGGTGGTCGTCCTCTAACATGTCCTATCCTCTTTGGATATGTATGAGGGTATGTTTTGTTGTATAATTGTGACGTGTTTTCCATCAGTTTATAAATTTTCCGATGAAGTTTTGCATACCTTTATTTTGCAGATCTTCATGGCTATTTTCTTGGGAAATGTCATTTTCCTCGTCACACTATTTTGTGCAATTAAGTTTTCTCGAAGTTCCCCATGGAAAGCAATTGGGTAAGCATTTAGTCACATTAAGTTGCTTGCATGGATCAGTAATTTGAGGGCACTTCTGATGACTCCTTTGAAAAAGCCACTATATTCTCTACAATTGTACTTGCAATATATTTTGTTTAGAGACAATCATGGAATTGGTACATTTTTTTTCTTTGTTATCTTCATGGTATGTAAATTTTTACATGGATGTTTCATTTTTTCATTAATTTTGTTTATTTTATTATGGTTGTTCTCTGATATTCATTATCGGTGTCATTTTTTCTATGGAATAGGCACAAGAAATCTCTTCTTGCGATTCTTTGTTCAAGCTACTTTAAGATATACCTTCTAGCTGTGATGGTAATGGATTGTTTTTTTCGTCGAAGATAAGTAATGAGCGATATCATATTACTTATGTCACCGATATGAGATATCTATCGCCAGTAACTATAAATCTTTTATGCAGGTCTGGGAGTTTCCTCCTTCTGTTGTTTTCCTGATTGATGTCTTCGTTTTGTCATCCAATACAGTTGCTCTGAAAGGTTGGTACTGTTTCCATCTTTGGACTTTCCGATCAATAAATTTATACCCGTGTTTCAATACATATAGTTAAAAAAATTGATACTAGAAATGTTGCCTTCAATTGCATGAACCTTCTCCAAACTTGCTGCATATATAGTCACGGTGTGCTTATTTTGTAATTCTTGTCACTTATCTACCGTTATCTTTGAATATGAATTTGCGTACGAACATGATAAATGTAATGGTCGTGCATCTCAAGTTACTATATTATCTTCTTTTACTTCACTGAAACTTTAAGCTACCTGTTACAGTGTTGACGCAGTTGCCAACTACTAGCTGCATCATAGCCTGCTTCTCTGCTCACGCTGCTAAGTTCATTACTTACCTTTTGTTGTTGCCGTTGCAATCATCTAAATCCTCCGACGGTGGCGGATAGGTTGCGGTGGGGATAGCCCATAGTGTTTCAACGTTGCAAAAATATGAGAGATGAATGATTGATATGAGATGCTACATGCCTACATTTGCTTCACACCATAACGATTTCGGCGGGTGTTGTAGACAGCGAAATGACCAAGGATGAGGAGGGGACGAGTGTGTTTATAACTTATTCAGAAAATGGACAACACCAATTTTGTATCGTGGACAATTTTTTATTAGAATTGATTTCCTTTTCCTTGAGATGATTGAAACGAGTTCCTAATCCCAATGTAATATCTATGGGGGAGAGTAGTTTGGATGAGTTTGCTTGCTCATACAGGCTTAATTTTTTCTTGTGTGGATGTTAAACACCACCACATACAGTTGTTAGATAAGTTAAATATTATATATATACATGTGCAAGATAAGTTAGAGATGGTTGAAGCCATATCCACTCGTCCTGATTCAAAGTTGTCAACGTTTGTTTGATGGAACATGTTGGATTTCGTGCCTTATACTATGTATATATTTTTCGAAATTTTATAAACATATAGGATCGAAACATTCATATTTTCTTCGATTTTCATATAGACATGCATTTGTTTGTCCTAATTATTTAACATGCATTAGAACAAACAAACAATTGCAATTAGAATCATACCTAGAGGTTCTCTAAAACCTCTTGAAGATCCGGAGTCGCGTTGCCGGTCGAATCACCCGGTGGATTGCCTCCGAGTGTTCACCAAACTCTAAACAAGGTTGGAGAGAAAGGAGCTAGCCAATCAATCTCCAAACGGATTTAGAATCTAGCTAATAACCTCTTTTTCTTTCCTGAGATTTTACTCTCCAAAAACTCAAATTAACTAAGGAATTTCGGATAGATTAATTGGGGTGGTTAGAGAGAGAGAATTTTGCATATATTTTTTTATTTTTAATGAAGGAAATTAGGTCTATTTATAGACTCCTTTAATTTCCACATCATGAGCTATGCATTGACCCATTCTTCCATGTTTTTCTCTCTTAAGACCAATTCTCAATATTAAATTTATTAATTCACATCCAAATTTAATCATAATTGACCAAGTCAAAACCATGATCAATAATTCCTTAATTAATTTGCCTTTATCGAATTTTGGATTAATTCCCAACAAAATTCGTTTTTTTTTTGTTTTAGGAAATTTAATTAATTTGCCTTTATCGAATTTTGGTTTAATTCCAAACAAAATTCGTATTTGGGGTTTTAGCAAATTTAATTAATTAATTTGACTTATCAAATTTTGGATTAATTCCCAACAAAATTCGATCTTTGGGGTTATAGCTAATTTATATATCCTATGCAATATATCATCATATGTAATATCAAACAATCACACCCCATGATATATTTACATCTCATATATAAATTCATGATTCTAAATATGTCATTTTCATGACATAATGATTTTATCGATTCACCACATGTATACGAAACTCGATACATCATATGAACATAAAATCACCTTCTTCTTTCCCAGTTTTATGGTGTGACCTATGAGAGGATCTAAGCTAAATTGACAGTGATATTAATAGCTTAACATCACAAAGTATAAGCAGTATCTAGCTACACATTATAGTTCCCAATTAGCTAGATGTCTTAATTCAGCTCGAACCAAAACCCGATCCAATTAGTGATGGAGTGCACCACTTGTGTCCGTCCCTTGCCTCATGATATTAAGAATACGTACAAAGTAGTATTGTATCATCTTTGTATATTAGTATTCATTTCTTGATCTCTTTAAGCTAGTTATAAATATGTGACTTAACTCAAATCACATTGTGCACATTATAACTTTGCTTTATCAAGGGGCCCATTAATATCATTACTCAATTAAGAGGGGCAATGCTAATCTTTTGACTAGCTATCTTCTCCAACAAAAGTTGTACTTAACCAACTAATGCCTTTACACTACACTCATCGATAGCTCAAGACACTAGTCTAATTAAGAACTCCTTAAGCGATCGGATATAAGTCTCATATCAAAGGACCAATGACACAGTAAAATATTAATGACACAGAAACACATTTCTATAATATTTTACTTATTAGGTCTATTCAGTATACAAAAGTAATATTTTCCTCTTTTGCATACCCGTGTTGTCACTCACTTGTAGAGCTACAATGATCTATGACCAACACGACAATCTTAACCCGGTAATTAATGTCCCATGTTAATTACCATAATTGCGAATATCTTTTGTTTTATGTAAACCAATATCTTTTAGAGCTCTACGGTTAAGGACCAAGAGCATCTTCCTTAACACTTGTAAAAGACGAATAACATAAACAAGGAACAAAACGATTTTCTCATTCAATTCATAATAATTGACATTTAAAAGTAAAACTTTTAGAACACATTCCCTTCAGAACAGTCGTTGCTTATTCAGTTATCTTGCATCAGCTACATATTTATTGTGGAAGCAAAACCCACCTCGCTTGGCTCTTGGATATGTCCCCATCTGCTTTGACAAATTGATGTACGTGTATATACATAAAAATTATTGTCCTAACGTTTCTTATATTCACATTACATCAGCAAAAAAAGTTTAAATAGTATTTAGATGTGTTGATATAACTTACATTTGATTATAAAAAGAACTCTGACTAGTTCGGCAATGCATAGATTGTATAATCAAAGATATATTTAATGTCTCTTTCTGTTCAAATAGATCGCCTTTTATGAGTAAAAAACGATTAGTGATAATCATCAATAAGAAAATGAATTAAAACGACCACAGTGGGAGTCGAACCCACGACCTTCTGATCCGAAGTCAGACGCGCTAATCCACTGCGCTATGCGGTCACTTGATGTTCTGTGTTTATAATTCCATAATAACAAATGCTGCATTTTGACCCCCTAAATCATTATATTTCGAATGTTAAACTGTTCGCCCATAACATGGAAATTGCAAACCAAAGTAAGTGGTGATTTTAGAATGGATGATGTTACTGGAATTGTCACACACCAACAAAAACAATTTTACCAAACACATTTGTATTATTGTGACGAAACACAATGATGCATCCTTATTTTTCACTTCCACAGAACACCACATACATAACCAAACTAAGAACATAAACATCAAACAACATACAACACCAACATCCTCAAACCAAACAGACAATAGTCATGATGTTTTTTGTCTAAGACTTGCCCGTCACTTGCACAAAGAAACCAAGATACACCTTGGTGGTTTTCCAGCTCTCCTTGCATGTTGAACCCTGAAGTTGTCAACCACAAGCAAGTCACCCTTTTCCCAGGCAATCTCCACAGAATTGTCCTCCAAAATTTTGCTGAAGGTTTCCGTCGCCTTATCCGGTATTTTGCTTCCGTCGCCATAGGTCACGTACCCGTTTCTCTCGTCCATTGAGTAGCCGAGAATGCTGATAAACCACACTTTTCGACCGTTGAGCTCCCTCGTTGGGAGCATCGGGCCATAGTAGAAATCGGCAGTACCGTCGCTATTGAAGGTCACTGAATTGCATGCCAGTTTCTCCATTGCCCTAAAGAATTCAGTAATTTTTAGGATCAATTAAGAAAGTTAGCTATATCAAATAGTTCTAGATTGTCTCCATATATTAACCTATGTATGCTGTAGGAAAATGGGTCAAACCTCTTAAAATTTGAAAAATCAAGTTTTGCACTACGGCTAAATGTGCATCAAGAGAAATTTGTCAGTTCTGTAAAATTTCAATTTACTATCATTTTATATATTTATGTCCTTTACACATGTCTCTCTGAAGACCTTATATTTGTTTAAGGTACAAACTTGGAAGAAAAGGGAGGAACAAAAAAAGAAAATAGATTTAAATGAAAACTTAAAACAAAAAAAGAGGGGGAGAAACGATGACAATGTATTATACAAATATGTGTCAAATTTTCTCAAAAAATTAAGCGAAAGAAGAAGAAAAATACAGATGGTAAGTTCCAAATATGAAATACCCGTAAGAAATGCGATTTGATTGTTTTAAGCATTGATCTTACTTCCATTATAGCTCATTTCTCTCGTGTCCTCTCAAACTAAATTTGTTGTCGTGGAACACATACATATCTTATCAAGAATACATCAACATCAACATAACCCCAATGCCTCAGAAGACACTCCCGCCTAAGCGAGGTAAGGGAGGGTCGGATGTACGTAACTCTACCACTGTAAAACAATGAGGTTGTTTCCAATTGACCCAAATGATGCAAATGCAACTGATCATCTGCGATTTCACAATAAAAAAATACAGATCGTTTAAATAGTCAACATATCTTATCAAGAATGCAAATGTAAAACGTGTCAAAGAGTCATCTTAATTACTAATTAATATTACCTCTTTCGAGCTTCCTCTTCATCCTTGGTCTTGAACATACGTTGCCAAACTTTCTCAATAACGTTCTCACCATTCCTTTGTTCGACATTTCTTGTGTGGAGTATAGACATCACTCCTACCTCGTTAAACTTGGCCATCACCTCCGGCAATGCCTTCTCCATCTCCTCCACCACCACGTCGCTCCTAACGATCGATGTTTCGCCCCCAAAAGCAGGGGGTTGTGTGCATACAAAGAAGAGCTTGGAGCATGGCTCCTTTATCTGTATCCACACATGATAAATGTCTCACAATTCAAAATACTTGACTAATAATTCATGACACATTAACTATGTTACCGTAACAAAATAGTGATTATTCCAGAAAGTAATTAGATCGGTGAAACAAGTAATTGTTTTTAAAATAAGGATAAGTGTAAAACAATTGCAAAGTAAAAGTAGCTAGATATGGATCATTGGAATCATACTCAGCAAATCTAAGGCAACGGCAAACCAGTCACACTCAACCAAAAAAAAAAAATCAAACTTACTCGCCTAAAAAACTCGTAGTGTTAATTCTATACTTAAAAATATTTTGTACTTCACTCGTTAGTCTTTGGATATGCTCATGCGATTTAATTGAAGATATATTTGACTAGCTCCATGTTGCATTTGAGTTGTTTTGCCTCTTGATTCCCTATTAATTAAGAATAACTACTTGTTAAGTTAAGTGACATTATTGGATAAGCAGGAATTCATGCATGGACATCAAAGTTCAGATTTGATACTACTAACACTGCATCCGACATATATGAGATGCGATATTGGTGTACACGTAGATTGTGATTTAATAATTAAATAATATAATATAGATATATTAATTATAAATTATATACATCTAACTAAAAAAATTGGTAAATTTTTAAATAATTTCTGAAATCAATAATTCAATATTAAATAAATTAGAGTAAAAAAACAAAACAAAAATGATGTGGATCGCATCTCCACAATCCGGTCGGCGTCCGCTTACGCGACCAAATCAAATCCTGAACTAACCAAGGACATCTCGTGATGGAAAGGGAGTGCGATATCGACGGGAGTCTCACTAGCAGTGTAGACCCTCTCCCCCATCTTCCTCCTATTCGCGGCACCCTCGTAAGGCTGCTCCGGCCATCCAAACGCCTTCACCACTGCCGCCACATCCTC
This sequence comes from Triglochin maritima, assembly GCA_963682175.1. Taxonomy (NCBI): domain Eukaryota; kingdom Viridiplantae; phylum Streptophyta; class Magnoliopsida; order Alismatales; family Juncaginaceae; genus Triglochin; species Triglochin maritima. The sequence continues at coordinate 1,544,952 of OY821781.1, forward strand.
CGCCGACTTCACATGAAACCCGCGGATCAGCACCGCCCCGTGTCGCTCTAGATCCGTCTCCAATTGCTTCTGCTCGGCCAACACCGCCGCGATAAGGTCACCCACACCGGACTTGGATGACTTATCTGAGCAAATGTATGTCTTGGGGAAGACTATGTCCCCCAAGGCTTTCTCTCCGTCCACTCTAGCCTCAACCAGACCCATAAGTAACACCTCGCTCTAGTAAGCGCATTGTAGTTCCAATTCATTTTAACTTCTTATTATATATGCTATACTATCAATGTGTAGTGTCAGCTGACAGCAATAGATTAACTGTACAACATTATTCATGCTACAGACGGTACACAAGCCAGTAAGGCCAATTTAATTGCGCTACACAACAACTACACAAGCATTTTATGTATCTTTGCATGCGTTCCTTTTGAGCAAATATGTTGTCGCATAGAATCAATTGGATTTGGATACTTCGATTTGAGGGGAAAATAAATAAATAAATAAATTAGCCTTTGGCTTCCACAAATACTGACATATACTAGCTTAAAGAAAAAACATTTTAAGAAGACGACGATTCCAGGAGATCTTCTGCAGTGTCGGTTTTCGGAAATTAATGTGGATTAATTGAACACCTGACACCTGTATTTGAAGACAAACGGCCACTGCGAGGTTCTTCCACCATAACAATTTCTTTACCAACTGTTAGGGTTTTTATACTTTTTTTGCATATCTACGCTACACGTTCGACGTCATACGCATCAAAGTAGGACAACTCTTCCATCTAACACTGCAACCCTCGTCACTATGTAGGTGCAACCAATGATATAATTCTCATATAAATAAATACATCTTGCTCTGTTTTCCCACATTAATGCAATGGAAGGTACCACCACTTCCAAGGACCATCAATCCAGCGACACAACCAAAGCTCAAGAAACGGAAGAAGAGAGAGGATTACTTCTAGCAAAGGTACCTTTTGAAGTCTTGAGCATTCTAATTTGTTGCCCTTAAGGTTCAAACGCTAATAACAGTCAAACAGAAGGTAGCTATCAAGTCAATGAAAATGTTTCTTCAATTTTTCCAAGTATAAAAGTATAAAACCTGCTATTGACATCAATAAGATTGTACGTTTTCATAGAAACGTGCTTAAATTTTGGTATAAAACCTGCTGAAACCTGACGTGCAAAAGATTTCATGTACCTATCATGAGTACAACAGGAGGCAAAGCAACTAGCATCATCCACTCCTGTGGATTGCTGTAATTTCTCATGAACAGAATAACCTAAATGGCATATGCATGTTAAACTCGTTAGTTGGGTCCGGAAAAGGCTAAAATATTTTGTATTTTACTACGGCAGGCAGAAGCTCACCTGCACATCCAACAGGAAGCATATGAAAAGTACATGGAGATGTTATTAGCAAGAGCGAAGAAAAGAGCGGCAGAGCAGGACAAGTGACTGGCTGAAAGTCTTCGCGAACCTTACACGTACATGAGCTTGCTTTTTATTTATAAGTCAAATGTGTGAGAAAATCCATTCAAGAAAAAAAAATTGTTTTGATGTGTGTGGATAACGAGTTGAGAAACTTAAATGTGATAGAATACAACTAGTCCTTTAGCAACATAATATGTACCGAGGAGGGAAGAGACTTACAATAAATGGAAAAGAAAAGTGCCTGTGAGAAAAACCTGTACAAAATTGTAGGGTTGGGGCGGAAGCATGAACATCAAAAATTGCCTCTATTACCAGTGTTAGGAAGTGCTTTATGAAGACTAAACAACTCCCCTTCGTGACCGAGAATTATTTGCCTCTGTGAGTAGCATACTGTCAACTGCCTCAATAAACTCTCAAGACAAGAGCACACCTTGTTTTTTGAATCTTTGGCATCAGGATTTGTCGACAGAACTATCGTGTTAACAGCATCTGCAACAACCTCACGTTGGCCTATAGAAAGATAATGACCAACACATGACTGTGAGGGATCCTCATATGCCAGCAGCGCCATGCAATCCTAAAGATACAAAATATAGCAATCAGTAACGATGTATCAACAAAGGGAACTAAAATCGTGAACTTGCATTCTCCCAGCGTCTAAGGAGAAGTTTAATATGAAATTATGGATATCAAAGAAAGTTGATTCAAATAGAACAGTTTCTGAGGTTGCCTAAATTATTTGACCCGTTGAACCATTAGAAACGCAGCAAGCAATATAACATGCATACAAAGTGCAAGACTGAGCATATTTTACCCATGTGTCCAACTCATTACGGTAGGATATCTCCCACTTAACGCAACAAGTCAAAATATATATATATATATATATATATATATATATATATATATTTTATTATTATTATTGGACCACTGCATTGCTGAACGTGCATTGAATATCAGGAAAGCATTATTAAGCTGCAGATCAAAATCACGTAGTTTGTAAAATTTATCAAATGTTACAGCTTCCATGGATGGACAGGTACCTTTACTCACCACGGGTCCCCAGTTTGGTCCTAGAATTTTTCCCAACTCGTTTGGGATTAAATCATTAAGGCTCCTAGCCAAGTCATTGTTTGATAACGACATAGAAACAAAAGAAACATATAACAGACTTATAATGCAATTGACACAAATTACCCTCCCTTAAGATGCTGCAAGGATGGGAAGTACGGGTACCACCTATATGCTGAATCATGGAGAATTCCCCTTAATCATGTGGTGTCATTTCATAATCTTCACGAGCTTATAGTTCCTACCATATCTCTATGATTGACTCTACATTCATGTAGAACATGCCAGGAGAGAAGTGGGTATGCCATTGAGGTATGGTTGTGTTGGAATTTTTCATGTCAAAAGTACACAAATTGATTTTAGATCCTTTTCCTTCTCTCTTCGTTGTCAGGTAAAGCATGGGTCGTGGGAGTAGAATAGTGTACAAGATAAAAAAAAAAGTATAAACACATCTATAATTCTATACTCAAAAAAGAGAAATAAAGGGATGACATCTAGCATGCGCACAAGCTAATAAAGCAGATGCATAGAAGGATATAGGGAAGGTGAATTGCAGGTGGGGTTAACAAAGACTTTAAGAGCACCCTTACCGGTTCTACTGTACCCGGGCGGCACTGTAGTGTGCCCGGCCACGTAGGCCAGAATGGTGATTTTCCACCCGCCCGGGTGGGTGGGTGGGTTGGGGGCACGTGCCCCCCCATTGGTTAATGCTTTTTTTTAATTTAAAAATATAGTTAAATATATTAAAAATTATTTTTAATCGTTTTTTTCAAAAAAAATGAAAATATGTTTTTTATTTGTTCCTATTTTTTAAGATTTTTTGTGTGTTTTACCTAGAATTGATCCCCAAATGACGTGAAGGGAAGAGAATTTAGGCCATTTGAGTTGTTTTTGGGTGCGGTTAAGGAAAATTTAAGGGAGTTGGTTTGAGCTGACGTGACGGAGAAAGAGACTGACGTGGCTGAGAGAGAAAACCGGATGCTCGGGAACTGCCCGGGTGGTGGTCTAAGAAGGTGGCAGCATGAACAGTAAAAAGTGGTATTATGAAAAAACTATGCCCGTAAAAGCACACAATTGAGTAACTAGGGGGGACCGAGGTCCAGATATAATAAAATATTCATTAATGAAAGCATGAAAAAAGATTAAGGGACTACCTGAACTAAAGGTTCAAATTTCTCGATTAAGAAAAATCTAGTCAACTTGGCCTTGGCATAGAACACAGCGTCCTCTAACTTTCTGACCTGCAAAGGAAATTAGATCCAGATTATACATGACAAAAAAGAACAAAAATTTTGCAACTGAATCTTATAGTTTGGATACTAAATGCCATTTGTTAGTTTTAAACACCGACTGAGGCATTAGTCAGAGCTGCCAATAGTGTTACAACTATGAAACAGATAGGGCTGCTTAATCTACACAAAGCCCAAATTTAGCTAGGTACAGAATTACACCCAAGAAAGACAAGCCACGATAAAATCACCGAGAAACTACAATCACATGTTCCCGTAATCAGAAGCTGCATAGCTCGATGTTAGAACAATCAAGGCAGTTGCAGGAAAATAACAGTTATGTGTACCAAAAGTAAATGCTGAAGTTACCCGAATATATTCTATGAATCCTTGCAAATGCAGCAGGAAACACAAGGTTGATGTCTCGTTCTGTCAAAATTAATGTATTTAACATTAGAAGCATGTTCCAAAATAAAAAAACTTGGATAGAATGCAAAGAGCAAAGCAAATAAATCATATAGTAGCATAAGGACAACATAAAAGTGAACGCAACTACGAATTTCCGGCTCAAATGGTTTATTTGGGAAAGAAAACATAGCATATTACAAAACATGCTCAAAGCCACCATTTTGAATTCAATTTCTGAAAAGCATGCTGAATTTTGGTGAGCTGATATGGTTGAAGTGAACAAAACATGTCAATTATTTGATGACAGTTGCATATGATTCCATTCCCTTAAACTCTTATCGTCACACCTCCAGTACACAAAATCATCAGTTCATAAAACAATAAAAGAATTCTTTTTTTAATAATAAACGGGATTGCCTAACAGAAAAAAAAATTAAATAAATGACAAAATACAAAATTTACTAAGACTCAACAAAAGCCTATTAGTTACCTCTCATTACCTAAGAAAAAAATGGATGAGTGACAAAATACAGGTTTTACCAACATTCAGCAAAAGCCCATTACCTGCAAGACTTGTGGATACCATTCTCGAAGTTTCACAAAGACATTATCAATATTTCCACTTCTGATAAGCTTTACAAAGAAAAGAAAAAAAAATCAATCAGACCATGAAACATTACATATTTGGGAGAGAGAGAGAGAGAGTAAATTTTCTATAAATCATATAAATGTCATTTCCTAGAACAAAACTGTTTCAAACTTAAAAGATATTCCAATTTCAAAAAAGAAAATAGCATGTCAAGAAAGGAAATCGGCAAGTTTTCTTGGGCCCAGTTGTTTCTGTCAAACAAAACCCTGCCTAGTCATGCAAGAAATTAAATTCAAATGAGTTTAATCAAAATGCAACAACAAACTAGCACACAGTCCAAGAAATTTAGACCGTAATAACACACTGAAAATTATCCAACAGCTCATTCTTGCCTGGCGGAGAACATTTCTGTGGTTTAGTGCATACAAGTCTCCTTGTTCATTAGTGGTACTCCTTTGTACAACAGGGATAGGAGGTAGAGCATTTTTACTCTCAGTATCAAATGACTTGAGTGTATTCTCGTACCCATAGTGCAGCAAATAGGAGCGGACAATCCTGATAATAATATGGGAATTAGGAAATGAAAGATAATTATAACATGATCCAGAGCAAAACGATATCAAAAAATGATGTAGGAGAGAATAACACAAAATTGGGGGACTAAATTAGTTACATTTAGCTTTTACTAAGAAATAGCAAAAAACATTTCAATGTTTTTTTCATGAAATAAAAATTGCCACGAGCACTTCTTTAAGAAATAGACCAATAGTCAAGATCCTAAACCTCATCAGACTATCATGACATCAAAGAGAGACCTATGACTTCTAAGATAACACAACATGACATGAGAAAATAAAATTTCATGAAGAATTGAAGAGCGCTCCCAAAACATCCCGAGAACGACCATCTGAAACATATTGGATAGCATGACATACATTAAAAAGGAGACAGATCATGTGAACGTACGTTACGTACCAATGGCTAAGATTGACTGGCATAGACATCTCTTCAATGACTAATTGCTGCTTCCGTCTTTCTTCCAATTCAAAAGCCTGGATGAAACAAGGAAATTATTGTGACTTATTATTTAAGAGAAAAGAAAATATATATATATTAAAGAACTTAAAACTAAAAGAATGCCACCTGATTATAACTTAACTTTATTTCTCTAGAAAGTGTAAATAGTAAAAAAGGTCATCATTGTTACTACATATATTTGTGACTACACATATGACTTGTAAGAAAGTTTGAAGAGATGTGACATACCTCAATGTTGAAAAGGAATGGATGCTTCCCAAAATTTATACTGACCCTGGAAAAACATCAAAACCCAATCTCAGCACTGGAATTTCATATATCATTTGTTGAGATATACTAAAACAACATGCATTAACTACTATTAATGGATTGAGTTCATGGTTACAACAATATGCAATTAGGAGATGAAACATGATTGGCAAAACAGAAGCATGACTTATGAAGGATTCATTAACACCTTGAATGATTTGTTTCCCTGACGAATAGAAGCACAATTGGCAAAACTGGAGCATGCAATTAAGAGAATCCCAAAAATAAAATTATATGATAATGGAGATGGCGACCACTTTACATGTATTGTTCATACTATGTTTGTCTACATTTTCATATAACAGGAAGCTCAAAGATAAAAAACGATTTTGTAAGATAAGGCTCAGCATATCTGGTTGTAACTTGTCAACGAAGAGAAAAGACATACTCCTCGTTTTGGCTGTGAACAGCTACCGTAGGATATATGGGAGGTTTTATATTCTTGCTGATTGGAGTACCCACAAGCTCTCCATTTTTCCTGTTTGTAAAGATGTGTCAAATGCAAGAAATAAGACAGGAGGAGAAAGGCATATGGAATGAAATTTCAGTTGACCATGAGATATGCTCATTACAAGGTTATGATGAAGCACCAAAGAGAAACTCCAGTTGACCATGAGATATGAACTGCTTATTACAAGATGATGATGACCACCAAAGATATATTATATGTTTCTAATCTGGAAATTAAAGCATCAGGTTAACTAATTCCCCTCTTCAAATAAGTAAAGCACAAGAGCAGGTGATGTGCCAGCTTCCAGCAACCACTCCCATAATACATTAGAAATGACAATGGCTAGTCTGACCAACTCCAAATAAAAAAATTCAGATCGAGTGAAAGTAACTGCGGCCAAGACATTAAGATTTTTGCAGTATTACTTCAAAACCAAATAAAAGTGGATTATCCTGGCATGTCAGAAGTTGACACGACTAACCAATAATTAGATGTTACAATCTAAAGTTTTAAGTGACAATGGTCAGCAACATACGTGAAAAAGAATTCCTGTGAGGCATAGTTAATGCCAGCCCCAATAGTGTCACCAGTAGTAAACTTTGGTCCAAATCTATCCCCTTTGCCCAGTCCACGATATATGAAGCCATCATCACCATGATAGCCGCAGCTATTTGGCTCCCAACTGAGGAACAACAACTGATAGATTTTTAGAATGGGAGCATATATCATAAAGACAGCAAAGGTGTCTGCAACAGTAAAACAACATAAAATTGATACTTCTGAGCTTTGAAAGAAAACCACATCACTCCAACTACTTAGTTGCACTGATACAAGAATACCGGCTACTATAAAAAATGACATGTAGACACACTAGAATCCCATGTTGCTCGGCACCAGTGGTTGGTCCTTTATCAGATCGCCTTTACTATAGCTTCAATAAAAATAATGAGAATGGGCTCTAATACCACTTCACACTACTAAAATTTCTTGCTAAGGTGAAAGAGCCTAAGTTATATTAACCTGATCCCAGTCACCCATATAATTGATGCGTGACTATAAGTAAGGGTCATAACATCCACCATTTAATTAAGTACCCAGCAGTCCAAACAACCAAATCAACAGAAATAACACTAAAAAACCTTTTCTTTTCAAAGGTGAGCTCAAATCTGACTATTCCTATTGCCAAATTAACACCAAACTTAATCGAATGCAAAACCATTTCTAAACATAACTAACGAAAATCACAATCAAACGTCAAAAACAACACATTTAACACGAAAACATTTTTTCATTATGACTGGCATTTCATGGCTAGTCTTGTAAGTTGTAATCAACCACCAACTAAACTAAATGAACAAAACAACGCAAAAGTAATATCCTTCCTTTTGCAAACTCCTCCATTCCAACCGCCAAATGCAAACATAACGAACCATAACAACAACAAAAAAAGATGGATCTTTTCTAACCCGGGCTGACGGCACATCTTGAATCCCTTCTGCGTGAACCCGATCGCGACCTGACCTTTCGCTCCGGCGTTCTTAACCGTCATCTCGAAGTAGTACACGAGCCTCCGGCGCGGCGCGGCGCAGTTGGCCTGGACGGTGCCGACGTCGTGGCCGTGCTGGTGCTCGCTGGAGTATTTCACGGAGAGCTTGTCGACGGACACGGTGTTGAAGAGGCCGGAGCTGTTGACGGTCTCGAGATGGGTGGGGGCCTCCTCCCAGTCCCACTGCTGCGCCATCGCGTCCCACAGCGGCCCCGGCCTCGACCACGCCGCCAGCTTCGTCACGTCGACGCCATCGTCAGAGAACGGAACCGGATTGCCGTCGGAGGTCATGGTGGGATGGAAACCCTAATTTGGGGGATTGGGGATCGCCGGAGAGGGAGTGATGGGGAGTTGGGATGGATTTCGAGATTTGCCTCGTGGATTTTTGGTTTGGGAAAATAAAAAACTTAATTTTGAGGCTCCTATTTAAGTATTTAAAGCACCGTTAACTTCGGCCCAAAATCCACTTCCAACCTAGTTTCTCTATTCGCAACTTCAGCGAAAAACATTATCCAGTCCACCACCCAACATAACCTATTTTTCACTCTTTCACCCCAATCCCACTTTCAACACTCTCTCTCATCCACATAATTTTTTTTACCTCATTTTCTATTTCATCACAAAAATACAGAAACTACTAAATAAATTATTTTCTACAGTAACTTAATCTAATTAAATTAAGTTAATTGCCAAAAAAATTGAAAAATTAGATTTAATAATGGTGAGCGAGCGGCGTTCCACCTCACCGGTGGGGTGGCAGGGGCGACAAGAAAGCAGCGCCCCCTGGAGATTTTTTGGGTTACTAATGCGTTTTTGTGTGAACCTGCGTAATTCATGTGTTCTATTTTGCTATGTAATTTTTTTATTATATACATTTTCAATTATCTTACTAATTTTCTTTAATTACTTACATTTATTATTACTAATTTTGATTAATTATTTTACATTTATTTTACTAATTTTCATTACTTATTTTCGTTTATTTTAATTTACAGAAATTTATTCTAATTATATAACAACGTATACATATCAATTAGATATTATTTAACAAATATAAAAACTAATTTTTAATCTTTATTTTAAAAAAAATGGACCAACCCGGGTCGGAACCCAGGTTAGGGAGCCGACCTAGGTCGGCCCCCCTTTAAGGGGTTTGGGGTCGGGTCGGGGGACCCGACCCCAAAAGGCCACCCGTTAAGGATGGCCTTACACGGGGTGTAAACGAAATTTCAACTTCAACTTCTCTTCACGTTATAGATGTTCGTCTGGCGGGTTTAACCGGTAGTCCCATGTGGGGCGGGTTACAGTTGTTTTTTTCACAATGCGTCAACCTGCTAGTTTAAATGGGTCGTTTTGCAATTGAAGGTTAACTCACCTCACTAACCTGTCAAACTCGCCCAACTATATTTAAATATATAAATAGGTAAGCTTTAGTGAGCTCATGACTCATCTGATTTAGTTTAAACTCATTACAATCTCACCATTATATCTTATTTACAGTTAATCTCACATTTAATTAGCATAACTGATTTCTCTCTTAATCTACCTTACAATTTGAAATGAATGGTGGATATTGTGGGGTCTTAATTTAGAAAAATTAAACACTGAGCTCACTAGAGAATTATTGTATATAAAAATACATTATAAATATATTATAATAAAATAAATGTGTTATTTATTATTATTATTAAGTAAGTCTCTTTTAGTCTTTTATATTTTTACATCTTGATTTTACATGTGTTGATTTTGTATGATTTGTACAAGTTTTGAATTTTCATTTCATACATGTTATTTGTTATGAGTCCAAATTAAATTATATAAAAATCAACCCATTTAACCCCGCCAAACCCACCCTTAAGTGGGACAGGTAGCGGTTAGAAAAAAAATGTCGCACATGACTTACCTGCCGAACTTTGGCGGGACGAGTAGCGGTAGGTGCGAAACCTGTCATGTCTTGTTCGCACCCCTACTTCAGGTCCTCCGAAGACATCTTTTTTAGATATATTATCTAAAATAAAATTCGCTTAAAATCAGACCGGACTAGATCTGAACCAAACATGTACGAGTGCAGAAATTACGCATGTTGCCCCCAAATGACGTTCCATACCTATTAACGAATCACTTGTGCACCTAAGTTTATTATGCATTGATTCTTCGGAAAAAATACCATGTTGTGAAATGTAATATGATTATTTTAATTAATTGTACCTACCTATTTTAAACAAAAAACACAGTGCAGGTAATAGCGGTGGACCAGCAGTGACCACCACGTCAGACCGGACTCAATCTTTAAGGTCGTCACTAACCATGATCTGGACGATCTGGTCATGAATTTTTTCTCTCTTTCAAATCAGTTTCTCTCTCTTACACATCAGTTTTCTCTTTCCCCAACCAATTTTCTTCTCTTTTCTACACTCTTCAACTCTCCAACCCAACATATCTCTCATCCACGTCATTTTGGGACCGATTTTGGAAAAAAAATCTACAAAAAAAAACGTATTTTAAAAAAAAACGAAAAAAAGGCTTTAAGAACGTGATGCAGCAACGACCCGGGACGACCGGGTCATCTCAGGTCAGGAGGTCGTAGGGGTATCTGGGTCGGTATCAACTATCAACCAAAGTTACCGAACCCAACCCAAGTTGGGTATGATTTTTAGGAGGGAAGAAATAAGAAAGTCTTTGGTGGTATGATTTTACAGCCAATGGAACTCAAGCGACATTACATGAACTCACGAATCAAGTGACATTACATGAACTACATGGAGTTGTCAGAAACTTAAATGACTTGTATATGATAAACAAAGTGAGACCACTACATATCATTACATTCTCACTGATGAGATAGCATTTTGACTCACATGGTCCGCACGTGGAACCGAGCTCATAGCTAAGCATAGGTGCAGCATTAGCAACCTTCATTTAGCTCGTGTTAATTACCCTGAACCATTAAAAAAACAAAAGTTAAATTATTAAGACAATATCGCATATATAGTACTCGCCAAGAACATTGTACGTATGCACGAATAGCAAAAGAAATTTCTTCAAGAAATGCATAACCGTATCAACTCAGGTTCCCATCCCACTCAACTACTGCTTCTAACGAGTTGGAATACATTCTTTATGTAAACTTCCAAGTTATTTGTCTCAAGGGCTCGTTTGTCAAGGGCATTGATGTGAATCTTGTTAGCAATTGAACATCAAGAAAAAATCATGATAAATTCGGATAATTGTAATGTAGTAGAAATTCATTCGACTTTTGAATGCTTGAGTGGTATTTTGAGTTTGTCATCATAGTGTTTTTTTAAGTAGTTTGTCATTTGAGTTGTGTTCAAGAAATAAAACAGATCATCATGGGACTCCTTGTTCATCATCATTTGGTTGTGATCTATTAATTTTGACAAGCTAATAAGTCGGCAAACAAATAATTTCATTTCGAGTTCGATTTTACCATTAAAATTTACTGTAATAAGCAACATGATCAATATACATCCGCCGTTCTTGACTTCTTGTAGCTTAACAACTATAATATATAGTGGAGACCAGATTTAAATTCCTTCTACCAGATTTTCAAAAACAAAAAAACCCAGTAAAAACTGCAGCTAGAAACAACTACGGGGGTCTAACTACAAAATTCCCAGGACTCTTAACGCAAACGCGCGTAACAGATGCAAACGCCGCTTCTCTTCGTCTCTCCGTAAACGAAACCTTTCCGCACGTCGACGTTCTCTCTCTCTCTCTCTCTCTCTCTCTCTCTCTCTCGCTCGGGTTTGGTCGAGTTCGAGATCGGACGGGAATCGATCGATCCGGCACGCGCATTCCCCACATTCCACCGAATCGAGGTGAGATCCGAAGGTTCGAGCTCGAATCCACGCGAACTTCGATATCGCTGCTTCTTTTAGGTCGTTTAGATCTACATCTTCGGATTCCCGTCCAGATCTGGATTTGTGTTGCGATTTGGTTGAGGAAGTTTTGACTTCGTTTGACGCAATGAATTTGTGTTTGCTTCCGTTTTTCTGGAGATCGGAACGCTAGATTTGGTCGACAAGTTCCGAAATTCGTGTTTTAGGCGTAGAAATTGTTGTTGAGATGTTACTGTGATTGTGTTTTATATTTGGTGGATATTTTTCTTTACTTTAGATGCATTTAATGGTTTTTAAGGTTTTTTATGGCTACTAAGATTTGAGCTTAAATTGCAGGTAAGATGCGCTTTTTGCTCTTTATTGGATGCATTTATTGTGTTTCTGATTATTTATAGCTCAAACTATGGATTGGATTTGATGTCGAAATCGTAAATGTGAAGAAGTTCTGATCTGATTGGGAAAGTTTAACTTTGTTTGGATAGATTTGTGTTTGCTCCACTTTTTGTTGGGGATTGGAATGCTTGATTCGGTAGAAAATATTTTGAGTTACGACTTTTCGGGATGCAATTTGTGCTTGAAATGTTACTGTATCTGTGTTTTATGTTGAAGGGGAGCCTCATTGGAACATGTCACAAAATGGTTCTTCTCTGATTTCCACTTTATTTGCCTTTTGCGTGTATCACTGGTTTCTTCTTCTATTTGTATATTTAGCTTTCTGTAACGTGGTGATCATGAGATGAAAAGGTGCTGAAGTTAACCTTTTTTCTCTCTCTTGTTGTGTGGATCTTGGATGAGATAAGTGTAATTTTTTTGGTGACATGATGATTGAAGAATATTTTTGCAATGCTTGTGAAACCAAGATTAGTTAATATCGGTAGTTGAAAGTGGTTATACATTTCCTTATGGTTGTAGTTGTAGATGACCATAGAGTATGTGGATTTTGCTCTTGAAAATTATGGAAAGGATCTACATAGACGGCGAGTTGATGATAAAGAAAGGACCTCCTTTCAGATCCTGTCCTCACTCAAATTGTACAATGGCTACATGCCTTTTCTGCTGAAAGCAAAATCCAGGCAGTTTTAAGATCTCCATGAATTCATTGGTATTCTTTTGACATGTGTCTTGTAGTAACCTGCCTATAACTATACAACAGCCATCTCAGAAACTTCATGTTTACATTCTTCAGGAATCCCAATTGTTCGAGTTCGAGCCATCTAGAGGCCCTAATAGTGTTGGCTTCATGGGGCCAAGGGACATTTTTCAGTTATTTATCTGATCGACCACTTGCATTGGGTTAATACTTGGATGCACTCACGTTTGACTCATTTCCTTTCTTGTCTCAGCCAACCTTATTTTGCCTAACCTCTAACTTTCCAATCATAGAGTCTCCATTTCCTAGTTTTTGTGTGGGTTTTAATCTGCTGCGTCTATAACAATCTCATGCTCAGTACCCTGATGCTTTGTTCAATTTGTTTGCCTTTATATGTGCAGATAGTGAAATTCCTCCATTTTCCACAATGGCCGCTGTAAAAGGATCACACTATTTAACAAATTCAGCCTTAGGTGCAAAATCACTTCTTCCACCTAAAAGTCCCTTTCCAAGCATGCATTCAGCTCACGGTGGTTATCTTCCCGGCTCCTTCATACCAGCAAAAGGCATTGCAAGACCAAGAGATGGACGTGGTTATCATCAACGTACTTCGTCAGAGATCAATCTTATTGAGGAAAATCCTTCTTGGCTAGACGACCTTCTTAATGAGTCGGAAACACCTATAAAGAGAGGAGCTCACAAGCGTTCTTCTAGTGACTCATTTGCATACTTGGATATGCCTAATACTGCTTTTAACAGTAATGATCCATTTTTACAAGAATACACTAATAGAAATTTAGCATCTAAGCCTTCTTGGCAAAATGATGAGCTCAACCGTAAAAATGTGTGTTATGCTTCCCACGGCATGGATGCATATAACTTTACCAAACTGCCGGGTAGGAGACAGGGAACACCCTTGAATACTGGGATTCCTTCAAGTAAGTTTAGGTCGCAAAATTCCTTTGTCTCATTGGAATACATAAGTGGATCGGGTACCGTGAAGCTGGACTAACATAGTTCTTCCCCAGGTCCAGGAGACCTATCAGAAGGGAGAGAAATTTCTCAGATTAAGGAATCTCAGCCTGAGGCAGACCAAAAACGAGCCAAACAGTATGGCTTTATTAATTTTATTTATTAGGTTTCCTTGTTAATTAATTTTGTATGCCCATCACTATTTAGCATACATGATACAAATTGCAAGAAGCATTGTTGTTTTCAGAATTCAGTTGATGTCTGGCTTCAAATGAATAAAACAATTGACTCTATTTATTTAGTTATTTGATACGTTTCAGTTGAGAAAGTAACTCTCTGTTTTTGCCTCTTGATGTTTCTTAATCTAAAATATTTTTCACCATCTGAACAAAAAATTGACACTTCACATTCAACTTTATACATTATGGCATCCAGTTTGTTTTACTGTTCTTAGTCTTAGTTTTGTCTTCAAACTACAGCTCATATTCTCAAAATTGCAAATGGAAAGTTAAAGGTACTTTTTAGAAGAAATATTAGTGCAACTCTTGCTCACTTGATAGTCAAGTAGCTTTTTTTATTCACAGATTATTTCAACTGAAACTTATAGTTATGATCTTAGGTATTCATTATCTTACGCTTGTCATATATCTTCATTTTCCATATTTTGTATTACTAACATAAACAAACATACCTTTATATGCGCAAAATATATTTTCCACATCTTCTACAACTCATTCTGTCTCACATTTATGTTGTACTTGTTCAGGCAGTTTGCCCAGAGATCAAGAGTACGGAAGCTTCAGTACATAGCTGAACTGGAAAGAAATGTACAAGCATTACAGGTCAGTTTGGCATCTTAAGATGTGTCTGGATTTACTAGCTTTTTTTCCCTTGAGGCAAAAACATGTTAAAAACACAAACACAACAATGCATACTACACAAATGATATGTAATTTCGTCTCAGATCAGGTTTAATTTTATTCTTTTTATTCTCATTCAATAGTTTTCACTCTTTCAGGCTGAAGGGTCTGAAGTTTCAGCAGAATTGCAATTCCTGGATCAACAAAATCTCATACTTAGTTTGGAAAATAAAGCTCTGAAACAACGATTAGATAGTCTGGCACAGGAGCAGCTCCTAAAGCGCCGTAAGTGTTGCCATTCATATTTTATACATACATACACACATCAACATAACCCCAATGCCTCAGAAGAGGCTCCCGCCTAAGCGAGGTAGGGGGGGTCGGGTGTACGCAACCCTACCACTGTAAAACAGTGAGGTTGTTTCCAATTGACCCAAATGATGCAAATACAACTGACCATCTGCGATTCCACAATAAAAGAAATGCAGATCGTTTAAATAGCCCTTTGATATAGTCCATGATGCTCCAAATGTCAAAAAACAACTTAATCTTTGACACTGCCATTCATATTTTATATGATTGATCATTTCCTTCCATGGTTTCCCCTAAGTTAAGAACTTTAAGAAAGATTTTGGAGTTGCCGAAATGCTCCGGTCTGCGACTTCCATCTCATCTAGGGTCACACTACAATACCAACCTCTACTTCTGCGAAAATACTTGATAATTAGCTTTTGAGTGGTACATCAAGTAGATATTTGTGTGAAATTAAAAACAAAATTTTGGGGGAAAAATAGGAAAAAGTAGTCCAATATACTTTAATTGATACAAAATTCTGCATCTTTTTTTTCAATGTCTTATGGAATTTTGATCATTTATTGAGCATGCGGAAAACTTGAGCTAGGCTAGATCACCAAACTAAGTACAACAGTCGGATCACCAAAACTTTTGATTCTTTACGAGGTGATGCAGTCCAGCAGGAAACATTGGAGAGGGAAATTGCTCGTCTTCGTGCAGCATGTCAACAACAACAGCAGCTGAAACTTACACACAACCGCAGCAGTAGTAGAGACCTAGATTCCAGATTTGCTAATCTTTCTTTGAACCACAACCAATCCGGTGCTGCAAGGGATGCTATTGTCGGCCCGCTCCGCATTTGAAGCTTCACTGTCTACTGATCTACCCCAAGAATTGGTTATTGAAGCAGAGGGAATAAAAGTAAGCTGGATGATTCGCAACTCTTTCCAGCATCAATGATTCTTCTTCTGTTTGTGTTTATATGTGCACCTGGTGAGTTGTCTTCAGCAACAATGTTTATTTGGTTGGCTGCTGCTCATCTGAGGTGATAGGTCTTCCCTTTAGTTTTCTTCATTCACGACCAAGTTTTCGGTCTTACCTTTTGCTTTTGCATGTTTCTCGGTTTCTTTGTGATCTTATACGTGGTTACGTTTTCCATTTATTACGCTGTCGCAAGTTCCTAGCATTTCAGTTAATCAAATTTCCTCGAACTGGGCGAGTATGGAGGAATTAGCAGTTGGGACATTGTCTGTTACTAATCAGTGCATCGACTCTTTATTAAAATAATCATGTGCTGCCGTATTTGTGGTTGGTGTATAGATGCAGTTTAAAATGGGCTCAGCAGCCGTTTTGGTTAGCGTTTGCTGTAGCCAGCAGGTGTTCTGTTAGTCGATCTTGTTACAAGATATTATTTAACTTAATGATATAAAACAGTATTGTCAAATCTATTACAACAAAAGGAGTAAATTTTGTAAGATATTACCAGTAGGCCATCAAACATCCTTCTTCTCGATAAAAGGGGATACACCCTATGAGCCACAATCTCAGAATATACGCACCATAGGGCAAAACACTGCATATTTTCAAAGCAAATAAATTATAATCACTTACAATTCAAAACACTTGAATTGTTAGATAAAAGACTTACATTGTAACCACTAGTGTCCACTAGATGAAAATGGCAAATCTCAACTTCATTTGTGATCTCAGTTTGATCCACACCAGGTAGCGACGTCGTCAACATACGTCCTTCATCTTCACCCTTCCTAGTCAATAGTAAGCAATATGTCTTCCACTCTTACAAGTTAGTTAAAGGAAATACAAAGTGGTTGAATTTAAAATACACGTAAACATTGGTTCTACGAGTAATTGTTTCGTTCTTTTAGTGTAGATCTTAATTTAGACGTGAGTAACATGTTAAAAGGTACCATGCTTACTAGATAAAAGAAGAAAATTAACTAACCAAATTACCACAAAAGTAAGTTATGTGTTGAAAGAACAACCTTAACTACATTCTATGTTTATTTGTTTTACCTTGAAAGGCCCATGCAACCTAAATTGCACTACAATATACTTTAAGACTGGAACACTAGCTTCTGAAAAATGAGCTTAATTCGAACTCTTCTCTACCAAGGTAAGCCCATTTCTCTTCAAAGTGTTCATCTCTCTTCTGACAGCAATCACGACTACTTTAAATGTTTAGTAAACATGTAGTCCGCTTGTGTCCACGCCAACCTCCTTTCTTTCCATGTATAAACATTAAGAGCCGTGATAGACGGACGCGCGCGTCACGGACGCCCCTTACGTGGATCTGTACAGCTCAGATATTTTTCTTTGAGTCAGCGTCCAGTCAGCGAAATTTCTCTTCGCGCGTTTTGGTCTTTTTAAAAAACGCCGGTTCTTTAAGTTGAACGATTCATTTCCCAATACACAGATAAGACAGTGTGCAGACCCTAGGACATCGTGCAGTCTCATTATTCGTGCAGAGCCCACACTTATCATAATAAAATATTTGTTTTTAAGTTTTACGTTGGATCAACTTAATTTGTCTAGCTTACTTTATGTGTGTGTGCAGTTTACATTATGTGTTTGTCCTGTTTACGTTATGTGTATGTCCGGAATAAGTGTATATTGTTGTACGGAATAAGTGTATTTGCTGTCCGGAATAAGTGTATTTGTTGTCCGGTTTAAGAATAAAGTGTGTCCAGAAACGGAACATAAAGTTTGTCCGGAATAAGTTGATTTGTTGTCCGGAATAAGTGTATTTGCAGTCCGGAATAAGTGTAGTTGTCCAGAATAAGAAGAAAGTGTGTCCAGAAACGGAACAGAAAGTTTGTCCGGAATAAGTGTATTTGCTGTCCGGAATAAGTGTATTTGCTGTCCGGAATAAGTATATTTGCAGTCCGGAATAAGTGTAGTTGTCCATAATAAAAAGAAAGTGTGTCCAGAAACGGAACAGAAAGTTTGTCCGGAATAAGTGTATTTTCTGTCCGGAATAAGTGTATTTGTTGTCCGGAATAAGTGTATTTGTTGTCCGGTTTAAGAATAAAGTGTGTCCAGAAACGGAACATAAAAAGTGTCCGGAATAAGTGGATTTGCTGTCCGGAATAAGTGTATTTGCTGTCTGGAATAAGTGTATTTGCAGTCCGGAATAAGTGTATTTGCAGTCTGGAATAATATATGGCTTCATTATTGTCGGAATAAACGAATCAATATATGGAATGCAATAATATGATGTCGAAACAAAAATAGCATCTCAGATTTCCTGTTTATAGTAACAGACGATGTCCCCCGCAGGGGCTGCCGCCCCCTGCCACCCCCGCACAAACTCAACAAACCTCCCACTGTATATTTTACCCCACAAGAATTACGTTTAGGAAAAAAATAGCATCTCAGATTTCCTGTTTATGTAGAACATCGGGAAGTCTTCGCACCGTCCCATTCACACTGCTTACGTTGTGAAGAATCCTGGGAGTCGGCATCAGACGCTTCTTCGACCTAATATCTTGCTCGAAATGGTGATTTATTCTGGAGAGAAAGAATGAAGAAGAAAGAAAGAGTGTCATCATATTTGTATTTGGGTGGAGAGAGAGAACGTGCTGAGTTGAAACGCATTTAATGTGATTTGAGTGGACATCAGGAAGAAAAAACAAAAAAACATTCATGCTTTGGCCACGTAAGGGTTGACATGGATGTCCACGTAGAGCGCGTCCGTGACGCGCTGCGTTCATAAAACATTTCCCAAACATTAATTGTCTGATTTCCGCTAATTATACAACGACGCTCAAATCTGACGCAATTTTGACGCTCCTGATGTGGCGTCCGCGTGGCTACCAAGTCAGCATACATGCTGCCGGTACTGTAGCAGTGTCTTTGAAACCGGATGTTGGTTTTCTTCATCTTCTTCTTTGCATTTAATGCTGACAGATTGATGGTGATCGGTGTTTGAGTGTCTGTTTTCGTATATTTAACTTTAAATATGAAATTTCTTCCTTCTTCATGATGAGTTTTATGTCTTCCTTTTCTTCCTTGCATTTAATGCTGACAGGTTGATGGTGATCGGTACTTGATTGCCTGCTTTCCGAGATTTAACTCTAAATACGAAATTTCTTCCTTCTTCACGATGAGTTTTATTCCTTCCTCTTCCATTGCATTCAAAGCTTCCACCAATTTTCCAACCACCAACACGTCAAAGCTGAGCAATGACGGAACAAAACAAGCAATTAATGATCTCTTCCATCGATTGTTCTCCTTTTATACCTCCCCTCACTCCACAAATAAGAATGAAATTTCCAGACTACTCGGCAGCAAGTGAATACTTCCAGAAGTTTGGTTTATCTTGGGGTTTCGATACTAAGTGTCTCAACTCCTATAAAGTTGAAGGTGTAATAACTCGTTCCACCCTGACCTGTCGTCGAGCCGGTAAACCCGAAAATAAGGTGTGGGAGATGTAAAATATGATTGGTAAATGTATTTTTTAACGTGCATTCATAATTGTTTTATTGAAATACCTCATCGATTGCAGCGTGTTGTTCAACGTTCTGGAAAACATCGCCTCATCAGTTGTTGTTCGTGCCCAGCAAGAATCAGTTTGAGTTCGGAAGGAGGTTCGACGTTGTCCATTTCATTCGTAATGCTTGACCACAATCATGACATGTTAACGGACCATGAGTTCAAGTTTGTTACCTCAACTCGTCACATTACCGAGACAAAGAAGATGTGCATTTTAACCAACGATCGAGCTAGCATAGGAGCATCGAGGACGATGTCCTCCCTTGCAGTCCAAGCCGGGGGGTTACCAGAATTTAACGTTCATCGAAAGAGACGTTAGGTGGATACCTTATTGTTTATATCTCATAACAGTCAGTTTTGAAACTTAAGGAGTAAGTTTTTACTGTGGTTTTAACCTAAGGAATTATCATTTATAGGAATTTGATTACGAAGACGTGTGATCTGTTTCTCGGAGAGGGAGATGTCGAAGCAATATTAAACTATTTCCGTCGTATGCAGATGAAAAATAGTAACTTCTTTTATCTATTTGACGTCGACGACGAAGCTTGAATCACTAATGTCTTCTGGGCAGATTCAGCTTCTCGATTATCTTTCAATTACTTCAATGATGTTATTTGTTTTAATACTACATACCTAACTAACAAGTACGAGATGCTTTTCCCCCTTTTTTCGGTATTAATCATCACAGACAGTCCATCCTTCTTGGGATGTGCTTGGTTGAGCTCCGAAACGACCCGTAACTACAATTGGTTGTTTGAGACGTTGTTGTCTTGCATGAATGGTTGGTATTTTGGTTTTGTATTCCCTAAAATCCATTTTCTCTTGGTTTTATTTTGTTTATCACATCCTTGTTGACCTTATAGGCAAACAACCTTACGCAATTGTAACTGACCAATCCAGTGCGATAATCAATGCTGCTCAAACAGTTTTCCTGGATGCCAAGCATCGATTGTGTCTTTGGCATATCATGTACAAATTACCAGTCAAACATAAATCGAAGAAGGATGTTATCTGTGATGTTAAAAGTACGGTTCATGAATCTCTTTCTCCCATTGAGTTCGAGAGTATTTGGGTACATTTGCTTATTAACCATGATCTCCTTAATGATAAGTGGTTAAATAAGATGTACGAAATGCGAGAAATGCGGGTCCTCGCTTATCTGAACAATCATTTCTGGGCAGGTACCACGATCTTTCCCTATGTATGTTTAAGTATTCCCCATCGTTTTACATACATACCCCCTACTAATACCTTGGTTAAGAAGGAATGCAAACAACACAAAGAAGTGAGAGCATGAATGTTTTTTAACAATTTTCTTCGTTCATCGTATTCTCTCAAACAGTTCGTCTGTGGATATGAAGCAGCTCTACAATGAAAATACGAGGAGGCACAGTCGAACTATGATTGTCGTCATCGCCGACCCCAGTTGGTTTTGTCATTTGAGATCGAATTACAATTTTTGACTCTATACACCGTGAATGTCTTCCAATGGTTCCAGCGAGAAATCAATGATATGGTTTATTCGCGTTGTGTTTGGTATGACAAATCTTCAATCCCTGTCTGTTTCTCCATCATAAGCAAAATTAAACGGAACGAATTCAGTCCCTTTAAGGAGAGGCATTACGAAGTGTTGATCAAGAAGTATACGTGTCGTTGGAAATGTTCATGTCACCTTTTTGAAACTCGAGGTATAATTTGTAGCCACACACTTGTTGTTTTCTCGTACGTGAGCATAACCATTGTTGGGGACAAATACATTCTAGACCGGTGGAGGAAAGATTTCACTAGGAACCACCACAAGTATGACTCCATATCGTCTAAGAACTTGGAGCCTACTCAGAGGAGGTAAGTTAAACTCCTCGCGTTTTCTTTAATTGGAGACGATGCCGAAGTATGTCAAGGTAACCTAGGGTACATCCTTAAGCTTCTTAAGAGCATACGTTTGCAGTTGAGCACGAATCCCATAATTGTGCACTACGTTCCTCATTCGTCTTCTCCTTCGGTCACTGATGGAGTCTCACCACCAGAAAACACAACTGGTGAAAACAATGTTCGTCTAAAGTTGCCTCGTAGAACCATCTGTTGATAGGCCGAGGGTGAAACGGCTAAAGTATGCAGTGGAGGCGAGTCGAAGCAAGACGATTTGTCGTTGAAATGTTCTCAGTAGGAAATTTCCCTCTTCCCTTCCCTATATTGGACTTTGAGAGTCTCTAAAAAATAGAAGTTATGAATTGTAATTTTGTTTGCGTTGTGGATGAAACCGGAATGTGTTGAGTGGTCCTATTTTGGAATGTCCAAGTTTGATTCTAAATTTGTTTGATGAGTACTTGAAAAATTCTAACTTTGTATTTGTAGTATTTTCAAGAGTTATGAATGATTTGTCACTTTCTTTTGTCCAGCATTCTTCTTTTTTGGAATGATTATGTCCAAAAGTTATACATGAATTACCTATTTATATGTGCAACTTTCTTGTGTTTCTAATGGTTATGTTCAAGAGTTATGACTGATTAATATGTTTGTAATTTTTCAAGACATTATATGTTTGATTTGTGCTTTGAATGATATAATCAGTCTAGAATCATGTCCAAAATACGTCCAGAATAAGTCCAGAGTCAGGACTGCGTTTGGACAAGTCTGGATAGAATTTGGACGAGTCTTGACATAATGTGGATGAGTCTGGACAGAATTTGGACAAGTCTGGACAAATGTAGACGAGTTGACGAATGTGGACGTGTCTGGACGAATTTGGACGATTATGGACGAGTTTGGATGAGTCTGGTGGAATTTGGATGAGTCTGGAGGAATTTGGATGAGTCTGGACGAATATGGACGAGTTTGGACGAATCTGGAGGAATTTGGACGAGTCTGGACGAACGTGGACGAGTCTGGTCGAATGTGGACGAGTCTGGACGAATATGGACGGGTCTGGACGAATGTGGACCCAAATTTCAGTCATATCTGACCTGCGTTTCGATCCAAACTTTCACGTAAATATAAGTTTATGAGTGTATTAGGGATAGAACAAAAAAAATAGGAAAAATAACATCGAGTGAGTTAAATAATGAATTTTTGAAGTTCAGTGAGACAACGTTACAATAGGAAAGTTCAAGAGAGTTAAATGTTAACTTTAAATGTTGAGGGGTGCAAAATGATACAAAATGATACAAATGAACAGTTGAAAGAGCAAATTGTAACTGACCGTTTATTTGGTTGTAAGGAGAAATAACGAAAACCAATAAATGTAAGAGTAGTTATATACGGACGCGAGCGTCCGTGACGCGTCCTACGTGGAATAACACGTCAGCTGCCAGGTGTGCGTCCAGTCAACCAAAACCTCTGCGCGGGGAAATGTATACGAATTGTTGGGTGCGACGGTTCATTTCGCTAAATCACGATTTGTTGGGTGCGACGGTTCATTTCCGTGCGACGGTTCATTTCCCTAAATCACGATTAGACGGTTCGACTTCACGTACATCAGTAGCGGCGGTACAGCATTCGAGTAACTTTCCCCATTTCACCCGGAGTTCCTTTCCATACGCTCATCCAAAACCTTCATTGCTCCAAAACCTTTCCATTCCAGTAACGAAAACCAAGACAAGGCGAAAATGGATCCTTCTCTACCTGAAACCTCCATTGCTCCTGAAATTGTAGCCGCGCAGGTGTTTTGTCAACCATGTTCTTTCTGGTTCATTTTAAGGTTCATTATTGGCCTCTAACAATTTTTTTGTGTGGTTTAAGGGAAGCACGTACTACTTCCGCGAAACCAAGTGCGGTTTCGCGGCCCTTCACAAGCAGTTCGACCGGATGAAGGAGGAGGAGAAAAATGTCTTCCAACGGACGCCTTTCGGTCACTTCCTCAGCTTTCCTCACGTCACAACTGACAACGAGATACTGGGTTGGTTCGTCGAACACTTCGACGCCAATGAAGTCGGTCTGAGAATAGCCACTGGGGTGGTCCCATTTACGGTAGAAGACGTCGCCCTTCTACTTGGACTAAGAGTACATGGGCAGAGAGTGGATATGGATGCCATGTACGTAGCGAAACGTGACGGGGTTAACCTCGACAACACCCAGCTACTGGGTCATCTTACCGCCACGAGCAAGATGGGCGAGGAGGAGGAGCACGTCCGACTCCTTATTTCTATGATTTTCAATCATTTTTTGTTCTTCGATGGATCACTGCGAACTAAAGCGTGGTACACGAAACACCTTAAGAACCTCAAGCGCCTCAAGAGATATGCGTGGGCAAATGCGGTTCACACTTTCTTGGTTGAAGGCCTGGAGGAAGCCCAACGGGACCTCTCGAGGAGGAGATCGTCAGCGAACTTCTCTATGAAGCAGGGCTACGTGTCTGGTTGCGTTGCCGTATTACAAGTAAGCATCTTGGTCCGGAATGAGTGTTGTGTCAGTCCGGAATAGTGTCGGTTTATGTCCGGAATAAGTGTGTTGCCTGTCCGGAATAGTCCTGTATGTGTCCGAAATGACTGTCTTGCTTGTCCGGAATACGTCTTGTGTCTGTCCGGAATACGTCTTCTGTCTGTCCTGAATAGTGTTGTCTCTGTCCGGAAAAAGTGTCTTGAGGTTTTCCGGAATAAGTGTCTTGTGGTTGTCCGGAATGAGTGTTGTGTCAGTCCGGAGTAGTGTTGGTTTATGTCCGGAATAAGTGTGTTGCCTGTCCGGAATAGTCCTGTATGTGTCTGGAATGATTGTCTTGTCTGTCCGGAATACGTCTTGTGTCTGTCCGGGATAAGTCTTGTGTCTGTCCTGAATAGTGTTGTCTCTGTCCGGAATAAGTCTTGTGTCTGTCCGGGATAAGTTTTGTGTCTGTCCTCAATAGTGTTGTCTCTGTCCGGAATAAGTGTGTTGCCTGTCCGGAATAAGTGTGTTGCCAGTCCGGAATAGTCCTGTATGTGTCCGGAATACGTCTTGTGTCTGTCCGGAATAAGTAATTTGTATGTCCGGAATACGTCTTTGACTGTCCGGAATAAGAGTTGTGTCTGTCCGGAATAAGAGTTGTGTCTGTCCGGAATAAGAGTTGTGTCTGTCCGGAATAAGAGTTGTGTCTGTCCGGAATTAGTGTTTGGTCTTTCTGATTAACGTTATGAGACTGTCCTGGGGATGTTATGTTTCTGTTTTTTAACTTATTCCTGTTTTCAGGTGTGGCTTTGCGAGAAGTTCAAATTGGGGGATCCCCGGTCAGCATTTCCACGGTTCAAGTGTTGGACCGAAATGTTTAGCAGACGCCAAATCCTTAGAAAATGGGAAGATCGAGGCATCAACTTGTCCCGGATATACTCGGGCCAATTTGAGTTGAAGGGCACCCCAAAACTCAGTGCACGGGAGCATTCACTGTTGTCAGAGGATCAATTTCCTCATGCAGCAGCAACTCCCGCAGCGAAGGAAACACCTTCAACTCCTGCAGAAGCAACGGTCGCCTCGAAGGAAACACCTTCAACATCCACTCTACCAAGGATACAACTCAGTGAATGCAGCATTCCATGTGACCCACTGCTACAAGAGTTGGAACTTAGTGAGGTGAAGACGAAATGGCTGCGAGCCGAAGCAGCACTTAGGGAGGCGACCGTTAAAATTAACAACCTGGAGGAAGAACTGCGGATCTCTCAAGAAGAGTGTCGTGAGCTGAGAGTCCGTGGGGAGGAGGAAGAGAGGGAAAAGAGGGAGGAGGAAGAGAGAAATAAGAGGGAGGCGGAGGAGAGGGAAGAGAGGGAAGAGAGGGAGGAGGAAGAGAGAAATAAGAGGGAGGCGGAGGAGGAAGAGAGGGAAAAGAGGGAGGAGGAAGAGAGAAATAAGAGGGAGGCGGAGGAGAGGGAAGAGAGGGAAAAGAGGGAGGAGGAAGAGAGAAATAAGAGGGAGGCGGAGGAGAGGGAAGAGAGGGAAAAGAGGGAGGAGGAAGAGAGAAATAAGAGGGAGGCGGTGGAGAGGGAAGAGAGGGAAAAGAGGGAGGAGGAGGAGAGGGAAGAGAGGGAAAAGAGGGAGGAGGAAGAGAGAAATAAGAGGGAGGAGGAGGAAGAAAAGGAGGAAGTTATGAGGAGACAGGAGGAAAGAAAGAGGAAGGCTGGGGTTGCGCTTCCGCTTTTGCACCCCAAAAAAATGCGGACCTTTAAACCACGCTTGCGCACAGAACACATACACGAAGCGCAAAGCAAATCTGGCCAAGATGAGGCACAGAAGATTGCCGCAGAAAAACAAGAACAAATAAAGGAGGCCGAAGAAGCCACCACAAAAACAAAAGGGCCCGAAGAAGCCAGTGAAGAAAAAGCGAAAGATGAACTGGCCGCCCTTGTTTCGTCCACGAGGCCAGATGTGGATGATACCGCCTTGAGAACGCTGACCAATGATGAGGTACATCGTTTATTGAATGCAACGGCCCCCGAGCGAGAAGCAAAAGATATTATCTGGAGGGGGGTTCTCAGCATTATCAGCAGGGGTGATCTCAAGGAAATAATTTCGCGAGGCACAGAAATCACCAACGAAACGCTTGACGGCCTAATTGAGGTACTCGTCAGAAGAGGAGGGCAACAAAAGGTGGTCTGCTTATCATCCTTCGAATCGGAAATGATTGTGGAGGGACAGGGAGAAGATATAAAGAGAGATTATTTACTCCCAAAAATGGAAGGACTTAATGTGGAGGAAGTCGTCATCGCACAGCCATGCTGTTTGTCCGGCCACTGGACTCTGTTCGTTGCCCACGGACCTCGATCGGAGTTCATTCAGTACAACAGCATCTCCCGCACGCTTAAAAGAGGTGAAAATCCTAACCTTTTAGTCGGAACTCATGAATGCACCGCGTCTAAGATAGTGGGATTCTGGCGAGGGTTTTTGGCGGTCGAATGGCCACTGAGAGTTGACAGGAAGGGTAGCCAACGACAGCTAGCGGGGAGTAACGACTGCGGGCCATACGTTTTGTACTGGATCAAGCGTTTGATGGAGAATGCTGATCCGACTCAGCCGAAGCAGAGCAAGGTTATTCACCGTTTTAGAGGCGATTTGGCCAATTTCTTACTCGAAGACTCTGGGATGTGCGATCAACAATAAACGACTCTGGATGTTTTAATTTTTTTTACAAAGTTATACATGTATACATGTTAAAATTACATAGACTATTTGAATGATTTATCAATACAATGACATTTGGTGTTGGGTTAAATTATCAATACAAGGACATGTATAAATTATCAAGACTCTTAAACCGGACAACAAATACACCTATTCCGGACAGCAAATACACTAATTCCGGACAACAAATACACTTATTCCGGACAGCAAATACACTTATTCCGGAAAAACTTAATGTTCCGTTTCTGGACAAAATTTATTCTTAAACCGGACAACAAATACACTTACTCCGAACAACAAATACACTTATTCCGGACAGCAAATACACTTATTCCGAACAACAAATACACATATTCCGGACAACAAATACACATATTCCGGACAACAAATACACATATTCCGGACAACAAATACACATATTCCGGACAACAAATACACTTATTCCGGACAACAAATACACATATTCCGGACAACAAATACACTTATTCTGGACAGCAAATACACTTATTCCGGACAAACTTTTTGTTCCGTTTCGGGACACACTTTATTCTTATTCCGGACAGCAAATACACTTATTCGGGACAGCAAGTACACTTATTCCGGACAGCAAATACACTTATTCCGGACACACTTTATTCTTAAACCGGACAACAAATACATTTATTCCGGACAACAAATACGCTTATTCCGGACAACAAATACACTTATTCCGGACAGCAAATACACTTATTCCGGACAAACTTTTTGTTCCGTTTCGGGACATACTTTATTCTTATTCCGGACAGCAAATACACTTATTCCGGACAGCAAAAACACTTATTCCAGACACACTTTATTCTTAAACCGGACAACAAATACATTTATTCCGGACAACAAATACGCTTATTCCGGACAACAAATACACTTATTCCGGACAGCAAATACACTTATTCCGGACAAACTTTTTGTTCCGTTTCGGGACACACTTTTGTCTTAAACCAGACAACAAATACACTTATTCCGGACAACAAATACACTTATTCCGGACAAACTTTTTGTTTCGTTTCGGGACACACTTTATTCTTAAACCGGACAAACATGATACGTAATCCGGACGGACATATAACGTAATCCGGACAGACAAACAACGTAATCCGGACAGACAAACAATGTAATCCGGACAGACAAACAAATTACGTATTCCGGACATACTGGTCACTTAATCAGGACATAAATAAAACGTAATCCGGACATTGATGTAACGTAATCCGGACATACTGGTAACGTAATCCGGACATACTGGTAACTTATTCCGGACAGAAATTAACGTAATCCGGACAGACAAACAATGTAATCCGGACTGCCTAATTACGTATTCCGGACATACTGGTCACTTAATCCGGACTTTGATGTTACGTAATCCGGACATACTGTTAACTTAATCCGGACATACTGTTAACTTAATCCGGACAGACATACAACGGTACAAAATTACTTAATATATTTGTCGCCATGAGAAATTAATTCACAAACGATCAAGCAAAGAAAGGGTTGAATCTTATGCAATAATACAATGACTTTCAACAAAATTACATACAATGACTTTCAACAAAATTACATACAATGACTTTCAACAAAATTACATACAATGACTTTCAACAAAATTACAATGACTTTCAACAAAATTACATAGGAATAATTCCAACCAAGGACAAATACAATAATCAAGGAGGAACTCCCTCGTAATGCAAATTCATGTCCCAGTCATCGAAATCGTGATCCCCCGGTTTGGGTGCTGCAGGGTGTAACGGGGGTAGAGCCTTCTTCCTGTTGATTTTCTTAACGTTACTTTTAATTATTTTCTCAGACAAAGAAATCCGTCGTTTGCTCGGCGGTCTGCCTTTCCGTATTGTCTTATCCGGATTGAGAACGGATGTACCAGCGAACACAGGATCAGGTCGTTGCATACGTTCCTTAAGCAACTCAAGTGCCTCTACCGCCTGAAGATATCTGTCGTTTGAGTCGAAAGCGGCCTCGGCGATCCAAAGCGCACGACCCATTATGTCGTCGTGGCGACGAAGCGCATCGTTCCCCGTTATGCCGCTTTGAAGAGGAAACTTGACTCCATAGCTCCTTCGGATATCCTTCCTCCATCGGTGGACGATGTAAAACTCGGGGAGCAACGCGTTTGGACGTATTCGGGCAATAACAACATAAACGTGACAACATAGGATACCGACGTGATCAAACATTCTGCAATCGCATACCCACTTCTCATCTCTAATTTGCACTGTGAACCGTTTCGACAATGGGAGGATATGTGTCAATACATGTTCGGTCACGTTGAAGTGCAATGTGTCGTCCTCGTTGAACTCATCCTTGATGTCGCAGTACATCATCTTCCCAATTTCTAACTGCACCTTCTTGAAGACACCCACCGTATACAACTCGCTCAATTGCCTCTCGAATGGATATTTCGAAATCAATTGCGGAGCCTTATGCTGACAATCGAAATCAGACTGAGCTTCCTTCTCATACTTGTGGCGTAGTGCGAGTTCGTATTGTTGAACGAACTGCTTAAGTGTCGTCCTTGATGTGAGGTACTTATCGAAGAAGGCGTTCATACCCTCACTTCTCTGGGTTGATGCCATTCCGGCGGAAAAACAATCCCGCGAAAATGCAGGTACCCAGTGCTCTCGAATTGCATAAATGGATCGGAGCCAATTATTGTCGTGCAACTCGAAATCATCTAGAAATCCCTGCCAATTCCGCTCGAATTCTGCCGGAGTCTTGGAATCGAATACACAGTTGTTGAGGTCAAACAACGTATGCTCCCGGTACTTCTTGGGCAGCTTCACAGGGGCCTTATTCATTATGTGCCATATACAAAATCTGTGCCGCGCTTCAGGGAACACAGTCCTCACAGCCGAAGCTATGGCGCCACATTGGTCTGTTATGATCGCCGGGGGGCTTGTATCTGCACACAAAGCGATCAAGATAAAAACATATGTTAATCCGGACAGAAATAACGTAAACCGGACAGACGTCAAGGGTAAACCGGACGAGCAAAATACGTAAACCGGACAGACGTAAGGGATAAACCGGACGAGCAAAAGACGTAAACCGGACAGGCCTCAAGGGTAAACCGGACAGACGTAAGGGATAAACCGGACGCGCAAAAAACGTAAACCGGACTTACGTAAGGGATAAACCGGACGAGCAAAATACGTAAACCGGACAGACGTAAGGGATAAAACGGACGAGCAAAATACGTAAACCGGACAGACGTAAGGGGTAAACAGGACGAGCAAAAGACGTAAACAGGACAGACGTAAGGGATAAACCGGACGAGCAAAATACGTAAAACGGACAGACGTAAGGGAGTAACCGGACAGGCACACAACGTAAAATGGACAAAGCCGGACAAAATAAAACACGTACCGTTCATGCACGTCAACCATGTTTGGAACAACCAAATGTAATTTTGTGTCGTCTCGGAAGAGAGGAGTGCGCAACCGAGTAGGACGGACTGGTAGTGGTGATTTACCCCCACAAATGGGGCAAAAGGCATGTCATACTTGTTTGTTATGTATGTTGTGTCGAAACATATTGCATCTCCAAAGTAAGAGTAAGCAGCTCGAGACCGACTGTCGGCCCAGAACACATTTCGTAGTCTGCCTTCGTCGTCCATATCCATTACGTAAAAGAAGCGGGAATCATTCTTCTGCATCCTGATGAAATAATCTTGGATAGCTTGCGCATCTCCTGGTCCCATTTTGAGGTTTCTAACCTCGTTCACAACATTCCTGCGAAACATAATTTTTATGACAAAGCTAAATGCGTAACTTCAACCAGGTTAAGTGGAGAATAAATAACCTTAGGTCCCGCTCGTTGAAAGACAATTTATCGTGACCTCCAGCTTCGACCACAAAAGATTGCATGGTCTTGGCGGCAGATATACCGGCAGCATCATTGCACGAAATGCGTGCTCTGGCGGACTCCGGGACGGATCGTTTTTGACGGAGGAAGCGCATCTGGTCTTCCGACAGCATGGCGTGATTATGTTCGAGATCTACGTAGTTAATTACGTAGCCTCTGGATGGATTACCGGAGACCCTAATCCGCGCAGTGCATTCGACCCTACCGGATAACCTATGTTTCGGTCTACCTTCACCTTGGTTTCCGGGAGCATTACCTTCCTTTGAGCAAGTAAGAGTGGCCCGTATAACAACACCACGATCGTAATGAGATTGCCTTATCTTCACACCAAAACCACAGGAATCGGCGTATGAAACGTAAAATGCTTTGGCTTCTTCGAAGGAAGGAAAATTCATCATCACTTGAGGGACGTTGGAGGCAGGAGCCGGCTGTGAGGACACATTTACGAGTGCCATTACAGTACAACAAAAATGGAGGAAGGAGAGAAGAAGGAATGGTTCGTAGGATCGGAATAACCTAGACACTCATATTTGTATCTCCGTGACGCGCCAAACAATAAGAAAGAAGACGGAGGACGTGCTGATTTGAAAAGCATTAAATGCGATGGTGGACGCATCGGGAAAATAAAACAACATCAACAAAAAATCAGGAGTAAGTAGTTCGTCTGTCCGGAATAAGTGTTCCGTCTGTCCGGAATAAGTAGTTCGTCTGTCCGGAATAAGTGTTCCGTCTGTCCGGAATAAGTATTCCAACTATCCGGAATAAATAGTAACTAAAGAAAATGAATGATGTGTGTGTCCGGAAAAAAATGAATTTAATAAAGAGAAGGGAAGAAATAGGACGAAAGAATGGAGTGATTTGAGACGCATTAATGAGGGATGGCGAGGGATGGCGAAATTTGTACGAAACGAAAAATAAACTAAACAAAGAAATTGTTTCTGGGGAGAGAGCGAACTCAGCCGCGTCTGCTGACTGGGTTGCCCACATCAGCCATTCTGCTGACTGGGTTTGCAGCGTCCGTGACGCGAAGCGTTCAACAAACATTTCCCACGGGATTCTGTTTTTTTTGTGTGGATAAGTTCTCACCCTATGTCATTATTCCTTACCTTTTTTTCTTCTGACGGTGGTGATGAGACGGGTCCCACGGGATTTTGAGATTCTAACCAATTTGTAAAATCTTTTGGGATTCAACCATCTCGTATTTTGGATTTCAACTCCTATATTTTTTTTAATAATATGGACTTGCTCCTTTGGGTTTTCACAATCATTAGTATTCAAATGGATAAATAAGATTCTGTCCAATTTACCAAGTTTAAAAAACATTCACAACAATACCTAGTTGACCATTTTGTTGTATCGTTCTTACGAATTTTGACTCCCTATCATCGAGAATTTATCTCATTATTAGTGACCTATTGAATCATAAGACCATTATTTTCTTATTTACTTTGTTGTTAAGAAATGTCATAGTATTTTAGATATTAATCCAAACATCAAACTAGCTCAGTCGGTAATCGTTAGTTTTGGATTAGTTAAAACCATGGATCCAATACAAAAAAAACTATGTATATACGTAAAACTACCAATTCCTACGTAAAATAATCCAAGAAATTAAAACACAAAGTACTTAAGCCTTCTATTATCCATGTCATGCACTTTATTTTCCTTTTGGGTGGTTTTACATTTAATATTGACGATTTCTTGGATTATATTTTGCAACGAGAGAAGTCTAAAATTGCCACACGCTGTAGGACATTATACTTCTAGAAACGGCATTTTCATGTGGTTTTTGTTTTTTCATCAAGGACAAAATTCTCAATTTTTGACAAAAAATTGCAACTCTTATGAAAGATGGAATCCTAAAAATAACATCACGTGCAATCTTCGTTCGAACCGCTGAAGTTCGAAATCTCATTTTAAGTTGTTTTTTCGCTTTCCCTTTCCTCCTTACTCCTTGTGTGCTCTTACGTATAGACGTACTATCATATATATTTACTTAATTTTCTTACCGCCTTGTCGTGCACCATAAGAAAACAGTAGCCAAAGGGAGCAGCATGGTGATAATAGTAGCAAGAGTATTTGCAGAATAATGTTTCTCTAAAATTTTACTAACCACGCTTGAATTCGAACGTGAAAGTATGATACGTAAAGACCCCAGAGTCCATGGCAAAGTTGAATATAACTACGTTCAAACACTATTTTGAATTGAGTTCCAATGCATGCTGGAATCCAAACGTTTTTACCGCAGATTCAACCCAACCAACACCAGTCTGAGAACAATAATCCAAGTAGAATATAATACATAGAGCTGGAGCACCTTATATCCATATTAGCTCAACGAATTCACGGTTATTTCCACTCGAATAAAAACATACCTATGTTTTGGCATCCGCCACAAAGCGGCATCCATTCAATAACACCCTTGCATTCATGCGTACTGCTCATGCCAACCCAACAATACAACGAAAAACGTTATCACTCGTTTGACTCGTTCACAAGCCAATAATCATCAATACAGAACCATCCAAATGGCAAATTACGAATTAAGGTGCACACCCAGAGAAATCCCACTGGTTGGGCAAACGGAAGGTGTTCAGCATGCGTTTGAATAACAGCTGAGGTGCCAACATGCAGAAGTGGTTTAGCAACATCAATAGGAATACAAGCAGCTAAAAACAATCTTCAACCATCGACTCAGATGTAAACAAAAACTTAGTAATAAGTTGCTCTACACATGGATTCATGCTCGCAAATTTAATAGTCCATCCTGACCGTTGAGGAACTTTGGAACTAAGATGAGTTCAGAACTGGATGTGATTTCTTCATACTTTGCAGAAAACATTACTAACACATGTATTCAAGCAGGCTAAGGAGACAAGTTTATTGCCAAATCTATTTAGTCCAGGCAAACAACAACAAAAAAGCCACAACCACAAAAAACAACCTAAAAGAAAGCAATAAGCATATCCGAATTGCAACTAGTGTCAGTGTCACTGAGTATATAAGTTTGCTGATACAAAGATCATGTTGAAAACTAACGAGTACATAATAATCCACATGCTTAGAACAAATAACTCTCTAAACCATCCTAGATTGTAACTTCATAGACAATGACCACCGTTGATACTTTTGGTTGAGCATCGTCAGATTCTTGGCGAGATCTGTTTTTCATATCAAAGGGTACAAAACAGGGGGACAGACATACTTACCTGTTGGAAGACTGCCACTTCAGTTGGGCCTCGGAGGGGAAATGCTGCTTGCACTGTTGCTGGAACTTCTTCCTCTCCTAGAAAAACAACGATGATGTCAACATGATTTTTGCCTCCTACCAACATTGACTTGTGACGGATTTTATCTTCAAGTTAGACACAGGTAAAAATACATTTGCATGTTTCATGAAACGGTTGTTCAAGGTAGGGCCACAACTCTTGAAGGCAAGGAGCTGAAACTACTTCTCTAATAAGTTATATTCACAGCCTACTTCTCCAAAATAAAGCCAGAAAAGGACTGTCTTAAAGAAGTGATGGCCAGTGTCATGAATCGAAGGAGTTACCCAAGCGCATGATTACTCTTCATTAATGCAATATTTTTTAAAATATCTAAGCAATTGTTTGTCGTATAAACATTCTTGCGAGATAAAAAAAACAATGCAATCAGAAGATTGAGTACCTTCTTGGGCTACGACTTCGAGAGATCCTTCTGGCTCCCTGATTCATAGATGCCAGCCAAGCAGGAAAACAAAGTTGCTTAGTATACGGCATACTACAATTTCCACCAGCTATGGTAAATATGACACTCAAACATATCAAATTGAATACCTTGCGGGGGCTAGGAGATTCAGAATATGATGAACTTGACCTCCCTCTCTTTGGAGGAGCAGCTCTACCCCTAATTTTAAGAAAAACAATATAATAATCTAATTTAAACTATGTTAATGTGTGGAAGAAACTCAAATCGGAAAAACCTTCGATTGATCTCCAAAAGAATGAAAATTTTTAGTTGTGGCTTTAAGGATCAAATTTACCTGCGAAAAGATGGTGATCGAGAACGGATAGGCCTACGAGGTGGAGAACGACTACGGCGACGAGGTGGAAGTGGCCTCCTAGGAGGACTACGAGCTCGTCTTGGAGGAGAATCGTAACTGCACAAGACAAGAAATGATTAGCAAAAGGTTTGCTTTAACAAGACATTTAAAGACAATAAATACAATGAGACAAGAAATTATTTCACCATTGCTGAATTTACAATTAGAAAGACAGTGCTACAAGCCCTCCAAAGTAGAGATGCTTGATATATCCTTGCGAAGATAAAGTTACATCCCAAAAATAGTGTCAACACAGTAGCATAAGAAAAAGAACGAAGAATATAAACGAACTAGTCATGTAGCAACCCTGTTGTACCATAAGCCAATATTTTGTATGGACAAAGGCAGATAGTCTAGACCTTCGTTAGCAATGAAAAATCATATGCAGGCAATGTTGCTCCTGATGGAGCTAAAGCATATAAACAACATCGATGACAAAATAAAGATAGAAAGGTCTATCAAGTGGACGGTAGCTCACCGACGCCTTATAGAAACTGGGGAGCGCCTCCTTATTGGACTACCACGTCCTCTTCTTGGGGAAATCCTATATATCAGAAAATTTAGACACCTTTGGCAGCAAATAAAACTTGTTCAAAAGAAACAAACAAGAATACTAGCCAACCTTTGAGGTGACCTCTGTCTCCGAGGAGCAGGCGATGGAGAACGCCTTCTGGGTGAGGGTGGTCTCCTCCGTGGAGGCGATGCACCACGTCGTCGTGGAGAATCAACCCGATGAACAGGAGAATTTGCACGTCGACGAGGTGGAGAGTCTGGACGACGTCTAGGAGAGTCTCCTCTTCGTGGCGGTGGAGGGGATCTCCTTTCAGGTGACAATGGCTTGCCGGGCGGTGATCCTAATGCAAATGCAAAGTAGGAAAAATAGAATATTACACGAATTAGATACAAGTAATAGTTAAAATGGTTTTATTTCTACATAAAATGCATTAACAAACATATACGCAAAAAAGTAACAGTTAAACATCAAGAAATACGACAACAACAGGCATATATACATTTGCAATTTATAAAATAGTTTCTTTCGGTCAATCAAGAGAAACAGTGCATTTACACATATCAGACAATCTCACTAAAACATGCAATGCCATACAGATAAACAAGTGACTGCATCTACAAGTAAGTGGAAAATAAGTAAATAGACATGATATCTCAGACAGAAAAATGGGCATTATGGACAGAAAAAGGACTGGTCGGTCCATATTGTATTATTTGATAACAAATTAACAAAGCACACACACAAATATGTGAAAAAACACAGGAAGAGATAAACATTGAGAAATAACACAAGCACTGGAATATCTACATCTTCAATTTATGATGCTGATTCCATTCATCTACCAGGAGGAACGAAGCATATAGACGTTTTAGACAATATCCTTGACAGGTGTAATCTCAAACAGCTAAACAAGTCAAGTGATAAGATGTAGAAGTAAATTGTATGGAAAATAAGTACATAAGCATACTGTTGATAGACAAATAGTCAAATAGGCTGACTAATTATCATAAACAAATTCAGATGAATGGAAAACAAGCAGTTTGTGGACCCTAAATGTGAAAACATATTAATATCTGGTAAAAAAAATATAGGTAGAAAACCAAGATCAGTTTCTCTCCCATTTCAAGGAAGCAACAACAGTCAGCGCCACGACAATCAAATTAATGAACGTAAGTATGGCTAAATACCAAACACAGGAACAAAGAGTGAATTCAAGAGAGGAAAAAAACATACTTTCTCTTGGCTTTTGAGGTGCTTCTCTTTCACCCTCCAAGCCAAGCTTCTCCTTTTGGGTTACATCCCTCTTTGCAGCAGCAGAAACTACCTTTCGAGATGGAGAACTTGCAGGGTGCTGTGGCAATGTGAATTTAGCTTTCACAACATTTCCATCGATTTGAGCCTGCGATGTGAATTTAAAATGTATTAGGGCAACTATCGGTTTCAGTAGTATATATTATCGAGACCATATCCACATGTCAAAAGGGGCATACGCCATCCATGTAAAGAAGAGCTTTTTCAGCTTCAGGTCTCTTCTTAAACTCTATATAGGCAAAGCCACGTGGAAGGTTGACCTGGATAATAAAAAGGCATTACAAATGTCTAGTCAATAGCATGGAACAAATTTATATCATTGAGTTACCCAACTTACAGCTCGATCCATTGCAAGCTCAACATGAACAACCTCACCATAATTGCCTGTAATTGAAAGACAATATGCCTTATCATGGCAGAAGATAAAACATTTAAAATATATTAACTACTAAATTACTCGATAAGCACGTCTTGCTTTGCTTTGTCAGAAAAAAAAACTGCCCTAATATTACAAGAAATCTTTGTTCCAAAAAACATTTACAAGAAACTATATTTATCCATTAACCTGATAACAAGCAGTGCATAAAGAAAGAATATCAACACTGAGAACAATGTGCTGAACAATAGTGTGACGTGTAAGTCATATCAAAGCAATATATGTAGATTTAAAAAATTATAGATCATATACACATTTCAAATTGAGATACAAAAGAGAGCACTTACCGAAAATTTCTTTGAGATGACTCTCATTGACATTCCGAGTCAGCTTTTCAATGAAAATAACTGCCGATTCACTGACTAATTGTTCCTTTCTGGAAGCAAAGCAAAAAAGCAGTTACCAAAACAATCAGGTGATATTGTTCATATTAGACACCAAACAACATGAAAAACGGGTGGACCACATGATGAACGATTAAAGAATACGAAAGGCAATGCACAACCAACCCTATAATGAGTGCCTAACTGTACAAATTTTGTAAGTGAACCACAATCAATATCATAACATCTTCAATATATTACTGGTGTTGTACCAGCATAAAAGACACTACATCTAAAATATATAGGTGAGTGGAACAATTATACAACATGTGTAGCTTTCATAATAAGGCAAAGTCACATTGTAGAACAGGTATTTTGACTCTAACATAATACAGAAATGTTAAGCGATGTATATATGCTGATTGACTATTACCTACGAAATAGTTATAATAGCTAATAACTTGTAACTCAAATGGTCATATATGATAATAAACAGTAAATAACTGTTACTCCTGAGATTAGCAAAATAATTTAAGATTTGGTGTTTAAAAACTATTTCTTTTTAAATGGAATGGAATCCTCTTTTAGCAACACCAAGTCACCAAGAGACATACTAAACACATCTGTGGAAAACTCAAGTGCAGCATGGACTATGACTGAACAAAATTGATGAGGAAAGTTCTTACAATGTAAAAAGTCATTAAAATGCATCTCTGAGAAACTAAGAAACCGAAATAGACAGAAGAAGAAGAAACTCATTTAAAAGCAAAGACATACTTAGGAGGAGAAGCCCTCTTGGGTGGTGGAGATGGTAAGCGCCCTCTTCTACCCGCACGAGCAGGACTACAATAAAACCAACAAACATTGAATGCTTGGTAATTGATATGACTTAAAGCGATAAAATAGACTGTTTATGTGGACATGAAGGAAAAGTAGAAATCTAACCATATTCTAACATTCTTTGGAAAACAATTGAAAGGATTTAGGGATAGTCGTATTTCCAAAAAAAACGCAACTAAACCATCAAGTATATTTAATAAAATATCTAACCTCACCATTATTTGAAATAAAATTGTCCACATCCATCCATCTATATGTTGAGGATAGTGGTCATGCTTTATCTACGGGCACCCAGTAAGATGCTTTTTTAATCAGTGGGGGCACCCAGCAATATGCTAAGACTAAGATTACAACATTTTGAGCTTCATGGTAATTGTTTAGGTCACTTGACGACCACCATCATCTCTAAGAGCTTAACTACTTCACCCAACTATGTTTATGAAGTTCAGAAATCCACTAAAAAGGCCAGTCCTACTTGTACTACACTTATTTCATGTAGGCTAAGAGACAACTTCCATTGCAGCACTAGTTTTTTGGAGGGGCATTAACTCCTAATCTAATCCCCAACACTCCTTTGCTAAAGTTTTAGACGTCAATCCTTCCAACTTACACCCAAAATCGCCTCGATAGTACTACACTTTCTTTGGACGAACTACTAGAAGTTTTAGACATCAATCCTTCCAATTTACACCCAAAATCGCCTCAGTAGTACTAAACTTTCTTTGGACGAACTAATAGCATCTTTTTATACATGCTTCTCTTTAGCAAATAAGTCCTTGGTGGACAATTAGCTCTTGTCTATAATTCCTGAATCCTACCACACAGTCCAGAACAGTGTTCAGGTGGGCCAGGTGACCACCCAGTCCCTGCTGGTGGTCACATAGGCGACCACCCGCACACCTTGTGTGCGGGTTGTGCTGTCGCCTAGGCGACATGTGCTGTGCACAGCACATTGCCCAGCATAGCATTCTTCCCTGGTGACGCCGGAGGTGGTGCTGCCGCCGCTGGTGACGCCGGAGCAACAACGCCGGAGGTGGAGGTGGTGCTAGGAGGAGCGAGGGTCGCCGTCACTTTTGTTTTGAGGTTAGGATTAGGGTTTGAGGAGATGGGTTATGTATAGAAGTTGTGTTTGGTGAGATGAAATATGGGCCATCTGTTTCTTTTTTTGTTTTTTAATCCTATAAATGCCCAGTGAGTCAGTGATTTAAGTGTTTTTAAGGCCAAACATATTAAGTTTTTTTCTATATATATATTTTGTATTTTTCCTGTATTTTTTCTATTTTTCCCCTTTTTTAAATTAAAACGAAAATAAACTAATTATGACCCATTCCAACTTCCAACGTCATAAAACCACAATTTTACTCTTCTTTCACCCAAATATGCAAATAGACTCCTATCCTACCAAATTAAACTAAACAACGTTGAAAAACAGCTCAAGACTTTGGTGGGATTGCACCAACTCTACACTGGCATGAGAAAACTCTTAATATTCTTTCTTACAATCAGCCGAAAGCCTAAAAGCGTTTTCGTTCAATCTTGTCTGCTAAAAATTTCAAGTCTTAAGTAAGCACATGCTCCTAATCCCCTACTCCTCGCGGAAAGTCACAGCAATCGCTTGTACCAAACTCAACCCAAAACACACTGGTATGGCATTGTACCTTCTCCAAACTAAATCCAACAACAATTACCATCTCAACACAATAATCAATAAATTCGTCAAAATCTCACTTTTGCAAGCTAAATAACACATTTCTTCGATCTTCTCTGTTATATTCCAAATCCTTTGGTAGTAAATCACTTCCTTACACCAATCCCTCACTTCTAGAGCTCACACATTCCAATCCCAAAACCAGTAAGAACTAAATCTAACGCCTCGACGTGTTTCCTCACGATTAGAACAGAAAACGAAATGGAAGCGCGATCTCACCTTCTTCTCACCGCCGGGGGGCTCCGGCTACGAGAGCTGACGCTTCTCGACGGCGAAGAGGAGAACGACTTCGACCGGGAGCGGGACCGCGACCTCGAGCCGGAGGTGGACCGGGAGAGAGAGGAGGACCTCGAGGACGACCCCGACGAGGACGCCGGTCGAGCACGGCGAGGCTTCGGCATCGTAGGAAGAGCAGATCGGCCCAAACCCTAGAAATCGAAGGCAGGGTTGGGAAGGGTTTTCGATTTTATATGAGGAAGGATGGGTATTTCCGTTTCCACCTCGAGGTTTTTGGATTTGTAGTGGACTTGGAAATTATGGTTGTTTTTTTACAAAGGCTGAAAATTTTTGGGCAAGTTTCGGTAGTCACCTAGTGTATGGTTGGATACGAGGTTATGACATGACGAGGGGAGGGATTTTGAAATATAATTTTAAATATAATCGATTTGATACATCTTAGGTTTCATATTGTTTTTCCTACTTTGTAGTGTTTCTAAATAGATGCATGAATTGATCTAAATAGAGTTTGTAGTGCTTCAGAAAAATTTATTTTTAAACCATATATGTCAATTAGTCACGTCTCACTCACCATAAGCATTTAGGAGAAAAATATAGCACTCATCAATGTTGTATCGACGTGAAAAGAAAGATACAAAGTTGCAAAAAAAAATCATGTTGTTTCCAGGAGGCTCATCTAATGTTTGGTCAAACAAAATCACTAACTACAAGATAGATGAACTTTAGCTCAGCATGATGTAACACATTTCCCTCAATGTACTTCTCACGTGTTATCGGATTCCTTCCCATATTTAAGGAACCTAAGGAACTAAATGATAATAATAGTTGAAAGATAAATTTGATGAAAAGTTAAGGTCAAAACAATTTGATAATCATTGGAAAAACCAATCAAAACTGGTAAGTCGTACTTACAAATACAACAAAATAAACCATAAATTTCACAACATAACTTGTAAGTTATGATCTCAAGTAAATCAACATAGTAATAATTACCCGAAAAGTGACGATTGAAAAAACAGTTAAGTTGTTTCATAGACACAAAAACGCAAAACACCCTATTTATTGATAATACTCAAAATCCCAAAAACCGGTTTTATATAATTCCTTCCTCCGTTCCTTTCTTCTTCTTCTTCCCAATCTCCCATCTCCGGCCTCCGTCGCCATGCCGTGGTGCGAGCATTGCGGGGACGACACCCCGTTCGAACGCGACCCGAGCGGCATGGGGTGAGAAAATCCTCCCAAACCATGTCCTTTAGGTGATATGCGGTTAACGGTGTTGGTTGATTTGTAAGTGTTTTTGTGATCCAGTTGTTGTACCCTCTGCGGGAAGATTATTGACGGGGAGTCCGACTTGCTCACCGATGGGGTTGCGTTCGAGAAGACCAGTAACGGCCAGGTTCGGGTTTGCTTCGGTTTTGGTCCCAATCAGGACGTGTGGAGAACTTTAGGGTGTGATTGGTTTGCAGGAAAATATCGTAAAAGTGGGGGAATTGGACTTTCGTAATAAATTTTGGCGATTGGGTTTCCCTAAATAATTTATGTTATTATCACGTTGAAATAGTTAGGTTTCCAAGTTGACTGGCTCATATAGGAACCAAGGCATGGGGTTGTCTAGTTAAGCACAAACTATATATTTGTATTTTGTACCAATCACTTGGAACTGGAGTCATGTGAGTGTGATTGGTATGCAGTAAAACATGAAGGAAGGGAGCTACTAACGGGACTTCTAGGATGATTTCCGGGTGATTGTTAATTTATATAAATCCTAAAAATAGAGTTCCAATAAGAGTTTCAGGTCTTGAATTTGAGTACATTAGGTGACTTCCTTACCTCCGTTCTAAAATCAAGAAATAATACCAATAAAAAAAAGCTATGGACTTTTCTGAAAACCAATTCACACCCCAATTGGACTTCTAGGAACTGCAGCTCTAGAACTGAGGTTTTGTATTTCCAATCATTTCATGCAAACCAATCGCCTAGGTAGTGTTGTATAGAGTGCTTTGCTGAGTATTGTGTTCTAATATTCTTTTTTTCTAAATTTTCTGGATTTTTTAGACTCGTTTCACTGGTGTCTATGAGAGAATGAGTGAATACAGCGTGTCACGAGATAGAACCTTGAATAAAGGTACTTGTAACTACCACCATTTAGCAATGCCAATTTATTTTTTTAATTCTAATTATTTGGTGCATGTACTTAGTGTTCCTCATGGTTTGAGATTTTAATGATTTGTGTACTTTAATCTAACTAGAATTTACAAAACAAATATGGTTTGGAAATGATTAAGACTGGATTTGAATTTATAAAAACATGATCAGATGTCAATTTCTTTGCATGGTTGCATGCAGAACAGCAATTTAAGTATTAAAGCGAAGACTTGCCTGGAACAACTGCAAAGCATGAATATACTCAAAGTCTTTCTTTGACGAGTTCAACATGATCACCTATTATAATTTGCGGTATATCATGTCAAAAGAACGTACAAATATTTAATAATTAATAAATATGGGTTAGGGATCACCTGTTGGTCAAATCATTCAAAGGTCATCTTTTGCTAGGCTTTAACTTGTTTGGAGCATAGAGCTAAATTATCTTCCTGAAGGAAGCGTCCACAAAAATTCCAACAACAGCAACACCAAAGTCTTTATTCTCAAACTAGTTGTAAAATTTCCCTAATGAAACTATTAAAGTTCATTCCCATCGAACGAGTTGTAATTGCCATCAGCCAACACGGTGGAGAGATGTCTTGTGTAATATTCACATAAGCCAACTATAATCATGTCAATCCACAAGACCATTTCCCATCTATTTTCATGGTATATTGATGCACATGCATAATAGTGTTTATTTCACCATGAGTTGACACTTGACAACAAGGGATGCATTACCTTATTAAGTGTATTAGATGATTGTCATGCCAGACGGCAGACGGTTAGGCATGCCCA
Organism: Triglochin maritima; assembly: GCA_963682175.1. Lineage (NCBI taxonomy): Eukaryota > Viridiplantae > Streptophyta > Magnoliopsida > Alismatales > Juncaginaceae > Triglochin > Triglochin maritima. The sequence goes on from OY821781.1 coordinate 1,587,999, forward strand.
ACTTAGTATTGCCGCATACTTTAGTAGAGGACACTGTAAGCAAATGCTATCTTGTTTTTGTTTGACAATTTGCTGAAGAGTAGTCTACAACTCTACATCATAGACTTGTGCTTGCAATTTCCGAATACTAGCTGAATGGACTTGCCTTTTTTTGTTTGACAGGAAGAGATAAAATTCACGATATAGTTATTGGTCTGGAAATGGATGAATCTATAACTGGACCAGCGAACAACCTTTACAAGGTGCATTTTCTTCGTTACGATCTCTAAATAGCAGCAACTGAAAAAAACAAAGTTCTTACATAGTTTTTTTCTGCTCATTTCTAGATTGCCGTTGAGAGAAACTTTACAAAAGGTCGTTGCACCTCACAGATTGCTGCTGCTTGTCTTTACATTGCTTGCAGGTGAGGCTTTATCATCATCTCTTTGTAATATGCCGATGGTTTATTTATTTAATTCCAGGCAAAATAACAATATACTGCTTGTTCTCAATCTAAAGATTTCTAAACTTTAGGTCCACAAACAACTTGAACTTGGATCCCACCATAAACACATTCAAAATGGTATATGTAAAGTAACCATGAAAAAGATATCAACGTGGATTTTTTATAACGAAATGTTGAAATTATCACAGAAGTGGTTGTTATGGTTATGTATTGTGTTTTACTGAGCATCAGAACAAAATTATATACTGTATTATGGGCGGACATTGGCTCATTGTTCCATGAGGGGGTTTATCTCTAGGTCTTTCTAGACCATAAAGACATTAAATAACTCAGCATGCATATGCATCAAATATTATATAATACCGGAAGGCACTTATAGGTACTTTTTTCTTGAGGTATTTTTTTTATAGACTAGTATTTTCCATCTATCTTGCTAATCGGGGTTTGAATGACATTCTCATAGCTCTCTACAATTATACATCTTCTGTTGGAACATATGTGGAATAACCTTGTAGGCTTCAACGATGTATCTCTTAATAATAATTTAATAAAAACGTTTTTGAAAAAAGCTGAAAGCTTCTTTCGTGGTTTAGATGCACTAAAAGATCACACTCTTCATTGCTATGATAGTTTCACGCTGATAATTTGTCTGGTAACATGGAAAGTTTAGTGCCACCATATTTATTATGTTAATATGTATGGGCATATTGTGTAAGAGTATGGTGACCATTTTCTTATTTGCAGGCAGGATCTCCGCGCTTACCTTCTCATAGATTTCTCAAATCATTTGCGGATAAATGTGTAAGCTTGTTAATCTCAAATCATCATTGCACAATTCCCTTTTCGGGTAGTGTTAAGTTCATTTTCGATCCTTTTTAAAGAAATTTCTCATCTTTAAGCACTGCAGTTATATGCTAGGTGCAGTATTTCTGCAGCTCTGTAAGTTGCTCAGTCTGGAAGAACATCCTATTATTCAAAAACCTATTGATCCCAGCCTCTACCTCACTCGATTCACAAATGGTAAGTACAGTGGCAGATGTACATTGAGTGATGTGGGGGCCATGGCCCCCACTGAAAATTCCTAATTAGTATTAGTATTTACTTTCCAAAATTATAAAAATGCAATGTCAACAAAGATGAGTGAGAGAAGTGTAATTTGGGTAAAAAAATACTACAAAACATATTTAACCTAAAAGTACTTTCTTTGAAACCCAATAGAGATCCCAAAAGGAAATTTACTTTGCTTCCAAAATCATTTCATTCATGTTAATTGATTTATTTGATAGAAACTTTATTTCATACGTCAATTGGTCATAAAACTATTCTTTTTATAAGTGGTAGAGTTAAGTTTAATTGTTAAATTGAGTTGCATAACCGTATCCCACTGATCAATGGTTGTTATGTCAGCGGGGATCGAATCCACATCCCACCTCAACCTAACTAGTCCTTGGACGGGTTAGGATACACATCTTGTGTTGAACACACTTATATTTTACTCCCTTCTTTGCTAACCTTTACTTTTAAATCCCTCCCACTGGCCACCATTGAACTGCCACAAACAGAGTTTTAGATTGCTATTGAGAGGGATAGATGTTCTGTTCTAGTACTATACAAAATAGGGTTGTAGTAGACTAGTAGTATGGTACAATGATTATAGCATAACGATTTTGTAGAACTATGATGTTGTTTGATGTATGTTGTAAGGTGTCTTGTCGTATTTATTGAAAGTGTTAATGTTATTGTTGATTCATCGTACTTCCATTTATTCTATAAGATTTGGCTCCCAGTGGAATTTTTTTCTGGATCCGCCACTGGGTAAGTACCAATTAACAGGAGTCCTACCGCCTAATTATCATTGTATCATCCATATCTCATGTTAAAGAATAGTCTCACATCGGTTAAAATGATGACTTTCTCCTGGGTTATTAGTTGAAGGGTCCCTCTACTCATCACTAATTGGTGTTGAGTTGGATATCCACACTTCAATATGGTATCAGAGTCTGAAAGGCCCAACAGCCGGCTTGATACATCCACCATTGTTGTTATCCACGCGTAGACACGGAGAAAAATAAATTCAAAGTCACGCGTGCGGGAGATTGTTAGATAATAGTCTCACATCGATTAAAATGATGAATTTCTCCTGGGTTATAAGTTGGAGGGTCCTTCCACTCATCACCAATTGATTTTGAGTTGGATACCCACATTTCAACATCCCACTAGTTAGGCTACTTGTTTCGCAGTTTGGTGATTTTGTTGTTTCTTGTTTTATTAAATTATCACTCTGGAAATGTTCCTTTTCTAGTAGCTTTGACGGGTTTCCTTTTTTTATAAACCCTTAGAGTCTAAGTTATACATTTGAAGTATATTACACATCTCTCTCTTGTATTTTTAATTTGACTATAATACTGAAATATATGCCAATATTGCAGCTATGATGCTGAAGTTTGCTAATTCAGCCGAATAAATTATTGTCATAATCATGAAATAGTGTTGTGGTTGTTTTCTTGTTTGTTTTGTTTTTCAATTTTGTTTAACATTTCATTTTCAACGTCTTTTGGTTCAGCCTTACTGAAAAGTGAAACGAACAACAAAGAAGTCACAACGACTGCATTAAACATCATTGCTAGCATGAAGCGCGATTGGATGCAGGCAAGTGCTATTATAAGGCTAATACTCTATGATTGTGTCGTATTTAACGAAAATCTTATAAAAAGTTACGATATTGTGTGATATTGGTTGTCTGCTTTGGCGTATGATGTATTTTAATGTATGGTATATAATTTACAGACTGGGAGAAAACCTAGTGGACTCTGTGGAGCAGCACTATACATTGCTGCACATTCTCACCAGTTCAGATGTACAAAGGCAGATATTGTGAGTCAAATGATCTGTTTTTACATTCTCATGGAATTGATTGATATTGTATTAGAAAAACTAATATTTAACATATTCAGTTCATCTATTTTTTAAGTTTGCAATCCCTGCAAGATCTTTGCTACAGTTATTTGTTTTGTCCCGTAATGTTGACAAGGTGTTATTTTGCAGAATGGTTGTCCCTCTGGCCTAATTCATTTAAGAATGATTGTGATGGCAAGTAAACTTTGAAGATTATCGTTTGTAGTCAATATCAGTGAAAGGAAGTTAGATAAAAGTACTTCTGGAAAACATTTGACTGCCATGCTTACGATAGACTTGTTCCTGTAGTTTCATGATAGAAGTTAAAAACCATCTTGTAAGTTGGTAATCACAAATGTCATTGTTCCCAAAGGACCGTTGAGAGATGCAGGGAGCCTTGGGCCATTACCACTTTGGTGAAACATTTTGGGTGGCATGGAACAAATTGTGTTTCATTGGGGGGGTTTGGCTTGTTGCATTTTTGTGTTGGTTCAGGGTCTGGTCCCTCACCAGGCGTCTGCATCCTTTTTTTTATATTTGTTATTCCCTCGTATCCCTCTTTTGCTATCAATTTATGATAAAGAAAAGCACTGTTGAGCTCGAGAAGCCTTTTTAGTGGGAATCTTTATTGATTTTTCTGATTAGCAGTTCTTTTTTTATCTTAGGCAAAGGCTGTTTATGTCTGTGAAAATACACTGACAAAACGACTCATGGAGTTTGAGGATACTGAGTGTGCCAACCTAACTGTGAGTTTCTCTACAAAATGTTCTTTTGCTTCTGTACAACTCTTGTTTTACTGATAAGTTCATTGACTTTTGCTGCAGAAAAATATGTTTAGATATAGTTTTGACAAGTTATGCTGGGATATTTGATTTATTTTTCTAGAATGTCTCAATGTTCTTGTATGCAGTTCTTATATGGTGGTGATTTAGAGAAGTGAACATTGAACATTTGTGACGATAGAAACATCACTGTTGTCAGTGGTTGATTTGGAATTCAAGAATGTCTGCTGAAATAATTAACATAAATAAGTTTATCTGCTTTCCCCAAGTCTAAAAGTAATCATCTCTAAGCATCAACATCCTCTATAAAAAATTGTGCTTCGCAAAAATTAAATAACCTTTTTGCTTGGAGTTCAGATAATTACAATATCTGCTGATGTAGTTTTGATAAATTACTTCCATTTTTAGGCTGAAGAGCTTGATGAAATGGCGAAGGACCTTAGGCAGAAATCTCTTGAGGACCTACCACAAAGCGCTTTGAGCAAGAAATCTACTATAGAAAAACTTCTTTGTCAACACAAAGATGGTTGTGAACCCCATTATGCTCATGGACTTTGCAAAAAATGTTATGAAGAGGTACTTCCACTTTTCTAAATTATGATTAGTTGTAGATGAAGGCTGCTCTTGATTGTTCTTTTGGTGAAGTTTGTGGAACTATCTGGAGGACTTCAAGGTGGTTTGGAGCCACCAGCATTTCAACGTGCTGAAATGCTGAGGACGGCAGAAGCTGAAAAAAATGACAAGGCGTCAGACCTAGAGGCCAATTCCTGTGAATATGAAACTGAACATATCAATGTAAGACTCGTAATTCTGATATGACATTTACTACCTTAGCCAAGTCTGCATAGGTGATGTTTGTCGTGGTGTGTGTTCTGCACTCTTACTTCTACTCTTGCTAACTGCAAACTATGATCTTAGTAGCCAATAGTCCCATTGTCAGTACTGTTCGTAGCAAGAGTACAATTATAAGTAACCCAAAAATCGTGACTTGGTGGTCAAGGTGTATTCCTCGATACAATAGGTTAATGATTTTTCTTATCTTTCGACTTGTTGCTTGTGTGTACCTCATAAAATGTGCCCTGATTTTTTTCTTATCTTTGAATGTTGCAGCCATTCTCTTTCAAATTTTCTTCTCTTTTTCCTAATATTTGAACATATCCTTTGTCTACTACTTGTTGTATCTTATGAAACGAAAATGCGTATTTTTCCCAAGTTCGCTTGAAGTAGGTTTGCATTGGGCATTTTCTCAAGCAGATTATTATTCACACTGAAAAAGTAAATCCAATTGTAAGAAAGAAATTTTATTGGGATTCTCATTTCTTGTCTTGCGGATTGCACGCTTTGCAATTCTGCCTTTTATTGCAAGTATGCAGGAAAATAACAAATGATGTTCCATTAACTATTATTTTTCATTTTCTGTTTTCAAGCAACTATCGAGAAGGAAAGAGGCGTGTTTTTCTTCTAGTCCTAGTGCAAATGGTCGTGAGCTGCCAACCTCAAAGGAACCTGGTTCTATTGGTAGGTTAACAGCTCCTGCTGCAAAATCTTGCTTCTCTTTTGTTGTTCCAAGTGATGCTAAACATTCCATAAGTTTTCTTTCAGGGTCCACTGGCAGCCCAAAAAATGACAAATCTGCAAATTTACAATCATCTTTTTCTGAAAATGCATTCGAAACTGCAGTTGAAGAAGCAGAAAGTCTTTCTGATATTGATGATTTTGAGGTGCCATATTTTTTAACTTAGGCTTTACCATATCCTTCGTCTATTTCTATGTAAATGCAAATCATTGTAAACCCTAAAATGTGCACCTTTTGTTCTGTCACTCTCTTTTTAATTTGCAAACCCTAATGAATTTGATTGGGCTAATACACTCTAAGGTTGATGGTTATCTTCATACCGAGGAGGAGAAACATTATAAAAAGATCATTTGGGAAGAAATGAACAGAGAGTATCTTGAGGTAACTTGGTTGGTGCCATATCATAATAGAATTTTATTGCGAAAACTCACGTCATTTTCCGACAGTTGAGTGTTTAAACTTTAAACATAATTACAGGAACTAGCTGTTAAAGAGGCTGCTGAAGCAGCAGCGAGGGAAGCTTATATTGCTCGCTTTGCTAACTGTCCAGATGACATACGCTCTGCACAGGAACTTGCTGCTGCAGCTGCTGAAGCTGTGGCAAAATCTAGGAAGGTAATATGTTCTGTTTTCTTATTTTTGTTAATTTATATTCTTCAACATGATTGCTCATTTGTTCCTTTTTCGGAAATTTGTAGGAAAAGAGACAAAAAAAGGCTGAAGAAGCAAAGAACATCGCCCCGGCAAAAAATGCTGCTGAATCCATTTCTCAATATCTAAAAAGAAAGGTATCCTTCTCTTCTATATCTCCTGCTGCACCTTAGCATCATTAACATGCATATCGACACCCTTTACTTTTACGATCTTCCTCTTTACTGACTGACACTTTGTGTTGCAGACATTCAGTTCAAGAATTAACTATGATGTGCTGAACAAACTGTACTCTGTATGTTTTTCTAATCACTCTCTGTCTTCAGATTTTTGCTTCTATATATATTAGACTGGCTGTGTTTTGTTCAACATGCCAAGTTTTGCTTCCAACCTAGGTCACTATCTTGATACTCTGAGCTTGTCCTATTTTGCTTGAGGACAAATGAAGTGTTTCTTCGTGCATTTTGTGAGAAAATAATCTGTCGTTTCTAAAGGAAAGGCTAGAATACAGTTCCAACAATCAAGTTATGGTCGTTGGCTCTAAGTCCATAATATATATATGAATAGAATGTCCTGTTATTCGTCTTTTTTGTATGCGATGAGACATTATGGTAATACCTGACTCTTTGGGGGAACATAATGACAATTGCCTGCTATTTCCTTATATTTTTAATGTATTTTGAACCTTTACGATCCCCTTTGTTGCTGTCCTGCAGACAGATCAAGAAAATGAGAAGAAACAACGTGTTGATCCGAAGACAAAAAATAAATATGACGAGGATGATGATGGCGTCGATTCAACGGTTGCTGATGATTTCAATGATGACCATGAGAATGCAGCAGATCCTGCATTCTATGAGGATGATTATGGTGGTGGAGGTTATGATGATGGCAATTATGATTATGGCAATGACGATGACTTTGATTACTATTGAAATGTACTTCGTTCTTGTAGAATCTAAATTCTTATTTAAGTGTATGGTTTCCAGAGTCCCCACTCCTGAGATACGCCCTTGTGTCATATCTTAGGCTGGTTGGGATTTTTCGGTCCTTGCTTGTTTAACACTAACTATGAACGGTCACTATATATTGACATTGTAAATCATTTGGGTAGTAGACCAGTAGTGTGCACCACAGCAACATGATTACGTGAATATTAATCCATGATGTCGTTTTCATAAAGGAAAAAAAAACGACTTATGTGAATATTAATCCATGATGTCGTTTTCATAAAAGAAAAAAAAACGACTTATTTACAAAAACCGGTATCTTAGGTGTTTATGTAGTTTCTCAGTTTTATATTCTTCTAATTTTTCCTTCTTTTTTTCATGATTATTTTGAAGAAGAAAATCCTTTGAAGAGTCCACCTCCCGATAAATCACCTGTATTTGTTATGTTGTTGAATTATCTATATGCGTAGACCTGAGAGAAGGTACTGAATCACAACGGGACCCCATCGTCAGCCCATCTTAGCAAGAGTAACAGAATCAGAAACCTCACTGTGTATGCACTTGTTTTCCAAGGAAAGAGACCGTAGCACAATTAAAGGGGGTGTCTATACAAGCATCGTTGCTTGCAGCTTCCCATGCTATTACATGTCTAACTAAATCATTTGTTCTAAAAGATGATTACAATTGATCTTACGGATGGGACGTGCAATATGGTTCTTAGGACTGTAAATGGATGGGTTGAACCTCCTGGCTGCAATAAAAAAATCTTTAACTGTAAGTCATTTAATAAATGAGACGAGTTGTGGTTATCTCTCGACATGTCCGTTCCTCATAATCCGTATAAAATATTATTTTTTAATATATATTATATTATAAATATGATTACGAATTTATTATTAAGAGTTTAAGACTTAGGTGAGGTGAGCGGGCAAAAACTTACCTCCATTTACACCCCTAATGGTTGTGTTCATGGTATCTTTTGTTGAGATTTCATAGTGAAAGTGTATATGAAGAAGGCAATTTGGAAGTTGGAACTATAACTCCCTCACAGAGTGGGAATTATGGGTTAAAAAAAGTGTGCATGAAGAAGGCATGGAGATTTCATAGATTTCTTTTGTTTAAAAAGTGTGAATTTTGGGATTGTACTGTTGAGGGTAATCTCATTTCTCTGTTGGGTTCAAAAAAAGTGTGCACGAAGAAGACGTGAAAGAAGGCCAATTCTAATAGTTGGTTATTGTTGGAAAATAACAAAAACAGAAATGAAGAAAAAAACATACGTCGACAGCAGGGTTCGAACCTGCGCGGGCGAAGCCCAACAGATTTCAAGTCTGTCTCCTTAACCACTCGGACATATCGACGCTATTGTCAGTTGAGATATCTTGCTAGTTTGATAGGATTAATATTACAACCGTTATCTATGACACATTTCCGTTATACGGTTATAGTAGTTAATCACACTATCCTGAAACCAAACCGTGATTATTCCTTAGCACAAAAGCATGAGCTGTTCTTTCCCAAAGTAAACTCATTAATCTAATATTAATCCCACAACAACAAAGTTGGATCAAACTTGTTAAGATAAACATTAATCTATTATTAGAAACGCAACAATAATGGATCAAAATTGTGAAGGTAGACAACTTCATTCAGCATCTTTAAATGTGCGCATACACCGAGGTACAAAAATTTACAAGAGAAAACCATTTACTCACGAAGAACAAATACATTCTATTCATCTATGAGATTCTGTATAACATCAATCATATATTAAGGAAAATAGGAAATGGATGGTTGAATTTCGATTAAAGCCCTCAGAAGTCACTCATCTTCCCCAAGCAACCATTGCATGTACTCCTGAGCATCATCAAGAACAGAGTCGCTGGGAGCAGCGACTCTCTTCCGGAATAAGGTCCCGACATCAACACGTTCCCTCTTCCTCCCACCTCTATTTCTCAATCTGAAGTGCTCATCAGCAGCAAGGAAATCACCCTACAGATAGAAAAGAAAAAGAGTCATAACAAGCAAATCATTGAGCAAATATGCCCATTGCAGGTCCAATAGACAATTTATTAAGATAAAAATAGAGCATGTCACAGAACATTAACACACTGCTTACATGAACATGCATGTGAATACCACTTTTTTCATGATTATCTCTCACATGCTTGAATGAGAACCTTTTTCTGCAGTCAGTAAACCTGCAAGCAAAGGGTCTCTCTTCAAGATGTGTGGCTTTGACATGCTGATAGAGATTTGATTTCTGCAATTATGCACATTGTTTGATTATGACCCCAAACTACCACCAGTCATAAGAAAAAGAGAAGGAAAATGCATAGAAAGTGGATTAGAAGAAATATATGCTAAAAAGAGAAACTGTTACTCTATGTTGGCGATGGATGAACTGACCTTCGTAAATTCATGTTGGCAATCACTGAAAGAGCATTTGAATGTCTCAGGTGCACTTCCCTCCTCGTGTGTGCGCATATGTCGCTTAATATTTTTCTTGAGCTGTAACGTACCGCATTTTGAGCAATTAATATAGCGGTGACAAGACTGTATGTGCGCTTTAAGACATTCATTGTTGCTGAAGTATTTCATGCATCCAGGTTCACAGCAGATGATTTCGACATTATCCAATTTCACTGGATAAATTGGTTAAGTGATGAGAAGGCAAAACTCCAGAAGTAAAAAAAACCATAAATAACTGATGACTTCACAATTAAAAGAATATGTAGCCATAAAGCACTTCAAATTGAAGTCAACGATATAATAGCTACCAGTGGAATCAACGAATATGACCTAGTTAGAAAGTTGGGAGTATTCAATCCTATAGCCCTTGAAATCAGGATATAGTTGTAAAAAAAGAATAGATAACATTATATAAACGAAGGAATATAACAAAAAAGATTTCAAACTGGAAACATACCATGAGAATTTTCGTGTCTTTTTAACTTGGACATATACTTGAATGTCTTTCCACATCCAACCTCTGAGCAGGTATATAGCTGTGGAGTGTCATTTTCGGAAGTATCTTCATCGTGAAGTTCAGTAACATGGCGCTTCATATTTGAAGGTAAAGTGAATTTTCTACCGCAGCCCTCCACAGGGCATGTAAATAAATTTCCCTGGTGACTCAGGGAGTGACGGGTCAAGTGATCCTTCCTTCTGTAACTAGATGAGCAATCATCCACTGGACAAGAAAATGGCCTCTGTGGGAAATTAATAACGTAAGTTTATACATCTATAAGAAACAAAAAACAAGGAACAAGGGAAAAATATGAATGAGGAAACGGGGAGAAGTATAAACAGAACACAAATAAGGATATAAAGTAGTGGGCCAAAGCTGCAAATAACATCCATCAAATAACAAAGGTATAGTACTATAACTCAGCCAATATTCCAATTTGGTAAATACTATACTTTAATTTTAGTTGAGTAACAAAAGTGACCCAGAGTATTTTCCAAATTTTGAACAGAATACCACAAATTTAAAACAACCAATATCCCAACAATCAACCTAACTGCAATAGATTTACTCAGTTATTTCTAATTTTGCTAGCAGTCGTAGTTCTGTGCAAAGGTAGATGCGAATATTAAAAAATAATATACCAGATGCTTAGTGTGCACTCAGATAGTTGCAAAAATATTAACAGATGAAGTAAAGTATTTAAAAAGACATCACTTCATAAGAAATACAGTACCCAAGTGTATCTTCACCTAAAAATGTGATAAATATCGAATTACAGTTTTTCATCACTATAGAATAATCTTTTTTGAAGAATGTGCTAACAATATTTTCCTACATATGACATGGGAAATTGTAGATGTTTAATAGTTACATAAAAGAAAAAACAGCATGCTCGTGGAATTAATAATAGTAAAAATACAAGCTTACAGTCAAACCTGAAGGAAACAATAGGGCGTGAATGAGGCTTTCTTGGAGGATCTTCTCAGGAGGTCTCCCGTCCTGATACTAGTCCATCCAAGACCACAAATGCCACCTCATTGCATTTTGGAGTTCTTTACATGGGATCCAATGCTTCACACCGTAGAATACTGCCACTTTCAACATATCTATACAGAATTCGTCTGTTAGTATGAATGCTATATTCACACGACGTAAGATAGATGATTCCTCTCGTGATTTGATAATAAAATAGAGAGGGCTCAAAAAATGGAAGAAAAAGCAATGTCATATAATGGAGCAGAGAACAACTATAACGACATGCATCAATAACAATTAGTATAATGTGATATTCGAGACTCTAGACTCTAGAGCATATTCCCTTACCAGAAAAAGGCATTAAACAAGGTGCAATTAAATAGGGACAGGAATTACCTCGTTAGAATGGCCTTGCATGTGCTGCTTCAGGTAAGCAGGTTTCTTGAAGCAAGCACCACATTCTACGCAGCTATATTTTTTGGGGCCATCATTTTTGTCATCGCCATTACTCTCTGCTTCTTGGACCTTATCCTGAGTTAAATATGACAAAGTCATTTTTAATATGTGATTCACATTTCGCCTCCCCAATTTAGTAAGATAATTCTAATATAAAATATTAAACAAACTAAATGAAATACATAACCAAATTGCTGTAAAGGAAGAGATTTCGACGGTCCAATGTATGGTGAAGCAAAATTTCAGGGTCAGCAAAATGGTCATTAACTTTGAAAATGCATACTAACATCTTTAGCCAAATCATGAACAGCAAATCAGCAAAAAAGGTCGTAGGAGTTGTGCAACAAAACGTTAAAAAATCAGTACAAGAGGGCAAACGACTATGTTCGCTCAAATCTAAACTTGATCTTTTGATACATAGACAGATGTAATTCATTACACTTTTAATCGGTGAAATTTGTAATGCTTTTACAGCATATATGATAAAATATTTGGGAGAACCACGATCTTTTAGGCTCTTAGAAGTTCAAATTGTGTTAAAAATCAATTGTTTTCACAATACATATTTCGTGAAAGCCAGAACACAGTAACTCGTAATTCCACACCGACAAAAAAAGCTCACAATTCCACACCCTATCCAACTGAGAAATCAAATCGACCGGAAACAAAAACATCTATTCTAACTTTAGTAGGGTAACAAAAATGCTGCCGAAGAGAACAATAAACGAAATCTATCTAAGCTGAAATTTGCTACTCTTCCACGGCGTAAACGACAAAAAATTATTAGGGAAAATCCCAACTTCAGCAAACCAAATCGCATTAACAAACATATTTTCGAGCAAATCCCCAACTTTAGCAGCTCAAATTGAGTGAAAAATCATATTATCGAGCAAATCCCCAGCAACTTAACAGCTGAAATTGAGTTAAAAGTCATATTATCGAGCAAATCCCCAACAACTTAACAGCTGAAATTGAGTTAAAATCATATTTTCGAGCAAATCCCCAAGTTTAGCAGCCGAAATTGAATTAAAAAACATTTTTTAAGAAAAACAAGACCTCCAAAACCAACACCAAAGAAAGGTTGCTATACCTTGTGGTGGGAAAGGACGTGAGCGGCGATTAGGGCTTTCTTGGATCTGCAGATGCCGCAGAAGTCACAGTAGTACCTCCTGATGTCTCGTAAGATCGGCTTCCTTGTAGACTGAGATTCCGACGACTCCATCGCCGTCATCTATACCGCGGCCGCAGTGGAGAGAACTAAAACCCTAGAAATCGAAAGGGATGAATGGGGTTTTATACTGGGAGGTTCGTGATCTTCTGTGTTGGATCTGGGCCGTTGGATGATTTGTGGTTTTCTTTTTTACTTTTTATGGTTGGATTAGAATATTAGATGCATTTTTTTAGTAAAAGGTTTTTGTTTCATAGATAATTAAAGTCTATGGTTGCCAACGGCGCCCGATTTCTGCCCCCTTCACGGGGACATACATTTCTTATTGGGTTTTTTTATGTTTTTTAAATTTGTTTTAGTATTCATCTATGTTAAAAATTTGTTAATCATATTTTTGGTAATATTACTTTACATTTATCTAAATTATTTTTTTGTTACTTTTTTTCATAAAAAATAATAATGTGAAAGAAAGAAAATGTTGAAAATTTGGAAGCATTAATAATGAAGTTTGGTGTTTATTGAATAAAAAGACACAATACGAGACGGAACGAGAAATTCACTTTTTTAGGAGATTTTGAGAGGTTAGTGGGTGACCTTAAACACAACCATAATAAGTCAAACTCGAAGTGTCAAAACAAATATAATCAAACAAATGTTTAGTAAAACGACAATCATACCAAAGGACCAGACAAACTCTACACTGAAGGGATAAAAAGTCATCGAAATAGCTATCTACAATAGTTTTCGATAAAAGTTTTAATTTTGTAATTCTTGATATAATGTGACCACGTAACATTCGGTCAATAGATATTTGTAATGGTTTTTCTTTATGCATCACTTGCTTCCAATTGTATACACACACTTATACTTTGAATACCATTTCCTCAATTATGCTCGAATTTTCACTTGCTCCTTAAAATTTGTAACATTTTTCGTCTAAAGATTTAGATTGATTTTGTTCCTTATATGATTTTTAAAAATTATTTGTACCCTAAATTGCCTATACTAAGGCAAATGAACCGATGGCTAAATTAAGTTCAATCTAAATTAAAACGAAGTTGAAAGGAGAAGACAAGTGGCAACAAAGAGGGACAAGAGTTTAACTGACAATAGGATATACCAATAAAATGTAAACAAGGTGTGAATGTATAAATATGTATGATACAAATCGAGAGTATATGAAGTAAAATAGGTGTATATATATAAGGTCTGAGTTGTAGGAGCTTATATAGCCAACTTCTCAAGATTAAGATATTTTAAAGTTAAAATTTTAATCAAACTTAATCACATGTATTGTTATCTCTTAAACTATGGTGTATTAAAAGTTTAGGTCAATCTAAGTTAATTTCACCGTTGATCTAAAATGCTCATATTTTAATAACTGGAATTTACTAAATTTTCAAGTGTTAGGGTCATGGTTTACAATGTTCCTAGAAAATTATGCACGGGACTTACTAGAAAATTTATGTATGTGTATATATAAGTTTATAATTGTTAATGTAACATTCTTAAAAGGCTATTTGCTTATATATAAGTAATAGCCGTATGAGAAGGATATATCAACAAACATGACAACTGCATGAGAAAAAGTACTAGCACAAACTTCTAGAGGTTGGGCATGTTTTATTAAAATAATCATACTCATGGCAATGTGGAATGATTACCATGAGGTATGATTACAGTTTGCCTCCTCAACTATGCATTCGTATCATTTTGTCCCATTAAAGTTTTAAAGTTAACAGTTACCACCCTTGAGTTTTAATTTTGTAACATTTTGCTCCATTGAACTTCACAAACTCATAATTTAACACACATTCAACATTTTTTTCCTAATTTTTTTTGTTGTGATACGGAGTTTTAAGAGTGTATTAGGGATACAATAAAAAAATTAGGAAAAAAACGTCGAATGTGTGTTAAATAATTAATTTTTGAAGTTCAAGGGGACAAAGTGTTACAAAATAAACGTCGAATGTGTATTAGGGATACCAAGGTATAGTTTAGGGGGCAAACTGTAATTAACCCTTTATTAAAATAATCATACTCATGGCAATGTGCAACGATTCATGCTTCATTTTTGCCTTTTTAAATAATACCACGAGGGATGAAGATGCGGGACCAATAGTAACGGCGTCGTCCAATCTGGATGCGTTAGTTGAGTTTTTTTCGTTTTTTTAAAGAAAAATTGCGTTGAATATTTTTTTTAAAATTTAGGTTTATTTATTTGTTGTAGATGTTTGGTTTAATTATTATTTGGTTAAAATGTTTTGGATATTATTTGGTTAAACGCTTGGTATTTAAACTATATTAGGATACTTAGATTGAAATTAAACTACATTACACCGTTTAATTGAAATTAAACTAGATTTACAACGTTAAAATGAAAAATAAATTACATCAACTGCTTACGTACATTTGCTAGTTAGATTTCGTCCTCCTCAGTCCTTAACCACAGTCCACACGAGAGTAGACCACCAGTACGTGTTGTCGATCTTCATACGTACATGAACACCAGATAATACATGAACACCAGATTCATGAAAAAACATGCATCTCGCCTTCAGATCTGACTTGATCGAGCACATATGGCAACGATTCGGGGAACCGTAATTTTTTTTAGTAGCATGCATTTTCATTTTAATGAAATTTATGTAATGTAATTTTTTAGATAATGTTCAAATAAATATGTATTTTGTTTTTTTATTGACAAAAATAATTATTTGCTAATTAATATATATATGTTTGAATTATTAATATTTTGGGTAAATATAATTGATTTTGGAATAGAATAAAAGTTAGTGAAAATAAAAGATAATGTGAACGAGAGATGTAGGATGTGGTGAGTTGTAGTTAAGATCATCCGTAATCATGACCTTAACGACATGGTCACGAGCTTTCTCTTTCTTCCAAATCAGTTTTTTTCTTCCAAATCAACTTTCTCTCTCTCCAACTTACTTTCTTCTCTTTCCTACACTATTCACATTTTAACCATAACCCACCACAACATACCTCTCTCATCTACGTCATTTCGGGGTTCATTTTTGAAAAAAAAATAAAAAAAAATAAAAATTTCTAAACAATTATAAAACATTTTTTCCAAAAAATAATTCAAAAAAGATTTAAAAAATCAAAACATAAAAAAGCTCTAAAATCTGTGATGTAACAGGACGACCCCCCGTTACCTGTGGCCTAAGAGATGAATAATGTAAGAAAGAGAAGAAAATTTGTTGGGGAGAGAAAAAGCCGATGTAGAAAAAAAAGAAAACTGATTTGGAATAGAGAGAAAACTGATTCGGAAAAGAGAGAGAAGATAGAGAAAACTCATAACCAGATCGTCTGGATCATGATTACGGATGATCGATATGATCAATGTGCTATTTCCGTCTTAATATTTATAGGAATATAATGTTTTTTCATTCTCGTTGTAAGGATAAATACAGATATTTTTCAGTTGTATGGATACAAGAAAAAAAACTAAGATTCAACATGTGTTGAAAGTTTACACTTAGGTTGCTTGGTGTTATAAAACAACAAGCCATGAGCAGAGCTCGCTTTTGAGCGAGTCAAAGATCGCTCAGGCTGAAGTTGTGATTAGCTACACGAGTCGATTGACCTGTGGGGGTCTACTTCAACCTATATTGTCCACGCGTAGACACAGAGAAAATTATCCCGGTCACGCGTGTGGGGGGGGGGGGTGTTGAGAAAATAGTCTCACGTTGCTAAACACAAATTGTGTGCAACACTCTATAATAGAATTGAATCTATTATTTTTCACCTAAGTGTTTATGTTTTGTTGAGGTGGTGAACTATCCAAATTTAACAAGTTTAAATATTTTCTTAACAATCCTAGTCGAGTCAAGTCGAGTTGAGCATTGCTTGCTCAAACTCGAGAGAAAAAAACATGTGTTGGACGGGACCGTAGGCCACAATGCATAGACGTCAATCAACACCTATCGCAATTCACAACAATACAAGTTTCTTAAATTTACATTTTAGTCTTAAATCCACTTTTGAAGATATTTTTTTCTCTCGTAATAAACATGCCGATGTTGAATGCCATGCTTCCTTACATCATGGGGCGGGAAGTGGATTTATACTTCTTCAAAGGTTTTATTGGGAAATATCAAAGAATATTACTTTTACCATGCATCTGAATTACTTCGTGGGTGTCTATGAATTTACTTTAAGTTAGGAACCCAGTCTTCGTCAAACCACACCAAAGTTGGTGGATTGGTATATTTTACTCAATCCACTTGCGTCATCGGTGAGCTAATTTTGCAGATTCTTAGAAATAGACCCATGAACTATGTCAGTAGGATTTCTAGTTTAATTATACATATATATTTTCGAAATTTTTTGTACAATAAGGATCATTCATATATTTTCTACGATTTTTTTTCATGCATACATTAGTTTGTTTTAATGATTGCTTAAAACACATTAAAACAAACATTGGGCTCCGAAATCCATACCTAGAAGTTCTCTAAAACTTCTTGAAGATCCGGAGACGTTGAGGATGTTTGTTGCTGCGCCGGATGCCTCCGAGTATTCACCAAACTCTAAACAAGATTGGAGAGAGAAAAACTAGTCTCTCAATCTCCAATAGGGTTTAGAATCTAATTACTAACCCCTCTTTAGTTCCCTTGAGAAGAAAATCTCTGAAAACTAAAACTAAACTCGAGAATTAAGGTGAGATCCCTAATACACTCCTAAACCTATATTTACGTGAAAATTTGGATCGAAACGGAAGTCGGATATGGTTAGAATTTGGGTCGGATTGAGTGTCAAACCGACTCAAATTCCAACCATATCTGACCTCCGTTTGGATCCAAACTTTCACGTAAATATAGGTTTAGGAGTGTATTACGGATACAACAAAAAAATTAGGAAAAAAAACGTCGAATGTGTGTTAAATAATGACTTTTTGAAGTTCATGGGGGCAAAGTGTTACAAAATTAAAGTTCAGGGGAGGTAACTGTTAACTTTGAAAGTTCAGGGGGGCAAAGTGATACCAAGACATAGTTAAGGGGGTCAAACTGTAATTAACCCATAAAGAAATCTTAAATTGAAAGCATAAAAAACGGACCCACCGGTACTAAAACGAAAACTCCAAGACTATGAGTACATGAATCGGTTTTTTGTGTCCTAAAACACAACAATGAGGTCACGCTGACATCTCCGAGTAAGATAGACAATTGACAATTAATGCCGAATTTTGGGAATTATTATTTTTTAAAACATTTGTGAAAGTATGCCCAATGTACGCCCCAACCACGCCGCTGGTTATCCAGTTGCAAAAACGACCCCATAAGCTTGTACTTTTGCGTCTCTCTAGAATTGCAGTCATGGTAAAATCTTGGTTTATTCAATTTTCAAGGACTCTCAAGCACACATATTAGCTACCATTAGAGACAACTAATGGAAGACTTATTATTTAACATGATGGAAGTAGGTTTTGTCTTTCTTGTCATCCGAAAACTTGATCACTCTATCTTGAGTTCATTGTTAAGAACTAGGAATCGAGTCCCCTCACCTGGTGAAATCCTGTTCCGATGGAGGAAAATTCTAAACCCAAGAACTAGACAATTATGTTGTTAAGTTCATTACATATTGCTTGAAAACTTGTCGTTCAATTCTAGGCAATCGCCAAAAGTCTATGAGGGTAGAACACGACATAAATGGAAGTCGTGTTTATCTCACAGATCACTTTAAAAAAATTTGAGCTATAAAACCCACAAACTCATTCCTTATCGCCAAGAAGAGTTTGTTAGTTACTTCGTTAGCAATTAAAATTCTTCAAATTATGTTAGATATGGCATACACAGAAATTATACTATTTTAGACACAAATTATATGAACATGATAAATGATAGACATAGGATCCGCCAACCTACTCTCTGTAACCCACCAAAGAGACGAGTCTCAGACATGATTTTCTAGGGTAAGATGTAACTTGATTCGTAACCCGCTAATTTCTGACGCCAAATCCGGAAATACCAAAAAAAATCCCCACTTTTATGTCTAGTTGTACTGAAATTTATGTCAATTTTCTCCAAAGCAAACCTTGTTTTCCCGACACTAACCTGACCCAGACCATAGTTAGACAAACTCTTATAGGGTCATTCAAAGTTTTCTCAAATCCAAAAACTCTAAGGACCATCCCGCAAGTTCCCCATCCTTATATAATAACTAATAAGAGTCTCACCTTCCCTCCGCTCACGATCACACCCACCCGGCCACCCCCACTCATCCGAAAACCCGAAGGACCAATCCGCAAATCACCCAACCAAATCCCCGTCGATGGACACCTTCTACATCTCCCACGGCTCGCCGGCGCTGTCGATCGATGAGAAGATCCCAGCGAGAACCTTCCTCCAGTCCTGGAAGGAGACGGTCATGCCCGGCGTGGTCCCCAGGGCCATCCTCGTCGTCTCCGGCCACTGGGATACGAAGGAACCGTCTGTTAACGTTGTGGAGGGGAGGAACGAGACTATCTACGACTTCTATGGGTTCCCCAAGGCCATGTACAATGTCGGTAAATTTTGGAGAATTTTTTTTTGGCCGGAGTTTTTTTTTGTATTTTTTAAGGATCGTCGCTTGTGATTATATCGAATGATAATCGCTTCTTGAACCCAAGGAATTTTCAAATACGTGTGTCATATCCTTTTCACATCTGTTGCACCAATCATTCTAAAAATTGTTAAGATCCATGAGAGGTTTAGTCTCACATCGGGTAATATGAGATACCCATTATGAGATATAATCCCATATGTTCGCCCAACCTACTAGCTAACTTTTGGGATGTGATCGGTTCCTATCAAGTGGTACAGAGTCAAGTTTCACATAATCAAATCCGACAAGTCAACATGAGTAGAATGGGATACCCATTGTGTGTCATTGGTTACCAGTGGAACTCAAATCCACGAATGACCGACGAGAACGTCGGAACGGAAGCGTGGTAGTTAGTTAAGATCCATGAGAGATTTAGTCCCACATCGGGTAATATGAGATACCTAGTGTGGGATATAACCCCATAAGTTTTTCCAGCCTACAAGCTAGCTTTTGAAATGAGATCAGTTCCTATCAAAAAAATGTTCAAACCCTCTGCTCATATAACGTAGTATTGTTGTTTTTCCAGCTTAAGTATCCAGCACCAGGCGCACCTGATCTAGCAAAGAGAGTGAAAGAGCTCCTACATAACGCGTGTTTCAATCATGTCAGTGAAGATAGGAAACGAGGGCTCGACCATGGTGCATGGGTGCCGCTTATGCTCATGTATCCCAAAGCTGATATCCCTGTCTGCCAATTGTCTGTTCAGTCAAATAGAGATGGAACTTACCACTATTCCTTGGGGAAGGCGTTGGCTCCTCTCAGGCACGAGGGAGTGGTGATTGTTGGATCAGGGAGTGCTACTCACAACTTGAGGGCCATTGGACATGAAGGCGCACCCATTGCCAATTGGGCTCTTGATTTTGATACATGGCTCAAGGAGGCACTTCTTGATGGAAGGTAATGTGTACTTGATTACGTAATTTCTCAAATTCACCACGATTTAAGACAAGATTTAATTTGTTGAGTTTTAAGATTACACAATTGCCTACTTCCTAAGTGACAACATGATCAAGACATGAACACAATTGTTGTAGTTTCTGTAGGCCTGACAATTTGACACGGAACACGAAAACACGACACGAACACGACACGGAAAATCCGTGTTTGGGTTTCAGGATTTCGTGTTTCGTGTCTTGATCATGTTGTGTTTTGGGTACACGAATTTGATTTCGTGTCGTTTTCGTGTCTGCTGTTCGGGTACCCGAAAAAGACACGAAGTACACTAAGTAATTTCAACCCGACATTTAAACGTGTTTATTCTCGTGGTGCATTGGTCCACACGTACATGATATCACCTGAGGATTCAGGTTCGAATCCCACCCAGTTTTTTTATTGCCGAAATTCGGAAAAACAGAAAAAATCGTTCGGAAGATTCAAACTCGTGACCCACACGAACACTCCATTAACTGCTGACCACTACGCCAACGTAAACTTTGTGCATATTCTGGATGTGTTAATGTACTAATAAATCACTTAAATGTTTCTGGTGCTGCAAACGTTTAGTCCCACATCGCCCGCATTGTGTTCTACCTTGTCTCTATAAACTAATCGACCTTACATCCTGTCACTAGTGCGTTGTCCATTGATATGGTGACTTGTTTTCTTAAACCGTTTGGTTAATAGAATTTATTTTGAGAGTAAATATTGAAATTCTAAAACATTAAGTATTCTTGTTGGGTTTCGTGTTGGTTCGGGTCGGTTCGTGTTCGTGTTTACCCGAATCGAGTCGTGTCGTGTCCGTGTCCCGTTTATTGGACACGAAAATATTTCAGGTCGTGTTCGTGTCTTTGGAAATTGACTGGAACACGGAAAAAAATAAATACGACACGATTGCCAGGTCTAAGTTTCTGACATTGATTTGTGTAGAACTAACATGAAATGATTATGGTACTATTGTATACTCATACAACATGATAATACATGATTCTGCCCATTTTTTGACACTTAAACGGCTTTAAAAAATAGCAAATTTAGCATCCATGGTAACATTGTTGATTGATATTTAAATGAGAACATATGTTATTATTAGCTACATAGAAGTGTTGATACTCTGTGTTTGTCGCGAAGTATTCGTTTGAGTGTAGTGGATTCCTTTGACACTTGAGAACACTACCTTGGAGTTATAGTTACTGGATTTTATTTTTCTATTGGCAGATACGAAGATATAAACCATTTCTACAAGAAGGCACCATCCGCGAAGTTGGCACAGCCATGGCCCGACCACTTCTACCCTCTGCATGTTGCACTTGGGGCAGCCGGTGAAGATTCAAAAGCTGAATTGATTCACCATAGCTGGACCAATGGGACTCTTTCATATGCTTCTTATAGGTTCAACAGTGATCGGTGATGACATGGGAAGTTACATTGAAGCTTGTCTATGTGTACTAGTATTTTGCTCCGCTTGTCGCTCGATTATTGTTAATTTAGATGTATCGTAATGATAGCATTTGTATTTTTGTGATGGAATTTGAAACTGCAAACAATATTATGAATAATAATCTGGATTGTATAAATTTCAAGTGGTCTTTTTGGAGCATCTAATGATCTGCTCACTGAGTTAGTCCGGTTTGACAAGGTTTTCTAATACTCTTGCATAGAGGTTAGTGTTGTGACTAGATTGTAGTTGAATGATCTATAAGTAGGGATTTGGACTCGGGTAGTATACCTTTGCTATTGGTTGATCTATTTGAAGGTTTGAAACTTGAGTTTTGCATTTCACGCATCATGAAAAAGTTAAAACAATACAAAGTTAGTTTCACTTTTTCTTTGAAATTGACCATTAAAATGTCAACACACTTCCTTTGAATCTTCCAAGCTTGTAATTTTGATTTTTTTAATGACGTTTACGTCGAACTTAGCAATGCCTGTCATAGAAGTGGAACGTTAAAAGTGGCTAAAAACGAGTTGAGCTTTGATCACTTGACTATGTTGCCGACTATACTTTAACCACTAAATTATGATCTTACGTGTAAATTCCTTGTTTAGACGACTCCCACCATTTTCATGTCGGAAACACAATTAGTTACCTTTTTTTCCCTTAAATCAATTCCTTACTGTAGTTCACAGCAAATGCCAATTCATGGTACATATCTTCCTTTCTTTGGAAGCTGCAAAGATAAATTTTTGATATCATTCCTTCGTGCGTTTCCTTCTTGCTGGCATAAATAAATAAAAACTGAAATTAAAGTCTAAAGCCTAAAACTATTTACAATAAGATGTCAAAAAAATAAGGTTTTATAATAAAAAAAGCCAAAAAAAGGCTAAGATCAATCAGCCCACTAACTTCGGATCAGCCCACAAGAAATGGCAGTCGCCCACAAGACTTGCTGACGTTGCCCTAGCCCTCTAAACACCAATCATAGAACGACGCATCCCGACCGTTAAATCCCTCCATGCGGCAGAATCCCAGCCGTTGAAATTCCTATACAAGCTCACGTTTCGCCGCGAGGTTTTCCATCGTCTTCCTTCCGCAGGATCCACTTCCGTTCTCGAGGTAATATCTGTACTCGAATCTGTGGATTCTGTAGTTTAGGTCTTCAGATCCGAAGAGAATTTAGGTTAAGTTGTTTGTTTTTGGACTTGCGATCTGGTAAAGTTTTGATTTCTAAGCTTGATCTGATTTACGTCTGAACTTCAATTGACGAATCGACCTTAAAAATTCGATTTTGCTAAGAATTGCATACTGGGATCCATTTTCCTTTAAAAAATATGTATTTTTTTTAAATACAAAAAATGATTTGTATTTCGTCGTTGTTGCCTTTCCACGGGTGATGATCAAAGGAAGCCGTCCAGTGTTCAAATAAAATCAAGGCTGGAGTCTCAAATGGCTCTTTTTCTACGAATCTCCGACGAGATTTCGTTAAGAAATACCAGAGAGCTTGAGAATTGGCATTTGCATTGCCATAGGCCTTTGGTTGGACGGTCCCTTGTGTTCTGTACCGAGATTGGTAAACGCGATTGTGTTTCCGGTGTAATTATAGGGAATTAGTAGGATTTTTAATTTGTGTTAGTGCACATGTTGTAAAAATCGGATGATTTTCCTTGTTTTTATTGTCCTTGGAATTTAATGTGATTGGTTTGCAGTGAGAGTTAAGAATGTCTCATCGCAAATTTGAGCACCCGAGGCACGGTTCGCTTGGTTTCCTTCCGAGGAAAAGGTCCCAAAGACACAGGGGCAAAGGTTTCTTTTAAGTCTCTTTTCATCTTGTAATGTGACTAATGCTTCTTATTTAGCCTTTAAGGATGTGTGTGTTAGTTGTTGTATATGTTGTTCTACGTTCTGGTTCTATTCTACTCTTTGTAGTTAGTAATATTTGATTTGATTTATGCTGTTTAACCAGTAGATATTTTTGTTTTGTTTGCTCAATTAAGATGGTTTAAATTCTAAATATTTAGGTGTTTATTTTGATTGCATTGTTTTTGGTGCATTTAGTGTCTCATATTCTCAGTGAAAATAAATATTTGGTCTCCAATTTATTTAAGGCTTGAGCAGACATTGCATGTTATATGTTGTGATTTAAATAGCGAAGTATAGTGGCCTAGTATGTTGTGTAATTTTGTTCCTGTAATCTCTGGAGAGGTTTACCACTGATGTAATGAATCCATCGGCTTGTTAACTGTATTCTTTTAATGCCAGAACTTACAAACTCTGTGAAGAAACTACAGACGTCTAACTGTAATTTGGTAGCTTATTGGTTAAATGTTCTTTATTTTCACTGGAATTGTAACTTCTGATAACCTTTTTGTGTTCTTTACTTGCCATCTTGTAATGTTACACTTATTATCTGCTTTTGTGAACACTATTGTCATTTGTTAAATGGTTAATCCAAACATGGCAGTGAAGTCGTTTCCCAAGGATGATCCCTCTAAGCCATGCAAGTTGACTACCTTTATGGGGTATAAGGCTGGGATGACTCATATTGTGAGGGAAGTGGAGAAACCCGGATCAAGTGAGTTTAAGGCTCTAACTTATTTAGCTCTATGAGTAGATTGTTGAGGTTTCAGTGTTAACTTGCTAACTGATTGATTAATTGATCATGTTCCCTTATTGTTTGGATGTGACTGTACAGAGCTACACAAAAAGGAGACATGTGAGGCTGTAACAGTAATAGAAGCCCCTCCCATGGTCATTGTTGGTGTTGTCGGTTATGTCAAGACTTCCCATGGTCTCCGCTCTTTGAATACAGTCTGGGCCCAGCATCTTAGTGAGGAAGTCAGAAGAAGATTCTACAAGAACTGGTGCAAGTCAAAGAAGAAGGCATTTAGCAGTTATACCAAGAAATATGAGTCTGAAGATGGGAAGAAGGATATCAACTCGCAGCTAGAGAAGTTGAAGAAGTATTCGACTGTCATTCGAGTACTGGCCCATACTCAGGTCTGATTCTTGAAACAGTGGCTCCCTTTCTCCATTGTGATAAAGTTTCTGTTGGACATTAAATGTTCAAATTGTCAGATCTGCTTTTATTTACAATTTGTTACAATGTCATTCAGGTTAGAAGGATGAAAGGTTTGAAACAGAAAAAGGCACACCTGATGGAAATCCAGGTGAATGGAGGAACCATATCCGAGAAGGTTGACTTTGCTTGCAAGTTTTTTGAAAAGCAAGTCTCAATAGATGCTGTATTCCAGAAGGATGAGATGATAGATGTCATTGGTGTAACGAAAGGTAAAGGTTATGAAGGTGTTGTTACTCGTTGGGGTGTGACCCGTCTCCCTCGCAAGACCCATAGGGGTCTTCGCAAGGTTGCATGTATTGGTGCTTGGCATCCGGCTAGAGTTTCCTACACCGTCGCAAGAGCTGGGCAGAATGGGTATCATCATCGTACTGAGATGAATAAAAAGATATACAAGCTGGGTAAGGGTGGCGACGAGTCCCATGCTGCCAGCACAGACTTCGACAGGTCTATAACCCTACATCACTGCAAGTTCTGTTCTTCAGCAAATCTTGGGTGTTTTTTGTTGACGTTGAATGTATTGTTTTGCAGGACTGAGAAGGACATAACTCCAATGGGTGGTTTCCCACACTATGGAATTGTGAAGGATGATTACATCATGATCAAGGGTTGCTGCGTGGGACCTAAGAAGAGGGTTGTGACCTTGAGGCAGTCACTCATAGCTCAGACTTCAAGATTGGCTTTGGAGGATATCAAGTTGAAGTTCATTGATACGTCATCTAAGTTTGGACATGGGCGCTTCCAGACCACAGAGGAGAAAGCCAAGTTCTTTGGTCGTCTCAAAGCTTGAGTTTCTTTTCTTATTAGCATTGTCTTCGATTTTTTAGGTGAACAAACTCTTGTTTGTGATTATCAGAAGTTACCATTGTTGGGTCAATTTTGTTGGTTTTCGGATCCGTTGAACTTGATTTTGTTTTGGTATTTTTAGCTGCTTGGAATAAAATAAGTATTCGAGCTTTACTAGGTCTTGTTTTGTCAAGGCTAAAGATTGGGCTGAAAATTTGATGATGAGCTGTTTTCCCGATTGTTACGAAAAACTTTACTCCTTTGACTTATTTTCCAATCCCTATTCTCAAAAGAAATCTTGATCATCTCTGTTAAGAAAAACAAATGTTAGAAGAATGGTAAGACAATTACGTCTACGTGTAACAATTACGAATATTCTCGTCATACAAAAATCCAACACGACCATTAACTGCACTTGTTTTGGTTTAGGTAACCAATCCAATAGCTTCCTCAGAGTCAGAGGGTTGTACATTGCATTGTTTTGATCGCCTATAAGAGTTTGCGGAGGTTTTGGGATTCCAATTTTGTTGGTGATGACGGAGAATAATCAGATGGTAGAGGGCATGACTGCGACCACTACCACGACCACAACGACATCGCCTAGAAACCGGCTTAAGCTGCTGTTTTGCTTGGGCGGCTCGATTGTACCACGTCCTTCGGATGGGAAGTTTTTAAGTATGTTGGTGGTGACTCTCGGGTTCTCGCCTTTCCTCGGTCTGTTTCCTTCTCCGGTAAGTAGAAGAGACATTTGACGATAAACCTAATCTTGTTTAGATTGATCATCATAAATTATGGAAATATACATTTTACGGTACTTGACCAAACACAATACGAAAATTATAATTTTTGTAGAAACAAAACATAAATAACAACAATGTCTATGTTCATAAGGAACTGACGATTTTGTTCGAAAGATTCCTATGATAGTAAGTGTTGCAGATATAAAAGAAAAAAATCACCAGCAACTCATGTGAAGATGTTCGTCACATGATAGACGAGTACGATGGTCAAGAGTCTGAATCCCGTCCGTCAAGAGTTCCTTCGCTTTCGTCTCTTTCTCTTCCCGACAAATTCCTCCTCTTCCGACACCTCTCGTATTGTTCCAAATCTTTGCCCTTTGGAGCGACACCAATAAACAACATACGCATTCCTACAGGAAACACCAATGATTCCCCATACGTCTACTACCACAACAACAACAACCGACGATTCATTTCGTAGAATGCCAGCAATGCAGAAGGCTCACAGCTTTCTAGATCTTCAGGCAATGGGTCGACACCACCACCACCACCACCCGACCCATGGGAGGTTGGCCCAACTCCGCCACAATCCAGCCCCCGGACTGACTTGTAGGATGGGAAGTGTGTCACCTGGCATCCGTTTCGACCGATGTGTAAGCGAGATTAGTCTTGTCAGCACTCCACGTCAGCCTCCAATGAGATTCCACCATTGCCAGAGTGGGACCTACATGGGGAATGGTGGTGGGCCATGCTTCTTCTACGCCACTTGGACGATTCTTGTTGCATGTTTGCTACTCGTGGGGACAGGACTAGATATTATGGTGGATTTGGTTGTCCTTGAATTTAATCCACTTGGTTCTTATGTGAAGGATTGGCATTTGAGTCTCATCAAACTCTTGAAACGTAGTTTTTGCTCCAAGACGGAATTTAGGTGTTTGAGAATTTACAATGATGTTATTGTGCATTTTTGTTTAATTTGAGAATCTATTTGTACCTAACTTTTCATGAGACGCCAACTTTTTGGATGTTAATTTTCTAACAAAGTTAGTTACTTAGATCATAGTTTTCGTTAAATTCTACAAATTTCCTAAATGCTTGAGTGATGAAATTGCGAGGTATATTATTTTTAAATAAGGTTTTCTAAATAAATTTATAATATATTTTTTCAACTTGTTGGTGTTTTTTTCCGGAAGAGAACTTGTTATTGTGTTATAGTCTCTTTATTTACAGTAATATAGGTATGTTTTTTTAATTTTGAAATTTAGAAGAAAAATTAATTAACACGTATAATGACCAAACCAAGATGAACAATATCAACATTAATTAAATTTAAAAATTATTTGAGAAAGATTTCTAAATTGACTTGGGTTGAAAGATAAAAAAAGTAACCATATATAACATTTAAATAATTAGTTATTTTTTCTGTAAAATGAAACATCAAATTTTAAAAATACACCTCAAACAACTTACAGTAGTGTTTGACATCTAAAAGGGTACCCGAAACTTCAAAAAAATAAAATCCAAACTCTAATGTCCCAAATAAAATAAAAATCCCGGACTTCAAAAAATCTAAACTGCTAAAAAAGCTATCTACCTTTCAATTGCGAACTTTTAAGAATCCCAGAATTCAAAAGCTAAGTGTCCGAAACGGACCCTTTGTGTTCTTGATTAAGTCGTCTGGCTGCTTGTAAAGATTGGAAGAATGTGGTTGCTTAGTTGTTTATATAAAACATTTCGGGGATGATACATTTGTTTCTTCATCAGACATGTGATGTAGTCACATTTGTTTTAACAATTCAACACTTTTGTTAGTTTGAAGGTTTTAATCAGAACATGACCGATTATCATGCGACTTGAATCGAATCAGAAGGTAACCGTGCAACCGATAATCATTAAACTTCGAAGATACTGGTGCAATAATATTAACACTAATTCAGTAAAGATTTTCGACATCGTAAACGTTATGTTTTTCACACTCAGATGGATTGCACTTGATAGTAAACATTGTGTCGAACACACTTCAACCGTATCTTACCAGATAGATAGCAGTGAAAGTTCTTTAAATCGTAAGCATTTTGTTTTTCAGACATTCATATGGAATTACAGTTAGTTGAACCGCGTCGTAGCTGATAGATAGCAGTGGAACTTCTCGATATCTTAAGCATTGTGTTTTTCAGACATTCATATGGGATTGCAGTTAATAGAAAACATTGTGTCGATAATACTTCCAATAGATAGCAATAAGAGCAAGGTTTTCAAGTGATACTTGTGCTTATTTTCTTGAAGATTTTAGCTACCCCAAAGAATACAAACTTCGGTCGCACCAAAATACCAACCAAACCTTGCGAATACAGTCTAAACCAACTGCCTGCCGTGAAGCGCATTCCATCCGATATCGTGTCGATAAAACCCTTCAGGCCAGTCAATTTCCTCGATGGCATCGTAAGCTCTATCGTGGGCTTCTTCTATATCTTTTCCTTTAGCAGTCACTCCAAGCGCTCGCCCACCGGTTGCTACGAAGTTCCCATTAGCATCAATTGAAGTTCCTGCATGGAAAACTTTGACAGTTGGCGCCATCAGCTCTGCCTCTTCCAAGTTTCGGATTACGCTGGCTTTTTCCTGGTCCTCGGGGTGGCCTCGGCTTGCCATCACAACCACCATTGCAGTTTGGGGATGCCATTCAAGCGATACAGAATTCAAGCGGCCTCGGCAGGATGCAAGAAGAACTTGAGCCAAATCTGACTTCAATCTAGCCATTAAAACCTGATGACAGAAAAAGATAAAGAAGTGAAATACTGTACTATAGCCAAAAGCAAAATTCAAATGTGATCAAAATTCATTACAATTCAATTTTCAGATGGTTGGGAATTTTTGGTTATTTTATGAGATAAGAATTAGAGTTCTACATAAATTTGTATGATGTTTATGGTCAGGATTTTATAATTTTGTATTAAACATACATCAAGCCGACTAAACTTTCTATTAACTACAAATGTTGAGATACATTACATGAAAATGGAATCGGGAGAACAAAACTCTACTGTTCAACTTTAACGTTAACGTTACCCCAAACCTATGAAGAAGCTTCCTTTCGGGGCAGTGTAAAAACAAAAAAAATATAATGTGAGTTACTATAAGTTGTTTCAAAAGTGTTATCCCAATTCCCAATAGTGGGAAATATTGTGTTATTAGTCTAAGGAAACAAAGCAAAGTTCTGATTTCTATTCTGATGTTAAGCAAGCATTCAAGAATATGATTCAAGAGAACACTATTCTAACAACTGAAAGTGTGGTGTCAGAAACAATTAAGACCACCAATGATCTAATAACATGGTTCATAGAAGTACAACGACAAATTCTTTTCCAGAATACAAACCAAAGACAATAGACACTGGCAAGAATCTAACTAAGATGGCAAGAATCAGTAACATTAACTGTTAGTTTCATAAGTTTAGTCACTAACCTGACATTCAGGATCTCCAAACCGAACGTTGTACTCAATAAGCTTTGGCAGTCCGGATTTCTTTTCTATCATAAGCCTCGCGTACAAGACGCCAACATAAGGGCATCCTTCTGCAGCCATACCCTTGACAGTGGGTAGAATTATCGATTCCATCACCGCAGATTGAAGCTCTTTTGACATTATAGGAGCAGGAGAATAAGCCCCCATCCCAATGGTTTCTTGACCAGTCTCACCATCACCGATGATTCTGTGTTCTTGGGCCGATTCAAGTGGCAAAGCCGTTTCACCGTCCACCAATGCAAAGAAAGAAACTTCCTCACCTTCAGGAGATTCTTCGTACTGCACAATGCATTTTGCGCAATGTGAGCAAAAAGATCGGTCGAATAAAATTGTCTAGTTAGGGAGATATAATACAACGAGGACAAAATGAATTACAAGGTTATCATGTAGAAGAAATTCATCGAATTCAGTATATATTATGTTGAAATCAAATCTTTCAAAGTTTATATATAGGTGGATGTGTTGAGTCGGCCATTGGTCCATTTAGGCTATGACAAAATATTTAAGTGCAAAATTCCGATCCAAAACCAATTGGTGTTGAGTTGAGATGCACAAAATCTTATATATCACATAAGAAAAACAATTCGTCCAATGTGAATTATTCTTAACAAGATTAGATCATCACCTAACAATTCATTGAAGATAAGATATAATGTTAGAAAGTAAAAACATATCAAAACACATATTGGAACAAGAATTCGAACCTTTGTTGTCGGAATATTGTACTTATCAGACAACTTCCTCAAGAAACCTTTTGATCCTTTCAAAGCAGCAGCCTCGGCCGACGGCCCAAAGGTTAAAAGTCCTGCACTAAGAAGATCGTCCGCAAGTCCGGCAACCAAAAGAGCATCTGGACCAATAACAACAAGCCCAACATCCCACTCTCGGCAAAACGCGATAACAGCAGAGCTGTTCGAGACATTAAGTTCCGGAATGCAAGTTCCTGTACCGGATTCCTCAATTCCAGCGTTACCAGGAGCACAAAAAACCGCGTCACAGGATGGCGATCGCTGCAAGGCGTAGCAAAGTGCATGCTCTCTCCCACTGCCACCAATCACCAAAACTGTAACTCTTTCCACTGCAAAACCAGAGGGAAAAAGTAAAATTGAGCCCCAACAAAATTTGGAAAATATTCAAATTCAAAAGTGAAGAAAACCCAGAAAGCGGAAGTAGGGATATCAGACGATTTCCTCACCAGTGACGGTGGTGGTGTCATTGGCAGATGAAGATTGTTTACAAGTGATGGAACTCTTTAAGGTTCTTGAGCAAGAGGATATGGGAGATTGTCCAAATTTTGAAGTCAAAGTGGATTTCTGTCGAAGAACACCACTTATGGCAACAGCTGAGTTCAATCTTCCATTAATTGTACTCTTAAGAAACGATCTTTTCACGAGAAGTTCCGGTCGGATCGAGGAAATGCTGAATTGACAAGTACTGCCCATTACACTGCAATTGTGGATGATTTAGAGGCTGAATTTATTTCATTTAAAGAGGCAGGTTAATATACAACAAACAAATTGCTATGGAACTAAATGGATTGCAAGGAAGGATTGGTATTTTTAATTGATGGTGATGTCTTTCCAATGTTTCCAATGCATCTACACTTTTGGAGATAACCCTGTCGGTTGATAAATCCCGTAAAACATGAAATCTTCTATACAGTAAAGTAAAAAAAATACAAGTATGGTAATTGGATAGACACAAGATGGGGACTATAATTGGCACTTCTAAAATCCGATTTTTAGATGAATGTTTACATGCAAAAGCCAAAAAAAAGAACCAGATCATAGAAAAGAAGGAAGCGGAAGCTTAAGTGAAATAAATGGAAAATCAACATTTGTATTTAGCATTTTAAAAGAATAACAGATATAAACATCATTATCATTTGACATCCAACACACCCTTCATAATCTCTTCCACCATATAGTGCTCATAGACAATCAAAACAAAATAAAAATCTATAGGTTTTTCTGTAAAAAGCAACTTAATCTCTGAAAATCCATGATCTTAACAACATCATAAAAAAGTCAAACAACATTAGACAACTCATTTTCCAAAACATAAAATCTTCCCACAAAACAGTGCAGGCATCAAAGTTAATATTTTTAATAAAACAGAAATGGTCAAATCTATATAGAGGTGAAGGGTATGATTAAGTGATCATACCTTTCTCTGTGAATCCTCTACTCTCCTTTCTCAAGTCTGGAAAACACACCACAATGGGTGTTTGGACTTATGTTTATAAAGCAGCCACAGGGGGATTGAAAGGGCAAAGGAGGGAAACTAACAGCATCAATCTATGGGCCCAAGACAGCTTTGTTATAATCCCAATCCTCTCTTGGGATTTTAAATTTGAATTTTGGTGACATGAAAACTTGGGTGTTGAAATTCCCAACGAACTTTTTAAATAAAAAACTGAAGGGGTTTCCCTCGTTTCCAAACACCATTATCATTAAAACATTGGGTTGATTAAAGTGTATCAGTAATACTTATGTTAATGTTAATGTGATATACGTGCAGCATGTGATATTCTTCCAGGAAATTCTAACTTAGCGAGTCTTATCTTCCCAAAGATAGGTGACCGTGTTGTTTTTTTGTCTCTTCGGAAGTGCACACTTGTTGTTAACTGGCGCGATGGTGGATAGATAGTTGTCCTAGTTATAAAATATAATATAATATAAAATAAGTGTAGCATGCGTATACCTCTTTGAATAATATGTTTAGCAAGAATATACTTCTGCATGAAATGGCCAAATGTGTAATATGCGCAATGAGTTAGTTTTATAATATGTGCATTATTTGTGCTATATAGAATTATACGTACAAATATAACCTGTTCAATAGAAAACCTCGTAATTATTGGCTATTTTCTATAGTTATGCTTAGATTAGTGTCACATGAAAACATGAAATGAGTCTATCCTAACTTTTTGAATCATTCTGTAGGTTCTCTTTACAATTTCACAGCATGTTTGGACTATCAACAAAACTCCACAAACAAATATTAAAAAAATGAACCGTAAAGCAAGGGCAAGACCAGATAGAGTTGCCTCAAATTATCAACTGCGACATGGAATCTATGGGTGAGAGTATACAGATTTGATTTGATCTTGTGACTAACTTTGAGTATTATATAATTTCGGAATATAATATAATAAGCAGACAAACACTTAAATTTTCTATGATGACTCACAGCCTCAGGTTTTGGTGGTGGCAGTGGTTTAGCCTAAACTAATCCCGTTCAAGAGATTTCCTTTTTCCAAAGTATAAAAGACCAATACCATTGACACATCTTCAGTGTCTTCATTTGACACGAGGTGGGCCAAAAATGTAACCTCGTATGGTATTGATTAGATTATATGCACACCAATTTGAACTTGAACTCTGAGGCCGAGGTTGCATGTGATGCTCAGCTTAGATAATCTTAAAGCAAAGTATTTATACACCAGATATTCTTGATCTCTTACACATGGCGCAAAGTGCAGTTGAACACAAACTAATAACCACCATGCTAGATTGCTAGTCGTCAAAAGTCAAGGTATCCCATATTTAAAGGAAAGTTGTCACCATATTATTAAGTAAAACCACCGTATCTAGTTAAACCACCACAGTTTACTTCTGACAACCATACTCTAGGTATCCATATTTAATTGGAAGTGATCACCCTATTTAAGTAAAACTACCACATCTAGTTGACCATCACTGAAACTAACTTTAGACACTAATTTTTGTCACAGATATCCTTAGCCACATCATCACCTCATCATTGTTCAGCTGGTTATAGATCGTTGAGGTACTTTTCTTCTCATTCATCATTCTTATCCTCATAATCAAGTGACTCCATAAAAGTGTTTCTTTAACTCAATAAGACAAACAAACTGTAGTATGGCGTCGTGTGCTTTGCCAACCTGGATGGGCACTGCCGAGTCATAAAAGATGACATAATTTGGCTTTTACTAGAACCAGAAGATTTTGGTTTATTGCTCGATGTTGGCTTATAGTATTCCGTCGTGTGCTTCCATGAAGATTTCATTATACCAGAACCAAACTGTTGAGATGAAAGACAGAATTTGGAGCCAATCTCATACAGTCAAAAAATCTGGCATCAACGAATTGGAGAAAAGCGGTACATCAAATGCATGGTCACGTACTTTTCCATAAAAAGTGTTTGTACACGAACACCACAATCATCACAATTAGACACCAAATATTACCATCATCATCAAACCAAACATTTATCGATGTAGCGAAAAAAATCCTGAAACAGGTTGTCTATACGTAATATAAACTATTACAGCTTCCGCTTCATCAACAGTAACCATCCCAACATCAAACAACCACTTCCCCATCCCTTCATCACCAGCATTTCCATCGACGCAACCAGCTGCACTATTACCTGCTACCAGGCTAACCAGAGATCCATCTATTATTTACTTCCACCAGAAAACTCGGGGTCATCATATAAAGAGGATCCAGAACCTATATATCCAACTCATGACAAGCAGCAAGTTGATTCTCAGTGTAAACTATATTTACAAATCTACGGTAACTTATAGTAGAGACTAAAGCAGAATCTGTCATAGGAGCAACTGAGAGATGATTTGGGACGATACTTTCCGTCTGATGCCACCTAACAAGATGATTCATTCACTCTTTCAAGAGAAAAAATCAGAAACTTCCAGAACAAGTATACTTTCAGAATAATAGCTGCAACTACAGTGCCATTTGAGGAGGCTATGATCTTTCAGGCCAAGGTAAATTCTGAAAAGGCCTAATGAATTTCGTTTTTCTTCTCTTGTAGGTCAGAGCTCTAAATCGCAATATCAGATTGCCTGCTAACGATAGGATTCTGCTGTGTGATTTTATCTCTAAGTGATGAAGAAAGTCATATGCAAAAACGATGCTCTGACAAGATAAGCGGCAGCTTTCACAGCTTCATCAAAACATACTCAAGAAGCAACAGAAAATACTGAGATCCACCCAGACATTTCATGAAAATGCTGCAAAAGGCAATTGCTAGTAAACTTTCTAATAGACTAACAAAACCAGGACAGAAAACAATTACAATGCGAGATAAATTACTATGCAGCTCAGACCTGATGCAGCACAAGCTCCTTGTATATCATAGTCATACTATATTTATGGTGCATCAAGGTGGAAGATCATATATATTGAGAAAAATTGCTTTGCATGCTAGGATAACATACTTTGCTCCAGAACAAGGATCCAAATAATTTAAGGCATTTTTTATTGATTAAAATTAGATTTTTGAACATATCAATAATCAGTGTCTATGCATATCTATGAGTATCTCAGTTTTATCAATCTCAGGTATAAATAGCACCTCCAAAAAAAATTGCAGTCATACGCAGTGGGTCAATGACACAGTAACTACATATGTGCAGTTTGAAAGGGAAAAAGAGAAATATTAGGTACCTTACCATTTCAAAAGTAAATACTAACCAGAGGCTGTCTTTTGTACCCATACTTGTTTCTGCAACAACCCATAAAACATTAACAATTACGGGAGGGTAGAACTTCCCATGTACGCAAACCAAATAATGACTCAATAACAAACCTCATGGGAGCCATAACCTGGGCCAGTTTTTTTTGTTTGCTTTCCTTCAGATGGGTTATTAAAGCTATCAACCTCTTTGATTCCATGTAGTAGGCCACGCCGACCGCCATGCCTGTGCGAACCTAATCACATGGCAAACAGAGAAATCACAATGTTAGTTGAACAGAATTAAGCTGGCATGTCGCATCTAAAAGCAAACATGACAAAAATGAGCAACATCTAACCATTTTCTACACTAGAAAGACTCCCACGTGCACCTCCAACAGTCCTACATTCTCCACTTCTGGTAGAACCAACCAAGTCACCTTTCGCGTCAACATGATTCTGCAGCACAGTACGAGAAGTAATGGAGCTGCAACCACGTATGGTGCGAGCATTTTGTGCACCCATATCATCATCATCAATTTTGGTGCCCCCCTGTTGAGAGATATAACAGTTGCCAGTAGACTCAGGTAAAAATTGCACATTTTGAGAAGATGAAGAAAATTCATCACTAGCATGAGAACCATCCGAGCGACGACGAGCCCAAACACCTCGATCAGGTCTGTCTTTATTTCTGGTTCTTCTATCCTGTTTTTCATTATGTGCAGAAAGGTGTGAGTTATTTGCAGAAACCTTGTCATCTACAGACCGTTTGTCACCCTCAGAAACACTAGAAACTCGATCTTTTGTGACTAGACGTGTAACAGGAGGTCTCGGGGGGCGCTTTTCCCTTTCTGGGTGTTGCTGGTCAGGGTGATTGACTTCCTTTGTGAGTATGCCCCTGATCATCTTTCCACTTGCATCATGGCGTGAAGCTTGCTTGATGTTGAGTGCAGAAGAAGAGGTGCCCCCACTGGATGTCACAACCTGTTGGTGTATTGATGTATGAGATACTAATATAAATACTATAAATTTTGAATGGGATCTCCATAGCTGTAACTGAAACAGATTTGGATTATTTTTCGAAAAGCAAAATGACAATGACAGGAACTTACCAGGGGGATTTCTCTTTCTTTCGCTTTTAGAAGCACAATTCTATTTTTGCCACTATCACTAGCACCAGATACTCCGGCAACAGTGGCATTTGCTGCAGATCCTAAACAATAAATAGGTTACATTTGGTCAATTGAAAATGTATCTGCATTTCCATTAAAAAACAAAGGGAGTCATCGATATGTTATAGAAGTAACTTGCAGAACTAAAGGGCATAGCTCTGTTAACATAGCATTAACATTTCCATTAACATAGCATTGTTCCCAATTTTTCAATGCTCTGTGAAAAGCACAAAGTACTAAAGGACTTTCGGCATTTAACTATTTATATCATGCCCTTCAAGTTCAAGATTCCCAAACCTCATTTGTATTTTATTAAACTGAATCCGTGACATTGGAACATCACTTGTTAACCAGTGGAAAATAAGAATCAACAACTAATGTAAAGCAAATGTATTCAACTACAATTATGAAAGCGGACACACACGAGATATTTTCATTTGTAAAAGCAATAAAATAGAAATAGACAGGGCGGCTTTGATTTTCGTGTCTAGTTTACCAATGTCATCATCTGATGCTTTTGCAGAAGATTTATCCAAGAGCTTCTGTTCTCCCTTACGAGACACTATTGTAATTCTTGATTTCTCCTTTCGATTTGCATTTTTGACACAGTCTCTCAGAACATACTGCAACAAAAGAGTGGATAGACATAAATTACTTAGAAGTTCCAAACTCTGGCTCCTGGACAAAAAGTGCATGCAATTTCAGTCGAAAGGTAGCAAGATAAAATCAATATAATAAAACATAACAGGTAATGCAGAAAGTTACGTTCCTACATGCCTCTACTGCCAAGCAAGTAGCACTTTGTCCATAATGCAATTACCCAGAGTGATACAAGAAAATGCTCAGTGTAGTTACAGGGAAAACAAGGCATAAAGATAGAGTATGTAATGGATTGCTAGCATTCATTCCCTTCAATGCTCGTACAAAAATGTGCAGACATCAATGCTTGAAGAATGTGCAAATAAGAATAATGAATTGATAGAACAGAACTGCTTGCCACAACCTAAGACCTAAGTGTCAACATTTTTCAAAATTCCTGATATTTTTTTTTGCTTCTTTAGAAGTAACAAGTACCATGGACGAAGGAGCTTTCCGCCTCTCAGAACTACGCTTTGTAGAGGCTGAAATAGAATTGCTAACAGTGATTGCTCCAGCTCGCCTGCTAGTCTTTCCGTTAGCAACAGACCTCTGGCATATATTACTAATGTTAATGTCATC
The DNA here is from genome assembly GCA_963682175.1 of Triglochin maritima. Classification (NCBI taxonomy): domain Eukaryota; kingdom Viridiplantae; phylum Streptophyta; class Magnoliopsida; order Alismatales; family Juncaginaceae; genus Triglochin; species Triglochin maritima. Next base: position 1,625,807 of record OY821781.1, read on the forward strand.
TACATGATAAGCTAAATACTAGATAATCAATGAACTGAACACCGGAAACAAAATAAATTAGCAGTGTACAAAGAAAACTGAACAGCTACAACACAAAAAATATCAAATAACAGTCACCAAGCCTTGCTTAAAAATGTGTGATGCATTATCAAATTTTCTTATCGTGAACGTGAAGTATAGTCAGAAAATGAAAGAAATAGAGAACCAGAGAGAAAAATGAGTGGTACTGGCTGGGAAGCACGGATACTTCAAAACACCTTCCGTACCCATACCATATTCGTATTGGATACCGATACGCATCTGATATGCGCGGATACGTGTCTAATACGCCACACGGTGTATCCAGGGTAGTATGGGAACTTCACATTATCGGATACCTCGTGGATACGCCCGGATACTTCACAGACACGGGTATCTTGTGTTGGACACGGCTGATTATATAGTTTTTTAAACGTTTAAGGGTTTTTCTTTAAATGTTTTAAGGGTTATTCGCTTGATGAACCAAATATGGAAGATGTTCTTTATGCTAATGACGATGTTTCACTTGAAGATCTCTTGGATGTCGAACAATGATCAAGAAAACATGTATTTGTGACATGTCTTGTATTAGTGAAAATGTTGTTTACTTTTATCATGAATTATGAATGTTTTGTTTGGATTAACAATTGCTAATTTGGTAATATTTGTGTATTTTAATTATTACACTAAGTTATAAAAAATTGAATATATTATTTACAAAAAGTGTCGTGTCGTATCCGATACCCATATCCATGCTTCCTTGGGTACTAGAGTTCCCAAATAAATGTCTAAACTCTAAACAGCCAATTGCTTGAAAAAGACTATGAATCCAAATCTTATCTGCCCAAGGAACCTTGCATATGCTATTTCACTATAACTCATATGCAAGCTGTGTGGCCTTCACACACCTACTTACGAAAAGTGTGTAACCTATCAAAAATTTAAGGTCCGTGATCCATCACACGCCTACTGTCTTCCTGATTGGAAACAGATTAGCTCTGCCACTCTGCCTTACCCTGGAAAAATATATCATCGTATTTTTTGTGTTCTTAGAGTTGCATAAACATCAAAAACATTTTTTTCCTAAGGTCTATCATGGTAGCTGCAATGCAACTTCTTATATGTAATAAAACGAAGTTATAATACATGAATCTTCATTAGATAGTGTCATTGACAGATTGGTAACAAATAAAAAAGATTAAATATGTTAAAATGATAAAATTGTGCATATATTATAACTTAAAAATACATCAGTGGATATGAATCCTTGGACTAGACCATCCAACCTGGATCCTCGTCTGCAATACAAAATGGCGTAGTGAACATGAAAGTGGTGTGGAATAATAAGATACAAGTAAAATGAGCATGGCAAAAACAAACATTTCCTGGCACTTGGCACTTGGTCATGCAAATTACAAACAGTGGATTAACATAATTGGGAGATTGTTATGTATAGCACAGTGAGTATAAGGAAACATTGTAAACTGCATATTTACATGTCATACCTGAGAGACACTTTTAGCGGCTCTTTTTGCCCTTACAAAATCCATAAGAGGGGTCACAATAGGTGCCTCTTTAGCTGCCCCTGAAGAATGTAAATATTTTTTTTCTTACAAATAACTCAATAAAAACAGTAATCCTGAACATATATTAAAAATCACTGTAGAAATACACCATAATGCACAAAACCTGCTCGCTCAGCTTCTTTTTTCTCTAGCTGTATCTCTGCACTGGGAAGATTCTCAACAGGTTTCGCAAGATTTTGAAGGAACTCCAAGTATTCTGGATCTAGTTATCCAGCAAAGAAGTTTGTTGTGATTAAGAGAATACAGCAACTTGAGTATCATAGATCTTCAAACAAAACAAATTTGTTTTTGAGCAGTCAAAAAAGGAAGATACCCTTGGTTATAGTTCCTTCACGACCATCCTTTTTGGGCCATGGCTTCGGTATATGTTGTGATGGTGCATACTCGACAAGGGCTTTGAATTGTGTGCCTAGTAAAAAGTGAATAAAATGCAAATTTGATTATATTACTATCTAGCATGATCTGAAAGATAAGTGAGAGGAAATTGTTAAAGACAAACAGTTACCCTTTTCATTCACAAACACATGTCCATTGAAGAACTCAGCAAAGTCGACAACATCCTGTGGTGTGTTGAAAGCAAAATAGGCACGAGAATAGCGCAAACTCTTATGGCTGCATCAAATAGGTAAATGTTTTTCACTGTAGTTTGATGACAGTAAAGAAATGAATAGACATACTGAGACCATGCAGATTTATGTTTAAATGATCGCTAGATATAATTTTTAATGTAAGGCGTGTCACATGTTTTCAACTGATCCCAGCTTCGAGCAATGACTTGTTGTAATTTGCAAATGGTAATGTGTGACCTAAATAATGAAGTATTGGTCAAATACCATTTCAAACCATACTAGCTAACCCTAATTCCTGGTCCGGCATAGTGAGAAGTAAAATTTTGGAAGAAATTATACAAAGGTAAACAACAGTAACAACTAACAACAACACTGAAGGAAAACTATGACATAAAAAATTGTAAATATTTAACTAATGCAGATAGTGGAAGAAATGTAAGCAACTGACCAATTCATGTGAGGCTTAATATTAAAAGGATGAAAACTAGAGTTACTAGACAACATATGTAAACACATTGGTAACTAAAAAAAACAGAATGCTAATGATTACGAAGAATCTGGTCAACCCATCACAGTCTTGCAGCTGGATGGTAGTTTTGGGAGTATAGTCTAAGATTTTTTTTACTTTTTAAAATTAGCAAGCATACAGGCATTTCTAAATCACCCATTGTATTATTTTGGGCCTATGGAGGCCAAGCCTCTTACAAATAAAACAGGTATACATGCTTTTCTAAAGCACCCATTCTTTTATATTGGTGATTTGGCTGTTGTTCCTTTTATGAAGAATACTTGAAGATATCTTGATTCACACCCAAAATTCCAATAAAATTGAACAACTGAAGACAACTTTGCATTTTTCCAATTGTTCCTGACTCATCCAGCTATTGATTTCTTGGGGGGGGGGGGACACGATGTCTATTGGCTGTCTGCTCCATTATTTTCAAATAGAACAGTGGCACAACACATCTTATTGCAGTGTACGTTGTACAAAGCCTTCAGCACAACTGTGATAGTTCAAATTCCAGCATGAATCATTTTACGCCTTATAGAGAATGTCCACACACCAGAACCCCCATTCTATCCTTCCCCAACAAAATCATTTTGACCATTCCAGAATAATCCAAGCATAACAACTCAACTTTAAACAGCATTTCACACCGTTAAAACTAGCAACCGAACCTCAACCAAATCGGGCGACAATATGGAGTCCGAGGGAACGCTCTAATTTAATCTCTCTAAAACCATCCCAATTCCACTTCTCGTAGAAATCAAAAACCATATCCAACCTTATCCAATTTCCCACGTGATCAATACCACAAATAACCAGTTCTCCACCTCGAAAAATCCCACCTTTCGCCCGAATTCAACCTCCATCCCTCCCCCAAACCCCCGATCCACCTTTTCCCTCGAAAAACACCCAAAATTTCTCACCTGTTCTTCCCAGGGCGAAAGAAGGCCCACTTGTACCTCCCTGCGAACCTGACATCAATCTGCTCCATGAGCCCTGCCTCGGCCATCCCAGGCGGGAGGCGCCGCACCACCACTTTCGTCCTCGACGACGGATCCTTCATCGGGACCCGCCAATCCCGTTAGGGTTAGGGTTAGGGTTTTCCGGGGCGATTAGGGTTTCGATCGGAGTGAGAGAGAAAGGGGGAGAAGAGGAAAAGGGGAAAGTCGGGTGTAAATTCTGGGATTGGAAAGGGGAAAGAAAAGAGGGCGCGATGGCTTACGCGTTCGGAATATCGGGGATCCGAACAGATTCGGAAGTTCGATTCGGTCGGGATCGGATTGATAGTTTTCGACACGACACGATTGAATCAGTTATGTAGTTGAAATAGTTTTAAGTTTTTTTAAATAAATTTGTTATAAGTTAAGTGGTAATTAAGTATTCACACGACTTTAAAGAATGATGATTTTTTTAGAAGATCTATGCCATTTTCGCTTGAAAACGACGTCTAGTACATTTTTATATTTTGATAGTTTGTCAATTATTATGGTAGGGTTATTCTAGTGAATTAATATCATTTCAAATTAAAGAACTTGAGTAAGATATACTTCAATGACTTTGGATGTGTTATGTGTGTGTATATGTCGTGTGAAATCGTTGTCGTCAGCACCGAGGGTTAATTTTGGCAACCACGGCAGAATTTAAGTAATTTTTTTTTTGTTATTGTCTGATCAAAAGAAACAATCTAGACGTACACCTCAAAGTTAAAATTATATCCAATTAGCTACCTGCGAATTGTAAAGTATTGTGTGTACCAATAAGTGCACGTGTGGATGTAATAATAGTAAATGCCAAAATGAAACCTTTTTCCACGAATATTTGTTGCATTGCATATGTGAGTCATTATTCGTTGGATAGTGCAAATAGGCAATTCTATTATATAAAAAAACCCCTAAAATTCACATGTCAACGTGCTCCTTTGCAATACTACATCGATCATCAATGTCAAATATATGTTTGTTGTCTTGTTCTTACCTCAACGAAAAATGTAAAACTCAAACAAAGACAATGCAACGTAAAATGCTCCACACTTCCCACCCCTTTGTGATTCATCCGTCTTGCATTATTCCCGAACAAGATTGTCATTTTCTCATACTCGACAAGACCTCCAATCCCAACATTTCACCACCATAATAAGATGCATTTTTTGATTGTATTTTTATTATTCTGGCTTAGAATAGGATGCATTTCTAAGAAAAGCAATTACACAATAAATAAAGTTCGCACTTCTTACATCTACTTCATCATCAAATGGCATTGAAAACTACATTATCGTTATGTTCCCACTCAACTATAGAAATGTAGGTTATACAACCCAAATAAGAATTTGCATGACTTGGAAAAATCATACTTGATGTTTGGGTGTGGTTGCTTTGTCCGTCGCAAACTCAAACTCAAAACAAACTCAAACTCAAACATTAGGCCAATTTGGACGAGGTTTATTGTCCATGGCTTGTAAGAAAAACTCCGACAAGTGTGGGTTTAATCATAAAAAATATCCAAAAGAATTTCCAAAGTTGAAAATGTAAATCACAGTCGATAGAAAATAAAAAACCACATACACGGATTTTACTAGTGCAATTATGTTTACGGATCCATCTCAATGATTCGGATGTATGAAATCTATAAATTATAAACTTAGACATCTTAACAAATTCTTCACGGAAAATTCCCAACTTTTGACAAACCGATCCTTAAGATTGTAATGTAATAATTGCACTGGAAAATTTTCATTTTATAATTATAATGTAACATTTAAAGTCTATAGTTTTAAAATTGCAATCTACTAATCTACTTCCTTGCGTCCACGGATAATTTCCATCTAAACAAATCCTTGAGATTAGCAAAGTAACCTTCTATTAATCAATCTCACACCACTAAAAAGTAAAAACCCGGACCCCATCCAATCCCAACCGCACATCTCTCATCCCTCCATCCCAACCGTCCGATCCGATCCGAAACTCACCTATCGAAAAACCCAAAGCATCAAACCAAACGAGAGCGAACCCCAAAAAAAGAAAAGAAAAACTCTAATAAATTCACCACTTTCTTAGGGTTTTCGAAAACCTCCGCTTTCGATCCCTTCCCTCGACTCCGATCTCGATTCCGGGAGCGATTTCTGGATCAAAATGTCAAATCTGATGCTGAACAGCATCCTCGAGAAGGTATTGGTTCGGTTTCGTTCGGTTAACGTGGATTTGGTTTGGTGATTGTGGTTTTGGTTGCGTAGATCTCGGGGAAGGATAAGGATTTCAGATATATGGCGACGTCGGATCTCCTGAACGAGCTGAACAAGGAGGGGTTTAAGGTCGATGCCGATCTGGAGTTGAAACTCACGAATATCGTGCTGCAACAGCTCGAAGATGCCGCCGGAGATGTCTCCGGATTAGCCGTAAAGTGGTACGTGGTTTAAGCTGTAGTTGCTTTTCTGTTTAGTTTTTTGTCAATTTGGATCAATGCTTGTTTAGTGTACCGCAGTGGTGGTTAGTTTAGTTCATTTATTGTTTAGCCGTAAAGCGTTATGTGGTTTAAGCTGTGGTCGTTTTTTGTTTGGTTTTTGTCAATTTGGATGCTGATAGTTTAGTGTGTCACAGTGGTAGTTAGTTTAGTTCATTTCAAGGATCAGTGGGCTAGTTGGACACAAGTCGGTATAAGATTCCAAATCGCTAGTCAGAGACTAGTCGGGATGATTGGGATAATTAGTTGGGCTAGTCGGGTTGTAGCGACTAGCCGTCCAGCGGCCGACTGATTGGATTTGTCTGCTTTCTGTTAAATCACTACTTTCATCTCAACGTTTGTGCCCACTTTTAACTTTAAGCTTAATTAGTCGTGCTAGTCAATGCTCCAATCACCTACTGGCTGTGTTGTTTAGAGTGTGTATTGTAATGTACTTGAGTTATGCAGGCATGCATTCGTCAAACCAGTTCAACTGGATATTGATAAAAAAACTAGTTCTATTGGATTTTGTTTATAATTACAAAATGTCCACGTTCTTGTGCAAATGAGGTTGCTGGGTTATTCAACTGTTAATTCTGATTCTGTCCCTTTTTGCAGCTTAATACCCCTTCTAAGGAAGGTAACTGAAGCAAGGGTGTTGGACATGACCAAAAAATTGTGCACTAAGTTGCTGAACGAGAAGGACCAGCATCGTGATGTTGCCAGCATAGCTCTCAAAACAATAATTCAAGAAGTTACTACGACTAGTGCAACTCAGAATGTTATAGCGTTCCTAACTCCACAGTTGACTGCGGGTGTAATGCAAGCTGTAAGTTCACTTCCCTTTGTATCAGTGGACAATAGATGAATTAAACTTCTGCAGAACTGATATTTCTGTCTGTCGCGTTACTTATATCAGTTTACTTAATTTGTGGGTGTGACCATATCATATAACTTTTACAATCCCACTTCTAATTTGCAGTTGTGACTATGTCACTTTCATAGTTTTCACTAAATAGAGCTTGGCTTATTCATACCCTTCACTACATAAAAAATGATGCTGATACTCTGTCAAAATTCTGGGAAAGATATTTCTCAATTCACTATGATCTGAAATCTGGCTTGTTTTTTCTATTGGTTTCGGGTGCTGTAAGAAGGTTGGTTAATGGATAGAAGTTGATTGCACAAAGGGAATGCATGTGGACAACGATAAGAGGATCATATGCGTCCGTAATTGTAAAAATGACATTCATGTCTTGCCAAAAGACACGGTTTCAGTGATTCTCAAACAGGAGATAGTTAAGATTAGATACTGCAAAGAAACGGCAGAAGTATCAGAGATATTCAGGACAAATAAAGGATGAAACTTGTGAAAACTTTTATCTCAAAGGATTCAAACCCCATCAATGTAATGTTGGAAACATGGAGCCTATCCTTTATGCTTTGATTTTACTGCGATGGCTGCTTCTTGTTAAGATCACCACATGACATCAAGCAGTGATTCTTGTGGAATTTTGGAGTCAACAAAACAGACTCGTTTAATAAGAAACCGTGTCACTGGAAATTAGTCTCTAATTTTGACGTTGAGTTTTCATATATTTTTGGTCTCATTCCCTTCTCCGACATGAAAATTTGTTGGTCTCTTGAATCTCGAAGCATGTCATAGTTTGTGTCAAGTTCTTTTCAGATCGTAGGCTTTGGATAAGTTGACTTGGTATGTAGAGATTCCTGAGTGGTAGTTGTAGGCTGATTGGAGTTCTATTCTATGATAGCTTCAACTATTGGGGATCTGGGTCTGGAGGAAGTTCTGGTCTTGTTGCGTAGCAGTTGTGTTGTGAGCACAAGGATGTGTTTAGATGTTTGCCTTTCCCTAAGGCTTATCTTAATCTCTCATTGATGGGAAAAAGTTAGTTCCCTTGAATGCAAAATTTGATGTCTAGAGAATTAGAGATTGAGTTTTAAGTGCCATCTTAACAGGTCATCGGTGCCCAGGTGGTTACGTGGGAAACAAACCTAAAAATACAGTACAAACTTCTGATCATGAATTTGAAGTTTATATATGACTATAGGTGGCCTTTTTGTGTGCACGAGGCATCTTTGTTAAAACTCTGTTATTTATCAACTTTGGAGAGACTAAGAACTATGGTCATGAGGTGGTTGACAGACGGAGCATGACTTTTTATGCAACTAATGTTATGCTTAGTAGTCATTGTTTGAAGTCCCACCTTTATCTTTCTAAATTTGCAGTTGTTTGTTTAAATATTTCACTGGTTTGTAATGTTTTAAAAGTTAATTTTTCTTGAAACATTGATTATTTCTCTCACATTTAAGTTTAAGTAGCTCATATATTTAATTTTTCTTCCTGAATTCTAGGAACGTGCTGAAATAAAATCCGAGTGTCTTGATATCCTGTGTGACGTTCTCCATAGATTTGGAAATTTGTTGACAACAGATCATGCAAAAATCCTAAATGCACTTCTATCTCAGTTGGGCTCAAATCAAGCTACTGTAAGAAAGAAGTCAATATCCTGCATTGGTAAGGACGTGGATACACTTGAATTGTTTTCTTACGTGTCAACTTATTTTCTATGGCAAGAGTCCCAAATTCCAGCTTACTGTTGGAAAAAGTTATTTATCCATCTTTTGTTGCTCGTAGCATCTCTTGCACCAAGTATTTCAGACGATCTACTGGCCAAGGCTACCAGTGAAATTGTCAACCTGTTGAAGAATAAACAGTTAAAAACAGAGATGGCTCGGACATACATCCAGATGACTGGGGCATTAAGGTGTACTAAATCATTTATTTAAAACTTTTGATCTAATATGGATAATCCATCCCGACTTTTGAGTTATAAATACTTAGGTTGGACATATATATCCATTTCCTGTTGGTTCCGTATATCATGGTTAATGAAAAAGTTTTGCATCTCAATGATTTGCAAGCTCCCTCTATAATACATTTTTGTCCAAATAATTATATTCATAACGAGTAAGTAATACAATTTCCTAATGGGGAAGTATAACTATCATGGAAACTCTGTTTCAGTCGTGCTGTTGGATATCGTTTTGGTCCCAATCTCCGAGATACTATTCCTCTACTCATTAATTATTGCAAAACTGCATCTGAAGCAGATGAAGAACTCCGAGAGTATGGTTTGCAGGTGATTTTTCTTACACTGAAGTATTGAACTGTTGACAAGTATCATCTTTTTTGTTGTTGTTTATTTCCTCATTCTGAAAGTTCTCTTGATGTATGCCTTCCTTCATGTTCACTGTCATTTCAGTCACTGGAAACTTTTCTGTTAAGATGTCCCAGAGACATCTCTCCCTATTGTGATGATATTTTGCATCTTACTCTGGAATATTTGAGTTATGATCCAAACTTCACTGACAACATGGACGAGGATGCTGATGCTGAGTATTTTGAGGAAGAGGAGGATGAGTACGTATGGAATATTTATGCATCATGATATTGGCCTAAGTACCATGTGTTGCGTATGTACCCTAAGATTTTTTTGGTTTCATTATAGTGAGAGCGCAGATGAATATACCGATGATGAGGACATTAGCTGGAAAGTTCGAAGAGCTGCTGCCAAGTGCCTTGGAGCTCTTATAATTTCTCGTCCGGAGATGCTGTCGAAGTTGTATTATGAGGTACATATTTTCGTCTCTCTCCTTGCAGGAAAAAGTGCAATATAGTATTGTGCCTATACCATTATAGTATTCACAATGAAGTTGATCTGCGTTTCTCCACTCTCTCTTTTGTAGTTGATTAGTACTTAAATGCTCCTTGATTCCTTATAATTTAGACTACTGGAATCTGAGTGCCAAGTTTTCAATGGTTATATGTAATAAACCCAATTGAAAATCTTTGGATGACAAGGCCCACAAGGTGAATTTTTACATAGGATTTTACTTCCAATGATATGATTTTCACCATAAAAAGGAAATAATTTCGATGTTGAGTTATTTGGTGCCCACACATACTTATTTTCAACATATTTACGTAACTTACAGATAAAAAAACATTTCTGCTGATTTTAATTTTGTAACTAATACAGCCTTTTTTTCTAAATTACTCATATGATTTGCATGTGAAGGTGATGATGTCTTTTTTTGAGCGTTATGTTTGAATTTTGTCTTCGTAATTGATGCAATATCTCATTAAGGTTAAAGGACCTTTGAATGTTGAACCTATTATATATGTTTTGGAGGGTATATTCACCAAATGACCTTAACGGCTTAACTCGTATGATGTTGTAAGACCATTGCATGAGTGAAGTTATGATGGTTTGTTGTCTCAAATTAGTTGCTTATGTAGTAATTTAACTTTTTTTTTGGAATATAACATCTTTGAATGTATTTTGGATTTAAAAGTTAATCAAATAAGAAACCGCTCGTGATGCTTAGTTTTTTTGTTTTGATATGGAGTTGGTACCTATATTTTAGCTTTTGATATGTTGCTGGCTCTGAAGTTTAATTTTCTTGAAAACAAAATGACTTCTTATGGACCACAATAATTGATGGAATCAGGCCTTACAGTCACACTTGCAAAAAAAATTCCAGTAAGTGGTAGTCGATACCGATGTTTGTGCAAGGATAGCGATGGGATCTCTGAGGAAATTCAGATATCCATTGGATTTAGCAGCTTGGTGCTTGTATTTTATCTAGAAAACTTAAACTATTTGGATGAAGTCAAATGTGATTTTTAAGCATGTAATGGGATATGATCTTCCTTATTGTCTTACAGGCATGCCCCAAGATAATCGACAGATTTAGGGAGCGAGAAGAAAATGTTAAGGTACCTCTAATTACACCTAATGAGTGTAATCTAAGATGGTTATGCATTATTCTTATGGTATTTTTCTCCATCAGATGGATGTGTTTAATACATTTATTGAGTTGCTACGCCAGACTGGGCATGTCGCCAAGGCACACATTGACGAGTCAAGGTAGGTGACTATATCATATTATCATTGTGTCTGCGTGCATGTTACCAATTGATTTTTTGTCTAATGCTACTTTGTAGGATTATGCGCTAATTGTTTCCATTTAACATCTATATGTCCTTTATTCTTATTCTTTTTAAGCAATTTAAACATTTAAAATGTCATTTTTCTCTCGTTTTGTGTTAAACCCATCTCCCTTTGGTTATTGTAGTCCACGATGGTTACTAAATCAAGAAGTCCCTAAAATTGTGAAGTCATTGAACAGACAACTTCGTGAAAAATCCGTGAAGACAAAGGTAAAGATAAAATAATGTCATCTTGTGAAGATTTTACATATGTAATGATAAGTTTGGTATATACAAGAAGTTCCATGGATATGCTTTGTCAGACATTTCAGGTTTTTCCCTGTCTGTTTCCAGGTTGGCGTGTTTACTGTGTTAAAAGAACTTGTAATTGTTCTACCAGATAGCCTGGCTGACCATATTGGGTTACTTATTTCTGGTATCGAGAAGGCCCTAAATGTAAGTTCAGAGTTTTTATGTAATGCATTCATTGCCATATCCGTCCCCCCTCTGTTCATTTGTCTTTTCGCCTTTCATTTTTTTAGCCCTTCGAATTTTATTTGCAGGATAAATCGTCCACTTCAAATTTGAAGATCGAGGCTCTTGTTTTCACTCGATTGGTTTTGGCTTCACATTCACCATCTGTGTTCCACTCTTATGTTGAGGTACATGAAAGATTTCTGCACAATCTATTTTATAGTTTAAATTTCAACTTAAACTTGAAGTGACAATTAACTGGAAGCAGGTCTTTTTTCTTCCGAAACTTGAAGTGACAATTAACTGGAAGCAGGTCTTTTGTCATGAAATATTTGCTTTCCAATATTTGAAAGATTACACTTAGGTTTGAACTGCTTTTTTTTACAATGTGCAAAATGAAAGTTGTGTGCTGGCAGTGTGGCACTGTTGACTTTAATATATGTGCACTTTTATTGAAATTATGGTTGAAAGTTTACTCTTTTTACTTATCATGGTGGCTTACTAGTTACTACAGGATTTCTCCCTATTGTCCGTGGGATTTTACCATGTATGGAACTATAAATGGAAATTTAAACAAAAGATAAGTATTTGCAAAGGCAAGACATAATGCCAGTGAGGGCCGAGGATTGATATTAACACTTCATATGGGAAAAAACTGCAGTTCTTAATCAATTATCTTTATGAAAGTGGCAGATCCTTAATTAAGGGACTTCACCTTTTTTATCACTAGCTTATGCTGTTATACATGAATCAGTACAGTTGACAAATGAATTGAAGTATGAAGTTTCTTAATGAGGCATCTTATGTCAAGAATCAAGATGGGTGTCATTCACTTCTCGTTCATGGAAGCTTGGTAAATCTTTGTTAAGTGAATTTCATCTGCTGTAATAACGAGTAAACGTCAAGATTAAAACCTTCAAACAAATCACATTTCGGTAAACATCCACAATTTTCAAGTATCAAATATTATATATGTTTTTGATCATTTACCGAGAAAGTGTGTTCCTGATTTATCACGGATTTTCATGTACTTGCTTTTGTCAATCAAGTGATTATATGTACCCAGTGTTTGGAGATAGTTTTGCGGGGCTTGCCTTCAATTTTTTATATTTTTTCCTCCAACACATTGCAGGCTCTCTCTCGTCCAGTTCTCTCAGCTGTCGGTGAAAGATATTACAAGGTAACGGCAGAGGCATTAAGAGTATGCGGAGAACTGGTCCGTGTGGTCCGTCCAACTTTTGAGGTAGTATTTTTCTCTTTCTTGGCTGCATCAAATGAGCATGTCAATCATATCCTGAGGAACTATTTTCACTTTCTTTTGAACCAGTCATGCTCATTCAATTTCAAACCATATGTTCATCCAATATATGGTGCCATCATGACACGTCTAGGAAACCAGGACCAAGATCAGGTATGGGTATTTAACAGTTTAAGTTCGTAACTTTGACCCGGCTAATAATGTTTTCTTCTCTCATCCAACTGTTCCTTTTCAGGAAGTGAAGGAGTGTGCTATTTCTTGCATGGCTCTTGTCATTTCAACTTTTGGTGATAACCTCCAAAAAGAGCTACCACATTGTCTTCCTGTCCTTGTTGATAGGATGGGAAATGAGATAACACGTCTTACAACTGTTAAGGTACAACAACCCTCAGATATGTGTTTTAATCTTGTTATCTATAATGTAGTATATAGTCCAGATCAATACTACTTGAATCGTGTTGTATGTCAACAGACCAATTCATCCAAACCACTGGCTTGTGCTGTTGTGCATGTTGTATGTTATTGTTACACAGCCTCAGCATGTGGTTAATAAACTTGTAGTGAACCCAATGTTGTGTTATTGATATAATGTTTATGGAAACTGAAAATTTTCAGTTAACATAGGTGTGTGTTGCTCATTCAATTTGGGCAGCAATCATAGTGAAGGTGAGCTTAATTATATGTGATTTATGTGGATTTAAAAGCATTTATTTGACTTGGTGTTGCTAGGTTTTCAGAGTTAATTTTTATTATGCTTAAATTACTGTTTACAAGATTCATTGTTTGGCTATGTCTGATTTCATATTTTTCGTGGTAAGTTTTATAAGCAAGTTATTTCTAACTGATGGTGCATGTTTAGGCATTTGCTGTGATTGCATCTTCATCACTACAGTTGAATCTCTCTTGTGTCCTGGAGCAAATATTCTCAGAGTTAACCACTTTCTTGCGGAAGGTATGCTGGAAGATGTGACAATGACAACTGATTAACACATATATAGCAACATTCATTCCTTAAATTGTATGAATGAAATCGAGAATTCAGTGTTTAACTTCCCTGCCTCAGATTTAAATTGTTTTCTGGTTTTAGTTGGTACCTTGTAATTTTGTTTTTGCCACTCTTAGTTAGGAACAATTGGCCAGTTTTATTCCATTGATCTGTGATTTGTTTCTTGTCATAAACAGGCTAACCGTCCTCTAAGACAGGCAACCTTAGGAACGCTAAATGCATTGGTTGTTACATATGGCGAACAAATTAGTTCATCTGCGTATGGAGTTATCATCTCTGAGTTTTCTGCTCTTATAAGGTTGTCTAGTGTTATTGTATGCTCTTTCCTCCTGTTCTCTTTCCATGCTTCTCAATACCAATCTCTTTTGTTTTGGATGTTTTAGTGACTCAGATTTACATATGACTGCATTAGCATTGGAGCTTTGTTGTACCTTGATGTCGGATAAAAGATCAAGTAGAACTGTTGGCATTACAATTGGACAAAAAGTTCTCCCACAAGCACTTGTGGTAGTCAGAAGTTCTTTGCTTCAGGGGCAAGCACTCCAAGTAGGGCAATGTAGTTAATATGATAATGAGTTGTATTCTTATCACTTGGAATTTCCGACTAACTTATTTTTCAGGCGTTGCAAAGATTTTTTGCTGCCTTGGTTCAATCTGCGAATACCAGTTTCGAGTCATTGCTAGATTCACTGTTATCTAGCGCCAAATCATCACCACAGTCTGGGGGTCTTGCCAAACAGGCTCTTCATTCTGTTGCCCAGTGTGTGGCTGTACTTTGCCTTGCTGCAGGGGATGCCAAATGTGCTTCTACAGTTGATATGCTCAAGAAAATCCTTGAAAACAATAGTGGCTCAAATTCGGTTAGGACTCTTTTGAGGTTTAGCTATATTTATCTGTCAAGTGCGTATCTTTTAAATATGAACTTAGTGCTTTGGTAAGAAATTTAAATTACTACTTGATGCTTGGTCATGGCCCCATAGACATTGGCTTGATGATATTTTTTGGTCTGTACTGTCTGGCTACGAAAAATGCTATGAAAAATCTTGCAGACAAACACTTCTTTTTTAATTTTGACTTGTTTTAAATTTTTGTATGTTCTAAATAAAAGCTCAGTAATGGTCTTGGTAGAACGTCAACTATAGAAGTGAACTGGAGCCCAAGTGTCTAAAGTTTCACTCTTTTAGTAGTGGTTTTCATTATGATTCAAAACTCAAGAATAACAAGCGGCACCACACATTTAGATTTGTCAATGATGTTGTAGGTCTTTCCTGCTTACTTACCCATACTAAGTGTAGAGCTGCACAGTATCAATGACTAGTACCTTTGAATTATTGTACATTTATTCTCAATGTAGTTGCCAACTATCATGTTTATATCGATGATGACACTAAATACTTGTCTTTCACATCAGTTCTGATTTCTGGATGCTAGTTTTTGTTCTTATTCCTAGCCTGCTGCAGCTAGTTTGGGGTTTAAGGTTTTGTTGTTGTTGTTTTTGTATAGTTCTTGTTCTTATTCCTGTCATTTTCTAGGCCAAACAACATCTGGCCTTATTATGCCTTGGTGAAATTGGAAGGAGAAAAGATCTCAGTATGCATGCACATATAGAGAATATTGTCATCGAGTCCTTCCAGTCTCCTTTTGAAGAGATAAAATCTGCAGCCTCATATGCTCTTGGGAATATAGCAGTGGGAAATCTGTCGAAGTATTTACCATTTATTCTGGATCAAATTGATAACCAACAGAAGAAACAGTATCTCCTGCTTCATTCCTTGAAGGAGGTCAGGATCTCTGTTCTCATGGTGTATTTATCCCTTTGCCCCTAAGCTATCAATCTTCACATATCTATAATCTATTATAGGTTATAGCTAGGCAATCAACAGATAGATCTAGACAGAGTGAACTTCAAGATTCAAATGTTGAGAAGATACTTAGACTGCTCTTTAACCATTGTGAAAGTGAGGAAGAAGGAGTTCGCAATGTTGTGGCTGAATGTCTGGGCAAAATTGCACTTATTGAGCCTCAAAAACTTGTTCCGGAGTTGAAGGTAGCATCACATTTGATCATTTTTTTATCGGTACATCACATTTTATTCTTAAGATACACTTTCCTTCCAAATTTCATACAAGTAACATTGTTTATTTGATTGTATTCAGCTGCTTCTTTCATTTCCTCACATGAGTGTCTTTGAAACTGCCACTTGTTTTGCCTAGGTGCGAACAACAAGCCCTACTTCATTTACAAGAGCAACTGTAGTCATTGCAGTGAGGTATTCATTCGTCGAGCGACCAGAGAGCATAGATGAAATTATATATCCGGAGCTCTCCTCATTCTTGATGTTAATCAAAGATGCCGATCGAGTAAGCAATTCCAACCATTGGTGTACTTGTTGAAGATGTTATATATGTTGCTAGTGCTAAATGCTAATTTGATGTTGCAACTTGAGGGCAGCATGTCAGGCGCGCAGCAGTTCTTGCTTTGAGTACTGCAGCTCATAACAAGCCAAACCTTATTAAGAACCTTCTTCCTGAACTTTTGCCTCTTCTGTATGATCTGATAATCATCAAGGTTAGATGGCTCTTCACTCTTGCATTCGTAATGATCATGTGCTTAGTTCTCACCTTTATCTGGTCTACATTTTCCTGTCTTAGTGCATAAGGCTACCATTTTCCTGTCATATTGGAATATGATGGTTTAGATGATATATATCAATGCCTAATAAAGTGACTATCATCTGTAAAAATGTTGTTTTGGACTTTTATCCAAACAAAGCCTTAAGTCTTGCATATTGTATTCATTTCCAAGTGTTGTCTGTGCTCACAGTCTTTTATGTTGCAGAAAGAATTAATACGGATTGTGGATCTTGGTCCCTTTAAGCATACAGTGGATGACGGCCTCGAGCTTAGGAAAGCTGCTTTTGAATGTGTAGACACATTGCTGGACAGTTGTCTTGATCAGATGAATCCCTCTGCTTTTATTATTCCGTATCTATTATCTGGTTTGAGTGGTGAGTACTAATTCATTGGAATTATTACCTTTTTATTTGTTTGACATTATATATTGACGATTCTTGTTAATCAATAGAGACTGGCTAATCCTTTTTAATTTCTGTTTAATAGTTTTATTGATAACCAGAAATAACTTACACAATTTCCAGCCAAAGACACTTTAATCTCTAATAAGTATTCAGCTATAACATTTGAATGTCTATTTGGACTTCCAATTTTTTGAAATCTTTCCTTTCCTTTGTGAAACATCTGCCCTTTTGGCTTGCATTGTACGTCTAGTTCTTTTTATTAGGTATTTTGATGCTTGTGGTTTATGTCTTGCTTATGTTGCCTAAACAGTAAAAATAGTTACTTCTGTAGAAAATATATTCCAACTTTTTTCTACATTTGTCATAATGCAACTTTTCTACAGTCCGGATGATGTATCAACAGGAGATAATATCTTAGTCCATTTTATTATACTTTGGTCAT
Organism: Triglochin maritima; assembly: GCA_963682175.1. Classification (NCBI taxonomy): domain Eukaryota; kingdom Viridiplantae; phylum Streptophyta; class Magnoliopsida; order Alismatales; family Juncaginaceae; genus Triglochin; species Triglochin maritima. Next base: position 1,643,154 of record OY821781.1, read on the forward strand.
TATGTTGTAAAGATGCTATATAGATATCCAAGTCGAATGATAGGGTATTTTCATCCTTCAGTTTTTAATATTTTCCCTATTCAGATCATTATGACGTAAAGATGCCTTGTCATCTTATCCTCTCAAAACTTGCTGAGAAGTGTCCTTCAGCTGTCCTTTCAGGTTTGCAGTATCAACTGTATTTGTTCTTTTGCCTATTTTTATTATTATAAGTTGGATGGTTTTATCTAAATTATATTCTTATTCGCAGTCTTGGATTCCTTGATGGACCCACTCGAGAAAACTATAAATCATAAAACAAAGCCTGATGCGGTGAAGCAAGAAGTAGATCGTAACGAAGACATGATTCGTAGTGCTCTTAGAGCGATCGCTTCTCTGAGCCGAATAAGGTTTGATTTGTGATGTTACCACTGTAGATGACTATGATAGCTACCGTGTTGTTTGCGTTGTTGAGATTATGAGATAGGTTTTACCAATAATATTAGTTTCTCAAGGGCTCTTTATGTTAGCTTTACAGCCCTGGGTGCCTTGGATAAAAGTCAATTAGTGTGGTGTCAAAGTATATTTTCAGAATGATATTGCCATTCCCGACAAAAAGATAAGCCTTTTCAATTGTTTTGAGCCTGTGCTTCTTCGGTGGATGTATAAAGTTTCCTCCAATTGTTACCAAATTATATGAAGGTAGATAGATGTCGTACAACAATGACAAAAAAAGTCATACATTAGATGTCATACATCGGTGCATACAAGATCATCCAGTCCATGGTGACTTTAATCATAAAACTCCTTTTTTCATATGCTCATCGTTGGGTATGATATCCTTGTTTTGAATGTCTAAACCCAACTTGTGTTTTGACTGTCAGACTGGTATGACTGTTTATTATGATGGTTCAACATCTTTCCCTTTCTTTATTTTAAAATCGTAACCGTTGTACCTTTTGCTCATTTTTTGCAGTGGTAGTGATTATGTTTCCAGATTCAAAGATCTGATGCACAGGATAAGAGGCTCTCCTCAGCTTTCTGAGAAATATAATGCGGTATCGTCTGATGATTGGTGAGTCGTGATCATAGAAAATGACATCATGATTATGAAATGCTGTCCACACTTCCACCTTTTCCCCTATATTATAGAATGAACCCTTATAGGCGGACGTGTTTTTTAAACATGGTGTTTGTCCTTTTTATATAGGGAGGTTATTTTTAAATACGGGGTATTTCATCATTTGCAGTGTATTTTCATTACTTTTGGGGGTATTTTTTTATACTTACGGTCGACCATTTTTAAATAGGAAGGTTGTCCTTTTTACGGACGTCAATGACGCCCACGTCCACTTAACACTTTCCTTATAGAATCCACTGTGAGCATAGTGCAAGTTAGCACAACCAATCCAAAGCCACCAGGCAGTACCGTTCACGTGAGGCATGTTTAAACGCTACAATCAAGTATTTTCTGGCCAACTTAATATGTTGCCCTAATGTGCAGTTGGTGTGCCCCATTCTTTTAAAATGAACATGGTCTATATGTGTAGTGGTCAGTTATAGATTTGCACCTGAGGACATGAAGTTCCTGTAGACATTTAAGTGTTAACTGACACCTTTTTCCAAAATGACTCAGGAAGACACCTTATTGCTTTTGAACGTCTAAGTTGAATTCCAATTTCATGAGAGGTTGCTGACCTTTTTAGTCTGGAATTGCAATCAGTGATGTATTTATACTATCTTTTTGCGCTTGTGTGCCTTTTATTATGCTAAAATATGCTATTAATTTGCAGATGAAATCTATCTAAAAGATACCATAGTAAACAGTCCGATCGGGGCGTCCATTGCGATTGCAACCTTGAGGCTTGGCTTGAGCTTGTGATGTTAATCCCGGCAACTTTATTTATGTGTTCATTTTTCCAGAGGGTTGTGGTTGGAGTTATTTCTGAGCAGTTCACAATCATTTTGTATCTGTAATTAATTGTGTCATGTAAATCAGTTACATTTTGCTTCATCCCCAACAGGAGAAGCAACTTGAAGCATTTTGCAGGCGGAATTTACAAAAGTGTAGTACTTCACATCCACAAGCTTTCTTGATTTAGCGTCAGTGAGAAGTTATTCAAGTACAAATTTTGAAGGCATGAAAGTTAAGTTGAAAAAATTCGAAACTTTTCTCATAAACCGGTCAACTTCATTTATTAAAAAGTATACCTGATTATACCCGCATCGTCCAGAGAAAATTGCTTGGGTCTCCAAAAGGTTTAGTGTTCGAGTCCATTGCTTTTTGGGACAAATCACATTAGGGGGATGCTTCTGAATGCATTGGAAAACAAATCATAATGTACAAAGCAAACCTGGTAATTGGATTGTGTCGTTCTTTTGCAGCAGACAATCGAAAATGGGTTGGTAATAATCAAACAATGACATATTAACGTTTTTATCTTAAACAATTTATTCGAAGTGAAATTAGACGAAAATATATCTTCAGACCATAAATAACAACTTTCGAGGTACCTTTGGCGTCCTGCTTCATCTTTCTGCCATATCAGTTCATCTCACTCACTCAAAAAATCTCTTAACTACGCCCATACTACCATCACCCACTTTATATTTTTTTCTTCCACGTCATTTCTTAATTAAATAATTTTAATTCTTGCATAACATTTAAAAAATTATATTTTATATAATTCTAATTACTTTAACTCGAAAATAATTAACTTTTACTATTAAATTGTGAAATTATTATTAAATATTACGAAACCACGTTACATATACTGAAATCGGAAATATAACATTCAAAGTTAAGAAACGACAATACATATTACATAAACTGGACTTCGTAGCGTCGCCATATATGCTCGATGAAATCGTCTTTCAAATCCAAATGTTGATTCTTGTCACGCACCCGATTTTGATTGGCAAAAAAACTCATGAATATCCGTTATATGATCGGTCGAATATGGTATTTCCTCAGCTGAAGTTCCAAGTCGATCTTCCATAAATTCTCAAATATCTCCAAAATTGGCATAAGAGTCGCGTTCGTCCTCCACAATAATGTTATGCATGATGATGCAAGTTGTCATTATTTTGGATAGTACGTCCTTACTCCAGGCAAGAGCCAAATTTTTGATGATCGCCCACCTCAATTGCAACACTCCGAAAACACGTTCTACATATTTACGCGTTACCTCCTGCACTTCAGCAAACAACTTGTGCTTCGGGGGTCGAGGGTGAAGGGTGGATTGGATGAAGACAACCCACTGTGGATAAATATCATCAGTAGGATAGTATCACATATCATATTGAACACTATTTACCTCATGATTTATATGTGGAGCTCGACCTTCTAGTATGTCGTCGAAAATCAGAGATTGTTGCAGAACGTTCAAGTCATTGGTCGAACCTGGTATTCCGAATAAGGAAATGACAGATCCATAAGTCGCACGATGTCACCGCCTCAAGGATCAGAGTTGCTCTCCCAGAACACTCTTGATGTTGTCCATTCCAAGCAGTTGGACAGTTTTTCCAAACCCAATGCATACAATCGTTACTCCCCGTCATACTTGGGAACCCACGTTTCTCACCAACGTAAAGTAGACGTGTCAAGTCATTTACAGTTGGTCTGCGTAAATACTCACGGCCGAAGATGTTAATAACACCTTCGCAGAATTTGAGGAAAATATTTCTGGATGTTACTGCACTCATTCGTAAGTACTCATTGAACCTATAGCTGTCACACCATAGGCTAGCATTCGCATTGCTGCCGTTATCTTTTGTATTCCGGAAATGCTCATTCTACCAGTTGTATCCGGTGTTCGTTTGGAAGAGGACATCAGATGTTTCAACGACATTGTGAATGCGCAGAAAAACATGCTTTCGCATCCGAAATCTTCTCTTGAAAAGAGAATCAAAATACACAGGGTTGTCAGAGAAATCGTCCGTAAGGCATCTGTAACCAAGTTCACGATCTCTATCTGGGTTCGTCGTTCTCTTTCGATGATGCCTAGGACGTGTACTCTGTTCGTACACAACCAAGCGGCCAAATCAATAGCATTGTTCATCAGATCGAATGTCTCATTGCAGTTGTCATCGTCGGATTGAGCGAGGTTTGAACTATTATCCAACATTTAGATAAGAAGCTAATAAGAGTGAAGAATTTAAGAAGATGTGAGGAGTTAATTAGATAGGTAGATGTATTTATAGTTGGGAGTAGATAGAGGTATTCGTTGCACAGTACACGCGTGAATGCACAGTGCAAGCGTGACTACATAGTGCACGCGTGATTGAATAGTAGAAGCGTAATTACACAATGTACGTGTGATTAAACAGTGATCCCACAATTATCAAAATATATCACCTCACATTAATAAAAAATACCCAATACATTATCAATTACTTCTAATAACAAATGCTCCACTAAAATATATTAAAAAAAGACCAATGGGGGGCCAACACGTGCCCTACCCGAGGGCGCCCCAGATGTCCAATCGGGATGCCCCCCGCTCGAACAGACGCTCAGGTGGGCACCCCGGGCGGCCGCCCAACCCGTTAACGCCCTCAACGGGTGGGCGCGCCCAACCCGTTAACGATGCTCTAAAGATGTAAACATGTCGGTTTGGTCTGAACATTCAACTAGCTTGTATAAACCACGACTTTTCATGTTAATCATTTTATTTTCTAGGAAATAAATTATCATAATTAAATCATCCTTTACAAATATTTTTTGGAAAAAAATTCGAAATAATTTTTTTCTTCCAAATTAGACATGTTTCGGAAATATTTTTCAAATTAGACATGCTGCCACCACGTCGCCACACGTGTACACAAAACTTGTTTTTTAGTATATACAAAATCGACGTTTACGACATTTGAGTTATGTACCAGTATATTTAGCTATAGAACTCGACATATGGATTATAGAGTTCTAACACTTCGAAAATTTTACGCACACCAGTAGGGTATAATGCCAGTTTGAAATCCCAAATGAAGTCAACATTGACACCGTTGTGTTAATTTTTATAGAACTCAACAATGTGGTTGCCAAGTTTTTTTTGGGTAGAATTCAGTGGTAGAGCGTTGGAGGCCGAGACACATTCCTTCCAGCTACGACATAGTGATATGACATGTACCCTACGTGACATCACTGTTATTAGCGAGTGGATGGTTTGTCCATTTGCGAGTCTTAGGGGTATGTCTGGTCTGAGGTTTGCAATGATTTATTGGATGATTGTTCGAAAGACATAAGCGGCAAGGGTAGTGTAACATTGGGCAGGTTGCAGTATCGGTTTGAGATGCTGCCAGAAGATGTTAATGACATCACTGTTATACAGCACATCAGAGCTTACATCATATTTCAGCTTGGATACAATATTTTGGTAGATAAGAGTGTCACGTAGGGTTGTAAATGGGTTGGTGAAAGCAATGTGTTCTAAAAGTTTTACTTTTATATGTCAATTATTATGAATTGGATGTGCAAATATTTTTGTTCCTTGATTATGATATTCGTCTTTTAGAAGTGTTAAGGAAGAGACGTTTGATCATTAACCGTAGAGCTCTAAAAGATAATGATTTACATAAATCAAAAGTTATTGACAATCATAGTAATTAACATGGAACATTAATCATTGAGATAAGATTGCCGTGTTGGTCATCGATTGTTGTAGCTCTACAAATAATTGACTACACGAGTAAATAAAAGAGGAAAAAATTACTTTTATATATTGAATAAACCTAACAACTAAAGCATTATGGAATTGCGTTTCGTATCATTAATGTTTTATTGTGTCTTGGATCCTAAGATATGAGACTTATATCTTTTCACTCAAGAAGTGTTTAATTTGATTATTGTCAAAATCTATCAATGAGTATAGTGATAAATGCAATAGTTGGTTGAACATAACTTGTGCTGAAAAAGATAGCTAGTCAAACGATTACCGTTGCCCTTTTTTATTGAATGATGATATTAGTAGGTCCCTTGATAAATCAAAATTATAACGTACACAATGTAACTTGAGTGAAGTTACATAGTTATAATTAGCTTAAAGAGATCGAGAAATGAATATATTACAAATGTGACACATTTCTACTTTGTATATATTCTTAATATCATGAGGCAAAGGACGGACACAAGTTGTGCACTAGATGGATCATGTTTAGTTCGAGTGGAACAAAGACATCTATGCTAATTGGGTAACTATAATGTGTAGCTAGATACTACTTATAGTTTGAGATATTAAGTGTTTAATATCGCTGTCAATTTAGCTTAGATCATCCTATAGGTCACACCACAAAACTGGGAAACAAGAAGCTTGATTTTGAGTTCATATGATGTGTCAGATTTCATGTGAAAAATGGACAAATGTGGTGAATGAATAAAATCAATATGTCATGAGAATTGACATAATTAGAATCATAATAAATTCATATGAGATGTATATATTATGAGGTGGAATGATTTAATATTACATAGGATAATATATTACATAAGATATGAATTTGCTAAAAACCCCAAAAGATCAAATTTTGTTGGAAATAAACTCAAAATTTAACAAAAGTATAATCGGTGTCAAACCTGGTAAACCGTTTAGGGTTCGGTCGACTGAGGTGTCTTCGGAACGGTCCGCCGAACGGGGAACGGGTAAACACAGTTGGTTGACCGAAATTGTCGGAGTGCCTGAACAATTGGGTTCGGTCAACCGAGCGTGAACGATCAACCGAGAGAAAATATCCAGGAGATATCTTGGGATATTTTTGGTAGACCGAATGTGACACGGTCGTACAATGAAGATTCACCAGGAGAAATTTTGGTGGATCAACGGTCGACTGGAGCAAGACGCGAATCGTCTGAATTTTTCCAGAGAATTTTTCTCATGCATATTCGGTCGACCGTCTATCTCACGATCTACCGAACATGTGTTAAAATCGAATAATTCGGTTAACCGAGAAGAATTCTCAGTCAACTGAACAATACGATTTTTGCCTGAATTGTTAAGAGAATAATTAAATCATGGGTTGGATTAATTCCAGATTTAATCGAACATTTTTAGGATGCTTATGTGGCAATTGGAGATTAATTTTAGAAGAGAATAAGCAAGATATCATGACTAAAGAATAATTCTTGATAAAGATGTTTTGTGAGCCTATAAAAATGACCCATCATTCTACTTGTTTATGTTAATGCAAAAATTCTTTCTCTCATTAATCTCTTCCTTAATCACCACGAAAATCTCTTAATAGTTTTAAGTTTTGGGGATAGAAATCTCAGGAGCTTAAAAAAAGGTTATTAGTTAGATTCTAAACTTAATTAGAGATTGATTGACTAGCTCATTTCTCTCTAATCTTGTTTAGAGTTTGGTGAACACTTGGAGGCGAATCGGCGGGCGATTCGACGAGCAACAGAATTTCGGATCTTCTGAAAGGTTTTAGAGAACCTTTGGGTATGATCATCTATCTTTTGTTTATTTTAATATGTTTAGGAATGCATGATATTAGAATAAACAAAATACATGTACGTAAAATCAATGAAAATATGAAATCGATCTTGTATGTTTGTATTTTTTTAAATATATATACATAGGGACACAAAATCCTATAGTCCGGTCGGGTGAATTGTTTTTAATCGCTACCCAACCCGGGTAAATAGGTTATCCGGTAAACGGGTTACGCGGGCGGGGCGGGTGAATTGTTTTTATATGTTTTTTTCTTTTTCTGCATAACACCGTAAATTAAAAACATGACACATTAGCACCTTAAAAATGTGACTCATGTGATGAATACCATAAAATTATAAATAACTTCAACTTTATAACACTATTAGTAAATTAGGGATTAGAGAATAATGATATGTATATGATATATAAGTGTATATATATATTTATTATTTAATTTATTAAATTCTTATGCGGGTAATCGGGTAAACGTGGTGGGTAGAAAATACAACCGCTACCCGGCCCGTTTATTAGTCGGGTAGGCGGGTATTCGGGTTGGCGGGTGGCAGGTTGGATTTTTTACACCGTTACTCGACTTAGGCGGGTCGGGACAGGTTTTACCTGCCCCATTTACAACCCCTAGTGCCACGATGATACACCTCAAATATTTGCCGTAGTTGAGATATCTTGCAACACCATCAAAGTATAGTTGGGGTAGTGGTGGTCTATCACATTTATAACGGTCTGGATGAGGCTTCCTTGATATCGACCATACACCTATGTGGTTTTCTGACTTTTCTACAACTCTATTATTGACAACATTTACATATAGGAACACCGACGAAGACCAAACCATTGGTGTATCCGGGTCATGAGGAGGCACCAGTGGGAGTGTGTTGGAGAAGACCACGAATCTTTAGGAGCAACATTAAGACTTCACATTGGATTTATACAGAAATTAGATGGACACACATGAGATTGATTAAGTGACGTGAGACCTAAACACACATCTGGATCTACAACAATTGCCACAATTGTGTACAGAAGGTTCGGAAATATGGATTAACCGAACAAGACTTATCAATTTTGGGAGGTGATAATGCATTGTTTAGACTGGTAATGCAACGGTTTGGTTTTCTCCAGTACATTCCAGAGCCGATTGAGAGACACTTAATGAAGTCAGCTCAGGGCAGGACAAATGTCAATTAGGCGGTGGAAAATGCATGTTTTATTCACCATTGGTCACATAGAAGGTACCAGTCCAGAAGACATCCGCCGATTATATATAGAATGATAGTGGAACATCACAGTACAATGGATTGTACAAAATACTGTGGTTTTTCAATCGACGACGTACCGACCATGGGCGAGGAAATAAACGAGAAATGATATGACTTTAATTTCCGCTTTGCAATTGCAATTTTAATACTTGTGTTTGATATTTTACTAATGCATCTTTTGCTACAAGTCCATCAAGTTTACGAGTTCCACGAAGAACTCCACAAAATACACGGAGTGATTAAGGACCATAAAGAATGCTTCACAATCACTGCGAAGCTTAAGGATAAGATAAATGCCTTCCTGAAATGTTTTGGTGCCCACGATCCTATGTAATGATTAAGTCAAGATCGGGTGGAGGAGGAAGAAGAAGATGTTGATAATATTGTTCGAGCTACTGCAGAAGGTGGAGATTGGGGTCTTACTCAAGAAACGTGAGAAATTGCATATGTCGGACGAGGTGGTGACCACGACCGTGGTATAGGACGTGCTCATGCACATCCTAAGAATGAGAAGAGGTTGATGGACGACTTATGATATATATGTGAGTATACAAATATTTGGTTGTATTAAATTTTTTTCTTGTTATTTCAAATACGAAACGATATTACTATATTAGTATCAGTTTGGTTTATGGTTTCAAAATGTTTGACTTGTTGTTTTTGTTGATGTTATTTTGGTTTTATTGCGGTTGTTTGTGTTTACGTATGTCTTTGCAATGATACTTAACAGGAAATGACTTATCACTGAATGAATGATCAGAATTCCAAACGTGTCTAAACTAAACTCGACACTTTGGTTGCCAAGTTCTATAAAACTGAAGTCGACACTTAGATTGCTGAGTTGTTTCAAAATGAGCTCGACAATTTGGTTGCCGAGTTGTTTATAAAAACAAACTCGACGGTGCTAGTGTCGAGTTGATTTGACACTTAAACTGACATCACACTCTACTGGTTATGCGAAAAATTGTTTAAGTGTTAGAACTCAATAATGCAGATGTCATGTTTTGTAAAGAAATCTACTAGTACAAAACTCGACGTCGTAAACGTAAAGTTTTGTAAAAAAAAATTGATTTTCAGATGTTGAGTTTTGTATACACTAAAAAATAAGACTCACCACCACCACGTGTACAGTAAATCTAGTTTAGAAATAGTTTTATTTCAAAAGAAAATTCATTTTGAAAAAAAAAATCTAAATCACCCATGTAAACTATTAAACGCGCGACTCATCCTACCCGTCCAACAATCCCCAAACCACAGCCCTATAAATACCCCAATTCCCAAACACCCGTCAATTTCCCGTCACCACAGAAACCTGAACCCCCCCTTTTCGTTCCCCTCCCGAAACTCGATCTTCCGAAATCGAACACCACAATGCAAGGAGGCGAGGATCTGAGCATCGAAGAGCTCGCTTCCAATCTCTCCACCTACAGGGAGCAGCTCGAGCAGGTCCCCCCAAATCTCCTCCTCTAGGGTTTCGTTTGAGTCGTCCGACGGTTGGAGGTTTCTAGGGTTTAGGAGCTTTCTCGTCTCGTTTCGTTCCAATTTCGGTGTTTCTATTCGTTTTGAGGCGCTGATGCTTATGCAAATTGGGGTTTTTTATTTTATATATTCGACTCGTGGTTTTTAAGCCCCTTTGGTTTAAAAGATGTGCATTTTGTGTGGTTCATGAGAATATGAGTTTTGGTTGGAATTGCGATGGTGGTTTTCTTGTCTTTTTTGTTCCTATTGTGGGATTTTGGTCTTTTGCGGGGTTTGAGGCTAATTCTTGAAAATTGGATTCTTTGTGGTTTACTTTGATTCCACAAGTGGTTTTTAAACTCATTTGGTGTAAAAGAGGTGCCTTTTGTGTGGTTTATGAATTTTGGTTGAAATCGTGACTGTGGTTCTCGTCTTTTTTCTTTCTTTTTTGTTCCAATTGCGGGATTTCAGTTGTTAGCGGGTTTTGAGGCGCTGGTTCTTGTGAAAATTGGATTCTTTGTGAGTTTTGATTCCACTTGTGATTTTGAAGCTCTTTCTGTTGTAAAAGTTGGTCCTTTGATCGTTTTGTAATACAAAGATGTGCCTTTTGTTTGGTTCATGTTAGTGGGATTAGTTTTGGTTGAAATTGTGATGTTAGTTTTCTGGGGTTCAGATTTTTTGTGTATGACTTGTTTCGTTCCAATTGTGGGTTTTTGCGAGTTTTAAGTTGCTATTTCTTACTGACCAAAAAGAAAAAAGTGCCAATTCATGTGAAAATTGGGTTCTTTGTGGTATTTAAGCTATTTTTTCGTATAAATTGGTTTCAGTTTTCCTTGCTGGTTGTGGGTTTTTCTGGTTTAGTTTTTGAGCTTCTGTTTGTTTAAAAAGTTGGTAATGCGAGTTATTTTTCTTAAAAGATGTGGCTTTGTGGGGTTTACGTTATTGGGATTAGTTTTGGTTGAAATTTTGATTGTGGTTTTGTTTGTTTGTTGGAGAATTAGGTGAGGAAGTTGCTTGTGGATGAACCTGGAAACTCTGAGTATGTCGACATGGAAAAAGAGCTTGAAGAGGTGAGGAATTGAGCATGTGGTCTCTGTAGTTTGCGATTGATGATATACCTGTTGTGGATATCATCCTTTTTTCTTCTATTGAATCATTACAGTTTCACCATGAAAATTTGGAACCCAAGAGTAAGATTTATTCCCAGGCAAAAGTGTTATGTGTTGTACCAGGATTGTATTATATCGTTTATTAAGTAAAGCAGAACCATGGCAGTTGATGAATCTCATAATTTGTCATGTTAGTTGTTGAAGCTTCAGAGCCTAGGATTCCTTTGGTTTTAGTTTCCTTTTCTTTTGTTTCAAGGGGCTATCTTTCTTGTTCGAGTAGGGCACATCGCTAGCTTGCAACTTGCGAATGGTGGAGGAGTCTTTGCTCAAATTTTTGATAAGATAACATTGTATAAGAAAAGGTGAGATGGTGCTTCTTACAGCATAGCTCTTACACACAGAGCTGTATGGGGTTGAAATGAAATTAAAGAAAGAACGAAAAGATATGTGAACATTGCATGTGAAGTTGTCCATCACCCTTTATCTTGGTTACTTTGCAGGTGCTATATGTCGTGATGGCTGACTTCCCATCTCCTGATTTCCGATGCTTACGCTGAGATTCTACGTTTGACATTCAAATCTGTGGCTTGATTTTTTCGAAGGACATTAACTTTTCCTTTTCCGGTTTATGTAATGAATGTTTTGTCCTGCAGGTTATCACATTGACAGAGGAACTGTGGTCAGCTGCAAAGCAGACACAACTGTCTGGTTTTCCTACTGAATCTGATGCTGGTATATCTCGCAATCAGCATGCAACTGGAACCTCCCAAATGGAAATGGTCAGTGACCTTAGGATATAATTTTATGCATGTTCATGAATGTGTAAGTAAAACACTTCACCAAATAATATGGTATTGAAATTTAGATACTTAAATGATCTATAATCATATCATATGGTAACTTTAGTATTTATTTATAGTTTTATACTACTATACGACGATAGTTTGAAATGTTTGTTTTGTATTTTGTGTGTACAAAACGGAGTTAGAATGTTATAAAGGGATGGAAATTAGTTTCTGTATAGTTAGAACTGAAGAACAATACAACTGAAGAAATCAACACATATTCCAACTTCAGTATAAATTAAACTTCAACTATTTTTCTTGTTGGCACTTAAAGCTTAAAACCCTTAACAATGCTGCTGTCTTTCAATAAATTTGTTCACAATGATTAACATTGGGATGAATATTATTTTTTCTGAAACTGAGAAGTGATGGTTCAGTTCCCTCTTCTAAAAATGTTGATATAGAAGAAATGAATAACCAATCTCTTCGATGAACAGTAGATTGACCTTATTTCTTTCTTAAATTAAACATCTCCGAAAATGATCAACTTCATAGGCTGCATGCAATGCAAATAAAAATGCAATTTTCTTTGTTGAAATAGTGATGATATTGGTGTGATCTTACGTTGTAAGGTATCATGACCTTTGACCTTTGGCATTCCCTATTTACCTCATTATGTTGTAAATATCATTTTAGTTTTTCTGTGCAACTTATTGTAATCTTCAAATCTCGATGATTGGATACTCTGACCTGTTTTCTCTTGCCATCCTTGTGCTTTCAGGTGTCCGTTCCCTTAGACTTTCACAGGTTCCCTGTTGGAATAAAAGTTCAAGCTGTTTATAGTGAAGATGGGGAGTGGTAATTTATCTTCAATGTTTTTTCTTCCCGAAGTTGATCCTATATGGTTTTTTATTTCTTTCATGTTTTTTCTCCCCCCGCTGATGTTTGGTTTGAATAATTTTGAGGTACAATGCAACAATTGAAGCCCTTACCTCTAATGGGTACTATGTTTCGTATGATGGATGGGGTAACAAGGAAGAGGTATGCTGTTTGAACTTGTTTTCGGACTTAGAGTATTTTCTATGTTCGTTTTTTGGCTTAAAAATAATTTTTGAAATTTGAACTGAAATGTTTTTATAATTTTTAACTTTAGGGTGTGTTTGTTAACACACATTGCACTGACAATTCTTGTGAAACCACTTTTTCTCACTCTGACATCCAAAGTTCGTTCTAAACAAATAAAAGATATTCTGGATTCTTAAAAAAACACAATTCCCAATGCAATGTTTTGTATTGGATTGTGGAAGCAACAAATGTGAGCTTCTTGGTTTCTAATATTGTGTTTACATTTTTGTCCTTGCTGAAATCCAGAATTTACAATAATTTTTCTCTTCTTCCATCAGTCGCAACACCTACCACCATTTCCCACCTCTCAACACCCATTGTTGTCCAGCACTACAAATATATTAACCTCCACTGAGGATTTAAAGGGGTCATGAGTGCGTTCACCCTACAAAACATGTCTGAGATCCAAGTTTGAGATCTTTAAGACATGGTTTTGGAAATGAGTTGTGATTGTAGGTGGAAATTAGTAAAAGATGAGAAGAAATGACAGAAAATCCCATTTTGGATGGAGTTGGAGTTTGGATTCGGGGACTTAGAGTGAAAATGTTTTTGATCTTCTGGATGAGATTGAAGTTTGGATTTGGGAATTTGGAGTAACAAATGTGGATTTGGGTTTAGGCTGTGGAAGAGAAAATTAAGGGGCAAAACAGTCTTTTGCTTAAAATCAATAATAACACCCAAACATGATGAGTTTGTCCTTTGAAAAGCTGTTAGAATCAATTTTCTTACCAAAAACTAGATTCCCAAGAAACTAATAACCATGTTGGTGCATCCAAAGGCAGCCTTAGTGTTAGATTTTACAGTCAATGATTAAGAACGTAAGATAATTTTTCCCCCTCCAAGAAGGTTTAAATAGATAGGTGATTAAACCTGCCAATTTTATAATATAACAAATGGAAATGCATGTTCGTTTCTTTTTTTAAAAAACTGGGAGTAAAGATGCGTGCATGTGTGTTGTTTGTGGTTAAAATGTCAAGTCATATCCATAACTCTAGATACATGCACTCAGCAGTGTGGGTGGATGTATTCAGTTATTGTAATTTTTATTGTAACTGAAATGTCCTGATTTTTGCTTCGTTTGTTGTTCAACTTAATGGGTGACTACCAAATTTATCACCTGACTCTGCCTTTTTATTTAAAAAACCCTTAGAAGTTTCAGTCTTCAGTTTACTTCACCAGACCCAGTCATTGGTGATTTTTGCAATGCAATACCTTAGTATGCTTTCATATTTACTCAAATAATGAAGGAACTCTAATAGGAAAATGCTAATGTTTGTTAATTTTGCATCCTAGGTGGATCCTGACAATGTTAGGCCGATTGAGGATGAAGCTGTTGATACTTTAGGAGAAGCTGAAAAAGAAGCCGAAGCGACCAGACAAGCACTCAAGAGAAAAATAGCTCAAGCAGCTGAAGCTGAATTTCAATCACGTACTTTACCAGCAAAGCTCCGTATAGATCCTAATGACCCAGAGGATGTGGTGAGCTATATACTTCTAGCGAGAATTTTGTTATTTGTATTGCCACCATTTAACACTGTTAGTTCCATTTAGAACATTTTCACCAAGCAGTTTCAGCAAGAACCTTTTACATGTACTCATCCCTGTTTAGGCTTAGTCCTAAAGGGTTGAAGGCTGCCATATTTCTTTTGATTTCATGTTCACTCAATACCTGTGTCTTGGCTTCAGAAGGCCTAGTGGGTGCTTGTGTTGGCACCACTCGTCAGTAGTGATACCTTCTGATGGAATCAAGGATTTGCATTCTAATGAACCTATTTTGGAAAAATAAAAGCTAAGGGGAACTGACCTAGACGTTCTTGTTTCATTTGTTGCTTGAGCAGGTTTTCTGTATCAGGATGCATTTGTGTTAAATTTGGTGGATTGGTGCTCATTTAGTGGTTCACGTTACTTCTGGTGTTCTAATGGAGCACTTTATTTGTTTTTGTTTCTTTTTATTAAGTGTTGATTTCTCGTTTCTGGATCATTTCACAGAAAGCAGCTAAGCGTAAAAAGATACATGCTTTCAAGTCAAAGGTGCGGTTTGAACAACTTGAAAATACCCAGAACAAGCGACAGAATGCCTGGCAGCAGTTCCAGACAACAAAAGGAAAATCTAAAAAGGTTATTATTATACATTTTTTATCTCTCTACTGTGCAGTGTACACATGCAATAGTTATGAGTCATATGATATGGTGTATTTCACACATTTTCACACATCACCATGCTTCATTTTGAAGTGAAGCATTTAACACAGATAACTATGATGTTTGTGGAAATCTGTTATAAAGTTGTATTACATTTAGTTCTTGTTATTGTCTTGGCTCATCTACTAAAATAAACAAGTATGGCTGTTTCTTGATGCTGTAATTCCTAAAGCTTGTCGTAATTTTGGGATCTACAACCCAGCCTAAGAACCTATATGGGATTCAGAGGATGGAAGGTGTTTTTACTGTTTGTCATTTATGTGATCACTGCAAGCCTTTTATATTGGCTGCGAGGTTTCATAGTTGCTGCCGACTTTCATTTAGTGCTTTTTATAGTTTTCATCCCACGTGGCTTCGTCCAAAACCTAAGTCCAATTTTTTATGTTGTTAATAATATAAAAACACTTTGAATGTCTGCTATTTTTTTCTTTCAACATGTTGGTCCTTATTCTTGTCCCCCCCCCCCCCCCCCCCCCCCCCCCCCCGTCACAGTATGCATGCTTAGATGTGATCAACTTGATTGTTAGGCTTCTTTGCTATTGAAACTAGAGCTAGCATGTATTGATACATAGGTCCTAAGAGTTTGTTGGTTGTTCATGTGGTTTTTGATTTTTTAGGTCGTTTCTTGTTCTGCTCCTTAGTTTTAACTTTGGGTTGATAAAAAAGGATTGGAATAACTAATAGATTATTATGGAACTTAGGACTTTAATTATAAGTACAAGTTAGATGATAGTGATCCAAAGCGATCTGCAGTTCTGCACTGGTATGAGCTAGCTAGCTGTTCTCTGTAAATAGAGGGTACCAGTTACTGTTGTCTTGCTTTCGTTAACATTTTGATTTTGCATCTGTTGTGTATTACAGATCGGCTTCTTCTCTGGTCGAAAAAGGGAAAGCATCTTCAAGTCACCGGAAGACCCGACAGGCAAAGTTGGAGTAACTGGCAGCGGAAAGGGGTTGACCGACTTTCAAAAAAGAGAGAAACACTTGCACCTCAAGGGTGCTGCTGATATAGAAGAGTAGGAGTCTAAAATTACTACTTTGTAGGATTAACTTCTTTCTTTTTTTCTGGTTTCCTCCAGTTTTATGTATACTAGACGATCTTGTCCAATCATAAATTGTTTATGAATAGAATGGTGGTCATAACCATCAAGGGATAAGGGCTATAATCAGAGAGAGAATATTATGAATTATAATGTAATTGTTGGTAGGTTTCTTGATGAGTTTTACTTGCTATTAACATGTGTGTTATAAAAGCAGTGTGAATCTTGTGGCTCCCTCTGCATGATAAAACCAGTGATGTGCTGACATATTAACCCATCATAGACCTCTTGTGTTATAACATCAAAACAGGAAGGCGGCAGTCTTGTACACCTTCATGAAACTAGAACTACCATTCTTTTCAACATCATTGCAATATAGTACCATGTAGTATCTCCGAGATACATGAAATCAACTCAATGGACTAATGTATTTGATTTTGAAAGTCTCACCAGCACCACAATTAGTACAGAATTAGTTAGGACACTGTCCCTCCATGGCCTTCTCAACCTTTAATACAAGTGAGCCTATCTTGGGGGAAAAGAGAGTAATTTTTTACTTTTTTATACTTTTTGGCATGGCAGTGTATTGTCATAAGCATCCATGTGCTTTGAAGTACTGAACCTTCGATGCTCTTCTTCACTACTACATCCATCTGGATGAGTTGGAACTGGCATTGAGCTGTTAGAGTACCAATGAGACCAAAACAGATAGTTGAAGAAATTAAGAATGCTGAGTGCTGCCAATAACCAATAGAAAAGGTCCAATTTATCCATATTGAGGTCATTGTGGCCAAGCCAACCACCCTCTGATGTGGAAGCTGTGATCTTGTTAACAACAGACACCAACACTGAGCTCAAGTAGAATCCAAATGAGTAGGAGCAGTAAGTCATGGCTGTAAGAAATGACTGCATACCAACCAGTGTTTGGTTGTAGAATAGCTCAATCAGACCCACAGCTGTGAACATCTCCGACAACCCAAAAACCAGAAACTGCGGCGCAATCCAAAATATCGGTAGTTGCTCGTGAGAATTCATGGCCAACTCCCTCCTTTTCCTCTCCACCAATGCGGCCGCTACCATCGAAAATGTTGCAGTAAATAGGCCAACTCCTATGCGTTGGAGAGGTGAAATGCCAGAGGCTTTGGCAGTGAATTTTCTAGCTAGAGGAACAAATCCGGTTTCATAGACTGGTACTAGAGCTATGAGCATTATGTATGGTATTGCCTGGAGGGAGGCTGGAGGAATTTCGAAATCTCCGATGAGTCGCGTGTCCATGGACCTACCTTGCTGAACTGAGAAGGTCTGGAGTTGTGCTAGTATTGTGTTGAAAATTATGTTGCAAGCGAAAATCGGGATCACGGAAAGAATCGTCTTCACTTGCTCAACTTCAGACACTGTGCATAGTTTCCAAGAATTATCTGAACTATCTTCTGTTCTGATACAGGCCTTGTCCAAGAACCTGAATATCATCCCCCAAATATTTTCAAGCTTACATGAAATTTTCTTCGATATCGAATATCAATAGGTTTTATTCTTACTTGAATTTGTCGGTGCGATGAATTTGTTTCATGTTAGAAGAAGGGTCGTGGTGACGGTGAATGGCACTCGAGGGACAAGCATTACTTAGAACTCCATGAAGCATTTCTGGATTGGAGGGGCAGATCTGTTTTCTCTTTGTAATGGCAGCAACAAAAACCTGAAACACTTGAACCCTTTAATTCTCAGGTTCATAAATCACAACTTCTTTTGATCAATGCAAACTCAAAATCATATAATGCTACTAACTGTATAGAACTGAACATATTAATTAACTAGGAAACAATGCTACTAGTTAAGATCATATAATGGTTGGAATACGTGGGTTCATACGATTTGTACTAGTTATTGATCTGATGTGAGTCCTTGAATCAAAATCACTGGTCTAGTTGGTCGAACATATATATACTTTTTTCTTTGGAACATATACTTTGAAGACAAATCGTATGTACCCTTGCGATCGGCATGAAAATGCTGCCTTGTGGAGGTTTATTTCTGTAGAACACCATCCCACCAATCAAGCACACAAGTCCCATAACCATGACTCCTGCCGAGAGCCCGAATCCGACGTCCATCCCCGACCGGGTTTGGACCCAGACAAGGAGGGTGAGTGCAATCAGCTCCCCAACACAGAAGCTGAAGTAGGCAGAGTTGAAGTAAGTATGAAGTTTCTTGGATTGGTTTGGATCATTTCTGTTAAACTGGTCTGCACCATGTGAGATCATGTTTGGCTTCAAACAACCACTTCCTAATGCCACTAGATAGAGGGCAGCAAAGAATGTGACAGCTTTGAATCCTTTGGCTTCTACACACTGGTTTTGGTGCTCCTTCATGTTGCACTTTGGTGGCCTTAGTTGTGGTAAATGAGCTTGCACTGCTAATAATATGAAACCCTGAAGAAAAAAAATAGAAGAAAGAAAATGGAACATTAAGGTTGCATTTACTGATTTACATGGTAAATTCTAAGTAATATTCAGATGGCTGGATTTACATTCTAAGATTAACCAGTGATGTTATTTATTTGGATTTCTCTTGTTTGGATAAGTACATCTATAAATGATAACATTACAAGTGAAGGGTAGTCATTATTGACCCATAGATTCGACGTTAAGGTTTCAAGCTGGCGAAATTTCATATACCAATAATAAGAAACATTGGAGGATTCTAATTTTTTTCATTCACTGAAATCTCCATAAATCCAAAACTTTATTTGTAGATCTCTTGTTTGGATAAATATCTGTTTCAATTGACAAGAATACAAGCGAAGGGTCTGCAAAATTGATCATATAGATTCAATATATACGTTTGAGTTGGCGAAATTTTTAATACCAATAATATGAGAGAGAGAGAGAGAGAGAAGATTTCACTTACTGAAAGCTCCACAAATCCGAAAACCAACATGGTCCAGAAACTCCCAAGGTAGGAATCTGACAGAAATCCTCCAACCATAGACAGCAAGAAAACAGTCCCAATGAAATTGGTGACAATGTTGGCTGACTTTGGTAGAGGGTAGTGCATTTCATTGAACACATAAGTTATCAGATTGTTTCCAACAGCAGCAATTGCCATGATCTCAAAAGCTTGAATTCCTGCAAAATTTTCAAGTGTAAAAAACACAACTTAAAAGTACTGTAGACAACCTATGATAAAATTCTATACCCACAACCGATAGAGATCAGAACCTACAATGTGATTGATATATTTAGTTGAGTACTTAATGTAATCACAGTAGTTTAATGGTTATTAGCCTTGTATTTAATCCTTTTTACTTTTGATCTATTTGAGACCAAAGGAAGAAAAAAAATTAGCCAAGCGAAAAAGATCATAGAATGGCATAGAATCTGAAATCATTTGAAAATTCAAAAAGAACAGCAAATTAGTCATAATTTGGTATTGGCAGAATGCTCTATATGAAAGACAAGAAAAAAAGGAAAAATTAAAAATTGGCTGAGAATTGGCAGAAAATGACAGGAATAAAATGAGAAACATAAAAGTCTTATAAGCCAAATGAAAAATACATAAAAAGTGATAATTCATATACAAGTCCAATGGTCAGCCATCATTTGGCAAACCTTATTTTAAGAAAGGATTATTAAAATAAAAAGGACAAAGCATATTTGTGTACATACATATAGCTAGAGTTTTCATGAACTGAATAATATTAGATTTATCATGTGGATAAAATTCATAGAGCAAATTAAGGAGAATTCACTTACCAAGTACAAACACAGCAGCTCTCATCCCTCCATGTTTGTTGGGCTTGCATGTACTGCCTCTCCAATCAACCAAAACCTCGGATGCCATAGATTCTTTCGCGACCACCCGTCTAGACTCGACATCCATTAGTTGTTCCAAACCTTGTTTTCTTGGGTGATTACTTATACAATTTTTGAACTGCTGCCTCAAGACAAGAATATTTCAGAAGATACATACAACTAGACATCTTCAAACAAGAAAAGAAGACATGTAGTGGATGTAAGTTGGTTGAGGACAAGTTGGTCTTGTTATTTATAAGAGCAAAACAATTTCAGAACTTAAGGTGGTGAATGTGGGGTGGACGTCAGAATTTGTTTTTCCTTTTGAGTGTGCAGGGAGGGAACATAAAACTGGTCTCCCATATATTACTCCTTGCAAGTGGATAGTTTGTTAAAATATAATTACCATTTCATGTAATTAGTTAATGTCAGTGCATGTACTAAACAAAATCTAGGTGTGATATGTGGTTTTGTAAGTGGTTTGGGAGGCAGAGAGTTGACATTTTCAAACTTCAGATCTGAGTCAGCAATGTCTGGAAATTAAGTTTGAATGGGGGTCGTAAATCGTATAAGTAATACTAACAAATATGACTAGTCGTCACTTTAGAGTAACCTCAACTTAATGGTTGCATGTTCTCTCTCTCCTTTCCTATACCTCTGTTCTTCTGAAAAAAAATGTTTGTTTATATCCATATAATACTAATGCTTTTAAAATAAATGCGTGTTATAATACAAAAGTACACATGTATAATATGTAGGTTTGTCCGGAGTGATTCTTGGACACGAATATGCAAAGCTGCATCTAGACATATCTAAGCTCTATAATTAACAATAAACAAGTAGTTGTGATTGTGCAAGATAGGGAGTTATGAAATGCTGTTAGACAATGAGGAGACATTGCAACTGTTTATGATATTATTGATAAACAATTTGAAGTACTTAAATAGTTAATAGTATGGGATCTGACTTGCTTGGTATTAGGATACTAGGGTCACTAACAATCTAACATGAAGAATAAAATAAAGTTTCTATTAATGGTTACCATTGAAATTGGTATTCTCTTTTTGACATTATTATTCTATCAATGGTTGCCATTAGTTTTGATGCTCAATTTTGATGTCAAGGTGATGTTGTTCCCTTCAAAAGATTATGATTATTACATTACTCACATGCTTGCATGTATTTGTAAATATGAAAATATAACAAAAATAAATAAATGCAGCACTAATATCCCTCTATCCTACTAAGAAAATGAATTAATACCATATGTACTTTCTAATTTCTTTATTCTAGTTTTTTTAATTATCTCAGCCACGATTACACTTTCTTGCTTATGTTTTATGAATTTGCCATTACCCAATTCAAATCAGACTTCCTCAAAAGAGAAAATTTCTTTGAATGAGACTTTAGTAGCCAACCATATGATTACTAATATAACATACTTTTTACTAATGCATTTTATTTTAATACTTCCAAATTCTTCTCAAGGTTTACCCTTCATATTGAGTAATTTCCAAAATGAGCAAAGGTGGTTCAATGTGGATGAAGATACCATACTAACAAAATCATAGTGCCCATGAAAAGCTGACTTATATAAGTCAAAGTTGTGCACCAAAGTAAACCCATGAACTTAAAATCTAACAATTGATGAGGTAAAAGAGCACTAGTTAAGAAATCAAACCTTATTGGTTGATATTGCCACTTTAAGATTCATGATTAGTTTGTAGTGATTCATGATATCTCCACACCACTTTGGTCTCATCATCTCTTGGGTTGTGACCACATCACAAGTGCTCTCTTTATTACCATCTCTTGGGTCGTGACCACATCACAAGTGCTCTCTTTATTACCATCGTCATGCCTTTACTACTGAAAATTTTCATAAGATTCTTTTAAGCTCCTCCATAACACATTTACCTAAACCAACTCAGAAACAATTGGCTCAAAAAGATAGCAGACAAGAAAAGACATGGAAATTTACTGCAATCATAATGTTTCCTATGAATTAAAATTACTTGAGTTGATAAAAAGTAATATCCCTACCCAACAAAAATGAAGTTCTAAAGATTTGAAATCAACTTTAATGGGCAATTAACAATGATTAAAAACATTTAACTGATGGGCACTAATCGATTACAAAGGAGGCGTACCAACAAGGACATTAGTGAAGGTTTAATTTTGTGTAATCTTCTAAACGAAACGTGATGTTAGGCAATGGTGGGGTATAATATATGTATTGGTGGAGATTGTGATTCCTCATTGTACCATTTAGAGATTGCTCTCCACAATATATTCTTTAAAGGGAACCATATCCAAACACCACTTTTCATTGCTCATATCATGGCAATTTTGAGTTTTGATCAATTTTGAAGTTGGTGTCTTATTTGCATACAAATTTTAAGGAAAATGTAGATTGTTATTTAAAATGATGCACAAACTTTTCTTCTCGTAGGTGTCCAAATGAACACAATCTATTCTAACCACCAATCTTGTGGAATAGGCCACTATTGGCATTGATGACACTTAATGTGAAATATTCTTCTACTGTTACACCACATGTGAGAGCAAACATAGCTTCCCATTTTTGCATCATATGATCTTGTCTTGATGGCGTGTCTTGATTTAAAAACTCCAAAAGAAATTGACAAAATGGTTTGATTCATTTGACATTCGAGCTCCTTTTAGTTGGATTTGATTGAAATCATAGCATATATGCTTGGATTTGGCGCACAAAAAGTGGTCCTTACTCATGTGGCCTAAAGATTCTCAAAGCTTAAACCATGCACAAACTAAAAGGCTCTTATCTCACGTCACATTTCCTAATAGTGCTCACTTATCTTTGGATTGTTTTATCTAGATCACATATTAGGTTATATTAAGAGTGGTAGAAGATATTATATTTCTTCTCTGAGTTTTATTTAAGCAGTGTGTTATTAGAGTGCCAATGTGTTTCATACTATTTCATATTTATCGAAGATTATCTAGATGATCATAAAATGCAAAAAACAAAACTTAATGTACATGTTTAGGATCTTGAACTACATGATTGAATGTTATGATCATGATGCTTTTGAATGATATACACCAACCATCTCAAATGTAAGGTTTTTTTCTTCTAGTAAAGGGTAATCTAATATCTAGGTATTACTTTTTAATTTTCCTCCAAAAGTTATACTTTTAGGAAGTAGTAGTAGTAGAGGCCTTCTTCACGATGATAGAAAATTCAAGGAAATTTTATATACCAACAAGTCAGCTCCACCTTTTGACTTTGAAGTTCCACTAGGCTAGAAAATTCACAGGGCAAAATCATCACAAACACAACCCACACCAAAAGGCAATCTCTTGCAATTAAAAAATATATTGGTAAATTGCTTCACGCACCCTCCACTTTTCTACCAAAGCTTACTTGTTATTTTCACTTTTGCAAGAGATGACCATGGGGACCCATTCCAATCTTGCCGACCAACATCACTTTCCAAAAGTCCAAGGTACCAATTAGATTTTACTTGGTGGTTGGGCTCACAAAGTTGTCCCTTTCCATCTTGCTCAAGTCATTGAGTGTTACCTTTCCTTCCTCTCTAGTGGAACTCGTACTCAATCATAAATATGTGAAAATGTGTTTTGTTGCATTACCTACTCCTCATGGCCTTGTTTTTGTCAATCCATGTTCTTAATTTTTTGGGTCTTCAATCTAACATTGTTTGGTTTCAAATTATATTATTTTATGTTGTAGTGGTCCAATGTGGACACCACTTGGACTTGGTTGACACAACCAACAACTTGTTTAAGGGAGTTGGAGGAGAAATCTTCAACACTTATCCACAAAATCTGAAATGTGTGAAGTCAACCGAAAAACCC
Source organism: Triglochin maritima (assembly GCA_963682175.1). Taxonomy (NCBI): domain Eukaryota; kingdom Viridiplantae; phylum Streptophyta; class Magnoliopsida; order Alismatales; family Juncaginaceae; genus Triglochin; species Triglochin maritima. The sequence goes on from OY821781.1 coordinate 1,667,208, forward strand.
ACAAAAAATGGTGAAAAGCAGTTGGGAGATTTAATTACCCCTTAATGTGGCACATTGTTTCCATTCTGTTGTTGGTTCTTGCTTCATTTTGCAATGCAAATGCTTAACTGTTTGAGGAAATGCACCAGTAAAAATGTCATCTTATGATTGCATGGAATGGTGGGAAAATCTTAATGGGTTTTACAAAGATGTTATCTTTGCATATTTATTGGTTAGTACTTAGTATCTTAGTATGTGAGGTGACATTCATGCAAGTGGTGATTTACCTAACATTTTTAAATTGATTGGGCTTTGTAGAGATAGACTGGTTATTTTAATCTGTTGTTTTGACCACCAGAAAAGGTAAACTGGTCACTGACTTGTTTTGGCAACCATATAAGAACTAATAGCAAAGCACCTCTACAAGCTACAACAATGAAGAGCATTCCACAAGATCAAAAGAAAGGGTTTCATCCAGAGAACATTTAGGCATGAATGAAGTTTTCAGTTCAGCATTTCTGCGTTTCTGTTGTAACATAGTAACAACCAAAAGAAACAGTGTAAAAGTCAAATGGTTAAAGTTAGAACCAACATTTCAATGGTTTTAGTTCTATTTTGTGTAAATATGATGGCAACCACAGAGGTTAATCCATACCACTAATTGTGTTTCAATTTGCCATAATCATTCACTGTCAATCGACAAAAATCAGATCGCTCCAGACAGTCTCTTCACTAACTTCCAAGACCAAAATCTCAGGAGTAGCTGGTCAAAGCATGGAAAGTTTGAGGTGCGAATTTCTCCATCAATTTGGTTAGCTCAGTGTCAAATTCCTTCTCCAGTTCAACCTCATCTGCGAGGTGCCTGCACATCATAGCAACTCTCTTCTCTTCGAACAACCCTATCAACTCTTCTCTTGCTGCTTCAAACTCTTTTACACCTTTGACCTGGCTATCAATGAACTTCGCAATTTCCTTTTTCCTAAAACAGAAATCGAAATTAAAATTATAACCCATAAATATCCGCTTGTAAAGAAATCATAGCATGTAATTCTAAGAGTTCCACTATTAGGATATAATTAAGACTAAATCCACGGGCAAATGTGACATGCCACCATGTGATGTTTGCACAATAACTGGCCAGGCTATGGCTTCTACAAAATTTGAAAGGTAATGGACTCGTTGAGTATGTTTTAGAATGAGTAGTAATGCAAAATAATTGGGAAAAGACCATATCAAGCAATAGTTAAAGCTTTTCGAAACAAGCATTTAGTACCTTAGTCTGCAATCCTCTTTGGTACCAAAGCTCAAATCTGCTTTTCTTGCCTTAGCGCGTTCTTCCTGCAGCAGTCTCTCAAATTCTTTCTCCTTCTCTGCTGTAGCCTTGTGTACTTTGGCCATTTGCTCCTTGAAAAATTTCTCTTGGTAATCCAACTACAAACATCAACACAAAATTGACAAGGAAAAATGAGCCCATTCATTTGTATAATACATTACATTTCATGCAATCTACTTGCTTGGGGTGTTAAGAAATGAAAGCTGATAAATATTTCCTTTAAAAGACAAGGATTAAAATTGACAACCAAACGATTAAGTTGAAGTCGTAATGTAAATTTAACCATCCATTAACCCAGTCACAGTAATATGTTTTAGCTCCTCCATGTCTAAACTACTAAGTTTCCTTAAATATAGCAAATCTTTTCAATTTACAAATACACAAATGATTTTCAAGACAGACTTGATTAATCAACTGAATAGGCATGTTAGCAAAATATCTAAGTAGGAATAGTCGGTAAATTTCTTCAAAATTTTGTTTACTGCTCAAAATCACATACACCTAGGTTCATTTCAAGCAACAGTCTAGGATTGAGGTAACCAAGACAACTAGACTAATGTGAAAACTACTTGGTTGCTTTTAGTGTACCAACTGAGAAGCTGAAAAAGAGAAAATAAGATCATAGCTTCATATGGCGTACATGGGAAAACCCATGAGCAATTAGATAGTGGCTCAAGTATCATGTGCATTTGACTTCCTTCTGTCAAGAAACATGGAGTTTTTTCGAACCCACATGACGTTTTAAGTTCTCAAGTCATACATCATACTACAAACAAATTAATAAACTTAATTACCTCCAGCTTGTTCTCTTTATATTGCTCTGTTGTTCTCTCCCTAACAATACGATTCTCTTCCATCGTCTCACGAAGTTTCTGGCTCACGACTCCAAAAGATTCTTGAAGTGTCTTTTTGTGCAGCTCTTGCCTAGCCGCTTGGTTCTTATAGTACACCAACTGCTGATTGTCTTCACTCATTTGCCTCATATGGCTCACAACTTTCTCATGGTAGGATTTCATCTCAAACTTCACCTTGGTTTTCCCTAAGAAATATCATAAAAAAGAGACGACGGAAGTTGGAAAAGTAGTGATACAATTAATACATCCACAGAACAATAGAATAGGACGGAAACAGCTGACAAATCTTGATAGGTTTTGCATCAATATAGATGCACTGGAAGCAGTTTGACTAAGTAAAATCTGAGAGATGATTGGTGTTGTAAACGTAAACATATAAGCCTATTGACTTTCAAAAATTATGTACCTTGGCAGTGCTTGTTGAAGACATCCATATCCTCCTTGCAAGCTAAAAAACCATAAAGCTGCCGCTTCCCACCAGGATAGAAGAGGCACTTTCCAGGACGATTCCATGCATCCCTATCTGTTCGTTGATCTACAAAATGCTTGTGTAGTCTTTCAGCCTCCAGGTAGCCAACTGCAGAAGGTTCAAATATCAAGATACTCATTCCACGATGGCCCTGAGGACCATAAGAATGGCGAGCTCTCTGCACTGAATAGTCTCTGAAGTAATCAACCAACTCTTGATTCCCCATGCCAATCCACTGCATATATGGTCATACATGCTAAGTAGGAGAAAATAATAAAAAATCAATAGCATAAGTGGAGAGCTTGTCCAAATGCTAGTAGGAAACGTAAACAACATCTAATAGAACATGAATGAAGGCACAATTGAAATTTTATCTTGAAAATTAATTGCATGAGATGCAATTCAACCATGTTATAAGGGTATCTTATACAGACATGATCTAGTGTGATGACCATGATGCTTTTGAATGACACCAATCTCAGCCGGTAGAACTCTCTAGCTTAATTTGAAATATGTTCAAAGTAGTTATACACATACTACAATCCATGTATGGTTTTGAGTGTTGAATACCTCTCTGACAGTCTATTACAAAATAAAACATACATACCTTGTCATTTTCATCTTTATCGAGCATTGTATTCATTACAAATACCATTGGAGGCCAAACTATTTCATGGTCAGCTATAGTTTCTTTTAGGCCCTTCCATTGACCAAATGCTTCACCAGTTGGTATAGCAGAAGTGCCCCTTCTTTGAAGTTCTTCATCCAGCACCTCTGCAAGCTCTCGATGAAGTTTCACTCTTTTCGCTCTTTTCGTCTTGGCGTGAGTTATCAGAGGTAGCAGACCCCTGTACCAATCAATAGCACCTGGTCCATCCTTGCAAGCTGGGCAATGCCATTGCCTCGTTGGCTCATTTATCTTCTCAACAGTCAGTTTGTCCAACTCTTCAAAGAAGGTTTTAAACCAGTTGTTCTTTTTTCTGGTTTCATGACTCTTAACACTCACATCAGAATCATAACCGTCACTGAGATCATTGTCACTGTCTTCCACAAGATCATCGTCATCATCGTCTTCATCAACATCTTCATAATCACAATTATTTGGTTGCTGAAGATATCTCTCATAATCCAAATCAAATCCTTCGAGGCGTTCTTCCAGTGATATATGATTAGTGTTCCCACTTCCACGGGGATTTGGTTTATAGGATGAACTGCCCTTTACAGCCCACTGCCAACCATGCAGCAGTGGTGCAGGGACATCAGGAAGTGGTGCAGCTGGTGCAATGTAGGTGGATTCCCAGTTCCTGTCAGATGGATGAGACTTCAGGTTTGCTCTTCCACCCTGTTTTCTAGGATCAGGAGCTCGATTGCGAGTATTTCCGTGACTCTTCTGGGGCACAAAATTTGACGCCCCATGCTTTCCGCAAACTTGCAATGCAGTATTTGAGGTTGCTGAAGAGTTTGAACAGCCCGCACCATTCCTATTCTTTGACTTCTTAGTTATAACTTGCCATTCACCTTCCTTTTCTGTATCCAAAGCTACTGTTTCCATGTTACGGTTCAATTCGTCAACATTTAGGTTGCTCGTGTTAGAACTTGAATCCTCAATTTCTTTACTTTTTGATGAAGGGTTTCCACCGCCAACAGCGACACGAATCCCCTCTGCGCTACTCATTTCGGATGGGAAATAACCTGAACGGTAGTTAAGTAATTCCTTGCATGATTAGCACATGTGAGAAACACATAAATAGTTCATGACCCGACCCAGTTAGATATTTGAGAATAGGTAATTAACGATGTAAGGAGTACATCAACATCAAATGTTGCTTGAGAATTTGAGAACACACTAATATGAAATTGAGTGCCTTAACCAATAAATAACAGAGATACAACAACAACAAAGCTTTTAATCCCAAAATAAATAACAGAGATAACAAAACAAATTTGTGGCAAGTGTAAAAACGGTTGTGAACTTTAGACATAACAGCAGCAAGACACATCAGAAAATATGCAACAATAACTTCATAACAAAATCGACATAGTAGGGGATAGGTATTGTTTTTCCAACAGCAATGTAACTATCTTAAGAAAGAAAGAAAATATGAACAGACAAAGTACATATATACCACCACCTTGTTTTATCAAACAAAATGAAGTTTGAATAGTATACGACCTTGAAACCAATGAAATCCCATATAAAACTATAAAAAGCCACATCTGTATTTGTAAAGTACCAAACAGAAAAAAACATTCTTTCATGGAAAGAACGTCCAAGACTAATGAAAAAAGATCATGCTACATTGCTACTAAAAAAGAACATTCTTTCATCATGAAGAGCTTTTAGCCAGCATGCAACTTGCATGATTATTATTAAACCTAAAAACACAAAGACAAGGCAACAACAACTGAAGCAAACCAACTTGGAATCCTACACCTTGTATTGTAGAACAACATAAAGGTTAGAAATCAACAACACTGAAACAAAACACAGTTAAAAAAAGTCTATGGTTACTGTAGAAAGTTACACATAAAAAGTCATTATCCCAACCCAAACCCATAGAAAGTTACAACCAATGAATCCATCATACACAAACCAATACCAAATCAAAGGAACCCAGAAAAGCTGTAAGTAAATTAACTGAAAGATAAACAAACATGTTGCAGATCACCACTAAAAACAAGTACATTGAAAATAAATTTTTTTTAGCAAAATTCATTTTTTTGGCACAGTTAGCGAAATTCCCTCCATTCATCTTTATTTTTTTCACAAACCCCTAAACCCTAAAACAATGAATCAACACCAACAAATACACATTGTCTCCCTATTCCATTCATGATTCATCTTCGTGAAAAAGTTACTTTCTGACCAGCCGAACACACAACAAGTTCATGCAAATTTCACCGAAAGTTTTTATGCCCCCATTCCACCATACAAAAAAAATGAAAAATAGATAAAACCAAAGCTCGGCAAAGAGACCAATAATAGTATAATACATACATACATAAAAATGACACATCATGGTTAAAAAATTGACATACAACAACCTGGCAAGTCAAAAGTCGAACTTTGACGGGGTTCTTATATCTCATGCCATCACTTTACCACACAACCACACCCTAATTTAAAAACCTACCAACCACTTGATAGGAAACCAAAAGAACACCAATACTATCCTATTTTTTATTGACATAACCACCAATGTGGGACCCCATGTTGCCTAAAAACACAAACTTTCCTTTAGCAAATCCCAACTCACAACAACCGAAACCAAAAGAACTCAAACACCAAAGCCATGACGTAGAAACCACCAAACCAACCCACATTTGATGAAAAACGAGGTTTTGGGGGAGAAATCGTTACCTCAACGGAACCCTAAAAACGAGTGGAGAAGAAGAGAAAAGGTGTGTGTGGGTTTTGTTTGATTGGTTGGTTGTTTGCTACAGTAATAAATCCAGACGATTGCAAAGTGTGGACTCCATCATGGTTTTCTTTTCTACGAATGTGAAACCTCTTTTTTCTACGTTTTTCGGTGGTTTTTTTGCGGATAAACCCCTCGTATTCTGCGTATTTGTGTTGATATATTTTTATTTTGTTGTTTCAACTTTCAAGCCTGCGTTTGAGACTGGGGAACCACACACCACGCCTAACTCTAACTAAAATTTAATTTCTAATAAGGAGTCACCACAACTTGAAGTCTGCGATGTTTATTTGAACATATTTTCTGGATTTTACTGCGATGATGGTATTTTATTTTGTTTGTTATAACAACTTAAATTTATGAAATTACCATACTAATCTTATTATGAAAAACTAAAAAACAATCAAATATTTTTACTGAATTGCTAAACATCGCCCCAAAATTACTTAAATCGTCCCTTGAAATTACCAAATTGCCCTTCCTCCTATTTTTGCTTATATATCTCACAATTTCACTCTTTTCTCAAAATTTTCTCTTCCTATACCTACTACAGAAGATTACGAATGTCTCGGAGGCCAGGCAAGCAGCCAGCAGTTCCCCCGGTGTACCCGTATACGGTAACCTTACGTTATTTATTTGTTTTCAAAAAAAAATTAAAAAAAGTGGTCGGCGTCCGAGGGAGACGCCCCCCGATAAACGTAGAAAAATGCTTGAGAAATTTTTTTAAATGTGTTTCCTCGTCATTGGATGTTGGAGATAATGAATACTTCGAACTGGAAGACTTATCGGATGAAGACATTGTTCGTAGATGAATGAATGAGAACCAACCAGGAGGACTGCATTTATAGTTGTAATGAAATAACGTACAGTATGCGCGTGACTACACAAAAGACAAGACAATTACATCGATGTCCTACATTATGCGCGTGACTAGACGAAAGACAAGACGATTACATCGAGAACCTACAGTATGCGCGTGACTACACAAAACACAAGAAAATTGCATCGAGTCTTGGATTTCTCAAGCATCGAGGACCTACAATGTGCGTGTGACTACACAAAAGACAAGACGATTGCATCGAGGACCTACAATGCGCGCGTGACTACACAAAACACAAGAAGATTGCATCGAGTCTTGGACTTCTCAAACATCGAGGACCTACAGTGCGCGCGTGACTATACAAAAGACAAGACTATTGCATCGAGGACCTACGGTATGCGCGTGACTACACAAAACACAAGAAGATTGCATCGAGTCTTGGACTTGTCAACCATCGAATATATATACCCCAACCACCTTACTTCTTTCACCCTCGTCTTACAATGTCCTCTTCAGAAGCCAATGGTTCACCAGAGTACTGACGATCTCCACGTCGTCCACCCCCAACCCAACACTTTTTCCCATACCAAAATGTTCCACAACCAGGATTCCACCCGTCATATCAAAGCCAATTTACCCCACAACCAAGATTTCACCCGTCATACCAAAACCAATTTTTCCCACACCCAAGGTTCTACCCAGACCATCAATATCAACAATTCCCGCACAGTCCATACCAACCGCCAACTCAGGAAGAATGTCAAACTCAATTCCCAATGGGTATGTATACTCGTCTCCTAAGTGGCGAAAGTAATGCAAATGTAGGCCGCACAACACCTGATGTGAATGACGAAAATGTCGTTCAACCTACAAGTCATCAAGGAACACGCAAAACTACGACGATAAGGACGCAAAAATCGTGGTCCACACAAGAGGATCAACGACTCATCTCGGCTTACATGGTTGTAAGTGGTGATGTTGTGGTTGGGACAAACCAAAAAATGAGGTCCTTCTGGAGACGTGTGGAGCGCCTCTTCAATGAATCAGATGAGTCAGGTGCAGTAGAGCGTAATGATGAGTCATTGAAGGGACGATGACGGCGTACATCGTCGGCTGTGAACCAATGGGTCGGTTGCTTCAACCATGCGGTGTGGATGAAGAGAAGTGGTTACAACGAAGACAATGTCATCCAAGATGCGCACACCATCTACGAACGAACACACTGTTGCATTTTTTGCCTTAATCTATGTTTTGAAGATTTAATCAACCCAATCTTAATTATGATCATGTAGAGTAGCACACATATTACATTGCATATATATTGTTTTGTGCTAAACTCTACAGGTGATTAAGATTCAAGGAAGAAAGGAAATCAAGTGAGTAATTAGCTTAAAAGTGATTAGAATTAGAGACCCTCACGATCCAACATTTTGTATCAGAGACTTGTGAGCTAAATCGCATACTTAATCGTATTTTTAGCATGACTTCTACATCATCTAATAACATAGAAGGATTATGCACTACTAGACATTCTTTGCTAAATGAGTCGAATTATGATTATTGGAAGAATAAGATGAAAATTTTCTTAATTTCTAATGACATTGAGTATTGGATGTTTCTTCAAAATCCATACACACCCTCAAATGAAGATGAATTAGATTCACTTACAATACCCAAAATCAAAGAAATTGAAATGAATTCGAAAATCGTGAACATCTTGTATTGTGACCTTAATGATGGTGAATATAATAGGATTAGGGGTTGTGTAAGTGCATATGAAATATGACATAGACTACAAATGCATCATGAGGCTGATGAGGGGGATTACAAAATTAGGAAACCCGTATTAGTCTCCTCATGCATAAATATGAGATTTTTTCTATGCAAATCGGTGAAAACATAAGCGAAATGAACACTCGCTTCACCGATATTACTAACTCTCTATTGGTTCTTGGAAGAAGATTAAATGAAGGAAATATGACAAGGAAATTCCTCTGATCGCTAAATCACGATTGAGAAGATAGGGTGGTCACAATTTAAGAAGCACACGACCTTTCCCATCTCAAGATGGAGGAATTAATTGGAAACTTGATGGCATATGAACTTCAAATCAACCATCGAAAGGAGAATGAAGCTTCAAAGAACAAACCTACCTTGAGATTACATGCAAATATCGACCAACCAAAGAGGAGTGTAGAAGATGAAGACATTCAAGTCCTAGCAAAAGTCTTCTTCAAATACCTCATGAAGGATAAAGAAGAAAAGAATGAAAGAAGAGATAGAAGAAGTGAAAATAGAGAAAAGAAGAAGGAGAAGGAAGAGAGTGAAAATGAGAGAAGAGAAGGGGAGAAGAAAAAGGAGAGAAGGGAAAGGAGAAGAGCAAGAGAAATGAAGGAGGAAGCACACAAAGTTATATGAGATGATTCTTCATCACCATCATCATCGTCGTCTTTCTTGCAAAGTAGAATAGAGGTGGCTCACTCATGCTTCATGACTATTGAAGATGATCAAAGTGAGGTAGAATCTAACTCTGTTCTAGTAATTTATGTTCAACTAAGTCATATTATAGTGATAGCTCACATTCTAGTGTTAATAAAGAAACCTATACACATGTTGAGCTTCAAAATGCATTTCATGACTTAGTTAAACAATATGAGATCATTTGTGAAATAAAAACAATGCTAGAATACTAATCAAAGATCTCCAAAGTCAAATTGAAACATGCAAGAATGAGAAAAATGAGGTGTTTGCTAAATTTGAAAATAATGAATCAAATCTTAATAAATTAAAAGCAACACCTATAGATGTTGAACAATTAGATCTTCATTCTTACAATGTACAATTAAGAAAAGATCTAGAAAAGTTCACACATGAAACTAAGATGCTTAACATGCTATTAGGAAGTCAAAGACAATCTTTGCAAAAACATGGTTTATAATACAATGCTAAATTGAAAAAACATACATCTTATACAACTTTAAACTCCCCGTTTAGAGTAAGATCAACACTCGCATTTGGATCTGATGGTTGGCTGGAAAGCACTTAGTTGTAAAGCATAGTTCCTCAAGTGCGTGGGCTCATAAAACAAAAATGGTTTGACTTCCCAAAACTAACATTCAAAGACCCAAAATTGTTTGGGTACCTAAATCTACACTTGTAGGTGCTTGAGGAAGAAATCAGTGGTGACCGGGCGAGCTTAAGAGTCGAATTGAAAGCCGGTTACATCAACGAATGGAGATAGAACTAATTCAAGCTTCAAGTTGGTATAATTTTTTTATCCTCTAAAATTTTCAATCAAATTGGTTCTAGTCTAGTTTATATGCTTAATTGACAAATCATTATTCATTGATTCCAAATCTTAAATTTGAATCACATCCTTAGTTTTAGAGTTAAAATGTTTGCTAAATGGATGTCAAAACGGGAAATGTAATCATCGCATGCTTAATTGTTATATTTGCTTGATGTTAATAGTTCGAAATAAAAATGAACTTAATTGAAAAATCATATTCATATTGATAGGGGGAGCTTAATGAATATCATTTTCTTAGTGTAATGAAGTGCAAAATTTAAGGGAGCAACTTCATTACAAGACATCCACATTGAACTTAAATCGTATATTTTTTTATGGATGACAAAGGGGAGAGATAATTAAGGGGGTAACTTGGAATTTGATTTAAATTGAACAAAAATGATTGACATCATTTCATGCTCATATTTGTATCTTATATCCATTATATTTCACCTAAACAATGCTATGTTACGAGTTTTATGTTTAGTTTTCAGGAATAATTAGGTTTGAAGAGATGAAGCATAAAAGGACCCAAAAGTTGGGAAAAAAGACTGGATTGTGAGATCTGGGGACCAAGATGCAAAGGAGAAGGACCTGATCGTAAGACAGAGGGACCTAAGAGTAAAACAGAATACTTCACACCATCATGGGGAGTATTTTGGCAATTCTATTCGGGTCGGAGCTCCAACATGCAAAATAGATGCATCAAATACCAACAAAGCCTTCCAGAAAAGCCCACAAGAAATTCCAGAGCGATCCGGACACTGTAGACCGCTAATTAGCGGTCCAAAACCGCTAATTGGCGGTCACTTTTGGCCCAAATGCGCTCAAATTTCTCCTGGACTTGTATTAATGTTCGTTTAGGCTATTTTTGGTGTTTGTTTAGTCCCACATCGGGGGATTGTCCCGGTTTGCCTTTTTCCATGGCTATAAATAGAACTCTTCACCTTCCATTGTAATCACTCCATATTTTAAGTGGCTATTCTTCCTACTAGAAGTGAGACCTTGAAGCACACACTAAAGTAGGAGGATGCTACTTTTAATGTGAGTCATTTTATCAATAAAGTTTTGTGTTTCTTTCATTTTTTATTTTATGTTTCTTTTATTGTTTGTGCATGTTTTAGTTTAATCGTCTTTTAATTCTAGCTTAGTTTTAATATGCTTTCTTTCCATAGTTTAATAATTAGTGTAATGTTTAGTGAGTAGTTCCATCCCCTTTGGGGGGTGGAGTAGATGTACATACACGCATTAGAGAATGGGATGAATGCTTTAATTTCAATGTGTTGATTAAGCATGAATGTATGCTTGCTTGTTTAGGATAGAATTTATCACTTGATGAGTTTTGCCAAAATGATTAGACACCTCTCATGCTTGTTTAGGTTCTGAAATAAACAACTTGCATATGTAAATGTTAATCAACTAAGTTGGTGAATAGATTGATAGGTTTTGCCATAACATTTAGACACTTCCTATGCTTGATAAACACCACCTTCATGTGCTTAAAGAATATATTCTACACCCACCTCTTTGCATGTGTGCACTCACTCCACCCCTTAGGGGTTTTCCCATTTCTGTATTCCAGCATTCTTTCTTTGCTCTTAGTTTAGTTGTTATTCCATCATTTGTTTGTTTCGTTCGCATTTCATACTTCTTAGTGTAGCGTAGTCTAGATTAGCATAAACAACTTTCTTCCCCCTATTTTTGCCACTTGATTTCGTACAAGCAAGAGGCTGCTCACCTCCCTGAGGACGACCCGTACTTGTCACCGCTTCATCGCGGCCGTGCACTTGCGGTTTAAAATTAAAACGTTCAACAAAAAACTATGCACATACATAGGGGGAGCAATTATATGCATCATTTACATCTAAAAATTCTATGTATTAAGATATAGGTTGTTATCATAAAAAAATGAGAGATTGTTGGCTTTTTGGCATTAATCTATGTTTTGATGATTTAATCAACATAATCTTAATTCTGATCATGTAGAGTAACACACATATTCCATTGCATATATATTGTTTTGTGCTAACCTCTACAGGTGATCAAGAATTAAGGAAGAAAGGAAATCAAGTCAAGACGTGTAATCAAGCTCGTTTGAAGACATGTAATTTGTATTTCTTTGAGTCTTAGGAACTTTGTGTAATTGAGTATATTTAAGTTAAAAACTACTCATAAACACTAGGTTTCCTATAGAAGTCACAAACGAAATTTTACATGATTTGGACTTCAATAGATCACCCAAACTTAGACCGGAAAACACTTAACCTAAACTCAATCTGTCTGCCCACATTCGGTCGACCGAAACAGACCGTTCGGTCGACTGAGTGATCAATTAATCTGTTAGTGTTTAACTGCCTAAGTTTGGTCGACCGTTCAGACCTTTTCGGTCGATCGAGTCCCAAGTATTTTCCTACTGTTTGTTTTGTCGTATTTACCCAACAATCGTATTCGTATTAACCAAAAATACCCAAATACATTTCTTGTATCGGTCGACCGAGGACATTGTTCGGTCGACCGAATTTATGTCTCTTGACAAACCCGAATCTCATGCTGGAATTCGGTCAACCGAATAAAACTTTGTTTGTCAACCCCAAACTGCCTAGTGTGAATCGGTCGACCGAACCCTATTCGATGTTCAACCGATCACTTAAGTGTACCTAAGTCTCAGCGTTGGACGATCGACCGTTCCTTAACCGGTCGACCGAACTGAGTTCAAAACTGCCAAACGGTCGACTGAACTGCCCGATCCAGTTGACCGAATTAACTCAGAATTGAGTCCTGCTAGTTTCTGTTTTGTGTATCTCACACCAACTCATACCCAATTAACCCCAACGACTATCTTCTCTCTAATGTTTATAAATAGAGTTGTAAAACACATTTTAACAGAGCTCTCCCACACATATTTACCTCATACATTAGAGAGAAGATCCCAGTACTTCAAGCCTCAAACCTTCCACACTTTAGTCATAAATTCAATCTCACTCAAGTGTGCTCAAGTTTAGAGAGTGTTGTTTCACTCAAGATTTCGTTTGTAAAGAAGCAAGAACTTTGGTGAAAGTCCGAAGTGTTCCTCTTGAATTGTGAGAGAAGAAAGTCTAACTCACGAGGGTGTTCGTTGATCTTGTTTTGTAAAAGGCGTTCTCTCCCGGCTGGAACGGGGAGTGGATAGTGAAGACGCGAGCGGAGCTCAAAGTGTCAAGCGAATCTTGCAAGAGAGGACGTAGGCGGTGACCGAACCTCTGTAAAAAACCCTGAGTCCATTGTGGTTTGCATTAATCCTTCCTTAGTTGCTTGTTTGTTTAAATTACGCTGCGTATAACTTGATCGATCAAACAAGTGGGTAATTAGCTTAAAAGTGATTAGAATTAAGGACCCTTAAGATCCAACACACTCCACCAAATTTCAATACATTCATATGTGACTTATGTTACGTTGGTACCCTAAATGGGAGTCAGTTACGCTTGGACTTCCCACCGGAGACGTCGCTGAAGAAAGTCCAAAGAGTTTCAACAGCGGGAAAAGAAAAACACTGACGATGGGAGTCACGCAACACCGTCAACAGTTGAAATGATGTTCGAACCATTTCCTCGTCTTGACAGTGTTAAAAAGCCAAAAAGAAGGGAAAACAACTACTTCAAGCGCAACTCGATCCCGATGTGTTAGAACTGGGGAAACAAATTGAATATAGTGCAAAAGTGAGAGAGGAAAGTTACTTGCGTTACGAAGAACGGGTGAAGAAGAAACACATTGAAGCTGAGACGAATTTCCAAAGGAAACTCAACAGCAAGAAACGCGACGCCATATTCTCTCCGCTAAAGAACGAAAACAAAGACGATATCGATAAAGAAACACTTACTGAAATCAAAAAGTGTGCCAAATCAGAAGGATTTCTGTAAGTGGTTATGTTTTCATTTGGATTTAACTAAATGTGTGTTTCGTAGTTTATTAGTATTGTGGTAGTTTAAATTTCGTAGTTTATCAGTATTTTGGTAGTTTATCAGTATTTTGGTAATTTATCGATAGTTTAAATTTCGTAGTTTATGTATTGTATTTCGTTTCCGTATTTGAATTGTATTTCGTTTCCGAAGTTTATGAGTATTGTACTAATATTTCGTATTTTGTATTTGATTTTTTTATTTTTAAATTTACTTTTATCTAAATAAATCAAAAACAATTTAATTAATCATAAAATTATTTTTCAATTAATTTTCAAAACCTAATTAATTTAATTACAATTTAACTAATCAATACATTAACCTAATTATATATAATTAATCTTTTTCTTTAAAACAAAAAAACTAATAAAAAATAATCACAATCAATGGGTGGGCCACGTGGCCCCCGCCTGGGCGCCTCAGCGTGCCCTCCCGTTAAAGATGCTTTAAGTAGAAAAGACAGAATGACAAAATGATAATTTACATGAACAATTTAAATAGTTTTTTTGACAATGAAGTAATTAAATCCAAAAAAACAAATTTTCTAACCAACTTCTTAAATAATAAATCAGTAGCGTGAAAAATCACAATTTTTATCGCATAACTGATCTGACACTGTAAAAGTGCAAAGTTAAATTTATCTGAACTACTCCAACCAGAATAAACATCGAGAAGTCAACGTTCTTCTTTATCTGACAGATCATCATAACTATCCTCCGACACATTCTCGAAATTCAAAACAAAATTTCAATGAAAACAAAATTTAGCGAGATATCATAATTGAAATAACTGGACTGATTCACAACAACGAGAGTGATAACGAATACAAAAAAGTAATGGATTCTTTTATTCTAGAATAAAATATAAGAGTCGCTGGACATCTATGATAATCATTCCTACTTATAAAATTTCTTACATATTTAAGAAAAAATTTAATAAAGCATTTTTTATTATTTTAGAGTGTTGTCAGAAGTTTGAACTGTTGAACTTCCTAGTCGGCCAAAACAATATGTTCATGTATACTATACAATCCGAAATTTGAAAACGCAAATTCATGAAATCATTGAAATCTGAAAACACTAAATAACATAAATTACTAACTTTCACAGAACTATATGCACTTAGAACATAGTTGCAGTCTTACCGAACGTCGTATCTCAAAAACATGTGAACACAACATAATAAGAACTGAATTACTATTCGTCGCCTTAAAACTACTTAAATCGTTCCAACATATTACCATTTTTGTCCTTCTCTCATTTTGTACTGCTATAACACGACATTTTACCCTTCTATCACACACCTCTCTTCATCTTCCTCTTATATTCATAAAAAATAATGTTTTGGATGTCAGTAATGAGCCAACGGACGCCCCAGTGTACTCGAATATGGTAAAATATTCAATATCTTTTTAATAAAAAAATAATAAAAATTTACGGGCGTCTATCGAAGCCGCCCAGCGTAGTTGAGGGGCGTCTGGGTAAGACGCCTCCCCCTAGGGGGCGACGTTTTACACAAACGCTCCGCCCATGGGACGGACGTCTGGCTAAGACGTCTCTCTCCTACGCTGGGCGGCTTAGCCAGACACCCCTCTCCTACACAGGGCGGCTCCGTCAGACGCCCGTAATTTTTTATTATTTTTTATTAAAAAGATAATTGATTATAAATTTAGATAATTACTAAATTAATTAATTAATAAGTTAATAATTACTATATTCGGATGACCAATACTCTTTCGGTACACCGAATAGAGATTTCCAGAGAAATGTCGAAGCTACTCAGAATAAATATTTGGATAACCGGTTAAAGATCGGTAAACCGACACAATGATTCTAGGAAGATCAAAAACTTATTGTATTTAAGATCACAGTGGACCGATGGAAACTCGGTAATCCGCATGGAACATGTTCGGTAGACCGAGAAGCAAACGGTCGACCGTCCGACATCACCTTACAACGAGTTTTTGCAATTGATGAAAATTCAAAAAAAAATCACATCTAACAATTTCAAAATCCAAAAAAATTCCAAGGGGCGATGCCCTTTTACCACTCCCGCCACCTTACCGGCGAGGTGGAATGCCGCTTGCCTACCGGGGAGTGAGACCCCCGAACGACCTGTGGATGTGGTATTTGTAAATCGGGAACTTTTACCACCGGGGATTTTGGATCTTAAATTTTTTGAATATTAATCACTTGCAAAAAAACTTATTGTAATTTGACCCCGTTGCCACCAAAAATCTTGCAACAGAACCTCAAATATTTTGAGATAACACACCGTATAATTTTAAGAATTTATTTATATTTTATTTTTTTATTTTTTTTTATTAAAAAATACAGGCGTCTGGCTAACACGCCTCCACCAACGTGGAGGCGTCTGGCTATCACGCATCTACCTATGTGGAGACGTCTTAGCCAGACGCCTACACGTTCGTGGAGGCGCCTCGCTAAGACGCCTCCACCATGGTGTAGGCGTCGTATCCAGACATCCGAGTCGGAAAAAAAATCTGCCTCCGTTACCTAGCCTGATTCAGGTGTTTCGCCAGACATTTTCGTGGTATTGGTGATAGGAATGTGAGTAAAACTGAGTCAAATACCTTGTTTAAAGACACAGGACGAAATTGGTATTAATTGATTTGTTAAGGGCAAAAAGATAATTTTTGGGGCGATTTAAGTAATTTTCCGGCGACGAATAGTAGTTCCCAGGAAGAAAGTCAAAATACCAGTATCTTAAAAACTCAGTCTTACGGAACTTCATGTAATTAAATCTCAGATATGTGACATTTAAAACTTTTCAAAACAACGATATAAAAACAGTCAGAACACATGCAATACGGAAAATGAAATATAAGATATCTGAACTACAAACCTAATATGATATGCAAAAGTTAGATAGATGGAATGAAATTATACCCAAAGAAGCGGATGTGGCGAATCAAATGATTATGGAACCACGTGAAATTCAAATGAAAGCAAAAAGGATCACCAAAAGCTTCCACATTCAGACGACTAAAAGCAATATTGACTAAATACCAACGGTCGATTTGAGGGCGAGAAGGAGAAAGAGCGAGGTGAAGACGGTCTTCATTAATTGGAGCGGGGTTGAAGGAAGGAGAAACAATTCTTCTTGGATCGAGAGGTTGGGGAATGTGGCTATCCAAATGGTGATTTGTGTTTAAAAGTAATTTCAAATTTCAAATTTAAAGTAATGTGAGTAGAAGGCTAAAGGTTGGTGACTGGTGAGAGAGAGAGAGCTATTAACGTACTTGGTTGACGTGCTCTGCATGCATTGCATTGGGAATCCATATTCGCATATTTTCCTCTTTTTAACTTGCTACTTATTTTGCAATGGGACCCCTACCTACAATGAGAACTACAAATACTAACCCTCTTATTAATAAAAAGTTAAGATCTGCTACACTTGTTTTTCTCTGTATTATATTGTAATCTTTAGAAGCCTTCCCACATTGTTTTTCCAATTAAATGAAATAAAACCTTGCTGTTTATATGATAAAGCATGAATCAAATTATGTACGAGTACAAAATTAAATGTCCACCCATTAGGCATTTGAACTAACTTAAGATCATAACATCCGCATAAGACATGTAACATGCATGTCTACTTAGTAGTTATTACACTTCAAAAGTTCAAATATAAAAAGCAACATAAAACTACATCATGTAGTACTCCAAGTCTACTCAATTATTACAGTCCAACATCAAGCAAAAGGTACATATATCATAGTATTTCTTGAGTACAATAACAAGAGAACATGCATGATATATATTTGGAGTGCTAGTGTGAAGGAAGATGATTGTCAGGCATAACCATGGTTGATGGAGAATTAGAGAAGGTGGTACCCAAGTGACCACAAATATCTGCCCTGGGTCACCTTCTTAGGGTTGATTGGATAGTCTACAAGTAACATATCGAGAACATTTGTGACTGGAGTTCCAATGCCATCATTGGAATCCAGATGTGGTTAGTGGCACGAGATGGAGTTAAGTTCCAAAAACAAACATTAACCACCATCTAAACCTGCCTTGTTCTAAAGGCTAAACCCTAAAACCTTATCAGGGTTTAACCACATGAATGTACATTTACACTAGGATGGTTAGTGTTGGTCAAACTACAGTCTAACCATGAGGAGTCAAAGGTGGTTGGTAACAAAAGGATTGGATGGATTGGATGCATATGGGTGGAGTAAGATCATGGTCTTGCTAAAAAGACACTTCTTGTACATGTTTGCCAACTTTTTGATGTAGCGACACTTTACACCATCTTCTAGCCAAAATTAGGGTTTCTAGCTAGTTGCTTTGTCTTCTAGCACTTAGTTCAAAGGAACCAAATTAAGTTGGGAAATGATGTTGATTTCCATGATATATGTGGTTAATGCTTGTTCTACATGCAAGAGCAAAACCCTTTTTTGTGGATTTGCTTGATCATGCCATTTCAAGCCCAACCTAGGGCTTGTGAGGCAAATTAGGTAATGTCAAAGATCATGCATGCATATGGTGGTGGTGGTGGTTGGAGCACCATGCTCCAAATTAACTTGGTTCATGAGGGTACAATGTCATGAGTTAGAGATGATAACTTAGTAGAAGGTGATTGGCCACGCATGGTCAAGCCACAGGCTTCTCCTCAGGTACTGCAGATGGGTGGAATGGTATGAGCCTGTATGGACGGGGAGTTGGTAGGGTTGGAGCAGTGAGAGCCATCAGCATGCCTGTGTTAGGGTGAAACACACTGTTAAAGATATTGATTAGTTATTAGTATAACAAAAATGTAAAGGCCAAGAAAATAATAGGTTATAGTATTAAGAATCAACTGAAAATTGATCTCATTTACAGGTAATTATGGTAAGGAGAGAGGTAAGTAGACAATATATACAATTTTCTTTATAAATAACTAAAAATATTAATACCCTATATATTTCAACTTGCTCAAAAGTGTTCATCTAAATGGCATTTAAAACTGCAATAGAACATTCTACTGTCACCATAGGTCCATAAGCACGATATGATAGCAATCCATATTAGTAATCAACGATTTCAATTAACATAGGGTACAACTAAAAAGGTCATCTCAAATTGGAGGGCACCCAAGCTAGATGTCATGAACGATAACTAGGAAGTTGTTTTGGTGATATTTTGAGTAATGTGGAGGATATTAATTCAACAAAGCTAAGTTTTTTTTTGTTATGACGTACGGTTACGACGATATTAAGATTAAGAGCAAAGGAAAAGAATGAACCAACTTGTTTGTGGTGGTGGATTTGGTGCAAGAGGCACCGGCCCTCCGTATTGTTGTGGACATAACCCTGTCACTGGTGATGTCGAGTTTATTGCAGAGTACGGAAACATCCCATTGTAATGCATACCATACGGCTGGCCTTGGGCATAAGCACCAACTCCATGATTGAATTGGTAGTACGGGTAGAAAGGAGAAGTGGTTCCACTGACCACACCAGAACCCCCACCATATACTGGAGGGTGAGCACCATTCCCTCCATACACATTGTAAAAGCTCTAATGCAAAGACAAGAAAAGTTATAATTAATGTCTCAAACAGTATATTTAGAATGTTTTAATGCATAATGAAAACTTATTGAGTTTTTATAGTGATAGAATTAACCAGTATTGCTAAAATAAGATGTTCAGTTTTCAACAAATGCTTCATCAAATATAAGATCGACCCTCCGTTTAATGGAGGAAATTCCTTAACATTTAGAGTAACAGTTGTATTTCCTTTTGCTTGTTTAGTGTAAAGACAAATAATTACTGCTAGCTTATATCGATCTTAAGTATGTAGTAGGGGAACCTTATAGTAGATATAACCAGTACAAGGGAGAATGAAAAATAATCAAGAAACATACAAAAATAAATGTTTCAAGCAAACTACGTCTTGTTCTCAATTTGGTTGCGTTTCAGGTTATATATGATAAAGCTATTAACTATATATATTAGTATTAAAATGGCCGGAACGTGGTGACTAACCGTAGGATAAGTGTAGTCCGGAGAGTAAGTTGAGTACCTAAACAAACAAAATAAAGAATTTAAAATATGTGTGAGGAAATTATAAAATATATATACGTATTTATTTTTAAATAAAATATATACGTATCAATCATTTATACAAACACGTAATATATGTGTGACTACGTACTAGCATGCATGGAAAGTACGTACTACCACAATTTAGTTGAACATAATCTCACGTGATTAGTGTTTAAAAACAGTTGGAATCAATGTTACACATATACGCATGTTACTTCACATGTAAGAGAGAGAGGAGAGAGGAGAGAGGAGAAAGGAGAGAGAAAGAGAGGTCAAAACATGGTCAAAGTCTATAGATTATGCCCACACATGTAAGAGAGAGAAAGTATATAAGAAAAGATAATCTAAAAGACAAGGTTCGCAGCAGAATGGATAACAAGATTCATTAATCTTGTCGAAGAAATAAAAGATCCAACAATTAATTAACTCTTGAGTCTTGACATGTTATGACTACTGTACTAACTACCACCACTTTAACACAAACAACAAAGCGAAATGCTTAAGCTTCAAGAAAGTTGCACATATGACTATAGTCCTACCTACATGAGTGCATGTGCTCTTTTGCTATGTATACGAGGAGAGATATGGGAGAGAGAGAGACAGAAAGAGAGAGAGAGAGGTGCAGAGAAAGATGATGCATGATTGTGTATGGTATGTGGGCATGGCTTTATTGATAACTGGTGCACATGCTTCTAGCTGTAACCAATTTTTTTGAACAACTTCTAGCTGTAACCAAGTATGCAGAACTATGCATGCTTTCTGAAAGAAAACTTACCCATAAACATTGTAGGGAACCCCATGTTGGATGCCATAATAAGGGAGAGTGGGAGAAGATGGAAAGGCTGCAAAAGACTTCATCACCCTCATGTTTATGTTCCTTCCACTTCCTGGTCAACAAATCAAATATAAGTTCTCTCAAGAATCTCTTTCAACCACAAAATCTAGGTTCAAGCATTCTTAATCAGTTATTAAAAAAAGAATTAATAATCCTTGCAAATTTCACATTAAATGTTGTGTTATTGGGGTGTGGTAGTGTTCAACCATGTTGTTAAAGCTTTATGCGTGTTTCATTTTGGTTTAAGTAAGTTTTAAAAAAGGAAATGGAATGAGTATGATGTAGTGACAAAAATGGGTAACACGTTCAAAATGATAAAACACACAAAAAGTAATTTCAATGGATTATTTTGCTTGATTAAGCTGCTAATAGAAAAACTGAACAATACTACAAAATTAACATGTGGATCCAGATTGTTAGTAAGATTTGCACTGTATATATTAACTACATGGTTGTTAATTTCCTCCCCATCCGATGATCTACATAAAGATTAATAAGCACATGATATATAAAAATAACAAGTAAAAAACACAAAGCAGCAAACAAATGTGGAATCCATTTAGATTACCATTTTTTGGTGATGTTGGTTTAGATTTCTGGACTCCCAAATAAGCAAGGTTGCAATTAGCCCTCCTCCCATCGATCACCGGTGCCGCCTCAACGCAAGCCCTTTTCGCGGCCTCCGGCTCGCGAAATGTAACCTAAATAACCCCTCATCAGTGCTTTTTTTTCAACACAAAATCACCAAATAAATTAATTCTCTACCAAACAAGAAATTAGTGAGAAAAAAGAAGAAGATGACATGTTAAGAAATATCTTAAGAGTGGAAATAAAGGCAAGAAACATGTAGGTAGCATACAAATCCATAGCCCTTAGATCTGCCAGTGTTCTTGTCAGTGATGACCACAGCCTCCAAGATGTCACCAAACTGTTCAAAGTACTTCTTCATGGTCTCTCTTTGGGTCTCCCATGCCAATCCCCCAACAAACACCTTGGTGTAAGTGGTGTCACCAAATTGACCAACCAACCCTTGTGGACTCATCCCTCACTTCAAACCCTCCACCACCTTCTTCTCCTTGGTTGGCCTAGCTAGCTCCTCTAAGATGGTGATGTTGGTTGGATGAGAGAGAGAGGTGGTATGATTGTGTTGGTGAGTTGGTAGGGTTAGAGGGGAGAAGAGAGAAGGGAAAAGCAAAAGGTGGGAAGGAAAGACCAGAAACAACTGGATATAGTCATTTTATATTGTGGGAATGCTTTGGTGGTAATGGTGTTTGTGTCTTTATACACTTTTACAGGTTTGTATGTACAAGTTTTGAGTTGGTACAGAGGGAAACAAGGAATCTTCCTATGATGCGGAATCACTCTCTTATTTGGTAAGCACTTGACAAGGATATGTATTATATATGTAGGTTTTAGGTTACATGCTAATGACATTTCATCTTGACCAGATGCTTAGCGTAATTAATAGTTTATTTTTATGTTAACCATAATCATGACTAAATGACGAACTATTTTAAGTCAAATCGTGTATATTTTGTGGAGCTTAGTTACTTGAAATATATTAATTAGACACAAATTAAATCGGGCATGATGGATTATGTGTCAATTATAGCCATTTCAGTTTCATTTTAACTACTTGTAGTGAATTATTTTTTTTTTGGAGATTTTGTGAATGACATTATTACGCGTAATCAACATGTTGTGAAAAATTAGATTAATTGATCATTATAGACCTTGAAGGCTTGAACTAACCACTTCAAATTCGATAAATTCTAGTCTTACAGATTTGGACAATTTAGATCAACAGAAAATTAATTTGGAATGATGTAGCATGTTCGAAATTAGTGTTTGAGGACTGAGTTATATTTATTTGAAATATATGACTCATAGTCATATTATTTCCAATTAATTTGGCTTAGACAATAATACCGTAATTTTTATATATAATATAAAAAGATTCAAAATTATAATTTTAGGATTAATTATTTTTTCGAATTCTACTCGTATCACAGTTCACACCTGCGATCCTTACCTCCACTAAGGATCGCAGGTGTAAAACTCCACCCGTCACTTTTTTTAATTTTATTTTGCATAGGTCGCGGGTGTGAACCGCTCTTTTTTATTTTCTTTTATTTCTGTTTTTCTTTTATTTGAAATTATTTTTAATTTTTTTCCAAAATATGTTTTCTAATTATTATTTTTAATTTTTTAATTTTTTCCCGAATCGACCTCCAAATTACATGGTTAACTTAGCGTGTTGAAAAGTTAGATTATATTATACAAAAAATAAATAAATTATCTTATCAAAAATAATAAATTATTTATAACTAAATTTTAAACAAACACTAAAACTAATTAAACCAAAAAAATAGTGACGTTGTCAAAAATCCGTAGGTGTACACTCGTTACAAATATTTTTGGAAGTCAATGCAGCAAAAATTAAAACAATTTTTTTTAAATAATAACAATTAGAAAACATATTTTGAAAGAAATATAGATTAAAAAACAGATTAAAAATGATTTTAAAAAAATCAAAATATCAAATACTAAAACTAAAATCACTAAACCTAAACAATTTGTTTTTAAAAACAAATTTTTAGCACCGACTGGGTATGAGCCACTATTCGTGATTTTTTTCTTCTGTTTTTGATATTTTTAAAATCATTTTTAATATGTTTTTAATATATATTTTTCAAAATATCTTTTCTAATTGTGATTATTTTTTAATTTAATTTTTAATTTTTTACTATATCGACTTTCAAAATTGTTTATAACGAGTTTACACCTTAAGTATTTTTGACAACGTAATCAATTTTTTTGTTTTAATTAATTTTAGTGTTTGTTTAATATTTAATTGTAAATAATTTATTATTTTGGATAAGAGAATTTATTTTTTTATTGTATAAAATACCTTAATTTTTCAACACGTTTAGTTAGGGGTGTGCATCCGGTCTGGACCCTACCGGACCATATTTGTTTCCAGGGTCCGGACTGGAGACCAGACGACACAGAAATTGTTCGCCCCGGAGTCCTGACTGGACCGGTTGGATTCGGTTTGATCCGGTTCAAAAACTTTCACTTATCCACGTAATTTGGAGAATTGTTTTTTAAAAGAAATAATATATTTTGGATTTGTTTTAAAATAATATATCCGGTCTGGAATTTTGTTTTAAAAAATAGTTTTTAAAAAAAATAATAACAATTAGAAAACATATTTTGGATTTTGTTTTTATAAAAAAGATGAAAAATAATTTTAAAAAAACAGAAATAAAAAAGTCACGTATCGCGGTTCACACTCGCGTGATTTTTAAAAAAAAGGGTTTTCTCGTTTGTGAATCGCGATCCGAGTAGAATTCAATAAAAAATCCTAAATTTATCATTTTTTATGCTGTTATATAAAAATTACGGCAATAAAGGCTCTTTTAGGTAAATAAAAATTTCGTAAGAAAAATCTTGATACAATTTATTTTATTTTATTTTGAAAGTAATTCTTCTACAAAGTTGTGCAAGTGTGAGCACATGGCAAGTGGGAGTTCTTTTCCTAATCTGCTGTTTGGCAGCTGGCAAGTGGTGGTTGTCGGGAAGGCAGGAACTGTGGGAAAACAGTCCATAGTTGAAGACTTCATGTTCCCTCAAGGGTATAACCGTCATTTGGAAAGTATTCACCACCTCCCCAGAAATGGCGGGGAAATAATATTGCTTCCCGCCAATTTGTAGTATAATAACAATCTTTATTTTTTGGGTATCTTCTCCTCTACAAGGAAGTAGGGTTGTGCATCCGGTCCGGACCGGATTTTTATCCGGCGTCTGGATCGGAGACCGAACTGGTCTGGACCGGAAACCAGACCGGACCGGTTTTTAACCTTAAAAATATAAAAAAAACAAAAAAACGGATCGGTCCGAAATCGAATTTTGAGAAATGTCCGGACCGGAACCCGGACCGGTTGGTTCCGGTCCGGACCGACCCGGGTTCTGCACACCCCTACAAGGAAGGTATAAAACTATACAATAATTTTTGGATTAATTACAGTTTGTCGTTCTAAATTATGTCTTAATATCATTTTTAATTCTAAACTTTCAGAGTTATAGTTACCACTCATGAACGAAAAACTTTCGTTTTATAATATTACGTCCATTTGAATTTTAAAAATTCATTATTTAAATACACATTTGTTGTTTTTTTTAT
This sequence comes from Triglochin maritima, assembly GCA_963682175.1. Taxonomy (NCBI): domain Eukaryota; kingdom Viridiplantae; phylum Streptophyta; class Magnoliopsida; order Alismatales; family Juncaginaceae; genus Triglochin; species Triglochin maritima. The sequence goes on from OY821781.1 coordinate 1,692,380, forward strand.
ATTTTTTTGCATTGTATTTCTAATACATTACTAAACTCATATTTACTTGAAAGTTCGTATCCTTAATATATTCCTAAACCTATATTTACGTGAAAGTTCAGATTGTACCAATCTAACCTAAATTCCAACTATATATGCTATCCATTTTGATTCGAATTTTCACGTAAATATAAGTTTAGGAGTGTATTAGGGACACAACGTAAAAAATTACAAACAAAATGACTAATATTTGTTTAAAAAATAAATTTTTAAAATTTAAGAAGACAATGTTACAAAAAAATAAATCATGTGAGATAACTGTCAACTTTGAAAGTTAATGATTGCAGAGTGATATCAATGTACAGTTTAGATGGACAAACTGTAATTAACTCTTAATTTTCCCCTCAAGGTTTCGCAAAATTGTCTCACATTTTTGCTTTCAAATTGGGTAGGACTCAACACATGATTACTCGATCTGTATTTTTTACGTGTACTTAGGAATTCGATACCAAGACTTGGGGGAATATTTTACTCATTCAAACCTGTCGTCCTACACCTTGTGGTTCAGTGATTGGTTATTTTGAACTAATAATCCGTATATTTACCTACCTGTACAAAATCATAATTGGTGGTTTAACGTTTTATAATATACTTTCAAAGTTATTATGCGGTTGGTTATTATGAACTCGATCCGTCACTCTATAATTTATATATTTGTCCGTGCACACGAAGTTGTAATGAGTGATATTGTCGACAAAAGTTCATCGAGTTAAAAAAATCCACACACTTTAAAAGTTAGACAAAACTAAACGTGACTAGATGATCATTGTTTTGATTTGATAAAAAAAACTAGATGATCATTATATGCACTTTTTAATGTGAGAAATACCTGTAACAATATCGAGACCGTCCATATTCCGCACGATCCAAAACCAAAGTCTGATGGGCCGAAGTCCACTGTATGGGCTAGTCCTATGACACCAGTTAACGGGTTTGGAGATTTTTGGATTATATTCCTCTTCTTGTCTTTAAGTTTTGGTTAACGTTTCTCTTAAAAAACTTATCTTACCTCTAGTGTTCTCAAATAACAACAACAAAAAAAAACGCAACAAAATATAAAACATTTAAGTTATCATAAGGTTAAGGGATGGTGAATGATGAAGTAAGATTTGTTGTCTAGAGGTAGGATGCAAGACATGTTTCAGTTAGGCCTAACACCACCTACCAACCTAATTCTTTCCCATTGCTTCTGAAACAAACAAACATGTTCCTTTCATCACATTATAAACATCGAGACATGCACTGTTTGTAAAGTGCCAATGAATTCATAATGTTGTTATTTTAGGAATTATAAACGATGTAAATGATAACTTCACCTTTTGAAGATATATGTACGAGACACATGTTTGATGCTTGTAATAAGAATGAATGAAGTCATGATCCCAGACAATATCAAAGTCAGACACAACCATGTGATATCATCATATCACATGCATGATGTGTACATCCAAATCTATGCAGTTCCAAGTTCAACACAAACTCGAATTGATTGTGACATTGTAGTCAGTTCCAAACATGTAATGTTGCTCAGGGGTCAAAATATTCGATGTATTTTAATTTTTGAAAGTAACAAGAATATATATACGACCAATGACAATTAAACCATCACTGTTTTTTTGAAATCGTGGTTTCAAATTTATAACTGTAATAGAATGAATGGAGTCTAACAAAATCTAGAGACTATTGACGCAAATACGACCATGTTGTGGAGAAAAGTATGATGTCTTATTCAAATGTAAGTTCACGATTCATTTTTTGTTAACGATCGAGTGTGTGATAGTTAATTGGTCACTTGTAAATATGTATATCTCTCTGTCATCTCAACGCAACATATTGGTGCAAACAAAATATATAATTCATCACACTTTGTTGTTTTGTGTGATCCTAATGGAAGAAAAAAGATCGATAATATTTAGAAGGGTACGAATCAAACATATTAAAGTAAAACTAGAGTTCCGCAAAGGTAATGCTTCGGGGTTATAAATGAAAAAAATACAAAATAATGTATTTAAAACAAAATATCAAAAACAGATGGGTAAATCGCTAAAAGAACCGTCCATCAGTTCATGAGTTCATGTTGGGGTTGGGGAAATGTAAAGAATTTCACAAGCAGTGGCAATTTGGAAAATAGGAAGGAAGGCAAGGGCAATAGTGGCGGCTGTTTGCAGTAATTTAAGTTGGCATAAAAGTGTGTTGGAGTGGAATAGGGAACTTGCTGGGAATCACGGGTGCTTGTTGGGACGACATCCGACGGTGGAGATTGAGTGTCGCAGTGGGGAGGCAGGAACATGGTCTGCTGTCCCGCGGGTACCTAGTCAACCACCAGAGAAACAGTCAACAACCTATTCCAGACCCTAGGACAAGTACGTTCCTAAGGCACTTGTCATCGTCACAGTAGAATTTAAAAATAATATCTGAGATACATATACGCGTCTCCTACTATAGAATTACACATTGAGGGAAAACAATCAACATTAATCAACCGTAAACACGTATCGTAAAAATGAAGATATTTCGTGACTACAATTTACGTAAATATAACAAAACAGATAATTAGAATCCAAATTGAATTCCTAATCTTACGGAAATCTTAAAAAATAGTTGTGAAAAACTTTTTACTTCATTCTAATGTTTTTTCTAGCATGCTCTTTACAATCCTGACTTGATTTCAAAAAAGTAAATTTTTCAATAAGCCAGATCTTGTAAGATCCAGTTAATCCCTAGATTCCTGTAACTGATTTGAACACAAACATACTACGAAACAAAATTCACTACTTTTTTTACAGTAAAAAATTTCAAAGCACATTCACTTAGACTGGTGGGTTATAGTTCTAAACTGAAAATGATCCACCAAACCATAATTAATTACAAAATCTGGATTCAAACATACATCTCGATGCAGAATATTCCACTCCCTCAACCACCTACACCAAGTCTTTAAGGATGAAACAGAACAAAATTCATTGCCAATCGAAATTTACGACACCATTCCATTTTTTTTGAAATTGATATATTACATTGAAATTAAACATACACTAACGTCCTCGCTAGAATTCGAACCGAACCAGTATCCTTCAAAAAAAAATTCACTTATAAATTAGTTTCCACCGGTTGAGCTACGCGAGTTGTGTCACACGGTTAGGGTTGTTGTGGTGTTCCGCGGGGACAGGGGAAGCAGGCAGAGTGGTGGCGGGTGGGCGGGGAGAAGGAAGCCTCGGGAAAAGAGCGAGAGATCTCTCGCTCGGTTTTCGCACAAGACCAAATAAAAAAATAAAAAATAAAATCCAAAACCCCCCAAAAAGCGCACATCACTCCAATAAACACAACCACCTCCGCTCGCGACCCTTCCCGATCTCCAAACGCCAATTCCACCTTCTCCATCCAGATCGGAACGTTCCGTTCCCAGATCGCTGTTCCTCTTCGAATTCCCCGCGTTTTCCCGCGCGGATAGGTGTTTTTCGCGGTCGAAAGCTTCAGTTCGAGGTTTTCTAGGTTTTTTGTGTGGATTTCGAAGGTTTCTGGGGAGAATTCTCGAATCTGCCAGATTTGACTTCGAATTCGGTGAAGTTTTTAGTTGAAACGGTGGATTCGTCGATTTCGAGAGGGATAAGCTCGAATTCGAACACACTCCACTGGATTTTACCGATTTGTGCAGTTATATCGGCGTTTCCGGCGAGAAATTGAGCTGATTCGGTGAAACCCTAAGTTGAAGCGTTGGATTCTGCGTCTCTGAAAGGAAAAAAGCTCGAAATTTTGGTTTCATAATTAGCTTTTTCCCGCTTTTCCATTAAAAAGCGGAGCAGTTGCTGTTTTTAGGGTTTTCCTTTGGCTTTAGGAGGAGTAAAGCAACGCCTACGTCTGCAGATCCCGATTTGGGTCTTTTCTCCCTCTGACGAGATCTTCTGCCGACGGATCCCAATTTGGGGTTGAAGTAATTTTAGTGTTGCTGGGGGTATTTATTGAGTCTGTTGGTGGTTTTCAACTGTACTTCTCTTGGGTTGTTCTTGGTTCTGGAGTTCTAGATGACTTCTGTTGCTCATGGTGAGTCTGTACATCTTCTTTTCCTGTGACAATTCCGGTGTTATGTTATATACTGCCTTCTGTGTCGTAACATCTTCACACTAGAGGTGGCGTTTTTTATTAGGATTCATGAACAATTGAAATTGATTGGTGCTGTTTTGATATCTCACCTTGCCAGTGATTTGTTTTGTTTTCTATGTTGCTTAGCTTCCTTTCTAATAGAAAATGCTTTCCACCTAAATTTTACTTTTGCTCCAGTTTTCAGCAGTAATAATATTTTGTTTTTGTTTTATCATATCCTTGTTGGTCTGGATTAGTTTCCTTCCCATGGTTGTGGTAGGGGAGTGAGGGAAATGTTTTAGCGGCATTAGTCACCTTCACAATGCATTCTCATCTTTGTACGTTTATTTTGTTGATGATATTGGTTTATGTCCTTCAGGTTCATCTGCAGATGCATTATACCGAGAGCTCTGGCATGCTTGTGCTGGGCCATTGGTTACTGTTCCTCGACAAGGGGAACGGGTTTATTACTTTCCACAAGGTCACATGGAACAGGTAAGCTTAACTCCAAATCATGATTTATTTCTCCTAGTTCTAAGATTTATATCTGCTTGATCAGTCAAATATTTGATATCTGAAGTTGTTGGATTATAGTAGATATATTTTTCCTCATAGAGCAAATTGTCATGCTTGGGTTTCTAAAAGTGGTAATTTGTGCCTATATTGTTCTGCTTGTGGTTATGTACATTTCTTTGAATCATGTTTTCTATATGCTACTGGGTTACTATTGTCATCATAATTCTCAAGTGATTTACAGTAAGTCTGGCATTTTTTCCGCATAGAAATCATCATGCTTGGGTTTAGTGGGAATGGTAACTTGTGCCCAAATCGTTTTCCGCCTGTGGATATGTATGTCTTTGAATCATGTTTTAAATATGCAATTTTTATAATGATGTGTTCTGGTCCTCTGGATTAGTTGTCATTACTCATCCTCATATTCTCAAGTGATTTTCAGTAGTTTGCTTTGGAAATTTGGCATCTATTCCAAACTTAGCTTTAGTATGTTGGTCTTCAGTTGTAGCCTGGTCTCGTGTTGTAAATTTCCAGAGTGGCACTGTAACTATTCAGTAATGAGTAATTTTCTTGTATTGTTGTAGCTTGAAGCATCAATGAATCAAGGTCTTGACCAGCAGATTCCGTTCATTAACCTGCCATCAAAAATCCTCTGCAGCGTAGTCCATGTTCAGCTACGGGTATGTGTATGGCCATGCTTTAATTTCGGACCCAAGTCTAGTTTTTCCTCTCTCAAATTGGTATTGTCTTATTGTAGGCTGAGACAGAATCTGATGAGGTTTATGCCCAGATAACCTTGCAACCCGAAGAGGATGTGAGTATAGATAGCTTCACATATCTCAATCGTCTAGGAGCCAAGGGAGTTATTACTTATTAATTACCTTTCCACATAAGTGACTTAATTCTATTATTTTTCTGTTCGGTCAGCAAGGTGAAGTTAACAGCCCAGATCCCCCGCTCCCAGAGCCTGAGTCTTGTACTGTCCATTCTTTCTGCAAGACGTTGACTGCTTCAGATACGAGCACCCATGGAGGGTTCTCTGTTCTTAGGCGGCATGCTGATGAGTGTCTTCCACCCCTGGTTAGATTTTTTTTATACATATCTCCCCTGAAAAGTTTGCAATTTTAGTTGCTCTCCAGGCTCATTTTTATTTGCTTTTACGCAGGATATGTCCCAGCAGCCACCATGGCAGGAATTGGTTGCAACAGATTTACATGGCAGTGAATGGCATTTCCGGCATATTTTTCGAGGTTTCTTTCTCTTTCACTACCCAACTGGTAATTTTGTGTCATGACAACACTAGCGCTTCTCTTGAAAATCAAAACAAATTAAGGAGCCAGTGCCACTTATATGATTTGCGATCATGTAGCCAAATGTTGCTCCTTCATTTTTTAAAAGTTGATGCAGTTTTATTTACAAAATCAATTAACAATGAATATATAGTTGTTTGAAGCGTGCCTGATTTGGGAGCTTATGTGCATGACCTGTTTTATTTATTTATGTAGGGCAACCTAGGCGACATTTGCTTACCACTGGTTGGAGTGTTTTTGTAAGCTCAAAAAGATTAGTTGCTGGAGATGCTTTTATCTTCCTTAGGTAAAAGTTATTTTATTTCGTGGCTGACACTTGGGCTTCATCTTCTCCTTTTCTGATATAATTAATCTCAACTTGGTTACAGAGGAGAAAATGGAGAACTGCGTGTTGGTGTGAGACGTGTTATGAGGCAATTAAGCAACATGCCTTCATCTGTGATCTCCAGTCATAGTATGCATCTTGGAGTTCTGGCAACTGCTTCTCATGCTATATCAACTGGAACACTGTTTTCAGTCTTCTACAAGCCAAGGTATTAGAAGATTGGTGTTTGTGAAATTTACAGAACTCTTCTGTGATACATAAATCTGCTAAGTGCTAACTATGCAGTATTGTATCACAAAATGCTTATTTCTGATTTTAGTAATATACATTGAAGTATGACTAGTCTTCATTCTTTAATCTTTATACTCTTGACATTGAACTACCATACGGTGTGATGCAGGACTAGCCGCTCTGAGTTTATTGTAAGCCTAAACAAATATCTCGAAACTCGGAATCACAAGCTTTCTGTTGGAATGAGGTTCAAGATGAGGTTTGAAGGTGAAGATGCTCCTGAAAGAAGGTATATCTGCATCTTCTGAAAAAAAAGGCACTCATTTCTGATTTCTTTTTTTCCCCTTCTTTTTTCAATGGATGTTCTTTTATCAGGTTTAGTGGAACCATAGTTGCAGTTGGAGATATTAAATCAGAGTGCTGGAAAGATTCAGAATGGAGATCTTTAAAGGTGACTACTATCTGTTTAAAATTCAGGAATTCATTGATTATAGGCGATCTTCATTGTTTCAATAACTTATTTCACGATAATGGAAGATAAATTGCCTGTGCATGTTACAAGTGGAGGAGAGAAGTGAATGCTTTTCCTTTAGAGGTTAAACTTTGTAACATACGTTGAAGCTACCATATATAAGAAGTATAAACTTGCGCTGTCATAAGAAAAATACAGTAGTACAGGATAGCTAAAGACAGTTCATTACGGTGAATGTGAAAATGCAATTAAAGACATGGACGTAGGTTGAGTAGTGTCAATGGATTTCATATCAGGCCGTGACTGGACTTTGTTTTGAACAAGTTGGATAAATGATTAAGTCGTGGAAAATAATAAGTTGAAGAGGTTGGGATGTTTGGTAATGGTGGCATCATATTGAAATGAGGGCAGATTTAGTTGCCGAAGAAACAAATAACTTAGCTTTCACTAGCATCCAAGTGCATGTTTGGTAATTGGAGGAAGGGAACGTTCATTCTTATATACAAGCAGAAGGAAAAGTCCTAAAATTTTGATAATTGCCGAAATGTTAAGTTAATTAACATCAGTTGTTTGCATATTAGTTATTGTAGTTTTGTTTATTTTTTATGTTTTCAAAGCCCTTTCTGTTTCAGTTTGTAAAGAAGAAACAGCTATAATCTGAGTTGGCTCTCTTGTCTTGATTTAAATGCAGATCCAATGGGACGAGTCTTCTTCTATTCCACGACCTGATAGAGTTTCTGCTTGGGAATTAGAGCCTTTAGTTGCAACAAGTTCCCCAGTCCCTCAGCCAGCTATTAGAAACAAGCGTCCTCGTCCTCCAGTTTTGCCTCCTTCTGCAACTGCAGACCATTCTCCATCACAAGGTATGCTCTCGTAATAGGTTACTTGATCACGATGCGTTAAGTAGACGAGATAGGTAGAACTACATTTTAGTATTACTATCTATTGTTGTGGTGTTTCAGATTTTCAGTTTGTTGGGTAGAAGTTGATCTCTAATGGTGGAAAAAATGATTTTCTTCAGTCACATACCCTGTTTAGTGGTACTAAGGCATCGTTGTAATTGCTTTTAGCTACTTTCGTTACTGTTATTCTTTTTCACTTTCTCTTTGATTATTCTAATAAGAGAGTCATCAACATAAGATCCGTTGTCCATCTTACTAAACAAACATGGTGTTATGAGCCTTGTTCTGTCCTACTATAGATTATTACAAAGTCAATTCAAGGATTTTTAAAAATATTTATTTTTCTTCCAGGGCTATGGAGATCTCCTTCCGAGACAATCAGAAACACCTCACTTGCTGGAACCCAAAGTGGACAAGAACATCATGCACCGCCTAGTTATAATGGAATATTCTCCTCTGCATCAAAAGCCAGCTCTATTGGGTTCACTGGAAATATCTTGCAGCCTCCTAGCTCCAGCAGCCAACTGTATTGGACTATGAGAACAGAGCCTCTGACAAACTCCTATACCTTTAACAAAGAATCATGCGAAAGGAGGCAAGAAACTGGTAATGGATGCAGGTTATTTGGCATTCAGCTAGTAGAAAGCTCTACTGTGGAAGAAACTTCTCCGATGTTGGCTGCTATCACAGAGGATCCCCTTGGCACTACATTAGATGTCGACTCAGATAGTCAGTTGCAGCCATCAACCATCAATGGTGCTGCTATTCCCACAGTCAGCAGTGAACCTGAGAAATCCTGTCTGAGATCAACTCCAGAGATGCTAAACAGGCATATCCGAAGCTGCACCAAGGTATTTAAATTAGACGCCTATTCCTGTAGGCTGCTAGCAGGATAGTATTTCCCAAGTAGCAATTGGAAGGGTGAAGTCCATGCAACCATAATCTAAAATTATCTATACCATGGGCTGGTCATTATCTGTTCAGTCCGAACATAGTTTTTACATGTTCATTTTTATAGTGTGAACTTATTTTTTGCTGAAGAATTTTGTAATATATATTCTTCTGAGGTGAGATTTCGTAGCCTGACAGGGTTCACTTTTCAGGTGCACATGCATGGTATGGCCGTCGGGAGAGCAGTAGATTTGACCAGGCTTGATGGGTACAATGACCTTCTTAAGAGGCTCGAAGAGATGTTCAGCATTGAGGGGGAGCTAACTGGTACCATCCGAAAATGGCAGGTGGTTTACACTGACAATGAGGATGATATGATGCTGGTTGGGGATGATCCATGGCTGTAATGCTCTTTAATCTCTAAACTTCATGTCCATTCACATTTTCCACAAATACTTTCGTACTTCTCCACACTGTCTAATTGTTTAATCTTTGGATTATGCAGTGAGTTTTGCAGCATGGTGCAAAAAATCTACATATACACTTACGAAGAAGCCAAGCGGTTGTCTCCAAAAACAAAATTTCCAGATATTAAAGCACTCATCAAGCCTAAGACATCTTCATTAGATGTTGATGTGCCTTTAGGTGTTACTGAAGGTCGGATGAACGAGAAATGAAGTAGTTATGGCTGGAGTTTAACTAGTAACAGCAAGAAGCTTTAACATGATTACTGAAACAAGGTATGCATAACTTCCCGTGAGACTTGTGATTGTGGATAAGTCAAAGAGGCTGCGCAATACAATGAAAAGGTCGCTTGTTTCTACGTATATAACTTTCCAAGACTTCGTACGTGAGTATATATTGTCTACAAGGATCTGATTTCCTTGGACGGAACTAACTTGGAATTTTCCCCCCTGTGAGCGTAGCTCTTTCTCTGATACCAATATAATATTATAATGTATTTTACTAGAAGAGGGTATGCGGCGTAATTCCCTTGTGTCAATTAATATTTTGTATACTATCGGAATGGTATCACTGTATTATTACACAAACTGTAGTATTTTTTGCTGGTAGTCGTATCTGTTTTCCCTTGTGGTTGTGGTCTTGTTTCTGTACTTGAACACGGTGAGCTTGAAGTTGTTTTTTGGATATATGTATATATGCACGGATCACTTGACTTGAGGCTTTAAGATATATACTGTCTCACATACTTCTCAATTTGCATAATTATTAATTTATAATCTTAGCGGTTAGCTCATGCTTATGCCTTGAGGCTTACATCAGCTTTGCGTTCTTCATGCTTCTATCCTGGTGACGTCATTTTTTGTGTGCAACTGTTTCACTTCGTGATTCTATCCTTATGATGTGTATTGGTAGGTGGGTGTTTATTGTTCAAGGAAGTTGGGCGTTCGCAGACGCATCCTTGACAGCGAGATCAGTGATATCCATCCTCGTTTAAACTGTAAATGATAATAAGTCATGAACCTGAAATTCAATTTTAAAATATTCCCATTAAATGGGACGTGGGATTGAACTCCGTTATGTTTCCTAGCCATTCGATCTGTGTAAGGAAACACGACGATATATCATTGAAGTGTACAGCTTTCGCCTTGGGGCGTGTGGGCTCAATTGCGGAGGGAGTGGTTTCATTTCCTCGAGAACCGATTAGAATGACAATCATTCAGGTGAAGATGGTATTAAATTATCTCCTATAAAGAATTGTAGCCTAAATGATATTAGGGATAATTTCATATTATCAAAGAAATGTACATCTAAATGCTATTGAGCACCATATTGTCGTACATGGAAGTGAACACACCAAAAATCAAATTCAACTTGAGTTCACTTGACCTTTGTCTTTAGGGCTGTCAACTTTGACTCGGTTCGATAGGTTGACTCGAAAAACGTTCGATTCTAGTTTAACTTGAAAATGAAGAATCTTGATGAAAAACAAAAAATCTTCAAACTTGGTTTAGTAAACGAGTCGTTCGAACTCGAAAAAAAATTGAGATTCAATTCGATAGCTCGCTTAATTTTTTTATTGCTCCATTTATAATCATTTTTTGTATTTAGTAATAACATAAGATAATACTTATGACTCGAAATTTCGCTCGACTTGTTTATGCTATATTTGTCTATCCAAATAAATAAAACCATTCCAGTTTATAATTCGGAAAAAAATAAAATAAATTAGATTCAAATCTTCCCTCCATTCCCACCCCCACAACAACCAATGGCCACCCCATCCATCTCCTCCACCAACATCCTCCTAACAACCCTCGCCCGCCTCGACCCCCACCAATGCCTCACCCACTTCCGCTCCCTCCTCCGAACCCCGACCCGCCCCAACCACATAACCCTCACCATCCTCCTCCCCGTCTCCGCCCGCCTCTGCTCCCACCTTACCCAATCCCTCCACTCCTACTCCCTCAAATCCGCCCTCACCTCCCACACCACCGTCTCCAACTCCCTCATCTCCGCCTACTCCAAGTCCCTCCTCCCCTCCCTCGCCATCTCCGCCTTCCGCTTTGCCGTCTCCAAGGACGTCGTCTCGTGGAACGCCCTCATCTCCGGTCTCTCCCTCAACCGCCTTTTCAGGTGCGCGCTTGATGTGTTCGTTGAAATGATTGGTTTAGATTACAAACCGAATTACTCCACTCTTTCCACTGTCCTCGCGATATGCGATTTGGCGGGTTTAAATTGGGGCCGGGAGATACACGCGTATGCGGTTAGGGGTGGGATTGGGGAGGATGTGGCGGTTGGGAATGCGATTGTGGCGTTTTATGGGAGGGTTGGGGAGGTCGAGATGGCGGAGAAGGTGTTTGAGGGAATGCTTGTGAAGGATGTGGTGAGTTGGAATTCTTTGGTTGCGGCTTTGGTAGTGAATGGTAGGCGGGGGAGGGTGCTCGAGGTGTTTGACGAAATGGGAACGAGAGGGATCGAGATGGACTCTGTCACCTTGAAAAGTGTTCTTCCAGTTTGCGCAATGATGAGGGATGTGGGGAGAGGGAGGAGGATACATGAGCTTGTGAAGAAGTGTTCGTTGTTTTTTCGGGAGACGTCGGTGCTTAATGCGCTAGTAAGCTTCTACGGGAGGATTGGGGAGGTAGATGAGGCGTTGAGGGTTTTTGAGAGCATTTCGAAGTGTGATTTGGTGTCTTGGAATGCGATGTTAACAGCTTATGTCGATAATGAGAGGTGGATGGAGCTTGTTGGGCTTTTCAGAGTTATGGTTGGGAACGGAATTAGACTGGACTCAGTCTCTTTGTTGAGTGCTCTTCAGGCGTGTGCTGTTCAAGATGCAACAATGGTGCGGGAAATTCATGCCTTTTCCATTAAAACGAACCTAACATGTGTGTCGACCGTTGGTAATGCCTTAGTAAATGCATATGCAAAATGCGGGTGCATCAAATGTGCCTTGAAGACTTTCAAGAACTTAAGCAATTCCAATTTAGTATCGAACAACACAATGATATCAGCATTTGTTAACCATGGTCTCGTAGAAGAGGCTGAAAATATTTTTGCGGGAATGCAATATAGAGACCTCAGCACATGGAATTTACTGACTTATGGTTATGTGCAAAACAATCACCTCGATCAAGCGATTGTGGTTTTTCGCGAAATGCAGTCCTTCGGCATGCGTCCTGATGCAGTGAGCGTAACAGGCATACTCCCAGTATGTGCTTGTCTGGCATCGTTGTGCCTGGTGAAACAGTGTCATGGCTACACAATTCGTGCTTGCCTCGAGGATCTCCTCCTCGAAGGCGCTCTATTGGACACATATGCTAAATGTGGAAGCATCAAAAGTGCTCACAAGTTGTTCATTTCCAATCCTCAGAATGACATTGTCACCTTCACTTCTATGATCGGTGGTTTTGCTATGAATGGCATGGCTGAAGAGGCACTTCAAGTGTTCTCTGAAATGCTTGAAATGGGTATAAAACCAGACCATGTCATAATGACTGCGCTCCTATCGGCTTGTAGCCATGCTGGATTTGTAGATGTTGGTCGAAAACACTTCGAATCAATTGATTTGGTCCATGGTATTGAATACACAATGGAACATTATGCTTGTTTGGCCGATCTTCTTGCAAGAAGAGGTCGGGTCAAAGAGGCATACGCCTATATAACCTCAATGCCTTGCAAGCCTGGTGCAAGCGTCTGGGGAGCTTTACTTGGGGCTTGCAAGGTGCACGGAGAGATGGAAATCGCACAGTTGGTGGCTGAGAGTTTGTATGAGATTGACGGAGGAGACATTGGGAATCATGTCGTTATGTCGAATATTTATGCGGCAGATGGGAAGTGGGAGGGTGTGGAGGAAGTTAGAGCGCTCATGAAGTCAAAAGAGCTGAAGAAGCCTGTCGGATGTAGTTGGATCGAGGTGGAAAAGGGAAGGCATGTTTTCGTTGCCGGAGATGTTTTCCACCCGCAGAGACTCTTGGTCCAGTTGTCGCTGAAAGCTTTAGACAAACACATGAAAGAACCACTGACCGAAGGGGGCACCAAATTTAAATGTGATCTCCAACTGATATGGTTGTAAAGTTAATGCAAAGAAATGAAAGGCAGCAGTGTTCATGTAGCAAGTGAGGCAAACAATAAGACATGTAAATAAATATTTTATGTTGTTAACCTTCAATTACTTTTGTAAATTCTTTTGTATAGGTTCAGTTCAGTTACCATACCATTGAATTGTTTCAATGTAAGCTAAAAGCAAGGTGTTAATATTCAGTGAAGAGACATAAGATATTTTTCGTTCACATGAATCCTTATCATTTTCTGACGTGAGGATATTCTCATTAGTCTTCTTGCTTATGCTAGAACAAGAGCGTAGTTACGTAGCATTCATCGTTGAGATGTCAAAGTAACTCTACCTATAGATCCCTTGACATGAATTTGTATTTAATTCATACCCTAGTAAAACTGCTTGTTTTAAGGGGTGTGTGCTCACCAAATTGTGGTCAACTGAGTTGATAGATCTTTAATCTTGAAACGTTAGAACAATAAAGTTAACTTCAATGACTGTGGGTCATGGTTTAACCAACATTGAACTATATTTTTTATATAATACATAATATTTTCCTCCTTCGAACTTCCAGTTACTTATGCTCTTTTCATGCACTACTTGGAGCACCTCAACGATCAAAATGAGATTAAAAAAACTTGGTATGTGTTCATTCCAACTGCTAACTCCCTTTTCCAGATCAATTAGTAGGTTATTGCCCAGGAACTACTGATTACAGCTTGATGCAGCTTATAGGGCATTATGTAAAGATTGAAGTACCTCGAAGTTTGGTTACTTTTTTGTAATTTGCATATTATAACAGCTTCATCTCTGCTTGGGATTTGGGAAGCTAACCCTATGGCACTACAACTAATTCACATGCTGTAAACATCTCTTCCCACAATTACTCAAATAATTTCAAGCTAATCTCTTTGACGAAGTACTACTTAACTATATGAATTCATGTGAAAGTGATGATCATTAATACTAATTAAATGACTAGCTGTAGACTGAGGACCGACCCAAATATGAGATCTCGGTCCATTCTATCTTACATGGTGTCTCCTCCATCAATGTTTCTACCTGTCCAACAATATCTGCACGAGTCCTGCCAAACATTTTTCTTTATTTTGTTATCTGTTGAAAGCTATTGATTGCTCAAACCCAAGTTGGCTTTGTTAGTGTGGTGGACAAGGATGAAGTTTACATGTTTTTGACTTTTTGAAGATAAACATAAAGCATGAAAGGAATTGTCTTGGAACATTATTATCCTCATCCTCCTCCTCTTCCTTCTTCTCTTAAATTCTGAAATCCTTTTGGTTCCTTTGATTAGCCATTTATATAAGTCGTAAGTAAACAAAAAATTTAATGCCAAAAACTATCCAGGAAAGAAATTACTAGGCAACAAGCTGAGCTCACACTGATTTTGTATGAAATCCAATTTGGCAAACATTAAACAGTGGACAGTAGAATCTTCAAAATGATATTCACAAAGGAGTTAAACCTTAGTTAGCTTTGAGGTTTGTAAAAGTGGAACCTACTGAAATTATTAGTATTTCAATATTTGTATTAGCTAAAATATATATCCTTGATTAATTCATCTGAAACTCAAAACCCAACAAGAATAATTCTAAATGCAATCCTCTCAATTTGCAGTCCATGTTTACCAACATAAACTCAAAATTCCACCTCAATGATCGAACTTTAAAAATCAAATAAAGCAAACACAGTAACATATTTCCGAAGAGAACCAGCTGAACATCAACAAAAACAGATATGTAGAACATCAAGCTTGGCAACATCCACACAATAACATCTAGCAATGTTCAAGGACATATTTCAAAAACCGAGATCACATTAGAAAAGTTAATCACATTAGAACACAACAATCTAAGGACATCACAACTTAAGCAACTGAATATACACACAATACACCGTTTCTTCAATTCAGCGACAGACCTCAACCCTTATAAAACTTCTTTGCCAAGACCCACAACAAATAATCACCCATCTCTAACTAAAGTCTAAAACAAAAGAAAGATAGAAAACGTCAGAACTTTGAAATGAACACAAACCCAAACTCATCGTCATGACTTCCATCCAAACACCAACTTCTCCTTGATCCACCTAAAGCTCTTCCTCAGAGACCCCTTCATTTTACCCTCCACACTATACACCTTGTAGGAGGCAACCCTCTTTTTCCTCTGCAACTCTGGGTCATTTAAACTCCACCCACCACTGCTTTTGCTTTTCTTGACCTTCTCTTCCTTGGTGGGGTGGTGGGTCTGTTGTGATGAGGCATAGGAAGCACTGTAGCACCTCAGGTCATGGAGAGAGGAAGGAAGAGGAGGGGGGACTCTGCTCTCATACACCTCTAGTTCTGTTCTTCCATTGCTGTATGACTTGGATCTGAAGTCCTCCATGGGAGGTTTGGAGTGGGAATGGCTCTAACTTGGTGTTTGGATTCTGTTCTTGTTTTGTTTTGGTCTTTCTTATGGTTGGTTTTGTTGGAGTCAGTTGGAAACAGCTTAGTGCTCCATGTGGCCTTGCCTTTCCCTTTGTCTTATTCTTTTTATTGTGGCCAATTTTTTGTGACATCATGACAATGAATTTTAGAAGATTATTTGCAATGAATTTTAGGAGTTTATTTCTTCTTTGGAGTTGTAATTTTAGAATCCCGTAAGTGAGAAGAGTAGAATCTTGGTTCACATTAATTGATGATATTCTTAGGTCACAAGTTAGACAAACTTAAATGGTTGCAAATTGTTGATGTGGTATGATTATTACGGGTGAGCATCGGCCCGGACCCGGACCGGACCCGGATTCTCTCCGGGGTCCGGACCGAAGACCGGACCGGTCAGGTTCGGTCTGGACCGAACCCGGACCGATCGGTCCGGTCCAAAAACCCGGACCGGACCGAACTTTTGTGGGGTTTTTTGGGTTTTGGTCCGGAACCGGACCAGACCGGACCGAAACCCGAATCGCTCCGGTGGGTCGGACCGAAACCCGGACCGGTTGGTTTCGGTCCGGACCAAACCCGGACCGAACCGGTCCGGTCCAAAAACCCGGACTGGGTCGGAAGTTGCTCTCCCCTAATGATTATGGTTACTAAAAGTGCTTATAACAAAATATTATGGTCACTAAAAATGGGTATACATTTAATCTGCTCAACAATGTACTATAAACATCCGGATTTCCCCATATTTAGGCTCTTTTAAATTACATGATCTTTTGTGTTATATCCTAATCATTGATTAGGGGTTTTATTCATGTTTAGGTGGCTAAGGAGAGTTTTGGGTGCTATGGTGAGGTGGAGGCAGGGGATTGGTTGAGGGAGGGTGAGGGTATTTAAGGGTGCAAATCCTTCTTTTCTTCTCATTATCCTCTCTAACCTCACTCTCTAAGCCTTCTCCCTCTCTCAAGCTCTTTGAGGATGCCGGCGACGTGGAGTGATCGGCGAGCAAGTCTGAGCACAACGTGCGTGATCAGAAGTGGCGCTTGTAGTTGGGTGATCTCAGTGCGAAATTACCAGAGGTGCGTGGAAAGCGAGGAGATTGTCGTGGTTCTCGTTAATACTCACCCGAGGTGTGTGGGTGGAGGATTTAGTCGGCGGCGGCTGTTAGGCTTGTCGGAGGTTGCTGAACAGCAGGAGGCTGCTGAATAATGGTCGACCGACGTGTGCCTTGGTCGACCGAGGCTAGTGTAAATGCATATTTCTGCCTTGCAGCGGTCGAACGATGCCCTTAGGCGGTTGACTGATTAAGCATTTTAGGTGGACTATGATATTTTCGGTTGAATGAGTTCCCTTTGCCGTTCAACCGGTGGCACTGTAGGTAAGTCAGTTGGGGGCATAAACCACCTAAACGGTCAACCACCTTTAGATCCGTTCGACTGATTGTACCTGTAGCAAGTCGGTTGGGGACTAGACATTCTAAACGGTCGACCGCCTATATGATTTGTTCAACCGATAGCTTAAGTGAACTTAATGTCTGTTCGACCGTTTCGTGCTTCATTCGACCGGTTGTGGACTTGAGAAGAAACGTTGGAAATCCTTGTTTTCGGTCGCCCGTGACCCCTTTGCCATTCGACAATTGGGATTATTATTATTAATAATACTTGGGGCATAGAACTTGAAAACGGTCGACCGCCTATGACTATCTGTTCGATCAATTGGTCGTTTTGTTAGTTGAACATGAGAGTTTACCATCCAAACGGTCGACCACCCATGGCTTTTGGTTCAACTGTTGTTTGTTGGATTTCGTTCGACTGGCTAGGTGACGGTTGATCCATCCATGTTTGTTGAGGGAGTCAGTCGACTGGTATGCTTGGTTTGATTGACTGTTGTAGCTCTGTCTTATGTTTTGTGGTGTGTGATCGACTTTGAGGGCAACGGGTTCACCGACCCTTCTAGGCAACGAAAAGGACAGACCGACCTGATAGCATCGGTGGTGGCTCTACGGAGCAAGTTGTGGCTCTATGGAGTGATTATGGGCTCTGGAGCGACCGTCCTTGTGAGGCAGGGTATGTTGGCCGACGATGTTCCGACAATGGTGCCTAGTGTGCACATGGGTTGTGGGGGATGTGTGAGAGGACCCTAGAGCCCCGTTGTGGTACGTGTTTGCTGTGGTTGGGAGAGAGATCCTTGGTGTTAGGGATGTAAACGGGTCGGGTAGGGGTCAGGTATGCCTCTATCTGTACACGTACCTGGCTAAATTAGCAGGTACGAGTATGTACCCACCCAAAAACATGTATACTTGTACCCGTTAAGTTAGCAGGTACGGAGCGGGTAAACATGTATGACGGATATAATATATAATATATAAAATATAGTATATAGTATATAAAATATAAAATATAATATGTTATATATAACATATAAAAAATATAAAAATATATATTATATAGAAATATATAATATATCTTAACGAGTATACAGGTAAACAAGTACGGGTAATGCGTATACCTATACCCGATCTGTTTTTTAACTGGATATATGGGTTTGAATTTTTAAATGAGTATGAGTTTTTGTGTCCATACTCGTACCTGACCATGAGGTGAAAATTTTGACAATCCATGCCCTATCTTGAAAGTTTGTCTTGATTCTCTCTATGAGACCAAGAGCTCATTGACTCACATAGGATTCAAATAGGAATGAGGTGGTTGCCATAATTTGGTCCCTACAAATACTTTTATTTTGATTTTTTGGAAGCATATTATTGTTCTTCCTTCAAAGCCATCAGAAGATGAGTCATGCCCACATGAACACATACCATTGTCTCCATCACTGACCTAAACCATTTCTCCTCTCACTATTAAGCCACGGTCAAGTGGAGTAGTTGTAGTCTTGTAGACTAGTAGCAACAATTATGTCTTCAAAGCCCATCGACCGGAATAATTTGCTGTGAATATCATGCCCACAAACATGAAACATTCCAAATTAGTATTTGAACACAAAGAATCTACGTATTATTGCTTGTATATTACTTTTTGAGTCAGTATAGACTTACTTTCATATCAGTTTGCGATACAATAAACATAGCTAGAGTTATAAATTGCTGAGATAGGCAAATGCGTCCTCCAATTTGGACACATCTACAAATGCCATTCACACGCTACACAACGTATCGTCTCTCAGCCAATATGGTTTCAGCTTTTATCGGGAGTGGTGGTGGTGGTTACAACATGGAATTTCTGCAGATTTATTCATATTAGGCTTAATGTTCTAGCTTTTAATTTTTGCATGACTTGATTAATCCTATGAATTTAGTGTCCATTAATTCCATTGGTAATCAAATGACGGCTGTCTCTATAGTGACTTAGACAGATAATAATACATGAATTATAGACTAACACTGGCATGAAGTTAAAAACTGCATTCATGCAGCTCACCTAACACTGCTTTGAAACAAAAAACCCAACTTTGAACATTTACAAGCTGTCATGGAGGTGTTTGTCATGTTCTGATGAAAAAAAGATATGGCAAATTCATGCACACACAATTTGTGTTGATGCGAATGACAGGAATGTGTCAGTTCACATAACATAATTGGATGTCTTCTGCAGGAAATTATCATTGGCAATTAGGTGGGCAGTGTGTTGCTGATTGTTATTTGTTGATGCCACCCCAAGACGATGAAAAACTTAATTAGTTGAGTTGAGTTTGTGGTTAGGTATTCAAGGATGTATATGGTACTTAAATGTCGGTGGATTAGGAACATAACATTATGGTGAACATAACATTATTGTTCGGTTCTAAATGAGAGAGAAGGAAACCAAAGGAGGTAAGTTTGATATAATTTTTTTTCAAGAAGTGGTAGGAAGGAGGGAGTAAGTAAAATTCTGGATGTCTACTCGCTAGCTATTAATTAGGATCTTGTTTGAGGATCTTCTTAAGGAACGATAATTAACCGTTTTTATTAGATTTTTTTCTTCCAGTTGAACGTTGTGGACGTACGACTTCGAGGAGTTTCCTGTTATTGGGAAGCCTATGTGTAACAATTTAAATTGAAGAGTATTACCATAAATATGACCCCAATAAATGTAACAAAATGTAACATAGGTTTATCAAAAAAAAATTCACTCCACCAAATTTAAAAATTGATCACCCCCTACATTACATGTTCAACCGCACATTGCAGTCTACCTCCACTACCCACAACGAAAGATGGCAGCTAGTCACTCGACAAAGAAGGTCCACCCGTCCTCAAAGGAATCATAGTCTGTTAAAGTTTATACAATAAGCTCTATCTTACCGCACATAATATCATTAATCTCTGAATGCACAACTGTTGCCGATGCAACCACACACAAATATATATAATTAATACATCTAGTTTAGAATGTGCACTTCTTGTATTGGATCTTGGAAACATGTATCAAGTTTACCCATCAAACTCAGCACCAAGTTACCTCTATTATACTGAATTGTTGTTTATCGCCGGAAAACTACTTAAATTGTACAAACGAAATACCATTTTGTCATTATCTCATTTCTACTCATATATCTCGACATTTCACTATCCTATCACCAATCTCTTTTCATCTTCCTCTCGTAATCATAAAAAATAATGTTCCGGATGTTAGTAAATGAGCCAACGGACGCCCCGGTGTGCTCGAATTTGGTAAAATGTCTAATTTCTTTTTAATAAAAAAAATAAATTACGAGGCGTCCGTCGGAGCCCCCATAGATAGGCGTCTGTCTGTCTAAGACGCCTCCCCCATTGGGAGGGCTACGGCGGACGTCCCATAATTTTTTAAATAAAAAATTTAAAAATTATATGGTGTGTTATTTCAAATTATTTCAGGTTCCATTCAAATAATTTGAGATAACACACCGTATAATTTTTTATTAAAAAAATTACGGGGCGTTCGCCGTAACCGCCCCCTCCATGGGGTGAGGCGTCTAGGTAAAACGCACTCTCCATGGGGATGACGTCTGGGTAAAACACCCGCCCCATGGGGGAGGCATCTGGCTAAGACGCCTCCCAATGATGGACGTTTTACCCACACGCCCGACTCGATTTTTTTGCTGGGCTTATTTCATCGAATCCAAGCTTTCGCCAGACATTTTAGTGGTGTTGGTACTGGAAAAATGAGGAAAACGTAGGAAAACTTTTATTTTAAGAGACATGACGAAATGAATATTAAATGAATTGTAAAAGGTAAAAAAGTAATTGTTTGAACGATTTAAGTAATTTTCTGATGAATAGTAGTTCTCTTATTATATGATATTTTTCTTGCGGTGGTTGTCGTAGAATGTTGAATCCTTCGTGTCAGTGAACAACTAAATGAAACAAAAAAACACTATATATTTTGCTCCATCCATGTTACCTGAGATTTGTTTTCCTTGGCATGCATGAAAACTTCCTTGAAGCGAGGGCAACAAAGAAGATAGAATTGTCCCCCGGGGGATGGTGGGGTGGTTAGGGAGGGAGGTTGTTAATGACCCACGTTTGAATTCCTGCCCTGCATGTTAATTTTTCCTGGTGTAAGCAGTGTGGGTCACCTCAGGGTTTATAGTCTTGTCGGCGTCCAAATGGTGGTGGTCCGGTGAGTTCCTCGGATATCAAAAAAAAAAATAAAAAAAAAAATAGAAGAATCATTTTTGACTATATTTGAGACCTTACTTTCAATGTTAATTATGTCCTCAAATCTCGTCTAAACTTTCTTCAAATAGTGATCAATAAGTTCGACCTACAATGACTTCGTGAAAAAACATGGACCGTGATACACGGATGCGGGCGTCCGGGACGCGCGCTGACATGGTCAGTACAGTCAGAAGTATGGAACACAAAAATCAAATGTCTTTTATTTTCTGAAATTAATTAAATAACTGATTTATTTTGTGTCACATGCGACATTTACTTTCCCATGCAACATCACATTCCCAATGTAACATTTGGTTTCCTCATGGATAGACATACACCTTAAAATGGACAGACCTACAACTTAAAATGGACAGACCCACACCTTAAAATGGACACTTAAACTTTAAAATAAACATACCCACACCTTAAAATGGATAGAACCAGACCTTAAAATGTACATACTCAACTTAAAATGGACAGACTCAACTTAAAATGGACAGATCCACACCTTAAAATGGACATACTTAAACCTTAAAATAGATAGATTCACACCTTAAAATGGACAGAACTAGACCTTAAAATTGACAAATTCACACCTTAAAATGGACATACATAGAGGTGTGAGTCTGTCCAGTTTAAGTTGTGTCGCTATCCAGTTTAAGTTGTGTCTATCCAGTTTAAGGTGTGATTCTGTCCAGTTTAAGGTGTTGGTTTGTCCAGTTTAAGTTTTGAGTATGTCCAGTTTAAGGTGTAGGTATGTCTATTTTAAGTTGTGGGTATGTCTAAACCAAATGTTGCCTGGGAAAATCAAATGTTGCATTGGAAAATCAAATGTTGCATTGAGAAAATAATGTTGCATGAGAAAAGTAAAAGTTGCATGTGACACAAAATAAATCTGTTATTTAATTAATTTGATAAAGTAAAAGACATTTGACTGTCTGGACTGACCACATGAGATACGTTCGGAACGTAAGCATCTATTAATCATTTTCCAAAAAACATCAAGAATGAAGTTTAGAATGTTTAAGCCTGTAATATGTAATTGATATATACATGTCTCCATAACTCCATCAAATCTTTATTGCTTATACGACAATTGAGACTATAGGTATCGTTAGCATATCGGACATACTTGTGTAGCATATAGTATACGATCACACAACTCATCTTAATAATTAAAATTAAGTCTAATTATAAAAAAATAGACAAAATATCCGATCCAATATTAACTCATGTGATGATGCAAAAATGTTTGGCAACTTCATTTTGCCAACACATTTGCTATCACCCCGAAGTCGATCACCCCGATTATCTCGGAGCACCCATGCACGCATGCACGTCCACGACAACTTATCGACCAAGTGCTACACCACGCCATACCCACCCCAACTATCCACGTGGACGCCTCCCATTGGCTGCCCAGCACAGTAACACCATGCCACCATATGAATCACCATTTATGGGATCGAGGATGCATTAATCCAAGGTATATATGTGTGTTACTACCAAATAATTACCAACTAGATTGAAAGAGTTCTCGTCTTGGGAAATGGTTGCTTATCATGAAGTTTGTTGCTTATTGAAGTTAGTGTGACGTCTAATCTTATTTGGTGTTCCTTCGTAGCTACGAAAGGGTAAGGGATATTTTGCATGTAGACCTTTGTTCTTAGCCTGTTTGTGAATATTAACTTCCTAATTAGATGAGAATGTATATGTGAGCTTTTAGTTTGGGAGAGATGATGTTAGAACCCAAACCTAGGGTTAGTGGGCTAATGGTGATTAAGAGGGGTTTTGCATGGGGAAGAAGCACGTGAATAGTGGATTGCATGGGGTGGTGTGTGAACAGTGGCCGAGGAGTGTAGGGTGATGGTGAGGGAGGCGGGCACTGTAGCGAGGAGGGGTTGTGTTGGGTTTATAACGTGTTTTCTTCTCTCTCTCATTTTTGATATCTCCCATTCACTCATTCTCTCCATTTTCCCTTGTGCGGCGAGCAGCAGAGGAGGAGACGACGCCGGTGGTGTAGGCGTGCGGAGGTAGACGCGCGGGGAGGTGTCGGAGGCGACGTGTGCGAGCGAGGCTCCGGCGTACTCCGTCTTTGTTTGAGGTATGCCGCTCCTTAGTTTGGTTTGGTTGTTAACCTCACGAGAGGGTTGTGTTGGTCGGTCGGAGGAGGTCGGAGACCTCTCCGACGTTGAGTTTTGGTGAAGAAACCTCGGCTGGCGCGAGGTTGAAGACGACCAACGGTCGACCGGGCCCTTCGGGCGGTTGACCGAATGTATGTATTGTTGTATGTCTGTTGTGTTTCGGTCGACCGGGTCCTTGTGTTCGGTCGACCGGAACTTAAGTTTATTGGTTTATTATGCATGATGTTCGGACGTAGGTTCTTGTTTGGTCGACCGTTTTATGACGTAGAAATAATAGGTTGACCCTGTTAGTTTTCGGTCGACCGAGACCCCTGAGTCGGTCGACCGTTAGTGTTGATTTTGACGTTGACCAGACTCCGGATTTTGACCTCGTTCGGTCGACCGGTTTTAGACCTTTGTTCGACCGTTGGGGATTGTGTTTTGAGCGCAGCGGTAGACCGTGTTAGGCGTACGGTCGACCGATTCCTTTCTGGAACCGGTCGACCGAATCACCTCTTCCGGTCGACCGTTTGGGCCCATGACAGAATTCTTGGTTCCCCTTTTGAATGCCAACTTTGTCCACGGAAACCCGTGTCCTCGCCTTGTGCGTGAGCCGGGAGGTGACGGTGGGCACGTTCCGTGTGCCTGCCCAGGGACCGCCGTGTGGAGAAGTGTGGGTGTTCGGGACACGTCACCTTCATGTATGGACCGTGACTAAGTTGATGGATTGATTGGACTCATTGTAGTATAGCAGGCCTGAGGGATCGCGGATTCCAATGTTTGATGTTTGGGCGGGCACGTAACTGGCGTTGGGTGAGGTGACTACCGACCTACGGGCTACGGAGGTCGCTGCCCTGCTTTTATAGCGGCGCGGTTGGTGTTTGCGGCTCGTGGAGCCTGATGACCTGGCAGACTTCGGTCTGGACCCGTCTGATGCTATGCCAGACGTTTGTGATGGACCACCGATGTTGTGCCGGTGATGCCGCCGAGGTTGTGCCGGCGATGATGATTGTTGGGCCGAGGTTGTTCCGGCTATGTTGATTCCTCGACTGGGCACCTATCGAGATGATGTTGTTATACCTTCCGGGCGACAACCCCGTTGGTCCCCGTGGCTCCGACCACAGAGATTTGCATATCTGTATTCTATCAGCCCGCATGCGTGACAGAGGCTCCCTGCCGAACCCTTGAGTAGCGTAGTTGCGTGTGGGGGGTGCGATGTCGCGTGCTGTAAGACTGCATGTGCCTGCAGTAGGTCTCCTCGGGAGACCCGATGTTGACTGTCGGACTGATGTCCTGTTTTACCCTTCAGGGAAACTATTTTCCTTTCTGTTGATGTCATGACATGCTACTAGTATGATAGGTTCATTGTGTAATGCACGCATATAGGTGAGTTGGCATACAGGGTTTCCTTCTGGAAGCTCAGACATTGCTGTTATATATTTTTCAGGACCACAGTAGGTCCAGTTGGGTGGTGATCGGCGGACACGCGCATTTTGGAGTCGGATCCTCTACTCGGACCACTGAGGTCAACATGATTACGTTTTATCTTCTTTTGTTGTTCCGTTGTAATCATGTATCATTTTGACAAACTCTGATGTAATTTAGTGCACCGTTATTTGTTTTATGAGAAGTAACAATCCTGTCTTTGATTATTAGCCTTTATTGTTGTGATTATGAATTTTCAAAATTTCCGATGTTTCGGGATGTTACAGATGATGTTTCGCAAACATGTCGTTAGTCTAGGACAATAAAATGAGTTGGATATGATTATATACTCACACTATCACTTGAAGAGGGGATAATTGCTTAGGCAAATAGACAGCTAGAATTGTAAGATGGTTTTCAACTTCTGATTGAAGTGGAAAATGGGTAGTGTCTGATAATTAGCTAGTTCAACATGGACTAAAGCAAGCAGACATGCCATTTTGGATTTAATATACTATAGCATAACAACTCCAACTTCAAATTTTTTAAGACCTAATTGTAGTAACTCGTAATATGACAATGCATATTATCTTTTCGATCGATATCCTTTCTTTAGGGCAAACTTGATCCGATTGCTACTAACGTTGGTGTGAATTTATATATTTTTTTTGCAAACTTGATCTTAGATTCTTGCGCACAACAATTTCTTACAAAAAAGAACATACACTCCCACAACATACAATTTCCGACACGCTAGGCAAAGATAGCAAATACTCGATCGTTTTCATTCAAATTGGCTTAACACATACACAAACCTTCACACGAAGCTCCTCTACATGAATACGAAACTGGTCTTGCACTTCCAATCGTGGGACTCCTAAACACCAATTAAACATGATTTGGGGGTCCTAAATGCAAATAACTCAAAAGCCACAAAGCTAAAGCACGGCCCTCTCCAGTGCAACCACGTAAACCCCACGTAGACCCATCCCATTGGCTCAGACCCAATTACCCGAATAAATTTCTCAAACGCCCCATTATTGGTTCCTCCCTCAGATCCGATTGCTACTAACGTGGCGTCTAGCGAATGATCCAGAAACAACACGCCGATTAAACTACTCCCTCCATTTTTTTACTCGGATCCTTTGGAATCCGAGTATAAGAGTAACAAACCTAACGACCCTAACACACAAACCAACTCCAACACCAACATTTTGGTAGCTAAGATGAGTATCTCAGCTATTCTTCGTAGATTTGGGGGCAAGAAGGTCTCGCCTTTCCTCGAGCCACCTCTCTGGTTGATCAATTGTTTGGTTGAGTCAATTGACACAGTGCTCACAACTCAGGGTACTGAGCTAGAGTTGATTGGCAATGTCAATTGCATGGATGCACATTTGGATAATACGATGACGATGCTTGAATCTTGTGATACGATACGAGAGAAGGTGGAGATTGGTGGGAATTATGCAAAATCATTGGCTATAGCAATGCACTGGCTTCATGATGTTGAGGTAAGGAAGCCAGAGGGTGCGGTGGTAGAGCGGGCAAGGTTGGCTCTAGAGGAATGTGGGAGGTTGGAAAAGAGATGGGCTGAGTTGGGCCGGTCCAATATGAGTTTGAGATCTATCGAGTCGAATTCGTGCCAGTTGCATGGCCTTGTATTGACCTCTATACTTTCAATGCTTGATTCAGGCCTATCACTTAAGCCAACTCAAAACGGCTTATGGGGATGTTCGACGACAAAACACGAGAACTCTGGCGAGTTGACTCGGTTGGTGGAGTTGACTAGGAAGCTAAGGAAAATGGTATCAAAGAAGAAAAATAAAGATGGGGGTGAAGAGGAGATGAGGGGCTTGGTTATGGAGCTTAGAGTGAAATGTGATGAGTTGGAATGTGGTTTGGAGAAGTTGGAGAGGAGAGTGGGTTTGTTGCACAAGCACTTGTTTTCAGTTAGGATGGATTTGCTGAGATTAAGAACCCAATTTTTTTTTTTGTTGCATGTCTTACATTGAGATGATGTAAAGATTGTGGTGTGGATTTTTGTGTAAATTATTTTAATTAGAGATTTGCATACACTATTTTGTTGAGATGCTTCCGGAAATCCATTTTCATCTGTGCTACTTTTTCCCATTTCTTATTCAAGATTGTCATTCTTAACCAACGAATCAAACCAAAAAAGGAGGAAAATAATTATTCCAGAAACAAGCTTCATGCATTTAGCACTAATGTACCAAAAGAAAGAAAGAAAATACTTAGCGCTATACACTAAATTAACAGAATGTCTCTTTCTTGTGATAAAGTCGATCAACAACATCCTTTCGGAATTACAACTTGTTACTAAATAAGTAAATGTGCATACATTATCATATATAAATCCATAAACTTTTATTGATGGTTTCGATATAAATCCAGCAAAGTCGTCAAAAGTTCCGACAAACTTCCCCAATGGTCAAGATCAACTTAATTCGAACGATGAGAAATTGTGTGCCAAAAACCCGAAGCGATTTAATTTCATTTTAACGTGAATTGCAATACAACATCTAATAAGGCAATCAAACTACATAAAAAATGGTGCAACTGGATTCGTATGTATGTTGATTACAAAGCGGCCACACACTTCGAATTTCTCAATGAAATAATGTAATGTCATATTGTCATTAGAAGTGTCGCCTTGTTGCGAGTTTGGTTTTATTTTAATTAGTTAAAGTGGCGAACGTGACACACATAAGCTTTTGATCACCTTAAAAATCATAAGTTTATAAGGATGAGGTACAAATTCACATCCTACCTAATTATGACTTTATGTGCCTAACTATAACTCCGAAGAACCGTTTTGTTACACCATTGATTACAACGAATTAAATTTCCATCATTCTGCAAGTTATGGGCCGATCAAACCCAACTCCGGTTCGGCCCAGATAAAGAACCCAAACGCTTACTCGGAGCCCCGATTAAAGAGAGACCCGATAAAACGCATGTTTCGGACCCGCAGCACCTGAAAGTATAAAACCCATCCGATTGGGAATTTCGGAAGAAACGAAACCAGAAAAAAAGAAGAAAAAAGAGTGGAGTGAGAGCGGAAAGTGAGGACGAAACGAAACCCTAAATTCTTAGATCAAAACAAGTTCGAGCGGAAACGCTAGATTCGAGTTCGAGAAGAGAAGGCGTCGTTGGATCTGGACTTCGAGACGCGAATGGTTTGGAGGCGGAGACGAGGTGATTTTGGTGTTCCGAAATCTTTACTATAATTATACCGAAATCATTAGTTTCTGACTTGTTAGGGTTTGAATCAATATTTCGATTCGTGTTCTTAAGTGATTTTACTCGCAGATGTCATCTTCTGACTTCGACTTAGTTGTCCGTTCTTAGACCAAGTTCTAGCGGAAACCGTTATGGATTTCGTAAGACTCTTCGAACGCGGAATCGTCACTTTAGACGTACTTGTGTCAGCATTTCAGTCTGATATTCACACTTATTAAGTGATTTAACTCCAAATTCATTATTGATATTTTCGTAGGGTTGTTAAGTAACTTTCCTTTCGTTGTTAGTGCTTTACTTGTGCCCAATCATTATCACTTTTGTTACTTTTGTAGGATACTTAGAATACAGAATCATCAAATTAACTACTTAGACTAATTAATAATTATGACATTTCTCATTTTCCCACTCCAAATTTCTCAAAGGGTGATTACATGTTTATGTCAATGTGCATGCGCAATTGGTGATTTCAATTCAGTATTAAATTAGATTCATTATTTTGTAGGATTGTTAGATCTCAAAATCATCTATTTCAACTTACTAGCATCTGCAATCAATTAGACACTTGCTTCGAGTATGTTACCTTTCCTCAAATCAGTTGGTGCTTTTCTATTTAGATTATCTATTTCAACTTACTAGCATCTGCAATCAATCTAGTGCTAAACTTGTATGCAACTATCATGACCCTTGTAGGTGATTTTCTCACAGGACGAATTTAGATTTTATACCATTGCTTTTAGCCCAACCTTGACTAAGTAGTAGTCTGCTTGTGTTCAACCATTATGTCTTTTATAGGCATCTCTAAAATCAACATCATCAATTTTGACTTGATAATGTTCATAATTCAATCCATACTTTCCTCTCCAAATTCATGTTCCAACTCCAAATTGATTGTCCATCACTTTCATAGGGTCACTTTTGATTTCATGCACTGTGATCAAATGTTACTGCTTTCCTCATGCTCAATCATTATGACTTTCTTATGATTTTAGAATATAAAATCATCAATTTAGACATACTTGTGTCAACAATTCAATACTCAAGTTCTAACTATAAATTCCTCATGAGTGACTTTGACATCATGTTGACAAGCATCGACAAGTGAGACCACAATTAATCATCTCTTCGTGCCTACCTATCACGACCTTTTTAGAATTCTTCAATTTTAATATCACAAATTTGACTTGCTAGTGTCCCCCATTCAGTCCAATACTTCTTAGGAATTACTTATCCTAGGTCATTTTCTAACTTCATTGTCGATTTTTTCAGAGGGTTATTTCATATATTTTTGTCAATGTACATTGACAAATAGTGACCCCAATTTAGTGTTCCACTCATGTTCAATCATGATGACTTTTGTAAGATTCTAAGAACACAAAATCATCAATTTAGACTTACAAGTGTATGCAATCCAATTCTAGAATTCCCTTTATTATGATCTTTCTCATTTTTCTCACTCAAAATTTCTCATAGAGTGACGACATCTTTCATGTCAATGTGCATGGACAAATTGTGATACAATTTAGTGCACTATTTGTGCTTAATCATCATAATTTTTCCTGAGTGTTAGATCTCAGAGTCACCGATTTTGATTTATTAGCGTTTGCAATCAATTGGACACTCATACTTAAGTATTTTGCCTATCTCAAAACCAGTGGGACAACTTAGTGCTCAACTTATGTATAACGATCATGAATTCGGTAGGAATCTTTCTAATAGTGTAATTTTTGCCTTCATGTCAATGCACATCGACGAACTGAGACCACAATTAAATGCTCTTCTAGTGCCTAACCATCATGACTCTTTAAGGATTTGTAGACATAAAAGCCATCTATTTTGACTTACTGGTGTTCACAATTCAGGCCAGTATATGTTCCTATGTAATTTTCTTTTCTGAAGTCATTCTTACTCCAAATTAACTGTATGTCAATTTCTGATTAATGTCAACGAGACCAAATTTCAATGCTCTACTTGTGCCCAGTCACTACGACTTTTATTGTACACATACATCAATTTAGACATTTGTCGAGAATTCAGTCCAATACTGACACTTCCTGAGTAATTTACCTTTCCAAAGTTACAGGTTACCTTTTAACTCCAAATTCGATGTCTATCTTTCTCAAGTTCACTCCAAATTTCTCGAGAGTGACTTTGTCATCATGTCAATGTGCACCGACAAACTGAGACACTATTTAGTGCTACACTGATGCCTAACTATTATCACTGTTTAGGATCTTCTTATATCTTAAAGCCATCAATTTTGACTTACTAGATCCACAATTCAATCCAATGCATTTTCTTAAGTAATTACCTATCTAGTGTCATGTTCTATCTCCAAATCCTTTGTCAATCTTTCTCATAAGATGACCTTTATTATATGTCAATGCACGTTGTGAAATGGAGACCACAATTTAGTGATCAAGCACAACTCATGCTGAACTATCATGATTTCCGTAGGACTCTTAGATCACAAACTCATAAGTTTTGACTTGCTAGTGTCTGCAACTCTAAGCAATACTTACACTTAGCTTTACCTCCAAATATATTGTCCTTTCTCATAAGATTTAAATTTTATAATTTTATGTCAATGAGTATTGACATATCTCGACCACAACATTATCACTTCAGCTTTAAAATTTACCATTTTATGTCAATGAGTATTGAGATCAGGACCACAACATTATTATTTTATCTTTATTCGTAAGAGTATCAACATTATTAGTGACCACAATTTGGTTTTCAATTTGTGCTTAACCATTATGACTTTTGAAGAATTATTAGCACAGAAAATCATCAAGTTAGACCTACTAGTGTCTGCAATCCAATCCAATTGACATTCATGAAGTATTTTTTCTGTCCGAAGTTGTGACTCTGAATTTGTTGTCGATCCTTTTCATAGGGTTACTTCATACTTTATGACTTTATGTCATTGTGCATCAGCTAATACTTACAATGATTTAGAGCTCTACTTGTGCCTAACCACAATGGTTTTTGTAGGATTTTCAGAACAGGAAATATCAGGTCAGAGACTTACTAGTGTCTACAATCCCATCCAATACTTACACTTATTGTGATCTTTCTCATGTTCTCATTCAGAATTTCTCATAGAATAGCTAAATATTTCATTTCAATGCGCATGGACAAATTGTGACCACAATTTATTGTTAGGCTTGTGCCTAACCAATAACCATCACGATTTTCATAGGATAATTAGATCTCAAATCATGGATTGTGACTTTATTAGCGTCTGCAATCAATTCACCTTTGTTTAAATCACTTACATTTCTCAAAATCAATTGGAAAACTTAGTGTTCAACTCTTATGTAACCATCATGATATTTACCAGAGTCTTTCTCATGACTAATTTTTGACTATATGGTGTTGTTTCTCCACTCGTGATCTTGTATTCTTATGTTCTATGTCATGGCACTTGATTAAAAATGAAAGTGTTTAAAAGTTTACAAATAAAGTTCTACAACATGCATGACAAACACCTTAGATCATCCGTAACCATGACTCGGACGATCTAGTCATGAGCGTCCCTCTCTTCCAAATTAGTTTTTTTTTCACATCACATTTCCCTCTCCTCAACCCATTTTCTTCTCTTTCCTACAATATTCACATCTTAACCACAACTCACTATAACATATCTCTCTCCTCCACATCATTTTAGGGTTAATCTTGGACAAAAAATTAATTTTTTTTAAAAAATACTAAAAAATCAAAACAATTATAAAACGTATTTTCAAAAAATAAAATAAAAAAGATTCAAACAAAAATTAAAAAAATCAAAACAAAGAAATG
The DNA here is from genome assembly GCA_963682175.1 of Triglochin maritima. Classification (NCBI taxonomy): domain Eukaryota; kingdom Viridiplantae; phylum Streptophyta; class Magnoliopsida; order Alismatales; family Juncaginaceae; genus Triglochin; species Triglochin maritima. Next base: position 1,724,341 of record OY821781.1, read on the forward strand.
AAAAACAATAAAAAAAATCAGACGACCGGGTCGTGGGGGTGCCCGACCCCCTGGTACCAGTGCCCTTAGGTGGGTGATGTTTATTTTTGTTGAAATTGTCAATTTTGTGGAATTGTTAGACCTTTTCCTTAAGAGTTTGTTGTCTTACCTGTTATCACCACTTTTTTCTTGATTTTCTTTTTCAAGGATAGGAAAATTTGGAATGTTTTCAGATCTTAAGTTTAGAGAACTAAAATGAGTGCGAAATTTTGTGGAAAAAATAACTTCGCACACTTCTGTTAGGAGTAGACATTTGTTAAGAACACAAGGTTTTAAACAGGCTTTTGGTTGTTGCTGCTGGGCTTGTTTACTCTTTAGGGTCTGAACGTTGATGTTTTTGCTTGAAAGGCTGTGGGCACATACTTCACCTTTAATTAGTGATAATCATCCATCTACCTATTATTAAAAAAAGAAAAATAACATAGTGTTCTTTCAAGTTTACTCTTTTTTTTTGCTGCAAGTTTCTTGAAGGAGTTGGACACAGAGAGTTTCCTACATCTCTTATCTTTTCCTTAAATTGTAATTGGTTTGAAGAATGTCAATTAAATTTTGGAACTCTAAGAACTTAGTTCGAAGTTGTAGGAATTATTTGAAACTGTTTGCAGTGGGTTTTTTAAATAATTTTGGAGCCAATTACGAGTGTCATAATCTTTTGCAATTTCTTTTAGCTAAGAAGCTTGTCTAGGATTACGTACATGATTTGCATATTGCTAGTTCCTTTTCAATGTGGCTGACAGTTTAAACTTCTTTCTTCTTTCTAGGAATCTCTCCGTAGGTTTGGTTGTCATTTGCTTAATACAAATTGTTGCAAAGTATTCTATCAAAATGAATCTTACTTTGTTAATGTGCATTGCACACAATATGAGGAATTTCATATTCTCTATTTTTATTAAATTATAGGTTGTCTTTTGAATATGGTCTTTCGTAATTCAAAAGGGCCATTTAGTGTTTTTCAGAACGGAATTATTTCGCAGGAAAACATTAGTTTTAAGTTAAAATCTAAAAGGTGTTTGCTTCAATTGAAGCAAGACAACCTATTTAATATATAAAAAATGAGGTGGGTGTGTTTTTGTATGATAAACTTGACTTGTACAAGTAAAAAATACGACAAGAAAATACACATAACGACACGATTGTCGGGTCTAATTAGTATAATATGTATAGTTTCATTGAGGTTATACCGTTTATCTCAAGTTTCTTGAGTAATGACGTGAACAGTTCATCATGATTTGGGGTCGTCTAATGTCATGGATGTTTGTGATAATTAAATATCGATTGATGGTTTATTTCGTTTGGTGGTAAGTTTTAGTTTTGAGACGGGTTTAAATAAAGAGTTTGGTATCTTATGAACGAATTATACACGAAAAGCTCAAACAACTTTTGAAATCTGCAAAAGCTTCTTCGCCATACAATCTATAAATTTTAGAAGAGAATTCATATTGAGATCTATTCCTTTATTTTATTCATTGAGATGCATATATTCAAGCAAGCATGGTGCGTGATTGATGACTGGATATCTAATATGGAAAGTGATACCTAATGATATATTATTTGCAAAAAGCGGTTTGCCCAAGAAAGTTATCCTGTTTTAAATAAATAAATAAAAAATGGATCGCTGCTACTAGCTTTTAAATCAGGATTTATTTAAAAGGGTATTTAATATTTAAGATACTGCGTTTGACGAATGATTGTTATTTACCTCCTAAATACGGTAAATTTTCATGTCAAGTTGCAGATAATATCTGCTAAAGGTTTCTTAACATATAAATGCTCATTTTTTTCAAACTCTCGAGAAATCTTTTTGTTCCAATTCCTTTTTGCCCGTTAATACAAACTGACCCATTCGACTTGTTAGTTATGTTCTCCAGTCTTATTGAGGTTTCTTCTTCTACTTTTTTGAATACGGAGTTCAAGTTTAGGCTTTTAGTTTTTTCTACGTCCGTCTTGGGATGCTTCTGAACAAATACACTTCAAAATGTCGTTAATGTAAGATATGGATGGTATGACATTTTGATGGTAAGTTATGTAAGACAACAATTGAATACTTATATAGATGTGGCAAAAAAATTACCAACTGAGCCAACTTAAGTAGGGATATGGGTCAAGTCAAGTGGAATGGATTAAAAAACATTCTTGAGTAAATAAATGCCACCAAAATGGAAGGCGCAGGTATGGCCATGAACGATGACAACCGATAGGAGTGTTTTTTGGGAAGTTAGGTAACTTATAACCAGTAGGAGTTGTGTATATCTTAATTTTGCTTCTAAACCTCAATGATAGACGTGTCGTGGATTGCTCTAGAAGTTCCACGAAACAAATTAGATGTTAAAATATTCTTTCTATTGTGTTGACGTTTGTAATTGCGCCATCCAACGAAATGCTGAGTAGCTTCTTCAAAATATTGCTTACACGTCAGATCTATCTGACAATCAAACATACAGAATTTTAAAAATACGAAAGATTGATTTTGTAAATAAACAAGTGTGCTCCTTAGCATAAGACCAAGTACCGACTGTCTCACCTTATTTGCATTACATATACATTATACAATATTTCCCTTCACATGCTCCCATCTATTTGCTCAAGCTATGCTTAATCTGATATGCTTTATGATTTTCTACTTTTATTCGATAAGTATTAAGTGGCTAATAAATCTTGCGAAAAAGATATCTAAAATTCCATATTTTGCTCCCTGTTTTACGTACGTTGACTCAATTGAACGGCCAATGTAGTCGTAAGTGCTTGTTTAAAAAATTATTTCTTTCATGAAGTCATAAAAAATACAACTCTTTAATTAAAGACGGAGGTATTTTCAATAAAAAAAAGTAACATTAATAATCCATAGGTAATTTCGCTTAGCAAAAAGCAAACAAAATTTGTCCAGATTTTTACAACTCAAAATTTAGTGAGATAGATACTAAAGTTTTTTTAAAGAGTGAAATTGCCCCTATAATTTGGAAACCTAACCACTTTTCTTCAATCCATCTCCATTTGACTACTCCGAGTCTCCGGCCTTTGAACGAAAAAAAAGGTAGGAAACCAACATTACCTAAATACGACCTTTCCTGATAAAATTAAAAAAGAGTATATGTTTATCTTCATCAAAAAAGGTAATTTGTAATAAACAAAAAATAATCCACTTCTAATTAAAATTTATACATTTGAGTTTTTCTTCTTCTGTTTTTTCCCATTTAGATTATTTTGAAGAGTTATAGCTAGGACACCTTAACATCAATACATCAGTTTCTAGAAAAATTGCATACATTATTTACCATTTTAATAATCTACAAACTCATGTACCATACATCTATCTATACGGCGTGCAGTAAGAGTAGAGTCGAGTAATATTTGTTCGTACTAACTTCAACATATGTTCAAACTAATAAAAATCCGAGCACAATGACATTTTAAGTATTAGATTGCTAAACGTTGCCCGTAAATTATTTAAATCGTTTGTATCAATTATCCTTTTGTATTTCTTTTTTACTTATTTCTGCTTCAAATATGTTCTTCTTTTTTCATACTACAACAAAAAATAACCATGAAAAATAAAAGTATGAATGTGAGGGTGACAGGGGGCAACAACCCCTGCGAGCGAGCAGAAAGAGCGCGTTTTGCTGACGTTTTTTTTTGTTTCGACATCCTATTATTGTACTCCGGATATTAATTCGTTTACCCGTTTATTTACGTTTGTGTTTTTTCCACCTTATCACCACCAAAATCTTGCAACGGAACCTGAAATAATTTAAAATAACACACCGTATAAATTCAAGATTTTAAAAATAAAAAAACTAGGGCATCTAAGGCAGAATTCTCGAGTTTTTTATTATTTTGCAGGAGATGAAATGTGTATTAAATGGATTGTGAAAGACAAAATGGTAATTGAGACATACGATTTTAGTAAAATCCGGACGACATTTAACAATTCCCTTTAAGTATTACACCTTATAATTAGTCAAAATGTGTGAGAACAAAAGAAGTTTCAAACATTGATGGATTGAAGTATAAATCAGAGAAAGTAAAGTATAATAACATAAGAGCTAACAAAAAATCCATAAAACCAATAAGACAGCCATAAAGGCAAGAAATCAATCACAAATCCCCAAAAAACCAAAAACCAGAGCAGAAAAGGACCGAATCGGGGACCCAATTGGATCCAATCTCATAATTCCCTCTCTTTCTCTCTCTCTCAGCGATGGGAGAACCAAAGCGAGAGGTCTAATTTTCTTCTTCTGAGTTTCACTTTGATTTCGGAGAATTCTCTGTTTCTTCGCTTCGGTTCGGGATTGGTAGGTTTGATCCGTTCCTTCGTTTCAGGTTCTCATCCGGTCTCGGGAGGGTTCGAAATTTTGGGGGGTTTTGAGGGTTTGAAGTCGAGAAGACGGCGCCCGACTTAGGTCCGAGCAGGTAAAAAAAACGTAATTTTTTTTTTTGGTGTTAAGATTCTTGATTTGCGGTGGTTTGGTGCTTTTTGGGGAGTTTTATGAGGTAAACATCGGGTCGTTTTGAGATGAAAAGTGGTGAGAATCCAAAAGGGTATTTTTTTACATGGTAATACATTGTCAAGAGTTGAGAATTGGTGTCTAATTGATATTATTTGTGGTGGTTTTGGTTCCTTTTAGGAGGGGTTTTGAGGTAAAGATTGGAACTTTGGGTCGTTTTGAGAGGAAACTGATGAAAATCCGTAAGGTTTTTTTTAATATGATAATACTCAAGAGTTGGGAATTGGTTTTCAACAGATATTGGGAAGCATTTGATTGTAATTAAGAAAGTTTTTTTATGGCGAAGTTTCTTGATTTGTGGTGGTTTTGGTGCCTGTTTAGGGGTTTTAAGAAGAAAAGTGATGACAATCTAAAAGGGTTTTTTTTTAATGTATGATTGTATGGCAATACATTGTCCAGAGTTGAGAATTGGTATTGAATTGATGTTAGAAAGCATTGGATTGTAATTAGGTGTTTTCCCCTGATTTGGTGGTTTTAGTTTATTTCGAAACTGCCAGCATTAGTTCGACTTTGGAAGTCGTAGCTTGTGAGATATTCTTCTAAAATCATAGTTGGTTACTTCTAGATAATGATTTCTTCACGAAATCGACAAGTTATGTTTTAATCCATCTTATCTGTAACGTCATGTGATTTTTTTATTGATTATATTCGTCATGTTTTTGTGGTGAAATATCATAACCTTATGTCGATTCAAGATTTATTTACCTTTTACTTAAATTTGCCTCTCAGAAAATGTTAGGTAAGTAATGTTTCTTTATGTATGTACATTGTGTAACCTTGAGGATCTTATATTGATCTTATCAGATAAGTAGATTTGGGGCTCCATAATGTTGGATGCAAGCAAAAATTAAGGATAATTATTTTGATTTTTATTAGTGTATTTGGTTTTACGGAGGTTAATTTTGGTTGAAGCATTTTGGCAATTTTCTTTTTGTTGAGTTCAATTTTGGTTTTTGGATTTCCAGATTTTTAATTGAATCGATGAGCGATGCAGAGGTTACATAGATCTGGTCTCTGGAGAATTGCTGCTGCAGAGATAATTGTTTTGGGAAGAAGGAAATTTTACAAGATGCCCTTCTCTTTGGTTATCATATTGTGCAGTCTGCTGTTTCTACTGAACAGCTCCATCAGCCCTGCAAATAGTGCTGCAGGTAGAACATTCTAATCTTCCATCTATCGTTATCTCAATTTCAAGTGAATGTGGAATGTAGAAGGAATCGTTTAATTTTGAATACGACAATGCATTCAGTTTTCATTAGGAGAAACCAGTGCTTGTTTCCATTTTATATGCTACCATTTGAATTTTTTCCCGCCCCTAATATCTCCAGTTTAAAAGGCAGAGCACAGATTAGGACTTTTTGTTTGCCATATTCTCATATGCTTATTGTATTAAAATGAGAAAAGGGTTGTCATAATTTATAGTGATTATGTTAGTAATTTGATACTTAGTTGGGTTTTTACTGTAAGCATACGCAGATGGAATTAATGCAGCGAGTGGTGAAGTGATCAGACAGACCATTGAATCTGTCCAAATTTCAGATTTGCAGAAACCCAAAACAGAGATAGTTGAATCCAAGATAAAGAATGAAGGCCCCGATTCTCAAATTAGTGAGAAAGATGTTGAAAAAAATAAACATGTCATCAGAGAAGAAAAGGATGACAGTAAATCACGTCCTCATATTGATAAACAACACCCATCAAAGAAGGTGACAGAGTATGATGTCCAAAGTGAAAGGAAAAATCCTCCTAAAGGTGAAAAGTTATCACGGGTTGCTCCTAGCCTGGACGAGTTCAAAAGCAAAGCTCGTACTTCAAAGGAAAAGCAAGGATCTGGTCAAGCAGATACTGTCATAAATCGAGTCGAACCGAGTGGGAAAGAATACAATTATGCGTCTGCAGCCAAAGGAGCAAAGGTCCTTGGATTCAATAAGGAAGCGAAAGGTGCTTCCAACATCTTGGGCAAAGACAAAGACAAGTACTTGAGGAATCCATGCTCAGCTGAGGAAAAATTTGTAATCATTGAGCTTTCGGAGGAGACTTTGGTGGATACTTTCGAGATAGGAAACTTCGAGCATTACTCGTCCAATTTAAAGGACTTTCAGCTACTAAGTAGTTTGACTTATCCAACCAATACTTGGATATTGATCGGAAACTTCACAGCCGCAAACGCAAAGCATGCACAAAGATTTAACCTTCCAGAGCCAAAATGGGCCAGATATCTTAAGCTTAATTTGCTTAGCCATTATGGTTCTGAATTTTATTGCACTTTGAGTTCATTGGAAGTGTATGGGGTGGATGCTGTTGAGAAGATGTTAGAGGATTTGATTTCAGTTCAGGACAACCGATTTGAAACAGATGAAACTGCTGCCGAGCAACCACCACTGTCAGAAGCACTTAATACAGACGATGATCCTTTTAGCGATATTCTGTCGGAGGTCTACTCCGACTCGGGAAAGGAAACTAAACAGACAAAACCAGCAGTTACTAAGAAAAATGGTGCTGATACAAATGGAGAAAAGAAATCCCAGGTTGGAAGAATGCCAGGGGATACCGTGCTTAAGGTACTGATGCAAAAGGTGCGGTTGCTAGATGTGAACTCTGCTGTTATGGAGAGGTACCTAGAGGATTTGAACAGTAGATATGGGAAGATCTTCAAAGACATTGATAGTGAAATCGCCAATACTAGTTTGGCTTTGGAGCAAGCTGAGCTTGAAATAGAATATCTTCAAAAAAGCCGTGATGCATCTGTATGTAGCACACCTTATTTCAAATCGTGACCATTTCCTATAATTGTTAACTTTGAATCGGTTAAATTAATTGTTTTTTTATTTGTGTCAGGCCAAAATCATTGAAGATCTTCTTACCTGGAAATCTACTGTCTCTACACAAATAGCAGGACTGGTTGAAGAGAATGTAGCTCTCAGGTTGTTGTTCTCTCTTTCTTCCTTTTTATGCAATATACATTATACATACAACTTCTCTCACGCGATTTGCATATGAAATGGTGGTTGGAAAACCCAGTTGGTAGATCCTGTCACTTTGAAAACCCATCTCCTGAGATCAAATTTCAGTAAGGCGGGTGCATGATGATCTATTACCATGAGACAGGTTTTAGTAAAATGAACAAAGAAACAATGGCAGTCCACTTTCTCGTGTAGAACTTGAAAGTTATCATCAAAATTGAACCAAGATGCCTGTAAAATCCTCTTGATCTTCCGTACTTAACCTCATGAATGGAATCTTTCCAACATGTTCTTTCTTAAAACGGCCTTGCTAGTATGTGGTCTTTCGTCAATTGCACTCTGGACGAGAATTTATTTCTTACCAATAAATTATAGGTTTTGTGTCTCCAATGCTAAGTATATTATTCTGAAACTAATCAGACAATTGTACTCAATGTGGTATAAGTTTCCAGTGCTTGCAAAGATTGAGTTGTTACCAAGGTGCTTCATATAATGAGATGTTAAATAAAGTTCTTTAGCCGCTAATGCAATGTTTAGCTAAATTTCGATGCATTAAGCAACAACGTCGCATTACCACAAAGCCTTTGTGATAGCAGATAGGAAACAAAGAAGTTGGGGAAAAACTTGATCCACTTCTCCTGAGTTCACTTTTTCTTTTTTGCCAAAACTTACGTTCATGTGTAACGGTGTCGATCTGCAGGTCAGAGGTTGAAAGAGTCCGAGACTACCAGGTTGGCATGGAGAACCGGAGCCTTGTTGTCATACTCATAAGTTTTCTTTTCACATGTTTTGCGGGTTTTAAAGTACTTGTAGATCTCTTGGCGGGTATTCTTAGAACTCACAATGCTGAGGATTCTGATGGTGATTGTTGTAGTTCAGGTTCAGGTTGTGGTTGGTTGGTTTTGTTGCTGAGTAGTAGCATTGTAACTTGCATTCTTGTGTTATAGTCAATGTGCATCCATTTTTTCGCCCTCATGCATACCACAATCTTCTAACGGATTGTGTTTGCCTTTTGACTTTTCACAACAATTTTGCAACAAATGAAACAATTGAGAACATCAATCATCAATTTTCTGCATTCCAATTCGTTACAAATTATAAAGCTTAACTTGAATCCAGTTGAAAGAAAGAAGGTTTTGGCATTATTGAATGCCAATTGCCAACAATTGTAAACATAGATATGATCAGATCTGGTAACCTGCTAGCTTGGAACCAATTACAGATCCATTCCTAAACCAACATTTTACTAAAACATGTACTATTATACAGCAGGCGCAACATTTTGTTGATTATAGCGCATATGAAACAGTTTTACAGAAATTTGCACTGGAAATATTAATGGTAATTTCTGCTAGCTTGGAACCAATTACAGAGCCATTCCTAAACCAACATTTTACTAAAACATGTACTATTATACAGCAAGCGCAACATTTTGTTGATTAAAGCGCATGTGAAACAGTTTTACAGAAATTTACACTGGAAATATTAATGGTAACTTCTGCTAGCTTGGAACCAATTACAGAGCCATTCCTAAACCAACATTTTACTAAAGCATGTTATTATACACCAAGCGCAACATTTTGTTGATTATAGCGCATATGAAACAGTTTCAGGGAGAGCACATGTGAACTAACATACAAGATTCAAAATTTACAGGGGTATATATAAGCCAGATCCAAGTCATGATCCTACTCGATTCATGTTATTCACTCAAATTATGCGTTGCCCGCATCCAAAGCTGGCCAATATATTATGTCTAGATAGCATAAATAATTTCAAGGAGGAAAAAAACCCAGCAGTCCAGATTGTGATGCTCATGTTTTACAAAGAGAACAGTTCATAATTGAAAATTGAAAATCTGAACAAGCATACATGAACGCATCAGTATTGAAACCAAGCCATATTCCTGAAATAACTTCTCCATACTGTCCACCGTGATAAAAAATATATCCAGGATTAACAATAAAACCCTGCATTATTCTGCTTATTTGAAATAATACTGACATAACAAAACGAATACTTTGTCAAACACATCTAAGATCTTCAAGATAGATACTCACAAGCAATGACTAGTGCGATTCTAGTCAATAACGAATTCATAGAGCAAAAATCAACTAAGAATGCAAATAATCACCAATTCCAAGGTACCGGCGCAGTTCTTCTCGAATATCTCACAGATCAACAGACAATCATACCGACTAAACTGAAACAACAAACCAAAAAAACAGCCTTACATATTTTTGCATGTAAAGGGAGCATAAACAATAACAAATGAATTTAAATTAAAAAATGCAATTACCGACATGTCTACTTGTGAGGATTGAGGTCAGGATACAATCCCAGAACATGTTCAGGCATGAAGTCATGTCTTGTTAGAATCCCAACTATTGGTGGTCTCTGCAAGCAAAAGTAATCCTTCAGAGAAATGGCGAGTAGATAATATTCAAGGAAATAACACGAACAAGTTGTTTTGTAATAAAGATAAACAAGGACATTTAATTGTCGTTTGTTGATGAAAAATTCATATGATACGCAACAAAGAAAACATTACCCATGGAGTTGTTGGTACAACACACAAGTGCCTCAAGCCGAGCTCCCTAAACAGCATGGCAGCCTTGGCCAGTGACATTGTCTCGACCACAGTGTACGGTGATTTATTTGCTATAGGATGAAGATCCACGTACATTTCCATTTCTTCGCCACTTATATCTAAGTCTTCGAGCTTTAAGCCTTTTCCGGATGCAGACTTGGCAAAATCAAATGTTCCAAATCTTTTGAGTAGTAGAGACGCGCCTGTCGCTACCCTATCTCTTGTGAAGTTCTTTCCATTGAGCAAAATAAGCAAGTGGGACCTCAAAACGAGTCCACAAAGCTCCGGTGCATCGGAGAATGGTGGCTCGTCAAGTACTGGGAAACCATTGTGTGCTGTCAATCTTAGAGCTTGCATTATGGTTCCTACCTTCTCAACACCAGAAAATGTCACAAGTGGGCCCATGACCACGTCCCTCGCAACTAAATTCCTCATATAAGGTTCCGCATGAGCCTCCATATAAGGAAGACCCTTCATCTTGACAATCTCATCATAAACACCTTTGTTGAAGTTATCGGCAACAGTTTTGGCTATGAGAATTACAAGCATAAGCAAAGGAAGCATTAAAAGATCATTTGTGAGCTCAAGAATTATCACACACACAGACACTGTCATTCTCATTGTCCCACCGAGGAAAGCTGCAGAGCCAAGTAGAGCAAATAGACCAGGATCTAGATCTGATATGGAGTCGAAAAGGGTGCCAATCAAGCGGCCATATGATGCACCGGCTAGAATGACAGGGATAAAAAGACCAGAAGGCACGGCGACACCGTAAGTTACGAGACCAAGACAATATATGGAAATGAAGTGGATGAAAAGAGCCATAGAGGAGAATTCATTGTCAGTGCCGCCACTAAACAGATTACGAATGGCATCATCATTTGTGTTGAAGAAAAGGGTGCCAAGGTCATTGTAGTGGCCTGCAGGGCAATGAAAGCTTTTGAAGTTTCCTTTTCTACCGGTTGCTGGGCACTTGTCCATGAAGCCTTCTGGACAAGGAGTGCACTTGGCGAGCCAAGGAAGTCCATAAGTGAAACATGACGTAAGGAGTGAAATGCAAATTGTGAGAATAATCTTAGCTGGTGGCCCCTTTCTGCAGGTAGTTCAAATATAGAAAAGTTCAGATTATAAAAATAAATAAATATTGGCAACGTTTAATACTGGTAGTTCAACTATATCAGACAAAAGAAAATCTTGTAAGAATATAAACATCACAAAAGGCTAATGATCATGCTATAAAAATTTAATAAACGACAGACCATCATAAAGGAAAACAAATGATGCAAGTACATAAGATAAATAAGTCAATTTATGTTTTGCTCTCTTATGTTGTTAAGCGAGCAGATCTTAACATCAAGGGTACAAATCTTAGATTGCTAGAATGGTTCAACAACTGAGAAATACCCAGTATAAATAACATCAATGGGGATTTAGTTTGTCAAGCAGCGGCAACCGGATACCACTATTATGTGAAAGCTCCTACAAGTTCTATTATGATTGCCATATCTGCATGAAATATTGGGCTCTAAAAGGGAGATGTGTGCTCTTTAACAAAAAAATGAGAGATGACATACTCGTTGATGATGCTATAGCTGCGCAAAATCTTGTCCATCAGGAAGTTGTAGAGGGCTCCAAAGATGCCTCCAACGAATCCAATAACAAGGATAGCAATTAAATCAGGAGTACTATACATGGAAACATTTGAGCTGATGTCGAATATTATTAGTCCACCCTCCCCGAAAAATCCGCATTTCCCACTGTGGCAGTACCCAATAACTGCTCTCAACACCACAGCAACTACAGCTGTTGTAAAAAACGTCCTCCACAGGAGAGCACTTCTCCACCTAAAAGAACAAAAAAAAACATAAGCCACGAAGGTATGCATTAGAACTTAAGAAGTGAGTTGTAGTTTGGGGAGATTCAAATTTTCAATCTTGTAGAGTTCCTTAACTCTGAGCTCTGAGTTCGAAATGGAGTTAGCAGATATGACCTCCCAATTCAAAAGGAATCTTTTTTTAATCATTATAATTCAAAAGGATAATTTATCGCACGAATCAGCATTTAAGTAGAAATACCAAGAAGCTACTTCTTCAAGGGCAAAGAGGACACCACCAACTGGGGCTCTAAATGCAGCTGCCACACCTGCAGCAGCTCCACAAGTAATCAAGTCTCGTCGATCTCGGTCGTTTTTGAAGAACTTAAGTCCTGTCCAAGTCAGATGGTACTTGCGGGATCCACCTTGACCCAGAAGTGAAGCAATACATGCTCCAGTGTGTACCATAGGCCCCTCCTTTCCCAATACAAATCCAGCAGAAACACCAAGAATAGAACCAAATATCTGCATTTACACCCACAAAAAAAGTCAAGCTCGTGCATAAAAATATTCATGTATCTTTCTATTCAGAAACTAAGGCATTTGTTACTTTTATTTCTTGACCTTATAACAAGCTTATCCTTTCTCTTCTCTAAATTGCATATGATAGGAACACTTGAAATTCTCAACGAACTTCATCTTCGAGAATTAAACAAAAATATGCCCCAAAACTCGTAAGCTCTGGGTCCTTTTAAAGAGTGAAATTGAGGAAACTAGAATGACTTCCAAATGGTTACACCAAGTGTTTAATAAATATCAGATAAATAAGTATGATACTTAAACTCAAAAAACATAATAAGGAACGCAAGACAATCTTGACAGGAAAAGGCTTGAACTTACTTTCACAAAAAGTGTACTAGGTGCCAATATTGAGTTCGCATCAATTCCATTAAGATACGCTTTCACTTCAGGTATACCAGACCCAGCTGCTGCCGGAGCAATGTAAGCACATATACCTGCAGCAGCAGCTGCTAGCACCAAATTGCAGCCAGCGTACACCATAAATGCCGCAAAATATCTGTACTGGAAAGAAAACCACAGAATTGACATGTCGAAAATTCTTAGCAAGAGCAATGTCTACATTCAATGAATAAGAGAGAATATCGATATGCCGAACAAGAAAAGCTACGAGTTATTCACAAATATAAGAGATACACACATTACTATTATCCATTTTGATAACATATTTTTCGACCAACATGTAAAACTAATACAGAAAAAAGTGTCATGACCATAAAATTACACACACAAAATTTACAAAATTACACTTTTCTGAAATTACAAAATTACACACAAAAAAACTTTCTTACCAATTGTAAATCAAAAGGTAAATGTGACATGAAATTTGAAGGGGTTTCATTGAGGCAGACGTCAATTTATGTGGTAGTGTGAAACTCAAATTGATACACTTAACTTTGCCATGAAGTTGTTAAGTAATAGCCTCCCTTGAAGGTAGCCAACGGTGGAAGTGTGAGCCTCAATTTTTTTATTGACTACTATAGTCAACCAAAGTACCATTGTATGCAATTTATAGAAAAATATTCTACCAGCCATATATGATGCCAGAGAGGCAGAGACAACAAAGATTGCAACACCAAGTCCAATTGTTTTGTAACAGTAGTTTAGAATCCAATCACCAACACCACATTCACAATCCAAGCAAAAGATAATTGTGCAGCCTTTTACTCTAGGCACCAAGTTTGAACAACCAAATGAAATCAAATTTCATAAAGCATCTGACTAGAGATTGCGAAGCCTCTTTGGGAAGATCAGAATGCCACGCTTTTACCTCTGTTTAAGCATGAGAGCGCTGGTCCAGGACATCTTGTAGCCAGCTATATTCTCAACTGAAATATTGTTGAATAAGCCAGCGAGCCCAACACCAAGGCCTATAACAAGTGCGAATGTCCATTTGAGAACGACATACTGAATAATCTGGCGTTTCGTTCTAGATCTCCAATCTTGCTTATACAGATCATTTTCTACAATTCTGTAATATTAGAAGGAACACATTAGCTTGTCAGAAAAATGGTACTCAGACCAATATTAAGTTATAAACATCAGAGAAAATGAAAAAAACTTAAAAGTATATATTGGTAGTAACAGTTGGTTGGAGAATGCACTCCAAAAAAGTGATTCCGGAAGATACAAATTCACAATATCTTCTCATACTTGACAATGATAAATTAGAACAAGCAACAACAAGAGGAAGACAAACCATCTAGCCTTGCTTATCTAAAAGGAAAAACTTCTGAAAGAGGCAATCTAATGAGATAAATCTCAAGTAAAGAGAATAAATTTACTTTGCATATCCTCTTATGAAGCTAATTCCACTCAATTTCCAATCAAAACATAAATATTGAAACCTTACTTAAACAATATTTAAGGGGTCAACAATTTAAAGAAAACAGAAAGCAAGCACTTAAGAAGCATACAGTCAAACACTTGGAAGTGCCACAAGTACAAGCAGTACAAAAATTCTTACTCATAATCAAGGCTTTCAATTGGGCAAACATTAGCCCCAATGATTGCGATCTGTGAGGTGGTGTTCATGGTCCTCTTCCTCAGTAGCAAAGGTTGGCTCATCCCACCATGACCATCCCTATCCATGAAGCTTGAGTGCTTCCTCCCCATCACCCTCAACCCTTCCACAACACCTTCACTGCTCTCCAAATCCTCCCCATCTCCGTTCTGCTTCATCTTCTCTCTCCAAATTCACCAGCAAAACCTCTCCTTTACAACCCAATTTTAATTTTTCCAACACAAAACCATAAAAAACTCCACCTTTCACCTGAAAACACAAAAACAAAACTAAATAGATCCGACCAATGAATCAAAACACATCCAAGATCCAATCTTTCATTAATTTTCCATCTTTACACGTGATTTGAGGAGGAACCCAAGTGCCAATCGCTTACCGAATCTAAACTTTCGAAGAACAAAAGATCGCAGAGCAAGGATGAACACAAGAAAGAAGTGGGCTTTGCAAGGAATCACTCTGTGGGAATTTGATGGAAAATTCCACCAAACTCGAAATCTGGTAGGATCAAATCTCTACTGGAACCAAACAAAATAAGCAATCACCGACATGCTCCAGACATGTGTCACGTTCTTTTAGACTGGAAAACCAATCCTTGTGTTTATCCACTGAACATACGTTAAGATGTGTTTATCCATTTTCATTTTGTAACACATTAATCTACTGAATTTAAAAAAATTATTATTTAAACACACATTCACCATTTTTTTCTCTATTTTTTATTGTATCTCCAATACACTCATAAACCTATATTTATGTGAAAGCTCAGATCGAAACAGATGTCGAATTTAGTTGGAATTTGGGTCGAATTCAATGGTGAATGTGTATTTAAATAATGAATTTTTAAATTTCACGTGACAAAATGTTAAAAACGAAAATTTAGGAGTACAAAGTGATATCAATACATAATTTCGGGAAAAAACTGTAATTAACCTATTTTTCATGTTATTATTTATGAATTAATTTAATTTAAATAGTTCCATTATTGTCACTGATTGGGAAGTTTTAATCTATTTTTTTGAAAGTTAGAAGTTTTAATGATATTATTATCACCATAACACACTATATAATCAACCACATTAATATACTCTATATTGTATTTATTTCAATAACATTTTTGTAGGGTGACCTGCACGAAGGACGGGACCTAATCAACGTTAGTTGATGACTCGTGCTTAGTTGAATTATTCTTTGAAGACCAAGAATTGCAATGATAATATCCCTATCAAGGCATCACAATGAAAATTATCAAAGATCACTTAAGCCAATAAGTCCATGTTACAAACTCACTAGATACAATGTAGCGTTTGTGTGGCCCAAAACATCTATAAGGACATCATAGATCTATTATTGTCTCAAACTTAGTAACCTAAGCCGCCATGGTGTCTCTAAGAAACTGTTCCATGAAGAAAATCTTCCACCCAACTAGTTAGCAAAATAAGATTTTATTCGAGAAACAAGATCAAGCAGACAAATGTTGCCTAGCAACTAGGAACGGTCGTGCACCACCACCCATATACTCTACATGTTAGAGTAATCGTGTTCCATGTTAGTTCATAACAATTTTCTTGTGTTTTGTTACTATTAGACATAGTTATGATTAAGCATGTGTTTTGTCATGGCTATTAGACATAGTTATGATTAAGCATGTGTTGTCATGGTATTGACTTATATTAACCATGTGTATATGTTCTTTTGTATTTTAAGATTTGTGGGTTAGGGATCTTTGATCCTTGAAAAAATATTATTAGATATAAGGTTCCAAGATTTGTACGATGCAAATAGTTGGTCCATGTGAACAAGTTGCTCCCTCATGAGTCAATGGTCCTTGAAGATTTGTTTGATAAAATATTTGCATCTATGCTCATCTAAATTACCATATTCAATTCTCAAAATATATCTTCGTACTTATGGTTGTCAATCATAATTTATTCCTCACAAATTATTGTTGGGCTATCAACTCTGTCACCGTTGTGCTTGTGGTTTGCTGTAAGGCCTCCCTTAACTGGAGTGCGAGGTTTTCCGCCTGGGCCCGATTCAATTTAATTTTTTTAATCTTTTTTTTTGTTTTGTTTTTTAAGTTTAAAAAAAGATTAGATATGTAATTAGGTTAATGTATTGATTAATTAAATTGTAATTTAATTAATTAGGTTTTGTAATTTAATCGTGGTTAATGTATTGATGTTGTTTGAATTTCGCAATTATTGTAGAATTGTTTTTAATTAATTAAATTGTTTTTTATTTATTAAGATTTAGTTAAATGAAAAAATCAAATATGAAATTCAGATAAGTCACAAAACACTAATACAATAAAAATAAACTCCAGATGAACAATACAAATACGGATACGAAATATAATACAAATAGGATACGAAATTTAAATAGATGCTAGTACAACAATACCGATAAACTACGAAACACACATTAACTCCAAATTAAAATAAAAGAAACTACAGAAATCCTTGTGATTTAGCTCAATCCTTGAGTTCAGCAAGTGTATCTTTATCGAACTCGTCATTGTTTTCCTTCTACATCAGAGAAAATAGTACGTCGAGCTTCTTGGTGTTGAGTTCCTTTTGGAACTTCTCTTCAGCTTCAATGTGTTTCCTCTCTACCCGTTCTTGGTAACGCAATTACTTGTCTTCTCTCACTTTGACGTTATATTCAATTTGTTTTCCCAATTCTAACATATTGGGATCGAGATGCGCATGAACTGGTTATTTCCCTTTTTTTGGCTCTTTTAACACCTTCTGGACGACGACATGATTCAAACATCATTTCGATCGTCAACGGTGTCACATGGGCCACATTATCGTCGGTGCCTTTTCTTTTCTCGCTGCTCAAACTCTCCAAACTTTCTTCGCCCACGTCTCCCGTGGTAGCTCCAAGCACAACAGACTCTCATTTAGGGTACCTACGCAACATAAGCCACGTATGAATGTAATGAAATCTGGTCTTGTGAGTTCGCTCGTAGATGATGTGTGCTTCTTTGATGACATCGTCCTCGTTGAAACTGCTTTTCTTCCTCTGGTCAAAGCAACCAACCCATTGGTTCACACACAGGCACACAGCGATATACATCTCCACCGTCCCTTCAATGACTCATCGTTACGCTCTACTACACCTGCTTTGGCTGATTCCTCGAAGAGGCGCTTCACACGTCTCCACTAGGACCTCATTTTTTGGTTCGTCCCAACCACAACATCTCCACTTATAGCCATGTAAGCCGAGACGAGTCTCTCATCCTCTAGTGTGGACCACAACATCTCCACTTATAGCCATGTAAGTGGAGATGGTGGGAGAAACTTTTGGTGGTGTAAATTTTCATCACATCTAATGGTATGCTAGCTCAGATATATCCGTGCTAGTTTTCCTAATAACTTACACTTTATCATGTCATATATCGTAGAAGAAAACATAGCTGAGTTTGTTCTATTACTACTTAAGAATTTTTTTAGATGTATCATTTCTTTATATATCTTTGAAGGAACATAGCTCAATTTGTAATATTTTAGATCTATAAAGAAATGATAGAACATCTAAAAAAATAGTAATAGAACATGTAACAAAATTCTTAAGTAGTAATAAAGTATATATCTTTATAAAGTATGTAAAAAAAATCTTTATATATCTTCAAAGATATATAAAGAAATGATACATCTAAAAGATTCTTAAGTAGTAATAGAACAAACTCAGCTATGTTTTCTTCTACGATATATGACATGATAAAGTGTAAGTTATTAGGAAAACTAGCACGGATATATCTGAGCTAGCATACCATGAGATGTGATGAAAATCTACACCAAAAGTTTCTCCCACCATAACACAAGGTGTCATAAAAGTCAAGGGAGATAAGGATGTAATGATGGTGCATCAAACGAAGGCAGAATGAGTTGGGTTTGTTTTGCTTAAAAATTGAAGAAAAGACACTCTACATAGAGTTAGGGAATGCCATGATGAAATTGAAGAAAGTGAATGAGTGGAGGTTGATTTCCGCATTTGAGCCGGTTTTTTAGCCCAAGAAAGAGCCCCCACTCAAATTTTCCATTGGAAGATATATAGAATGTTACATAACATTGGGAAACATTACTGTTATCTCCAATTATGCTAATAATAGTTAAGATAAGATTAGTAAACAATAATAGGATGCAAACAAAAAACCATACTATTAGATAAGCTTCAAAGGTTTGTTTGCAGCAGATGTCGTTGGACCATCTGAACAATTTTCCCATAAACAATCTACATCTCTTCTTCAATATATATATATATGAAACAAAAGGGCAAAGAAAACAATCACCATCTCTTGAATATTCAAACCCCACAAGAAGGAGAAAAGAAAAGCAATATCCATCTCTCTTCGTCAAGTTGGAATGTAATGTGTGTTGTCGAATTAGACGTGTGGGGAAGCGATGAGCATCTTGTGGAGGTAAAAGACACATCAAGTGGTTAGTGTAATGACCCCACTTTGGACCACAACACATCAGTGGTGGTTGGATTTGTAGTTGTGATTCCTACAATTGGAATTTCTCCACGTATACTTCTATTTGACCCACAATTTAGAAGAGAATGTCATTTTTTAAAGATTTAGAGTTGATTACACCCACCATGTGATTACATGGAGAAACAAAAACAAAATTCAACATAAGCCCACATAGTAACAACAAATTATAATGGTGAGCACTTCCCTCCAAGTAACAGTGACACAATGTGCAAGTCTGTTCTTCCCGGCTCATTTGAAAATTTCAACAGTGGCATCATTCATCCTATAATGCACATTGAGCAGAAGCATAATGTCAGCTCTAGAACCTCAAGCCAAGAATTCTTCCCTGGTAAACAACAGTCCAAAGATGGTGAGGTCCCCTGTGGTTTATATGTTTGGTGCAGTTCTCGGATTGCTGCTGAGCACTTGTTTAACCTGGCAATATCTCTTTGGATCCCACATTATCCATCAAAGAGAAGAAAATCAAAACATTATGCAGCCAAAGCAACTGAAGCATAACATGACGGACGAGCAGCTCTTTCGGAAGGCATCAATGGTTCTAAGGAAGGCGGAGTACGAGTTTGATCGGGTACCAAAGGTGGCATTCATGTTCTTAACAAGAGGTCCTTTGCCTCTTCTGCCATTGTGGGAAAGGTTCTTCGAAGGCCATGAGAAGTTCTTTCCGTTTATGTTCATGATATCCCCTGTTATAGGCTCAATGTATCATCGAGATCTGCCTTCTACGAAATCAGTGAGAATCGGTCGACCGGTGCGGGGCACTCGGTCGACCGAATAACTCCAGGAGTCATTGGGTTCGGATCAGATCAAGATTCGGTCGACCGGTTCTGGGAACACGGTCGACCGAAAAACGTCAGGAGATTTAGGGCTCAGGATTGATCGAGATTCGGTCGACCGGTGTTGGGCACACGGTCGACCGAAAAGCGACAGGAGTTGCAAGATGAGAATCAGCATGCAGATAGGTCGACCGGTGTTGGACACGCAGTCGATCGAAAAAGTCCAGGAGTTTCAGGTGTTGTACAGAAGCGCGGAACGGTTGAACGGTTCGGGATGAGCAGTCGACCGAATAATGACAGTTATGCAAACTAACCGAAAACCAGTCAACCGATGGAGAATTTCGGTCGATCGTTTTCCGACGGTTATACACGATCTGAATGATTTATTGTACGGTTTTAGCCCATTATAAATAGGATTTTCGCCCTAATTTTGTAACACAACATACAATACTTATTTCCTTAAGAGAGATTAGACTAGAGAGAGATCTAGAGTGCTTTGGGAGACATATTGCTTCCAATCGTTTGTAACATCGAAGACTTCTCTTGTTGGAGAAGAGCTTCAAGGAAAGGAAACCCGCAGGAGACCCCATAGGGACGTAGACATCTTGCTGAATCTTGTAAAATCACGTGTGTCGTGGTTTGCTTCAGGTGTGTTGTGTGATTGCTTGTTATTTCCATTTTTTTCGTGTTTACTTGTTGCATTAAGATTTGGAGAGAGTCCGAAGTTATTTTTCACAATCAATATTCTATTTTCGTGGTACGTTTAATCTGTAATCGTGTTAGTGCATCTTAGATCCCCTCCCAACAAATACCAAGTAAGGTAAGATTCAACGAACTGATCTCTCCATCTAAAGTTTCCCTGTGTTCTTCACACTGTGATGTGGAATGTGATGCAGGAAGTTAGGTGGGGATACATTAGCTTACTGGATGCAGAAAGGCGTCTAATGGTGAATGCCTAGGTTGATTTCTCAAATGAGTACTTTGTGCTGCTTTCTGAAAGCTGCATTCCAGTTTACAATTTCACAGAGATCTACAAGTACCTACTTAACTCTGCCCACAGCTTTGTGCACAGCTTCGATGAGAAATTGTTGGTTGGTCGAGGACGATATGTACGAAGAATGGCACCAGATATACAACTGCACCAATGGAGAAAAGGGTCTCAATGGTTTGAAGTCAATAGATCGTTAGCACTGGCTGTGGTTTCTGACTCCAACTACATAGCCATCTTTAGGAAATACGACAACGGTACATTGTGTCCAGATGAGCATTACATTCAAACTTATTTGAATATGTTCCATGGCGAGAGGAACTCAAACAGAACACTCACCTGGTGTGACTGGTCAAGAAGAGGAATGCACCCTGCAACATTTGGAGAGAGACATAAATGTGGACTTCATCAACAAGCTTACTTCGATGTGTTTTCTTTTTGTACGAAATTTCTCAGCAAGCGCTGTGAAACCCCTTCTTCGCATTTCTTTAACTGCAATGGGCTATTGACTCCCATCTAAGTAGAAAAAGGAATGTCCAGAAACTTAGAAAATCAAGAATCATGGATGCAGTTTTGTTGTTTGATCATTCTTTATTCTTTTGATTTAAATCTAAGAGAATTAGCTCAATGTTGGACACACTAAAATCAGATCTTTTGCAATTTGACTGTAACCCTATTCAACAATTATTAACAATTTGAACATACACCTTACATAGGTGACTGTAAAAAACGAGCATCTGCAAAGATGAATTCAAAACTAAGTTCTATTGTCGGAAACGTAATTTTGTATGCCCAACAAGAAATAACATATGATCACATATAAAGATACAAAAGAGCAGCATGCAAAAGAAAAGATGATACAGAAGGGAAAAGAAATCGGCCGAACCTTCATCTCTGCGGTTAGTCCTGGTTGAGCCACTTGGGTTACGTCCAGCAATTGGTTCAATGTTTGGAATGACTTCTGGTATCTATAAGCAAGGACTGCAGAAAAGACAAGTATCGGGCTTAAGCAGTCCTAAAAGCTGCATTAGTACCATGGGCAAACCCTCTTAAAACTGGATTCTGGATTGCGACTTGAAGCCCCAAAAAGGGTGTTCTCTTGAGAATAATGAGAAGATGAACACATTTGATTAAGATTGTTTTTGGTATTTAGGTTCTAACTTTCTTGAGATTAATTAGGAGGAAAAGCCTTATCAACCGTAGGCTCTGAAGGGAAACAATCTACAGAAAACTAGTCTACCAAATTTTAAAAAGGTACAACATTCTCATAACAGAATATGTTTTATTTACTTTTACCTACAAATCTGAAAGAAGATTAACCACAAAAGAAGAGGACTAACACACAAAAAGCTAATTTGGCTTCCTTAGCAAGTAAATGAATATTGAGCCTACCTTCTTGAGATCATCACCACAAAAGCAAGAAATGTAAACATCCATCTATAGTGCTGGAGACCTGAAGGGCAACCTCTGTGCTTATCTCCCTCAACTTCAATGCCTTCAGCTTGTTTTACTCCTTGATGCAAGATACATACTCTATGGTCAAGAAAGAAAAACAGTATACAAAAGAAATATGACGTTCATATATTTGCTGAGATTTTCCATGACTTGCCCAAGCTGATAGGTTCTGTTCAAGTATAAAAAATCTCCAGGATCCATATTCACCCAAACAAAACAGCCAACTACTGTATTATCAGAATCCTTGGGGATATTCAAAACTTAAATTTGACATACTATCTTTTTAAACTTAAATTTGACATACTATCTTTCCAACAATTTGAACATATGCAAAAAATAGAGATGCACAAAGATTTTAAATGTTCCATAAGACGAACAATAGAGAAGATATGCCGAGAAACATATCACATCCAGAAATTGCCGAAAACAAAGTCAAATTTTATAGATTGTATTCACATTTCTGTGGAATGAATTGTAAACACATTCAATAAACACAGCATCCATGAATATAGATACACCATGTCTGGTGGCATGTATCAAACAACTAAGCAATATATAAGTTAGATAGCACTTGACAAAAATATGAATCAGATGAAACATAAAGAAAATTACTGGAGAAATTATGCACCACATAAACATCCACGACATTTAGTTCCACGAGAACGAAAGGGTAAACAACTTAAATATAAGTCACTGACAAATAATTGATATTGAACATTCTGATCCCATGACCAATCTCTTACATAAATTATTTGACATGTCCTTTCAGATCATCAGCTACGACTACAGCCATATGTATTACAACAGCAGATATCATGAAACCCAACAAAAAGCATATAATTATAC
The DNA here is from genome assembly GCA_963682175.1 of Triglochin maritima. Taxonomy (NCBI): domain Eukaryota; kingdom Viridiplantae; phylum Streptophyta; class Magnoliopsida; order Alismatales; family Juncaginaceae; genus Triglochin; species Triglochin maritima. The sequence goes on from OY821781.1 coordinate 1,747,410, forward strand.
ATTCCTAGGACATAAATATTTGGGTATTCGGTTCAAATAAGCACTACTAATGGCTATTTTCAATCACATTCTCTTTTTTTCTCCGAATGCATCAAAAAACAGGAGAAGACAAGTGACTAAAATCTCCCGTTAACTGCAGAAGCTACCTCATGTGTTTCAGCAGTGTCTGAGCCGTTTGTTTCTTTTGTTTCTTGGGAAGTTTCCACATTGCGAAATCCAGAAGTTCTATTTTGTGGGCCTTCAAAACCAAAACTGTATTTCGGTTGGGCACTTGCAGCATATGAGGCTTGAGGACCTGCATTATAAGAGCTTTGTCCCTGACCAACATATGGCATCTGTGAAGCTCCACCATACGGTGTCTCAGAAGTTCCACCATATGGTGTTTGGTTAGGTGTCTCGTAAGGAACTTGAGGAGCTACATTGTAAGGAACTTGTTGACTGTATTGAGTTTGTTGGGCTGAGGAGTATGAAGATCTCCGAGGTGCATCATACAATGTCTGAGGAGTCGAATTGTGTGGAGCTTGTTGCTGTGTGTTGTACGGAGATTGTTGGGATGCAACATAAGAGGGTCCTGAAGATTGTGAAGTAGCATTGTAAGCTGAAGATTGTGGAGTTGCATTGTAAGCTGAAGATTGTGGGGTTGCATTGTAAGCTGAAGATTGTGGGGTTGCATTGTAAGCTGAAAATTGTGGGGTTGCATCGTATTGCAGAGTAGCATTATAAGGCGAAGTTTGTGGGGCTGCATTATATGGTGAAGACGGTGACTTTGCATTGTATGGTGATGGTTGTGGAGTTGCATTATATGCTGTCTGTTGAGCTGCATATTGGGCTGGTTGAGGTAGTCCTCGAGGAGCAACCCCATAAGGTGCTGGACTGGCTGCTGCATTATTTGTAGGGCCTTGAGAAGCTACATTGGGTGGAGTTTGAGGATTTGCACCGTAAGGATATCTAGGAGCACCACTTGAATAGGGCTGTCGAGGTGGCCCAACATTTTGGGGTTGAGGGGGAGAAGGACGAGGCTTGAACATAGTTTCAACTTCTTCATCCCGACCTTCCTTAGTGAAAGCCTCAGAAACAACCTCACGTAGCTCGGGAGTGTAAGCTACACGAATTCTCACCATTTCTTCCACAAAAGCCTGAGCTTGGTCCAAAAGCCCTTCCTTGCACAAACCAGGAATCATTATATTGTAACTCTCTGAATCTGGTTTTAGCCCTCTCTCCCACATCTGCTTGTAGATATCAGTAGCAGCACCAATCCTATCAGCCTTCACCAACCCATCATAGACCTTGTTGTAAGAGTCGATCCTAACCCTCGGCCCACCCTCACCTTTATTCACCATGTTCTCAAACCACTGCATCGCCTCATCAACCCTACCCTCCTTAAAGTAGTAATCGATGAAAATCCCATACGTCGCAGCATCAGGATTGACCGACTTCCCGGGCATCTCCTCAAACAAAGTAAGCGCCTCAGAAACCAGCCCATTCTCAACAAGCTTCCCCATGATGTTGTTAAAGCAAGGAGCATCCATAACACACGGTTTCGTACCCGTCCTGTGGAAAACCCCAACAGCACCACTAAAATCCCCTTTCCTGAAACACTCATTCACCATAATATTATATGTGTCCGTGTTCATAGCCAGAAAATGTGGTGGTGTGTGAGCCGAAAGCATATGCTCAAACAACCTATTAGCCTCGTTAACTTTCTCATGCTTAAGCAGAACCTCCAAAAGCGTATTGCAAGTAACGGCATTCATCTTAAACTCCCGATCAAGCAACGCCTGGTACGACTCCATCGCCTCCTTATCCATCCCCTTCTTGAAATACCCCTCCATAAGTGTCGCATGAACCACCCCATCATAGACAAGACACCTCTCCTTCAACTCATCAAACAACTCCAGCGCCTTCTCCATATTATCCCTATCAATAAACCCCCCAATCAGATTATTATACACTAAGGAATCGGCCCCATGCCCCCGCGTCAACATCTCCCGTAACAAATCCACTGCTTCGGTTATCCTATCCGCCTCGACAAGCCCTTTAGTAAGGTGCCGATACGTCACCGGAGACGGTGAGAACGGTGCCATCTCGAGTATCCTCTTATAAACCCCAAGCGCGTCGTCAACTCGTTTGGAATCGCAGTACGTGACAATCAGGAAGTTGTACGACACAACATTCGGGACGATATTGGACTGATCGAAAAAGAACCTGAAGAGCGCGACAGCATCGTCGAACCGTCCTGCGCGATACATGGCCGCGACGAGAGCATTGCAGGTGAAGACGGTGGGTCGAGTGGAGGAGAAGACAGCGTGACGAGCGGTCTGGGAGGCGGAGTCGAGGTCGGAGGAGCGGATGAGGGACTGGACGCGGTTGTGGAGATTGAGGCGGGGACCGACGAGGGCGGAGGTGGAGTCGGGGAGGCGGGGAAGGGAGGGGTCGCGGGGGGGACGAGGAGCGGAGGGGTCACGGCGGAGGGCGTGGAGTGGGGGTTCGATGCGGAGACGGCGCTTGCGGCGGCGGCGCTCGGCGGCGGCTTCCTCGGCCGAGGAGAAGGCGAAAGGGCGGAGAAAGGGGAGCAGAGGGTGGGGTTTGGGGGTGGTGTGGCGGAGGAGGAGGCGGAGGAGGGACATGGTTGATTTTAGGGTTAGGGTTTGGGATTCGGGGGATTCGGAGATGGAGGGGTTTAGGATGGGGTTTTATTTGGTAGTGGGAGGGAATTTTTGGGGTAATTTGGGGATTTCGCAGATCAGTGGTCCGTACCGGACTCACTTACAAACATTGGAAATAACCAGGATTTTCTATAGTTTTATTGATTCTATCCTCTTTAATTAACACAATCCTTAGTGTTTTGTACTCGGGTTTACTTTAAAAGTAGTTACACGTACACATAGGTATGTATCACATGTAATACTAGCAATACTTGAGAAAAATCATAATAACAGATCTCCACTCAGGAAACAAGTGAACAAGATCTGAATACAATATCTCCAAGACAACTAAATAACACAAACCCAACATGCAAGTACATTGAATCGTCTAGGTTGAGTTCATTACTTTGGCAAAATTGAGATGAAGAGCCAGAAAGCAGAAGATGACATTCAAGGCAAGACATGAATGCAGAAGCCCAACGAACATTGAATCATCATAGGATCAAAAGAAAGAGAGAGTCGAAACACTAAAGATATGTTGCTTGCGTAAGTGCTCGAACAAATTTTCGAGATCAACAGAATCTCAATCTAAACACTACGAAATAGCAAACAACAAAATTTGGAAAACAAACTTATAGAGGGTTCTTGCTTGAGACTTTAAATCCGACTTGAGCTCTGAAAAAAATTAGATCTGAAAAACCTTGACCCAAATTCAATAAACAAACAAATATATTGAACACCAGCCCCATTCTAAAGTTAAATCGCTAAACGAGTTCGTTTGACTAGGGTTTTTCATGCTCATCTTAATAAATATTTTCATGGATTTTAGAATAATGTTCATGACTCGGTATTTTGGTCCTAGTTAACTCGTTTCGACTCGGTTACACTTTTATTTGAGGTCGGAGTGAGAATTGTGTTTTGGCTTGGTTGGATTAGTAGTTTGACTCATCTGGTAATAAGTTGATTTTAAAGGGGAGGAGAGTGGTTATTTTTTAGGGTTATTTGCTTGGGTGTGCCTAGAAATTAGCATGATTTGGTCTTTGCACATGCGTTTTCAATATTTGATTACATGCACCTATAGTTTACTAAAAATTCTTGGGTGCACCTCTGTCGTTTGTATGACCCACGTTATTACTGCTCGTTAGAAATTTTCCAAAATACACCCTCTAGAATTACAAATGTCTTTAATGTTAAATAAAAAACCTAAACCCACTCCTCTCTCTTCTCATTTCTCTCCCTTCTCAAGTTCTCTCTCCTCTCTCTCCCCAATCGTCTCTCTCGGGTTCCCTCTCCTCCCTCTTTTTAGTTCTCTCTCATCTCTCCCTCTAGTCCTTTCTCTCTAATCCTCTCTCTAATCCTCTCTCTTCTCCTTACGGTGGTGTCGACGGCGACAGTGGTGGTGGTGGTATAGGAGAGAAGGTAGGGTTGGGTAGTAGTCGGTGACAGTGGTGGTGTATGAGAGAAGGCAGGGAAGGTGAAAGGAGATCACGAGTAAGGTTTTTTTGTTTTTTACTTAAAATTAAGGTTGTCAGGTTTTGCTCAGGTTCTGTGGCTCGCTCGATTTCGTACAGACCGTTGTAGATACGATTGATTGGTAACGAGTCAATCACGAGCAAAAAAATCAGTTCGACTAACTAAATGAATCGAGCATGAGCAAAACCTTGCTCGCTTGATATTCGCTCTCTCGTTCGCTCGTATCCAATTCATATATCTACTATCAACATATCCAAACCCAGTTGCTCCAACAAATTACCCATTTACATAACACATAAAGGTATCCAAATCCAAACCTTAACAGCACTAATGTCTAATTAAGCAGGAAAACTGCATCTTAACGAGCAAACGAGCTAGCCAAACTGCTCGCAAGCATTTGAAGTGTTATACCCTTAACCCATTTAGGGTTTAATTAGTGTTAAGTGAGGTTTAACTTGAAGTGAGAGGGAGAGAGAGAGACGTGGGTGGAGGTATGGGTGAGGTGAGGGGGTAGGGGTGTAGGGGATGGGACGAGTGTTGAGTGTGTTGGGTTAAAGCACCCAACCCTTCTTCCTCTTATTTTCTTCTTCTCCTTCCTTTTTCCTCACGCCATCCTCACCTTCTTATCTCTTTGTCGACAAGCAGCTCCGGGGGTCGGTGACGGAGGTGGACGAGCAGTCCAGGCGGGAGAGGTGCGGAGTTAAGCGCACGAGGAGATCTCCGGAGGCGGCGTGCGCGTGCGAGGCTCCGGCGGGTCTTCGTCGTCTTGGAAGGTATGTCGGTTCTTAGTTTGATTTGTTGTTGCTCACCCTCGTGGGAGGGTTGTGTTGGTCGGACGGGGAGGTCGGAGACCTCTTTGGCGTTGTTTTCCGTGAAAAACCTCGGCTGACGCAAGGTAGAAGACGATCAACGGTCGACCGGGCCTTTCAGGCGGTCGACCGAAGCAGTGTATATTTTGACTGTCTGTTGTGTTTCGGTCGACCGGTTCCTTGTGTTCGGTCGACCGGAACTTAAGTGTAATGGTTTTATGCATGTGTTTGCGGTCGACCGTTTTGACGTAGAAATAATAGGTTGACCCTATTAGTTGTCGGTCGACCGAGACCCCTGAGTCGGTCGACCGATAGTTTTGAATTAATGTTGACCAGACTCTGGATTTTGACATCGTTTCGGTCGACCGGTTTTAGACATTCGGTAGACCGTTAGGACTTATGTTTCGCGCAAATAGTTCAACCGTTGCAGACGCTTCGGTCGACCAATTCCCTTGTGGAAGCGGTCGACTGAGTTGTCACTTTCGGTCGACCGATTCCCTTGTGGAAGCGGTCGACCGGGTGTCACTTTCGGTCGACCGATTCCCATGAGGAGACGGTCGACCGAGTCGTCTCTTTTGGTCGACCGTTTTGCACAGGACAGAATTCCTGGTTCCCTTTCGATGTCAACTCTGTCCACGGAAACCTGTGTCCTCGCCTTTGCGTGAGCCGGGAGGTGACGGTGGGCACGTTACGCGTGCCTGCCCAGGGACCGTCGTGTGGAAGAGTGTGGGTGTCCGGGACGCGTCACCTCCATGTATGGATCGTGGCTAATTTGATTGATTGATTGATTGATTGGACTCATTGTATGAGTAGCAGACCTGAGGGATCGCGGATCCCAATGCATGTGACGCATGACTCGTGGAGCATGATGACCCTGCAGACTACGGTCTGGACCCGTTCAATGTTGTGCCGGACGTATGTTGTGCCACCGATGTTGTGTCGGCGATGCCGCCGAGGTTGTTGCCGGCGATGATGGTGTCGACGATGTTCCGGCTGTGGTTGTGTCGTCCGATGTTGTGTCAGACGTATGTTGTACCGCCGATGTTGTGTCGGCGATGCCGCTGATGTTGTGCCAGCGATGATCCCCGATTGGGCATCTATCCTGCGATGTTGACCGACCGGGCTACGACTCCGTCGAAGGTGGTGTAGACCACGTGATTCTTTGCACGGAAGTGCAGACGCTCCTCACCGATCCATTTGGCTCGAGTAGTCGCGTGTGGGGGGACGCGTCGCGTACTGTCCGTAAGACCGTATGTGTCTACGGTAGGTTTCCGTGGGAGACTCGTTGTTGCTGGACTAATGTCCTTATGGACCCTGTTGAGGGTCGTTGTTGTTGGACTTAGGTCCCGTTTACCCTGTTGAGGGACTTGATGCATTGCAGATGTGACATGACATGCTTCTAGTATGATAGGTTCATTTACCGTATTATTGCATGCATATAGGTGAGCTTGGCATACGGGGTTTCCTAATGGGAAACTCAGGCATCGTTGTTTGATTCATGTTTCAGGACCGCAGTAGGTTCTGTCGGGTGGTGACCGCGGGCGCACTCATTTTGGGGTCAGGATTCTCATCGGACTCTTCGAGGTCGTCGTGATTACTTTATCTGTTTTTTATTGTACTGTTGTAATCACGCCTTTTGACAAACTCTGTTGTATTATTGATGCACCGACGGTTGATTTATTGAGTGACATTCCCGTTGATGAGTTTATTCTAATATTCTCTTGATTGTTTAAATTTTTAAAATTTACACTGTTTCGGGATGTTGCATGAAAAAGCCGAGCACAAGTGACTTTTTTAACTAATCATCAAACTACCACCACCAATCCAAAAATAAATAATAAAAACAACAAACAATCATACAAACAGCAACCTTAAATACCAATTGATATACCTAAAAATCAAACTCAACAGTTTTTATGGCTGAAAAGTGAAAACATAGTGTTCAAATTACTTAAGGAATTCTTACACAATTACCTACCATTTCCCTTCATTTCTCCTCAAAAAAATAATAATCCAATAACCAAACACAACCACCAAATGATCAATCATTCACTATTATCCAAACATCATCCATATTGTTTGAAACCGTACAAATCTTGAAGACAACTCACCAATACGATTCCCCCTGATCCATTTCCAGCCGTATATGCACCAACCACTAGAAAACAGAGTTCTATGAACTTGAGAATTGAATTTATGAAAACTAGAATAACAAAACTGAATATCCAATTTTAGATTTCTCTCCAGTTCCTCCGAACAAAATAACTGTAACACCTTGAAGTTTCATCTAAAAAATTATTAATATAAGATACAATGATACAAGTCTACTACGCATAATAAAATGACATGAGTTTACTATTATAATACTACATACTCGGGGTCAAGCTTTCATAATTCCCTTCCAAAAAAATTCACCAATTCCATCAATCATTAACTAATCATCACTATCAACACCAATCCAAGAACAACTCGAGTTCGGAAAACTAGAATAACGAAAATTCTAAATATCCAATTTTAGATTTCCCTAAACTCCACTTCCTACTACGAACCAATGACATTTTCATCTACTTATTTCATAATTCCATAAAAAAATCCAATTACCAATCACAATTAACAACAAAAGAAAACACAAGCAAGCAAACGCCAACCACAAACCCTACGAATCCGCCACCGCCGAGTTAACGCAATCGAAGCCGCACCGGCACCGCGGCGACTCCTCGAAGTTCTCGACATCGAACGACGCCGAGATCGGCCCGACGTAGAACTCCAAAGCATCTCCAACCCTAACGAGATCCGTGATCCCGAGCCAGACGAAGAGGATCTTCACCTTGACGCCCTTCACATCCCGGATCGCGCCGTCCTCGACTCGTCCGGTGATCTTGCGCCTGTAGTCGAGGAGGTACCCTCCGGAGACCTTGAAGCTGCAGTCTCCGCCGATGTCGCCTAGGTAGACCTCGAAGGTGCCGTCGTCACGGAGGAGGTAGCTCGTGACTCCCTCCGGGAGGATTCCGGGCGGGAAGGAGAACTTTCCCAGCATCTCGTAGGCCGTCGGGGGTTCTTCCGAGGTGGAGAGGGAGATGAGAAGGAAGAAGAAGATGAAGATCAGGGATTTCGTCGCCATTAGAGAGAGAGAGAGAGAGAGAGAGATTTTTGGTAGTTTGGGGAAGGGAAGGGGGGAAGTTTGTTATGCTGGAGAATTTGCGTTTGTAGAGGTAAAGTTTGGGTTTCTTGTATTTGAGTCCTTATACATCTTGACGCTTTGGTTTTTGTTTTTCGAAAATAGGTGTTAATGTGCTTAATTTAAAAAAGAATCCCAAAATTACAAACCAAAAGTGTTTGAACTCCTATATGGATATGTTTTAAGCTAATTTCAATGTTGTAGCTTATTATTATCTATGATGTTTCTTTTTTTTAGCGCTCAAAGGACGTCTTCATGTGGCTCCTTCATCTAGGGGTGAGCGAAAATTCGGTTCGGTCTGGGTGTCCGGACCGAACCGGATCGAACTTTTTAGGTCCGATCTTCGGTCCGGGAGACCACGGGAATTCAGTCTTCGGTCCGGTTTGGTCCGGTCAAAGACCGAAATTTTAATGGTTAAATTCGGGTTTTGGACCGGACCGAACCGAATTTATTCGGTCCGGTCTTCCAAAAAGTTCGGTCTTCGGTCCTGTTCAGTTTGGTCCAGTCCCGAATCGAAACTCACCCCTGCCTGCATCACTTAATGATTGTACGAGAGTTGGAGGTACAATGCTCGGAGTCATTAGTTGGACAAACAACATACAGTTACTAGGTAATTTAGGGGTGGTAATAGAACTAATTAGGTAGGATACCACAACCCCTCACAAGACCATCTGGTCGTGGCAGGCTATCTCCTCCTCTATATCTTTGAGTTTTTTTTGGGTTTGAGTCCTCATGTATCTGAATCCTTCAAAGTCTATTGTTTTAGTTTCAAATTGGTTAGGCTACTAATATCTTGAATGTGATATGTGATGTGGGTTTTTTCCGCACTCGTTTCGTGTTTAATAATAACTATTTGCCAAACATGGTGATTTTGTAGTCTAGAGTGAGGTATCTACTAGATATGTTTAGACACGTCAGTAAATTGTAGTTTCTTGTATTGATTTTATTTTATTTTATTTTTGGCATTTGATCCATATCTAAGCAGCTAGTGAATGATTAGCATGTCCTTACATGATATACTAAAAACGGGTATCTTGCTTCTTACAAAATCGAGTATTTGCAAGGGTGTTTGAAAATAAGCTATTTTGTGTGGTCCCAAATTCAGAAGTGAAGAATATTGTGTAGGGTTGGGGATATGCTGGAGAGAGGTGTGGACAGGTTGGTTTTGTTTATGCTTCCTTCCAAGTTCCAAACTTGTTTTATAAGCCTTCGTGTGATATGGAATTTGTTTGATGTGTCATCTTTACGAAGTGTGGCTTCATTGTCAAATGTCAAACATTATCTTTCTGTAGGATTTTAATATCGTAACTAAATTTAATAAGTCATGATAATTTCTCAATAAGTGGTAGGAAAAAGAACAAGACGCAATCTTTGGTCGGATGTCACTTTAGTCGCTTGAAAGACAACTAGGATAATTGTTCGTTAACGTTTATACGCACATGATTGCGTTTTTCCTTCTAATGTTCTGAATATCCTAATTTAGATAATTGTCGGGCCATTATTGGAATTTCCATGGAATAGGATCCAAAATAATATTCTTTTCGGAAATTTATACGTAAAACTTACATCGAAGTTACCGCACTTTTGGGCATGAACTATACATGAAGTGGCTAATTATTATATAACAAAGACAAACATGTTGTTCATGAAAGTGTGTAAATTAAGAAAAAAGGTTGTAAGTTGTAACTTGTAGGAGTCATAAATCGTCATGCACAGTCAACATGCCCAGTGGATGATTATAATTTTCCACTTGTGGAGGTTTGGGTTAGGATTTTGGAGTTTTGTGTTGGAGAGTTTGGAATAATGAAGGGTTTAATTTCGACATTTGGCATTTGCTACTAAACATGACTGTTAATAAAAGTTTTATTTCGAACATATTTACAAAATATAAATACATGTGAATACGTATATTTATGTATAAAAATGTTTTATAAGTAGGATTTTTTTTTTTTGAAATTGACCAAAATGTGTCAAAATGATCCGAGGTTGAAATATGTCAACCGAAGAAACACTATTGAAGAGTAAATTGCCACCAAATCCATACAAATGAGTATTTTAAAACAAAAGGAAAATCTGCGGAAAATTTTTGGAAATTGCTGAAGAGTAATCACCAAATACTCCGTGGATTTTTTATACGATTTTTCTATTTTTTTAATATTATTATATAATATAATAGGGACAAACTGAAAAATGAAATTTAAGGTGATTCAAATGAAGAAAAATGATAAAATTAAGACCCCACACAGAAGCATAATTAAAGATGAACTATGACCTTTCTTGTTTGCTGATCATGAAGTTGCAGGATAACCTTTGATTAGCATTTAAATATACTGATTCTCTTCAAACATGTTAGCCACCACTATAAACAACTGTCCTATACACCATTGCTAAATAACCTATTTGTACTTCATTCTATATTTCCACTCCACAAACCTGTATTTCTTTTTAAAAAGTACAAAAATTGTAGCCCGAAGAACAGCTACATGGGATGACAATCAAATCCCGAGAGCATCTGTTAGCAAAATTGCCTTATCTTGGCATTGGTCCGACTTCCAAACTCTGAAATTGTTGTCGAAAAAACCAGCTTTGTGCCACAATCGCAGTGTTTCCAACCTGAAAGGTCCTTGAACTCTTCTTGATGGATCTAAGTAATTCCATAACTCACTTTCAGCGTCTTTCGAAACATGTGATGGGCCACTGGTGGGATTAGTATTTTCACCTTCGTCGTCGTCGTCATCTAAAATGACAATTTCAGTTTGTCGAAGTTTCTTGGGTAGGTGGGTGTGGTTCTCATCATGTTCTTCTATGTCCACAACTTGAGCATCTTTTTTTTCCTCTCCCAAATCCACAGAATGATCTTCCACTTCTACTGCAAAATAAATGTTGATTTAAGATGAATCAAATAAATTCCAACATTAATGCATCTACATTGAACTGACTAAGAATTAATTGCTAGTTATACCAATTTCAGAACCATCATCTTCTATAACATTCACAGAATGCTCTCCGTCTTCTACTGCAAAATGGAACAAACAAATTGCTATGTAAATCACTTGATTTTTGACAACAACCTATGTCCTCTTCTACAATTAATGCATCTATATTGAACTGACTAAGAATTAATTGTTAGTTATACCGATTTCAGAACCATCATCTTCTAGAACATTCACAGAATGATCTCCATCTTCTACTGTGCGAAATGGAACAAACAAAATGCTATGTTAATCACTTGATTTTTGACAATAACCTATGTCCTCTTCTGAAACATAATGCTGCTACGTGGTGCAGACAGAAACTGAGTATTTTGAAGGAATATTCTTAATAATAAAAAGAGCATGCATCACTTACAAGAATGAACTTATTTTTTTGATGTTCTTTTTGTACAAAAAGAATGCACTTTCAAAAGACAGAATTAGTGAACAAGGACAACAATCATAGTACTCACTGAAGAGGACTCGTTCAGGAGATGAAGATGCTTCTTGATCCCCTGCAAGACCAAAAGAAACTTTTTGCAGGTGTTTTTACTAGCTACAGAAATATTGATGAAGAGTCATGTACCTTGGCTTTCCTTTCCATTAGCCTTTCCAATATAACCATTTTCTTTCACTGCCAATGACATCAACATCTTGTTAGTATACTTAAGTTGTGAATCTGAAATAGGTTTTCCACTCCAAATACACATAATAATATGATGTTTAAACTCAGTGTAGAAATTGCAATTCAACTGCCACATTTTGCGGTGGGCAATCTGAAGCATCCTTGACTCCTATCAGTTGATAAGGAAAAACTAGGTTCAACATTTGAAGATTATCCTAATAAAAACTAAAGACAAAAGAGAAGAAGGGAATTTGAGCAAACCTTCAGAATCTTTTGCATATATTAAATTCAATGCAACTTCCTTTTTCCCATTTTTGCCCTGAATGTTTTTCTTGACAGACAATGTTTCATTACATTCATTGGAAGCAACCTTGACTCCTGCAAGATACATATACCAAGCAGAAGTTAAAGTCATCATTGCGTAAAACACAAAACTAGAAAGTAAAGGCACACTCTGAAAATTGAGGAATATCTATTATTTCTATTCTTCGTGTTACATATCAGACAATTTACGTCCTTAACACATGTTCCATATAACCAGTCTAATCAGGAGATCTAGTTTCATATGGAGATGTAAAAATAATAATTTCCATCACATATGAAGATAAGATAGAATAGAATGCAAAAGGAAAGGGAGAAGAAAGAGAGAGAGAAGCCAGGCTGAACCTTCATCCTTGGTTTTAGAGTCCGGGTGAGTGCTGAGGTCACATCCAGCAACTGGTTCAATGTCCGGAATGACTTCTGGAATCTTAAGTAGTCGTGCTAGTTCCGCGGGTAAACAGAGTTGTTCTCTTCTTTCTATAAGTTCACATAATGTAAGAGACTCCCCTGTTAAGGATCCTCAATAGGAAGAAATAAAGTTTTCAGCAGTTCAACCCTTCCCTTTTATAGGTTTGTTGCACCAGCCATGATTAAGAACGAGTTGATCCAATGATAAAATGCAAAGATTATAAGATTGTGTTGATTAAAATTACACACGATTTTGAGGACTTATCCTTGAGATGGCTCTAAGAAAACACCCTTTGAAACAAATTAAGGCCATAGTTTGTTAACAGGAAAGAATCCGATATCAATTGTGTATGCTAGTATGCTTTCATGCTTAGGCATATTTGATATGCAGCAAGAAAATAATTTTCCTTCCCATGATGGATATATGAGTATATCATGTCTGTCCAACAAATCACACAATTTTGGAGGATATTTTCTTCGCCATCCTTTCTCATTAGCTTGATCAATTTGCTTTTGAATGGTAATCATTTCTTTGTTCAACCACTGAAAATCATCAACAAAGGCAAATCATTTAACAAAAATAGGATCAACAGAAAGTAAAAAAGAACTTTTGCCATATAAAAGTAGAACTGCAATTTTAAAATAGAAATGTTTTCAGAAGTCTAAAACTCTACGTGTGGGTGCTTCTTGTGGAAATCTCAAGCTGACAAAACATCAGATTATAATTACAGGATATACACCCAAATTCATAAGCTGGTTGTGGAGTCATACATATTTACACTAAAGTAAGTTTTAACAACATAAGACTAATGAGTTTCTCATGCAAAATGTGCTTTCCAAAAAAAAGTCTCTCATGCAATGTGAACTTTTTGCTAAGACCCAAATAGCCACTATGAAAAAAATTCATAGGCATATGCATGTAAGCTGTCTTGGTGGTTCAAAACGGTATGGATGAATAAACTCCTACAGATTATACAGATAAACGACAGCTACTTAATAGGCTGTGTTATCAAATACAGTTGTACTACTGCACAGAATAAACAGTTAAATGGCCCTGGAAATGTGTTTAGGGGACTTACATGTTTCATGATTTCCCCATAAAGAAGAGCACTCTTGTTCTCAAGCTCTTCCTGCCGATAGTTTAAATTTCTTCATTACAAAAAAAAAGACAACAACAAACACCAGAATTTCAATATATTATTTTGTAGATGGAGAATAGCATAGTATCCCAAACCACTACCCATGGGTTTCAGAACCGAACCGGACGTCGAACCGGAATTCTTAAAGGTTCAAAGGTTCAAAGGGGGTTGAACCGGTTGAACCGGTGACGTCATAAATAATTAAATAAATATATATAAATATCCAAATAAGAAATTTAGGTACATAAGAAGGAGTTTAGGTAAATTAAAATTAAAAATACACAAAATTTGAGGTTGAACCGGTCTGAACCGGGTTGAACCGGCCGGTTCGACCGGTCGAACCGCCGGTTCAAGCCGGTTCAATGCAATTTCCGGTTTTTGGGCTTTATCGGACCGGACCAGCCACCGGTTCACGGTTGAACCGGTTGAACCGGCCGGTCCGGTCCGGTTTTTAAAACAGTGCCACTACCATGTCTCTCTTGCAGAAGAATGAGGGAGGTATAGTAAAGGGAAAGTTAATTAAGATATCAAGTAATCATAGGTAAGAATTCTTCAAAAATTCCTAGCAATTGATACTTTCAGAAGATACCTATAACCTACCAGTTATTGTTAAATGGCCCTGGAAAGATATTAACTAAAACTGTGATGGTTATGGATATGGGGCCTTTTTTAATCAGATCAAACATTCCGAAAGAGATTGAGTACAGAAACTAGCATGTTTTGAACTTTTACCAAGTATAGAATTTAGACTAGAATTGTTTTCAGAGGTATTTTCTAGAGGCACTATCAGAGGCAACAAGATATGCTTACAATAGTTGGTCTCTTATGAAGCCCTTTCTTCACCAACTGGCGAAGATCCTCGCATTCTTCCTGCCACACATAAAGTGTTCTGATTCTAAATTTGATTTTCAAGGAAAAGAAATCGTAGCAAGGACTAGATAAGGAGAAGTATCAGGTTTAAGCAGTCACCATCAGCTGCGATTAGAACAATGGGAAGCCCCTGTTCAAAGTGGATTGTCCATTGCAAGTTGGAAGACTCAAAAGGGAATTTTCTTGAGATTATTTTGAGAAAAAAAACAATTGATTAAGACTTTGGTACAAAGTGCTAACAGTCATGAGGTTAACTAGGGGGGCAAAAGCCTTATAAACCCTAGGCTCTGAAATGAAACAACCTTCAGAGTTCAGACAACTACTCTTTCAAATTTAAAAAGAAGTGCAACATTCTCATAAGAGCAACATGTATCTTCACATCAGATGTTTTATATACTTTATCACTTAATGAATAAATTTAAATAAAGATTAATCATAAAAGTAGAGGCATTACACGCAGCAAGCTAATTGGTTCCTGTAGCAAGCATACCTCCGTAAAATCATCATCAGACAAGCAAGAAATGTTAACATCCGTAATAATGCTGGAGACCCGAAGGGCAACACTTGTGCTAATTTCCTCAAACTTCAATGCCTCCTGAGCTTGTTTAAAGCCTTTCGGTGCACGATACATACTCTACGGTCAATATAGGAAAACAATATACAAAATAAATATGATATTCATACTATTTCTTGAGGTTACCTGTGACTTGCCCAAGCTGATAGGTTCTGTTCGAGTACCGAAACTCTACAGGATCGATTTTCACCCGAACAAAACAGCCAACCACTTTATTTTCAAAATCCTCAGGATTCTTCAAGAAGTCCTGGATCAAGGACCTTTTCAAGTAAACAAGTTTAATATTTTTGTCAATAACAGAGGCATAAGTGCCTCTTAATGCTCCTGAGTGATTGTTACTTGTATGCAAATTCTGCACTTTATTGTCATGACTTCTTGTCTTCATGGTCTTTGAAACAACTTCTTGCTCCTCTTCAGAATCTGAGTAGAAGATATCATCCGTGTCCTCAGGAAAATGACCTTCTAACAAGTCATAAATTTTCACGATGCTTACAGTTCTCTTCTTGAATAATTTATATAGCTTGTCATCACATAAAACCTTCTTCTTTTTAGTACGATGAAGAAGTTTATTATCCCATACATATCTTTTTATAGCTTCACATGCATCTCTCTGTGACAGTGGCTTCTGGACATTTTTGCCAATAGAAACTAGAAAGTCCAACAACTCTTCTGACCCCCAGCCAACAAACTTTTTTCTTTTCGAGCCGTGCTTTTTTATACGTCCTTTCGACTTTCCATTCAATGCACTTCTGTACACTTCAGCATCAGATTCTGTGTCATTTTCTTCAAATCCATCTTCTGAACCATAGGTGCATGTAAAATGGCAACCCCCCTTCAATGTCTTGTATGCGATTTGCAGTTCTTCTAATGATATTCTCAGACCACCATTAAGGATCTCCCAGTATTCCTTAAAGACACCTTCGTAAGTTGAAAGGTCATTAAAATCAACATTTTCCTAAAAAATTGGGAAGCAATAAGCACCATGAGTAAGACAAAAAGATGTCAGCAAAATTATCTTTTTCGTTATGGCTCAACTCTTGAAATAAAATTTGTTACAAACACATTCATTTTATATTAGATTAGATATCCAGCACATAAGTTTTAGTTTAATCAGCAAGTTGAAACTAAAATTACAAGTTGAAGCCAAACTATGAATCTCCTACAAACAGAACGTTAGGAAATAAAGTGCTGAAACTAAAACTGCTGCTATCATAAAATATGTTATTTAGTAGTTCCTTCTGCGGAGGTAACATCCCCTGAATTTCTCTTTTCCTCATATGAAAAGTTAGAAAAATTGATTGATATGTTACCCATATTAAGGGCTGCTAATTGAACCAAGTTAGGGCTTGAGTTTGTTCAAGTTTGATTAAAACTTAACAAACCTAACACAAACTCGAATTTTAAGCTTGAGAGCTTAACGAGATGAAAATGAACTTCAAAAGTTTTTTCGCAACAGCTTGATTCGGTTATATCTATTTAAACAAGAGATTTTCTTTTGATTAATTAGAAACAAGAGATATGTATGCTATGTGTAGGTTTGTCTTCAGTTAGTTCCAGCAGAAAAAAAGAAAAAAATTAATTAGAAAGATGGCAAAGTTTAATAGAACAAATAGTGGGAGAAGGGGTACAAAATAGTCGACATTTTTTGTGGATACAATAAAAAAAGTACAAAAAAGAAGTATAGGCAGCGCTAGTGTTCTCACGAATTATACATCCCTTGGGAAAACCACAGATGGAAAAAAAGAGTTCAAGGGGTTAAGAGGTGAGGCCATTCAAATGTGATGCTAGGATAACAGGTTATGTGTGCAAGTCATAGAGGGGGACAGTAATATATAGCCTAAAGCAATCTCTAGAGGAGGTCCGTGGTATTTGGGAGAGACAAGGGATTGTGTTGTACTATTATATAATGCGACTTTTTCAAGGAAGTCATACTTCACAGAATCACAGCACTTCAGCGTCACACTTAAAAATTAAAATCACAATGTAAAGCATTGTACAGAATGGAAACCAAAAATAGCAAAAATATATTGCGTTAATTGCTAATACCAAGGCAACACAGAAAATGATGCATACCCCGTCAGAATCGACAACGGCCTTTTCTTCTATCAACTTCACCCGCTTTAAGCAAGGATGACAGAATCCCATGGATTTTTCCTTCATTTGCACAAAGTCAGCATCTTCAATGCATGTCCGACATATAGAGGTTGGACACGAAATACATTTGATGTCTGCGTTTTTCTTGCACAGTAAACATGAATGCCAACCTATAAAGAAACCAATGCAATAAATCACAACATATTCTTGGAAAATAATTAAGCATCCTAAAATTGAATAATACGTAATAATAAATAATACACAAACCACAAGAGACAAAAATATGAAATATGTAAACCAGAGATTAAGGGTCAGATTACAATATCAAATTAAGACTATTAAGTATTACACATCTAGACAGCCTTGAATTTTTTTAGTGTAGCCAAATTCTGTCAAGGAACTGAATTCACTGAATGAAATGGTTAATCTGTAAGCACATACATTTATTAAACCATATAGGTTCAAAGCGACACAAATTGGGAATTAGTGAAGAACTATACAAGGTATATCCAAATTTTAATAGTTTTTGCAGTAGTCAAATGTGCTGTTTCATTGCCTGTGTGCATATCATATGATTCAGCAATTGTATCCAAAAGGAGCAGAAGAAAATGCTGTACATTGGGCAGGTTTATAGAAAGAGTGAGCGGGGGGGGGGGGGGGGGGGGGGGGGGGGGGGGTGGGGGGGGTCATAGGACAGCTTTTAAGTTTCAGTGAGCCAATTGGAGTGGTTAAACTCTTATTAGTGGTCTTTGTAAGGTCCGTGACTATCTCATTCAGACCCATATTGTGTTTCGCACAGAAGAATAAAATCATGTAGAGTGGGAGCAAAAATAGGAAATACGAGTCGTACAACATCAAATAGAAAAAAAGTGCTAAAGGGACCTCTTCAAACAGGAAAATATTTATTCCGAGAAAAGTATACAACTTACCACACTTCCAATATGTTCTTGACTGTAAAAAAGAAGGATCTTTATCCACACACTCTGGGTGATAAACCTTAAGACAGTCCCTGGTTCAAAATTTAAGAGCAATGTGTATTATAACAAACGCACGCTAGTAAAAGAACACACGCTAGATACAATCATATAATGAATCATGATCTCATGGATACCACATAATACAAGAAACTTCAGACGTAAATAAAGCTATTACATAACACAAAACCTTGTTAGAGAGGATTTGTAAAACAAACTTTAAACATGAAACAACCCAATTACATGTGATGGTGAGGGTGTTTGCAAGCTATGATAAATTTAAGATGACCTTAAGTTAACCACGGAATAGTATATTCAAACTAATGTAGTTCCTCAAATTTGTGAAAATATTTGCATTAGCAATGCCACCACAGAAGTATTATATTGGTGCTTCCTAAATGAGTGGTATGCGGAGTATGCCGTTACTTTGAAAGCACAACTATGCATAATACTTTTTTGGACAGGTATGGTGGCCATAAGCCATGCAACTGCACTTCTGATTGTTATGTATGAAAGCAGTAAACATTAAAAATTGCTTGTTAATCAGAGTTCCTAAATTTGTTAGAATCACGCTAAGATTAGAATCAACATTTTCATCCTACCACCAACATCTCCACAATCGACTACCAAAACTAACACAAACATTCACCAAAACACACACACTTTCGAACATGCAATGCAACACTATTTTCAAGTCACCAAAAACAACAATCTTCGCATTCAATCTGAACTCCAGATTTCCTACCACCAACAACTATCATCTTCATAATCGACTACCAAAACTAACACAAACACTCCCCAAAACACACACTTTTGAACATGCAATGCAACACCATTTTCAAGTCACCAAAAACAACAATCTTTGTATTCGACCTGCAACTCGAAACTCCAAATTTCCCACCACCAACAGCTAACATCACCATAATCGACTTCCAAAACTAACACAAAATCTCCCCAAAACACATTTTTCGACATGCAACGCCATTCCCAAATCATCAAAAACAACAATCTCCGTATTCGACCTGCAATTTGAAACTCCAGATTTCCTAACACCAACAAGTCAACAACTAACATCTTTACAATCTACTTCCATAACCAACACACACTCCCCAAAATATACAATTTTGAACATGCAATGCAACACCATTTTCAAGTCACAAAAAACAACAATGTTGGCATTCGACCTGCAATTCAAAACTCCAAATTTCCCACCACCAACAACTAACATCACCATAAACTACCAAAACTAACACAAACACTCCCCAAAACACAATTTTCTACATGCAACACCATTTCCAAATCATCAAAAACAACAATCTTCGTATTCGATCTGCATTTCGGAACTCCACATTTCCTACCACTAACTGGTCAACTATCATCTCCACAATCGACTACCAAAACTAACACAAAAACTCCCCAAAACACAACTTCTTAACAACCATTTCCACCAAACGCGCAATCTCATTACAGTTCCCAGACGCGAAACCCTAACCGAACGGGAAAGGAGAAGCGAAACCCACCCGAAGTCGCAGATGCGGACGTCGCCGCCGTCCTTGCAGACGAAGCACAAGTTCTCGGAGACAATCTGCTTGTCGACCTTCGGCTTGGATTTCCGGCCCCGCCTCATCTCACCGGCAAGACTAGGGTTTCGGGTGGTGGAGTGGGGATTGGGGAAGAACGAAGTCTTACATGCTTTAGTGCTGTTCGACTGTTTGTCTGGAAGAAAGAGATTTTGTCGTTTTTTCTTTAATTTGTGGGATTAAGAATGATAATATTTTTGGAGTTTGGATTAATTACGAGCTTGTAATTTTTGTTATGACAGATAAGCGGGAAAAAGTCATTATGTTGCACAATCCAAACAATAAGCAAAAAAATCTGGAAATTTCAGAAACTTAATTCGCTGGATTCTCATGTTATGTAAATTAAGTATAATTCAAGTTGGGAAAGGAGAAACTATCTTCTTTTGGTTCGATAAATGGCATAGCATGTTTAGCGAAAAGTCACCCAAAACTTTAGGAACTGCTAAACGTCGTCCCAAAACTACTTAAATCGTCCTTTGAAATTACCAAATTACCCTTAACAATATATTTAATACTCATATCGTCCCGTGTCTATAAATTAGGCATACGGTCTTGTATATTCATAATTTATCAGTAAAAATACCACGAAAATGTCTGGCGAAGGTGATGCATCCGGTGAGGTAAGTCTGGCGCGGGGCAAATTTTGGGTCGAGCGTCTGCATTAGACGCCTCCCCCAAGGTGAGGGCGTCTGCGTAGGACGTCCTCCCCTTGGCCGAGGCGTCTAACGCAGACGCCTACGCAATGGGAGAGGCGTCTTATGTAGACGTCCTCCCCTTGGGTAAGGCGTCTGTAGTAGACGCCCTTCCCTAGGGTCAGGCGTCCTACGCAGACGCCTCACCCTTGGGAAGGGCGTTTAACTCAGACGCCCCTCCCATGGGGTAGGCGTTTAATACAGACGCCCGGAATTTTTTTGATTTTTTTAATTTCGTTTTTTTTTTGTAGGTTCCGTTGGAAGATTTCAGTGGTGATGGAGTGGATTACAGTGAGTTATTTCAAACTACACAAATCTTTGAAACAATCGATGAAGCATGTAAATGAACCAAACAAGTAGCTATCGGAGCTAGTTTTTTTTGGTCGTGTCGTCGTACAAAACAAGATCAGATAGTCGGATGGATTGTTATTTGAGATGCGACCGGCGAAATCAAATGGAGTCTCGGGATATGGATACTGTACTTCGAAGAAACACCAAAAGAAAGGGTTGCGGTTGCCGTTTCTTAATAAAAGTGGTGGAGCGACGAGATCGTGATGGATGGGTTGTGGTTTTTAATAGTGCTCACGGACATCACAACCACAGACTGGCAGTTTATCCAGAGGGTCATCGCCAAATTAGTGGTCTAAGTTCTGGGGCGAAGAAGATTGTTCGTGATATGACTGAGGCGCAAGCAAAACCACGGAACATCTTGAAGGCAGTAAAAGAAAAATTCCCGGAGGACAATCCAAATCAAAGGCATATTTATAATTTCAGAGATTACATGAGGAGGACAAAATCTGAAGACCGGAATCCCGTCCAGCAGTTTCTCTATCAAGCAGTGCAGTGTGAGTACTTACATTGGATTATGGCGGATCCAGAAACTGATGTCGTCACTCACGTTTTTTTGGCACATCCGACGTCAGTCCAGTTGTTGCGGACATATCCTTTCGTTATCTGCATGGATTCGACTTACAAGACGAACAAGTATAAGATGCCTTTGTTCGAAATGATTGGGGTCACACCAACAAACATGAATTTCCTTATTGGATATGCGATTTTGATGGATGAAACTTACTCCAGTTATCTGTGGGTGATGGAGAAGTTGCGAGATCTGTTATTGGGGATTGTCAGCCCGACTGCAATAATAACAGACCGGGAGTTAGGCCTTATGCGACCAGTGAGAGAGGTATTTCCTGACTCTGCTCATTTACTCTGCACATGGCACATCAACAAAGACGTATTGAACTACGCATACCACGTATTCGGGAAAAATAAGCAGATGGCAGAGACTTTGAGGCGTGGAAGATGGAGGAAAATCATGTTTTCTACTTCAGAAGCCGAGTATGATAGAGCTGTGTATGCTCTGAAAGATTTGTATAGATCGTGGCTGGCTATCATGGAGTATCTGGACACCACGTGGTTGGTGCATAAAGAAAAGTTTGTGCTGATTTGGACGAACAAAGTCCTTCATTTTGGGAACACCACGAATTGTAGGGTCGAAAGTGCTCATTCGGCTCTAAAAGAGTGGATTTCTACATCGACTGCAGCTCTGGACACTCTTTTCGAGCGCGTCAACGCGGCTATTGAAATGCAGCTGACGAATATTCGAAACGCTCTTGAAGACTCGAGACGGCGAAATTTGACTAATTTCGGACATGCTCTATATCGTCACATAAATGGTCGAGTTTCGCATCACTGCTTGCAATTGCTGAGTCAGGAGGTGAAAAGAATGCAAGAGTTAGATGATGAAGTTGAATATCGTTGTGAGTGTGCTTTTCTGACTTCTCATGGGATACCTTGCGCATGTACCATCCGCGGATGTCTTGAATCAGACAACGGAATTTACTTAGAGCAGATTCATTCGTTCTGGAGGACACTTGTCATTGGGGAAGGAGCCGGGAACGCAGAGTTTGTGTCTCAGGCAGCTCAAGACGCCGAACATTTTCGCAGCCTGGTTGATGAGATTGCAGGAAGTGACCCCACCGTAATTCGATCTGCCTCTCGGGTTTTATTCGAGCAGCTACACCCCGAACATGCGAATTTGAGAAAGCCTGCAGAAAAAACAAAGCTACGAGGTCGACCAAGGGGAAAGTCGACACGACGGGACCCTAGTGCGTTTGAGTATGCAGAGCGAGGTAGTGGTCGATCTCCAGGTAGTGGGAGTAGAGGTCGTGGTCGTTCTTCCGGTAGTGGAAGCAAAGGTCGTGGTCGATCTTCTGGTTCTTCGTCTGTGAGGGGAGGATCAGGTATACCATCCATATATTTATTGTTATTATAATTTTGTTATTTATTTCAGTAAATATGTATCTTTTGTTATTATATGTAACTGTATTTTTTGTTTATATTGTAGTGACTGGGCGGGCTGACGTAGATGACTTTCCATATGCGGATAGGATTCCAGGAATCATTATGCCATTCCTACACCAGTGGAATGATGTACGTGCTGATGGAAACTGTGGATTTCGATGTGTCGCCGATGTTTTTCACGGTGGTGAAGACAATTGGCAACTCGCCCGTCGTTCGATTTCAAATGAGCTAGCTGCGAACCCATCTTTTTATGAGCACGTATACTACGACGGTGTGGCGCAGGCTCGTCACCGGATTAATTGGGGCGGGGGACCTTGTGGCGAGAATCACTACATGGAGACGTGGACGGACTTGTTTCCCATTGCAAATTTTTACAAGTGTGCAGTTATGTTCTTCTCTCTCGGAAATGATGGTTCGTTGTACCCATGTCTTACAGTTCTACCTTGGGAGAGTCCACCTACCGTGACGAGACCGTGCAGAGAGTTGATTATTGCTCATTTAGGGAGTTACGCTCATTACATTCGTTTGGATTTGAATGAGGGATTCCCCGTACCTCCTATAGAGACTCTGTGGTTTCAAGTACGAGATGAGAGTGTTATTGGATGGGAGCTAGAGTACCAAAATAGGATAGCATCTTGGCAACAATTATGTAATATGTTTTGATATGTTTGTACCAATTATGTAATATGTTTTGATATGTTTGTACACTATATATTGTTGCTTTATTATGTAATATGTTTTGATATGTTTGCTTTATTTGCATTATATATAATAGTACGATACGTTAGCAAACACAAATAAAAATAATAAGCGTATGACAAATAAGCAAACACAAATACAAATAATAAGCGTACGATATGTTAGCAAACACAAACACAAATACAAATAATAAGCGTACGACAGATAAACAAATATAAATGCAAATACTAAGAGTACGGTACAACAGATCAGCCTACTCATCATCCGAATCATGGTCGGAGATGCCTAACTGAGTATGCCACGAGTGTATGATCTCATCCAAATCTCTGCATGCAGCTCTGGCATCGTCTGGCAGCTCATCCCTCATCTGCAAGACTGGGTCTACAGCCCGTATCATCTTACCCATCCACTGCACATAACAATAACATTACCGTACATTAACAAAATATACGGTACAAATAAATATAGATAAAATGAAAAAATTATCAGATCGCCACACGTCCTATCTGGTGGTCGATCTGCTCTCCGGGAGGCACCACGGACGATGATAGGATGTGAGTAACTACCGAACCAATCAAGATAACGTGCATCACACTCGGAGGGGTCGCGACTACGTCTGAAGTCGCCAAGGAACAGTCGGCATGATCTCGGAAATGTCCGCCAAGTCGATTCCGCTGTAGAAGCGGGGAACCTGACGTCGTACGTCGCTGCTGTCGCAGACCGCACCACATGCTCTGGTGTCGGGATGTCAACCGGAATCACCTGAACATATCCTAACTGACGCAAGACCCGATCGGGCATATAAGGCTCTATGATATCCCGATAACGAATAAGACCCATCAATAAAGTCCTCGGGACATCCGCTGCTGGGTCAGGACCATAGGGTAACCACTCCACCTAAAGTTTAACAAATTAATAATAATACATCTTAAAATTAAATAAATGGTGTAAAGTTTGATACCTCTGATGCAGTCATCTGATCTAGCCGTGCGCGGATGGAACGCAATCGTCCATCGCTCTTGTCCTCACTCCGGACGGCCCACATACCCGAACGTGGATGACCCTCGTCGATAATCTTCCGCTCACGATGCGGGCGGAATGCAGGAAAGTACTCGTATATCCACGCCTGCAGCAGCGTAAGACAACCTGCAATCCCAGAACAATCCGCACGGCTAGCTATCCCAAGCTGACAGTACAAGTATGCCAACGTCGCTGACCCCCACGAGTACTCACGAACGGTGTCCGGGTCCCTAGCCTCCAGTAGATCGCGTGGTCTGATCCAACAACCACTCTTGTCGACAAACAAGACGGCTCCGAGCATCAAAAATAGGTACGCCGTCAACTGTGTATCATCGGCCCGCGGAGGTCGTGCCCGTCTGCATAGGTCCTCAAGGGAGTCGATGCCGACACCACCACCACTCCATAAAGCTGTATCTCTCGCCAGACCATCAGGTGTGACACCAAGCAACTTTGCCACATAACACCTCAGCTCAGACGTCGACCCCTGAGCACTAACCAGACGACCATCCACAGGAATGCGCAGGATCTGGAAAACATCGTGAAGCATGATCGTAATCTCTCCGAAAGGCATGTGGAAAGTGTTGGTGTCAGGCTGCCACCGCTCCACAAACGCAGAAATCAAATGCATGTCGAGATAAGGGAACATGCTGTACGGTAAGTGCCCCAAATGCGTGGCACTAATCTCCTCTCTGATATCAGCACTCAGTGTAGACCGCCAACCCTGTAGTGCTGTACAAGCTCTGTGCCGATTATGGCACTTCAGAACCTTCCGATCCTCTCCGTCCCAGATCCGTCTAGCGATGTGACCCCAGAAACTAGGAATGACGCTACCATCTAAATGACCACCAGGCGTCATACTGCTCACGATCCAAGAATCGTCCTGGACCCTCTTCTTCTTCTGAGCGCGGGGATCTACAGTGCACGAGCTCGAATCCGCGGTCGTAAACCTCCCACCCCTACCCTTCCGCACCATCCATCCGGCGGAAGTAGAACTACCCGCTCGACCACGTCCTCTGCTATACTCCCCCTGCCTCTCCACCTCCGGGCGCTCTAACTCATACGGGTCATCATCGTCGCTCCCGTCGTCGGGACTGTCCACATGCTCATCATCGAAGGAATCATCATCCTCCTCACGACGACGTAATGCCTCTCTCTCCCTCCTAACCGAAGCAGATATCCCCCGTCTACGTGGATGACGCGGTGCTGAATCATCCTCTAAAGAACGGAAGGCGTGTAATGGTATCGACTTGTCTTTCCCTCCACTGTGACCCGATGACTATTAATTGAAATTTTAATTACAAATTTATTAAATTTGTTAAACTAAATTATCACATTTATCACAATTGTTAAACTAAATCAAAATTTGTTAAACTAAATTATCACAATTGTTAAACTAAATCAAAATTTGTTAAACTAAATTAAAACAATTGTTAAACTAAATCAAAAATTGTTAAAACTAAATATCACAAATGTTAAACTTAATAAGAATTTGTTATATTAAATTTTCAGATTTATCACAATTTATTAAAGTAATTATCAGATTTAATAATTTTAAAAAAAAATTGTGGAGGCGTCTGCGAGAGACGCCTCCCCTATGGTGGAGGCGTCTGTTGGAGACGCCTCCTCTTTGGGGGAGACGTTTGCCGAAGATGTCTCCTCCATCGGGAAGACGTCTTCCCCAGACGTCTCCCGCTGGTGGCCGGCGTCCGAGGGAGACGCCCCCCGCATGGGACGGGCGTCCGAGGAAGCCGCTCCCCCCATGGGGGGAGCGGCTTCCTCGGACGCCCGTCCCATGCGGGGGGCGTCTCCCTCGGACGCCGGCCACTTTTTTTTATTTATTTTTATTTTTAAAAACAAATAAATAAAGTAAGGTTACCGTATACGGGTACACCGGGGGAACTGCTGGCTGCTTGCCTGGCCTCCGAGACATTCCTAATCTTCTGTAGTAGGTATAGGAAGAGAAAGTTTTGAAAAAAGAGTGAAATTGTGAGATATATAAGCAAAAATAGGATGAAGGGCAATTTGGTAATTTTAAGGGGCGATTTAAGTAATTTTGGGGCGATGTTTAGCAATTTGGAAACTTTATAGTCGATCCAAAAACAATTGGATATCAATAAAACAATTTTGGAACCTTGAACCATTCTCGACAAGATGGTTTAAAAGAAATTTTAAGGAAACTTTATCAGATGAATACATAAATGTGTTGTACACGATTTCATCCGAACGAATATGTCGGATGTTAGGCTTTGAGAACTAACTAAAACTCGTCAATTCACAGTCAAAAGTTTTTACAACAAGATAAATACTGAGGATAAAAAAAAATATGTGGCTTTTGTATGAACAAAGGATACTAACAAAAGATTGTATCATAAAAAGGAGAATATTGGTTGATCTTTGTTGTGTGGCAGAGAAAATGAGATGATAGAATATTTATTCTTCGCATGTGAATTTGTGAGATCTTGTTGGGATGTAATTCTCGAAATTGACATTTTCGAGTGGAATACTTTGGGGATTTACTTCCATATGTGACAACACGACAGTCATCCAATCTCATCGGCAACCCGCAGAGGTGTCTTCTAGCATTCAACTACGTACTCACTTTAACGATGCAAATCCAACTGAGAGCGAAATCGAAAAAATTCACCATAATGCACGGTTGGACGAGCTGGCCAATGCGGAGGAAGCAACGGCGGGAGAACAACGTGCTAGGCCCTTCAAGGACACCGGATTTCTACCACGAGAGTCATGCTCGTTTTCCACAGCGAACACCTGATTGTTCGCTACCTAATAGATCTGGGGATGGTTGATTGTTGTTGGGAGTATTTTGTTGGAAGCAACAGAGCTTTTGATTTTAAGTTGTAACCTTAGTAGTTAACTTTGAAGACTTTTATATGTAAGTTGTATATAGACTTTTTAAGAATGACTGTGTTTTGCAGTCATTCTATTTAAAAGATAGCAAGGCGTGAATGGATGTTCCACTTTCTAACCTATTGAAAAACTTGTTTCAACTTGTTTTGATCGATATGATGATTGAAAAACAACATGTTAGCAATGAAATCACGGAAATGATATTTCCATGGCTTAGCAAATTATAGCAATGTTTAAGTTGAGGACTATATTAGGAATACATGTTTATATCAAATTTTCAAGATTTTCTTTTCTTTTCTCTCCTGGTAAGCTTCTATGTAAGATAGGACTTAGGAGAATAAGATTTCTCCAATTTCATCTCTATTTTTGTTCTTTTCTCTTTGTTTTATCTGAATGGAAATATCTATTTTAGGAATAATACGGAGAGGAAAACACCCAAAAAAGTTTTGTATCTTTTACTTCTAACTTTTATTCAACCGTGGCATGCACGTATAGACAAAATTAGGAAAACTCACTAGCAATGCTCAGTTAAGATAATATATGACCACTTTATGTTGCATTCAATAAACTTCAATTCCCAACTACACACCCAACACAAAACCTAATTATCAATTTAAGTAACACAATCAATCCACTTATTTAACCCAAATCAACAAAAACCAAACTAACACGAAAGTCCAATTAATTGCTTCCCATAGCTCACTTACTATAAGAGCTCCCCGTGAAGTAAGCAAGTGTGCCAACCAAAGGGGCATTGATGTATGTGGCCGGTTCCGACCGGCCATAGTCCGATCGATCGTCGGGAAACGTGTCGTTTTGGTCGGGCCCACCCACGACGGCGCCGGTCAAAATGTTAGGATTGGGGTTACTAGACGAGAAGTACTGGAAGCCTGGTTGGCATCCGATGCGCTGGGGGTGATTTGAAATGGACGGTAGGGATGAACCTCGATGGTGGATCCTTTGTGGGAATCGTGATCCGTATCCGACCATGTACGACATTTTCCTCGGGTTGTTCCCTAAAATGTAGTCCACCTACACCCACCAAAACAAAAACAAAAACAAAGTTGAGAACTCATTTGTTGTATACGATCTTATATCAAATGAAAAAAAAATGTGTCGTCGACATACATTTTTTCGATGTAAATAAAACATTAAAACCATTAGTTAACAACCACTAATTACCTGCTTCTTGGCTAAGTTTCTAAGTGTATCTTGTGTGATGAGAACATTCCCACATTTGAAGGTTGCTGAGGCATCCGCCATGTACTTGGCATAAGTAGTAAGTAAGAAAGATATCGAAGTCACGTATTGCAAATTCGAGCCGCTCAACTTGTACATGAGACCACCTGCCCAAACAATTTTTTGAAAATTCAGACAAATACCTCTACATAAATGTATCAGATGCAAAATTAATTAGGGTGACAATTCAAGTCAAGGGCTCATGTTTAAAGTAGTTGTTTTGAGACCCATTCTGTTTGGTCCATTCTAAACGAGGTAGGATCTGTTGGTATGCTATAGTACTTCATTTACTCGATATGACATGTCGATAGGTGTAATACGAAGTTATTTCCAAAAGAATGATGTGCGAAAACATTAGATGACTGGCTCACAATCTCGCATGGCTTGTCGAACGAAATGATTGCAGTTTAAAACCGTATTAGTAGCCTTAAAAAGATGTCAGTTCGATCTTTCTTGTAAACAAGTCTTCATCAAATCGATACATTTTATATATTTCTAATCCACTTCCAGTCTTCCACACCCTATTTAAGTTACATTTCTTATAAACGTAGCTATTCTTTTAAACTTCATTAAATTTGACCTAGTGGTCACATTGCTTTTCGTATCCGATTTTTAAGGTGCATTCTGCTTGGCAAATATATACAGCTCAAAAGTGCACAAAAAATAAATAAATTTCTACCTGGGGTGTATTGTGTGGTTGAATATGGAGAGTTGGGTAGAATTTTGCACACGAAAGACTCAGCTTGCTGTCTGAAGTAAGCATAGGGCTTGAGTTTGTCCACAATATTTCTCTGTAACATAAACGACAAATTTAAAGTTCAATTAATTAGGAGAAATAATTTTAATCAAGTTAATTTATCATCTGTTTCAAATATTTTAGTAAATATAGTTTATTTGATGACTAAATCACAATAATTAATTATATTTGTTGATTTTGTTTGGGATTTACTCGAGCTAAAAGAACTCTTGCTCCAGCAAACTTGTTGTCCCAACTGAAGATGTCAGTGTCGTCGTTGGCTCCAAGAGAGTTGATTAGGTTTAAGTAAGTAGTGTTCCTTGTTGCAGTCAACATCCACGATAAACCCCAAAGAAGCTCATCCTGAGAAAATTTTGTAGCAGTGATTAGCTTTAAAAAATGTAAATTAATTAAGTTGCCAAAGCCACCAAATTTTCATTTACTGCTTTAGCTGTGTTAACTGATACAGCTGAAAATGTAACTCTAAAGTATTGATGATATCCTATTTTCAATTTTTTGTAGTATATTTACAAAATATTTCTTTATTTACGCGATGATTGTGCTTTATAATTATACCTTGTAGCCAGAATAGGAGCAATAGTAGGGACACACAGCAGACCCAAGAGAGTCACTATACTTCCCTCTATAACTCATGGCAAAATCCATGACATCAACCGCCACCGCCAACAACCGCATTGAGTACTTCCGGTCAACCGACCGAAACACTACAGATGCGGCTGCCAACGCTGCGGCGATCTCCCCTGCCACGTCAGACCCTGGATTCTGACGCGACACCCAGTAGACAGTTCTAGGAGTGTCCATGTCCTCTGGCCTCTCCCAACACTTGTGGTCGGCGTTGGGATCCCCAACGCCCACATAGAGCCTCCCCGGCGTTCGGGTTGCCGACTTGAGGAGGTAGTCGGCCCCCCACCGAACGGCGGCCCTTGCGTTATAAACTTGGCGTCCCATTCTTTTCCCATATTCCATTACACTCCATGCTAGCATGGTGGTGGTGTAGGCCATTGGAAGGTTGAACTTTACATTGTCCCCAGCATCATAGTAGCCACCAGACAAGTCAACCTGTAAAATTATTCGGTATATATATATTCTAAGTAATTAAATTTAATGTGCATTATGCCAACTTATTTATAATTGAACGATCGATTTGGCATACTTTAGCTTCAGAGCCGTCACGTAAAGCAGAGTTGGAGCGCCAGGTGATCTTCTGGTCAGATGGGAGTTTACCTGACCTTTGACCTTGGAAGAACAGGATTGATTTAGCTAGCGCGGAGCCGTAATTAGGCTTAGCATGCACTACTAATTTAGCCCTAGAGGCAAAGAGTGGGAGAAGGAAGAAGATGGTGGCTACAAGTTTAATTGATGTCATGGCCTTTCTTGATACACAATAGTACACATTTTAAACTTTGAGCCCCAATAACTTATATATATAGGCAAAAACTCATGCACTTGCTTCAACCATGATAGTGTTATTTCTAAATGTGTTACAATTAAGTTAAACACACATGTATAATAGTCTAGTTGCTAGTGTAGTGTTAATATTTTGACGTTGCTTGCATGAGTGAAACAGTGGATCTTTACGTGATTTGTTGTTCTTGCTTTACGTGCATGCATGGGATCGTATCTATATTACTATAGGGTCTAGTGGAGCAGTGGACATTAGTGGAATTATTGTTGTTACAAACGAGGTGATATAGTTGTTTGTGGGGCATGTTTCCCTTTTGGGTGCACGTGCATCAGATCGTAGATATTGTGCTAATGAATGGCATGTTTGTTGAAATAATCTCCTCAATGAATTGTGTAATTTATGTTTTTTTCCTTCAGACTATGCAGCCATCCAATGTCGCTTACTGTTTCTTCGACCCACTTCCGGATTAGCGTGCCGTGCATCATCTTTTCTCCGTACTGGAATGTGTATAAATAGAATAGAGGAATTGAAGAAACGCGTAAGGGTTTTTGGTTTTTTATATTAAGTGATTTTGTTTGAATACATGAGTTTATATAAGTGCAAGTTTATCCGTTGAGATGAAGTGCCTCGGGAGAGAAGCGATGCGATGCTTCGGGAAGAGATGCGTTGGTTGAATGCTTTGGCTGGAGGATGCGACTGTTAGATGCTTTGTCTGGAGGACGCGACGGTTGAATGAGGCGTCGGTTGGGTGTAGCACAGGTTGGGTTCTTTAACACTCCCCCTCAAGTTGGGTTCGGAAGAGATTGAAGGTACCCAGCTTGCTGATGATCTGACTGAATTGCTTCTGGTTTAGAGCCTTGGTGAAAACATCTGCTAATTGTTCCTTACTGGGTATGTAGGGAACTTCTATTTCTTTTGCTTGGATCTTTTCGCGAATGAAGTGACAATCAACTTCAATGTGCTTGGTCCTTTCGTGGAACACTGGATTGGACGCTATGTGTCGAGCAGCATTATTGTCGCAGAACATCTGTATGGGCATGTTGGGAGTTTGTCCCATATCGATGAGAAGTTGTTTTAACCATATAAGTTCACTAGTTGTAGATGCCATTGCGCGATACTCAGCTTCTGCACTGGATCGTGCAACAACCTTTTGCTTCTTACTTCTCCAAGTTACTAGGTTCCCTCCTACAAAGGTGCAAAAACCTGTAGTTGATCTACGATCATAGCTTCCTGCCCAATCTGCATCCGAGAAACCAGTGATACTGTTAGAGTTATTATTTTTCATAAGTATTCCTTGTCCTGGAGTTCGTTTTATATACCTTAGAATGCGATCAATGATACCTAAGTGTGGTGTTCGAGGTGCATGCATAAATTGACTTACTATACTAACAGCAAATGTTATGTCTGGTCTAGTTACTGTTAGATATATGAGTTTGCCTACAAGTCTTTGGAACTGATGAATATCTTTGACAGATTCTCCGTCAATAGAGTTGATTTTGAGGTTTGTTTCTACTGGTGTGTTGGCGGGTTTAACACCAAGTTTTCCTGTTTCTGTTAATAAGTCTAGGGCATATTTCCTTTGTGATAAGAAGAGACCTTTTTTTGAGTATGCAATTTCTATTCCTAAGAAGTATTTTAAGAGGCCGAGGTCTTTTATGTCGAATTTTGTTTTTAGGTAGTGTTTAACTTGACTAATTTCATTGTTAATGTCTCCGGTGATGATGATATCGTCAACATAAACTAATACTATGGTGATACCTTGTTTGTGGTGTTTAGTAAACATAGAAGCGTCAGCGGAAGATTTCAAAAAACCATAAGCAAGTAAAAAATGACTGAGTTTGGCATACCATGCGCGTGGAGATTGCTTTAGACCATAGATAGCTTTGTTGAGTTTGCATACCTGGTTTGAGGTAACGTTGTAACCTGGAGGAGGAGTCATATATACTTCCTCTTCAAGATTTCCTTGTAAGAAAGCATTTCTTACATCCATTTGATGGAGTTTCCAATTTTTGTTGACCGCTATGGATAGAAGAACGCGAACCGTGTTCATTTTTTCAACAGGAGCAAATGTTTCTAGGTAGTCGATCCCGTAAGTTTGAGTGTACCCTTTGGCCACAAGTCTAGCTTTGTATCTTTCTATGGTTCCATTACTGTTATATTTTATTTTATAGACCCATTTGCACCCAACAAGTTTGATCCCTTGTGGTTTTTGGATGAGTGTCCATGTGTTGTTGTTTTCTAGGGCGTTGAGTTCCTCTCCCATGGCTTTGTGCCATTTTGGATCTCCTATTGCTTCTTGGAATGTCTTAGGTTCTAAGTTATTTATTTGGGTTAGGTATGTTTTGTAAATTGGGAGAATTTTATCGTAGGAGATGTGGTTTTCAATGGGATAGGTAACGTGTGAGGTAACAAAGTCGTTAAACCGGACGGGAGGACGTCTTGGACGAGTGGATCTCCTTGCTTGAGTATTTTCTTGATTGTCTTGAGGTGGAGTTTCTTCTTCTTCTTCTTCTTCTTCTTCGTCTTCTTCCTCGTTTTCTTGGTTGCTTTCTTGTCCTTCTCTTTCGTCCATGTGGCTTTGTGGTAGAGTTGTGGTTGTAGCCGGGAGAGTCCCAGTTGTACTCTTGTTGTAGTAGAACTCACTCTCTCTAAAGGATACATCTCTCGATATATACATTTTACAAGTATTGGGGTCAAAACATTTGTACCCTTTTTTGCTTACAGAATAACCAAGGAAAATACATTTTACAGAATTGCTGTCAAATTTGTCTACCCATTTCTTGTGAACAAAACAGACACAACCAAACACTTTAAGATGATCTAATTGCAGTGCCCGGTTTAATAATATACCTAAAGGTTGTTTGTTTTGGAGGACGGGACTTGGCAAACGGTTAATGAGATAGGTGGCAGTTAGAACTGCATCAGACCAAAAATGTTTTGGTGTATTACTTTGAAATAATAGTGATCGGGTAACATTCAAGATGTGACGGTTTTTTCGTTCAGAAATTCCATTTTGCTCAGGAGTATTAACACACGTAGTTTGATGAAAAATTCCACGAGTTTTTAGAAAAGTTTGAAAATTGAGACTGGTATATTCTGTCCCATTATCGGTTCGTAGGGTTTTAATTTTGAAATTATACATGTTTTCAACAAATGTTACAAATTCGCAAAAAATTTTAAAAACGTCTGACTTATTTTTAAGAAGGTAAATCCAGGTGTTACGCGAAAAATCATCAATGAATAAAACAAAATATTTGAAACCGTTGTAAGATTCAACCGGGGCGGGACCCCAGATATCAGAGTGAATCAAATCGAGCGGAAATTTAGATTTGTTTTTAGATGTAGGAAAAGGAAGTCTAGTTTGTTTTGAGAAATGACATACATCACATGCATATTTAGGAGAAAAAGTAGGAAATAAAGTTTTTAGGACATGAGAAGATGGATGTCCCATCCGCTTATGCCAGAGTTCCTGATTAATGTTACTAGAAGTATGAAAAACACTTTTTTGAGAGTCTAAGATATAGAGTCCGTTGTTATTGACTCCTTTACCAATCGTCTTCCCTGTAGCTCGATCCTGAAAGAATACATCAGTTGGGGTAAATACAACATCACAATTAAGGTGTTTTGTTATCCTTGCAACAGATAGAAGGTTGGAAGTGAGATTTGGAACATATAATACATCTTTGTTCATTTGATTTAATAACATGGTTTCTCCTATTCCTTTGATTTCAACTTGATTGTTGTTTGCTACGGTTACAAATTTATTAATCATGTTGGAATTATTTCTAAGGTTTTGTAACAAGGACGAATTTCCGGTCATGTGATCGGTGGCTCCAGAATCAATAATCCAATGGTTGTTGTATTTTGATATGGTATTTAGCATGTTTCTAGGAGTATTAACAGAAAAAGTTTGTAGGGAGGAAGTTATACCTGCATAATTACCTGGTCTTGGGGGGTTTTGTTGCAAAATGGCACTTAATTGGGATAAAAGCTGATCCAGATCCGGTCTGGATCCGGATCCGGATCCACTGGACCCGCTGGTCGCGGGTATAAATTCGACTGGTCGCGGGTCGGGTCGGCTGGATCTGCTGGAATCGGGTCGTCCTTCGACCGTTTCTTCGCGCGTGCATATAAAGCCGCGTTGATCCGCGAAAACACCCGATTCGTCTTCCCATCTTCTCTCCCTTTCTCCGCTAGGGTTTGCTACCGCACCATTTCCTATTGTTCCGCCGTTGTTTTTCTTTCGATTCCGATGATCTCCCCCTCCTTCCCTTGTCGGTCGGAGGTGTGGATGTAGGAACCAGCAGGCGTTTCTACTGTGGCCTGTTTTTTTACAGTTATTGCAAGTTTCTTGAGATCTATTTCCATATTTCTGTTTATTTTTACTGGGTTGTGGTTTGCCGGCGTAAAACGCCTGAGTTTCTGATGTATGGTCGGTATTCTGAGCGGTGGTCCGTCGGGACTCCTCCCGTTGGATCATCGCAATGATGGTTCCGAGGTCCGGCAGTTCGGTGGTCATCAGGACTTGACTTCGGATGGCTTCATAGCTGCCATCAAGTCCGATAAGGAACTGGTAGATGTGGTCCCGTTCCGTGCGTTCCAGTATTGTTTTTTGGTCTGTCGCCGCTGGTTCGTAGATGGAAAGTTCATCCCATCCACGTTGAAGTGCCTCGAGGTACTCCGTGATGGTCTGCCCTTGTTGTTTTGTCTGCGAGATCTCTTGTTTTAGTTTAAAAATATGAGCAAAGTTTTGTGTTTTACCGAAAATATTTTGGACGGAGTCCCAGAGTTCTTTCGCAGAGTTCTTGTAGAGAAAGATCGCCCCGATCTTTGGTTGCATGGAGTTGAGGAGCCATGACATCACGAGATGGTCTGTTGCCTGCCACTCCTCTTGTTTTGTCTCGGTGCCCTCTCCATCTGGCTTTTTTGTATTCCCGGTGATGTGTCCGAGTTTTCCTTTCCCACTGAGGGCCAGTGTGACCGCTCGCGCCCACGACAGATAGTTCTGTCCGTTGAGTGGTTGAGAAACCAGTCTGGGAGCAGCGTTTCCTTCTTGATCCATCGCTGTTTTCCTTTCTTTCCTTGGGTTTGGATGTCGGGAGGTTTTCCTTCAACCCCCTTGAGGAAGAAGAAGGTTTTTTTTGTTGTGGGTTTTTCTGAGGGATCCGGTGATGAGTTCAGTGAACCTGAGGATCACCGATGATGAGGATTACGAGCTTGTATGCTCTGATACCATGAAGAAACGCGTAAGGGTTTTTGGTTTTTTATATTAAGTGATTTTGTTTGAATACATGAGTTTATATAAGTGCAAGTTTATCCGTTGAGATGAAGTGCCTCGGGAGAGAAGCGATGCGATGCTTCGGGAAGAGATGCGTTGGTTGAATGCTTTGCCTGGAGGATGCGACTGTTAGATGCTTTGTCTGGAGGACGCGACGGCTGAATGAGGCGTCGGTTGGGTGTAGCACAGGTTGGGTTCTTTAACAGGAATCTAAGCTCTTTCGGCTGCATGATAATGTCTTGATTGTAATTAGTAGTGTTTCTGTCCATCATTAGAATCAATCATCTCTAGCTTTTATGTCATTGCGGTTAACTATCTCTAGCTTTATGATCAAATCATCCACTTTTAAATAACACATCTTAAGGATCACAAATTAGTTGATCAATATGCGACAACTTAATTAGTCTCAAACAAGTAATTAAGCGCACGTGAATTGCCATGAAGCTTGAGATATTTGATCCTGAAACCGTTTGAGCAGTTTTTTCCTCAGTAGGTAATTAATATCGATCACGATACGCTACTATGTTTAGTTACGTGGTTTGTGTTAGATATATTCTCGTTCGATTTCAAGTATAATTAAGTTTAGGCCTGTAACTGTTTCTGCATTGTAACTACTGATTAAGCACAGAATTTCACAACTCTAATTTATTTTACTATCTCCTGTTTATCTTCTTTTCAGATTACACTCAAGATTAATATATATATATATATATATATATATATAATTGTATAAATTATAATTCTGCAAGAATATTAGTGTAACGTACCCGAAAACAGCGGAAAATTTAAACAATAATAAAGACCGTCAACGGTCAGCACTGGGCACGTCACGGGAAACAAACCAACATATATAATATAATATGATCCACGTGGAAGTCAAATATACAAACTGACTGTGATTACGACAAAAGCTATACAATATGTAATCACCTCAAAAGAAAGAAACTGACAACTACAGGATCTGATCTCGGGGGCACCGTCCTCGGTCACCACCTCAAACTCTAACCCTGCTCGCTACCTGAAATGCAAACAACAAACATGCCTGAGTTCCCTGCAGGAACCCCGTATACCAAACCTCCTAAAAATATAAAAAGGAATTAAAGACAATGCAATGCTATGCACATGACCATCCGCCTCGGGCCCACAATAATGCCCTCACCGCCTCCGCGGCACTGAACCACTCCTGCCACTAGGATCAAGTCAGTCCACCGCTGCCTCACAAGGGTCAGTCGACACCACTGCTCCCCAAAAAGTGCAGGAAGGAACCCCTGGTACACGCCGCACCCAAGGAGCGAGTCAGCCCGCCGAATACACAACTCGGGTCAGACGACAACCACTGCTCCCCCAAGAGTCGCCTAGCGCGCACCCTGCCGGAACATCCTCGGCCTACCGCTAAACCCTCGCAAACTGCCCAAGGTTTACGGTACACATCCGTCACACCCCGCTCGGTAAGAGAGGAAAAAGTACAACAATAATACGCCTTCGTCGAAGGTGAAATCCGTAGCTCTCAAAGCCGGTAATCAACCGTCGCCTCGGAGCCGGTAGTCGACCTGACATCGACGGATCGCGTGTGGATAAATCCACCAACCTGCGGTAGATCGGTCGACCGCTACAAGCACACCGGTCGACCGGTCCCCCACACAGTACACAGTACTGTACAAACAAATCTACCAGTCGAACCACGCCAACCGAATTACCGACCAATCGGTCGAACAAAAGTCATCTAGCGGTCGACCGTTTGGAAGGTCTACGCTATACCATTTTATATAATATATATATCCGACCAGTCGAACCAAGGGGCCGTTCGACCGATAACAGGGATTTCAATAATTTGCTCAAGTCTCGTTCGGTCGACCGGAACTGAAATACAGTTCGACCGAATCAACACAAGCACTCTACCGCTTAATTAAATGCTCAGTCGGTCGACCGAGAGTTAAAGAGCGGTCGACCGTTTTGATGGTCAAAGCTCCCAACCGACTTAGCATCGAATGGATCGGTCGAACAAAGTAAAGGACGTTCGACCGTTTAATAAGTCAAAATCCCCAACCGACCCATTCTCATCGTTATTCGGTCGACCGGCTAAGTGGTCCCGTTCGACCGATAACAGTATATCCCTTTTTTCCCGCACAAATCTGGCATAACGGTCGACCGTCTAACGACATCGTTCGACCGTTCGCGGGTAAACATCAATATAATAATAGGATCGGTCGACTGCCCACAGGCACCGGTCGACCGATCGTCGTCTTCAACCTCTGAATTGGTTGAATTCCGACGGGGAATTCGACACCAACGTCGATCCCCAACACTCACAAGGCTTATGTGAGTTATATTGAAGATTTGGCATACCTTTTCGACGGTTGTGAAGCCTCCCAAGCTTGAGTATCTTCACTCCTCTTCTTCTTCCTTCTTCTCCTTCTTCTCCTCTTCTTCTTCTTCACCTTCTTCTTCTTCTTCTCTCTAAACTCTTCTCTCACTCTCTGATAAATCAAGAATTGAAGAAGAACGTTTTTACCAAACAAACTTATCTCAATCTTATCTTCACTATATATATTTACCTCAAAACTCAACACCTCTATCCCCTCCAATCCTATTCCAACACCTCATCTCTCAATTCTTATCCAATTCTCCACCTCATCCTTCACTAATCAAAGATTAGATTAGATTAATTAGGTTTAGGTTTAGTTAATTAAGGTGTTTTAGATTAGGTTATTACAATTAGTGTCAAATTACAATATTGTTTTTCAAGGACACTTAAGAAAAGAAACCCTAATTAATTATTTCTTCAACGGATGTCTTGGTTTCTGATCATTCTCCCACTTTGAAGTTTGTGGGAGAAAAGTTAAGCCATAGAAATACTATACATGTGCAGTAGCCAATCGAAGATTGTAACACCAAGATATATATGAATAGGAATCATGAAAATTGTTATTTCACTTTGTATATACTTGGATTTTGGCTCATTCTTCCATAATTAAATATAAGCATCACATATCTGTTCCTTTCGTTTAGGTTCATATTTATATAAATTATTTTCTTTTCAAATTTTCATAAAGGCTTTCTAATTTGATGATTTGTGCAAGGTTAAATATATATAATTAAAGCTTGTTGAAGCCGTCAACCTATCTGAATTCCTCTCACTTAAAATGTATACAGATTTAAAATTTGACCCACTAATCTATCTGTTTAACGGGGCCGATGCATTTATACAATACTCGAGAAGCCACCAATAACTTGTTGTTCAGATAAATATATATGTCAATATTCAAAATTCTAATTAACCTTAATATCTAATGTTTAATATATATTTTCTTGTTCCTATAGATTTTATCTGTGACATTTAATAAAGTGTATAAATAACTAACATGTTTTTGACAGGTAACTATCACAGGTTAGTGATCGATCAATCCGTTTATGACCTCCCTTATGATAACATATATATATATATATATATATATTTATTTCCAAGCAATCTGCTCATAAAATTACAGGATGAATTAAATCAACCACTTTTAACTCAACCCGTTTTATAACCATTGCAATTACTTCTATGCTACACATTCTCATGAGGAAGCAATGTGCATGAGGAAGCAATTTCTTCAACACAAGAACTGATCAACACATTTGTTATATTAATCCTACACCAAAAACTTTTCATTAGGTCGCCGGCCGTTAATTGCTTCTGAAAGCAAGAATTACGGTTTCTTCGATTTCATGTCACCTCTAGAAAGGATTTGTAAAGTTTCTAGATAGATTCATGTAGATAAGACTGAAAAGGTCTTTGCACGATTGGCGAGCAAGCTAACGGGTAATCTCTTCTAAATTATTAACTTTTGTACGCAGCTTTTGTTGACACATCTAAGTTGCCAATACAAGATTAGTGGTAATGAATAATTCGCTGTAA
Source organism: Triglochin maritima (assembly GCA_963682175.1). Taxonomy (NCBI): domain Eukaryota; kingdom Viridiplantae; phylum Streptophyta; class Magnoliopsida; order Alismatales; family Juncaginaceae; genus Triglochin; species Triglochin maritima. The sequence goes on from OY821781.1 coordinate 1,787,238, forward strand.
CTTAGTTTCGAAGATAACTTTTGGTGCATTAATTATGTGTCTAGTGACTATTAGTGGGCTTCAAGAATGTCCACTTGAATCGGTTGAAGTGTCATAATATTTATAAGCCCTACTATTGTGAATTGGTTTAATTAGTTTTGTATATATCTACAAATAATGGACCTATATGCTTCACAGCGTTGGTACTTTGGTAGGGTTTTGTGTGGGATTCTGATCCTAATCCTATCCTAATTGTGCCTTAATCATGTTTTAGGTGGTGATTAAGGGAAGATGGAATGGATGGCTGGGATTGAAGATGGTTGGATGAGGGGTTGAGATGGTTGGGATGAGATGAGTGGTGGAGATGGAGAGGTATGGATTGGATGGTTAGGATTGAAAGGTGAGAGATATTTATGGTTTTCCCTCTCTCTCTCTCTCAGTGCTCACGTCTCTCTCTCTCACATTCTCTCCCTCTCTCAGTGCACTCTGACGAGGAAGAAGAAGGTTCTCCGGCGTAGGGAGGATCGGCGAGTGGTTGGCGGTTGGAGGTGAGTCCTTTGTTTTGCCAACCCGTCCCTTTGTTATTTTCGCTCTCTCGACCTCACGTGTCTGTCGTCGTGGTGGTAGAGTTTGGTGGAGGTTGCCGGAGGTGGAGTTGCGAGTGAGGATCGTTGAGGAGGTGTTTGATCGTCGTTTGGACGCGAGAGTCGTCGACGGATCGTTTTGGGGAGGCGCGCTCGTGGAGGTGTCGTCGTGGTTCTTCAAAGGTCTCTTCAGACCTTTAAGTATGTCAAGCTCGCTCACTTAATCACCGTGAGTATTTGGAAGTCGACGGTAGGCCGTTCGGCTCGTCGCGAGTAAACTTGCAGCAGATTTCTCTACCTGATCGGTCGACCGGTTTGTGCAAACGGTCGACCGTTCGTGAAGAGAATTCGGGCTCTGCCTCAAATCGGTCGAACGATGCATGTGGGGCGGTCGACCGATCGTGCATAGGAGGCAAGTCAGGAGAGATTCGGTTGACCGTGTGCACTGTCTTAAGTCGGTTGGGGGCGTAGACTATCTAAACGGTCGACCGCCCTTTGATCTCGTCCGACCGTGACTTAAGTGGACCTTGTGGTCGGTTCGACCGAATGAGGGTTCGGTCGACTGGACTTGTGCGCTAAGCATGGGAAACGCTCTGGTGGAATTCGGTCAACCGAGGTGAGCTCGGCGTTCGACCGGATTCGTGGCGCATGTGAGGGATACTTCCTTGGGCTGATTCGGTCGACCGAGATGTGCTCGGCGTTCGACCGAATTCGTTGTGGTGTTGTGGGATTTGTTCCCTGGTGACTTTCGGTCGACCGGGACCCCTTTGTCGGTCGACCGATTGGTCGTTTTGTTCGTTGGACCGGGAGTTGACCATCTAAACGGTCGACCGTCCCTTGATTTGGGTTCGACCGAACGAGTGTGGTGTTGGGAATCGGTCGACCGATGGAGTGCCGGTCGAAGTTGATTGCCCTGTATTTGCTTGATTCGGTCGACCGGGACTTTTGGTTTGGTCGACCGTTTGTGTCCTGTTTTGCACTATGAAGGTGTTGTGGTCGTGGTTGCCCGTGTGGGGCGAGTCGTGGTGCCGATGTTCTTCCGGCAAGTGTGCGAGGTGCATGAGGGTTGCGGTGGTTGGTTGAAAATAGACCTGGAGCCCCGTAACCGTGTGAGAGTTGCGGTTGGTTGAAAATAGACCTGGAGCCCAGCTAGTCTGTACGGAGTTGGTTGAAATTAGACCTGGAGCTCCGTAGTGCGTTCGGGTTGGTTGAAAATAGACCTGGAGCCTGAGCAGGGACCGCGTGTAGGGGTTGGTTGAAATTAGACCTGGAGCCCTTATACGTTTGGGTTGGTTGAAATTAGACCTGGAGCCCTTGGTCGTGTCGTGGTAGCTGTGGTTGGTTGAGATTAGACCTGGAGCCCAGCTTGGCGACGAGTGTGAGTCGCGGCGGTTGGTTGAGATTAGACCTGGAGCCCCGTGACTGTGGTGGGTGCGGCGGTTGGTTGAGATTAGACCTGGAGCCCCGTACCTATGGTGTGTCCTGTGGTGGAGTTGAGAGCCCTGGTGCTGGGCGTGTTGTGATGCTTTTCTTGTTGAGTAGAATTGCATGCTAGGATGCTTTTATTTCGTACATTTAGAGTTTGGCATACGGGGTTTCCTTCTGGAAACTCAGGCATTGTTGCATGTTTACTTTCAGGCCGTGATCGGCATTAGGGGGTGGTGACCGAGGAGAGGAGCACCGCTACCGGATCCAGCTTTCTCTCAGTTGAGGTCGTGTGATTACTGTTTCCTTTGTATATGTTTTTGATGTAATCACAACTTTTGTATACTCTGATGTTCACATATATATATATATATATATATATATATATATATTATATGTTGGTGCACCTGTGTTCTTTTATTGCGTAATATCCTCTGTTGATTGAGTGTTTAAAATTTTAAATTTTTCGCTGCTTTGAGGATGTTACATTTTGAGTGAGAGGATTTCACTTCACCATAAAAAAAATATTGAGTCCTAATTAGCATATAATTACCTTCACTTGTTTCAGGCTACTTTTATCAATCCATTTAAATCTATGAAGAAGAAGAAAAATCCTTGAACTCATTTTGTTCTGGTGAGCCTTTTTTGTTTGTTAATCAATCTGTTCTAATCATGATGGAAACAACAGTTTGTTTGTTAAAATTTTCTTTCATCTCAAGACATAATACTCTACAACCCATTTGTAGTAAAGTTTGACATCTAATTGTATTATTTTATGTTTAGCACAAGGTACTTACCAGAAGCAAATGAACTCCGACATCATGTTACCATGACTGGATAATTTCATATAAACAAATGTACCGCATTTCTGTTAAGCTTTTAAGCAACTATTTAATTATTGACCTATAAGTACTAAATCAACACTTATAAAAGTGCCCACAAAAGGCTTTGTTCCAGCATCTACTCAAACGGATAGACTAGGTGTTTAATTTATGTACCACATATATTTTTTCATCATTTTGACATAGTCATCGTATTGTAAGAAGAAGATATATCACTAATTATTATCTGAAGTATAACATATATTCACCTCAAACTTCCTCCTTAATTGGTTAACTTTTAAGTTCATTGTTTTTTGGAATAATGTCGTCAGTCCGTTTTTCTTAATATACTTTCACAAAACCTCCTCGAAATATTTCTACTTCAACAAACTTATTTATGCACACAAGTGGTTACCTCGGCTGATAGTTTCAAGTAAAATATATTTTGAGGTCATCGGTTTGAATCTTAGTGGACACTGGTGTGTGTGTTTAATTTCAATGCAATATAATAAATTTAAAAAAAACAATTTTTATGCCTTTTTCTTCAATTTTCTACCTTAATTATAGAAAAACTTCTAGTTCAACAACCTGAGAGTTAGTTTGACTTGAATAACTTCCTCAACTAACTTCTCTCGTGAAATATATCACTTTGCATCATTGAAAATGTTGATGTCATCAATTTGCCCCCCCCCCCCCAAATATGTTAGTTTATCAAACACCACCGCTCTCGTTAATATGCCGTCAAATTTCTCCTGTATTTATATTTTCTTCTTAAGTATCTCAGAATTTTTGAAGAATTCATGTTTATGTTAATCAACATAATCATGAATTTTCTTTTACGCTTCACATTAGTGAGATTTTTTCTTGTTAATGCATAATTAATCCATATGGTATCATATTCATATTCATTGAGAGCAATGCATGAAATAAGTATGATGGGTGCTTTACGTGTGCATAGTCGTCTATACTTTTCTTTATTTTGTTTTTTGTTTATACTATTAAGGTCATGATAGTGTGCGACATTTTACATTGATATATCTTGTTATATCATTATTCTTTTTTGGGTACAATGAAAATGTGAACACCGGACTAAAGAGAGTAAATAATTAAAACAACCCAAGTACGTAGAAATTAATAATTAAGTAATTAACCGGGTTACATATATAGCTTGTCTAGTCATATATAAATAGTATCTTAATTGATTCTTCTTATTCTTATCTTAACCTGCAATTTTCATATTTTTCTTCATTTGTTGACACCAGAGCTGTGAAATCTGAAGGATGGGCTCAATCTTCCGCACTTGGGTTTAATCAGTTTGCTCTCTCTAACCTTGTGTTTCTCCTTTATCTCCCAATACTGCTGAATTTCTTCTGGGCTCCTGTTTGGAAGCCTGCCTGCTATCAAACTCCACCTGGAAAAAGAATTGATGAAAATGTCAACATTGTAATGCCAAAACTGGAAAGATAACCATTTCTGTGGACCTAAACTGAGGTTGTAACATGAGATATCTGGATACTCTTGGTTGAAGTTGACATCTGAAATACCAACCAATTTCAATATTGTTCTTTCTAATTATGCCCTCTAGTTAAAGTTTAACTTACAAATTATATCAGCTTTTAACCATAAAGCTAGAGTCAAATTTAGCTTTATGGTATTATAAAAAATGATAATATTCTCATAGAAGAGCAAAGATATTTGATATGGATTCATGATCCAAATGGTGGTTGCAAAAAATTATGAAATCACAACACGAAATATTTTTGTATAAGAAGCATCGGTTTTCGAAAATTGAAACATCATGTTTGGAAAATGTCTCAAATTCTATATTCAAGGAATTACATAACCACATGTAACAAATTGGGTGCACAATTCGCAACCCGAGAGGGGTTTTCAACGGGAGGTGCGACGCGGGTTGTCAGCGGGAGGATGAGTTTCACCGATGTAAAATTTCTCTTATCAATAAAATCCGCAATGTGTGTGTTGGGCCATGGCTTATCCCCTGGGGTTGGGGGTTTTCCATGTATATCTTTTCTTGTAGTATGTGATCTATTTAATTTGTCATGGCGGATATGTGCTCGTGCATGTATTTTTTGGTTAGTGTCGAAAGACGAGTACATGAGAAAGAACAAGATCCGTGTGCATGGGTGTACAAAGAAGAAGAAAAAAGGAAAAAAGTTTGACTTAAGGTGGAGTCGTGAAGTTCTCGAAGGAGGGAGCGTTGAGAGGTGTTGTCATACCGGGAGTACAACACGAAAGAGCTCGAAGGGAGTAGTGCAAACGGTTGAAGAGGAGAGCACGAAGGGTGTTATATCCTAACCTTTTAATATACTAATGGATCTTTTTTAGATACCTAGTGGTTAATTGGTGCTTAGGTGTTTTATTGGGGAGAGATTGGGTTGGACGGCTGAGATTGATTGGAGAAGAGTATAAAGGTTTGATTTTCTCTCTCTTCTCACTTGTCTCTGACTCTCTCTGACTCTCTAATATTTTCGCTCAAGCTCCTTGAAGCTCTGGCGAGGTTGGGTGAGCGGCGTGCACGAAGTTGGGGTCGCGATTGTCGGAGTTGTACTGATCATTGCTTGGGAGGATTTCGTCGGAGGAAGCTCGTTGGTGTGGAAACGCTCGCAGTTGAACTTCTAAGGCTTCTTCAAGCCTTAAAGGTATGTCAAACTTTACCTTTACGCTCACCTAAGTTGCGTGAGTGTTGGAGTAGTCGACGGTAGGCCGAAAGGCTTGTCGGACTTTTAGTTCAGCAGAATTCTGCTGTAATCGGTCGACCGGTTGGTGATTCGGTCGACCGTTGTTAGTGTAATTTCAGAGAGTTTTGCCTTGCACCGGTCGAAGGATGCCTCGTGCGGTCGACCGGTTGAACGATGCTTCGTGTGGTCGACCAGGCCCCCTTTGTCGTTCGACCGAATGCACTGTTGTAGGTCGGTTGGGGGCATTGACCATTTAAACGGTTGACCACCCTTTTGACTCATTCAACCGATCATACATATAGCTATGTCGGTTGGAGCCTATACCTTCTAAACGGTCGACCGCTCGTTGATTTCATTCGACCGATGACTTATGCTGACTTAAACCTTGTTCGACCGGTGTGATGTGGTTCGACTGGTGCAACTTGGTGAGAACATAGAGTCCCTGGTAGTTTTTGGTCGACCGAGCCCCCTTTGTCGTTCGACCGTTGAGACGTTTAAATTTAAAATTGTTGAGGCATAGACTATCCAAACGGTCGATCGTCTGAGACCTTTGTTCGACCGATTGGCCGTTTTGTTAGTTATTTTGTTGTTTGACCGGTCGTGGAGACGGTTGAACTCTTGTGCATTCCAGGAGGGAACCAATCTACCGGTATGCCTGTTTCGATCGACCGTTTCCGCTCAATTTGGTGTTTTTGTTGTGTTGTGGAATCTGCCCGAGGACAACGAGTCCCCAACCTTTTTTGGGGGCAACGGTACAGACATTGCCTGCCTGATAGGGATTCGTCGATCAGCTTTGAGGGCAACGAGTCCCCAGCCTTTGAGGGAAACAGTACAGACATTGTCAGCCTAATAATGATTTGTGGTACGTATTGTTTGCCGATGATGTTTCCGGCTATGGTGCCTGGGGCACGTGTGGGTTTTGGGTGAGAGAACTCTTGAGACCCGTTGTGGTTCGTGTCTACTGAGGTTGGGAGAGAGATCATTGATGCCCAGTTTGACAACGATGTTTGTTTTATTGCATTTCATACCATATCATGTTTGTAGTTGTCATGTTCATTTATGTGTTAGATGTTTGACATACGGGGTTTCCTTACGGGAAACTTAGGCATACATGTGTTTGTGTATGTAATTCTTGCGTTGTGGTCAGGTTCTTGGGACGGATTCGGTGGAGACTAAATCCCTAACTCATCAAATATCTTTAATTGAAGGGTGTAATTATTTCGAATTTCATTAGTTAAAATTAGGTGGTGGAAGACTATATAATTGAAAAACACGTATGAATTGGAGAGTATTTCAGGTATCATTTAGAGAAATTCACAGTATTTGAAGGGTATTAGCAAGATTAGCGTTATACATTAAATATTAATTTCTAAGTCATGCACACTAGACAACCAAACAAGGGCCAATTCTTCCAAGCCAGAGCCCGATGAACTCGTTATGGAATGAAAAGGTCTCCTGATTAGGTTTTGGAAACTAACTACATACCTGTCTCCAAGAAGATTATGAAGCCTATGGATGAGATCTTCTTCCTCTGGGGACATGCTGGTGTGAGACTCTTCAATCTCTTCCACGTACGTTCCTTGTGTGCAATTCCCTTCTGCATGCCTCAATAACCCATTGTCAGATACTACATGTTAATATGTTAATTTCATGTTTTGGATAACAATTTCAACTAACAATAAACCAGGTAACTAGTATGAATATTAATCATTATAACACTTTCTAATGCTAACAGGTACATGTGCGTAAAGGAACCATATGAAAATAGCAAAAAAGTGAAAAATTGTTTTGTTTTGATTTTTGGCTGAATTTCAGGTGCTAATCCAATCCCATCTCTTCCATATACCCACCATGCGGCTTAGTAAGACAGCTTACATTGAGAAAAAACATTGTTTATTCATGAAGAGTTGAATTATTAGACTGCATAATATTATCTATATACATATATATCAAATATCAAACTATTAATCTATTTAAGACCAGCCCATGTTCCCATTTGAGTTCCTTATGTGTTAGCACTTCGATGAAGATGTTGAAAAACATGCACCTTATGAAAGGAAAAAATTAAGGAGATCGAATCAAATCTTACCCCACTGTTGCCAATTTGATGACATAATGTCTTGTTCATAGCTGAAGCTCTTGTTGGGATTCTGATGTTCCATCTTTTTCTCCCCTGGAAGGATAAGGTAAAGACAATCTTATGCTCAAATCTACTTGCTTTTCTAGTTTCTTCAAAATTAAGCCGAGTATTTATATACCTCACTTGACCTGGTCACTATCCTATGTCCTGGTTTTTTTCAATTTTAATATATTTTTGTTTAAACATGAAGAAGGTTCTAGTGGTGGCTCTTACTTCCATTCGAAATAAATTTTTGGATAATGTCAGTTAACCGCTCACCCAAGTATATCCTCGACCACATGTTGTGGATTGAACCAAGGCACTAGATTTGCAGTTAGGGCTTCCACTTCTCAGAAAACTAATGTCGGCAAAAATATAGGTTTATCAACAGATAAAAGGGTAGGCAGAAAGGTCGAAATCGTCGGAGCAAAAGCGTCGGTGGCCGAACCCCCATTCTTCCACCATGGAGTTTACTACTACTCTCGGGATTTGACGTACCAAATTAGAGTGACATAATTGTGTTAAGTACACACTTGTGTTATCTTCTTCTTTTTTCTTCTAATTCTGTTTATAACATAGTAGAGCCAAACTAAGAGATCGATAGTTATATTATTAAAATAGCACAATTAAACATTATTTCTTGATACTAGAGGGTGATACCGTATCAAATAAGTGGATATTAGCAACAACAACAAAACAAATCGAAATTGTACTGTTCTGCATAAATAGGTCTCCAAATATTTTTGTTGGATTTTGAGTCACAATCTATGTTAATTTTAATGATTAATCAAACTAATCTTAATCAATCAAACTAGCCAATTAAAACGAACAAATATGATTACATAAATACTTGTATATGTAGGTTAACACAACCGTCTGTGCTGGTTTTTCCGATGTCGGTAAGCATCTACTATCTCCTCAAATGAAGATTTCTCTAAGCTGGTAGCGGAGGGGTCTGAACAGCTCGCTCAATGCGTGAAAAAAATTCATTTTACCATGGATTCTGTAATTTGAAACGTACATTGACTACGTTTCGGTTCGGACAAATACTACAAAAACATTTTTTGACGATTGTTTTTCGTTGACGTTAGCAAGACTATCCGTCGATGTAATTCTCCACCGACGAAAATCGCTATCCGTCGGTGTATAGCTAACTTTACTGATGGATCTATCACCAACGGATCAATATCCATCAGTGAAACTATTTTTCTAGTAATGTTTAAAGTGCTATTTAAAGATTCTAATTTCATATCCGAGAATCATTAAAGTTGTAAAGCTTCGAGGAATCTCCTTCTTGGGTTATTGAGATGCAAAATCAAACAAGACAATGTTGTTTGCAATGCTCATAGTGTAAATGCGAAGATCTCGTCCTGGAACGACTACCGGATAGTGGAAACTCAATCAAGACTCTGAGGATCGAGCATGCTTGAAAGAGATGACTAAATCACAGTAGCTATGATCGAAAATCTATAAAAATTTGAAGTCGATTTTGTGATTTTTTTGTTCTATCCCATTTAGTTTTAATTCCGCATTTAGTAGAGCATTTAGCTATATATATAGAAGGTTATCATTCGTAACATTGTTTTCTCGAAATCCTTATTTTTTGCATAAATAGGCCTGAATAATTGCAATTTTGAGTAGTTCAGTAGTCAGTTTCGTTCCTATATAAGGCAGACAAAGCCAGATTTGCAGATCAGCAGATGTGAAAATCGGAAACAATTAACACGCGAAGATACCATTTTTCAGCTCAATTAAATTTGAAAATAGAGGCTATGAATGAGACCAACTACAAAATGCTACATATATATTGCTGCAAATAATTATAATAAGTAAACACCCATACATAATCATAAAAGTAGAAAGCGCCTCGAGCTAATCCTGCTTTTGTTAAACCCCGTTATGTTTATAAAATACTTTAATCAGTTATGGTGACTGCTAATCAATAACATCGATCCATATACATATATATAATTATCCACATATGTATAATTATCCAGTGAGAACCAACAAAAAAGTTATTGCCGTGAGAACCAACAAAAATTCAAACCTTTACCAAATTCTTCACCAAACCCAATTACATATTGCCCGAACCCGATTTCTACAAAACTTTTACTAGCTATCTCTCCTACTGCTAGCAATTAATGCGGGGAGGAGGTTGCCGACGGGTGAGGTTAGGATTAGGTTAAGGTTCATCACGTTGGTTTACAGGCTTACGGTTTGGGTTGGGTCGATGGCGAGTGGTGAGGCTGGTAAAAGGAGGACGTCGGTGAGGGTTACTGGGTTAGGGTTCGATTTGTATCGTGAGTTTAGAGGATTAAGGTTATGATTAGGCCAATGTTGAGGAAGGCAGTAAGGATTAGGGTTTGTTTTGTCTCATGGGTAAAAATGTGGGTTTAGGATGTGTTTGGATTTTGTGGTTCTCAGTGATAATTTCCCTATGTTTTAGAACATTTTTTTGGTTCTAAAATAATTTTCCTATGTATTCTTGTGTGTATTTATTGAAGTGTGTGTATTCAACTCAAAATCAATTGGCGATAACAATTGGTGATGAGTGGAGGGATCTTTCAACTTATAATCCAGGAGAAAGTCTTCATTTTAACCATGTGTGACCATTCTCTAACTCCCCAACACGCGTGACCGATATTTATTTTTGCTCATTGTCTACGTGTGGATAACAACAATGATGGATGTATCAAGTCGGTTGTTGAGTCATTCAGACTCTGATATCATATTGAAGTGTGAGTATCCAACTCAAAACCACCAATTAATGATGAGTGAAGGAATCCTCCAACTTATAATCTAGGAAAAAGTCCTTGTTTTAACCGACGTCATACTATTCTCGAACAATATATATATAATATGAGGAGCAGTTGACTATCCTTAAAAGGTGTTGATATAAATTTAACTTTATCGATAACTTAACATTTAAATTTGATAACTTAAAATTTAAATTTTGAATGAAGAATTCAAACCATAAATCTTGTTTTATATCACAATACAAGTACGTACACTGAAAATTATAAAATTTTGAAGTCATTTTATTTGATATTTCAAGTATCAAAAAATCAACGCACGAGGCTCCTTGCAAATTTTACTCTCACTTGATCTAATACTTGTATTATATTAAAAACCTTTAAATTGAAAGGTCATTGTAAAACTTCTATAAATATCTTTAGGAATCAAATCCCTTGATTGTGTGTGGTTGGTCAAAAATCCGTAAAAAATAAGAAAAATCCGTTTCAATCGTATTTTTCATATGAATACGAACAAACAACTACTATGTATGAGAAATTTGGACCATCCAAGATATCGTTTAACCTTATGTGTATAAGACAACCAATATTGAGTTTCCACGATAAACACCATAATCCAATTTCATTACCTCTTGACCATAAAACATCATCTCATTTTATTCCTCCGACAGAACTCGATTTCGACTCTACCAGAAGTTTATCCTGAGTGTTTAACTTAAGACTTGGTACAATCATAATTTACAAAGCAAGTCATTGAGTTTGTCGTAAAGAAATCATGAATCAAACTCATTTCACAACCTTGCATATCGAGCTATTGATGGTACTAAAAATATGGAGACTACAAAAGGTAGTAAATGTTTTTATTTTTGACATCCCAATTGGTTTAAGAACAAATTGAATCCTCACTCTGTAACTACCTGTGATTGATAAGATGTATTTATCTAACTCAACTTAATAGTTAATTAAACACAGAAAACATTGATTATCAAATCTTTTTCTTGACGTCAACGTGATTTCCCACATGTATATGTCAAAACACCATCTTATCACCTTTTTCTTTTTCGTCGTCTTATCTCACATTTGATTGGCCAATTTTGTCGGACATTTAAAATTCCAACATAAAAACATGGAAAAATTTTCAAAAAAATCAAAAAAATAAAGAAATTGTAAAAATATGCACTTCAGAAACTTATTTGGCAAAATATGCACATTGAAAAACGGCACCTGAAATCCCGTTTTTATTAAGTAAAAACGGTATCACCAATGCCGATTGTTAACCAAGTGAAAAACGGCACTACTAGTGCCGTTTTTCACCCCAGGTAAAAACATGATGAGAGGACAAAGTGGTAAGCCACGTACACGCTTTAACACATTGTTGAAGCTTTCTAACAAGTTTGTGGTCATTATCCCGAAACGGCGTCCAAAATCATGACTTAATGTCCAATACGAAACGTCTTCTTGTTCTTTAATCCATTTGAAACCATGAGGGTAATTAATCTCGATATCCTTCATATGCTCTTCAAATGTTTTTCTATCAGGAGCGACACCGGCATGCCAAAATTTATTTTGCAATTCGACATTCCTGCACCGAGCATTTCTTGACATATTTGCACTCATATGTCTCAGACAGAACCTGTGAACATGACCTCGCTCAGGGGGGAAAAAATTCTTCACAATATTTGTAAGACCCGGAAACCGATCACTAATAATACACAATCTATCTCGTGTGCATACTCTACTGGCCAAAATACTTAAGAACCACTGCCATGAGCTGCCCGATTCTTTTTCAACAACAGCAAACGCCAAAGGAAACAAACCAGAGTTGGCGTCTGTACCCGTAGCAATTAAAAGAGTCCCCTCAAACTTCCCAAACAAATGAGTCCCATCAATGCTCAACACAGGTCTACAGTACTGAAAACCTTCAATGGAGGCTGCGAATGACCAAAAAAACTCTTTGAAACTGTTCAATGTTGTGACTTATCCTCTGTGTCTGAATCTCGACCACGGTGCCAGGATTGGTGGTGCAAATATTAGACATAAAACGTCTTAAGTTACGATAAGAAGCCTCATCAACTCCGTATACTTTTTCCAGTGCTTTCTTGCGGGCGTACCAAGCTTTGTCATACTTGATATCTATGAAGTAATGAGTCTTCACTAAAGCTTGAATTTCTGCAGGAGTAATGGTTATGTTTGTTCGAATGGTGGCAAGAATCATGTTAGAAATTAAACCGGCGTCACATTGCACGTGGTCATGCAAAAGTCCCTCGTTACTACATGTGTGTTCAGACTTGTACTTCTTAACTTGAAAACATTCTTTGCTCTGACTGTAAGAGGCATGTATCTTCCATTCACACTCTTTTTTCAAACAACCAGCTGAAAATCTTTTTGGCCCAGACGTTAACACTTTGAATTGGACACTTTTTCGCAAATGCCATTCCTTCAACTGATGCAGCAAATCTTTTTTTGTTGAAAAAATCCTATGCAACCAATAACTTCGTCCATCTTCCAAGTTATCGTATTCAGTGTACGCAGCAATACGGCCATCGACATTTCCAATCACTGAATCTTCAATCCAGTTCTCGTCAGGCTCTATGTCTGGCAAATGCCTCAAATCTGGTAGTACGGGTAATGGTGGCAATTCATTACTAACGATGGCTTCATGTACGTAGCTATCAGGTTCTCGATTCACAGCGTCTGCCATATGATGAAACATGTTCTGCAGCTCCGGAAGTGGGGTTGAATCTACATCAACAATGTCTATCTCATCACCATCCATCTGACCATCTGCCTCATCATCATCTGTCTCATCACTATCTGCATCTTCAACCTGTCTTCCTTGAGAATGTGATTGAACTACGTCTGCTTCATAATTACCAATATTCATTGGTGTGTGCTCATACGATCCAAAATATGACTGAGGAACTGCCGAAGAAGGACCTGCTTCATATTGGCTATATGTTTGTGTCATTTGTTGATAATCCTCATTCAACTGACTGTGTTGGACGGTAGTATAGGGCTTGGGTTGTTTCTCAACAAACAATACAACCGTATTCATGTAGTTAAATAGAGATAGCATTGTAGCCGTGCTCTGATCATCAAAAACTTGAGCATATGTATACTTTTCATACGGTGGCCATTTGCATGTTAACTTTAGATCAAACTCTCCTTCTTGGAAACCACAAACTTGACAAACTGATTCACAGAGATCATCATATCGCATTTGTGTGTTAACATTAAGCATTCGTCTGTTACCACCTTCATATTCTGGTACCTCATCTACGAATGTAAGAATTCCATCGAAAAAAACCATAACCAATCCGGTACCGGAGCTCATTACTTCGAGTGTAGAAAATCTACATTTCATACATACATAAACATAAAAACAAATACATTAACTATACATGCATTGTATTTCATGTCAAAATAAAAAAAACCCAAATAAAAAATAAGAACCTAACCTCAACACTGTTGGTCGTCGGAGAGAGAGACTTAATGGGGAGTGGGGGAAATTTTGGAAGTGAAAGAATGAAGATGGTGGCTGTCCAGGCCACTTAAACCCTAGATAAAAACGGCATCTCGGATGCCGTTTTTATATAGCATAAAAACGGCACTATAGGTGCCGTTTTTTAAGTAAGTAAAATAACGGGCCGTTTTATATAGGGTAAAAACGGCACCCGTAGTGCCGTTTTCTAACCAGGTAAAAAAACGGCACTACTGGTACCGTTTTTACCTGGGGTGAAAAACGGCACTAGTAGTGCCGTTTTTCACTTGGTTAACAATCGGCATTGGTGATACCGTTTTTACTTAATAAAAACGGGATTTCAGGTGCCGTTTTTCAATGTGCATATTTTGCCAAATAAGTTTCTGAAGTGCATATTTTTACAATTTCTTTATTTTTTTTGATTATTTTGAAAATTTTTCCTAAAAACATTGTCCCGTGAACTTCACACGAAGAAAACGATTTCTTGCCTCTACCACATAAACCAATCCACTATAGGAAACATTTTCCTCACTATCATTGTCAAATATGAATTTAGCAGCAAAAATTTGTACGACATCATGTGGTATTGATCGGCCGGTTCACTGTTGATAAGGTGCATTAAGTCCACATGTATATGCATGGTTGTCGAATTCCATGACGATCTTACGTTATAATTCTATCGATACCCACTTCTCGGAATGGACAACAATGACATCATAATATATCTAAAAACTATGTTCTAGAAAAATAAGTGGTCCAACTAAATAACATCCACATGAAGAAGTTTGATTATCTTTGAGCAATAGTCGTGAAACATTTTCTATGGGATTCAGAGGATCTAAACTCTGAATCCGTCTCAATCACCCACATCGAAAGAGTTTAATAATAAGCACACAACCACCAAACAAGAGTTGATCACACACAAAAATAACAATAAGATTTACGTGGAAAACCCACCCAACCGAGGAAAAATCAACACATACACACTCCGGATTTCATTGATAAATTAAAGTTTACACTGGTGAAACACATCGGTACATTATCGCTCATCCTCCCCGCAACTAATTCTTCATCCCCTTTAGTAAACCCTAACACCTTCGTGTGCCATCTACATCGATAACTCACGCTGAACTCCCCATAGTAAACTCCCTGGTGTGCGAGTTGTACTCCCGATGTATTACATGTGTGTTTCTTGAGTGGGATACAAAGACCCACGAAAAAAAACATTTTATATACTCTAATGCATAAGGAAACTCCTCAATTACAATCAAATCTCATCTCACAAAATCAAGAATCAAATCTCTAAGATTTCGCCAAGTCGAGAAAAAACTAGTGAAGAAACAACTTATTGTTAACAGTCGGTCGGTTTCTTACTGATTTTTCATACCTCAAACCGGTCAACCGGTTTTGGAATTCAACCTCCGAGTGTGCTTGGTGTACCATTAATTTCAGGATCTGTTGTTTGGTCTTTCCTTGTGCTTCTCCTTTTACCATCGTCTACTCCACCTAGACGATCTCTTTCAACTCCTTTGCCACCCTCAAAGAAGCATCACCAAAATATAAACAAATACGAAACACAACTCCTCCAACAATTCTATTATGTGTTTGCCCTAACGAGTGTTTGTTAGAAACAAATTCATGGGAATTTTACGCAGTGGTTCCTTCACTCTACTATTCGTACTAATTAATCCACAACGAGTCAACAGCCTATCAACAAAAAAAGGACATTATTAGACATCCAATAACTCGGTCCGGCATGGAGAAGTAAGGTGGCCCATCAAAAAAACACCCATATGAAAAGGATGAGAAGTTTGATTCTCTTGGAGCAATAGCTGGGAACATCCAAATGCAAGGATGATAAGTTCGATGATACCTTTGTTCTTCCTAACCAGTGTGTGTTAGCTAGAAACAAATTCCACGGCGATCTACGTTGTAATTTCGTCAATCCACTTGTCGTACTGACCCACTATGACATCATAACACATCTAATAACACGGTCTTAAGATTAATGTTGGTGGTCCATTAAAATTACATACAAAATGCAAGGATGTTAACTTCGACGCTCTTTGGATAATAGCTCTTAAAAGTTCTCGCACATGTTGGACTTATACCTCCGTTCTTTCTAACCTGTGGTTGTTATAAATTTTGTGAAATAAAGTAGATTTTCTGTAATTCTATTAACGTCTAAGACCGTGGTGCATGCCATACAAATTAATCTTGTACAAACTTCTATCCATGATTTACAAATTTTCAATTTTTCAAATTGTACCAGTACCAAATTATCTTGTACAAACTTGAGCTGCAAAATCTGTACAAACTTTACGGGTACAAACTAATCTCGTAGAAACTTCAATCCGGTATCAAATCTCTAATTTTTTTATTTTTTTTTGTAAAAACTGTTTCTTTTCATTTGTGACAATAACTATTTCAGTATTTTATTTTATTTTAATACTACTCCGATTCTAGATCCAATTTCAATAGCTAGAACCGAGTCAATTCTGAAATTGAGTAACCATATTCATTTTACCTCAGATTGGTACCAACAGATCCGGTTCAGTTTGGTCGATTTCGGTTACTCACTGTCACCCCTAGCCACAACCCAAATGAATTTAGTGTCGACATGTGAATTGTCGGCTCACTAACTCAATTGCTTCCCTTTTGTTTTGAATCGTCCACAACAAAAACATTTTCATAAATGTTATCTTAGTTTCCTATTTTTGTTACAATATTTGCTCCAATACATTAACTTTTAACAACAATCTTTTTCTCTTTTATTTTCTCAACGATAACATTTAGAACAAATCATGTTGTCAAATCAAATTTATTTTTCTTTCAACTCGTTATTACTCTTTACAAATAAATATATATCATCATTTATACCTTTTATGCAATAATTTTAATTATTAATAAACTTGACTATTAATGTTTTTATTTTTTTCAAAAAAATAATTGTTGGACGAACATTCTTGAATAATTAATTTAAAGATGAGAATCCAACGACTTGAAAAGTAAAAGTTAGTGATATATTTGTTTGAACCAGGTAGTTAACCCATTTGAGTTAACCACCTGAATTTTGAAATTTTGTAATTACAAATTTTATATAACAATAATGATGTTAGATATTGAAAAGATAACATTTTGGTAATGTTTTTAAAATTTTATTTACAAGGCAAATATGTAAGAAACTATCTTTTTCTCTCTCTTCACCTCATTTTTTGGTGGTAAATTTAATTTGGAGATTTTTATTAGTTATACAAGTGTCACGGTTAATTTTTATTAGATTGCGAATTCACATCTGCAAATGTAGTTCGTCACAGAAACAGGGAATTGAACTTGTCTTACTTCCATCCAACTGATAATGGGGGGGGGGGGGGGGGGTTGTGCAGCGGGGAAACAGAATTTGGATTCCGGTTGACTCCGGAAAAGAGTTGTTTGTGCACGAAAACATGGATTCCGTCAGATTTTGTGGTATGTATAAAAAATTTCTTTGAGTTTTCCGTCACTTTGAGGTCGGAAAGCCATGGGAACCGAATTTTTTCGGTCGACCGTCAAACATTCGGTCCACCGAAATGAATATAACGGACAACCGAACATATTTCGGTCCACCGAATTCGTAACTGGAATGACCTGTTCGGACGACCGAACTTAGTTCGGTCTTCTGTTTACGTTCACTCTGAGAAGTCGCATTTCGGTCGACCGAAACTAGTTCGGTAGTCCGTTTTTATTTATCAAAACTGTTGGAATTTTTACATTGTGCTTGGTTTTCAGGGGAGCTGCCCCCTTGCAACCCCTGACACCTCACCGGCGAGGTGGAACGCCGCTCGCTCACCTGTGAGCGAGACCCCCGACCGACCCGTCGCAGTGGACATAAGAAGTATGAGCAAACAACAGAAATCCCACTTTCCCAAATCATATCCCGACGCATGCACAAACAACAAATTTCAGTCAAAGAAAAACTCTTTTCCACTGGATTCTGTTTTCCTTTACTTGTCGGTTAACTTCAAAAATCACTTTTCGTCGCTTTTTACGCCACTAACCACCTTTAGGTTCGTGTTCGTTGTGGTCCACGATGTGTGCGAGCATTAATTTATTTACGAATGTTATTCATAGCTTCAGACTTGTCTCCGATTAAAGTTGTCCATGTGACGTGTAAGTGGGCCTAACATGGTCCCTCAAGTATCCTCTTAAAGATCGTATTTCGTACTGACTCGACTTAACATGTCAGGATGATGATTGTGATGGATGAGAAATAATTATGAATTTGTTTTGTGTAATTCATCAAGTTTTTATATTTACGAACAACATGGACAATGAATCAATGTGCATGCCACGTGCTGATATTCTTGATTCTCAGAAAAACCACGACGATGGGTAACATTTTGACATTTTACTTGTGTTTAACGTGGGTTTTTTGTTCTCTTTGTGTTTATATATTTTTGGTGTTGCGAAGACCTCTCGAGAATTCATAATGGAATTCCGCACCTTACAACTTCTTATAGAAGAATGCCTCATTGTGTCATACTCATGTCATTCATTTGCACAGGAAATTAAATAAGTGTGAATAACTAGCCAGAAAGTAAATAAGTGCAACATTTTCTTTCATTTCATTAAATTGAAGGAATAAATATGAAATACAAGAGTTGACATATTTATACATTGCAAAAATGGAAAATACATAAGCATCCTTTTTGCGAACTATAAACCAAAATTGTTGTTATATTAACAATTTCAGATATATTTTTATTAATAGGATTCTTATATTTCGATATATTAGGGACGAGGATTTATCGAATCGTGCTTTTGATCGATTCGATAATGATCTCCCCTTTTTTTATTTATTGTGATATATTGTCACAATATTTGTGATATATTGTCACAATATTGGTCAGTTTAGCCTCGTAACCCGGAGGGGTTGTATATATATTTTGTTATATTGTCGATGATTTTCTTATATTCGAACATCATCAAATAGTTAGTTTAAACTCATAACTAGGAGAATCATTTGACTTATATATTTCCATATGTTTTTTGACGATTCATTCCCTTATTTATTTGAAGGGGACCGTCGTGTATAGCAGTTTAGTTTATTTGCTTTAGTTTTGTTTGGTGATTGTCTTTATTATGATCACCGCGATCTAGTCAGTTTAGCCTCATAACATGGAGGATTTTGTGTATGCATCTTTGTCATATTGCCGATGATTCTTATGTATAAATATCATCGAATAGTTTAGTTTAATCTCATAACTGGGAGAATATTTTATATACTCAATTTGTTGAGTGTCTTGGACAGTTTAGCCTCATGATCCGGAGGGTTTTGTGTATGTATTATTTGACTTATTTGGACGATTATCCTTTTGATCGATATCGTCACATCTTGGTCAGTTTAGCCTCGTAACCTAGGAGGGTTTTTATATGTATGTATTTGTTTTGTTTATTTGATTTGTTAAATGAAGACTCCATCGCCAGTAAGGGAGAGGGAACCCAAGATCATGCTTGGCGTGCATCCTCACTTATGACTAAGGTAGTCCGTATTTTAATTTCTGACCACTTCAACGAATAAGAGAGAGGGAACCCAAGATCGAGCTTGGCGTGCATCCTCTCTTACTATTAAAGAAGTCAATATTTATGTTTTATGTTT
The DNA here is from genome assembly GCA_963682175.1 of Triglochin maritima. Taxonomy (NCBI): domain Eukaryota; kingdom Viridiplantae; phylum Streptophyta; class Magnoliopsida; order Alismatales; family Juncaginaceae; genus Triglochin; species Triglochin maritima. The sequence goes on from OY821781.1 coordinate 1,806,737, forward strand.
GTTTTTGATTTTTAGACTGGTTGACATATTTTCCAATTTTAAAATGTTTCCTTTGCAATTTATCTGATATGAGGGATGGATTTATGATCATATCCATTTAGAGGGACTATTTTGTATTTTAGGGTTGATTTTGCAAATTAATTGGTACAACTTATATATTGTTGCATTTTATCCATATTTAGGGGTGGATTTATAATTTGTCCATTTAAGGGGACTATTTGTATTTTAAGATTGATTTTGCAAATCAATTGGTACAACTTATATATTGTTGCATTTTATCCACATTTGGGGGTGGATTTATAATTTATCCACTTAAGGGGACTATTTGTATTTTAAGATTGATTTTGCAAATCAATTGGTACAACTTATATATTGTTGCATTTTATCTCACTAACAAGTGAGTTGGTAATTTTGTCCATTTGAGTGGATTTGTAATTTATTCAATCTTGTGTGTTGCTTTTTTTTCTTTTTTTGGTTCTTTTTTTTTGTTTTGCACCAAGTCTAACATGGATATCTTGGGTTTCTTAATGTGCAAAAAATGATTCCACTTTGGATTAGATAATATTGTCATATGATTTGTCGAATCCCAAAGGGAGGAGATGTAAATTTTCCAGACTTATATGTTATGCAACGCAATGCAAGCATGTACGTTGATATAAAACTACGGTGTTTTATAAATCAATGTCATTTATCATTAATTTTAGTACCTCAATTTCTGTAGTATAAATTCCAGTACCTCAATTTCTTCCATATTAGAAATTATATCATATTACTAGCAATGCTCACGGTCATTTGAGTTGATGTTAATGCACGTACATGGCTTGTATTCCTTTTACTTTATCAATCTAACAGTGTGGGAATATAGACAGTGTGCTTAAGTATAAGTATTCACCTTCATAATCAAGTACACTTATGCATATACTAGATTCATGACACGGGTATTTCAAGATTCGAATTTAAGAATCCTAAGATTTTATGGACGTATACTTGATCATTATCAATTATGAATTTCGTTGAAACGTAATGCATGATTGTGAAATTGTGTTGTCCTTAATTTGAGTTCATGAAACTTACACATATGGGGACAATTTAGGTTCAAAAATATTCGCATCTGCAGATTGAACTGATTCCTAAGTGGTGGTTAATTACGCAGTTTTGTTTCACTTTCATGTGCATAATGGCCTGGACATATTTCATCTGCATGTCCAAACTCAACCATATGGAATAATTCAAGCCGCAAGCTCCATATTTACCGAGCCATAGTCTGTAGATGAAGTTATTGAAATATATTATTGGTTGTTTGAAAATGTGTAGGTGTGAATATTTGATTAATTAATTGTGTCCATCACAGAACCGATGTTTTCTTTATATCAGTTTGAGTATGTCATTTTTTTTTGCTAAAATTCGGCAGCCTTCCGGCGTCTTTTTGTTTTACCAAAATATAAACGATCAAACCGGGTTCGATTCCTCAAAAGGAAGAGGCCGGAATGACGTATTTTTCCCAAGCCAAACGGGTACGATTCCCCAAGGGAGGTGGCCGTTTGGCTAACGGGCGACCGTCCGGGTTCGATTCCTTAGAAGGAGGAGGCCGGAACGGTCGTTAAGTACACGGATGGGTACGGATCCCCAAGGGTGTGGCCACCCGTGCACATTTAGTTTAATTATTATTATTATTACAGAAAATATTCGCCGGAATTTGCACTTGCCGGTGTCATTGTGTTGATGAAGCCGGAGTTGTTGTTGGGATTGGGGAAGCCGGAATTGTTGCGATGTCTCCCCTTCACCTTCTCTTCTTCCCTCCTTTTTCTATTCTTTTTTTTCACGTTTTTGCTGTTTTTTTTTTCTTCTAAAAATCTCTCCTTTTTTTTTCTTTTTCTTCTCTTCTCTTTTTTTTTCTCTTTGTACGTGTATCTCTTTTTTTGTAGGAATGGATGGGTTTTTATAGGGGAGAAGAGAGAGGGAATTAGGAGGGGGAAATGTGATGATCATGGGTGTATTGGGTGGTTAAGAAGAGGTGGGGTTATTAATATGGTTTGAATAATTCCATTATCCTTCCATATATCCATAATTGTGGATTTTTTTTTAATTCTTAAATGATTTTTTTTTGTATTACGTGTGAAGCAATGGAGGGTGAAGTTGTTTGAGTTTTGAACGTGGGATCATGCACCCTCCTCTTCTTCTTTTTTTTTTTTTGAAATAAATAAAATAAAATAAAAGTAAACCAAACCTTGTATTACGAATTGGCTAACATTCAATTTTTTTTTATTTGTTTCTTATTTAATGGAAAAATTTCTTTTCCACCTTTGGATTTTGTGATATTCCACATCTCTTAAGGTTTTGACTATATTTCCATGTTTAGACTAATAAACATATATCAAAAGATTAATGATTCCTTAATGTTCATTTTGATGTTGTTGCTTAGTCTCATCTCGATAGAGTTCCAATTTCTACTAAGCTGGGATGACAATTGATTGACGATTACTAGAAAAATTATTTTGATTTGAGATGTATATTTTTTTGTGTCAACAGTTTGCCCCCTCAAGAAGATATGATGAATATTGTGAATCATAACTTCTTGAGAAAATGACTTCCATTATATTAGGAGTACATACTTTATGTCGTGTACGTCCTATACCATTGATGTTGAAGCATAGGCAGTTTTGAATATGGCTTTCAACTTCGGTATATGATATTAATGGGGTTTTCTCATGTGAGTCATATTTTACTACATATTGATATGCTAGTACGTAGAAAAGTATATACTCACCAATGAGGGGCTATCGACGTCGGAGCGCCAACAACAATTGGGGTGACAATAAAGATTCTTTTATCTTGAATCTTATTGAGTACTCCCCATTCCATATGGTTGTTGATCAACAACTTATATGTTCCTACAAATCTCATATATGTGCAATAGATTTGTAGATTAGTGAATATTTCATTTTAACATCTCTTTACCTCAAGAACCCTCTTATAGTAGAGAGGTGACTTGGAGGATATTCCATTGTAGGTAGAAGGAAACTGAGTCATCCCCTTACAAACCCATATATATTTCATAGCTTTGTAGAGTGTGTTTGACGAAAAGTTAATCTCTCAGGAGGATTTTATATATTTAATTATTTTTTTTAACATTTTTATAAACTCCTCTAATGACAAGAGAGAGGGAACCCAAGATCAAGCTTGGCGTGCATCCTCTCTTATTATTAGATTTGTTTACATGTATTATATGACTTATGAGAATTATGTTATATTTATTTTATTTTTTACCGAGATTCTTGATTCATACGAATTTAGATATGCTTCATGAATTCGTAGAACAAATTTGTTATATAGTTTTACCTCATTTTAAGGAGGACGAGAATTTTTTACATCATGACAACCATCAATTGTGGAGCCACGGTAATGATTTCATCTTAGAAATCGTACCAGATGCTCGCTCTTCATATAGATGTTACCCAACACAGTTGGAAAGTTCCTACAAATCTCAGATATGCTTCATAAATCTGTAGAACTTTGATAACCTCTTTCACCTCAAGAACTCTCATGTGAAAGAGAGTGACCGAAGTTTGCGGAAGTTTTATTATCATTTTTTTTTATTCATACAAATCTAAGATATACTTCATAGATTCGTAGAGTGTTTCTGTTGAAAAGTTTTAACTCTTATTCAGGAGGTTGAAATATATGAGTAAATTTATCCTCGTTACTAATGAGATTGAATATATTTGACTAAGTTTATCCTCATTATTCAAGAAGTTGAAATATTTGAGTAAATTGTCCTCGTTACTCGCGAGATTGGATATATTTGAATAATTTTACCCTCATTATTCAGGAGGATTTTGTTATATGAGTAAGTTTATCCTCGTTACTCACGAGGTTGAATATATTTGGCAAGTAGACTTATGATTACTACTCGGACAATTAGGATATATGGATAAGTTTAGCCTAGTTAGCCGGAAGGATGGCGATATATGTGGGTAGACTTAACATTGTCACTTATGAGATGAGGATATATATGTATATGCGAATAAGTTTAGCCTCGTTATTCGGGAGGACTTTGTTGATTTGATTTTTATTTTTGTTGGTTTATATATTTATTTTTTACAAAACTCCTCTAACAACAAGAGAGAGGGAACCCAAGATCCAGCTTGGCGTGCATCCTCTCTTACTATTAGAGTTGTTTGCATATCCTGTTTTTTTTTGTATTTTTTTTTGTTTCTATGTTTTTTTTTAATACAATTTTTTTTATGATTTGTAAATTTGTAGAGCAAATGTAGCAGACACCTTCACCAAATATTTGGAGCAATGCTGATATATGTAAGCAGACTTATTGTTGTTACCCACGAGATTATGATATATATATATGTATATGAATAGGTTTGACCTTATTACTCGGGAGGACAATATATGAGGTGAGTAGACTTATGTTACTACTCAGAACATTAGAACACACATGGATAAGTTTTGCCTCGTTACCCAGGAGGACAGGATTGTTTTACATCATGACAACCATCAGCTGTGGAGCCACAGTAAGGATCTCATCTTTGAAATCGTACCGGATGCTCGCTCTTCATATGGATGTCACCCAACAAAGTTGGAAAGTTCTTACAAATCTCAGATATGCTTCATAGATATGTAGAGCTTTGATAACCCCTTTCGCCTCAAGAACTCTCATATGTGGGAGAGTGACCCGAGGGACGTTCCATCGTCAGCGAAAGTTTTATATTTTTATTGTCCTTACAAATCTCAGATGTTCTTCATAGATTTGTAGAACATTTCTATCGAAAAAGTTTTACCTCTTATTCAGGAGGTTCTTTTTTTGTTGATTTGATTATATATGTGTATATATATATTTGCAAGCTCTTCTAACAATAGGAGAGTGGGAACCCAAGATCGAGCTTGGCGTGCATCCTTCCTTATTATTAAATTTGTTTGCATTTTTATCTATATATGAGAAATGCGCTGAATAAGTTTCTCCACTTGATTCAGAGGTTGAAGTGTATGAGTAAATTTATCCTTGTTCTTCGCGAGATGAAACGCGTTTGAATGAGTTTATCCTTATTATTCAGGATTTTGTTGTATGAATAAGTTTATCCTCGCTACTCACGAGGTTGAATATATTCAGAAAGTAGCATTATGATTACTACTCAGACGATTTGGATATATGGATAAGTTTAGCCTCGTTACCCAGGAGGATTGAATATGTGAGTAGACTTATTATTGCTACTCAAGGATTAGGGCATACATATAAATTTAGCCTCGTTACCCAGGAGACTTTTTTTGTTGATTTGATTTTTTTTTATTTTTTTTTATTTGTTTGTTCGTTACAAAACTCCTCTAACAACAAGAGAGAGGGAACCCAAGATCTAGCTTGGCGTGCATCCTCTCTTATTATTAAATTTGTTTGCATTTTCTTTTCTTTTCTTTTTTAATATATTTTATTAACATATATATTATTATTTTTTACACAATTTTTTTTTTTATGGTTTGTAAATTTGTAGAACAAATGTGGCCAACCCTTTTACTTGATATTTAGGGTGATGACGACATATCTGAGTAGGCTTATTATTGCTACTCATGAGATTAGGACATATATGTATGAATAAGTTTAGCCTCGTTATTAGGAGGATGGTGATATGTGTGTAGACTTATTATGGCTACAAAAGAGATTGGGCTATGCATGTATATATGAATAAGTTTAGCCTCGTTATTCAGGAGGACAGGATTTTTTACATCATGACAACCATCAGCTGTGGAGCCACAGTAAGGATCTCATCTTTGAAATCGTACCGGATGCTCGCTCTTCATATGGATGTCACCCAACAAGGTTGGAAAGTTCTTACAAATCTCAGATATGCTTCATAGATTTGTAGAACTTTGATAACCCCTTTCGCCTCAAGAATTCTCATATGTAGGAGAGTGACCCGAGGGACGTTCCATCGTCGGCGAAAGTTTTATATTGTTATTGTTCTTACAAATCTCAAATGTACTTCATAGATTTGTAGAACATTTCTATCGAAAAGTTTTACCTCTTATTCAGGAGGATTATCGAAAAGTTTCACCTCTTATTCAGGAGGATTATCGAAAAGTTTCACCTCTTATTCAGGAGGATTATCGAAAAGTTTCACCTCTTATTCAGGAGGATTATCGAAAAGTTTCACCTCTTATTCAGGAGGATTTTTTTTTATCAATTGCACCGCCCTTTCGGGTTTTCGCCACAATTGACCCCCACTTGTTTTTTTTTTTACAAGCCCTTTCGGGTTTTCTTGTAGAGGGGTACCCAATTTTGCCTGTCGTCGACAGCCGAGTTTTTTTTTGATTTTTTTTTTACCCTTAGCGCCCTTTAGGGTTTTCACTAAGTCCGTAGGGTCTCATTTTTTTTAACCCTTTTATTTTTATTTTTTATGAATAATATGGCTTGAGGAATTTTCCATTTAGTGGGGGGTATGGCCTTTTCCCTTCATGATCGGTTAAGAGATATGCCCCATTGTCATATGCTAGCTCGACAATATATGGACCTTTCCATTTTGGGTCTAATTTCTTTCCATAACCCTGAGCCATGCAATCTTTGGACATTACCCAAACAAGTTGACCCTTCTTGAATGCTCGGGGGCGAACTTTCTTATCAAAAGCTCTTTGCATTCGGGCTCGATATAGCTCAAGGCTTTGTTGTGCTTTAAGTCTTCTTTCGTCGGCGTCTAACAACTCTTCGAGCCTTACTTTGATGTTGAGGTCGTTAGTCAGGTCAGTCATCAACGCTACACGGAGGGATGGTATTTCAATTTCTAACGGTAATACAGCTTCTGCCCCATATACCAAGGAATACGGTGTGCAACCTGTTGGAGTTTTGTAGGTGGTCCGGTAGGCCCAGAGTGCTTCATACATACGGTCGTGCCAATCTCGCTTATTTGACTCTACAGTTTTAGCTATTATAGAACAAAGAGTTTTATTGAAGGCCTCTGCCAACCCATTTGCAGATGGGTTATATATAGTGGAATAATTCCAATTAATACTATATTTATTAGCAAAGCGATATACTTTTTGACTTTTGAAATTGGTCCCATTATCGGATTGGACTCTATTTGGGACTCCAAATCGATGAACAATATTGTTGGTGAAGAACTTGACGACCGCCTCAGCTGTGACTTCGCGAAGAGGAACCAATTCTGCCCATCTAGAGAAGTAATCTGTTGCAGCTAGTATGAATTTGTAACCCCGAGATGTAGGAGTGAAGGGTCCAACGACATCTGTTCCCCACTCTGCAAATGGCCAAGATGCAATTGTTGGATGAAGTTTCGAGGGCGGCCTGTGAGGTAGATTACCATGTTCTTGGCATTTGACACATTTCTTTGCATACTCTAAGCAATCTTGAGTCATAGTGGGCCAATAATAGCCCATAAGCTTAATTCGATGTCGCATTTTTGGTCCTGCTTGATGGCCGCCACATTCCCCTGAATGAATTTCCTGAAGAATCTTTTGTGCTTCGTCCTTTGAAAGACATCGAAGATACACAGAGTTGTGGTTACCGGGCGCTAATCTATAAAGTGTATCATTTTCAAACACGAATGATGGAATCCGCCTTTTGAGTTCCATTCGATCGGCTCTATTAACAGGTTGTTGACCATGCTTAAAGAAGTCCACAAACACTTGTCTCCAATCATCATCTCGTTCATCATTTACAATGCTGACTTCTTCTATTGCTTCGTCTTCACGTAGCGTCGCTATACTTGGAAGAAGACGACGATCTTTTATAACAACTTCCATTTCTCCTTGGGGTGGAAGGGTCAGACTAGTCGCTAACTTTGCAAGGGCATCCGCATGAGAGTTATTGCTTCTTGGAACGTGTGATATCTTCAAACTATCGAACTTTCGAATCAGACGAAGTGCCACATCGTGATATTGTATCAGCTCTTCTTTTCGAACTTCATATACGCCGTTAACTTGTCGAACAACAAGTAGGGAATCACCATATGCTTCAAGAGTTTTGATGTTCATATCGAGGGCCATTTCTAATCCAACTATTAGAGCTTCGTATTCGGCTTCATTGTTGGACTTCTCATCGACAAGTGCGCACGAAAGATGAATTATACCGCGTTGTGGAGTGAAGAACACGATCCCTGCCCCAGCTCGAATCGTCGGACCATCAACGGTGATCTCAGTACGGCAAGCCCCATCAAAGTAGAGTTCCCAACAAGCTTCTTTGTTAGCTCTGACAGTCATTATTTCTTCATCCGGGAGATCTGTTGCCAATGGGGAATCGCTAGACAAAGGGTGAGCCGCAAGAAAGTCCGCTAAAGCTTGTCCTTTCACTGCCTTCCTCGGAACATATTCAATGTCAAACTCCATCAACAGAAGGGTCCATTTGCCAACACGTCCAGCCAAGGTGGGTCGTGTCATGATATATTTTATGGGGTCCACGTTTGATATGAGATGGACTTTATGAGCTAACATATAATGACGCATTTTTTTAGCTGCAAAGACCAATGCTAAGCATATTTTTTCGATTGCAGAATATTTAAATTCCGCCCCAACTAGCCTCCTACTCAAATAGTATAAAGCTTGCTCTTTATCATCATCAGTTTTTTGAGCAAGCAATGCTCCTAATGAGCAATCTTGGGCGGCGATATATAATATGAGTGGCCTGCCTACCTGCGGTGCCCTCAACACCGGAGGATTAAGGAGATACTTTTTTATATCTTCAAAAGCTTTTTGACATTCTTCATCCCATTCAAATGCTACGCCCTTCTTCATGAGGCGGGAAAAAGGCTGGCATTTTCCAGACAAATTTACTATAAAGCGCCTTATATACGCTAAACGTCCTTGAAGTGATCTGAGTTGTTTCAAATTCTTTGGAGGAGGGAGTTCTTGAATTGCCTTGATTTTTGTTGGATCAACTTCGATGCCCCGGTGTTTAACCACAAAACCTAAGAATCTGCCACTTGTGACTCCAAAGGCACATTTCAATGGGTTCATTTTGAGGTTATACTTCCGAACTCTTTTAAATATCAGTTTAAGATCGGATAGATGTTCGATCTTCTTTTTAGATTTGACTACCAGATCATCTACATAACATTCAACTTGTTTATGCAGCAAATCGCTGAATATTTGTGTCATGGCTCGTTGATATGTCGCACCAGCATTTCTCAACCCAAAAGGCATGACTTTATAACAGAAAACCCCCTTCGGTGTACGGAACGCTGTATGTACTTTGTCATCCTCGGCCATCATAATTTGATTATATCCAGAATATCCATCCATGAAACTAAGGATTTCGTACCCAGTTGTAGCATCCACCATCTGTTCAGTGATGGGTAAGGGAAAATCATCTTTCGGACAAGCTTTATTGAGATCACGAAAATCTACACAAACCCGAATCTGACCATTTTTCTTTCGTACTGGAACAATATTTGATAACCACTTGGTATACATCACGGGCTCGATGAACCCAACATTGATGAGCTTATCAATCTCTGCAATCACTAAATCACGAATATCCGGGTGCATCCTGCGAGGCCCCTGTTTTACTCCTGGATGTTTGGGATCGATGGATAAACGGTGCTCAGCGACATTTCGGTCTACACCTGGCATTTGTTTATAATTCCAAGCGAAACAATCATGATTTTCTTTGAGAAGAGTTATGTATTCTTCCCTTTCTTTAAGACTAAGAGAAGCACTGATAAATGTTGGTTCCGGGTCATCATTAGAGCCCAAATTTATTTCTAACAGTTCATCAACCGTCGCTTGTCCCCCTTCTTCCATTTCTCGTGGAGCTGGGAGAATACCCTCGACATCAGACTGACCTTGAAGCAATATCTCTTCACCCTCTGATCCACTATTAGTCTGATTTTCATCGACCTGTGATTGTTGAGTACCGAAAGATCCTTCGACTTGCGCGACATCCTTTGACTCAATATCTGCAGAGCTTACCGTTATATGTAATGTTGTTTGCTTCTTTAAGTGGTTTGAGCAACCAAGACCCCTGCGATCTTTCCCTTGCCGCGTACTATCACGTCCCTTGTCATCTTTCGGACGCCATATTTGTTCATATTTTTGTTGTTCCTTCTTCTTATAGGGACGATTCTCTCTTCTATTTCTGAAAGCTGTCAAGACCTTCGGATTGATGGTGAAATCATCCAAATCAGCATCATCATCAATTTCATTTGTTTTGCCAAAGGGAGTATTTGACTCGACACGTTGTGGTTCGCCTTTATAGAAAGTTATCTTCCCACTATTTTTCTTTGACGGAACAATGAAAGTCTTCAAAGACTTTACTACGTCCACTTCTCGCTTTTCGAGTGTCTTTGTAGTGCATGGTGGCAATGTCATCACCGTATTAGAGTCTATTGTATATGTTGCCTTCACCTTCTTACTATCTGATTTGATAGTTGGACCTGGAATCTTAACCTGCTTCTTGGTGTTTAGAGACTGCCTCATTCCTTCTACTCGCTTGGAAGGTGTAACAACTTTGAATGCGGGTTCTTCATCGTCATCACCGAGTTCTATTATTTCCGGGAGTATATCACTTCTCATATTGACCTTTTGTATGAGAGGGGGAGCTTTGCCTTCTTTAGGTTCATCGAGAAAGTAGCGAGCATCATGGAAATGTACCTCATGCGCCTCAAATGGTTGACGCTCTCCAAAGAATCTATGCTCCTTCCCATTGTGTATGTATTTGAAGCATTGGTGGACAGTGGAGGGAACAACAAAATTTTCATGAAGCCAAGGACGTCCCAACAATGCTTTATATGATGTCCCCACATTCAGCACATAGAACGTTGCATCGGTCTCAAATTCTCCAAAGACGAGTTTCAACACTACCATGCCAATGGGAGTTTGTGAATGTTGATCAAACCCGTGTATGACTATATCGGATGGGCTTAAATTTGTCCTTGCGATGGAAAGCTTTGCTAGTGTGGTCATCGGTATGAGGTTTACTGAAGAACCAGGATCAATGAGTATGCGCCCCACAGAATGACCTTCCATGGTTCCTTTGCAATAAAGAGGACGATTATGATCTATATGTTTCAAAAGCATATCTTCCTTGCTGAAGGTGATTGGCGTCATTCCTTGCTTGAATACGGATTGGGTCTCGGTCAGATGAGCTTCGTATATTGTTGATCTTTGCAAAGCTTGAATGAGAGCATCCTTCAATTCGGGTGCCAGTTGCAAGGCATCATGTATACTAAGGAGAGCGGGGATTTTCTTCAAATGAGCAATGACATCGTAATTGACTTTCGATTTGGTGTCATTAGATTCATTGTTTGAAGATTGCTTCGTTCCTTCAACTGCTTCCTGATCATTATTTTTGTTTCCATCGGTTTCACCAACCAACTGCTTGGACAAATTAACTTCTTTACTTTTGGGTTGTTTTGGAGTAGATGACAGGATTTTACCCTTCCTTAGTTGGATGAAGTTTATTTCTTCATCTTCATCACTAGGTTCGTCGCTCCACGAAAACATTTCCTTGATTCCCGTAGGTGAACCAATACTGTTGACTGGAGATGAACCCACCATTCGACACTCGTGTACCATTGGTTCCGTCTTATCTTCGGGTTCTTCACCCGAGGGCTCGTCCCTTCTCTTTTCCAGCAATAGTTCCCATGGCATATAATCTTCCAAAGTTATATTTTTCGGGGTACCCTGCTCATACTCCTTCAACTTGTTAATTAGTTTTTGCAATCTTTCCAACGGGCTTAGCTCATTTGGTGTTTTCTTTGGTTCCACTGGCTTCTTTGCTTTACTTCTTTTCTGTAGGTATTTAAGGGCTCGACGAAGATGTTGTCTTGAATATTGCTTTTGTGGCAGCAGTGGCGGTGCTTGAGGCTGAGAAAATTTCTTTCGACGTGTCACAACTTGCCAACCTTCGTCGTTGTCACCTTTTGATGTTGCCCCACATGAGGTAGAAGCAAGACTAGTACAAACACACCCCTTCATCTCGTTAACAATATCTTCCATACTATCTTTTAGTTTCTGGATTACATGAATTGTTTCTTTGATGTTGGTTGGTTCCTTGACAATAGGAGCCTTACCCTTCCTCGGATCCCGAACGATTTCCTTCACTGGCGTTTGATTAGTGGGAGTTACTTCTTCTTGTTGAACAGTCACCCAAGGCATGAATTTCATCATTTGGCATATTAAATCTTCAATATGGCATGGTGGAAAAGTAATGTGAGTAGATTCAACAACATGAACAGTTTCCTTTTCACCAGGATGATGATGAGGTTGCGGTGGATCAACCCTAATTGAGTTATTGAGCTCAATTTCGCCCTTTTCTATCATATTCTGCATTATATCTTTAAAGACCCAACAATCTTCAACTATGTGACCCAACATCCTATGGTACAAGCAATAATTTGGTTCACTTGATTTGTCGACATCTCTTGGCCGTTTTGGTTCCGGGAGGCGAAGCTTTCCCACTTCTATTGCGCGTTGAAAGAGCTTCTTTACTTTATCTCTTCGGAAAGAGTAAGGTTTGTTTCTTCTCTCTTCTATGGTGGTTCTGGGTCTTGGAGCTTGTTGAGGTGTTTCCTGCTTCCCTTCCATTCTCCTTCCTTGGGCGAATGTGTTGTGACTCTCCTTAACCTCCTTTCTCTTTTCATCCTTTTTGACTTTGGAAGTCCCCGAAGATGAAGGAGTGGTAGGAAAAATGTTCGGATATTGCTGTAAGAATAATTCGACATCTCGAGCTTTAGTGTTCAAACGCTCGAAAGTTCGTATATCTTCTCCGACCAATTTCCACCCAAGTTCAGGCCTAAAGTTGCTTTGACAAAGACGAACGGCTTCAGCCTGTTCAATTTCCTGTGAGCAATACATCGAAGTATTCCTCCATCGCAATATAAAATCGGTGGATGATTCTCCGATTCTTTGTTTAAGCATGCTCAATTCTGCGATTGAGACTTTCCTAACGGTAGTGAAAAACCGCTGAATAAACAGTGTTTGCATGGTACTCCAATTGGGGACAGAGTTTGGTTTTAACGTCCCATACCATTCAAAAGCTGGTCCACTCAATGAAAGAACGAACAACTTTAGCAAGTATGACTCGTCGTTTGCGAGGTCTCCACACTGAGCTGTAAAATGAGCTAGATGTTCTCGCGGTTCTCCCGTCCCATTATATTTTGTGAATTTTGGTTGCACATGCCCGACAGGTAATCTGGTCTCCAAATGCTTTATTGGATATGGAACTGTGTAAGGGTTTAGGAGATTTAACGGCCTCTGATCAGTGTTGCTCATCTCCGAGAATCGAGCGTTCACGGCTTGTTCAACCATGTCCCTTTGTCCGGCCACTTCTCGTTCTTTTTCCAAGTTCATTGACTCGATGGTTGCAGACAGTTGCAAGACCATTTGTTGAAGGTCTTCTATTTGTTTTTTGAAATGTTCTTCTCTTGAAGATTCTCCGGTTGTATACACAGTCTGAACTGGTACTTCTTCTTCACCGCTAGCATACCCCTTCGATATTTGCTCATCCACAAAAGTTGGGGTGTCGTCCTGTCTTGAATTCCTAAAATCTTCTTCGGGTATTGGTTGCTTCTCTAGATTTCTCAACTTCTGCCTAGCCCGTTCTTTCCTCCTTGTGTCCACACCTGGTTGGGAGACTATGTCTTGGAGTTCTTCTATAGTGTTCGGCAGGTCATCATTTGTTTCTCTCCTTGTTTTTTTGTAGGGATTTTCAGTTATTTGTACCATATAACAACTGTGAGTAAGGGTATCACTATCAGCTGTAGACCCTGTACCCTCCAATTGATCATCGGATTTGACTAACACTGTTAGAACCTGCCTTTTGGATAGATTAATCCGTTTGATTTCCAACTTACTTGACTTTTCTTTCCGTCGTACCTCAGGATTTGTTTCAATTTCGAGATTTCCGTCCCACTTCATTTTAATACTCCGGGTTTCAGACCTTGTCTTCGGATGACGAGAAATGCGTTCGAATACGGACGGACGCGATGTGCCGCTACCGATCCTGTCCCAAACAGAAGTCCGGGCATATTTCTTTCTTCTTAACATAGGCTTTTCCTCGTCTGTTCTCCTCAGAATATCGTATCGATTATTCGTCGATATATTCACAGAATAGTCAGGTTCCATTATTTCTAGCTCGTCGCTTGTCAGACTGAAACGACTCCCATCGATCAAAACTGATTTCCCACTTCGGGAAACTTTCATCCTCTTAGGATATGGCCTAAAAGGATTTCCGTTAAGTGGGGAGGACGAGATAACTCTACATTCCATTGGGATGAGAGAACTGCTAAAAACAGGCGAATATATTAAGTTGACACCCAATTTTTGCGCTTTCATTCTCAGTTTAATTGCACATACCAACACGCGAGCTGGAATTGTGAAGCAATCATTCATCGAAATGTTTTCGGTCATGTGTACTCCAGTAAGACGGTAGACGTCTCTACTAGAGAGAATCACCATCTCATAATCATTAATTTTATTCAGGATGAGCGACATTTGTTTGTCGTTAAGTGCCTTCGGGTTCCCTCCAACCCTTTTATGAGCCTTGAAATTTCCCAATAATGACTTTTGGGGTCGTACATGACACTTAACTAGTTTGCTTGGTGAACCAGGCATGCAAGGACTCTTTGGTGACTGATTGGACGATGATTCGGCTTCTTTCACCTTTGGCTTGTGTATCTTGTTCCTTTTCTTCTTCGAAATTTTGGCATGTGCTTCAGGAATTTCAGCAATTGCAAACTCAGGATGCGTCCTTTCCAATCGTTCCTTTTCTGAAGCGACCACGATGTTGCCCACCGGACTAGGAGTTGAGGGCTTGATGGGTACTTCAATCTCATAACCCGTCACGAGGCCGTGTTCAAAAGAATACTTGAACAAGGCTGGCTCGAAGGAGCCAAAAGAGACGGGAGCCGTAAATATCACCTTCATGCTAGTTTCCATCGCAAATTTTCGTTCCTATACAACGTGGAAGGTTTTATGTTAGATTAATGACACGAAACATGACTACGAGGATGAGAGGTCCCACCGGGCGTGCCATTCTGTTTAACGTGGGTTTTTTGTTCTCTTTGTGTTTATATATTTTTGGTGTTGCGAAGACCTCTCAAGAATTCATAATGGAATTCCGCACCTTACAACTTCTTATAGAAGAATGCCTCATTGTGTCATACTCATGTCATTCATTTGCACAGGAAATTAAATAAGTGTGAATAACTAGCCAGAAAGTAAATAAGTGCAACATTTTCTTTCATTTCATTAAATTGAAGGAATAAATATGAAATACAAGAGTTGACATATTTATACATTGCAAAAATGGAAAATACATAAGCATCCTTTTTGCGAACTATAAACCAAAATTGTTGTTATATTAACAATTTCAGATATATTTTTATTAATAGGATTCTTATATTTCGATATATTAGGGACGGGGATTTATCGAATCGTGCTTTTGATCGATTCGATAATGATCTCCCCTTTTTTTATTTATTGTGATATATTGTCACAATATTTGTGATATATTGTCACAATATTGGTCAGTTTAGCCTCGTAACCCGGAGGGGTTGTATATATATTTTGTTATATTGTCGATGATTTTCTTATATTCGAACATCATCAAATAGTTAGTTTAAACTCATAACTAGGAGAATCATTTGACTTATATATTTCCATATGTTTTTTGACGATTCATTCCCTTATTTATTTGAAGGGGACCGTCGTGTATAGCAGTTTAGTTTATTTGCTTTAGTTTTGTTTGGTGATTGTCTTTATTATGATCACCGCGATCTAGTCAGTTTAGCCTCATAACATGGAGGATTTTGTGTATGCATCTTTGTCATATTGCCGATGATTCTTATGTATAAATATCATCGAATAGTTTAGTTTAATCTCATAACTGGGAGAATATTTTATATACTCAATTTGTTGAGTGTCTTGGACAGTTTAGCCTCATGATCCGGAGGGTTTTGTGTATGTATTATTTGACTTATTTGGACGATTATCCTTTTGATCGATATCGTCACATCTTGGTCAGTTTAGCCTCGTAACCTAGGAGGGTTTTTATATGTATGTATTTGTTTTGTTTATTTGATTTGTTAAATGAAGACTCCATCGCCAGTAAGGGAGAGGGAACCCAAGATCATGCTTGGCGTGCATCCTCACTTATGACTAAGGTAGTCCGTATTTTAATTTCTGACCACTTCAACGAATAAGAGAGAGGGAACCCAAGATCGAGCTTGGCGTGCATCCTCTCTTACTATTAAAGAAGTCAATATTTATGTTTTATGTTTGTTTTTGATTTTTAGACTGGTTGACATATTTTCCAATTTTAAAATGTTTCCTTTGCAATTTATCTGATATGAGGGATGGATTTATGATCATATCCATTTAGAGGGACTATTTTGTATTTTAGGGTTGATTTTGCAAATTAATTGGTACAACTTATATATTGTTGCATTTTATCCATATTTAGGGGTGGATTTATAATTTGTCCATTTAAGGGGACTATTTGTATTTTAAGATTGATTTTGCAAATCAATTGGTACAACTTATATATTGTTGCATTTTATCCACATTTGGGGGTGGATTTATAATTTATCCACTTAAGGGGACTATTTGTATTTTAAGATTGATTTTGCAAATCAATTGGTACAACTTATATATTGTTGCATTTTATCTCACTAACAAGTGAGTTGGTAATTTTGTCCATTTGAGTGGATTTGTAATTTATTCAATCTTGTGTGTTGCTTTTTTTTCTTTTTTTGGTTCTTTTTTTTTGTTTTGCACCAAGTCTAACATGGATATCTTGGGTTTCTTAATGTGCAAAAAATGATTCCACTTTGGATTAGATAATATTGTCATATGATTTGTCGAATCCCAAAGGGAGGAGATGTAAATTTTCCAGACTTATATGTTATGCAACGCAATGCAAGCATGTACGTTGATATAAAACTACGGTGTTTTATAAATCAATGTCATTTATCATTAATTTTAGTACCTCAATTTCTGTAGTATAAATTCCAGTACCTCAATTTCTTCCATATTAGAAATTATATCATATTACTAGCAATGCTCACGGTCATTTGAGTTGATGTTAATGCACGTACATGGCTTGTATTCCTTTTACTTTATCAATCTAACAGTGTGGGAATATAGACAGTGTGCTTAAGTATAAGTATTCACCTTCATAATCAAGTACACTTATGCATATACTAGATTCATGACACGGGTATTTCAAGATTCGAATTTAAGAATCCTAAGATTTTATGGACGTATACTTGATCATTATCAATTATGAATTTCGTTGAAACGTAATGCATGATTGTGAAATTGTGTTGTCCTTAATTTGAGTTCATGAAACTTACACATATGGGGACAATTTAGGTTCAAAAATATTCGCATCTGCAGATTGAACTGATTCCTAAGTGGTGGTTAATTACGCAGTTTTGTTTCACTTTCATGTGCATAATGGCCTGGACATATTTCATCTGCATGTCCAAACTCAACCATATGGAATAATTCAAGCCGCAAGCTCCATATTTACCGAGCCATAGTCTGTAGATGAAGTTATTGAAATATATTATTGGTTGTTTGAAAATGTGTAGGTGTGAATATTTGATTAATTAATTGTGTCCATCACAGAACCGATGTTTTCTTTATATCAGTTTGAGTATGTCATTTTTTTTTGCTAAAATTCGGCAGCCTTCCGGCGTCTTTTTGTTTTACCAAAATATAAACGATCAAACCGGGTTCGATTCCTCAAAAGGAAGAGGCCGGAATGACGTATTTTTCCCAAGCCAAACGGGTACGATTCCCCAAGGGAGGTGGCCGTTTGGCTAACGGGCGACCGTCCGGGTTCGATTCCTTAGAAGGAGGAGGCCGGAACGGTCGTTAAGTACACGGATGGGTACGGATCCCCAAGGGTGTGGCCACCCGTGCACATTTAGTTTAATTATTATTATTATTACAGAAAATATTCGCCGGAATTTGCACTTGCCGGTGTCATTGTGTTGATGAAGCCGGAGTTGTTGTTGGGATTGGGGAAGCCGGAATTGTTGCGATGTCTCCCCTTCACCTTCTCTTCTTCCCTCCTTTTTCTATTCTTTTTTTTTCACGTTTTTGCTGTTTTTTTTTTCTTCTAAAAATCTCTCCTTTTTTTTTCTTTTTCTTTTTCTTCTCTTCTCTTTTTTTTTTCTCTTTGTACGTGTATCTCTTTTTTTGTAGGAATGGATGGGTTTTTATAGGGGAGAAGAGAGAGGGAATTAGGAGGGGGAAATGTGATGATCATGGGTGTATTGGGTGGTTAAGAAGAGGTGGGGTTATTAATATGGTTTGAATAATTCCATTATCCTTCCATATATCCATAATTGTGGATTTTTTTTTAATTCTTAAATGATTTTTTTTTGTATTAGGTGTGAAGCAATGGAGGGTGAAGTTGTTTGAGTTTTGAACGTGGGATCATGCACCCTCCTCTTCTTCTCTTTTTTTTTTGAAATAAATAAAATAAAATAAAAGTAAACCAAACCTTGTATTACGAATTGGCTAACATTCAATTTTTTTTTATTTGTTTCTTATTTAATGGAAAAATTTCTTTTTCCACCTTTGGATTTTGTGATATTCCACATCTCTTAAGGTTTTGACTATATTTCCATGTTTAGACTAATAAACATATATCAAAAGATTAATGATTCCTTAATGTTCATTTTGATGTTGTTGCTTAGTCTCATCTCGATAGAGTTCCAATTTCTACTAAGCTGGGATGACAATTGATTGACGATTACTAGAAAAATTATTTTGATTTGAGATGTATATTTTTTTGTGTCAACAGTTTGCCCCCTCAAGAAGATATGATGAATATTGTGAATCATAACTTCTTGAGAAAATAAATATTACAAATACGATAGGTAGAAGTTATGTTCATTAGAAATAAATATTAAGAGTAAAACAAACAAGCAAATACCAACAAATGTAGTAACAGTTCAACATATAATAAAACGAAAATAGGAGCAAGTCAACTAGAACTCATCATCCGAATCATGGTCCAAAATGCCTGATTGACTGTTTCACTCCTCAATGAGGCGATCCCAATCTGTACATGCAACTCTCGTATCCTTAGTCGGCATCCGGTCTCTCTGTCGCAAGAACGACTGCGTATACTGTATCGCCCTACTCATCCACTGTATGTAACATAAAAATTAGTGTACATTAACAATAAAAACAAAATAAACGTTAGAATTAAAAATTAAATTAGATAAACTTATTGCATCGCCACATGTCCGGTCCAGTGGTCTCTCCGATCTCGAAATGGTACCGCGAACGATAACTGGATGTGAGCACCTGCCGAACCACTGCAAATAACCAGTTGAAAGGAATGTGTTCTAAAAGTTTTACTTTTATATGTCAATTATTATGAATTGGATGTGCAAACATCTTGTTCCTTGATTATGATATTCGTCTTTTGGAAGTGTTAAGGAAGATGCGCTTAGTCCTCAACCGTAGAGCTCTAAAAGATAATGGTTTACATAAATCAAAAGTTATTCACAATCATGGTAATTAACATGGAACATTAATCACCAATATAAGATTGTCGTGTTGGTCATCGATTGTTGTAGCTCTACAAATAATTGACGACACACGTATATAAAAGAGGAAAATATTACTTTTATACATTGAATAGACCTAACAAGTAAAACATTATGGAATTGTGTTTCGCGTCATTAATATTTTACTGTGTCTTGGATCCTAAGATATGAGACTTATATCTTTTCACTCAAGAAGTGCTTAATTTGATTATTGTCAAAAGCTATCAATGAGTATAGTGATAAAGACAATAGTTGGTTGAACATGACTTGTGCTGGAAAAGATAGCTAGTCAAACGATTATCGTTGCCCCTCTTAATTGAGTGATGATATTAGTGACCCCCTTGATAAAGCAAAATTATAATGTGCACAATGTAACTTGAGTTAAGTTACATAGTTATAATTAGCTTAAAGAGATCAAGAAATGAATACAATACAAAACTAACATATTTCTACTTTGTATATGTATTCTTAATATCATGAGGCGAGAGACGGACACAAGTGGTGCACTTACATCATTAAATGAATCGTGTTTCTGTTTGGGTGGAACAAAGACATCTATGCTAATTGGGTAAGTATAATATGTAGCTAGATACCGCTTATAGTTTGAGATATTAAGTGTTTAATATCGCTGCCAATTTAGCTTAGATCCTCCTATACGTCACACCACAAAATTGGGAAACAAGAAGCTTGATTTTGAGTTCATATGATGTGGCGGGTTTCATGTGAAAAAATGGACACATGTGGTGAACAAATAAAATCAATATGTCATGAGAATGGACATAATTAGAATCATAATAAATTCATATGAGATATGTATATTATGGGGTGTAATAATTTAATATTACATTAGATAATATATTACATAAGATATGAATTTGCTAAAACCCCCAAAAGATAAATTTTTGTTGGAAATAAATCCAAAATTTGACAAAGGCAAAATCGAGGTTAAACACGGTAAACCGTTTCGGGTTCGGTCGACTGAGGTATCTTCGGAACGGTTAACCGAACGGGGAACGGGTAAACACAATTGGTTGACCGAAATTGTCTGGAGTGCCTGGACAATTGGGTTTGGTTAACCGAGCGTGAACGGTCAACCGAGAAAAAGAATTTTCGGTAGACCGAGGTGACTCGGTCGTCCGATGAATGCTCGCTAGGAGAAATTTTTGGTGGGTGAACGGTCGACTGAGCAAGACGCGGATCGTACGAATTTCTCCAGAGAATTTTTTCTCGTGCATATTCGGTCGACCGTCTAGCTCACGGTCCACCGAACATGTGTTATAACTGAATGGTTCGGTTCACCGAGAAAAATTCTCGGTCAACCGAATAGTACAATTTTTGCCTGAATTATTAAGAGAATAATTAGATCATGGGTTAGATTAAATCCATATTTAATCAAACATTTTTGTGGGTGCTTATGTGACAATTTGAGATTAATTTTAGGAGATAATAAGCAAGAGATCATGAATAAAGAATAGTTCTTGATGATGATGTTTTGGGAGCCTATAAAAGGAGCCATCATCCTACTTGTTTATGTTAATGCCAAAATTCTTTCTCTCATTAATCTCTCACTTAATCACCACGAAAGTCTCTTAGTAATTTTAAGTTTTGGAGATAGAAATCTCAGAAGTTTGAGGGGTTATTAGCTAGATTCTAAGCCTAATTAGAGATTGATTCACTAGCTCATTTCTCTCTAATCTTGTTTAGAGTTTAATGAACACATAGAGAGGAATCATCGGACGATTCAACGGGCAACGCGACTCCAGATCTTCAAAAGCTTTTCGAGAACCTTTAGGTATGATTCTCTCTTTGTGATTTATTTTAATATAAGTAGGATTGCATCATATTAGAATAAACACAAAGTAATGTACATAAAATTCTTGAAAGTATGAAATCGATCTTGTATGTTGTATTAATTTTTTTAAAATATATACATACATGAGGACAAGAAATCTTACACCAGCATCACAAGTGGAGGGGTCGCGACTACGACTCAGATCGTCCAGGTGAAGTCGTCCTACTCTCGGAAATGTCCTCCAAACTGATTCTGCGCTCGAAGCATTATGCCTCACATCGTACGTCGTCGCAGTTGCAGACCGTACTGCATGCTCTGGCGTCGGGATGTCAACCGGAATCACCGGAACGTATCCTAACTGACGCAACAAGCGTTCAGGTAAATAAGGCTCTGTGATATCCGATAACGAATAACACCCATAAATGTAGTCCTCGGCACAACCACAGCAGGCTCAGGACCATACGACAACCACTCCACGTAAACGTTTATACGTTAATAATAATAAAGTTGAAATTTAAATAAACATGAATTATATATACATTATATACATGGGATGCAGTCATCTGATCTAGCCGTCTACGAATGGAAATGAGTCGTCCATCGTTTTTATCCTCGGTCTGGATAGCCCACATACACGAACGAGGATGACCACGCTCAATGATCTTCCGCTCCTGATGCTGGCGGAAAACGGGAAAATACACATATATCCAAGCCTGTAGCAGTGTAAGACAACCCGTAATGCCAGAACTATCAGCACAACTGGCTATACCCAACTGACGATACAGATATGCCAACGTCGTCGACCCCCATGGGTACTGACCAATGGTATCTGACTCCCTCGCCTCCAATAGGTCACGTGGTATGACTTTGCAACGGTTCTTGTCGACAAACAAGACGCAGCCTAGCAGTAAGAAGAGATAGACAGTCATCTGCGTATCCTTAGACCTTGGTGGTCGTCCCCGTCTGCAACTGTCCTCCACAGCGTCGATGCTAACAACACTGCAATTCCAAAATGAGTTATCCCGCCCAAGACCATCGAGGCTGACCCTAAACAACTCTGATACAAAAATCTTCAGCTCAGACGTAGGCGCGACTGTGCACTGACCATACGACCCTCAACAGGAATGTGCAGAATCTGGAAGACGTCATGCAACATTATCGTCATTTCTCCGAAAGGTAAGTGGAAAGTGTTGGTGTCAGGCTGCCACCGCTCCACGAATGCCAAAATCAAGGGCATGTCAAGGCAGCAGAACATGTTGTACGACAAGTAACCCAATCCACTATCAGTAATGGTCGTCGTCATATCAACAGTCATCACTGATCGCTAAGCCTGCAATGTAGTACATGCTCTATGCCGATTATGACACTTCAGAACCTTCCAATCCTCGCCCTCCCAGATGCGTCTGGCGATGTGGCATCCGAAACTCGGAATGACGCTGCTATCTAGAGGACCACCGAGCATCATATCCGTCATGATCCAATAATCGTCCTCAACCCTCTTCTTCTTTTGAGTTCAGCGTCTACAATGCACGAACTTGAATCATCGGTCACAAACTGGCCACCTCAACCCTTCCTATTGACCCACTCAGCCGAAGGACTGGAATGTCGCCTCCGTCCTCGACTATGCTGTTGTATCGCCTCCTCCTGCGGCTCCAAGCAATACCGACCACCATCGTCACTCTCGTCGTGACTCACATCTCATCTGAATCATCATCGTCGTCGAAAGAATCCTAACGTGTCTGACGACGTAATATATATATATATATATATAAGAATTTCTAGTGAGCCTAGGGCTTAACTTTTCTAAATTAAGCCCCAACAATATCCACCACTAATTTCAAATTGTTAGGTAGATTAAGAAAAAAATGGTTATGTTAATGAATGGTGAGATTAACTGTAAATAAGATCCAATTGTGAGATTATAGGGGCTTAAACTAAGTTGACGAGCCATGAGCTCACTAGAGCTTGACCATATATATATATATATATATATATATATATATATATATATATATACAAGAATTCTCTAGTGAGCCCAGTGCTTAATTTTTCTAAATTAAGCTCGCACAATATCCACCACTCATTTCAAATTGTAAGGTAGATTAAGAAAAAAACGGTTATGCTAATGAATGGTGAGATTAACTGTAAATAAGATCCAATGGTGAGATTGTATGGAGCTTAAACTAGATTTGATGAGCCCTGAGCTCACTAGAGCTTGACCCTATATATATATACATACATATATATATATATATATACATACATATATATATATATACATACATATATATATATATATACATACATATATATATATATACATATATATATACATACATATATATATATATATAGATATATATATATATATATATATTTATATATCAGGTGTCTCCCCTTGGGGGGCTCATTCAGACGCCTCCTCCAACGTCGGGCATTCGAGGGAGACGCCTGACTCAATTTTTAAAATAAATAAATTAAATAAGATATTTTACTAGATTTGAGTTATCCAGGTCGTCCGCTGATTCTTTTCCTGGCATCCGAGACATTCTTTCTGATGAATATGAGAGTAATATGAAGAGAGAGTGGTGTTAGGAGAGTGAAATGAAGAGTTATATATGTAGGAAGGGCAAAATGATAATTCACCCTAACGATTTAAGTAGTTTTGTGTCGATATGGTTCAGATAATAAATAATGGGAACTACTAAACGTCGCACCAAAACTACTTAAATCGCCCCTTGAAATTACCAAATTGCCCTTAACAATATATTTAATACCCATATCGTCCCGTGTCTATAAATTAGGCCTACGGTCTTGTATATTCATAATTTATCAGTAAAAACACCACGAAAATGTCTGGCGAGGGTAATGCATCCGGTGAGGTAAGCCTGGCGCGGGGCAAATTTTGGGCCGAGCGTCTGCATTAGACGCCTCCCCCAAGGTGAGGGCGTCTGCGTAGGACGTCCTCTCCTTGGCCTAGGCGTCTAACGCAGACGCCTACGCAATGGGAGAGGCGTCTTATGTAGACGTCCTCCCCTTGGGTAAGGCGTCTGTAGTAGACGCCATTCCCTTCGGTCAGGCGTCCTACGTAGACGCCTCACCCTTGGGGAAGGCGTTTAATTCAGACGCCCCCCATGGGGTAGGCGTTTAATTCAGACGCCCCCCATGGGGAAGATTTTGGTGGTGATGGAGTGGATTACAGTGAGTTATTTCAAACTACACAAATCTTTGCAACAATGGATGAAGCAAGTAAATGGGCCAAACAAGTAGCTATCGGAGCTGGGTTTTTTTTGGTCGTGTCGTTGTACAAAACAAGATCAGATAGTCGGATGGATTGTTATTTGAGATGCGACCGGCGAAATCAAATGGAGTCTCGGGCTATGGATACTGCACTTCGAAGAAACACCAAAAGAAAGGGTTGCGGTTGCCGTTTCTTAATAAAAGTGGTGGAGCGACGAGATCGTGATGAATGAGTTGTGGTTTTTAATAGTGCTCACGGACATCACAACCACAGACTAACAGTTTATCCAGAGGGTCATCGTCAAATTAGTGGTCTAAGTTCTGGGGCGAAGAAGATTGTTCGTGATATGACTGAGGCGCAAGCAAAACTACGGAACATCTTGAAGACAGTAAAAGAAAAATTCCCGGAGGACAATCCAAATCAAAGGCATATTTATAATTTCAGAGATTACATGAGGAGGACAAAATCTGAAGATCGGAATCCCGTCCAGCAGTTTCTCTATCAAGCAGTGCAGTGTGAGTACTTACATTGGATTATGGCGGATCCAGAAATTGATGTCGTCACTCACGCTTTTTTGGCACATCCGACGTCAGTCCAGTTGTTGCGGACATATCCTTTCGTTATCTGCATGGATTCGACTTACAAGACGAACAAGTATAAGATGCCTTTGTTCGAAATGATTGGGGTCACACCAACAAACATGAATTTCCTTATTGGATATGCGATTTTGATGGATGAAACTTACTCCAGTTATCTGTGGGTGATGGAGAAGTTGCGAGATCTGTTATTGGGGACTGTCAGCCCGACTGCAATAATAACAGACTGGGAGTTAGGCCTTATGCGACCAGTGAGAGAGGTATTTCCTGACTCTGCTCATTTACTCTGCACATGGCACATCAACAAAGACGTATTGAACTACGCATACCACGTATTCGGCAAAAATAAGCAGATGGCAGAGACTTTGAGGCGTGGAAGATGGAGGAAAATCATGCTTTCTACTTCAGAAGCCGAGTATGATAGAGCTGTGTATGCACTGAAAGATTTGTATAGATCGTGGCCGGCTATCACGGAGTATCTGGACACCACGTGGTTGGTGCATAAAGAAAAGTTTGTACTGAATTTGACGAACAAAGTCCTTCATTTTGGGAACACCACGAATTGTAGGGTCGAAAGTGCTCATTCGGCTCTAAAAGAGTGGATTTCTACATCGACTGCAGCTCTGGACACTCTTTTCGAGCGCGTCAACGCGGCTATTGAAATGCAGTTGACGAATATTCGTAACTTTCTTAAAGACATGCTCTATATCGTCACATAAATGGTCGAGTTTCGCATTACTGCTTGCAATTGCTGAGTCAGGAGGTGAAAAGAATGCAACAGTTAGATGATGAAGTTGAATATCGTTGTGAGTGCGCTTTTCTGACTTCTCATAGGATACCTTGCGCATGTACCATCCGCGGATATCTTGAATCAGACAACGGAATTTACTTAGAGCAGATTCATTCTATCTGGAGGACACTTGTCATTGGGGAAGGAGCCAGGAACGCAGAGTTTGTGTCTCAGGCAGCTCAAGACGCCGAACATTTTCGCAGCCTGGTTGATGAGATTGCAGGAAGTGACCCCACCGTAATTCGATCTGCCTCTCGGGTTTTATTCGAGCAGCTACACCCCGAACATGCGAATTTGAGAGAGCCTGCAGAAAAAACAAAGCTACGAGGTCGACCAAGGGGAAAGTCGACATGACAGGACCCTAGTGCGTTTGAGTATGCAGAGCGAGGTAGTGGTCGATCTTCAGGTAGTGGGAGTAGAGGTCGTGGTCGTTCTTCCGGTAGTGGAAGCAAAGGTCGTGGTCGATCTTCTGGTTCTTCGTCTGTGAGGGGAGGATCAGGTATACCATCCCTATATTTCTTGTTATTATAATTTTGTTATTTATTTCAGTAAATATGTATCTTTTGTTATTATATGTAACTGTATTTTTTGTTGATATTGTAGTGTCTGGGCAGGCTGACGTAGACGACTTCCCATATGCGGATAGGATTCCAGGAATCATTATGTCATTCCTACACCAATGGAATGATGTACGTGCTGATGGAAACTGTGGATTTCGATGTGTCGCCGATGTTTTCCACGGTGGTGAAGACAATTGGCAACTCGCCCGTCGTTCCATTTCAAATGAGATAGCTGCGAACCCATCTATTTATGAGCACGTATACTACGACGGTGTGGAGCAGGCTCGTCACCGGATTAATTGGGGCGGGGGACCTTGTGGCGAGAATCACTACATGGAGACGTGGACGGACTTGTTTCCCATTGCAAATTTTTACAAGTGTGCAGTTATGTTCTTCTCTCTCGGAAATGATGGTTCGTTGTACCCATGTCTTACAGTTCTACCTTGGGAGAGTCCGCCTACCGTGACGAGACCGTGCAGAGAGTTGATTATTGCTCATTTAGGGAGTTACGCTCATTACATTCGTTTGGAATTGAATGAGGGATTCCCCATACCTCTTATAGCGACTCTGTGGTTTCAAATACGAGATGAGAGTGTTATTGGATGGGAGCTGGAGTATCAAAATAGGATAGCATATTGGCAACAATTATGTAATATGTTTTGATATGTTTGTACAATTATGTAATATGTTTTGATATGTTTGTACATTATATAATGTTGCTTTATTATGTAATATGTTTTGATATGTTTGCTTTATTTGCATTATAGTACGACAGGTTAGCAAACACAAATACAAATAATAAGCGTACAATAGATAAGCAAACACAAATACAAACAATAAGCGTACGACATGTTAGCAAACACAAAAACAAATACAAATAATAAACGTACGACAGATAAACAAATATAAATGCAAATACTAAGAGTACGGTACAACAGATCGGCCTACTCATCATCCGAATCATGGTCGGAGATACCTAACTGAGTATGCCACGACTGTATGATCTCATCCACATCTCTGCATGCAGCTCTGGCATCGTCTGGCAGCTCATCCCTCATCTGCAAGATTGGCTCTACAACCCGTATCATCTTACCCATCCACTGCACATAACATTAACATTAGCGTACATTAACAAAACCTACGGTACAAATAAATATAGATAAAATGAAAAATTTACCAGATCGCCACACGTCCTATTTGGTGGTCGATCTGCTCTCCGGGAGGCACCACGGACGATGATAGGATGTGAGTAACTACCGAACCAATCAAGATAACGTGCATCACACTCGGAGGGGTCGCGACTACGTCTGAAGTCGCCAAGGAACAGTCGGCATGATCTCGGAAATGTCCGCCAAGTCGATTCCGCTGTAGAAGCGGGGAACCTGACGTCGTACGTCGCTGCAGTCGCAGACCGCACCGCATGCTCTGGTGTCGGGATGTCAACCGGGATCACCTGAACATATCCCAACTGACGCAAGACACGATCGGGCATATAAGGCTCTATGATATCCCGATAACGAATAAGGCCCATCAATAAAGTCCTCGGGACCTCCCTTGCTGGGTCAGGACCATAGGGTAACCACTCCACCTAAACTTTAACACATTAATAATAATACATCTTAAAATTAAATAAATAAATGTAAATGGTGTAAAGTCTGATACCTCTGATGCAGTCATCTGATCTAGCCGTGCGCGGATTGAACGCAATCGTCCATCGCTCTTGTCCTCGCTCCGGACGGCCCACATACCCGAACGTGGATGACCCTCATCGATAATCTTCCGCTCACGATGCGAGCGGAATGCGGGAAAGTACTCGTATATCCACGCCTGCAGCAGCGTAAGACAACCTGCAATCCCAGAACAATCCGCACGGCTAGCTATCCCAAGCTGACGGTACAGGTATGCCAGCGTCGCTGAGCCCCACGAGTACTCACGAACGGTCTCCGGGTCCCTAGCCTCCAATAGATCGCGGGGTCTGATCCGGCAACCACTCTTGTCGACAAACAAGACGGCTCCGAGCATCAAGAATAGGTACGCCGTCAACTGTGTATCATCGGCCCGCGGAGGTCGTGCCCGTCTGCATAGGTCCTCAAGGGAGTCGATGCCGACACCACCACCACTCCATAAAGCTGTATCTCTCGCCAGACCATCAGGTGTGACACCAAGCAACTCTGCCACATAACACCTCAGCTCAGACGTCGACCCCTGAGCACTAACCAGACGACCATCCACAGGAATGCGCAGGATCTGGAAAACATCGTGAAGCATGATCGTCATCTCTCCGAAAGGCATGTGAAAAGTGTTGGTGTCAGGCTGCCACCGCTCCACAAACGCAGAAATCAAATGCATGTCGAGATAAGGGAACATGTTGTACGGTAAGTGCCCCAAATGCGTGGCACTAATCTCCTCCCTGATATCAGCACTCAGTGTAGACCGCCAACCCTGTAGTGCTGTACAGGCTCTGTGCCGAATATGACACTTCAGAACCTTCCGATCCTCTCCGTCCCAGATCCGTCTAGCGATGTGACCCCAGAAACTAGGAATGACGCTCCCATCTAAAGGACCACCACGCGTCATACCGCTCACGATCCAAGAATCGTCCTGGACCCTCTTCTTCTTCTGAGCGCGGGGATCTACAGTGCACGAGCTCGAATCCCCGGTCGTAAACCTCCCACCCCTACCCTTCCGCACCATCCATCTGGCGGAAGTAGAACTACCCGCTCGACCACGTCCTCTGCTATACTCCCCCTGCCTCTCCACCTCCGGGCGCTCTAACTCATACGGGTCATCATCGTCGCTCCCGTCGTCGGGACTGTCCACATGCTCATCATCGAATGAATCGTTCTCCTCCTCACGACGACGTAATGCCTCTCTCTCCATCCTGACCGAAGCAGATATCCCCCGTCTACGTGGATGACGCGGTGCTGAATCATCATCTAAAGAACGGAAGGCGTGTAATGGTATCGACTTGCCTTTCCCTCCACTGTGACCCGATGACTATTAATTGAATTTTTAAATACAAATTTGTTAAACTAAATTATCATATTTATCACAATTGTTAAACTAAATTATCACAATTATTAAACTAAATCAAAATTTGTTAAACTAAATTAAAACAATTCTTAAACTAAATCAAAAATTGTTAAAACTAAATATCACAAATGTTAAAATTAATAAGAATTTGTTAAATTAAATTTTCAGATTTATCACAATTTATTGAATTAATTATCAGATTTAATAATTAAAAAAACAAAAATTGTGGAGGCGTCTGTCGGCGACGCCTCCTCCTTGGGGGAGACGTCTTCCGAAGACGTCGCCTCCATCGGGGAGACGTCTTCCGCAGACGTCTCCCCTCTACGGGTCGGCGTCCGAGGGAGACGCCCCCGGCATGGGGCGGGCGTCTCCCTCGGACGCCGACCACTTTTTTTTTTTTTGAAAACAAATAAATAACGTAAGGTTACCGTATACGGGTACACCGGGGGAACTGCTGGCTGCTTGCCTGGCCTCCGAGACATTCGTAATCTTCTGTAGTAGGTGTAGGAAGAGAATGTTTTGAGAAAAGAGTGAAATTGTGAGATATATAAGCAAAAATAGGAGGAAGAACAGTTTGGTAATTTCAAGGGGCAATTTAAGTAATTTTGGGACGATGTTTAACAATTCAGTAAATAATTGAAAGTGAATTGCTTATTGTGTTCTTTTATGGGTTCCGAATTGTACTCCACTCTTCACGCACATAAGGTACGGAGTTATGGACCAGCATGGACCAATATTTGACTCTGACGTTAGGGCATTCCTTAACGGGGGGGGGGGGGGGGGGGGGGAATCCCCCCACGCCCGGTCATCCCAGGATGACCCGGTAATTAAATAAAAAAATATTTTTTTGATTTTTTTTTGTTTTGATTTTTTTAAGTTTTTGGTTTGAGTTTTTTTTATTTTATTTTTTTGAAAATACGTTTTATAATTGTTTTGATTTTTTAGAATTTTTTTTAATTTTTTTTAAATTTTTACCAAGATGGACCCCGAAATGATGTGGATGAGAGAGATAGGTTGTTGTGGGTTGTGTTGGGTTGTGGTTAAGATGTGAATAATATAGGAAAAAGAAGAAAGTGGGTTGAGGAAAGAGAAAACTGATGTGGAAGAGGGAGAAAGCTGATTTTGAAGAAAGAGAGAGTTGATGACCGGATCGTCCAGGTCATGTTTAGTGATGGTCTTAACGCATCATTTTTGCGCAATTCCCAAGAATTCTTCGAAATCCCCAAGAACCCGTGACCACCTATGTGCATCTCCAGAGAATATTTTATTCTTCCGTCGTTCCTTCCGCTTCTTTCCACTTACTTATCGTTCTCTCTCCAGCAAAAAATGATTATTTTATGGGAATAACATCTGAAGATGATGCATGCATTAAATGCATGCACTAAATGACATAGACGCGGGCGGGAATTGACTCTTTTTGTGGGAAATGTCAACATAAAATACAAAGAAACACAAAATGGTGCCCATTAATCAATAATCTCTACATGAAACCGACACTGGCCACCGACGAGAGTATGTAGGCCACACACATCTAATTGACAAAGGACCACTACCTATCAGGCCAATTTAATAAAATCTATAAATTAAGGTCCAATTATACTACTATAAAAACTTTAAGGTCCAATTAAGGACCACACTTTTGCCCTTTTACCCATTTTGACAGTCCCCAAAAAGAAAGCCCAACTCACTCCACATTTGATGCATACCAAGTTCATTTATTATGTTTCTTGCATCTTCTTAAGTAGACGTAAGATGTCAGCAACACAGCTAGAATCTTAGCATTATAGTGTCATGTTAATGTCTTTAAATTGTAGTCTGTCATTTGACAACAAATCAGTACAAGATTTTAACTTTTGCAGTAGCGAGTAGTAAATGAATTTAACCGTTCGATTAGATCTAACACGAAAATTATTGGAAATCACGTCTTTCGGATTTATTTTCTTTTATGTATTTTTGACTTCGGTTGTGTTCGGATAAACAAGATGTTACGGAGACCGAGACGTGGAATTGGACAACAGAAGATTGAGATCACAAAACGTGAATGTAATAAACTAATATTTAAACTCTATTGACCGGTCTTCCTTTTTTAAATTAATAATTTTTTTGTTAGTAAAAAACAAAAAAAACTAATACTGAAGGTTAATTGATTGCTAAATCCGATCTATTTATGATTAAGAATATTTTTCGTTTGGTTTCTACTAATTCAGAGTTAATTTAGTCATGATTAGTTTAGTGTTAAAAACATAAAAACACATTAAAAACCCGAGAAAAACATCCGTAAAAGTGGAAAATAAAATAATAATACAGATACCGACCGGACCAAACTGGACTTTGCACATCCCTAGCACCAAGTCCGGTGGCTGATGGGCCTCATAAACATCTTTCTCTCCCGAAGGCCCAAAACCCATGGCCCACAAGGCCCAATTAGGACGGCCCATGTAGGCCCACGAAACACTATCCCCGATCGGGCCCTTATATAAACCCCCTCTTCCTCTCCACATCAACTTTCCCTAATCCTCCACCACCCAAATCCCAAATCCCGCAAAACCCTAATCCCAGATCCAAACCCTGACCATGTCCGATCTCGAGACGGGAGCTCCGACGGACGTCCAGGTCGAAGCTCCGGCAGATCCAGAAGCTGTCGTGCTCGCCGACGGCGGCGATCTCAAGAGGAAGCACGAGGAGGTCGAGGAGAAGAAGGGGGAGGAAGGTGGAGTGTCGAGTAAGATCGGAAACGGGGAGGAGAAGGAAGTGGAAGGCGTGGAGAAGGAGGGGGAAGGTGGTGAGGTCAAGCGGCAGCGCGTGGATGGGGAAGACGGCGGTTCTGGTTAGAGTTCCGATTCGAGGGTTGGGTTATGGGGTTTGTGTTTTTTTTTTTTTGGGGTGGAAAAATGGAGGTTTGGTTGGGAAAGGTGTGGTCTTGGTGAGGTTGTGGGCGAGGTGTGATTTTTCCATGGTTTTTGAATTGATTTTCATGGTAAAATAGAGGTTTGATTAGGAAAGGTGATATTTTTGGTGAGGGTGTAATTTTATGATGGGGCTTTTCTAGTAAATTGGTTTTGTTCTGCCGTTTGTCATTTTATGTGTTTTGTGGTGCAACGGAGTTATCGT
Organism: Triglochin maritima; assembly: GCA_963682175.1. Taxonomy (NCBI): domain Eukaryota; kingdom Viridiplantae; phylum Streptophyta; class Magnoliopsida; order Alismatales; family Juncaginaceae; genus Triglochin; species Triglochin maritima. The sequence continues at coordinate 1,839,386 of OY821781.1, forward strand.
CGGGAAAGTTATTGCCTGACAATTTGACTAATATGAGAATGTGGAAGTTATTCATTCGGGTATATTTTGAGTCGTCACTAAATAAGTGTAGACAGGGTGGTAGTATTCTGAGTAGTATTCCCGTTGAAATGATTGAATGAATGGATCAGTTGGGTCACCTTTTAGTGCCCCTTTGTATTTAATGGACCGTGAACTGGATTCGACTGGTTATTATTTTGACTTTTCTTTTTGCTTCCAGTAATGGTTTTAATGTTGGGAAGGTGAGTTTTTGGTGTTTTCGTAGTCTCTTTTGTGGGGTCTTGAATGCTTTGGGAGGCTGTCTCATATTACCTTTTGTGGAAGGATGTTCAGTATGCTTTTCTTAGTTGACATTTGATTGATTTTAGTATTTTTTCACAGCTGAGAATGGTCAAAAGGAGCTGACTGCAGATGGCGATGTGCCCTCTATGGTCAATGGCGCAGCATCTTCTGCTGAGAATGTTCAGCAAGCCCCAGTTGAAGAATCTGAGAAGCCTGCTTCATTGGTTTCTGAGCAAGGTGAAGCACCTCCTGAACAACAGTCAGAATCGGAGCTTCCCTCTTCTTCTCGAAAGATTGAAGTTCCAAATAATAAGGTGATTTAAGGGAAATTAAAAGTTTGTGATAACATTGCCTGTGGTTCAAGAGTGGGGCAGAATGTTTATTTAAAACAAAATTAATCTCGAATGACATTAAGGAATAATAAACTAAGGGGTTTGATGATATTTCACAGGTTTTCTTATCTATTCCTTTTCCTGGATTTGCTTCAGGTTGGCGTCCTTATCGGAAAGGCAGGAGAGACAATTAGATACTTGCAGTACAACTCTGGTGCTAAAATTCAAATTGTGCGGGATGCTGATGCGGATCCAAATTCTTCTACTCGATCTGTTGAATTGATTGGAACCATTGAGTGCATAAACAAAGCAGATCAACTGATAAAAGATGTCATAGCAGAGGTTGAATTTGTTTCAAGTGTCCTCCATTATTGCCTTTAAGAATGGCATTTTGTGATTATATGCTGCTTTGACATGGTCCTCGAGCTATGACTTTGATAACATTTGGATGCCCGAGTTCATTTTTAATGCCTTTTGGTCTTGACAGGCTGATGCTGGAGGTTCTCCTGCACTTGTGGCTAGAGGTTTTGGTACTGCACAGTCTGGGGCTGAGCAACTGGAGATCCAAGTACCCAATGAGAAGGTTCTCCAGCATCAGAACTTGTGATAATCACGAGTCGTGATTTTTTTTTGAGAGCAGGCTATTCATTGTTTTTCTGCAGGTGGGCTTAATAATTGGGAAGGGTGGCGAGAACATCAAGAACTTGCAGACCAGATCTGGGGCACGTATTCAGGTAAACACATGATGCAGCAGATCCTTCAGGTTGTAATGAGTGATAGGATTCCCTAAAATAACTGATGAACATCTTTTTTGCTCAGTTGATTCCACAACATCTTCCAGAAGGCGATCAATCAAAAGTGAGAACTGTACGTATAAGTGGGAACAAAAAGCATATTGAGATTGCTACAGAAATGGTACAAGAGGTCATGAACCAGGTATTTTCTTGAATAGTGCTACATTTATTTTTACTTCATAGATCATTATTATTGCCCTATCTTTGTATGTTACCAGCTTTTACTTTAAAAGGAGATCCTTGTACTCTGTTTATAGTTTATTTTAATGTAATTTACTTTCTGTGAGTCATGGGGAAATTTTATTAAGGATGTAATCAACCAAAAGCTTGGTGACACCTCGTTGAAATTGACCCTTCTCCATCACATGTTGCTACCATTGATGGAGTGTACTCTTATAATGTGTTTATTCTAATAATGTTAGACATTCCCTTTGCCCCTCATTCTTCGAGAATAAGAAAGATCCTTTTCAAGTTTGAATTTGTTGTTGGGACTTGACATAATTATTATGCAACTACATGTCTAGTTTTAATATTCTACTATGCAACAGATGAAGTTAGCATCTGTATTCAAAATTTTATTATAGCTGTCTGTATGCAACGGGAAGTGATACTCAGTAGTTGATCTATTAATGATGGAAGCCTGTTCATTTTGCTTTCACGTGCATGTTCATCTAATTGTGGTTGTGTAAAGTTAAACGTTTTTTCCTGTGCTTGCGGACAAAGTATTTAGAGCCTAAGCTGATGGAATTGCATTTTTATACAAAAAACACACCATGTCTTGTTTGAGATTTGGATTGAAAAATAATTTTATCAACATGTTCATCAGAGTTGTTGCAACAATTGAATGCATGATTGGAAACTTAAGGGTGCAGCTTACTTAGTGTTCCTTCGGGTTATGCTAGCCTCCCTGAAATTGTTGGATCGGTGCATTAATCTTTGGTTGATAATAGAATTTCTAGTTAGTAGTTACTAACTTGAACAAGATCAGTGCATTTTGCTATTCTGAATGAGTTATAGTAATCGTGCTCGTTCATAGCTTTATGCTGTCGATACGTTTTACACTTTTGCTTCAAATTTGCTTCTATATTTGTTTTTGTGGAAATTGAGACAATTTTAAATGGTTGAATGTGCTCTTGCTCCATGCTTAGATGTGCTAGAGGTTCAACCTAGGATGTTGGAAATGCTAGATAATTTGATTTGCTTCATTGCTATGATCGTGAAGTGACAAGAAATTAAGTTATTCTGCGCAAAATATTTAGTAGTGTTGCACGTATGTTGTAAGTTTCTTAGGAAAATATTTGATAAATGTACACCCAACTACTATAAAGTTTATGGATAATGAGAGCTTGCCTGGTAAACATATAAAGGTTGGAATCATTCATGCATGACCCCTGTAATGCTCACTTGATACCCGTTGCCATGGTTTATTTATGTTGAAGGTGCCAATTTGGAATTGGTTGGCTTTCGTAATGCAGATGTGGCTACATTGGCTTCTTGGTGTAGGAAATCACCACCAATACTCCACTCATCTTCAGAAGAGCATGTCAGGAAAATAACATCTTCCTGTCGCAGAATGTTTAGTGGGTAAGATCGTCTCAAGGCTTAAGAGATCCAAATTGCCACAAAGTTGTCGTCATAGCATTTTGGAGTCCTGAGAATTATATGCCTAAGATTTATTCTTAAGAGTAACATACAGCTCTGATAAGCGATGCTTAAATTATTTACATGATTCTAATGAGTTGGATCAACCTGTATGTCCTTTGAACTGTTTCATGATGCATCTCCACATTCTATTCATGCCTATAAGTGCTTAAATACCTAGGTTCTTGTTCTAGATTCACCAATGTATGTTGGTTCTTCTCACTTACATATCTTCATAACTGAGAAAGGAGAATTGACATGACTATATGTTTATTTGCATGTGTTTGTTCCATTTTGGTATCGTGTCATAGAAAAGTCCTTAGTCGATGACATATTTCTTATTAGTTGATAGTTATGCCTGGAGGCTGAGACATGTATAGTTTCCAAATGCCATCATGATATAAAATAAATAAAACTTAACAAAATATTAAAATTATCATTCCGTTGTGAAATAAGTTAATTCTTTGAAATTCTTTTTGTCTGCGTAATCTCTTGCTGATACTTGCTGAGGTGATACCTTGTAGCCTGGAAACGAAAGGTACACATTCGCATTAATCATCTGTTATGTGTAAGTATGTTTTACCATCACATTTTTGTAGCTTCAGTTGTTTTTGCTTCCCAAGTATCTCATTTGCCATAAGTCTTGCCTTCTAAAGGAGTACCCCCACGAATGATTATGGATTCAATTATAGGAATATCTGAAGACCAAGGGTGTATTTCTTGGTTGGAGATTCTATGCTTGCTACAGAATCACTCCTAATTTGTGCTATTTGCCTATTGCTAACTATTATTTACTCTGTTCTAGGTATCTAGTTGTATATAGTGTGCTGTGTACTGTGTAGTGTTCTTTGTGTGCTATGCTTTAATTTCAACTATTCCATATTATATCCACTTTGCTCTCTAAAATTTGTCATATTCATTCGCCTATAATTTTCCTCCAATCAATCGTATGTTCTTAATGCATCTTCTTGACTATTTTTTAACAGTATTTCTGTTAAAATGACTTTATCCAGATACCAGGAAGATCATCTTCACTCTCTGGCCATAACCAGCAGCACTATCGTCCTCGTGGAACTCCAGCTCATTGGGGGCCACGTGGTGTTCCTCCGATGCAACCTAATCAAGGATATGGCTACCAACAGAGAGGCATGTATCCATCCCAGCCTCATTATCCTCGGGGTTATGGTGGTTACCAGCAACAGCCTCCGCCTAGAGGTGGTTACGGTGGTGGTTGGGAACAAAGACCTGTTCAGGACTATTATGGACATGGTGGGCCCCCACATAATCCTCAAGCGACTGGTCCTCCTGCTGGTGCACCTCCGCCGTCAGGTTCTTACTATGGGCAGTCTGTAGGTCCTGGATATGGGCAACCTCAAGGTCCTTATCCACAGTCTATGCCATCACAGCAGAGCTATGGGCCTGGATACGGTGAGCCTAAGTATGATGGCCAACCACCAAGCCAACAGATGTATGGTCAGCAACCTTCTGGACCCTACTCTCAATCTGGCTACCCACAACAACCATACAATAGGCCTCCAACTTATGGTGGTGTTCCTCCACAGGGAGGACCACCTGCTGCTTATGGACAACAACCTAGGCCTACTCAACCGGGAGACCAAATGTATCAAGGTGCTACTGCGACGTATGGGTCTGGTGCCCCTCAACCATACGCGTCAGCTGCTCCACAGACCGCCCCAAACGCATATGCTCCGCCGTACAGTGGTGCTGCAGATGGTTACATGCAGCCACCAGCAGCTGGTTATAATCAGCAAGCTGCTCCTGCTGCTCCTGGTTATGCTCAACCTGGACAGACTGCACCTGTGTACCCTCAAGCAGGTCAACCCGGTGCTTATGGGCAGTATCCACAGCCGCAACCTGGTTATGCTGAACAAGCACCCGCTACTAGCAATCCTGCCTATGCTGGTTATCAAGCAGCTGCTCCTGATCCTGCATATGGTAGCACTACAGGTTCGGGTTATGCTGCTGCAGCAACTGCACAGACTGGTTATGCACAGCCAGCTGCTGCAAACCCAGCAGGTTATGACCAGGCTGCTGCGGCGGCAACAGCAGCCACAGCTCCTCAGTCAGGTTATGCAAGTTATCCTGGAAATGCATCTGCTGGGTACACATAGATTTGCTTTAGATAAGTCTGTAGTAGTCTGTCTATTAGGTTTGTGAACAGCCCCTGCTTCGATGTTATCTCGTTGGAAATTTTGTCACTTGTCACTGTTGATGTTGAAGTGAGGGCCTTCGAGTACGCTTATGATACTAATATTTGTACCAGATTCCAGACTTGATTAGTTGGGTGGGGAAGGGTTGATGTTAACCTTGTGTTTTAGCGCAAGATTCTATTGTAGAACCATCTAATGTTCTTTGCATATCCGGCTGCAACTTATTTTTACTCTTGCTACAGTCGGTCGTCTCCTTCAGGATTACTATGGATTGGAAAAGTAGTCGGTACACGGTGTGCTAGTTGAAGTAGTATTTATCTTGATTTTTCCCTCCGACGAGTAAGGAACATTCTTGAATTACGGTTTGAAGCTGTTATTCGCACATTTAGTGCTGTTTTGATTTCGTGAAAGATTTTTCTGATGTACCGATTGACAAAAGTACCGAGTTGAGTAATACTGATTGTAATCAAAGAAATAATACTCTTAGAGTGTAATTATGGAAAACATTGCAAAATATAATTTTTTTGAAACAATTATCATTCTAAATATTCCTCGAAAATATTCTCAAATTAAACATGTTTTAATATAGTTAATGTTGGGTCTTGGAATTTAGTGTTTACAGAACTTAACGTCTGATACGCCAAGTTTTTCTGAAATTCTTCATTTGTACAAAACTTAACATTTTAGATGTTGAGTCCCAATACTTCAAAAAAATTCCGCACAACTAGAAGTGTGCACTGTTAGTTTGTAGTCCCAACTAAACTCGATATATCTAATGTCAAGTTAATTACATGGAACTCGGGACCCGTACGCACATCTGGATATGTAACAACTTTCACCCTTACAGGAGGTTCAGGGATATGGATGAGTCGAACATGATTTATCAATTTCGAAGAGGTAATGTTGCAGTTTGATCTACAACAACATATTCTGGATCAGATTGAGAGATATGTGGTGAAGTCGGCTTAGGGTAGGGTAGACGTGAATTTGCTGGTGAAAAAATCTAAATTTATTGAACATTGGCCACATAGAAGAGATCTTGTACAATTTAAGCGGCCACCGTTGGGTACTAGTCCTGAAGATAATCACTGATTATATATAGAATGACATTGGAACATCACGGTACGTTAGATTGTCCACAACATTGTGGTTCCTCAACCGATGACATACAAACCACAAGTGGGTAGAGAAGAAGATGGTAAGATTTCAAGTATCGTTTTACTAATTCTGACTTTAATACATGTGTTGATAATATATATTTTGCTTTAGGTACAACAAGCTTAGGAGTTCCACAAGATCCAAGAAGTCATCAAAGACCGTAAGGTTGACTCTTCAATGACAGCGAAGGTAAATAATAAAATGAAGACTTTCATGTGTGTTTCGGAGCTCAAGACCCAACAGTAAGTTTGAGTCAAGATCGAGTGGAAGAAGAAGAATGGGGAGAAGATGATATGACTATTCCACCTACACAAGAATGTGGAGATGCATGCGTTCTGACTAAGGAAATAGGAGAATTGGATCGAGATGGTGGCCCCGGGCATGGTAGAGCCGTAGAGGATGTGCTCAAGCATGCCCTAAGAAGAAGATTAAGAGATTGAGAGGGAGGTCATTTTGGGTAGTTTATGTTTTTATCGCTACTCATGTCGTTACTTGTTTGCAAATTTAACTTTTGGATGTCAACTGAATGTTGAGATAAACTTAATACTCGTTTTTTCCAATGTCGTTTTTTAGTTGAATGTTTTGGATGAATATTCGAATGTGTGGTGCATGACATGTTGAATATTTTGAAAATTAGATAACATGTTATAATTAAACTTGTCAGCACAGAAATCAACCTCCCAAATATTCAGTTCTGCTTTATAAACTCGGCATCCCAACTGTCAAGTTCAATTTGGGCTCCAAACTGGCTGTGCACACTCTTGGCCGGTAGAAAATTTTCTACAGTTTGAGAACTTGGTATCCTGGTTCTTGAATTTCGTGTAATAAACTTGACATTAGATCGACCGAGTTCATTTGAGACTTCAAACTGGCGGTGCACACTTCAGGTTATTCGGAAAAATTTCTAAGTGTTGGAACTCGATTAAGAATGGAAATTTGTCGCAACCTACCACAGTTTGTCTCGACGTAGTGACAACAAGTTAGTTTGAGAAATATTTTGAGGGAGATTTAGAATGAGAATTTGTTTTAAAAATTCTATTTTGAAAATTTCCCTTAATTATTCCTCCCGTAAGGAAATGAAAATACAACTTTTAGTAGTTAATCCTCCCGAGGAAACTAATTTCTATGTCGCTGTGCGTCAGAAGACTCGACTCTATGAAAATACAACTTTTAGTAGTTAATCCTCCAGAGTCAACTGGAATTCAAATTCCGTTTCCGTCGGAATTCGACCCCTCCTATATATTCATTTTGATGAAAAGCCTTTTAACCAGCAAATAAGCAAAATGAAGACAAACTGGCGATGAATTCAAGAAACATGCCTTATTTTTAATTACTTAATTAATTAATGGAAGTGACAATCACGATATGCTCTCAAACAATAGAACATCTGAACATGGGCAGATACTGGTGAGACCGAACAGAAGAAACAATAGAACATGAGTTTTAATACAATAGAAGAAACAATAGAAGTACAGCATCCAGATTAGTATGCTTGTGATCATGAGTTTCCCAAGGATAAGAATATAAGATTGCATGTGACATGTTTCACAACAGAACAAAACAAAACTAACGGCATGTGCCATTTAAAATGTAACTTTTAATACAAATACACATAAAATGCTCATGCCCAAAAACCAAAATCAGAAACCATATAGGAGTGGATAAGAATCTAGGATTTAAACAGTAAGACATGATAAATAAAATGAAGGCATGTCAACCGTAACTACAGTTTTAAAAACTTAAAAACATTAATTATCCTTGAAAGATCTGAATTGCTTCAATATTGTAAGAACACGGCATGATAAACAATTAATAATACTGCGCAGACCTGAAGTATTTTTAACTGCCACTCTACTTTTATAATGATAATAATATTTTTTTTCCTGTCAAAGAAGACTTGCGAAGTGGAAGTGTCAGTGCAACATAGGATTCCGATTCTCTTTGAGAACTTCCTCGGCGTAAAATATTTGAGGATTCCATAGCTCACAGGAAAAAAGTCAAAAAACCCGATGCACACACGTCATTCCAATATTTCACCAACGAAGCACAGAGATTGGATTTAATAAAGTTTGCACCAAGTAAGAGAGCCTGAAGTGAGAAATAATGGGTAGAATGAACACCTTAGTAACTAATATGGACATGCAAGCATTATTTAACAGGTGAACAAAGCTAAAAACTCTTTACATCAAAATCTACTACAAAATTAAACTCGAGGGGAAAGAATCGATAAACTTCGATTTCCCCCCTCTATTGTTCCAGAAACCAGGAAATCACACTGGAGTTCAAAATGGTCGAGTTTCCAAAGGGGAAGAGTTGATTGAGGTGAAAGGAGAAAACATGATGCTATCACCATATCCATCCGTTGATGCTGGTAGCTCGTCTTTGTTTGTTCTAAAAGAGCTTGAACCCTGCCTAGTTGACGCATCGGAACTCCTCCCTGCATCAAGACGACTCTGGTTGACCATGAGAGAAGAAGCACCATCGAAATAGTCATCCTGTGTCGTCACCTCTATTTCATGATATCTCAGTCTTCTCAATGCCAAGGAATCTGCCACGGGGTAGTAGACCAACATGCAAATACCCACAAAAACACAGAATAAGAGCACCACGAAAGCCATGAACACAGTGGCCTCATAAATCAAACCATCTGGAGGAGGAAGGACCGAAACTCCGAGTAGCAAAACCCTCATCGGGAGAAACAAGACAATTGAAAGGATCAAAAAATAAATTCGCCTTCGCAATCCCTTGTTGATCACTGAAGACACCATCCAGAACCCAAGCCGAGAGATGTAGCTAATGAGCACCAGATCAAAAATTCCAAGGACAATTGTGTTCATAAAAGGGTAAGTACAAGTAACGATGTCTCCTGTCATCGAAGAGCTGCTTGTGAAGTACTTGGCTACCTTCAGCTTGAATCCCTTCACTTCATTGTTACTGAGTTTTGGACCAATGAAAACAAGGGCGAGCTGAATGACAAACATTGGGAGGCAGAAAAGGACTGTGTAACAGGTGGCTCTTGTATTCCATCGATGGCTCAGGGCACCATACTCTCTCTTCTGCACTGATGCACGGAGGAGAAACACAAGGATGAGGAAAAAGCTTGGTTCTGCAAGTCCAATATTTGATACGACGTAAAACTTGCAGACATCCTTCTGCCATGTCTGATTGGTGAACAATCTACCATTCCCTCCCAACAAGCTTAGCCTCAAGATCTCTCCACAAGCACACCAAATTGCAACTACAATAAGCACAATTCTTGTGATCCAAGGGCCATTAAAGTATCCTAGCTGGAGAAGCCCTCTTTTCTGAACTCGCAAGTGGAAGTAGACTGAGTATATGACGCAAAGTAGGGCAAAAACCACAAACACCAAGTTCAGAGATATTGTCACCACTCCGAGTGCATCGGAAAAGAGTCGGGGCAGAGGCATCACCCAAATACAAGGTTCCAAGCATACTCTCTTCTAGCATGGATACCACAAAGTTCCACTACTGACTCTATCTTGGCTGTCTGGCACTGTAACAGACCAAAATTTATCAATGGAAACTGGCTCCCTTCTAAACAACCAGGTCTATCAGTGAATGGGAATATCATAAAATGCTTTAATGTAGAATCCCAATTTCAACACCTGAATATTGAAAGTAAAAAATAAATGTCAACATGAAAGAAAGAAAATGATAAAAACTAAGAAAATATATAGAGGTAAATGCACATCAATATGAAAAACCCAACGGAAGATATTAAAGGCACGTCATAACTCATAAGAGAAGGCCACACTATGTCCACGGCGAAGACATAATATGAACCATGAAAATACAGCAGCAATACAATATACAATTAATGGAAATGCAAACCTTGATGTCATAAGTCTAGTTAACCTCTACTTCACATAAAGATCACACGACTTCTGTCTATAGTTCTCTACTTTTACAACGTATCTTTACAACATACAATTAATGGAAGTAGTGAAACACTAAAATAACCTCAAATATTGCCTTAACCAAAACACAATGTAAAGGACACAGATACAGAGAAAATCATCTTAGATGAACACAACTCCACTATAGTTGCAATATTTTTCGCTGAATAATACAACATAAGAAGATATTCAGTAATCCCAATCATGAAAATTCAACCCAACTACTTGGTCATCATTACAAATCCAATTTCACTCAAATTAGACATTCAACTAACTCTTTTCCCTCACACAAAACACCATCGTAGTCATCACAACCAAAAATCTTCAACTCAAAGATGTTACACTAGTGAACCAGCATATGCCTGATTGACCCTCAACTCGTACCAGCAAGTCTACTAAAGTATCAATTCGGGTCACAATTCGACTCCACTCAAAATCATTCGAACTTAAACGTACGTTCGCAATTAACCGAAATTCACAACAAATACTAAAACAAACACATATCTAAAACCACTAAAGCCCCATCTTAACTCAAAATCCGCTTCCATCCATCTACACTCCATTAAAAAAACACAATTTCCTAAGATTCAACACCGCAACATTTTCCGAAAACCAACAAGCTGAACCTCCCTTAATCCCAACCTATCCAAACCCAACTTTTCCATTCCAAACCCCTCAAAACCCACCTTTCGCCATCAAACAACTCAAAACCCTATCTTTCACCATCCAAACCCCCCAAAACCCAACATTTCCCACAACAAACAAAAAAAACCCGCCAAAAAAACGGGAAAACGCGAAAGAACCCACCTTTCAGGAAGATCTACACCACAGCAACCGTCCCCCATCGGATCGGGTCGAGGGAGAGAAACGAAATGGAAGGAGTCGAGAGTAGTGGAATCCGAAACCCTAACGAGAAGAGAGGGCAGAAGGAGAGAAAGGCGTGGGGTCGTGCAAACTTGTAACCAGCTGTCATCAGGCTTGGGTCTCCGAGCCTGAGGCTCGGCGAGGATCCGAGCCTAGCTGTCAGGTGGTTGGTTTGGTAGTTTATTTATGAGTTTGGGTCCTTGGAGTTTTTTTATTTGGTAAGTAGTTTGGTGAATTAAAGGATTGACGTTAACCTCGGAAAATTATAATTGGTAATTAAAAGTTGAGTGTTTTGGGGTTTTTGCAAGGTGGGTACCCTGGAACAACGTGTAGTTTCATATCATGTTTTTTATAAGTAGATAATTTACTGAACTATTATTCATCGTTGTAAAACTACTTAAATCGTTCGTACAGATTATCATTTTGTCCTTCTACCATTTCTACTTATATAACTTTTCATTTCACTCTCCTAACATCATTCTATCTTCATATTACTCTTCTATTCACCCTATACAATGTCTCGGAGGCCAAGAAAAGAACCAGCGGACGTCCCAGATTACTCAAATCTGGTAAATTGCCTATGTGGAGGCGTCTTAGCCAGATGCCCGAGACGGAAAAAAAATCCACCCCCATTACCTTGCCGAATCCAGTTGCTATGCCAGACATTTTCGTGGTGTTGATACTAAGAATGTGAGTAAAACTGAGTCAAAAATCTTGTTTAAAGGCACATGACGAAATAAGTATTAAGTTATTTGTTAAGAGCAAAAATGTAATTTTTAAGACGATTTAAGTAGTTTTCCGACGACGAATTGTAACCCCCGTAATTTATATTTATTATAAAATTTGGTTGTGAACCACAACCTTGTTTTCAAAAACCATGCAATCCAACCTTGGTTCCTGAATAAATTTGGGAACTACTAAACATCGCCCCAAAACTACTTAAATCGCCCCTTGAAATTACCAAATTGCCTTTAACAATATATTTAATACCAATATCGTCCCGTGTCTTTAAATAAGGTTTTTGACTCAGTTTTACTAACATTCCTAGTACCAACACCACGAAAATGTCTGACGAAACACCTAGATCAGGCGAAGTAACGGAGGCGGATTTTTTTTTCCGACTCGGGCGTCTGGCTAAGACGTCTGTACCATCGTGGAGGCGTCTGGCTAAGACGCCTCCACCATGGTTGAGGCGTCTTAGCGAGACGCCTCCACAATGGTACATGTGTCTTAGCCAGACGCCTATACCATGGTCTAAGCGTCTAGCTAAGACGCCTCAACCATTGTGGAGGCGTCTTAGCCAGACGCCTCCACGATGGTACAGACGTCTTAGCCAGACGTCCCGTTTTTTTTTTTTTGTCAAATTAAAATTATACGGTGTGTTATCTCAAATCATTTGACGTTTCTTTGCAAGTTTTCGGTGGTAGTCGGTCAGATTACAATGAGTTTTTTTGCAAGTGATGATGATTCAAAAAAATTCCAGATCCAACATTTTTTAAGATCCAAAATCCCCCGGCGGTAAAACATCCTGACTTACAAATACCACCTCGACATGTCGTTCGGGAAATTTTGAATTTTCGGTGTACTGAGGGGGTATCGGTAATCCGAATATAGTAATTATTAACTTATTAATTAATTAATTTAACCATTTATCTAAATTTATAATCAATTATCTTTTAATAAAAAAACAATAAAAAATTACAGACGTCCGACGGAGCCGCCCCTACGTAGGAGGGGGCGTCTTACATAGACGCCGATCCCATGGACGGGGGCGTCTGGGTAAAACGCCTCCCCGATGGGCGGGCGTCTGGGTAAGACGCCTCCCCATGGGGGAGGCGTCTTAGCCAGACGCCCCCTCCTACGTGGGGGCGGCTCCGTCGAACGCATGTAATTTTTTATTATTTTTTATTAAAAATATGTTAGATATTTTACCAGATTCGAGTACACTGGGGCGTCCGTTGACTCATTACTGACCTCCAAAACATTATTTTTTATGATTATAAGAGGAATATGAAGTGAGATGTGTCTTAGGAGGGTAAAATGTCGTGTTATAGCAGTAGAAATGAGAGAATGACAAAATGGTAATTTCAAGGGGCGATTTAAGTAATTTTGGGACGATGTTTAACGATTCAGATAAATTTTACCCAAAACACGTATTATAATGTCCGATTCCAAAATGATCAAACAATATAAAATTTTAAGTACGATGACTGCAAGATGCGATATCTTGTAAGATTTCTACGTATGTCTATAGATATCATTATGTGTATCGCAATGAGCCTCGGACTTTGTGGTATTGGTATACTTATATTTTTTTCTTGTAAGGACACAATTGTGTTGTGAAAAAAGGTGTTGAAGTGGACGGAAGTTATCGATTTGGAGTTAGAAATTTGATATGTCTTGGCTTAAGAGTAGAAGCAAAACAAGGCGTTAGAAGTGTACTTTTTTATATTGCTGGAGTCTAATATTTGAAAAAGGTTTAGGTTTTCCCTGAAAAACCTAAAAGTGATTAAGGAAGTTTGTTTTCTCACTTTAAGTTTGTTATGCAAACAAATAACACCCAAAGTTGTAATTCATTTCGTTCCATAATTTGCATCTTGTTTTCAGAATACTATTCATTTTTGTGGAGACTTTTTTGGGTCACAGAGTATAAATGTGGTAATACATGTACCGGCATAAGATATTTGCGTATGCAATTGAATGTTCAATTATTATGCATCTGCTTTTAAGATAACATGACATGTTGATGAATTTCCAACTAATTAAGAGCATCTGTTACTCATTTATACAACTAAAATGCCTACAAAAAAACTCAAATCGAACCCCGTAAAACCAACCAAACAATTTCGGTCTTTTGGCATTATCCTCCAAATTTTTCTATGAATTTTATAAATAACTATTTTTTATGAGGTCCACTGTACTTAATCTTTGTTAACATCAATTTACCATTATCCGTAACTTAAAAAAATTTAAACTTCAAATGTTCAAATCGTAGATATTGATCTATGACTCATCTTATCTATGTGTGTTGAAAATAAAAAAATGAGTTATTTGAAATGAGATTAAGAGATTGGATTTTTTACGAATGTAATACGTTTATCTTCTATCTCTTGAACTTATATCAAATGACTTCCAAATTTTTTGATTTTTGACACATATAGATAATATGAGTTATATATTAAGATCTATGATAGGGTTGTCAAATTCTATTTGGACTCGATGGTTTGCTCAGTGTTCGTTCGATGTCCGCTTGGATCATGACTTTGATCTATTGATAACGAGTCACGCACGAGCAAAGAAATCCACTCAACTAATCAAACGAGTCGAGAAACCCTTGCTCGCTTAATGCTCGTTCGAATCAAATTCATATATCTACTATCTAATTATCCAAATCCAATTACTCCACCCAATCACGCATTTACACAATGCATATGTTGGCTTTTTGGCCTTAATCTTATGTTTTGATGATTTAATCAACCGAATCTTAATTAGAGTAGCACACATTATGCATTGCATATATATTGTATTGTGCTAACCTCTACAGGTGATCAAGACTCAAGAAAGAAGGAAATGAAGTCAAGACATGTAATTAAAGCTAAATCGAAGACATGTAATCTTGATTTCTTTTGAGTCTTAGAAACAAAGTGTAATTGAGCATACTTGAGCTAAAATCAACTTAATCACACACTAGGTTCCCTATAGAAGTCACACACGAAATTTCACATAATTTGGACTTCAATAGATCACCCAAACTTAGACCGGAAAACACCTAAACCTGAATTGCAAAAGTCTGCCCACATTCGGTCGACCGCAACGTGCCGTTCGGTCGACCGGATGATCAATTAATCCTGTTTATGTTTCCCTGTCTAGTTTCGGTCGACCGCACCATATCTTTCGGTCGACCGTCAGATCATATTTTCTCGACCGTTACTTTTGTTGTATATACCCAACGGTCGTAATCGTATTAAACCAAAAATACCCCAAATGTATTTCATGTATCGGTCGACCGAGGACCACGATCGGTCGACCGTTGGTTCATCTCTTGACAAACCCAAAGTGCCTGTCCATAATCGGTCGACTGCCAAAACCAGTTTCGGTCGACCGTTTAACCTTGTCAAAATCCCCTGCTATCGGTCAACACAATTTCGTTCGACCGATCCATTTTTCCCTCTACTGAAACGCTTGTTCGGTCGACCGGTAATCTTGTTCGGTCGACCGTTTTCTTAATTGACTTAAGTGTTCAGTCGACCGATTCATATTTCGGTCGACCGTATCCCTATCGAACCCAAGCGTTCGGTCGACCGTTGCACCTTTTCGGTCGACCGTTTCTGGACAGATTTGCAGCCCGATTTTCTGCTTTGTGTATCTTACACAAAACCCAACCAAATCTATCCCAAACGGCTAGAAATCTTTAGGAGCTTATAAATAGAGGTTCACACTTAGTTTTCCACAAGATTTCACAACTCCAAAGTGTCAAACCTATAGTGAGATTTTCCACAACCTTCAAGCTCCAAATTAGTCATCCAAAGCCTAATTTCCACATCATTCATCATACAATCATCTAGCAATTGTTGTGCTCAATTAGAGAGTGAGTTCCACTCAGTCACCATTGTTGTAAAGTGAGCAAGGGTCTTGGTGAAAGCCCAAGACAAAGAAGCAAGGATTTCAGTGAAAGCCCGAAGTGATTCTCTCGGTTTGTGAGAGGTGGTGCCAAGCTCGGCGAGGGTTGTTCGCGAGCTTGAAGACTTGTAAAAGGCGTTGCTCCCGGCCCGGAACGGGGAGGCATAGTGAAGACGCAAGAGGAGCTCGAACGGGGATTCGAGAGGGGCTTGCAAGAGAGGACGTATGCGCGGCCGAACCTCTGTAAATCCGGTGTCTTCTTGTGTGGTTTGCATTGCTTTCCTACTTGTGTTTGATTTGTTTTTAATTTCCGTTGCATTTCTTTGATTGCTTAAACAAGTAGGTGATTAGATTAAAAAGTGATTAGTGAACCCATAACCAACACGATCCTACAACATATAGGCATCCAAATATCCAAACACAATTACTCCTCCACCCAATCACTCATTTACACAATACATATGGGTATCCAAACATCCAAACCATAATCCTTTGGTTTATTTTTGTATTATACGAAAAGTTAAAAAATAATGTTTATTATATTATAGAATTGTTGTTTTTAATTTCCGGAGACTATTACTTTATTTAGATGTTTATATTTAAACTTTCACTTTAATTTGCATGTTTGGTTGAATAATTATATCTTGATTTAGAATTTTTTATGATGTTGTTCTACCAATCGGAACAACAAAAAATAGCAAGAAAATTTGTCTAATAAAGCAGAAAACCATCCTCTTAACGATCAAACGTGAGAGCCGAAAGACTCACGAGCATGTAACAAGCCGAGCACGAGCACCTTTTTTACTCAAATCGAGTCTCGAGCTGAGTCTGCTCTCTCCCGTATAATATGTTGAATTTTTCATTTTAATTTGGTGATTTTTCATTTAAATTTTAAATTTTAAGTTATTAATAAGAATAAATTGATGTTCACAAAAATTAAACATAGTAGATCTTCCTCTTTTTTAGATGTAACTACATTTTATATGATTTGATCGCTACCGTATAATATGTTGAATGTAGATTTTGTTTGGTATGTGTTTGGATCTTTTTTTGTGCTCTCTATTTTATTAATGAATTTTCCGAGTTGGCCTCGCTTTTCTAGGAAACTTTTTGAAGAACATCGCATTGTCAAAAACGACCTGTTGCCAAACTTTGAAAATCAATCTGAACCGGATAAGTTGTCTTGGTAATGAAAAGTTAAATGAGGATGATGACCTAATTATTAAATTAAATATGATTGTCGTGATGAAGAGGACTAAGATTTAACTAAATATTAATCGTTCTAATGAACTTGACCTCAAAAGAATAGTTAAGATTGTTGCAAAAAAGAGGACTAAGATTTAGTTCGGGGGTTAGCCATAATAAGAACTCATGATTTTGAAATCTAACCCGAGAAAGGGAAGATGAGGACGTATTTAGGTGAGATATTTGCATGCTGCAATTTTATTTTAAATTTAGAATTTTATTTTTGTAATTGAGTATGAGAAGCGTTTATTTTGTTCAATCAACGGCATGCGTGTTAGCTTTATCATCAATCCGAGCTAAGAAAATTAAATATATTTTTAAAAAATCTAGAACCATGATTTATAAACACTAAAATACACAAATATAATTCTATAGGTCATTTGGGTATAAACAAATTCAATTTGGAATAGTTTTAACATTTTTTGCCTGATTTGATGGGAATGCTGATTGTATCTCTCAACAAAAAGTATATAAAATATAATTTCACAAATTCCACCAGCATAATTCCTCCAAAATCAAAGCCACTAAATGATTTTAACAACATTCCCTGACAATCTGGCAAGACAATTAATCCACTTTAATAGCTCATCCATGCTGTACTGTACAAATCCATCCAGACACCAAAAAACATATTGTTGGTTCATAAATTCTTCCCAGACAACATAAAGCAATAAAACCCGCAAATCTTAGTGTTGGACAGACAACATAAATAATCCCAGTACCTGTTGGATGATCATGGATTGCAGCTAATGAAGTCATTGGAAAAACCTAAAGTGGACTTTGACAGAGAGGAGAGTTCCTTCCTGCTCCCAAATTATAATTTTTAAATCTTTTATATTAGAAAATTTGGTTATCAAAATGACAGAAACAATTTACCTATCTGTAGTTAATTACCCAAAAACAATATTATCTATAATATTGGTACAATAATGGATCAACAATAAACCAATCAAGTTTGACAATTGACAAGGGGAAAGTCTGGATCTTCTAAATGTCTGAAATCATCTAATTTCAAACTCATGCCGCAGAAGTATTAGAAGGCCGGTTCAGACCTATATTGTATATGTACAGGTAACTTATTGCATGTTTTCTTACTAGCAACTATTTACAGATGCTTCTAATACAAGAAATTTAGAGCAAAAACGTGGTCTGAGAGTCACTGGAAAAATAACATGATGCCATTGCCGCAATTGCTGGATTCGGACACTATCTAAGAAAATACAGCTACCTTGCATTTCCTCTGGTTTTGAGAATGACAGCTATGTATTCATTCAGTCAAGGACTTTTTTGAGTCCAGCAATAAGAACGGATGTCTCCATCATCGCCATCGCTTCACGACTTGCCTGTAACCCAAAAGGCCACTCAAATTCGATTGCTAGAGTTCCATGTTTTAAAAAAATCAGGATTATTTTATGCTTTTAGGATGGATTAGTAGTAACAGCCATGTAGAAATTACATACTGACAGCTGGCATACCTCGGTCGACTTCGGTTAGCAACCAAATTGTTATTCTGCGGTGGCACCATCTGCACAACAGTTTGAGATTAGTTTTCCGTTATCCAACCCAATAGAACTATGTATGGGGTACGAAGGACCAAAATATCTTAAATGGCAAGTAGTGCTAAATCAGTGGTTAAACAGGACTACTCCAGACAACGTGAAATAATGTGAATTCACCTTTCTCCCATCTTGGTTTGGTTTCCTTGCAGTGGACATTGTGGGATCGGGAAATGGTTGATGTTCACACATTCTGCCATCATCTTGGCGCTGCACAGTTGCTCATGTAAGACTTCCAACATAATTTCAAAAGTACAATTTATCCGAGCACCAAAACATTTATTGATCAAAGGAAAATGCAAGGGAAATGAAACATAAGATGAGCCATTATTGCCGTCATGATGTGCACTGTAGTTCATACTGAAGTTTTCATCTCTCCTTACGCAGTCCAATATCAGATATTCAAAATGCTTATACCAGAAAGAAAATTCTACCAAATTATTATCCCGACTTCTAGGCAATGACACGTTCCAAGAGATGGGACTTAAAAAATTCCTTTGAACATGATATTTAATCCTTTGCCAAAATTCATTTCAATTTTTCACGACCACGACCACCAAACCCCACAAAGAGTCCTTTAGGATCCAAATAATCAGCAAGAATGACAATCATCTGAACAAAAGGCTCAACCAACACCATCTGGATAGTTGCTTGAGTCCAATTGAGTGCACATTTCGTGTCCTTGAAAATCTGTTGGCACCTTACAGAGTACCAAACAAATATTCTTATATATGACATTTTAATGCTATATGAAGGTAAGGAAAATAAATATTGAGTGTCTTCAACAGATCACATTATTGTTAAGAAAGTATGAAACACTCGACTGACAAGGTAAAAATGTATATTAGACTATGGGTAAGTAGAAAGATAAGCATGATGGCCAACCTTCTGTTTATATTCGTCAACTTTGCTTCCAATTCTAGCACCGGAACTGCTATTTGGGCGTGGATTCTCTGATTTGGGAATGTTGGTGCACCTAGAATTTAAAGTATAAGCAGCTGTTAATTTATATGTTAAGGGTATTTCCCTAAATAAGCTGTTATCTCCTAATTATAAATCCCGGTTATTATGAAATAAGTAAACCCTTGAAGAAACTGGAAAAGAGAATGTAAGAATAAATATTTTATTTGCATTACCGAAGTTTTGATGTGTCTGTGATCACATCTTGCCTCTTGATTTTGTTTTTCTGGCAGTCCGTTAAATCTTTCGTAGGAAGTGATTGTTGCTGCCTGCAGCGAACAAATAAATGGGCATTAATATTGTGGATATTGCATTGCATGATTCATGATGACTCCATTAACTGTAAGTAACAAAAGATAAACCTGTTTTTCACTGAAAGCATGCACCTCACACCGGCAGAGCTTGCTGGCCTCTTTGAGATATTCTGCGGTTGAGGGAGACACATCAAACAATGAGCACAGACAACTTAAACTCAAGTTGGGAGATGGGACAATTTTTGCAACTATAAGTAAATATCTGAACGTCTGGCAGTGATACAATAATCAGTCCACACGGTAAGAATGTACCTCATGGAATGTACTACAAGTATCATAAGGTGAGAATGATTGGCTGGAACCACTAATTTAGAACATCTTATGTTTTTGAAAAAAAAAGCTCATGTCTGATAACTATATAACATTTTAATAGTGTTGAGATCATAGATCTGTCCACTGTCCACTTATCAATCTTAAAATGGAAGTCCACACTTTAATGGTGTAAAAAGATGTGATTTGGGCATCGATGTTTCCCATAAATGAAATTCCTACCAAAATTTGATGAGAGCAGAAAGGTTAAAAACTCACCTGAGAAGGCAGTTTATCTTTATCATGAACTGATGGTCTGGTTGCAGTTTTGGTACAAACATTCTCATTCGTGTGTCCTCTAACTCCGGTGCTTGGCCTTTTCTCTGTACTTGCCCTCTTTTCCGTAGCAAAGGAAAAGGGTCGTGGAATAGTGACATCCTTGCGCAGCTCTTTCTCTTTGCACAAACGAAATAACCCACACTTATTATCTTTAGGTGCAGTAATGTCCCTTCCTTTTCTGGAGGTGACAGTTCTTCCTTGATCACTATTTCTCCTCATATGTAAAGATCTTGCCGGGCTAGAAGATCTAATTGCATTCTTCTTTATTTTATCTCCTTGCTTAGCATGATTTGCAGTTGAGATTGTACATTCCTAGAAGATAAAACCAAAGATCAAGATCTGTAGAAACAAAAGCCAAGTCTTTTCCAACCACTCTAGTTAAAGTGGAGATCTATAACAGAGTATCAGTGAAACTCACGTAAGACATTCTTGTGGAAAATGAAACACTTAACCGTAGAATTTATGTATATCAATAGAGACTGAATTTCAATGTTAGGAGTAATTTGTTTATATGTAATGGTTCTTTCTAGAGAACAAGAACAAATCTATTTAAGATGGTGCTACGCTCAATAATTCAGTTTATCCCTTTAGTCCCTTTTTAGATTTTGTAGTCATCGTACATTCTTATAGAGGTACTGTGTAAAAAAATAGATATTTGCCTCAGATAATGACAGGCCCACTGGTGTACTTTGATGACAAGAGGTTTTAGAATGGAACAGTGAGTCGAATAGTGTTGCAACAAGAATTTAAATTGAATTTAAGTTTTACTTAGTGTAAGCAAAGATCATAGAGATTCCGGTAAACATACCTTCGTTTCAGTTTTTGACGTGTCCTTTTTACTTTTCTTAGCAGGTATCTTTATTTGATTTGATTTTTCATCAGAAGCAGCAGTAGACGTTGAAGGAATTGGTGTTGACACTGTCACCTCTACAGTTGTTGGCTGTGAAAATCTGCAAGGCTCAGAGGCAGTTAACAAATCATTGTTGCTGTTTGAGCTTTTCTCAAGATCAGTTCTGCAGATTCCATTCTTAAACTGAGCATCATACATCGAACAGTCATATGTCTCTTGTTGTATATGAGGAATATCGTTGGAGTTTATCTTTTGACAGAAGTCCTCCATGTTTTTTTCTGATAAATCAGCAAAATTGTCCAAGTGTGTGACCTCAGAAATAATACTTGAGCTCGGTTCCAAATCTTTCACTTCCAACTTCCCGATGTTCATATCCAAGCATGGAAGCTTAGACACAACATTAGAGTTCCTTCTAAGATCTATCTCATTCGGACATCTACTTGCTAGTTCAGAATGTGAAAACAAATGTTCTGAACCAAAGTCTTGGTTGGAGCCATTGCCATGCCTCACCGAGATTTCAGCAGGGCAATTGCTATGGCAAGTGACATCAGCATTTACTGGAGGTTCTTTGGCATGTGGACTATTTTCATCATCTTCACCGGTTTGGCTACCAATGCTACCATCGGCACAATAATCCAATATGATTTCTGTCTGCTGATCTTCATGTGCAAGTCCCTTCAAAGAACGGATTTTTTTGTAATGCTCTTCAAAATAAGCTTTTTTCTTGGCAACTAAACCAGGAGCTTTAAATTTCTCCAGTTCCTCTTGACATCTGTCATGTGTGAAAACTGACCTCTTCTCCCACTCCAGCGACTCAACAGCGTATTTTCCAAATGATATGGAACCATGATCAAGCATTTGGGCTATTGATATTTCCTGTTTATAAAAAGCAAGATTAGTGAAACAAATACTAGAACCAAAAAAAAAACAGAAGCAAAAGTAGCAAAAGATTGGATAGACCATGCCATAACATCCCATTTGTAGTTCTTACAGTGACGTAACTTTGTTGCTAATGAGTAATTGTGCCTTATTAAGGAATTCTATGTTCAAATTGAGCATTTGCAACACATGCATCATCTAAGAAAACCACTAAAACACAGTTTTAGAAAGGAAAACAACCTCCGACTTCGCTGGATCAGACATTCCCTCATTAGCCCATCTGATGTATGCTTCATCTAGGTCTGATGCCATAACTTCAGAACCACCTTGCTTGCACAAACTTCTACTCTATTGCTCCTGCAAGAGAAACCTATATAGCTATAACCTCATGTCTTAAAACAAGGAACAAAAATCACTAGTCTCACAACTATGAGAGGTCAAATCGGCAGTTCCACCTTTTATTAACAAAAAAAGTGGCACGTGATAAGTGGAATTTAACGCAACACCAGCACAAAAAACACAATTCATCAAAATCCCATTCCATATCAGCAACTAAATTTCATTCCATATCAACAACAAAATCATTCA
Organism: Triglochin maritima; assembly: GCA_963682175.1. Classification (NCBI taxonomy): domain Eukaryota; kingdom Viridiplantae; phylum Streptophyta; class Magnoliopsida; order Alismatales; family Juncaginaceae; genus Triglochin; species Triglochin maritima. The sequence continues at coordinate 1,862,163 of OY821781.1, forward strand.
GAATTCTTAGGGTGGCACAACCCTTATTACGGGTAAAAATGAGCTTTTGTTATTATTTTTCATTTTGTGGGGGAGAAAGAAAAGCAAAAAAGTACACAACTCAAAGAAGTTCCTAAAACTTAAAACATACAGAATTCAACAAAACCAAACAAAATTCTTAAGGTGCCTTATTCCTACAGGAAATAGTCACCTCAAAGAAGTTTCTATATCAAAAGGCTTCAATTTAACTAACAAAAGTCAGATAAATCTTGATTGGAGACAAAAACAACTTCAAAAGTTTACCAGAAAAATACCTTCTAACTGTATAATGCCCTTCCACGCAAAAATTAGATAGCATTTGATAAAGCCATACCCAAGAACACACTTTTATCAGGCTCTTTCCACAAGGAACAAGGATTCAGAACTCACAAAGGGGAAAAGCTTGCAAACCAAGACAAAGCAGCAGTTCCACATGCAAAGTTCCCTAGATGTTCTCGAAATTCCTGGGGATCAGTAGCCACCTATGTTGCATAGGATATAGGAGAGGAAGTGGAGAGAATAGAAGATAAAAGAATTGAGAACATCCTGTGATGTGCCAATTTAACTACTAGTTTGGTTCTGCCTATTCAACGGACACTCTTAGCATTAAATAATCTTTATGATAACCATTAGATTTGCAAAATAAATACACGTGTTAAAAGGCTACGCTGAATTAACTCAACTGGCACTAGACATCAAAAAATAAAATGCATGTGTAATACTGTAGGATTTACAAAAGTAAATTAGGTTTTGGTTCTTGTCTTAGACGTCTACTAATTTCACCTAGTGTTGCATGGACATGTACAATCATAACTTCATGATTACGATTACAACCGTTACCAATACGAATACCAACAACAAAGGCTTTAATAACTTTTTATAAAAAAAAAGCTTTAATTCTAAACTAGTTGAGTAGGCTAATTACAAATATAAATAAGAAAGAGTAAATTTGTACTTTTTTTCACCCGCTCACTTGATCTTTCTATATTGTATCAGTACAAACAAAATGAATTGCAAGACACGCTCAATCTTGACATCATTTAGCACCTAACTATTGCAATAATTAATAAAAATAAAAAACATTTTTTCCAATGAAAATTTTAGAAAGCAGGTTTGCATTAAGAAGTCATTAGCAAAAAAAATGCGCACCCCGACAAATGTAGAACGAGGACAACAGGTGGAAATGAAATCTAAAGATGCCTTAGATTCTTGGCCATTCCAACATTGTCACCTACTAAACGTAACTTTCTTACATTATTAGACGAAGAACACGTTGAACATGTCAATGTTAGCCTCCCTACAGCCACACCTGCGTGCCCACGCCACAGCCACATGGGGGGAGATCCCACACGGTGGTGTGAATTGTTCTCTACAAGAAATGGACCTTCTGATGTGTTCTTTACCTTTGTCTGGAGCATTTTGAGATAAGATCATGAGAAGAAAGTGCAAAGCCATAACAAAGTTGACGGCGGCCTAACCAACATGTTCCAAGTTTTGTGTGTTTTCCATGAGAAGATCTCGACAGCTGAAATGATTTGTTTGGATCTCCTAAATAAAGTTCCCCCTCTAGCCATTGTTTCATTTTTGGCAAATTTGGTTTGATTACGTGAAGTTTTTATTATTACTGAGGTACTTTTAGATAAAGCTAAAAACAGCAATAAAGTTCGTTTTTTTCTCTACCCTAAATTTATCTGTTTGAAGAAATTTTTATACCGGCAAAACTCTCTAGTTTTCGAAAAAAGATTTCGATTGATATTATATATGAAAAACAACCAAAAAACATGATTTTCTGTATGTTCAAGTTCTAACTTAGATGCTAAGCACATGGAATCATTACCATTTCATTATGCTTAGGAAAGCAAGAACAGAAGAACTGTTGCATAAGGCAATTTCCATGATTTTTGTGGACTAACGAAAATATTACAATTTACCAAATTGGAACTTATTGACTAACCAAAGGTAAAATATTACAAATTGGGAATTCAGTTTAGGACTTGAATACCAAAATGGAGTTTATTGAATAGTTAAATCATAGAAATTACAATTAAAACTAATATCTCAGCTAGAGCTACAGTTGGTGGGCTTTCTCTTTGGATTGGTCAAATTCAACATTGAAGCCGAACGAAATGGGTCGTATCTAAAAATTTAGTGGAAAATCTCTAGACAAAAACAATTCTGATCAAGTGGACAAGACTTTAAAATGGGAGTTGTGATGGACCCTCTGATAAGATCATAAAAGTGCAAGTGCAAAAGAGGACCGAAGCAAATGCAATATTTAATGTGAAATAGTCTTGCCTCGTTTGTCTGGATATCTTCAGATTTGGAACACCCCATGTGAACAACTGAAAGATAGTAGTAAATTAATGGCCCACAGGTTGAACTGGACACCATGTGGTGTTTTGGCCGAAGTGCAGAAGTCTGAATGTGGGAAACGGAAGGCACGAAGATAAATACATACCTAAACAAGAAAAGTGTCTGAATGCTTGAACAAAAGCCAACATCATAGATACAAAGAAAAAGGAAAGGCGCAGAACGGAAGACAAAACAAAGAATTTGTGGATGTGAATCGGATTGGGCTCTTGAGTTGAAACAAAGCTACAAACAAGTGAGATAAGATAATTTGGATAGGTTTTAGCTTTGGAGAGTTATCAAATATACATTTGCAAAGCCACTGATGGCATGACAGATTGACAACACAGGGGACAACCAATTAATTTCACTAAGAACGTGGGTCCTATCTGTATTTTAAGGTAAATTAATAACACCCAATAGTCTCTCTTGCGTTCAATGAATCTGCTCATTCAAGATCATGTTGTATCAAGAACATTCAACACCTAACCACTCCAGTTGTTGAAGGGCATGAGAGTTTAAAGAGGATAATTAGTAACATCTGAACTAGACACCATTTTGTATCAATATAATATGAAACTTAACCACAAAACCGATTCTTGGACATTGTTTCAAGCTCAGCCCAGATTAATGTTATTCTCCATGCAAGACGTTGAAAAAAGAGAAGAAGAAAAAAAGGGTATTGTTCTCATCAAATTCTACTTAATTCCTATAGCTAACATGTCTATCCAAAAAGGGACAGAAAATCTTCTCACTTAAAATCTCAAAAGATCTCCACTTGACCCACTACTACAGAATGACAAAGGAGACGAAGTCTCAGCATTCTATGATTGCATCTTATACTAAAGTGAGACTAGTCTCCATAAGGAACCATTTGCTTAAACAAAAAGACATAGTGATCATGTAACATAACTTCAGCTTTGTGTCATCTTTTTATTAGTTATGCTTCATGTCACCTCTATTAAGCATGCTAGCATCCCCACTTAGGATAATATCAGGCTATCGACTGAAACAGCTATGGATTCAAGTTCCATTCAATTGTTTAGACTAAACAAATAATCATTCCACATCATAAACTCAATTTATTGCAAACATTAAGATGATTTGTTCGTCGGGAACACCTACACCACCAATCATGAGATTCCCTTAAGATGCTCACATTTCGGCAATATAACGTCCTAAATTACCTTGTTATCACCTGAACCGAGTAACCAACCAAATCTACATCAACATGAGCCAAGTTCATGGGCTAAAAAGAAGAACAAGCACATCATCAACACTGAACAAATTCATGGCAATATTCTAACTTCATGATTTTTTCTTTCACTTATTTTATTCGGTTGTCAGATGTTCCGATTCGCCATTGTACTCTATATTCACATTTTATCAGCTTACGAATTGGACACCTTATAATGAGTGGCTTAGCAGGTTATTTCAGTAAATTGTAAGATTTAGATTTAGCTTTGCACGCAATATTTATTCTTATACTTTCTCAAATACAAATTTTTAGTACATATCTTCACACTCTTTCAATGCATTTTTTCCATTTTATTCTCGTATGAACAAGAAAAATACAAGTAAATACCCAATTGATGGGAATGACATATTTGACGCCTTAGGAGTATGCCTAATATCTTCCCATATTTGAACACCAAGCTCCGCTCGTGCATGACTTAAATTATCACTTTTTCTTAATTTTTGTTTCAACTTCGAATTCCCATTTTGATTCACACCTCTTGATCACCTAGCCGCCGATCATGTTAATGTTCTATCGAGCTAAACTCGAACGAACTCACTAACCAAAGTGACACCGTTGTGTTTGAGAACACTTAGAGGTTAAAATTCCCAAACTCTAAGCATTACCTAGTACTGGCGAAAAAACTTAAAGCATGTGGAGATTGAAGAGATGGCAGACCAACCAAAGTAAACATGGGAGTGGAATTTGTTGATCTCACTCCAAATACAAAAAGTGCTCCCAATCATGAAAGTAGAAGATATTGGAAATACAATTTAACATCACTTAACCATAAAAGAGTATAAAACCTTGAAACGGTGTTGGAAATCAGACAACGTAAGCGAGAAATTGCACGCACAACTCAAAGACGAAGGAAAAATAGTCTTACATTACTAAATGTAAAGGTTTACCACAATGTATAACAAAATCAGATCCACCACCCATCACCTAAGTGCCAACTGCTGAAGTGACAGACCAACCAAATTTCACCGAAATCGTCAACACCGAAGTAAAGTTGGCCCAATACCGATTTCGTAAGATCGTGACTTCTCCGTAAACAACAAGATTACAAATTCAGTACTCTCACGTCCTATTTGGTAAGATCCAAACCTTGCATTACCGTTAGCATTATCAAGCATATTCTTAGCGAAAATTCCCAACGATTCCATATACTAACAACAAAACCGTTTCCAACTTCACTCCAATCACAAACAAACGACATCGATATCAGGCGAAAAGTACGGATTCGAAACACAAAGCGGTAGAGGGAGAGCTTACCGGCGGTGGCGGTGGCCGAGGCGCGAAGCGAAGGACGAAAGCGAAATCTGGATCTCTCCTTTTTTGGAGGAGGAGTGAAGGACGATTTTGGTGTGTGGGGATTTCCAGCGGGAGAAACTGGAGGGGCGCTTTACAACTTTTTGAGTTTTGCATTTCGACCCCTATAGATTGGTTCGTTTGTGGTTAGATGTATTAATTTTTTGTTTGTTCACCAACCTAACCATTATTAAAATCATGAAATTTACAATATTTATTTCGATGGAATTTTAGAGAAAAGACATACCCGCTACATTTTATTGTGAAAATCAATGTTTTGATATTACATGAAATAATTTTCAAATTTTATGATATTCAACGTGTATGTGTATGGATAAGTTGAGTTATAAATTAAGATCTATGTTTTGGAAATTTCATTATATTGAAAATCTAGTTTTATCTTGATAAAACTTGACTGAACTTGATCCTCAAGTAAATGAAAAAGATATGGGACCGAATTTTTAAAAGGAATTTGGTTAAATGTTTTGTTCAAAGCACTCAAGCATATCGTTTGTTAAGGTAACTATGAGTGCAACGAGAAGTAGAACCGTAAAATCCCTAACTCAATTAGTGGTTAATTGGTGTTTAGGGTGATGGGTTGCCTTGGGGAGAGAAGAGGTATGGGCTGGTTTGACTTGGGTTGCATGGTTGTGGTGTGGGTGAGGAGATGGAGGTATGGGTGGGGGTGTTGGTTGGGTTGTGTTTTGGGTTTTAAAGCACACCTCTCCTCTGTTATCTCATTTTCTTCTTCATATCTCACCAAGCACCCATCTTCTCCCTCGGTTGCTCGAGCTCAGGCAGATGAGGTTGCGTCGGCGTGAGGCGTGCGGAGATCGTTGCGTGAGGAGGCGGTCGTGCGTGTGGTTGCTGACCGGAGGCGGCGTTGCGCGAGCGAGGCTCTGGCGGGTTCGTCGCTTTCGAAAAGTATACTGGTTCAATAGTGTGATTTTATTGCTCACCCGCGTTAGGGTGATATGATGGTCTGTCACGGGAGGTCAGAGTCCTCACCGACGACGAGAGCGGCGTAAATCCTTGGCTGATGCAAGGTTGCAGACGACCAACGATCGACCGGTTCCTTCGGGCGGTCAACCGATTTAATGTATTTGCCCGACTTTAACCAACACCGGTCAAACGATACCTTGTGGCGGTCGACCGGTAGTGCATGTGCTGGTGGGTCAGGGGTTTGTCTATTGGATTTCGGTCGACCGTTTCTTTGGTTGGTTCGACCGGAATTTAAGTTGCCTTATGTATTGTTCGATCATTTTTATGCATTGTTTGACCATTGATGACTTAGAACTGCTAGGATGTCCTGGTAGTTTTCGGTCGACCGGGACCCCTGAGTCGATCGATTGTTAGTATTGATTGATTTTGACCAGACTCCGGATTTTGACCACGTATCAGTCGACCAGTTTTAGACTTTTGTTCGACCGTTGAGACTTAGGTTTTGCGCAGAGAGTTCGACCGTTGCAAACTTTCGGTCGATCGAACCCGATGAGAACGGTCGACCGGATTGCCTCTTTCGGTCGACCGTTTGTGCGCAGAACTGAATTCTCGGTCCTTGTATGATGCTAACTATGTCCATGGAAACTCGTGTCCTCGCCTACTGCGTGAGCCGGGAGGAGGGATCGTCGTGTGGAAAAGTGTGGGTGTTCAGGACGTGTCACCTCCGTGTATGGATCATGACTTAATGTGATGGATTGATGGACTCATAGTAGAGTAGTAGACCTGAGGGATCGTGGATCCCAATGTATGATGATGTGCGGCTCGTGGAGCCTGATGACCTGGCTTACTTTGGTCCGGAACCGTCCGATGTTGTGTCGGACGTATGTTGGACCACCGATATTGTGCCGGTGATGCCGTCGATGATGTCCCGACGATAATGGGTCGATGTTGTTTCAGCTACGATGTTTGATGGGTCGACACTGTTCCGGCTATGTTTTCCTCAGCTGGGCACCTACTGAGATGATGATGTTTGATGGACCAACAAGTGGTTTGACCACGAAGTTACAGATATGTTTCTTGTGGCACGGACCTGGCGGACGCTCCTTACCGAACCCCATGTTTAGTATAACCGCGTGTGGGGAGCGTCACGTCTTGTTGCATTAGACCGTATGTGCCTACGGTAGGTCTCCGAGGGAGACCCGATGATGATTGTCAGACTGATGTCCTGTTTTACCCTTCAGGGAAATTGTTTTTCTTATTGTTAATGACATGACATACTACTAGTATGATATGTTCATTTGTACTACCGCATTCATATAAGTGAGCTTGACGTACGAGATTTCCTTATGGAAACTCATGCATTGTTGTTGCATGTTTTATTTCAGGACCGCAATAGGTCCAGTTGGGTGGGGACAACGAGCGCGTGCATTTGGTGATCAGATCCTCTCGTTCGGACCACTGAGGTCAACATGATTACTTGTACTTCTTTTTGTCATATCTGATGTAATCATTTAGTTTTTTGACAAACTCTGATGTAATATGGTGCACCGCTTGGATGTTTTATTAGAAATAACAATCATATTTTTGGATTATTGATCTATGTTATCTTGATGATAAATTTTAAATTTTCCGTTGTTTCGGGATGTTACAAGAACCGTAGAAGAATAACTGATACCAAAATACTATTAAAATTCACGACAAATACGAGAATTTTTTTGAAAATCCAACTAAACCAAGGCTCCTACATAAGAAATAAAATTCATTATGAAGAGAAGAATATAGGAACAAACTTTTAGCCTATTGCGCATAAGTATGCGACACTAAAAGCACAAACAAATGTACAAATATAAAGCGCACGATTAAGATTTTGCAACAACAACCTATCAAGCAAGTCATTTGATTCCGCTGTAATTTTTTCTTTATGCATGCTAGTCTGTGCCCAACAAACAAAAGGCAAAGTACATGTGAAAAAATGCAACATGTAGCTCGTGCAACTTCAAATCGATGGTTAGTTCAATGTTCCAAGCAACCTTTATATTTGTACTCCACCGACCCAAGTCTATTTGAACGTCCCAAAGGGTGTTCAAGTGATCCATTTGGAAATTTCATCTTAACATGATTTGATGGTCGAATAAAAATCCATGTGGTTATATTTCAAAGGTCCTCAAATTGAATCCACATCTAGCGATGTAACATCATCCTACAATTTACAACTTATGTGGTCATAATAATACAAAATGTTGTGAAAATAGACGTTCGAGACTTTCTTGGTGAAACGAAAGAAAACAAGCCCCACAAAAACACGAGGCCATCTCACTCCCACGTTAACTCCTCGTCCAGTCCAGTCCAATCCATTCCAATCCAAACCAACCAACAAAACCAACTTTTCCCCTCTCTTCCCTCCAAACCAATAATAAATCATGGCTTCCACTCTTCTTTACACCAAACTGTCCATCACCCAAAACCCACTCCCCTCTCCCATATTCCCAATCTCAAACCCTCCCTGCTGCCTCGTCTTCCCACGAATCCACTTCCAAAGACGGGCTTCCTCGAAAAGCACTGGCTCAGCGGTGGTGGTTACGGCGGAGGAGGTGGTGAGGGAGTTCTATGATGGTGTCAACCGCCGGGACTTGGCGGTCGTGGCACCTCTCATTGCCGAGGACTGCGTCTATGAGGACCTCATCTTCCCTTCCCCCTTCCGAGGCCGCAAGGTCCATTCAATTCCTTTTTCATTTTTCGTTGGGATTAATCGAGTTGGTACTGTTTGTTTGTTGTTTGAAATAATTAGGTCACAAGTACGCCTTTTAGGTATATTGTTTCGTATTCTTGTGTAGTGAAGTAATTTATGTTTGAGGTGTGTGTTCTTCTCTGCTTGACGAATGCAGGCGATCCTCGACTTTTTCGATAAATTCATGGGATCAATCAGCTCAGACCTTCAATTCTCCATTGACGACATCTCAGGTGAAGACACCTTAGCTGTTGGGGTAACATGGCACTTGGGTAAGTTCAGCTTCTTCTGTTCCTGCAGAATATAGAAGAAGAAATATACTGTTTTGAGTTATCCAACTGAAGTTTTCAGCAACTCAATCTCTTCATAAGCTTTACTAGTTGGTGCAATGATTTTCGCAAAGTTGCTGACTGTTCAATCTCAGAATGGAAGGGCAAGGACTTTCCTTTCAGCAAAGGATGCAGCTTCTACAGATTGGATGTGAGAGATGGAAGGAAACAAATTGTGTAAGTTCAAAAAAATTGATCACTTGAGTTGTCCTCTTCTTATCAACAAACTCTGCAGATTGAGTTTTTGCTATAACATCAGCAATTGAAGTTATGGTGTTTTCGGAAAACTATAATTCATCTTTCCAGGGATGATTGAACTGCAAATTTAACCCACAAAGTTCAAGAGCCTGTGATTTAATATTTCACTGTATTTCCAGGAATTTGGATATTAAGATCAACGGCCACGGAATCAGAATATTATTTATAGCAAGTGAACATTTTAGGAAATTACCTTAATATCTCTATGCCATCAACACCCAAAATTTCAATCAATATGCATAAATGGCAAAGTACCTAACATTTATTTTTCTTCTAAACGGAATGAAGAGAGAAGATACCTTCTTTCAACTATTTATCTGATACAAATATCTTCGACAGGTACGGCCGAGATTGTGTCGAACCGGCAACCAAACCTGGAGATTTAGCACTGGTAAGTTTATTTTGCAGTCGACGACATCTTTCAAAAAATTAAATTGGTGAACTCATCTGTGCAGATACAATTACTCAGTATTTAGGTACTTTATAGCATGAACCAGAGAAACATTTCAAGTTAAGCTGCACTCAAATTTGCATTATTCTCTCTTTCTCACACATTTTTGATCTCTGTCTTATTGGACATCATCTAAAACATTAGTCACAAATGTATATGACAACAAAACTTATGAAGTGTTCATGCTACACAGGTATTAATTCAAGGAGTAACTTGGATTCTGCAAAGATTTCCCCAGCTAGCTGATCGATTGTGATTGTAGCCTCAGGAAGTTCTGAATATGAGTTCAACTTTTCATTGCATACGAAAGGTTATATGAGAATGCTTCAATGACTATATTTTACTTCTAATATAAATATTGCCATGCCTATCTGCTATAGTTACACATGTTAGCAGCAGAAGTGCTCTGTTTGCTCAAATTGAGGAATGTCCACCACAAAGTGAGACATGATTCTTTCCCTCAGGTGACAAAACTTGCAATTACTTCGAAAGATTATGATTCATTTACATACTCCAGAGCTAATTGAAAAGAAGTTAGCAGTCTGACAGAGCTTAAAAAAATAATTGACCCTCAAATGTCACAGGTTGCGAGATGAATAACCCAGCAAACTTATCCTGTAAGCCTGTAACAGATAAACAATTTCAGTTCTGACTTCCATCATGATCATCCTTTTCAAATATTTGTCATGTCACCTTTTAACAGGCGAACTTCATATTTTGTGGTCTTTTGAGTGGTTTCCATGAGAATGTTCAGTATTCCAGTGTGAACTATCTTACCTGCTGGTTTTTTCTTCAATTTGTCGTAGCCCTTAGCTGACTGGTCTACGAAGAAAACCCCTAGAATAAGAGAAGAATGAACCATAGCTCCAGTAATGCAGAATTTGGCACCAAAAATCTGCAAGCCGTTCCTCTTATTATACTACCAGTCCATCATTATCGACTCTTAATCCATATCAAACTGGAAGGCAATTTTTTTTAGTTATTCACATAGATTTCTCAGTAAGCTGCATTACCCCAAACGCATTCACAGGTCCCTTGCAGTCAAACATTTCCAGACAAGCACAAGTTTCACTCTGCCATTGTCCATTTCATCCCTCGACCTCTTTGTCAAATCCAAAATACTCATTGCCAATGTAACCGGCATCTTTCAAATGCAAATTCATTTCCCCCAACACCCTATTAGTCTCGCATGATTCAGAATTCTCATGGTCACCGACCAAGAAGGAATGCAACACATTACCCTCTTCCACCCAAGCACAGCCAGGAACCTTTCTGATGCCTATGTCTCTCATTAGTGTCCTCACCCTAGCTAGCTCTGTCCAACACCCAGAGGCTGCATACATGTTAGCAATCAGGACATAGTGCCCTGGATTTTCTGGCATCATCTCTAAAAGTGTCCTTGCGGCCTTTTCTCCGATCGTTGTGTTCCTATACACATGACAGGCCCCAACAAGCGAGGCCCACATCGCAGCACTTGGTTTTAGTGGCATATTGCTCAAAAAATCAAATGCCTTGTTTAGCATACCAGCACGTGCATAAAGATCGACCATGCACGAGTAATGCTCCATTGAAGGGACAATTCCGTATGATGAAGTCATCTTCTCAAAGATACATTTTCCTTGTTCTACAAGTTTAGAGTGGCTACAAGCTGAGAGGACAGCCACCAGGGCCACATTGTCCGGTTTGGTACCACCAAGGATCATCTCATCAAAGAGCTTCAAAGCCGTACAACCATCACCTTGCATCCCGTATCCCGCAATCATTGAAGTGTAAGAGACTTCGTCTCGATCTTTGATCGATTCAAAGACACTTTTTGCCTGGACAATCCTACCCGACTTTGAGTACATATCCACCAATGAATTCCACAACAACTTATGGTCTTCAAAAGAATGTTTGATCACATAGCAATGTAGCTCCCTACCATGATGTAAGTTCGCAATTCGAGCACAAAGAGAAAGAATTGTCACCACGGTCACATAATTAGGCTCTATCCCAGACCAAACCATCTCTCGAAACGCAACCGAAGCGTCCTCCAACATATCCATCACACAGAACCCAGTGATCATACAATTCCAGGTGACCAAACTCCTCTCCTCGTCCTTCTGAAACAAAACATGTGCACTTCTCACATCCCCACACCTCGAATACATTGTTATCAATGCATTCTTCACCGTCTCAATCCGCTCACACGACGTCCGAATCACCATCCCATGGATCTCCTTTCCAAACCTAACATCCTCAATCCTCGAACATGCACGCAAACCCACCACAAAAGTGACATGATCAACGACTCCAAACCCACTCGACCCAACCTCCCCAACCAACCTCAACGCCCCCACCGGATCCCCGACTGCTAGAAGCCCACCAGAGACAACATTCCAAGTCACCACACTCACCCCCACACCGCTCCCCCTCATCGTCTCAAACACCTCCACCACGTCCCCCCACCTCTCCTCCTTCGCATACCCCGAAATCATTGCGTTCCATGACACCACATCTCTCTCGCGCATTCCATCGAACACCTCCCTTGCCCGACCCAGCTCCCTGACCCTCGCCCACATCGACACCAACGCATTCCCGACGAACAAATCCGTCTCCAACCCATTTCTCCTCACGTCCCCCCAGACCTCCTCCGCCACCCCGACATCCCCAATCGCCCCGCACGCCTTCAAAACCGAAGGATACGTAAACACGTCGCCCATCACCCCCCTCCTCCACATCTCCCTATAAACCTCCAAACCATCTAAGAACAGGTTGGAACGGATATAGGACGCAATGAGGGTGTTCCAGGGGAGGGGGAAGGGGGAGTCGCGGGCGGCGAAGAGGGCGGAGGAGGAAGGGGAGTAAAGAGAGACAAGGGAAGCGGCGAGGGAGGCGTGGGGGTGGACGCCGAGGACGAGGGCGTGGGCGTGGAGGTGGAGGGAGGTTGGGAGGGTGTTAAGGCGGAGGGAGCAGCGGAGGAGGTGGGCGAGGGCGTTCGGGGATGGAAGGTGGCGGAGGTGGTGGGCGTAGAGGGTGAGGGCAGACGAGAGGTGGAGGGAGGCTGTGAGGGTGGTTAGTTTGGTTAGGATGGAGGGGAACATTTGGTGGTTGGTTAGTTTTTCGGTTGGAAGTAACAATGTTCGTGTTAACTTATGGACTGTAGTTAGTGGACTTGACACAAAAGTTTGGTTTGGTTTGTCTTAATAAATGGTGTTATGTCGAATTTGTAATCTTAGTAAGAGGGGAGTTTGTTCCTTTGTTGTTGTTATTGACTTGGTGGTTCTTTAGTCCGGATGCAAAGTGGATTTCAGTTTTTTTTCAAAAGCAATATAAACTTTATTAGATTTCTTGACGTATTTCAATATATGATTTCTCGACTAATCATTATTGCATTACAAGACTATGTCTGGACACCCACAACAAATGCAATTCCTCAAAACCCCTGCCATCGTCACGCGAGCGTAACTTAAAAATAGTCAAGATTGGAAATCAAACAGTAAGAATGTGCGTTGCATAACCAACCTTAGTAATTTATTTTGGTTATTTAATCAAGTCAAGATATTTATTTTGTTGTTCAGGTATACGTTATAATTTGAACCTTTTAGAGGTTCATAAAAAATATTAAAAGTAAATAAGACACCAATATAAGTTTAATAAGCACACAGTTTAGGAGGGTATAACCATTTGAAATTTGAAAATTCTCTGTTTTTGTTATTACATAATACATATATTGTAATAAAAAATCACAAAAAAACTAAAAAAGCAGCGTAATGCAACAAAAAGCAGCCTGACGGACGCTGTGAAACTGCCACGTGTCACCGACGGCCCTCTTCGCTTCCCTTCCACACGTCCCCCGCGCCTCGTTAACATCGCTCTCCGAAGCCTATAAAACCCCCCGCTTTCCAAATCCCCAAATCCCCCAATTCGAAACCCTAACCTCCCCTCCCTCCTCCCCCCTGCGAGATCGAGATGGCCGCGATCTCGAACCTGCAGGCGTGCTGGCGGGAGCGAGATCGGAGCGGGGTCGGAGAGGGGTTCCCCCTTGCTTTCAGGGCTTCGCTGGTGAGGGTTTTTCCCATTGCGTCGTAGTCGTGCTCGTAACTTGTCTGGAAATGGTGTGAAATTCCTGAATTGAATGATGTAATTTGTGATATAGCATTTATAGAATGGACATATATCTTAGTATCACGACATTTGTGTCGTGAGGCTGCGATCGGGGTTCGACCCCTCCAACTTGTATGTCACCAAGAGTATGTTGTTATGATTTTGATTGGTTGTTGATTTAAATTCCAGTGTCGTTTTTCATATCGCGATTGATAGATTGGCAATAAGTTTTTAATAACTTGTATCATTTTGCTTCACAATTGGTTCAATTTGGTTGTAAGCTTGCCAATCAAGTTCTTTTGAGTTTGGACTAGTATAGTTTGGCTTGTTTAACGATTGTTGTTAGCTTACCGGGATTACAAAGCCAAATGTGTGAGCTTGTATTTTTTCCTTGACTCTAGCTTACGGCATCGAGTGAAGCGAGGATTGCTAGTTTGGATTTCCGTGCCATTTCTTGATCCGTAACATTTTGACATCACCATTGTGTGAATGTATATCTTTGCTCTGCACACAATTGTTGGTTTGGAGTAAAGTCCTAAAGCCAGATTATGAAAATTCATATGTTCTTCTAGATACTTTCTTTTAGCTTGTATTGCCACTCGAATTTCTGTTATTATGTTTATAATATCTTAAGTTGAATTTCGTAGTCTTGTTAACTTTCCAACCGTTTTCTTGTAGTTGTAAGTACGACATCGTGTCAGACTTCGATTGGATTTTTAATGGAAATATTTTGAATGTAGATGCTCCTTGGTTTAGCCCATGACTCAAGCTGCACGTACTGTGAAGTGCTAATTGTAATTTACAGTTCCATTGGGTTATGAAACTTGTGATGTCAAATTTTTCATGACATCATATGATAGTCCTATGGACAGCTATTAGTTTGAGAGTTTACATGCCATACTGTAACTAGTGGTGACTGTTATTATAGTTGTTTTCTTATGGTTGCTGCTTTTGGAGGTTCATTATTTCTAGGGAATATCAATTCATTAGCTGAGGATTACTTATTCTGAAAATATTCCTTGTTTTTCAGGAGAATGCCAATATGTGACCCACATTCCTTATATACTTCTATCACTTCTATATTTTCCTCTGAACTTTCTTTTCCAGCAATGTATATTTCTGAGCTGCTTTCTTCTTTCTTGACTTAGAACGAGAGGCACCACCATTCTACACTGTTCCTATGTCATCCTAGGAAGACTTCTGCAGTAAATGGTAGGTGTTGCACTAGGATGGCTTTGGTGGAGGCGAGGCCATTGGTGGACAAGGATGTTGAGAAGAAACCTGATATTCTGGTGAGTTAGCAACCTTCCTACTGTCGGTAACTTTCATTACAAAGAGGAGATTATTTTTTGTTGTACTACTTTAGACTACATTGTTTTTTGGTCAAATTTAGGTAATAATAATTCTTTCAGTTCTTTTATAATCAGAAATAATTATTCATAACAGTTTTTTTTTCTCTTTCCCGTTTGCAGGTGTATGATCTGATCCAAGGAGCCCTGGTATGTTCATTTTCCATTGCTTCAATTGCTTTTGGTTTTCCCTTTTTCTTTTGGCAAAAGAATTTACATTTCCCTTGTGAACAACCTTGACACCTCATTTTTTTGACAGCCTAGATTAGTTTCAGTAAGCCCAACTGGGATAACAGGGCATTGATGATAATGACGATGATAATAATAATACTGGGAAACTGAGCTAGCATTTGTCTTTTCCCAGTTCACATGAATTGTGATGGCCACAAGACTTTCATTTTAGTTAAAGGCTGCAATTGGCCACAACTTTATTCCATATATCAATTCGTATGATTATTTGGCGTTATCCTTCTTACAGGTTAGGTCAAATTCAACAGTGTTTAAGTCAATTTCAGATCCACCAACTGCTGTTCTTTTACATGGTATTCTGGGTTGCAGGAAGAACTGGGGTCAGTTTTCTAACTTCTGGTTTCTATACTCAATTAATTAAAGGATTTTTTTTTCAAAATAATAAAGAAAAAATAAAAAATTGGAAAAATATACACCACAGAAACTTAATTGGCAAAATATGCACTTTAAAAACGGCACCACAAGTGCCGTTTTCATTAACTAAAAACGGCACTGTAGATGCCGTTTTCACACTTAATAAAAACGGTATCACTGATGCTGTTTTTACCTGGGTAATTTTTTTCTTGGTTTCGAGACGTCGTTTTTAGCTAAGACATGTTGAAACTAGCAACGGGTCGGTCTGGAAATTTTTTGGATCTTGAAATTATTTGATCTGGAATTTTTTGAATCTTCATCACTTGCAAAAAAACTCATTGTAATTATTGTGACGGGGTTGTAACTCCAAATGGATAATGTGTCCCAACTCCAACACATTGGTCAGATCACTTTGGATAATAAGTCCCAACTCTAAATGGATAATGTGTCCCAACACATTGGTCAGATCACCTCCATTTGGCGAGACTCCCGACCGACCCGTTGTTAGTTCAACATGTCTTAGTTAAAAATGACGTCTCGAAACCAAGAAAAAAATTACCCAGGTAAAAACGACATCAGTGATACCGTTTTTTTTAAGTGTAAAAACAACATCTACAATGCCGTTTTTAGTTAATGAAAACGACACATGTGGTGTCGTTTTTAAAGTGCATATTTTGCCAATTAAGTTTCTGTGGTGCATATTTTTCTAATTTTTTATTTTTTCTTTATTATTTTGAATTTTTTTTCCTTAATTAAATATACTTGTTTTTACTCTCCATACACAAATTGATTTTATAGCTGTTACTATAGATATTCAGATATCAAATTGTAGTTTCGTTTAGTTTCGAATACATTCTGAGAACTTTAGGCATTGAAATATGTACAAACCATCGTAAATGTTTCTTAACCCACTTTGCGACATAGGTGACCAAGTAATTGTTAGCTTAGAATGAAGCAACAATGCAATATTGCAATCTTTGCCAAAGTTATCCTTCAGGATTATCAGATGGCTGCAATTTTGACGGTGACGTGCTATCACCTAGAAGGAGTGTGCTGTTTTAGTGCATAAAATGTCGTATAATGCACATAACTTTTATTTTGATTTTTTTGTAGATTTTTTGTTTTCCATGTAATTTTTCATTTTTCATCTATGAACTATCATTTCATTTTACCAAAACCTTGTCATTTGTTGTCCCATGTGGTGAAAGTTTTATAATTCATATGTTGGAGCCTGTGTATTATATATTATGGAGTTAGAAAGACTTTACCTTTGTAAAAGTATTAGAAACACTTCATATTGATTCACATATATTCCTTTGTATAGCATACAGGCCCATTAGTCCAAGGCTTATTGGGCCTGATTGCATGTAACAAACTAGTGAGCACCAGCACGTATATAAGCTGGTTCTCACCTCTCATTCTATAAAAAAAATCAGTAACAACCAAATATTCTTTCTCCATCGTCTCCCTCCTCTTTAGATTTTTGATGGTATCAGAGCAAAGATCCAATAATTTCCGCGTAGAACCCTAAAAGCTCTAGAAGAATGGCGTCCGAAACAAGCAACACCACTTCAAACGTCAACAACGAGCTTGATAACCCATACCATATCCAATCCTCAGATAATCCAGGAACCGTTTTGGTCTCTTCAAAGCTCAGTGGAGAGAACTACTCAACATGGCGACGATCGATGTGGATTGCACTCAATGCCAAGAACAAGTTGGGATTCATCGATGGGACCTTGCCACGACCATCCCACCAAATTTCGCCTAAAGACTATGCTGTTTGGGGAAGATGCAACGACCTTGTTCTTTCTTGGATCATGAACGTTGTTAGCCAAGAGATCGTCGGAAGCATCATATATGCAGAAAATGCGTCAGATGTTTGGCAAGATCTCCAAGAGAGGTACTCCCAACAGAACGCCCCAAGAATTTTTCAGATTAAGGCTTCAATTCATAACCTGCGTCAAAATTCCAATACTGTCACAACATATCATACAATGCTTAAAGAATTATGGGATGAGTTAGCCACTTACTTAACTCCTGCATCTTGCAATTGTGGGGGAAATTGTGGTGTACTGAGAAACATGATTAAGAGGGAGCAAGAAGATCATATGATACAGTTTTTGCTTGGGCTTAATGAGTCTTATTCAGCCATTAGGGGTCAGATCTTACTAATGGATCCACTTCCCAATGTTAGTAAGGCTCTTGCCTTAATTCTACAAGAAGAAAGACAAAGGTCCATTGGAGGAGGTGAAGTAACGCAGGTAGAAGCATCAGCACTATTAGTAACACAAGGACATAATTCAAAGAAGAGTGGAGGAATTGTTCAGTTCAACAGATCCAAATTAACTTGCACTAATTGCAAGAAGAATGGTCATACGAGGGAGAATTGCTACTGGTTGATAGGTTTCCCAAGTAATCAGAAGGCTCAAAGAACAGATAAGCATAAAAATTCAAAGCAAGAGAGCAAGGGACAAGCCCAGAAAGAATCAAGCACCACAGTCATGGCCGCTGAATCAACTGTGGTATCTTCTGTTCCTGCTCTGACCAGGGACCAATACGATCAATTGATGTTGCTACTGAGTGGTAATAATGCTAAGGCCTTAACTATTGCTAGGACCAGTGCTGCAGGTAAGGTTAATTGCTGTTTTGCCAATGAATCTGGCACTTGGATCATTGATTCAGGCGCTTCAGATCACATGTGTTCCACTTTCAAGCTATTCATTAAGCCCATCAAAATTGAACCACCTATATCTGTCACTCTACCCACAAATGACACAGTCATAGTCAATACCATAGGGTCAGTTAGAATTACACCCAAAATTCTACTTCATAATGTCATGTATGTCCCAAAGTTCAATGTCAACCTCATTTCTGTACATAAATTGGCTAATGATCTTAAGTGTGCTGTCACCTTTTTTCCTGATTCTTGTGTTTTGCAGGACCTTGCCTTGACGAAGATGACTGGGTTGGGTAGCACGTCAAGTGGACTTTACACCTTCCACAAAAGTTACAGACCAGAACCCCCCAAAGCCATGACTGTCTCTTCTGATCCCAACCTTTGGCATAGGCGTTTGGGACACATTTCTCTTTCAAAACTTCAAGTAATATCAAAATCAGTTCCTGATGTTACTATTAACCCTGATGCTTTTTGTGAACATTGTCCACTTGCCAAACAAACCAGATTACCATTCAATAAAAGTAGCATACATTTTGTTCATCCTTTTGAGCTTTTACATTGTGATATTTGGGGTAAATACGCTACACCTACTTATGATGGTTATCCTTTTTTTAACCATTGTAGATGATTACAGTCGAGCAACATGAGTTTTTTTAATGAAAAACAAATCTGATACCCAGTGCACTCTAAGAAATTTTATCTCTTCCATCCCTACTCAATATCACACTTGTGTTAAGAAAATCAGAACTGACAATGGTGCTGAATTTGTTTCATCTGAATTGAAGTCTTTTCTCTCTGGACATGGTATTTTTCACCAATTATCTTGTCCTTACACACCCCAACAAAATGGGGTAGTGGAAAGGAAACACAGACACCTCTTAGAAGTTGCACGAGCCCTCAAATTTCATTCCAATGTTCCTATTAGGTTCTGGGGAGATTGTGTGTTAACAGCAGCACACATCATCAACAAAATTCCTAGTAAAGTCATTGGAAATAAAACTCATTTTGAACTCCTATTTTCCAAGATACCATCCTATCATAATCTTAAATCGTTTGGGTGTCTTTGTTTTGCTTCTAACCTCCTTCGTAAAGACAAGTTCAGCTCTAGAGCCATAAAGGGTATCTTTCTTGGATATCCACTTGGTCAAAAGGACTTTAAGATCTATGATATTGAGAACCACAAAATTCTCATTAGTAGAGATGTTGTCTTCCATGAGCATATTTTTCCTTTTCACAATGACACTAATCTATATCATAATCCTACTGTCATTCTTCAACCTATATCTGATCACAATCTTGTTCTTACCGATCCTCTCAATTATGTTCAAACCATCCATGAAAGTCCCGATGACCAGACCATTCAAAACACAACCAATTTGGAATCAGAAAGAAACTAGAATCCTGACCCAATTCCTGCCATTAGAAGATCTAGTAGAGCACACCAACCACCATCTATCCTTAGAGATTTCATCTGCCCCACTTTGAATGTGTCTACTACCAACTCAGCAGCCAAGTCAAGCAAGGACCATGCCAATGACAAAGTCAGGTACCCGATCCAGTCTTTTCTTTCATACAACTCTCTTTCTCATTCTTATTCCACCTCACTTCACAATCGCGACTCTCTTGTTGAACCTTCCTCTTATAAACAAGCTTGCACTAACCCACATTGGCAAAATGCAATGAGACTTGAACTAGCAGCATTGGAAAGCAACAAAACGTGGGACTTAGTGGAGTTACCACAAGGAAAAAAGGCAATCGGTTGCAGGTGGGTGTACAAAATAAAACTCAAGTCAGATGGTTCAATAGAACGCTACAAGGCTAGGTTGGTGGCCAAAGGATTCAGCCAAGTTGAAGGATTGGATTATCATGAGACATTTGCCCCAGTTACAAAAATGGTAACAGTGAGAACTACACTTGCATTAGCTGCAGCAAAGGGATGGAAGTTGCATCAATTAGATGTGCATAATGCTTTCTTGCATGGGCATTTGAATGAAGAAGTATATATGCAGTTACCTCCTGGATATGGACAAGGAGGGGAGACTAGAGTTTGTAAACTACAAAAATCCCTCTATGGTTTGAAACAAGCCTCACGGGTATGGTTTGAAAAGCTCTCTCAATTCTTGTTGTCACATAACTACACCCAGTCAAGGTCAGATTACTCCTTATTTTTGTTGAAAGAAAATGGAGCCATGATCGTGGTGCTAGTATATGTGGATGACATCCTCATAACAGGAAATAATGAAACCAAGATTAAAGAATTGAAGTTGTTGCTACAATCTGAATTTCCACACGAAAGATCTGGGAAGTTTGAAATTCTTCCTTGGGCTTGAGATAGCTAGGTCTGAAAAGGGTATATACCTGTCACAAAGAAAGTATGCACTTGAAATATTACAAGATACAGGTTTGCTTGGCAGCAAGCCATCAAAGATTCCTATGGAGCCTAATATCAAACTAGGAGTACATCAAGAGAATGAACTATCAGATCCTACAAGGTACAGATGTTTAGTTGGGAAATTGCTCTACTTAACTGTCACAAGACCAGATATAATGTTTCCTGTAAACCAGTTAAGTCAACATATGGCCAAACATTGTAAAGCTCATTATGAAGCAACGATGAAAGTCGTCAGATACATCAAACAGACACCAGGGCAGGGGCTTCTTTTTCCAGCAACATCAGATCTATCAATCAACGCCTACAGTGATTCTGATTGGGCAAGTTGCCCAATCAGTAGGAGGTCCATATCTGGATATGCACTCTTTCTCGGCGATGCATTGGTGTCTTGGAAGACGAAGAAACAAAATACTGTTTCTAGATCCTCGGCTGAGGCTGAATATAGAGCTATGGCTGCCACTACATGTGAGATAATTTGGATGAGGTCCCTCCTAACTGATCTTAATCTCCAGCAAGACAATCCGACCAACCTATATTGTGACAACAAAGCAGCACAACACATTGCAGCCAACCCCGTTTTCCATGAGAGAACCAAGCACATTGAGTTGGATTGCCACCTCGTTCGTGATAAAGTTCAAGAAGGGCTTATCAAGACAAAGCACGTCTCTTCGAACAATCAAATTGCCGACATCCTCACCAAAGCCCTGCCTAAAGCTCAGTTCAAATACTTATGCTCCAAGTTGGGAACACAAAATTTGTATTCTCCAACTTGAGGGGGAGTGTAAAAGTATTAGAAACACTTCATATTGATTCACATATATTCCTTTGTATAGCATACAAGCCCATTAGTCCAAGGCTTATTGGGCCTGATTGCCTGTAACAAACTAGTGAGCACCAGCACGTATATAAGCTGGTTCTCACCTCTCATTCTATAATAAAAAAAATCAGTAACAACCAAATATTCTTTCTCCATCGTCTCCCTCCTCTTTAGATTTTTGAACCTTCAATAGTTTCATGTATATGTCCTTTGAGTACAAGTGAAACTAAAATATTTGAATTTTATTTCTTGAATCTATTAATAATTTAAAATTGTTTATGCTAGTCTATGTTATATAATTGAAGGGAAAAAAGGCTTTACCATTCTTAATGTCCCAGGTTCTTTTGCTAGGAGATTGGCACAAGAGTTTCCCATGTGGCAGGTACAAAATACACTAACAATTAGGATATTTTGATGCATGAAACGTGGTACTGCACCAACTTGCTTTAACTTTTCTTGATACAATATTCTTTCTATTTTCCCGTTTGACTCATGATGCTTGGTGATGGCCAGTTTCTCTTAGTAGATCTGCGTTGTCATGGTGAGTCAGCAAAAATCAAGAAACGTGCTCCTCATACTGTTGCCTCAGCAGCTCTTGATGTTCTGAAACTAGTGAGTGTTTTGCAACCAATACTCCTTTTATCCTGTCTGTATTTCTTTGGAAGTTTCCTTTTGTTTTTTGCCACTACAAACCTTCACAATTAAAAGTAAACCAATAACCTGACAATATGACATTATCAAGTGGATCCATATAACAAAATATTGAAATGTGTATCATGATATTGGTAATATGGAGTGTGGGTCGACAGACGAGTCAAACAGGAATCATGTCAAAGACAATGAATCTACTACTGATAGATCGTACTGATCAAATGCCAACAATACATATTTGTACAGTGTTCTTCAATTACATCTCGTGGAAGGTTGCCTTGTTCGTATACTCTAAGGTGGTCTCTTCCATGGCCCTTTTGATCAAAGCAAAATGGCCATGATTTATTGTATAACTACCATTTTCCCTATAAGCATTACATGTTCACCTGACTTCCACAAACATAATTATCCCTTGTGAGTGTGCCTATGCCGTGAAAAGGATGACGCTGGTTATATTTTATCTGAAAGCAGAAAAATGCATTTTCGGTGTGCAATTTTTTTATTGTCAAAAGGCCAAAGGAGACAAGTGCATGCTCTTATTTGATACAATTTGTACTTGTGATTTCACAAAGTATTACTTCGAATTCTGATATTTGTCTAGTTTTGGTACCAATCAAATATGTGAATACAATTAGACTAGTTGATGTCAAGTGAGTTTGGCATTGTTAACCATCATTGTTGTCTATGCAAATTATTTTTCATATGGAACAGGTAGGAAAATTGCGCTTAACACCTCGCGTTTTAGTGGGTCACAGCTTTGGAGGCAAAGGTATTTACTGTTTCACTGTTTAAATGATTCTCAATAATCAACAACAATAACAACAGCAACAACAACAACAACAACAACAAAGCCTTTAATCCCAAATTAGTTGGGGGATAGGCTAGAAATAGACTCAAAAGAATCACGGCTCAGACACGTGAATAACCTTCTTCCATGCACTCCTATCTAATGCCAAATCCCGGCGAATGTTGCAATCTTTTAGGTTTCTTTTGACCGTTCCTTTCCAAGTTAATTTTGGTCTGCCTCTCAATTCTCAATAATCAATTGCACGAAAATATAATACATCCTGGAGTAGTATTGCCTGCTGCATGGGGCACTCTAAGGAAACAATCACATACTGCATAGTCCTAGATCCCTACATTTTCTGTTTGTCAAAATGAACTTTCCATTCAATTGTATCTTTTAAGATTTTTTTATTTTTTATATTGTGTAAGTAAATGCGTACAACCTACCTACTACTTCAGAATAGAGAGTAGTGCTGAAATACTATTTTGAAGACACCATGGTCTTGAATTCTTGATTCGTTTTTCATAATTGCATCAATATCATATATTTGTTAGTGGTGCATGTTATGATAGGTTGTAAATCTGTTATTCATGCAGTGGCCTTAAGCATGGTGGAGCAAGCTGCAAAACCTCTTGCACGACCTGTCAAGGTAAATGTTGTTATCTGATTCAGCCTCTTCTAGATATTTCGACCTTTAGTATATGATTTTCCCACCTGAATTTTTAAGGTATGGGTTCTAGATGCGACCCCTGGGCAAGTTCGACCAGGTGGGCATGGTGAAGATCGACCGGGTGAATTGATATCATTCCTTAGTAACTTGCCAAAGCAGGTTTTGTTTCTTATCCTTCAACTATTTATTAATGGGGAATGTGTAAAATCGGACTTAAGAAATATTTTCTTAGCCATAAAGTTATGCATATATCTATACAATTTTCTAAGTTATTCTAAATCCACGATAATATCAACCAACTTATTTTGATTGCTTCTACTTAAAGAGGTTGGAAGGTTTTAAAAGTTTTGTTTAATATATTAACAGTAACGTCCTCACGCGTAATCATTTTTGTATTTCTAGTTTTTGCCCAAACTCAAACTTTGTATACTTGTTTTTCATTGTTTAGTTGGTAACATGCAATTGGTCATCTTGAATTTATAACAGATAGCTTCAAAGCGAGAAGTCATACAAACTCTCGTCAGGGAAGGGTTCTCCGTCGATGTGGCTCAGGTATGAACCGAAGTTTTTTGGAAATGGATAGTATCTGTATACAAAATTTGAACTGTTTGATGCAACATCAAGGTTAAATTTTTCTGTGGGTAGACTTGATCTCAAATTATTATTTTTCCCCAGTGGGTTGCAACAAATCTCCGCCAGTCTATGCATCCCAATTCATCATCTTCAGGCTTCTCATGGGTTTTTGATCTCGAAGGCATTTCTGACATGTACAAGTCCTACGAAGAAACAAACTTATGGTGACTCATTAACTCTTCTCGTTATCATCTGTTTAGTCTAGTGTCTACTACCTCTGCTGGAACCTGTTTTCACCTCCTAAAATTGCGACTTTATGCTTCTTATTTCGTTTACATTCATTGTAAATTGTTATGATTTTGACAGGGAGATTGTTGAGGATGTGCCTCGAGGCGTTCATATGAATTTCCTTAAAGCAGAAAGAAGCCTACATAGATGGTCTCTAGAAGATCTTCAGAGGATCCATGCTGCAGAGGAGTTGGCTGCTGATGAAGGAGCTGGAGTTCAAATGCATGTGCTTGAAGATGCTGGACACTGGGTAGGAATAGGATACCAATTACCATAAAACTCCGTGACACTCTTTACTGCTTATGCATTCATCTTCAAATTGTTTTCTGTTGCCATATGTTTTTAATTTTTTATAGTTGCAACCTTCAGGTCATATATTCGTAGTGTTGATATTTTTCGAATTACTTAAATGTTGTTACATAATTCTCCTGCCTACCATATGCTGTTTCTAAACACAGAAGAAAAACTTCAAGCTCTTTATTTGGCGCTCAGCAACCAAACTCATTTCCTATTATTTGCAGGTTCACACGGACAACCCGGATGGACTATTCAGAATTCTTTCTTCCTCCTTCCAAGGATCCAGGTAACACGCAGGGGTTCATCACTTGGTGGATCAAGTTGTGATGCCATTCATAGTTTTCCAACGAGGCGCTTTTTCGCTTTTTTGTTGTGTATTTCTAATGTATTGGAGGTGATTTGCCAACACTAACTTCTTGTAGGCATTATTATGTATAGTAACAAAACATAGTTTCATGTCACTTATAAGAGGCTGTAAGAATTCATTGGAATACGTATACTAGAGTTTTTCTATGCGAAATGTATACACTAGATTTTTTGCGTAATTGTAAAACTTGAATTTGCAATTAGTAGGAGCCCTGAGGAAGAGATTGAACTGGCACGTCAACATCGAATTACGAGGTAAAAAATGTCTTGCACGCAAGGAATATCCTGAGATCCAAGACGCCTCTGTCACAGACAGAACATTAAAGTTGGAAATTTTGTCCCTTAATTAGTCAGACACGCGTTGTGGTCCTTTCTCAACTAACCATGGGCTTGACCAACAAAGGGAAATGCGTGATGGGAACTCAGGCCTTCCTACTGGGTTTGTACTTTGTTTGTTCGTTATACTGCCGCAAATTAATGTGGATGATAGATAGACTGAGTTTCGGGGTTGTTTGTAAGCTTCTTCTTCTATGCTTAAAATCACTTCCCATTTGCATAGCAATGAATCTTCTTAAATAATTGTAACATTTACATATATGTCTTCCGTTTTGTTAATGCCTGTGACCTTGTTGATGCTTCCTCCAGTTGGTTTTTTATTTTTATGATCGCGTAGTACAAAATGATATCGTTGTGTTAGGTGTAACAATCATCCATATTCTCTATATTTCATGGTTTGATATTTAGACATCGAAATCACATACTTGTCCTGTTGTCCAATGTGACTCAAGTAACCACTAACCAGTCTAAAATTTTAAATACGTCAAGATGCACTGTTATTAATAATATATATATTTAACCGCATGAAATTAGAAAATAACAATTTTAAATAACTAAAGTATAAAGTGTATTCGTTGTTATGATTACCATTTGGAGGCCACGAGAAGAGTTCAAACTTCAAATGGACGGGTATTAATTATATTTGACAAAATGATGCAAATTTTCAAAACAATAATTAAAGGTGTTCAAATGTCTTAATTGGTGGTGGCAACGGGCAAGATTCCCTTATGAGCAGGTAAGTTTGACTTTTGGTCATCTTTATTTGTTAACAAAAGTTCAATACTTAATCTCACGTGTATCTGAGGGTTTTCTTTTAAAGGGACTACTATTAGCCGAAAATTACTTAAATCGTCCTAAAAATTATTTTTTTGCCATTAACAAATCAATTAATACCTATTTCGTCTCGTGTCTTTAAACAAGATATTTAACTCAATTTTACTCACATTCCTAGTACCAACACCACGAAAATGTCTGGCGAAACACCTGGATCCGGCTAGGTAACGGAGGCAGATTTTTTTTCCGACTCGGACGTCTGGATACTACGCCTACACCATGGTGGAGGCGTCTTAGAGAGGCGCCTCCACGTTGGTGGAGACGTGTTAGTTAGACGCCCGTATTTTTTTAATAATAAAAAATTAAAATTAAAATATAAATAAATTCTTAAAATTATACGGTGTGTTATCTCAAATTATTTGAGGTTCTGTTGCAAGTTTTTCGGTGGTAACGGGGTCAAATTACAATGAGTTTTTTTGCATGAGATTAATATTCAAAAAATTTAAGATCCAAAATCCCCGGTGGTAAAACGTCCCGACTTACAAATACCGGTGAGCGAGCGGCATTCCACCTGGAAATTTTTTGGATTTTGAAATTGTTGGATCTGATTTTTTTTTTAATTTTCATCAATTGCAAAAACTCGTCGTAAGGTGTTGTCGGACGGTCGACCGTTTGCTTCTCGGTCAACCGAACATGTTCCATGCGGATGACCGAGTTTCCATCGGTCCACCGTGATCGTAAATACAGTAAGTTTTTGATCTTCCTAGAATCATTGGGTCGGTTTACCGATCTCTACCCGGTTATCCGAATATTTATTCTCAGTAGCTTCGACATTTCTCTGGAAATCTCTATTCGGTGTACCGAAGGGGTATCGGTTATCCGAATATAGTAATTATTAACTTATTAATTAATTAATTTAGCAATTATCTAAATTTATAACCAATTGTCTTTTTAATAAAAAATAATAAAAAATTGCAGACGTCTGACGGAGCCGCCCATCGTAGGAGAGGGGCGTCTGGCTAAGACGCTTGTCCCATGGGCGGGGCCGTCTGGGTAAAACGCCCTCTAGGGGGAGGCGTCTTAGCCAGACGCCCCTCTCCTACGATGGCGGCTCCGTCAGACGCTCGCAATTTTTTACTATTTTTTTATTGTTTTTTATTATTTATTATTATTATTTTATTATTAAAATGATGTTGGATATTTTACTAGATTCGAGTACACCGGGGCGTCCGTTGGCTCATTACTGACCTCCAAAACATTATTTTTTATGATTATAAGAGGAAGTTGCAGAGAGATGGGTGATAGGAGGGTAAAATGTCGCGTTATAGCAGTAGAAATGAGAGAATGACAAAATGGTAATCTGTTGGGACGATTTAAGTAGTTTTAGGACGACGAATAGCAATTCAGTTTTTTAATAGTTAAATTAAGTTTCAAAATTGTTTTACGCATGGAACTTACATTTTTCTACAATCTAAACTTCTAATCAGAGCAATCATAGAGTCCGAGCTTTCTTACTTCTACTGAAGAGTCAAAAAAACTAATTCTATGTGAATTGAGTTGCTAACAATAACATAGATGCCAGTCTTATCTTTTTCTAAGCCAGTCGAGCTTATTCTTAATTTATTCATTATTCATGAGATTTTTTTTCCATCACATGTTTATTTTTTCATGTATGTTTTATGTGTACTCTGAGAATTTAAGAAAGTGACATTTACCACTTACAGGGGTAGCATTCTCTTGTGTTTTAAATAAAATAAAATGAATTTTGTTGACTTTGTATCCTGAAATAGACACGCTAAGGAATCATTCCCAATTCCCAGTGATATATTACACTTTTTAAATTTAATTAATTAGATTAGATTAGCATGGGACAAAATTGTAAAGGAAAACAGTAGAATGAATTTCAACATTACACCATTTTCTCGAAATTTCAATATACTTTAACCCTTCTTGTAGATTAAAACAAAAGTAAACAAAATAAGTCTTTTAAATACATTATTATCGTTACAAAGTTGAAAACTCGTTATGTATGCTTGACATTGGTGTCTGAAATTGTATTGTAATACCAAAAATAATTTTTTGAATATACCAACTCGTTTTCGAATTTGCACACAAAATCAACTCGAAATAAAAATACATTATTATTTGAATGAACTTAACATCACATTGAGATCTTTATTTACCTTTTAACAAAATTAATATTTTTTTATTTGACATAATAATTTATTTGATATAATAAAGAGGAAGGATCCATTTTATTTTTGTTAATATCAATTTATTCTTGCTAATATAATTTCATGCTTTAAATGAAAAATATAAATCTTAAGTCTCAATCCACTACTCATATTATCTACGTGCACCACCGAAAATTTAAAAAATTGAAATCATTTAATATAAGACGAAGAGATGAAATAATCATAATCATATCAATGACTTCACAATTGATATTGTGCATAAATTTCACTTGATGTTCGTATGTTTATTTACCTTTCAACAAAATATATAAAAAGCAAACAACTAATATTTAATTTAATTTAATAAAGCCTTTTGGTCACACATTATCCTTCTCTCTCTAAAAATCCAAACTTTCTCTCTCTACTTTCTTTCCAAAACCAAAATCCAAAAGCAAATTCCCCCAATTGCGATTCCTCTCGCCTCCCGGCGTCTCCAGGAATCCGATTCCGGAAACCCCCAATTCCCACCTTCTATCCTAGGGCTAGGGTTAATTAGGGTTAGTCATCTGACGCCACGATCCGATCCCTCCGTTGCTCCGATCAGGTTTTCGAACTTGTAATTCCGACTTAATTTCGTGGTTTTGGTGCGTCGTTTGTGTTGCTTTTGTGGAAAATATTCGATTTTTCATGGGTTTGAGTCTTATTTGGGTGTTCTGAGAAGGAAAGGTTCGATCTTTGCGTCTGGTTCAGTACTGGAGAGTCAGTTTGGGGTTGAAAAATGGATTATGGAAACGTTCTTTGTTGAGAACGAGTTTGGAAAGTGAGAATCTTTAATCTATCGAGTTGGTTCTGTCTTTTTTTGGAAAAAAGAATTTGACTTTGTCGAAAAGGTTCCGGAGTTAATTTTCGGATCGTTTTTATCGTAATTGGGGGAAGAGACGTGTTGGTTGTTTCGGAGTTTGAGGTTTGGGATTGGATTGTTGGTTCGAAGATGTTGCTTTATTGGTGGTGCCGTAGTGGTTTTAGGTCCCATTTTTGATGTGAGTGCTTGTGGTTCGACTGGTGTGGTTTAACTAGTGCCCATGGGCTGTGTTTGTGCCAAAGGCATTTCGTCGGAAGATAGGGCCGAGATCAAGCGAGAGAAAGGCGCAAGGAAGCTGTCAAAGCGATTGGTTTCATCGCTAAAGCAAGATGATATTGTTGTTACAGATGTGGATGCTGTGGGTGGAAACGACGTGGGAACTATAAGGTTGATACAAAGGCCGGATGATAATGAAGTTAGTGTTAGTACTCATCCGTTTGATTCGGATGAGGAGGGAGAGCCTGCCCGAGATGTACCACCTCTGCTTAAGGTAAATGGGCACAAAAGAAGTGCTGCTGGTGTCGGCGGCACCAGAGAATCAGAGCCAAATTTAAGGATTGGTGGTGTCCGTGACATGCGTGAAGCTGAATATTTGGCTGCTGGATGGCCATCTTGGCTTGCATCTGTGGCTGGTGATGCCATAAAAGGTTGGATGCCAAGGAAGGCAAGTTCGTTTGAGAAATTGGAGAAGGTGAGATTCCTCTTTTATTCAAATTGTTTTCATCGTTGCTTAAGATATCTTAATGTTGTTGAAAGAACAAAAATATGACGCATATTGACTCAGCATTTGACCTTCTAGTATGACCAATCTAGTCCTTTAAATTCAAATGGCACAATCATATCTTGATCCTCCTTTTTCTTATACTTTGCGATAAGGAAAAAAAAATCACAATCAATTTTGGAGCTATTTCAAACCTTGCTAATCCAATCTGCGTCTTAAGTAGTTTGGATAAGAGAAAACAAACTTGTGAAGTTGACCTTAGTCCTATTTTTATTCAAAACGATAAAATTATATTGGAGGAGAATGGTAAGTATGAGATTCACTGGGCAAACAAATGAGCTTGAGTACTTTATAGGCTGTCTGGTATAACCATATATGGATACAATTTGTGTGAGCTTTACCCTAATAAGCATTGGGTTCCCGAAAGGTTTTTAAAGCTCTGTGCAAGTGTACATATAATCATCAAGTTGTTATACTGTCAAGGTTCTTCAGTACTGGAAAAGCATAAACACTAAAAAAAAGTAGTCCTGCCAACGTTGGAATGGGGGGGGGGGGGGGTAGATTAAAGGGGTAATATAGGTTCATCCACGAGCGGGTGAAATAATTTAATATTTGTCTTATCCAAGAGTAGCTCTTACCCCTAACCCTGAAGTAATGATTAATGGAGTAGTTATTCTCTCTCTTCTCCAGAGTAGACCTTAGACTTCGACCATCACACCCATGCTACTCTTTGATGCTTAGGGGGTAATTATTCTAGCGCTTCCCTTAAGTAGGTTTTTTCAATCAGTTGTGCCTTTGTTTTGTTGTCAACCTAGTCACATATAGAGTGGGGTTGAGTGTGACGTCGAATTTGTGGATTCTAGTGTTTTTTGATATTTGAAGCAGTTTTCTCTGCTTTGGTGTCAATTTTGAGGGTTTAGGCTTTGGAGTTGTGACACTGTTGTATCACCATGACTGCCGGTATGATTTTTCTTCATAATCATGAATTTATGATGGCAATGCATTACAAAAATCTAACTAAAAAAATCTTCAAATGCTTCACCCTTTTGTCAGATTGGTCAAGGAACTTATAGCAATGTTTACAAAGCACGTGACCTGGAAACTGGAAAAATTGTCGCTTTGAAGAAAGTTCGCTTTGTAAACATGGATCCTGAAAGTGTACGGTTTATGGCTAGAGAAATTTATGTTCTTCAGAGACTTGATCATCCAAATATTGTAAAGCTTGAAGGTTTGGTTACATCAAGTGTGTCACGGAGCCTCTGTCTAGTGTTTGAATACATGGAACATGATCTTGCTGGACTTGTAGCAACTCCTGCCATAAAATTCTCTGAACCACAGGTCAATTCTTCCTGATGATTAATATGTCTTCTATGCTGCCCCTTTGTGCAGTTGATTATTTTCTTCATCCAACTTAGAATATTTCTTATTACTTAAATTGTATTAACTGCAGGTTAAATGTTACATGCAACAACTTCTTCGTGGGCTTCATCATTGCCATAGTCGAGGAGTTTTGCATCGGGATATCAAAGGTTCAAATCTCCTGATTGACAACAATGGCATCCTAAAAATTGCCGACTTTGGCCTGGCAACATTTTTCAATCCCGAGAAAAAGCAATCATTAACAAGTCGTGTTGTAACATTATGGTATCGACCTCCTGAGCTTTTGCTCGGTGCTACAGAATATGGTGTTGCTGTTGACCTGTGGAGTACTGGTTGTATCCTTGCAGAACTGCTTGGTGGAAAACCTATCATGCCGGGGAGGACAGAGGTAGTCCTTGGTTTTGAATTAAATTCAACGTGCACATTTCCTTTATTTCTTAGATACACTACATTACCATGTCCATTTTTGTCTAGTGAGTTAAAAGTATGTTGATTTTCTCCATATGGGTAATTTTTTGATTTTTGATTGGTGGGTAATTTGTAGATGAATTGATGGAACATGTACTGTTAGTTATTTCAGTTACTTAATCCCATTTAGGTGGAGCAATTACATAAAATTTTCAAGCTTTGTGGTTCACCAAGTGAGGAGTACTGGCAGAAATCTAAGTTGCCACATGCAACAATTTTCAAACCTCAACACCCTTACCGTCGTGTTGTTCATGAAACATTCAAAGATTTCCCTTCTTCAGCTTTATCTCTTTTGGACGTCCTTCTTGCCTTTGAACCAGAAAACAGGGGAACAGCAGCTTCTGCTCTTGAAAGTAATGTAAGTCGCTTTCTTGTTTTTAATCTATTGTTGTTATTTTAGAGTTGCGAAATGGGTGTATTTTTTCCCTCGACATTCCCTGGATGAGCAATTACGTAAAAGCATGTGCAGATTGTTTATTTGTTTTGTATTGCATTTGCATCGCTTTCATGAAATCTTTCACGAGTGAGGGTTTGAGTCGCTGGAACAGCCTATTTGCCAAAACGGCAAGGGAAAGACTGTGAATATACCCCCTTCCAACCCGCACAAAGTGGGGAGCCTTGTGCACCGGGGTTTTCCTATTCCAATAACATTCTTTTTCAGTTATGATGTTTATTCTTATTCAGAACATTCTTACAGGCTTTTGCCATTTTCATGATCCACACTTAGTTTTGAAGAAATCCCACACATCTGAATTTCATGCTACAATTCTGTTTGTCTTCAGTTAGCATCATGTGAAGGGTAAAAGGCATATCATTTTTATTTTTTATACTAAAAGAACTAAGATGTTTAAGATATCTTTAGTGTTATGCTTTTGAATGGACAGTCTTGTTGGTAAAGATTTGCAAGTTCCCCTAAAAGTGTCACAAAAATGACAAAAAATAAAGGGGATACATGCATGAATTAGAGAAAATTTATCAGTGCTGCTTCTTTTCAGGTTCTTTACTACATAGCTCTTAGTACTCCAGGAAATAAAAATTGTCATGTAATCACATGAAAGAAATATGTGGATATGTTTGCTTTGAGATGTAGGTATTTTTTTCTGGTTGTACTAGCATCTTTTGAACTCTGATATGGTCTCAATATGCTTTTAGTTCTTCAAGACAAAACCCTATGCTTGTGATCCTTCATTGCTGCCAAAATATCCACCAAGTAAGGAGATGGATGCCAAGTTCCGTGAAGAAGAAGCTAGAAGGTACTAGATCAAGACCTGCATGCAATTGATTCTTTTTTAACTACTCAATTTTTTATTTCTTAACTTGTCTCTGGATGGTTGCAAACTTTATCAGGCAAAGGGCTGCTGCTATAAAAGGGCATGGATCTCAATCCATGAAGCGAGGTCCAAAAGAATCAAAAGAAGTGGTTGAGGATACTGCCGTAATGGAGGTATTATCCATTACTCCCTAGTCCCTTCAACCCGCCCATTCTGCCAACAAAAAACGTTATACACAATAATCTGAGTCATAATTCCAGTCTTCGACCTGTAGATCTTCCTTACTGTCTGCTGTTGCATTATCGGGTACTTCCCTAAGACGATGGCTTTTAATGATTACAATAAAATATTTTAACATGATTTCTGCTATATTTGAAAATAAAACAACGCTTTATGTAAATACAACAACAACAAAGCCTGTAATCCCAAATAAAACAACGCTTTACGTAATATTTGAAATAAAACAATGCTTTAGGTACAGTTGAAATAAGGTTTCACTTCTGTTTGCCCTACATGCACATTCTTCAAAATTCTTGAAATCTGGGTTTGACCTATATGATATTGAATGTCACCGTGTTCTTAGGAAGGAATAGTAACAAAAGTTCATCAAATCATTCACCTTTTTTTGCTCATGTATGTTGCAGAGAAGGCATGCCCAACCAAATCATAGAAGCTCCAGAGATAAATACAAGCCACAGGAAGATAGTGCCTCACAGTTTACTTTTAACCCTTCAGAAGTTGCAGCACATAATGATTCCTGGGGTAGGAAGAGGGATGTCGAGCAAAGGATTGTTACAGGACGATCTTTAAGTACAAGAAGAGATTCAAACATTTCGGAGTTCAAGGCTCAGCGAACACACATACATCACGGTGGTGGAGATGTATCCAGCTTCTCTGGGTTACTGGTTCCAGCTAGAATGTCTAGTAACATGCGGGATCAAAGGGACAGGTCTGGTGGTTGGCTAGAGCAGGGTTCCAGACATTATCAGATAGATGCCACTGAAGCCTCGGGAAAGCAACAGAGGGATCACTTGCTTGAAAGGCCTACCTCATCTCAGAAGAAAGACATAGGGTTAGCAGTCCAGGGACCTAGCTCGGTAAGTTCAACCTTCTGATTATGTTTTAGCATGTTGACATATCTTCAGCAATCAGCATGAGGTTCACTTTGCTAGCTTTCCGAACTGAAGTAGCAACAAACATATCACAGATGCATCTGATTTCGATATTGATAAGCTTTGTTTTCCTTCGATTCAAATTTCTAAGCTCCTAATAATTAAAGTTTTGAAAAACAGTTTTATCATGCATAGTTACTCTCCCCTCATCTTACTTGCCATGGATTTATGATTCAGCCCGACACAGCTTCCTGCACTCAGTGAAAAAGGGGATTAATTATTTACTGGTAGTAGCTATTCAGTGAAATTATTATTGATTAGAAGGGAAAAAAATCTATTTACTGAAATTTTTTCTCCCAGTTTCTCACTTGAACTTTAATTATTAGTTTGAAAACCGTAAGCTTGATTTTCGCTTGCGAATTGTTCAATTTCAGGGTTATGCCATTAAGAAGAACAGGACGCATTACTCCGGGCCTTTGATTTCCCAAGGGGAAAACTTAGAGGAGATGCTCAAAGAACATGAAAGGCAAATACAACAGGCTGTAAGAAAGGCTCGAGTTGACAAAGGAAACACAAGGACAAGAAGGATCAATGGTTGAGGATGTCTCTAAAGCTTTACTCTTTTCTTTCATAAAGTTGGAAGATGCCTATTGTGTTGCTAGAGATCACAATTCAACCTCATCACGTGCATATTTGTTGGAACAAATACAGTGTCCTCACGAAGGATTCTCACTACCCATGGCCATTGCTCAGGCTGACGACAAACAAAAGTTACAAAACAGCTCCACCGAAACCTGCTTATATCCGAGGGTGGTGTAGCTTGCGGTCGTGAAGCACTAACCCAAAGAAACTAACTATAGCAACTAACATGACGTGTATCATTGTTATAGCTGGATTGAAGTCCATCCAATTTCTTGAAGTGCCAAAGAATTACGTTGAACTGCTGGAAGTGTACATTTATTGTCTCAAGAAGCAATTTGTTTCCGCTGAAGCTACATGCTTGAAACAATTTAAGCATGTTTCAGGCTTGAAAGATTGACGGATTATTACATTGTATAGAGTTGTGATGACAGATCATATGGAATACCAGTTGTCAAGTTGTTAAATTATAATTTGATGTGTTTCACATTTCAATCCGATTGAATGTTTCTGTTGATAGATATTGTATTAAGTTTTTTTTCTTCCAACCAATAAGCTGACCACATGATCTTGAACTTGAAACATGTAACCAGTATAGCAATAAAACTGTAAAATTAATGTGGAAGGAAAAAACTATTTCGTGGCAACTTTTCCCTGAAAGAAAAAAAGGTAAAACACCTGTTCCTGAGCAACAAGGTTTGCTCTAAAAGTTCTCCAGTCCAACTTTGCTTGGTGAAAACTAGGGCTGTCAATCGTGTCGTGTCGTGTGCTAATCGTGTCGTGTCAACTCCTATATATAAGCTGTAGGTGTTGCGCCGTATCCGACCCATTTAATAATCGTGTTGCTAAATTTCTGCCGTATCCAACCCATTTATAATCGTGTTGCCATATCCAACCCGTTTATATCCGATTATTAAACGGGTTACTTCGTGTACACGTTTAACACCGCTACCGTTTACACCATTTAACACACGTTTAACACACAATTATCCACTCGTTCAGAGTTCAGAGTTCAAACTCCAAAGTTTCAAACCAATTATATATAATTGGTAAAATTATAAATATGACATTCAGTTATTAGAATTTGTTTATTATAATTTATAACTTATATATTACTTATAGACTTGTCGGTATTAGTCGTGTATTAATCGTGTCGTATTCGTAATCGTGTGCCTAATTACCCAATTACTTATCGTGTTTTATCGTGTCTTAATCGTGTTAATCGTTTTTGCAGCAGAAATCCATATCCAACCCATTTAATAATCGTGTTGCCGTATCCAACCCATTTATTAATCGTGTTCAAATTCTCAATCCATATCCGCTAACTTCGTGTCGTTTTCGTGTCGTGTTATCGTGTTTCGTGTAAAATTGACAGCCCTAGTGAAAACAATCGAATTCGATCCCATCGAAAGCTATATTGGCACTCTCTGAGTCCTCATCTGGGATAAATGGATCATTCCCTCCTAAAATAAGTCCAAAGATTAAACTATATTATCATCACAAAGCACATATATAATACTAGCTAATACAAGAACTGAAGAACATAGAGATAACTCTAAAAACATTGTCAGAAGAAGCATTGCCTTGGTTGTGCTTCTTTTTTTCCCTTCCATTAGCTTTGACATCAAGATTTTTGTGCTCAAATGTGCACCACTTTGACCCAAACTCATTGGCTTCAGAACCACAAGTGGTCAACTTCCAACACCAACTCTGGTTGAACATCCCTTTTTTTGATTTTCAGAGGTGCCCAAAACCCCCAGTTAGAGATGGAGCACAGAGATTCATTTTGTGGGGGATAACACAACTACCCAAGAGCTTGGGATCAAGAGTTTGTGTTCCAAGTGGTTGGAGTGAGAGAAGAGAGTGCTCTTGTGATGTGGAAGTTGGTTCAGGTCACCTTCCAATAATTTTAGAATGCATAACATATTTTTTGGAGTTTTCTTGTTTTTGCCATTTTGCCCACAACTTTGAGATGTACACATGATATGTTAGGATTGTTGAGTGTAGGTAAGGTGCAACAAAATTCAACGTTCTTTGGAAACATTTTTTCGATCTCAATCAAGTAAGTCGTGAAAAAACACACCTTCAATTGTATTTTTTCGATCTCAATCAAGTGAGTCGTAAAAAAAAACACCTTTAATTGTCTAATGTACGACCATTCTCAACGATAACATTATGAGTAATAAATATAGAAAAAAATGGAGGGGAGTTACGAAAGTGCAAAACCTATATAAAGTTCAACAAAGGAATTAATATACCACAAAATATTCAGCCACATGTAGTGTAAATACAAAACAAAAATAGCAGCGGAGTACTGGATCCACGGAGTTGGAATATGCTGAGAGCACCTACTGTTGATCCAAGAATCTCTTTTTTCTATATTTATGGATGAGGGTTTTGGAACATATGGATCAACCAAGATACTTGTTTGGACCATGGGTGGATGTTTGCAGATTGGATTCCACAAACATGAGGTTTCAAGGCTTCATGAAACATGTCCGCTTAGATTTAAGTTTTCGTTCAGAAAAACCAACCCCAAGTTTATTTGAACTTCCAACCAAACTTAGAACATAATCTATATAGTTTGTTCTCTGCCTCGACCATTTCATATATAAATAATTCTCGACGCGAAAACATAATACTGCAAAATAAACTCAGTACACATTGTATTGGTATGCACATCAGATAATAACACGGACCACACCACACTAAACTTTCAAGTGCAAGGAAAATAGAAATACCAACAGAAAAAATGCAACAGCAACCCTACATATTTTCATTTATGATCCACAAACAACATAAAGAGCAACAATAATCCCATATAAATCATCAACATCACACTGGCAAAGGAAACCAACCGATTTGGTACTCAAATATCGAAACAACCACCATCACAAATATAAAAGTGAGAAGAAAGTAAAGGAACATCTCTACATTACAACACTACTCACGTTGAACAACACTGCTTCTTGTTGTTTGCATCCGAGGCCGACACCTCAATTGTCTTTCCTTCCTTTATAGCTCCAGAAGACAGTGATGTAGGATCTTCAGCAGATGAGATGTTCTTCTTGCTGATAATTCGATAGATCTCTGCGAGAGTTATTTGAAAAGCCTTCTCGACATTTGAGGCCTCGAGAGCAGAAGTCTCGATGAAGAAAAGTCCTTCCCTCTCTGCAAAGCTATGTGCATCTTCCGAAGCAACGGCTTTGAGATGCTTAAGGTCGGTCTTGTTCCCTATGAGCATAAGTACTATGTTGGGGTCGGCGTGATCACGGAGCTCCTTAAGCCATCGACCCACATTCTCAAATGTTTTTGGTTTGGTTGTGTCGTAAACAAGGAGGGCTCCGAGCGCTCCACGGTAGTAAGCACTTGTTATTGCACGGTATCGTTCCTGGCCGGCTGTGTCCCATATCTGAGCTTTCACAGTTCGATTTTCCACCTGAATACACAAACAAAATTCATCAGCATATTACGGTAAGAACAATATGAAATTCAATCTGATGCATAGTGATAAAGCTCAAAACATAGGAAGAACATCCAAGATGAATGTAACTTCTTGAGCAATTGTGAAGTAAAAACAAAGTCAAACCCTGTTAACACCCATGATTAAGAAGATCGAAACCATTATGTGAAGAATTTAAATGGTATGTCGAGCAAATAGAATCACACATGAGAAGAGACATCATTCATGATCTAACCCCACTGTGATATTTCTTATTTACCAATATTCTGATTTTTTTATAGGTACCAATATTCTGAGTTTTCTTAATACTCATTGTATAGAACATTAATTTGGCTTTTCCCTTACTCTTAAAACCCACAAAATTATAATTAAAAGAGTAACTTCTTAGAATTGAAGGGTTTATCTTATCTATCTGAAGCATGAGTAGACATTGGTATTGAGCTCACAGATGGTGGTCGTGGAGAGTGTATGAAGGGACAATGCCTTAACTCTGTGCAACTGAGTGCAAAACACAAGTTGGGTAGTCAATACAGCCATGATTTTCATTTGATTTTGAAGACA
Organism: Triglochin maritima; assembly: GCA_963682175.1. NCBI lineage: Eukaryota > Viridiplantae > Streptophyta > Magnoliopsida > Alismatales > Juncaginaceae > Triglochin > Triglochin maritima. The sequence goes on from OY821781.1 coordinate 1,901,106, forward strand.
ATTTCTTACTTCACTTGAAGTAGAAGTGAGGATATACCATTTTAGCTGAAAAAAACTGCTAAAGAAGCATGTTCTTACTCTGAAAAAAAACTAACTATTAAATGTAACCTACAAAAACTCTTCACCTCAAACAAATAAAATCAAACTTCCCATTCACTTCAAAGTTCAAAACTATTATCCACATAAGGGACTAAAGGAGGAGCTACTTCAACACAAGCATAACGTCACTTTTTCTTTCTTGAACTACCCTTTTCATGCCAGGTTTAGATTTTCTAATAGAATTTCAGTAAATTTTCCATAAACTTTCTCGTAACAAAAATCATATAAACTTTAGTGCATTACATCAGCACCCTGAACTTGTGTTTACTGCTTAATTTGATGATAATGAAGTAAGCATTTTAGAAATTCTATGAGAGTTATGTACTAATCTGATACATTATAAACTTGAAATTGAAGGATAGTGGACGGTATCACCACCAAATTATTAATTTTATTCTCATAGGTGTAGCACCTCCAGTAGAGTTCTAACATCAATACATCAAGCCCACCAAAATAAACTTTACCACCTGTGCACCTTCACTAATCTTCTGAAGTTTTGCCAAAGATTTTCCCCTAACAAAAATATATCAGCACAAAAGGATGTTCTCGAGCAAAATCTCCATAAAAACACCTCCAACAAATTGGGAACCCACGGATCCATATGAAACACCAACAAAAGAAAGTATATCACGACGCAATAAACTAGCAACCCCTCCAGGAAGGGAACCTTCAAAGACAATAGCACTACCAATTCCTTCGAAATCACATACTAAACACAACACATTACAGACAATATGATGGTTTTATCTCAAAAACAATATTATGGTTTAATAGGCGAATCTACTCCACTCAACATTCAATTTCTTCTGTAAGCAGCACAAACCTCATATGATGCGGTCAATCATCACCCTAGTATAAGTTTTCTCACAATTCATTAAAAAAAGCCCCCATATCTACCGTGGGGTATCTCTTCGTTTCAGATTTAGACATCCCAAACAAAGAAAGACAAAAGGACATACATTGATGATAGTAGACTATACCGTAATTTCATGTTCATCACTTCAGTACCTCGAACATCCATTCATCACTTCTTTGGAGGTACTGTAGTATTTTTTTCCAATATGTTATTATAGTTCAACCAACTTTTTGACTCAGCTTAAAGTTAAAAGTGTAAAAGTAAAAAATGCACGTAGTTGAGTGTATCATGAACATATCTAACATCAGCTCCTCTACTAAAATTTTAAAATCAACTCCACCGCCAAGCGATAAATCCTCAAGGAATCCTCTCACATTTATTCCTTTACCCTTTTCTGTATCGCAGGATTCACAGTTAAGAATACGTGAATTGGCTATAAAGCATTAAGTTTACCCACAAGTCACCGAAACAAAACCTTCCTACCCACAATCAAAGCCCTCTGCATTCTAGATCTACAATTTGCAAGGCAGAATAAATAGGAAAAGGTCTCCTTGGAAACCCTTTGACACCACCTTTACTAAATCTTCTCCAAAACCAACAAAGCCGAACTAAGCACTCCAAACAACTTAACAACAATAACATAAAAAAAGACCCACAAATTTGCATGTCCGGTTATCCTGTACTATACTATAGTTATTTAGGTAATAAAAACCATAAAAATATATTTAAAGACCACCTTTGCCAAATCCTTCAAACCCACAAATCCAACCCAAATAGCAATAACCCATAATCACAAGAACCCATAATCACAAACACAAGTAAAAATCCCCCAAAAACCATCACTTTTACCAAAAACCCGCAAACACAAGTACAAGTAAAACACCCCATTTACCAAAATCCCATAAACACAAGTACAAGTTAGAAACAAACACCCCATAAAAACACCACATTTACCAAAAAATAAAAAACACAAAGATAAGTTTAAAGAAATCCATAAAAACACCACACTTACCAAAAATCCAGAAACACAAATACAAGTACAAAACCCCCTATAAAAACACCACCTTTACCAAAACCCTATAAACACAACTGCAAGTAAAAAACCAAAAAAAAAACCCACCTTTAATTAATTAATTATCCGAAAAATTGAAAAACCCTCCTCCATCTAGATCCAAATGAAAATCTTTTTGAACAACCAAACCAACAAGACTATAATACTACACTCCATCTCCATCCATCAGATCTGAAGAAAGAAAGGTTGACGACCTGTAGGGTTCTGGTGGCGAACTCGACGCCGATTGTGGACTTGGACTCGAGGCAGAACTCGTTGCGTGTGAATCGGGAGAGGAGGTTCGACTTCCCCACTCCCGAGTCCCCGATCAGCACGATCTTGAACAGGTAGTCGTACTCCTCCTGTCTCCGACCCATTCTAACCTGTTTCTTTCTTTCTGTCTTCCCTTCCCTTCCAACCAAATCCAAATCCAAATCCAAATCTGCGGTTTGGGTTGTGTTCCTGTTCTTCGTGTCTGTAACTCTAAACTGCAGTAGAGTGTGTGTCACACACACACACACACAGAGAGAGAGAGAGAGAGAGAGAGATTGGATTTGGATCCATTGAATCATTTCTGTTTATTTATTTTAATAAAATTCATTATGTGCTAACCATTTAATTTAATTTAATTTAATTACTTTTTTGGGTTTATCTCGGCAAAACACACTCCACGATTAATGAAATTATGAAACTATCTAATTAATTTTGAACGGCGTTAATAACTCAAAATCCACTATCATTACGTTGCAACAATGGACATAATCTTGCAAACATTTCAAATGAAATTAACTGGAACTATCTCAAGACAAAAGTTCACATTCCAACAGTCTTATTCATATATTTTACAGGTTGGAAATCTTTCGAAATAATTGGGATTTAAAAAGGGGAAAAAAGAGTCAAGTAGCCACTTTTGTGTATTTTTCCGAAAAATTGAAATAATATTAAAACTAATATAAAATATTTCAATTGGATATCCGGACTCGGATCCGGATCAGGAAAGTGGAGTCACGAGCTGTAATAACCTCCAACCTCGAACAAAACCCACTCCAATTCCAAATCCCCAAATCGAAGGTCGAATCGAACCCTAATCCATCCATGTCGGGGATCGTCGAGGGCGTGAAGGACCGATTCCGGGTCAACATGGACTACTACAAGAAGGTCTACGGCCGGGAGAAGCCGCTCCCTCGCTGGACCGACGCTGACGTCGACGAATTCGTCCGCTCCGATCCCGTCTACGGCCCTCAGGTCCCCGATCCCTGCGCTTTCCACCTTTTTTAATGATCTGCTGGTTTGAGGACCAAAGTTTGGATCCTTGTGGAATTGTGAGATTTTTGGTAGTTTGATCGGCCCAAAGTGCAGATTTTTATGGTGTAAACTGTAAAGGTTGGTTTGGAAGTGGGATTGCGATATTTATGGGTTTTAGTAGTTCGATCGCCCCAAAGCTTGGACTTTTATGGTGTAAGGGGTCGGTGTGGAAGCGGAAATATGAATTTTTTTTAGTAGTTTGACCAATGCGTGTAAAAGCTGGTTCCGTATTGGAATTGCAGAGTTTTAGTTTTGGTTACATAACAGAATAGCATAATTGAGAATTTTAGCTTTGCTTGAATGAATGAGGTGTCCTGTTTTAAACAGAAGAGATGTTTTGTTGGCTTTTAAATAGAATTTTCTGTTTGTTTGATAGGTTACGATATTTACGTGTTGACGAGCATTGCGATCGCCAAACTATTGTTCTTTATTTGTCAACGAGTTAATTAACATTGTTTCCTGCATTCTTTGTACAAGTTCAGTTTTCCATTATTCATTTGTGAACTAGTTTTTCCTTCTTACCTCAACTTGAGATGAGAAAAATGTTTTTTAATATTTTTATCAGTTTTTTTATTTTCTATGGATCAATTTGACACATAATGGACATTTTTTTTGAAATGTAATTGTATTTGTTCTCAGATGAGGCTCATAAAAGATGGAAAGAAATTCATAGGAATCGGAGGTCTCCTTGGTGCAGCACATTTAGCTGGAGTGTCCTGGAAGTATTCTAAGAGTCCTCATGGTAATATACCTTTCTTTTCTTCGAAATAGTAAAGTGTTTTTATAGACTCTATCACATGTGTCTTCGGATCCAATGGAGAAAATAAACTGAAAATAAGCAAAAAATGTTTTCCCCTTGAATGCTTGTTTTCACGATACCATACAAGCATGCAATCACATTAATTGAATACTTTGCATCACATATTGCTTTTGGTTTGGAATTTTTTGTTTTTTGGGCATGGCAGGAGCGATTTGCATGCCAAAACCATGATTTATGATGGATTTTATTTCTACAATACCCCAACTAGTCTGGAAACAAAAATAAGAATGCGTGAAATGAACCATAAAAGATCATGATGAAATGTAACATCTGTTGAATTGAAACTTTGAAGGAGGTAGATAGATGATAGAGAATGAGGTAGAAAATTTGTTGTCTTGGCTAGAAGCGAATCTTGTTGAAAGACTTGTCAAGTCTGCATTCCACTGAATTACTTGGATTTTGCCTAGTCAAAGACGACCATGAGTCAAATTCTTAAACATGTGAAATATATGGTTTAAAACTTTAGTCAGCTTAGTGCAATTATTTCACAATGTTTAGAAAAACTTCAATTTTTTTCCAACCACGGCAAAAAGATTTATATTGTTAAAAATCCACGTCAAAGAGAATAAGGTGACTACTAAGGTAGATTTTATTTTATTGTTTGTTTAGATGTGCGTGACCATTTTCACAATCTATATTGGGAATGTTTTTCTGTAACAAATAACAATCTAGTGTATCTTGTACACAATGTGTATTACAGTGGATAGAAGAAACACTATTCTGTTAGAAACATTTTATGTTTTTAATGTGATGGTTTGAGATGATATTGCAAGATGTTGAGAGTTAGGTTCTCATGAAGATTGAAGACTTAGTGTTTGTGTAGTTGGCATTTAGTTTTACAATTAATTTCTGCATTTATTGCCTACGTAGTCTACACACAGTTTAAGTTTTAAATTGTAGTTATATTAGCTTGATTTGATCAAATCAAATTCATGGTAGTCACCATCCTTATGCAAAGCTTTAATGTGTGGCCGCACAATGCGGTCCGGAGGGTTGGGGTCGCATATGCGACCCCCGCACAGTCGCACCCAACAGAGTGCGACTTGTGAGGCCGCACAAGCTGCATATGCGGTCACTCAGGGTCGGTGGAGGGAGCTTCGAAGGAAAAAAGAGAGGAGAGGGCGCACATGGTTGGTGGAGCTGGATGGAGCTTTGAAGGAAAAAAAAGAAAGAGGTGAGGGCACACATGGTCTGTGGAGGGAACTTTGAAGAAGAAGAAGAAGAAGAAAAAAAAAAAAAGGAGAGGGGAAGATGAGGTTGAAGGAGGAGAGGGGGTAGATAAGGTTGCATGGGGTAACTGTTCTAGGATTTTTATGTTTTTTTCCCGATTTTTTATTATTATTTGAAAAGAAATCAAAAAATAAAAATAATTTTTAGCATTGTGCGGCTGCATATGCGACCCTGGGGCACCCAGCCGCACAGGGTCGCATATGCGACATTGAAACCTTGTCCTTATGAGTGGCTTTACTTGCTATACTTTCCCCCCATAAATTTGATGTTTGTGAACTGCAGGTACTGTTATGGCTGGACTTTTTGGAGGATTTTGCGGCATGACTTTTGGAAAAGAATTTGCCACGCATTGGTACCAACTATACAAGCATAAGTCTGGAGAGGCTCAGCTAAGGTTCCTGTATTGGTGGGAGGATAAAACTGCAGGTATGTGTTCTGAATACTCTGTTGTAATGCTGCTACTATTATCTTCCTTTTTCATCTGAAAAGCAAGAGCTTGCTCATAATCTGAGGTCATACATAAACGTTAACAACTAAAAGCCAAGATTAATAGTTGCTTCAAAAGTCTCTTGGCAGCAGAAGCAAAGTTATAAGAGAGAACTTAATGAGATTTGAATTTTTAATAGGATGAAGCAAAATCATAAGAGAGAACTTTGGGAACTTTACGAGATTTGAATTTTGAGAGTGATGAGGCAAATCAAACTTGTTTACTAGGTTTATGACACTAACTTTTCGTGCTTGAAACTCCCAAGATAGAAAATAATTATTTTCCATAAGAATTTTCATGATGTATTTGCCATTCAACCTTTTCTTGCTGAGGTTATTTTCTTCTGTTTTGTTTTTCTATTACTCTCTGCTCAAACAAATCAATATTAATATAAAATTGTAACTTTCCAGGAAGTAGTGGAGTGTCTGCATGATGTTGCAATTGCTGGTTGTTGTGCTGGTTAGTTCAGTTGCGTGTTGACTGGAATTCCTGTTCTCTGTCATACCGTCTATGAATAAAGAAAACCTTATTTATGTTGAATTGGTGATTTAGAACACTCTTTTGGAGATGAAGTACATCTTTCCTGAAGCAGACGTGTGTATAATTTCTCATTCATAGTATGATGTGGATGAGAATGGTTAGGACTCACCATGCACCAGTGTAATAATGGTGATGAGTTTTTTGACTTTCTTCCGGACCTATAATTGGTAACATTTTTCTTCTTCTGTGTAAGTATAAATAATCACGATTTCATGCTGATCCACAAACTTATAATGGTTTAACCCCCAATGTTATATGTACTGCTCCTGTTAGAGAGTAGTCTCATATTGGAGAATTTAGGAATATTCTTCTGGGTTATAATATGTTGGGTCCCTCCATTCATCACCAATTGGTTTTGAGTTGGATTCCCACATATCAATATTGTATTAGAGCCAAAAGGCCACCCATGTTGGCACAAAGAAAAAATAATCCTAAACATGTGGGGGGGAGTGTTAGATAATAGTTCCATGTTGGAGAATTTAGGGACATTCTTTTGTGTTATAATATGTTGGGTCTCTCCACTTATCATAAATTGGTTTGAGTTGGATACCCACATCTTAATAGCACCATTGCTTGGTCTATAGCCATCTGTTACTACATGTATTTGTGTAATTGTTAACTTCTCCTAGACTCTTGATAGTAAGAGACCAAGGAGGTAAATTCTGTCGTCATACATATGACAAAATAGACCCCGCTGTGTGCCTGTACCATCTCTTAGAGTTGTGATTTACTAACACATCTTTCTGTAGGTTTAGTTGTAATTTAGCAGTTGGCAGCCGTGAAATTGAACAAATAGTTGCCTAGTTGGCTGCTATTCTGTGATTGGAGGCTAGGAACTGCAACAGGTTCAAGACTGAAAATATGCCATTACATGATTGTTAACAAATAATAAGCAATGCAGCAACATCACAAATACAATCTAAGTAGGGTTGAAATGTATATTGTTACATAAGAACATGAACAACAACATAGGGACATGAGAAATCGTATTAAAAGTACTTCACTAATTTCTCAATACAACCCTTCTTGGAACTAAGTAATTTTAAAGCATCATCTTACAACATAATACACAAAAGAAATCAAAGCAACAAAGTTCCTTACATTTTCTGATTCCAGCATCGTTGTAGCTGGAATATCGTCCTGTATTGCTAGATGTCTTCTATTAGTTGGGGTGCACTAAAAATCCCATTTTGTTGTAGTATCTGCACAATATTTTGCTCTACAATCTGCCACATGAAGATCGTCTTGTATTAGTCACAAAGAATAATAGAAATGTTTGATGTCGAAGTTTCTACTTTTAAGTCTCTAAAATGTCAAAGGGGCTCACTTTTTCTTGAAGCATCTCATTTGCTGCCTTAAGTATTCCCTCCTGTTCATGCAACAGAAAACCATTAGTTTTCTCCTTGATATTCATATTGCCAACACAAGTTAACTTTTATAAGTAATATGAAACCATTTCTGGTTAGCTTCTGTAACTATTTTCATTTTTTTAATCGGTGCTATTTTCATTGTCCTGTGTTCATCGTTCTCCTTTTTCGGGTCAATCTTCTTTTGAACCGTCTTACGGAAGTAAAATGATATTTGGTGATTAATTTTAAAATTAACAATGAGTTAGATACAGAGTAGTCATTTACTATTGTAATTGTTTGGAAATTTCAACCATTTTTCTAGGAAAAGATTGCTAAAGTTACGTTTAACAAAAGTATGGTTGTGGAATGTGTTGCTCACCTTTTTTTTCAGTAACTGTATTTCTTGAATCATGTTCTGCATCTGAGGATAAACAATTATGATTAACACTTAATCTAGTTGAGGTTGAGGATCAGTTGAAATTAGTTGAAAAATACATGAAAAACCTTGTCTTACTTTTGCTGTTCTGATATGGTTGATCCATATTTCAAGCTGCCTTTCTAAGAAAAGGAGCTCCTCCAGTGCTATATGCTCTGTACCTTTGCCATATATGCACCTGTTTGAATTTTTACAGTCATTGTATATGAGTTAGTTTTATATAAGCAGTTCATGAATGTGAATTTGGTTTCTGTGTTGGTTCTTGCATTGCTAGAGTCGATGCAAAGACGACATTGGATATACTTATTTATGTTATTATTGCATGACATCCATCACTGTTGCGCATAAAAACATGGATGTTTTTCATGAGCAAACTTTGATGATTATCCATTGTTGCCATGTATGTACTAGAAATATGAATCAGCATCTACAAAAGTTTGTTTGCAAGATGCCATCTTTTCTAGAACTGCATCATATTGGCTTTTATTTAATTTATGCAAGATTGCTGTTACCGTAATTTGTTACCCACCGCAGTCCCTTCTGCAGCAGTTCAATTTCTTGCTTCAGCATGCCCATTTCCTGCTCTCCATCCTGCTTAAATGAACAATGTTTGGATCTCAACATGTTATAGATACTCTTGTTTTTACTGAATTGTTCATGGTTCTGTTTATTTTCTGCTTCAAAATTCCAGTTGACGTTTCCTCTGGAATTTTACAACCTCTAATTTGACACACATAATCTACTTTAAAACATGATACCTGAGGCTTGCTGGATTGGGAAACTCCATATGTTTCCAGGTACCTTTCTATCAATCCCTGCATGTTCCTTCATAATAGTATATAACTGAATTAGCCTGACATTAGTGGCATGCTAAAAGATTCCGGGAGAAAATAATAGTAAAAACAGCATACCCTCTTGTGGCTAACTCAAAGAGTTTGCCATGAGAGGAGAAGACAATCAGCCCAACATTGGCATCACACAATATAGAAAGTTCTTTTGCCTTCTTAAGCAGTCCATTGCGACGCTTACAGAAGGTGACTTGCTGATGGACAGGGTTCTCGATCCTTCTTAGCTGCACCTTTCCACGCCCCATGCTTCCTGATTATGCTTCTTCTTTATTTCCGGCGGGCGACCTCCCACTAGTTGAACTAGCTTCGAGGTTGCTGCTTTTCAGTAGTGAGCTTAGTTCTCTTACTTCTCTCTTGCCTTACTATGTCCTAATTATATACTTTGAAGCCCGTGTTTATCATATTTGCTTTGGAATGTTGAGTTGTAGTAACCCTTTACACATCATCCACTAGGAACAATCATTTTTTTGAGGTTTTGTAATGTCCCCCTGGTGCCCATATCGAAGTCTATATTAGCCTAGCTATAAATTTGATCTTGTCTATCTAGTCCATGGGTCAAAGCTTTACTTTTTTCTTTTGAATTACAGTTGCAATGCATCATACTAATGAGTGTATCAAATTGTTTCTACTTACTATCTGTGTTCTGTAGCGAAATAATGGCTAATCATTGTGTTTCGTAGCAAGGGTCAATCCGAAACAATCTTTATGTTTCCAAAGGTAAAGATCGTGCAAGATCTTTACCCCTCCTTACCCCTAGGGGTCTTAACAGGTTGGTTTGTACGTGACCCTTGATCTGAATGTTCACGCCTGAAAGCTTTTAGACCGAGACCCGACCATGTATTCATTTTGGCCCAACTTGATCTGACCTAATACTTAGCTTTTACTCAACCTGACCTGGCCTAATTGTTCTTTTGGAAGGATGTGAAATTTACTGTTGGTTTCCAGGTCGCGTCGCATTCACCTGGTTCTAAAACCTAGATCAGATCGGATTTCCTTGGAATCCAGAAGTTTGATTTGGTTTTGGCTAACTTTCAGTTCCACTTGGTTTGATGAATGTACTCTTAAGCTTTTGGGTACGTTAACGTCCACATTCGGTCTTTTTCGGAACCCACGTTGCATGTGAGTTCAGTTTGAGTTCCTTTTGGACACCAAACTCCAGAGTAATGTATTCTCCCGTGAACTAGTGTCCTCACAATTGGACCACAGCCAACATTCTTCGTTGTTTTAAACAACTAATGTGATAACTTCGTGCAGTTGCATCTTGTGTTACATCATGACCACTTTTCATATTTGCATTGCGTCAGTAGGTGATTTGCTGGGATGTTTGTGCATCCTAAGTTGGAATAAATAATAATGAAAGAAAAATATTGTGTTAGAGAACATTCCTTCCAGTGTAAAAACATGGGGGTATGGGTGGTCTTCCAATATAGAATCAAGCTAATTTTTCATCTGCACTTTCACAGGCCACTGGCAGCTCCCCACTGTAAGTCTGTAACCAACATGGTTTTGTTTGGTTTTAATGATTGAACTAAACAAACACTTGTTTGAGAATCTTGTCACATCACAGACATAGGGAACAAGTGACCTTTCATGCGAGGTGGTGGGAGGGAATGGAATCCCACATCATGCATGTGTTTTATATCTTCCACATTGACCACTGCTCAACACTTGGCAATCCAGGATGAAACCTCATTGTTCTTGTCTGGGGATGCCTTGCATGCTGTAGTGCTTCTACTCTTAGAAAAGTGAAAACTTTCATGGGCAATGGAATGTGGTCATTTCCAACTCTTTATTTTTCTCCAATTTATGTACCTAACTTCATCCTATTGATTGGACAACTCGCCCATATAATTCTTTTTTTCTTCTTTATGGATCAAGTGGAGCTGGGTAGATGCCTTCTGATCTATAATTTTTATTTTATTATTTAGGTGGGGTTGAACTTTTATCCTATCAACTATTAATTGTTACGAAGGTACAATTGAACTTTTATCCCGTCTTATTTAGACGAGTTGAGATTTATAGTTTTTGTTGTAGACTTGCTGAATCATAGAATAGTTGTTACCACTCACCAATTACCATTTGCATATTGATCATATCACATCTTCTAAGATCTTGACCCCTATAAAAGATGCATGAACTATGGGTGTAACGTACCCGAAAACAGCGGAAAATTTAAACAATAATAAAGACCGTCAACGGTCAACACTGGGCACGTCACGGGAAACAAACCAACATATATAATATAAATATGATCCACGTGGAAGTCAAATATACAGACTGACTGTGATTACGACAAAAGCTATACAATATGTAATCACCTCAAAAGAAAGAGACTGACAACTACAAGATCTGATCTCGGGGGCACCGTCCTCGGTCACCACCTCAAACTCTAACCCTGCTCGCTACCTGAAATGCAAACAACAAACATGCCTGAGTTCCCTGAAGGAACCCCGTATACCAAACCTCCTAAAATATAAAAAGGAATTAAATACAATGCAATGCTATGCACATGATCATCCGCCTCGGGCCCACAATAATGCCCTCACCGCCTCCGCGGCACTGAACCACTCCTGCCACTAGGGTCAAGTCAGTCCACCGCTGCCTCACAAGGGTCAGTCGACACCACTGCTCCCCAAATCGTGCAGGAAGGAACCCCTGGTACACGCCGCACCCAAGGAGCGAGTCAGCCCGCCGAATACACAACTCGGGTCAGACGACAGCCACTGCTCCCCCAAGAGTCGCCTAGCGCGCACCCTGCCGGAACATCCTCGGCCTACCGCTAAACCCTCGCAAACTGCCCAAGGTTTACGGTACACATCCCTCACACCCCGCTCGGTAAGAGAGGAAAAAGGTACAACAATAATACGCCTTCGTCGAAGGTGAAATCCGTAGCTCTCAAAGCCGGTAATCAACCGTCGCCTCGGAGCCGGTAATCGACCTGACATCGACGGATCGCGTGTGGATAAATCCACCAACCTGCGGTAGATCGGTCGACCGCTACAAGCACACCGGTCGACCGGTCCCCCACACAGTACACAGTACTGTACAAACAAATCTACCGGTCGAACCACGCCAACCGAATTACCGACCAATCGGTCGAACAAAAGTCATCTAGCGGTCGACCGTTTGGAAGGTCTACGCTATACAATTTTATATAATATATATATCCGACCGGTCGAACCAAGGGGCCGTTCGACCGATAACAGGACTTTCAATATTTTGCCCAAGTCTCGTTCGGTCGACCGGAACTGAAATACAGTTCGACCGAAACAACACAAGCACTCTACCGCTTAATTAAATGCTCAGTCGGTCGACCGAGAGTTAAAGAGCGGTCGACCGTTTTGATGGTCAAAGCTCCCAACCGACTTAGCATCGAATGGATCGGTCGAACAAGGTAAAGGACGTTCGACCGTTTAATAAGTCAAAATCCCCAACCGACCCATTCTCATCGTTATTCGGTCGACCGGCTAAGTGGTCCCGTTCGACCGATAACAGCATATCCCCTTTTTCCCGCATGAATTTGGCATAACGGTCGACCGTCTAACGACATCGTTCGACCGTTCGCGGGTAAACATCAATATAATAATAGGATCGGTCGACTGCCCACAGGCACCGGTCGACCGATCGTCGTCTTCAACCTCTGAATTGGTTGAATTCCGACGGGGAATTCGACACCAACGTCGATCCCCAACACTCACAAGGCACAAGTGAGTTATAATGAAGATTTGACATACCTTTTGGTCGAGTGAAGAAGCCTCCCAAGCTTGCACCACTTCACTCCACTTCTTCTCTTTCTTCACTTCTTCTCCTCTTCTTCTTCACCTCCTTCTTCTTCTTCTCTCTAACCTCTTCTCTCAAGCTCTGGTTGTTGAAAAGGAAAAGAAAACGTTTTATTAACCTTACCTTCCAATTTATAGGCAAACCAATTCTTATCCAACCTCCACCTCATCCAATCCTAAATCAACACCTCATGCTACACTATTCCAGGATTAGATTAGGTTAATTAGGTTTAGGTTTAGTTAATTAAGATGTTTTAGATTAGGTTATTACAATCTACCCTCCTTAAAGAAATTTCGTCCGCGAAATTCGAAACAACAGACTCACCGAAACAACTCTGGATACTGCTTCCTGACATCCTCCTCGATCTCCCAGGTAGCCTCTCTGACACTGTGATGCTGCCACCTGACTTTCACCATCGGAATCGCTCTCCTCCTGAGCTGATGTACCATCTGATCCACAATCTCTACTGGTCTCTCATCTAACGACAAATCCTGCTGGATCTCCGGTACTGATATCTCTATCACATGAGCTGGATCGGCCACGTACTTCCTCAGCATAGAAACATGGAAGACGTTGTGAAGTCCTGCAAACTGTGGCGGTAAAGCAATCCTATACGCCACCTCACCAACCCGATCCAATATCTCAAACGGTCCGACATATCTCGGACTCAACTTCCCCTTCTTCCCGAATCTCATCACCCCTCTGGAAGGCGAGATCTTCAGGAAGACATGATCTCCTACCTCAAAAGTCAGCTCACGCCTCCGCGTATCAGCATAACTCTTCTGCCTACTCTGCGCCGTAGCTAGTCGTCTCCGAATCACGTCGACCTTCTCTGAATACAACTGGATAATGTCAGGTCCAACTAGCTGTCTCTCGCCCACATCACTCCAGCATACCGGCGATCTACACGGTCTCCCGTATAATGCCTCATAGGGTGCCATTCCAATACTCGAGTGGTAGCTGTTGTTGTAGGCGAACTCGATCAACGGCAAATGCTCATCCCAATGCCCGGCCCAGTCAAGTGTACACGCTCTCAGCATGTCCTCCAATGTCTGTATCGTCCGCTCTGACTGGCCATCTGTCTGTGGGTGGAAAGCTGTGCTAAACTTCAGACGTGTCCCCAGTGCTCTGTGTAGACTCTCCCAAAATCTCGAAGTGAATCTGGGATCTCTGTCTGAAATGATACTGACTGGTACGCCATGAAGTCTGACAATCTCCTCAATATATAACTTAGCTAGACCCTCCAGAGCAAGAGTGGTCTTAATAGCTAAGAAATGCGCCGACTTGGTCAGTCGATCGACTATAACCCAAATCGCATCGTGGAATCTCCGTGTCTTCGGTAGCCCCGTAACAAAATCCATCGTCACGTGCTCCCACTTCCACTCGGGCAACTCAATCCTCTGCATCTGCCCTGCTGGTCTCTGGTGCTCGATCTTCACCTGCTGACAGACCAAACACCTCGACACGAAGTCTGCAACGTCCTTCTTCATACCTCGCCACCAGAAGTTCCGCTGCAGGTCTTTGTACATCTTGGTGCTCCCTGGATGAATGGAATATCTCGATCTGTGTGCCTCCTCCATGATATCATGTCTCAGGTCCTCTGTCTTCGGCACCCAGATACGATCTCTGAATCTCAGACCTCCGTCCACTCCAACTCTGAAATCTGACCCATCTCTGGCAGCTAACTGTAACAAACTGCTCAACTCCTCATCTGTAGTCTGAGCATGAATCACTGCTGATACTGTCTGAGGCTCTACTCTCAATCCGGCAATCACTGCGCCCTCAGAGCTATCAGCAAATGGCCTCCACTCTGCCAAGGACTCTAGCAGTCTCCACTCCTGAATGCATAGGCCTGCTACTGATACCTCCACCTTCCGGCTCAAAGCGTCTGCAACTGTGTTCGCCTTCCCCGGATGGTAAGAGATAGTGAAGTCGTAGTCCTTAATGAACTCAAGCCATCTGCGCTGCCTCATATTCAGCTCCTTCTGCGAGAACAGGTACTTCAGACTCTGATGATCTGTAAACACCTCGAACTGCTCGCCATAAAGATAGTGTCTCCAGGTCTTCAGTGCGTGAACCACTGCTGCTAACTCCAAATCATGTGTCGGGTAATTCCTCTCATGGACCTTCAGCTGTCTGGATGCGTATGCGATCACCCTCCCGTGCTGCATAAGTACACATCCTAAGCCAACACCTGAAGCGTCGCTATAAATCACGAATCCACCCGTGCCACTCGGCAATGATAAAACTGGTGCTGTGGTCAACAGTCTCTTCAGCTCCTGAAAGCTGTCCTCGCACTTCTGCGACCAAACAAAAGTGACTCCCTTCTGCGTCAGAGCTGTCAGTGGTGCTGCCAATCTCGAGAAGTCTTTGATGAAACGACGGTAATAGCCCGCCAGTCCAACAAAGCTCCTAATCTCTGTCACGCTCGTAGGGGTCCTCCACTGTGTCACAGCCTCTACCTTCGCCGGATCCACTGATATCCCCTCTGCCGATACAATGTGTCCGAGGAATGCCACTCTGTCCAACCAAAACTCGCACTTTGAGAACTTAGCATATAACTGCTGAGCCCTCAAGATGCTGAGTACAATCCTCAGATGCTCTCTGTGCTGCTCCACATCTGGTGAATAGATCAAGATGTCATCCACGAAGACAATCACAAATATATCAATGTACTGACTGAATGTCCGGTGCATCAGATCCATGAACGCTGCCGGAGCATTCGTCAATCCAAATGGCATCACCAAGAACTCATAGTGTCCATATCTCGTCCTGAAGGCTGTCTTCTGGATGTCCTCATCTCGGATCCTCAACTGGTGATATCCTGAACGCAGGTCAATCTTCGAGAAAACCTTCGCTGACTGCAGCTGGTCAAAGAGGTCCTCAATCCTAGGTAAGGGATACCTATTCTTCACCGTCACCTGGTTCAGCATCCTGTAGTCTATGCACATCCTCAAGGATCCGTCCTTCTTCTTCACAAACAAAACTGGTGCACCCCAAGGCGAGACGCTCGGTCTGATAAATCCAGAGTCCATCAACTCCTGCAACTGCTTCTTCAACTCTGTCAACTCAGCAGGTGCCATCCGGTATGGAGCCTTCGACTGTGGTGTAGTGCCAGCTACCAACTCAATGCCGAACTCCAACTCCCGGTGTGGTGGTAAACCTGGAATCTCCGCTGGAAAAACATCCGCGAACTCCTGCACCACCTCAATGTCCTCTAGTCTCTGAGACTCTGCTTCCGCAACTACAAGTGTCGCCAGAAAAGCTGCACATCCCTGCTGTAACAGTCTCTGAGCTCTCACAGCAGATACAATAATGCGACCCCCTCTGCTTCTGATCCCTCTGATCAGAATATCAGGCAAACCCTTCCTCGGGATCAAAATCTTCTTCTCACGGTACAAGACTCGAACATCATATTGGGACAGCCAATCCATCCCAAGTATGACATCAAAGTCCTCCATCGGTAGCAAGACCAGGTCTGCCGGAAACTCCTGATCTCCCGAAACAACCGTGGCGCCGGGGACAAATCTCCCCACAGTGCCCACCAGACCCAGGGGTGTGCTGACCTCCAAAGTGGCAGTCAACATCGCAAGGGTACAGCCCAACACTCCCGCAAATCGCTCTGAGATGAACGAGTGTGTCGCGCCACAATCAAATAACACCCTAGCTACTGAACCTGCGACAAGAAGTGTACCTTCCACGACAGCGCCTCCATCCCGAGCCTCCTCTGCCTGGATGGTGAAAACTCTGCCAGTGCGCTGCCCCTGCTGGGGTCTGAAAGGTGGTCTACCTCCGCCTCCTCCTCTGCCTGGTGCGGGTAAACCCGGTGGTCTGCTCGGCCCAGCTCCTCGGCTCGGACAGCTCCTGATAAAATGACCCATCTGGCCACAACCATGACACGCTCCGGGGGTGAAGCATGGCCCGGAGTGAAACCTCCCACAAGTACCACAAGGCTCAGGTCGTGGTACTGCAACTCCTGCTCCCTCGTATCTGGGCCTCTTGCCCGGATTCCCTCCAGTCTGACCTCCCGGCCGCCCAGAGAATCTACCCGATGGCCTCCTCTCATCCTGGTAGTTCTCCCTGTAGTCACGATCAAGAACAGAGGCACTCTTCACTGCATCGGCCAACGTGCTCGGCATGTGTGTCAGCACCTTCGTCCTCAGCTGCTTCCGGAGCCCTCGGACGAACTTCCCTGCCCTCTGCTCCTGTGTAACATACATCTCGGGACAGTAACGCTCAAGGGCGTTGAACTTCCCGATGTAGCCTGCTAGGGTCATGTCTCCCTGCTGAAGACTCAGAAACTCCTCCCTCTTCTGATCCTGGACATGCTGCGGAAAATACTGCTCGTTGAACTCGCCAACGAACTCCTCCCAGGCTATATCATCTCTGTCCGCAAACACCACTGCAGATGTGGACCTCCACCAGTTGGACGCAGCACCGCCCAAAACATAAGTAGCCAGGCCCACTCTCGCCTCTGGAGGACAACCAATAGCACTGAAGATCTTCTGCATCATGAAGATCCACTCCTCCGCAGCCTCTGCGTCGTACTGCCCCAGAAAGGTAGGCGGATGCTGGCGCATAAACCGGTCATGCATAGCACCAGTCCCCGTCTGCCCAGTCTGTGCTGTCTGCTGCTGTAGCATCTCTGTCAGACGTCCGACCGTATCGAACAACGTCCGACGCTCATCCTCCCAAGCCTCATCCCTCGCAGTCTCACTCTCACCGCGAGTATGGGCAACCGCCTTCCCCCGTCTAGGAGGCATCTGCCAAAGGAAACAAGACAATATCAATATAATCTGTGCATGCATGATCCTCTAGACCTAACTCCTAACTCAAAGGTGGTTTCTTTAGACAAGTACGCCGAGATCAACGCTCTGATACCAAATTGTAACGTACCCGAAAACAGCGGAAAATTTAAACAATAATAAAGACCGTCAACGGTCAACACTGGGCACGTCACGGGAAACAAACCAACATATATAATATAAATATGATCCACGTGGAAGTCAAATATACAGACTGACTGTGATTACGACAAAAGCTATACAATATGTAATCACCTCAAAAGAAAGAGACTGACAACTACAGGATCTGATCTCGGGGGCACCGTCCTCGGTCACCACCTCAAACTCTAACCCTGCTCGCTACCTGAAATGCAAACAACAAACATGCCTGAGTTCCCTGAAGGAACCCCGTATACCAAACCTCCTAAAATATAAAAAGGAATTAAATACAATGCAATGCTATGCACATGATCATCCGCCTCGGGCCCACAATAATGCCCTCACCGCCTCCGCGGCACTGAACCACTCCTGCCACTAGGGTCAAGTCAGTCCACCGCTGCCTCACAAGGGTCAGTCGACACCACTGCTCCCCAAATCGTGCAGGAAGGAACCCCTGGTACACGCCGCACCCAAGGAGCGAGTCAGCCCGCCGAATACACAACTCGGGTCAGACGACAGCCACTGCTCCCCCAAGAGTCGCCTAGCGCGCACCCTGCCGGAACATCCTCGGCCTACCGCTAAACCCTCGCAAACTGCCCAAGGTTTACGGTACACATCCCTCACACCCCGCTCGGTAAGAGAGGAAAAAGGTACAACAATAATACGCCTTCGTCGAAGGTGAAATCCGTAGCTCTCAAAGCCGGTAATCAACCGTCGCCTCGGAGCCGGTAGTCGACCTGACATCGACGGATCGCGTGTGGATAAATCCACCAACCTGCGGTAGATCGGTCGACCGCTACAAGCACACCGGTCGACCGGTCCCCCACACAGTACACAGTACTGTACAAACAAATCTACCGGTCGAACCACGCCAACCGAATTACCGACCAATCGGTCGAACAAAAGTCATCTAGCGGTCGACCGTTTGGAAGGTCTACGCTATACAATTTTATATAATATATATATCCGACCGGTCGAACCAAGGGGCCGTTCGACCGATAACAGGACTTTCAATATTTTGCCCAAGTCTCGTTCGGTCGACCGGAACTGAAATACAGTTCGACCGAAACAACACAAGCACTCTACCGCTTAATTAAATGCTCAGTCGGTCGACCGAGAGTTAAAGAGCGGTCGACCGTTTTGATGGTCAAAGCTCCCAACCGACTTAGCATCGAATGGATCGGTCGAACAAGGTAAAGGACGTTCGACCGTTTAATAAGTCAAAATCCCCAACCGACCCATTCTCATCGTTATTCGGTCGACCGGCTAAGTGGTCCCGTTCGACCGATAACAGCATATCCCCTTTTTCCCGCATGAATTTGGCATAACGGTCGACCGTCTAACGACATCGTTCGACCGTTCGCGGGTAAACATCAATATAATAATAGGATCGGTCGACTGCCCACAGGCACCGGTCGACCGATCGTCGTCTTCAACCTCTGAATTGGTTGAATTCCGACGGGGAATTCGACACCAACGTCGATCCCCAACACTCACAAGGCACAAGTGAGTTATAATGAAGATTTGACATACCTTTTGGTCGAGTGAAGAAGCCTCCCAAGCTTGCACCACTTCACTCCACTTCTTCTTCTCTTTCTTCACTTCTTCTCCTCTTCTTCTTCACCTCCTTCTTCTTCTTCTCTCTAACCTCTTCTCTCAAGCTCTGGTTGTTGAAAAGGAAAAGAAAACGTTTTATTAACCTTACCTTCCAATTTATAGGCAAACCAATTCTTATCCAACCTCCACCTCATCCAATCCTAAATCAACACCTCATGCTACACTATTCCAGGATTAGATTAGGTTAATTAGGTTTAGGTTTAGTTAATTAAGATGTTTTAGATTAGGTTATTACAATGGGTAGTATAATTACTGTGTGTGAAAACTGAAAAGCTGTTTCTGTGATTCTTTTTGTTTAGATTGTATTGTCTTTTTGGGTGCACTCCATACATTTGTATTTCGAATCATTTTGAAAGCCTGCTGAATGCTATCTGTTTTGTTACTTAAATTGGGGGTCCCAATTCCCACATCCCACTTGGGAACCTACCAGCTTCACCAGACTTTGTTTGACACAAAGGAGTGAAGGACATAAGCTTTGGTGTGCCACACACGGTCCACTGGTTTGATCTGGATTTGTATATGATAATACATCTTAGTGGAATAGTTAATTATCATATGAGCATTGGCTGCTAGTCTGTTCCTTTGAGGTGGTGGTGCATAGTGTAAGCTTATTGATTCTGATGCTAATTGCTAATTGAAGCTATTTTGTTTCACAAACTAGTGATTGTTCTTCCTCCGAAAATTCTTTCTGGCTAGGCTAATTGAAGTCCAGGATGCAATTGTCTGTGTTGATCGTGAATAATCAACTGAGCTTGTTGATGCATGGTTAATAATTTGAGATTTGTAAAGTTGCCCATTTTTATAGGGAAAAGCAATGGTTTTCTATCAAACCTTTATTACAAATTTGTTAATCTCCATTCAGTTCCGTTAACATTCTGCGGAATTCCCTTACATTTTGTTGTAAGAAAATCCTAGTAGAGCACTAAGCTACATTGCGATATTCCCAGAAAGGGTAATCAGTGTATCCAGCGACGGGATTGGGCGCGTAGAATGTGGATCTATCGTATTTGTTTAGGGAAGCAATCAAAGCAAATCTCCTTGGAAGATCAGGATTAGCCAAGAACAAGCGACCAAATGCCACCAAATCCGTGTAATCCTTGTTAATCACCTTGTTAACTTCTCATGTTGTATCCTCCGGCTGCAATGAACGTCCCTTTGAAGGCCCTTCTCATCGGAAGTAGGCGGCGTGGAAGTTCGTACCATCCATTTTGGAAGGGCATCCTTGGTTCAACCATATGACAATTGGATATGTTGTACTTGTTCAGCGTGGTAAGCAGCACAATGGGATGGTCTAATACCAACTCGGTCTGATCCAATCTAATTTACTACTGCTTCAACAACTTCCAAAGCGAAGCGCATCGATTTTCTAATTTGCCACCATATCTATCCGTTCTGTCATTCGCGTTGTCTTTCATGAATTGTTCAATCAAGTATCCATGGGCACAGTGGATCTCAACCCCATCAAAACTTGTTCAATCGACCATTAGAGTTGACAATAACCTCGAATGGAAGATTGTTCGTGAGTCTTACGTGATCTTAGTCTCTTAACCAAGGTAGTAATCACAAAATTTAACTCAAACCAATGTTACCTGCTTCGATGGCATTTCTTGCAGACAATTTGTAATCATCAACAATTCGCTGTATCTCAGCAAGTCCCAATCGACGAGGGGGAGGATGATCTTTAAGTTGTTTGTCTGTGGAAGAAATAGGTGCTTGCCATTTGTTTGAAATTCTGTAAACAGAAAGCTAATGAGATCGTATAACTTCTTTTATCTATGATTTTGCCTGCATATAAAATTTGAAAGATGGAACTTAGTTTGTTCCACTAATATCAATCTTAAGTTGTACCATAAGTTGACATTTCAGACCAATTTTTCACGATTCAGACGTGATATCTACAATGAGTTGTTACTTGTTAGTCATATCTATGTATAGTTTGAGGAGGCAAACCATAATTAATCCATTAAATTTTACATATGTATGTACGTATAAATTTATGCATATCTCATGCTGATAATTAACAATTTAAGGTAACATACCATACTGAGACACTCTTCCAACATGCCAAATCTGACAGAAAAACACCACCTTTCTTATGGATAGCATCTACAATTGGCTTCCAAGCTTCCACATGCTCTATGATCCAAATACCTGGAGTGCCTTTGTACCTTACAACAACATGCAAATGCTTTCATCAACTATGTAAAATCACCCACATTCAGTTCATTTTTCTACCTAACATCATCTAAATTTGTACGCGCAAACACGCATATTGGACCTCTTTTATTGATCCAAATTCAAGTTTATTCTTACCCGTGGGCGGCATTCGAAACTCCGGTCACCTCGGCTATGAGAAGCCCTTCTTCAGTTGCTCTTTGTGAGTAGTATAGTATGGCATGAGGTTGGGGCATGTTTCCATAAGATCTTGCCCTTGACAGTGGTGCCAACACCAATCTGTGGAGACATTTATTTGTGGAAGTTATACCTAACTTAAATTATAACCAAGTGCAAATAAATCTTGGAACAATTTCATCACATTTGACAAGCAACTAAACACATGCTTTTGTAATGTTTCAATTTTTTTGATATAGCACATAACTACCACATTCTTAGTTATAGTCTCACAGTGGCTAAGGAGGAAAAATTAGAATGAGGTATGAAGACATCCAATTGTCATCACCATATATCATTTATTATATGTATTTTGAAATCAAAATTGTAATATTTGATCAGTTTGCAGCCCTACCTAAAGTACAAGTACTAGTGCCAAGGAAACAAATTGACCGTAGATTTTTCGGGTCATGTGCAACGATAACAAAAGAATGCAAATGGATATGAACTTCCATTGGTACTCAAATAGAGTCACAACATTCCAAAATGTTTTGTTATTTTTACATGTAATGATCGCTTGGTATAACTAAAATGAAGAGCTACTTTATTTTGTTTTAGAAATGGCACCATGTCATTCGTTGCCATTTTGGTTTTACATGATTACATGCATCAAGAAATCCAGTCATCCAAGAATGGATAATCAGTGTATCCAACAACAGGATCAGAAGTGTAGAATGTGGGTCTGTCATATTGGTTTAAGGGAGCATTCAAAGCAAACCTCTTTGGAAGATCAGGATTAGCCAAGAACAAGCGGCCAAACTCCACTAAATCCATGTAATTCTCACTAATCATCTTGTTTCCTTCCTCCCTATCATATCCTCCGGCCGCTATAAATGTCCCCTTAAAGGCCCTCCTGATTGGAAGTAGGCGATGTGGAAATATCCATTTTGAAAGGATATTCTTGGTTCAACCATATGGCAATAGAGTAGTTTGTACTTGTTTAGCGATTCGACCATGTAGAGACCCAAGGCTTCTGGATTGGAGTCCCAACATTCCATGTAAGTGGCGAAGGGGGATAGTCTAATTCCAACTCGGTCTGCTCCAATCTAATTGATCACTGCTTCAACAACTTCCAAAGTGAAACGACATCGGTTCTCCAAGCTGCCACCATATTTATCTGTTCTGTCATTTACATTGTCTTTCATGAATTACTCGAGCAAGTAACCATGCGTGCCATGGATTTCAACCCCATCAAAACCTGTAAAATTAAACCCTCGTGTCAACAAAAGACTCACATTTGAAAATGTACTTAATTGCTAACTGAGTGATTGATCTTATATATAAGATCTTAATCTCCAACCAATTTATAAAGTAAAAAATAAAATGTAAAGTAGCATTTAAATTACAAGATTCATGTACCAGCATCTATGGCATTTCTTGCAGACAACCTATAGTCGATGACGATTTGAGGTATCTCATCTATTGTCAGTCGACGAGGAGGGGGATGGTCCATAAAGTTCTTGTCTGTAGAAGGGATAAGGGCTTGCCCATTTGGTTGAAATTCTGTAAAGAGGGGATTAATGATCTGAGACTATCTTGATGTTGATTTGCTTGATATCTCTTGTAAAGAAGCAGCAGGTGTAGAACTAAAATGCGTATCTCACGACATCAACACAAACTAGGTGAAGAATACTATCTTTTTAGAACATGATATGGCACCACATTCATATACTGCCATTTTAGTTTCTTTAAGGATTTTTTCACACTAGTAAATTTAGAAAATGAAGAAAAAACTATGAAATTTAGAATAATTGATTGCTAAGCATCATGCCAAGTCTAACTTGATTATATGATCTTAAACATGTTCTGTAGTGAGCATTAAATTCTTGTTGGCGATAATATCATTTCATGACCCATTTGACATTAATCTGTATTCTATTCTTTTAGTCATACACTGTAACAGTCATTCCTTTGCGATCATCAATTTGTTTCAAAATAAAAGGAGCTAATCCACTCAACAATATTTATAAGATGATGGTGTAACTACACAAACAAGAACGAGTTAATATATTAATTGATACATACCATGTTTAAATTACCAACAAAAAAAAAGAATCAGAAACTGACTAAAATATTAACATACCATAGTAGGACACACTTCCTAAAATGCCAAATCTGACAGAAAAAAACACCACCTTTCTTGTGCACAGCATCCGCAATTGGTTTCCATGCTTCAACATGTTCTTTTGTCCAAATGCCCGGACTGCCTTTGAACCTGCAAAGTAAAACAACTTTGCTGAATGACCTGAGAACTTCCGGGAGTCATCTTCACTTCCCACAACTTTAACCAAATCATCATGCTTTACATTTGGATCTTTCTGTTGTAATTCTTGGAACTATAATGTTTCTGTTCAAGGTTTCTTATTTGGAGTTGTAAACTTGTATGGGGGATTTGGAAAGATAATCCTACATTACTGAAGATGAAATTTTGTTTCCAATTGTTAAGCTAAGTTCTTGGGTTTGGAAAAGGTGGTGGACTAATCAAATTTCAAATTTTGTGTCGGCTACCAATCCTGTTACATTGCGTAGGCAATTATAGGCTGTCCAGGAGATCATATTATCCATTGTTTTACATGTTTCATCATATTTTAATGGTTATATAATAAACTAGTTTACGAGGACTTAACATAGTTTTTTCTAGATTCTTTAGAATATATTTTCATGTAAAAAACAACATTAGAAATGCACGAAATCCTGATCATTTCACTCAAACTAAAACTCTGTAGAATTTAGCACTTTCTTGTCCTATTCTTTTGAACTTGTCTTCATTGTTGTTCCTCGTAATTTCGTAAAGTCATAAATCGCCTTAGGAAGTTCAGGTGTCCTAGTGAGCACATATTTCATGTCATGTAACTTTGTCATGTGAGAGAGTAGGCGACTATCTCTAAGAGATGAACATTATACGAAAAATTATCATTCACGAATCTCTTAGAGTAAGATAAGGAGATGAAGGCATGAACAAAACTCTACTACCAATCTGATTTATATATCCAAATAGTGTTGGGAAGTAGGTAAAGCAAGCCAAAAAAAGAGATGTCTTCTAACATCGATGTTTTTCTCTACTCTCCAAGGGCACAAATTCGTGAAAACTCTGCAACACTTACCCCAGGGCAGTATCAGAGACTCCAGTTGATTCTGCTATGATAAGCCCTCCCTCACTTGCTCTTTGAGAATAGTACAATTCAGCATGAGGCTGTGCTGTGGTTCCAAAAAATCTCATTCTTACCATTGGTGCCATCACCACCTTATGCGATTAAAGTATTAAACAACTTGAGAATGAACTGCATTAAACACTGACCAATTTGGAACAAATCTTAAACCAATTCAATTGCAAAAATCCTGATATCAATCAGAAAACATGCCCACCTTTTGTTACACTTGAAACAATCAGAAACAAAACTCATATAACAATTTTAACGACAACCCTTCTTGGTATTAGTATAAGGGTAGAGAATGGATCCCATGCGGATATCATGATAAATATTGAAACAACAACCAGTTCATGAATTGGAAACTGACCTGTGGGAGAGTTGGAATTTCCCCATCTTGTAAGGTGGGACAAGAGGGATGGATTGATCGGATTCTTCCATTTTGGTGTCCTTTGTTGTCTCTTCCATTTGCTCCTCTGTGTTTTGAACGTTATGACCATTAAAAGCCTGTTTGTTTAATCTAATAATGGAGTTGATGACTAACGAACATGTATTAAGGAAAAATGATGTTTACATTTTAGCCCTTGACTAAGCAGTTCAATTACATATTTACACTTTTTCAGTACAAAAGTTTAATGCCCTTGGTCAATTCGGACAATAACGGTAACGTCCCCGAAAACAACGAAAAATTTAAACAATATAAAAAGACCGTCAACGGTCAACAAGGACACGTCACGGGAAACAGACCAACATATATAATATAAATATGATCCACGTGGAAGTCAAATATACAAACTGACTGTGATTACGACAAAAGCTATACAATATGTAATCACCTCAAAAAGAAGAGACTGACGACTAAAGGATCAGATCCCGGGGGCACCCTCCTCGGTCACCACCTCGACTCTAATGCTGCTCGCTACATGAAATACAAACAATTGAAACATGCCTGAGTTCCCTGCAGGAACCCCGTATACCAAACTTCCTAAAATACAAAATGGAATTAAAAACAATGCAATGCAATGCACATGATCATCCACTTCGGGTCCACAATAATACACATCTCCACCTCCGCGGTACTGAACCACTCCTGCCACCACGAGGGTCAAGTCAGTCCACCGCTGCCTCACAAGGGTCAGTCGGCACCATTGCTCCCCAAGAGTACACAAAGGAACCCTGACACTACGCCGCCACCCCAGGAGCGAGTCAGCCCGCCGAATACACAACTCGGGTCAGACGACAGCCGCTGCTCCCCCAAGAGCCGCCAGACGCGCACCCTGCCGGAACATCCTCGGCCTACCGACAAACCCCAGCAAACAGCCCAAGGTTTACGACTGTAACGTCCCGAAACAGCGGAAGATTTAAAATTTCAAAATAACCAACATAACAGACAACTCACGCGGGAACGTCACTAATATATAAATATATAAATCCGGGTGCACCCAAAATACAAGGAGTTTTCCAAAAGAAGTACAACTACAATACTGATACAATGGAATAGAATACAAGTAGTCGTACGGTCTAGCAACTGCCGAAAAGGATCCGACTCCAAAGCGCTCCGTCCTCGGTCACCACCCACCCGGACCTACTGCGATCCTGAAAAAGATGCAACAACAATGCCTGAGTTTCCAGAAGGAAACCCCATATGCCGACTCACCTATATGCATGCATCACATAATGAACCTATCATACTAGTAGCATGTCATGGCATCAACAGAAATGGAAAACAGTTCCCCCGAAGGGTAAAACAGGACATCAGTCCGACAATCAATCATCGGGTCTCCCGAAAAGACCTACTGCAGGCACATGCAGTCTAGCAGCCCGCGACATCGCACCCCCCACACGCGGCTACACTACTCAAGGGTTTGGCAGGGAGCCTCTGTCACGTCTAGGCGCCGATAGAAACAGATCTGTAAATCTCAGTGGTCGGGGCCACAGGGACCAACGGGGCCGTCGCCCGGAAGGTATAACAACATCATCTCGGTAGATGCCCAGCCGAGGAAAACAACATAGCCGGCACAGCCTCGGCCCAACAATCATCATCGCCGGCACAACCTCGGCGGCATCACCGGCACAGCATCGGTGGTCCATCACAACGTCCGGCACAGCATCGGACGGGTCCAGACCGAAGTCTGCCAGGTCATCGGGCTCCTAGAGCCGCGAACACCAACCGCGCCGCTATAAAAGAAGGGCAGCGACCTCCGTAGCCCGTGGGCCAGTAGTCACCTCACCCAACGCCAGTTGCGTGCCCGCACAACATCAACACTGGGATCCGCGATCCCTCAGGCCTGCTATACTACAAAGTGCCAACAATCATCTCAAAAGTCACGGTCCATACATGGAGGTGACGCATCCCGAACACCCACACTCTTCCCAACGGCGGTCCCTGGGCAGGCACGCATCACGCGCCCACCGTCACCTCCCGGCTCACGCACAAGGCGAGGACACGGGTTTCCGTGGACAAAGTTGGCGTTCAAAAAGGGAACCAGGAATTCTGTCCTGGGCCCAAACGGTCGACCGGAAGAGGTGATTCGGTCGACCGGTTCCAGAAAGGAATCGGTCGACCGTACTCCTAAAACGGTCTACCGCTGCGCTCAAAACAGAACCCCCCAACGGTCGAACAAAGGTCTAAAACCGGTCGACCGAACGAGGTCAAAATTCGGAGTCTGGTCAACATTAAATTCAACTCTATCGGTCGACCGACTCAGGGGTCTCGGTCGACCGAAAACAGACAGGGTCAACCTATTATTCTAAGTCATATAATCGGTCGAACGCAAACCTCCAACGGTCGAACAACAAACGATCGGTCGAACGTCACATGAAATCGGTCGAACAAATCATGCAAAACTAACAGGTACACTTAAGTTCCGGTCGAACACAACAAGGACCGGTCGACCGACAACAGGTAGAAAATCCCAACTCACCAGCAATAATGCACTACCGGTCGACCGCCCCAAGGCATCGTTCGACCGGTGAAGGTTAAAGTCGGGCAAACAGTGCTAAAACGGTCGACCGCCCGAAGGATCCGGTCGACCGTTGGTCGTCTTCAACCTCGCGCCAGCCGAGGTTTTACGAAGAAACGCGTCGCCGGAGAGGTCTCTGACCTCCCCCGACTCGATCAACGCATCTCTCACATGAGGGTCAACAAACAAACCACACTAAGGAGTGGCATACCTTTCACCCGCGTGAAGTCGACGGTGCCGGAGCTCCTACGCCTCGCCTCCGGTAGACCTCGATCACGCGCCGCGCCTCTCCCGCACGAGCACCTTCCTCCGTTGCCGGTGACGCCTCCTATGGTGCAGCCGAAAAGAGGAAGAGTGAGAACCAAGGTGAGTGAGGAAGAAGAGTTGGAGAAGAAGAATGGAGGAGAGAAGGTTTTTGCTTTTAAAACAAAACCCAACCCAAGGCAACACTCCCCACCATCCCCTACACTCCTAGCCCATACCTCCCTTACCTCCCATACCCTCTCACATCAACCCCACCTAATCCGGGATTAACCCTCTAATCACGGTTTGGGTTCTAACAACGACACTCATCTCTCACACCCCGCTCGATATGAGAGGCCAACAATAATACGCACTCGTCGAAGGTGAAATCCGTCGCTCTCAAGGCCGGTAATCGACCGTCGCCTCGGAGCCGGTAGTCGACCTATACTCGACGGCTCGCGTGTGGATAAATCCACCAACCTGCGGCAGATCGGTCGACCGCTACAAGCACACCGGTCGACCGGTCCTCCGCACAGTACTCTGTACTGTACAAACAAGTGTATCGGTCGAACCACGCCAACCGAATTACCGACCCATCGGTCGAACAAAAGTCATCTAGCGGTCGACCGTTTGGATGGTCTACGCTATACAATATTTATAATATTTATATATCCGACCGGTCGAACCAAGGGTCCGTTCAACCGATAACAGGGATTTCAACATTTTGCCTAAGTAATATTCGGTCGACCGGAACTGAGATACAGTTCGACCGAAACATCACAGGCACTCTACTGCTTAATTAAAATGCTCAGTCGGTCGACCGAAAGTTAAAGAGCGGTCGACCGTTTTGATGGTCAAAGCTCCAACAGACTTAGCATCGAATAGATCGGTCGAACCAGGTTAAGGATGTTCGACCGTTTAATAAGTCAAAATCCCCAACCGACCTATTCTCATTGTTTCGGTCGACCGGCGAAGTGGATCCGTTCGACCGATAACAACATTAAACTTTTTTCCCGCACAAATCTGGCATAACGGTCGACCGTCCGCAGACATCGTTCGACCGTTTGCGGGTGCAAATCAATATAATAATAGAATCGGTCGACTGCCCACAGGCACCAGTCGACCGATCGTCGTCTTCAACCTCTGAATAGGTTGCAATCCGACGGGGAATTCGACACCAACGTCGATCCCCAACACCCACAAAACTTATGTGAGTTATAATGAAGACTTGGCATACTTTTTTGACGTTCGTGAAGTCTCCCAAGCTTTGGCAAGCTTAACCCAACTCTCCACCTTCACATCTTCTCCTTCTCCTTCTCTTCTTCTTCTTTTCCTCCAAAATCGCCTCTCTCTCACTCTCTGAAACACTTAGGAATGAAGAAAACGTTTTAGATAAACTTTACCCTCATATTTATAGTCAAAACCTAAAAATCTAATTCTTATCCAAACTTCCACCTCACTCTTTACTGTTCACGGCTTAATTAAGGGTTAATTATGTTTAGTTTAGGTTAATTAGGGTGTTTAGATTAAAGTTATTACAATAACTAAGTTCAAGTTTTTACGAATATACCCCCCATTAACTATTTTTTGTTCATAGTTGACTTACAGTTATGATAGATGAACTCTTTCTTGGATCCACAGCAATCCTATTACAAGGGTTACCATGGATCTATGACAATTAGGTTTTTTCTTTTGGATCTGATCACGATTCGATTACGAGATCCATGTAAGCTTATGTTGAGTAATTGTCATTTGTTTCTGTTAAATTTGGTTGGTCCACCACCTCAACAAAACCTAAGCACTTAGGTGAAGGGTAGTGGATCCAACTTTATTATATAGTGTTGTACACTTTTTGTGTTTAGCAATGTGAGACTATTTTCTCAACACTCCCCCGCACGCGTGACCGGGATAATTTTCTCCGTGTCTACGCGTGAACAATATAGGTTGGAGTGAGCCCCCACAGGTCAATCGACCCGCTCTGATACCATGTTAAATTTGGTTGGTCCACCACCTCAACAAAACCTAAGCACTTAGGTGAAGGGTAGTGGATCCAACTTTATTATATAGTGTTGTACATTTTTTGTGTTTAGCAATGTGAGACTATTTTCTCAACAGTTTCAACTTTTATTGTAATTTTTAGCTTGTTTTAGAACATATGGATTCAGATTTCTGTTATACTGATTGCTTACATATGTCTATCTGCAGTCACATTTTAAATAGATACCTGATCCCTCAACAATCCTACTGAAGAATATCCCTCCAACGAAACCCAAGCTTTATCATATGTTAGATCTGTATCGGATCTAAAATTTGAGAATTACTCAAACCACATGTGGACAAGTCTTACAATCCTACTTTTCCTCAATTTTGAAGACAGTACGTCATGAGGTAACCATAAAATCACTTCTTGTTTGGCAAGACAGAAATAATTCAAAATTCACAAGTTATTGAGTTTTCAGTAGCCCAACAAAACTATTCAGTAGTTTATTAAAAGAAACATCCATACACCACTCAATCAAACTGAGCATATTAGGAACCAGATGTGAGCATTTCAAATTTACTGAAAAGATGACAGAAATCAAATGCAATTTCCTACATGACTTGCTACTATTTCTGTATAATTATCCCAGATAATACTATGCGAAATTTATTAAATACAACCGATAAAAGAAACTACCAACATTTCTAGTCTAACAATTACAACATGGTACCATTGAAGTACATTTATCATCATTACTTCAATGACCTATATTCCACGACAAAGCAAATATATCTAATTCTAAGCACACTCTTTAAGAGAAATAATCAATTGCAGAAAAAATGATTCCAGGGTACTAAGATGTAGGCTCCTCCAAGAATGGATAATCAGTGTATCCAACAACAGGATCGGGAACGTAGAATGTGAATCTGTTGTATTTGTTTAAGGGGGCGTTCAAAGCAAACCTCTTCGGAAGATCAGGATTTGCTAAGAACGGACGACCATAAGCAACCAAGTCGGTATAATTCTCGCTGATCACCTTATTTCCTTCTTCTCTATCGTATCCTCCAGCCGCAATGAACGTCCCCTTGAAGGCCTTCCTCATGGGAAGTAGGCGATGTGGAATTTGGCGTCTCCCATCGAGAATGGACATCCTCGGTTCAACCACATGGCAATATAGTATGTTGTACTTGTTTAGCGACTCGACCATGTAGAGAGCTAAAGCATCTGGGTTGGAGTCCCAACATTCCATGTAATCAGCATAAGGAGATAATCTGATTCCAACTCTGTCAGCTCCTATCTCGTCGACCACCGCTTCAATAACTTCCAACGCTAAGCGACAACGATTCTCCATGCTGCCACCATATTGATCTGTTCTATCATTTACACTATCTTTCATGAATTGTTCGATCAAGTAACCATGGGCGCCATGAACTTCAACGCCATCAAAACCTGTTAACTTGCCACTTACCACTTAGAACCGACTTGAATAGCAAAATGATAAAAAAAAAAACATATGCGACTTTTGCAATCATAAAAATATCAGTTCAAGGATGAATCTAAGAAAATAAAATCTAATTAATGACTATGATAAGAGCAAGTAGTACCAGCTTCAATGGCATTTCTTGCAGATAGTCTGAAATCATTGACAATCTGAGGTATCTCATCGGTTCTCAGTGGGCGAGGAGGAGAATATTCGGCAATTTCATCGTCAAATTGCTTTTGAGGCCCAATTGACTTGTCTGTGGAAGAGATAGGGGCTTGTCCATTTGGTTGAAATCCTGTAAAGGGAAGCAAACATGTACTCAACATTTTTTAACTAATTGGAAATTTTGAGAGTGCATTGGAAAAAGAATTTCATGATCAAGATATTAAAAGTCTCAAATAGTACATCTTAGTACGATAGTTCCACAAAGACTCTTCTACAAACTCAATCCATCAGAAGGCCTTAGAAGGCAATTTGAAGTGGTCTAAAAAGAAATATTGCCATGTAGTACATGGATGCTCAAATTTTGTTGGTGAGCTTAAAAATTGTTGCAGGACGTTGAGTTCTAGATAGCTTCACATTGGAATTTGTTAAATGAGTTTACTAGTTTATTATTAAAATCGTTAACAAAGTGGTTAAGTTTGGGAACGTAGTCATGGAACTAATGAAGTCAAACAGGGCGCAAGATAATACAAATGGAGAAACAAAATGGTATATTTCCTTCTGAAAATGGCAAAACCAGCTCAGTCACTGTCTAAACTCGACAATTTACTAAACAAAATTCCAAGAGAAATACAAGTGCTTTTCCGATGGCATACCGTAGTTGGACACTCTTCCGACATGCCAAATCTGACAGAAAAAAACACCACCTTTCTTGTGGACAGCATCTACAATTGGCTTCCAAGCTTCTACATGTTCTTTTGTCCAAATACCTGGAGTGTCTCTATACCTGGAAGTAGAAAGAGCAAGAAAATACTTCAAAATTTTCAAAGAAGAAATCAAAATTTACCCGAAGCTTTATACAGTGTAGCAAAACCAGTCATTCAGTGGGTGAGTGATTGGACTAATCCTTCAGAGGGCAATCTAATTTAAACCATCAACACTCCACAGTTATGAACATTGAATTTGATCTATACCTTTATAAATAAATCAAACATCGACCCATGAATTCCATTATACAATTACCAAAAATTGATGTAACAAATTTTGATTATCTTTATCTTTGTTTATCATAGATCCAAGATACATACAGCAATCTGGTATGGAACTTTCTTACCATTAAATTTATACGCTCATCTCTAGCAATGCTATTAAGCAAATCCGCACTCAAGTGATAAATACCATTTTGTAACTAAAAGATCTTGAACGTTTTTACTCGACTTTGATGGATTTAAGTTGAAAAGCGTTAAAGTCAATTCACAAACGACCACATACCCCTGGGCAGTATGCGAGACTCCAGTTGCCTCGGCGATGAGAAGCCCTGTAGAAATCTAGTAACTAGTTTGAGACGGGAGGAAGAGAGAAGAAAATCTTATTTGTTTCTGATTTGTTGTGTTTATTACAATTTGAACTGTTTAGTATATATACATGATCTTTTATTTCCGTTGGGTTGGAACAAACGAGGAGATGTGTCTTTAATTCGTTTGTTTATCGAGGAGGTGCGTCTGGTTGTAGCGAGGAGGTGTGTCTTCAATTCCGTTTGTTTATCGAGGAGGTGCGTCTTTAATCCTGGTTGCTTTGGATACTCCCCCTGTCTTCAATACTCCCCCTCAAGTTGGGTCCTGAAATAAGTTGAAGAGACCTAACTTGGAAAGGATGTGGTTTGCTTGCGGTTGATCGAGAGCTTTGGTGAAAATATCAGCGAGTTGATCGTTGCTAGGAACATAGGGAACTTCTATTTCTTTGGCCTGGATCTTCTCACGGATGAAGTGGCAGTCGACTTCAATGTGCTTGGTTCTTTCGTGAAACACTGGGTTTTGAGCTATGTGTCGAGCTGCATTGTTGTCACAGAACATTTTTATCGGGAGGTGGTAAGGTTGTCCCATGTCGAGGAGTAGTTGCCTTAACCAGATGAGTTCGCTGGTAGTGGATGCCATAGCCCGGTATTCAGCCTCAGCACTGGATCTGGCAACAACAGTTTGCTTTTTGCTGCGCCATGTTACAAGGTTTCCTCCAACAAATGTGCAGAAACCTGTAGTTGATCTTCGATCGTGACTTCCTGCCCAATCTGCATCAGAGAAACCAATTATTGAATTAGAATTGTTGTTTTTCATCCATAATCCTTGTCCTGGAGTTTTTTTTAATATATCTAAGTATCCTAGTGATTATATCTAAATGAGGTGTTCGAGGTGAATGCATGAATTGGCTGATGATGCTAACAGCATAGGTTATGTCTGGTCTTGTTACAGTGAGGTATATGAGTTTCCCAACGAGTCTTTGATATTGTTGAATGTCTTTTATTGGTTCGCCTTCAGTGGTGTTTATTTTTAGTTTAGTTTCCATGGGTGTATTTGCTGGTTTGACTCCAAGTTTGCCTGTTTCCTTTAAGAGATCGAGGGCATATTTCCTCTGAGAGAGAAAGAGTCCTTTTTTTGAATGTGCAATTTCTATTCCTAGAAAATACTTTAGTTGTCCTAGGTCTTTAATATCAAATTTTGTTTTTAAGTGTTGTTTTATTTTGTTGATTTCATACTTGTTGTTACCAGTGATTATGATATCATCTACGTATACTAGAATGATGGTGGTGATAGTCTGATGATGTTTGGTAAACATAGATGCGTCAGCGGAAGACTTTTTAAAACCGTAAGACAGGAGACAATAGCTAAGCTTGGCATACCAGGCACGAGGGGATTGTTTCAATCCGTAGATGGCTTTGTTGAGTCTGCAAACCTGATTTGTTGAGGTGTAACCGGGTGGCGGAGTCATATATACTTCTTCCTCGAGGTTACCTTGAAGGAAGGCATTTTTTACATCCATTTGATAGAGTTCCCAATTTTTATTCACGGCTATAGAGAGTAAAACACGGACAGTGTTCATTTTTGCTACTGGGGCAAAGGTTTCTAGATAATCTAGACCGTAAGTTTGTGTGTACCCTTTTGCTACTAATCTTGCTTTGTATCTTTCTATTGTCCCATCACTATTGTATTTGATTTTATATATCCATTTGCATCCTACGGGCTTAATTCCTTTTGTGATTGGGGTTAGGATCCAGGTTTTGTTTGTCTCCAGGGCTTGGATTTCTTCTTCCATGGCTTTGCACCATTTTTGATCCCTTATGGCCTCATTGTAACTTTTTGGTTCTATATGAGAATCTATAGTTCCTAGAAAGCCTTTATGATGTGTTTTTACTTGTTGGTATGATAGATAATCCTGGATAGGATAAGTGACGTGAGAGGTGATATAGTTGTGCAGATATCTTGGTGGGCGAGTTGGTCGAGTTGATCTTCTTGGAATGTTTTCTTCTTCGTGATCAGAGGGAGTTTCATTGTCTTCTTCTTGAAAAACAGGCGTCCTTGCGATGATCTCAGGATTGCAGGTGATGGGTATTGGCGTGTCAGCGGAATTAGGTGGTTCTGGAGGTCTGTTGTTTCCATCTTCTGGGCCGAAAAAAGGACTACTTTCTACAAACTGTACATCCCGAGAAGTATACAATTTACAATTTTCTGGGTCATAACATTTATACCCTTTTTTGTTAAAAGAATATCCTAAAAAAATACATTTGCGCGAATTGAAATCAAGCTTGTCATCTCTTTTCCTGTGAACAAACACAATACACCCAAAAACTCGTAGGTGATCAAGTAAAGTTTTTTGACCAGTCAGAATTTCTAAGGGTTGTTTGTTTTGGAGACGAGGACTAGGTAGACGATTGATAAGATAAGCAGCAGTTAAAACAGCATCGGACCAAAACCGTTTTGGAACGTGAGCTTGAAAGAGTAGTGAACGTGTTATATTCAAGAGGTGACGATTTTTTCTTTCAGCTACACCGTTTTGTTGTGGTGTGTCAACACAAGTGGTTTGATGAAAGATGCCTTTTTGTTTTAGAAAAGCTTGAAAGACATTACTGGTGTACTCGGGTCCATTATCTGACCTTAAGATTTTAATTTTGAAATCATACATGTTTTCCACAAACTTTGTAAACGTGCAAAAAATATCAAAAGCTTCAGATTTTGATTTTAATAAGTAAATCCATGTAGTACGAGAAAAATCGTCGATAAAGGTGATAAAATATTTGAACCCATTGTAGGATTCAGTTGGGGCTGGTCCCCAGATATCGGAGTGTATTAGTTCTAGTGGTTGTTTTGTTTTAATAGATGATAAATGAAACGACGATCGAGTTTGTTTTGAGAATCTGCATACATCACATAATAAATCCGTTCTAATAGAAGGAAATAGCGATTTTAAAACAGAATGCGACGGATGTCCCATCCTTTTATGCCATAACTCATGTTTGGAAAAATTTCCAACATGTAAAGCATGCATACTTTGATCTAGAATATAAAGATTATTAGCAAGTCGACCCCTACCAATCGTCTTCCCGGAGGTACGATCCTGAAATACAACATCAACTGGTGAGAAGATAATATTACAATTTAATTCTTTTGTGATTTTTGCAACAGATAGTAAGTTTGATTCAAAAGAGGGGACATACAAAACATTCTTTGCTATTTTATCAAGTAATATCATATTTCCTTTTCCTTTTATTTCTACTTGGTTTCCATTAGCTACACTTACAAAATTATTTAGTAGAGATATGTTTCTTTTAAGATCTAGTAGTAAACTTTGATTTCCAGTCATGTGATCAGTGGCGCCGGAATCAATAACCCATATATTATTTTTCCTTTTTTCAGTATTGAAAGCTGAAGAATGATTTATACCTGCCGAATTACCTGAACCAGAAGGACCTTTGTGCAAAAAATCGCTCAATTTGTTTATCAGGACATGGATGTCCTCCTCTGAGCCCATTGGGCCTATGCGGTTTTGGTCCGCCACATGTTGATTTATGCGTTTGTTGTTTGGAGAGTGATGTTCCAGTGATGTGGCCGACTTTCCCCCTGCCGCTGAGGGAGAGGGAGACCGCCCGCGCCCAGGACAGGTAATTTGTCCCGTTGAGCAAAGTTGAAACAAGTCGAGAGGGGTTGTCGTGGTGGTTTCCCGACATGGTTTTTTTGTGATTTTTTGTGGTTTGGTGGTTTTTGAGGGTCTGGATGTAGGTTTTGCGCCTTCAACCCCCTCAATGAGGTGAAGGTCAGTGATGATTTTTGGGAATCTGAGATCGTATCAGCGCTCTGATACCATGTAGAAATCTAGTAACTAGTTTGAGACGGGAGGAAGAGAGAAGAAAATCTTATTTGTTTCTGATTTGTTGTGTTTATTACAATTTGAACTGTTTAGTATATATACATGATCTTTTATTTCCGTTGGGTTGGAACAAACGAGGAGATGTGTCTTTAATTCGTTTGTTTATCGAGGAGGTGCGTCTGGTTGTAGCGAGGAGGTGTGTCTTCAATTCCGTTTGTTTATCGAGGAGGTGCGTCTTTAATCCTGGTTGCTTTGGATACTCCCCCTGTCTTCAATAAGCCCTCCTTCACTTGCTCTCTGAGAGTAGTATAATATGGCATGAGGCTGAGGTATGTTGCCATAAGATCTCTGTCTTGTCAATGGCGCCAACACTACCCTATAGAGGCATTCAGGCAAACAACTTATGAGCACTTAAAACAGCAATAAAGAAATAGAAATATGATCGTTAGCTAAAACAACCACATCCTTCATTAAGACAAGAAATACCCACACTTTTATGCTTACAATACAATGCCTAACACAGTAACTAATATATATATATATATATATATATATATATATATATATATATATATATATATATATATATTAGTGTGTGTGTGTGTGTTTTGCTGCTGTTTTGGATCAAATTACATAGGGAAAGTTGCGTTACGTTAGTACAGTAATATTTGATTGGTTTACCATCTCTAAAACCAAAGAGTTGGGAGCAGTGGTGGTGTAACATTTCAATTATAAGGGGTTGGGCAACCCTCCTGGATTTTGATATTAGTCTATTTAGCAAAGATATTTGTGAATTTAGAACCCTTAGATTTTTAATCCTTTTATACTGCAACCGCCTTAAATTTTCTCATATGCTTAATTAGATAGGTATATTAGTTTGAACAAATTCTGACACACCTAGCTTGAATTATTGACACTGCCCCTACTTTATGACTCTTCCACATCAATTATAAGTAGGAAATAACGTGGGTATGAGTCACTTGTAGCCATTTTGTCTATGTTGCTTCGTTAAAATCATATTTTCTAATCAAACCAAATCAAATTCATTTTTATCTACGACATCAAACGTACTAAATTAGATTAATCCTACCCTTGATCTAAAACGTCCGAATTTGAATAACTTCCATTCACTAAATGGAAAGTATCTCTCTCCAACATTGCCCCCCGGGGTTGTTTTTCTTTTTTCACTTTTCCTCTTTCAACTTTTTTGATTGAAGAGGGAAGAAGTTGTGAATGACTGTTGGTGGTAGTGATTTTGGTGACTTAATGTGATGGTGTGGAAAGTAATGGCCATGGAATATGATGACTAGGTGGTGGCAGTAGTAGGTGTTAGTGAGAGCTACAAGAGGTGGTGGAATGTTTGTGGTAGCAACGGTAGCGGTAGGTGGTGGATGGTAAGTGAGAAATGTGGTGGAAGATTGGTGGTGGTAGTTGTGCCGAAAGTGGTGGTGGCAGTGGTAGCTGTTAGTGATGACTACGAAATGTGATGGAAGGGTGGTGGTAGCAGTGGTAGGTGGTGGTGTTAGTGGTGATGCGGAAGGTGGTGGTGCTGATAGCGGTGACTACGGAAGGGTGTTGGTGGTGGTGTTAGTGGTTGGGTGGTGACCTAGAAACAGTGGTGATTGTAATTTCGGATTTCAAGGTAGGTATTTTTTAATTGAATGTAAGGGTATTTTAGAGTTACTGTGTGAGTATGTCGAGTAGACTTGTAGGTGATGTTGGTGTTGGTGGTTTACATTTCAGTTGTTTGAATGGGTAATTCTCATCTACAATGTGGGTATTCCGTGTGACATTATGGATATTTTTTTT
Source organism: Triglochin maritima (assembly GCA_963682175.1). Lineage (NCBI taxonomy): Eukaryota > Viridiplantae > Streptophyta > Magnoliopsida > Alismatales > Juncaginaceae > Triglochin > Triglochin maritima. The sequence continues at coordinate 1,939,784 of OY821781.1, forward strand.
ACGGTGTTTTTCGTTTGGAGAGTGAAGTTATGAGCTATGATGATTAGGTGGTGATGGTGTTAATATTTGGCACGATGACCTTAAGTTGATGATGGTAGTGCTATTGCGGCCAAAGGTAGGTGTGTGGGTGGTGATAGATAACAAGGTGGTGGTGGTGGTGGTTACAATTGTAATGTGAGTTTTGGATGTGGTATTAATATGATGGTCGAAAGTAGTGGTTGGGACTTGGGTGGTGGTGTATGATAAGTAGCGATGACACAAATAAGGTGGTCGCTTGGGTAGTATTGGATCGGGTGATAGGTTTACAATTCAATGGTGGTGATGGTGGCAGTGGTGATAGGGTTGCAATTCAATGATTAGGAATGATATATCCAGATTAGAGTGTGAATATTTTCAAGTTATATTGTCGGTATTGATGGTGCACTAGCGATATATGCACAAGTAATAGCGATTAAATGGTATTTGAGGTTGACACAATGGCCTTGATGGATGGTGGTGGTGGTGTTGCAGTCAAAGTTGGTTGTTGGGTGATGATGATTCCACTTTTGATGCCCGTAGTTGTTATATTGATGTGGTGGTCGAAACTAATGGTTGGGTGGTGGTGTTGGCAGAAGGTGTTTGTGAATGATAAATGGTAGATTGGGCGATGATAACACTATTTTCGTGGTCCAACAGAAGTATTTTCATGGTGCAATTTGGATTTAGAGTTATAGTTTAAATATTTTCGTGTTATAATTATGAGGATCTTGTATATCTATATTATATGTAGTTTGGTATTTTCGTAGTCAATAAGAGTATTTTCGTGGTGTAATATCACTTTAGTGTTATAGTTTAAGCATTTTCGTGTTATAATATGAGTACTTTTGTTTTATAACAAATGTATTTTCGTGGTGGGATATGAGTATTTTGGTTTGATAATATTTGCTTTAAATGTAACAAGACAATGAAAAAGAAAAACAACTACCGTTGGAAAAGAAATACAATAGAAAATGACAACAAAAGGACAATATCAGTCCAAAAAAACCAAAAACCAAAATCTAAATCTAAAACTAGAAAAAGACAAAAAAAAAACACACGTTCATGCGTGAGTTCCCAGGTGGGAAGGTGCGTGACTCTCCCAGGAGCCAAGACCCATGCATGATAGACATAATTTACAAATTTTCATATAAAATTACTCATCAGAAATAGGTAAAAATGAAACACCGTAGCCAAGATAGCTACCAGTTACAGTCTCAATGTCTCATCTCCAACAAATACCTTCCAAAGAACTCAAAAGGTGCCACAAAATAATCATTTAACAAAAAATGCAAATATCATGAGCAAAAATAATAAGTCAATGAGTGCTAAACTGACCTGTGGGAGAGTTGGAACTTGCCCATCTTGTAAGGAGTGAGAAGAGGAATGGATTCTGCCATGTTGGTGATGTGAATTTTGAAGTTGTGTTTGTGATCTTTGGATTCATGTTGTTGTGTCTTATTTATAGTTGTGTCTAAAGCATGTAGACGTCATTTTGGACTAAACTCTGTCGATGGCATATGTGCTTACGTTATCTTGCATTGCACCACTTATTCTATTCAGACGTGAGAGGATTTTGCAAATAACCACACATTTTGTTCACAAGTTGGAGGATTTTTTATTTATTTTTTGCCAAATTTTGTCAACCATTTTTGTAATTAAAGGCCACAACCCTCGTATACACCTATCGTCTAAATTTACTGGTGAACTTTTATAGGGATGTTTAGTATTCTGGTTAAGATGGTCAAAATTAACAATTCTGGTTAATGTGGTCGAAATCTACTAACTCGAACCTATAAACTATATCTACAGTCCCCTCCACATATAATTAGGTGATTTTTCAAAATCTACTCACTCGTCTCCTATTAGACCATGTTTAACAATGTCCGGGCTACTCCCGGGCGCTCTGCTCACTCTTTCCGCCACGTCAGCTCACCCAACCCACCAAAAAAAAACATTACCCATGCCCGAGCTACCCACACCCACCCTACATTCTCTTTCCTCCACATCATTTATTAATTAAACAATTTTAATTCTTACACCACATTTTAACAATTTACATTTGTATTAATTGAAATTACTACATTACCAATTAATACCCAATACATTATCAAATAACCTTAACCATGTGTGTTTAGACCATGAATTAATCATCTTAAACCATACTATTAACTCACCTCGACAGGTTGTTTGATCTTGAAATTGTTTGATCTGGAAATTTTTGAATCTTCATCACTTGTAAAAAAACTCATTGTAATCCAACCCGTTACCACAACAATAAAAATTTATCACCCCCACATTACTAAAAAATACCCAATACATTATAATTAACTCTAATAACAAAACTTCCACTAAAATATATAAAAAACAAAAAAAATTCAACGAAGGGGAGGGGGCAACACGTGCCCCCCGCCCGATGGTTCCAATTCGGGTGCTCTGGCACCCGATTGCCCGCCCGACAGGCGCCTTCCCCGTTAAGGGGAGGGCACCTGGGCGCCCGACCCGTTAAGGGTGGCCTTACTCTACCAGGTAAGTTGGCACAGTCCCGAACTTATACCTTGTTTATAGTATTGTATCAGCATATTCATGTAAATAACATCATTTGCTAGTTTTTTTAAAATTTAAATACAGACGTTACTGAAGGAAAATTTGACTTTCTTATACCCCAAGTGTCTCAAACTCTGAAAAATAGCATTTACTTTGACATCATCTGAAAAATATGTTTATCTTTCCACTTCTCTCCAAAATATACTCCCGCCTAAATCGTGAGACCACTAACATCCTCTGGAACTCTCTCTCTTTGTCTCGATATTTTAAATTGTTCTAGAAATCGATCAAGTTCGATGGTACTCGACGGTATAGGCGATAGATAATGTGGGTCAATTTGTATCCTCGATAGTTATACTTGGTTATGGTTCAGTTGAACTCGATATGTGTTATATAGAAACTTGATATGAGCTCGATTGCGCTCAATGGTCAACATGATAAATGTTCACATGTCGAAGTCGGCAAGGAATGAGTCATTATTATGCGAAGAGACGCAACCGTTCGGCATTCATTCCTTTCGAGGACAGAAAGATTCTGAAGGTCACCCCATTGAGAGTGCCCTAAATATGAGTATGATAGGTGCTTCACTGTCCTATCATAATTATTTTAATAAATCTCAACTTTAATTAGCAAAATAAACTTATAGTCGACAAGACTTCTCTACTATATTCAATTAATAAATTCGTTGAGGCCGCATGTCATTTTGAGACCTTTTGAGACATTGAAAAATGAAAATGAAAATGAAAATGGACAATTTTTGTACACATAATAGATTTGTCACTACAAAAAAGGTAACCCCACCATTAATCCATATGAATTTAATAGTAATAGAAATACGTGTCCTATCGAGACAAAATTTGTAACTTCCTATCCTACAAAGATTTACCCCCCGTGAAAAGACCGATTCATATTCATTCAGATTGACACGATGGTCTAACTAAATTGCATTGCCAGAATCCACGTTGTATATTTCAAACATGTTGACCCCTTGACTACTCTCATGATACTCTTCCTGTCGAGTCCTCTTTCTCCTCGGTCTACAAAGATAAAATATAGGATTGGTACCAACAGTGCATCACGGTAAAAAGGACTTATCGAGACATGATCACTAACTAATACTAAAACTAATACTAATATAATAGAAAATAACTATATTTTCCGTATACTTTTCCCGATCCGGTTCCATTGCTACCGCGGGTGTAACGTCCCCGAAAACAGCGGAAAATTTAAACAATATAAAAGATAGTCAACGGTCAACAAGGGCACGTCACGGGAAACAACCAACATATATATATTATAAAAGATCCACGTGGAAGTCAAATATACAAACTTACTGTGATTACAACAAAAACTATACAATATGTAATCACCTCAAAAAGGAAGAGACTGACAACTACAAGATCGGATCCCGGGGGCACTCTCCTCAGTCACCACCTCGACTCTAATGCAACTCGCTACCTGAAATGAAAATAATTGAAACATGCCTGAGTTCCCTGAAGGAACCCCGTATACCAAACCTCCTAAAATACAAAATGGAATTAAAGACAATGCAATGCAATGCACATGATCATCAACCTCGGGTCCACAATAATACTCATCTCCGCCTCCGCGGTACTGAACCACTCCTGCCACCACTAGGTCAAGTCAGTCCACCGCTGCCTCACAAGGGTCAGTCGGCACCACTGCTCCCCAAGAGTGCAGAAAGGAACCCTGTGTTGGCTTTTTGGCCTTAATCCGTATTTTGATGATGTAATTCAACCTAATCTTAATTAGGACATGTAGATTAGCACATGTAGTATAATGGTATACATGTTGTATTGTGCTAACATCTACAGGTGATCAAGACTCAAGAAAGAAGAAAAATCAAGTCAAGACATGTAATCAAGCTAGGATTGAAGACATGTAATTTTACCTTTCTTTGAGTATTAGGAACTTATGTGAATTGAGCATAACTTAAGCTAATATGCATGCATTCACACACTAGGTTCCTTGTAGGAGTCACATTTGGACTCCATTAGATCACCTAAACACCTAAAAACATTGGTCGCCAGTCTGCCTGAGTGTGGTTGACCGTTCACCTTTCGGTCGACCGGTTATACACAATATTTGTTATACCAGACCAATCAGTTCAACCGATCACACTTCTGTTTACCGTTTACCCAGACCTGTTCGGTCGACCGGTAGACCTTCGGTCGACCGTTTAGTTTGCTATTTCTGGTAAAAATACGACCGTTATATTTGTCGTATTATACAACGGTCGTATACACATTTTTCTCCTAATACACCCCAAATACTTTTGAACCGGTCGAACAAAATACCTTGTTCGGTCGACCGTTCCATTAGGGAAAATCTACCTGCTATCGGTCGACACAAGTTTAGTTCAACCAATCGAGTTTTCCCTCTACCGAACCCTGTAGTTCGGTCGACCGGTACCTGTTCGGTCGACCAGTGACTTATAGAACTTAAGTGTTAGGTCGACCAGTACCTTTGTTCGGTCAACCGATCCATTAACTTACTGAAGGGTTCGGTCGACCGTTTCTGAACAGATTTCTGAATCCGATTTTCTGTTTTGTGTGCTTTGCACAAACCCCAATCAAATCTTGTCCAAACGGCTAGAAATCTTTAGGAGCTTATAAATAGAGGTTCATACTTAGTTTTCCACAAGAATTTCACAACTCCAAAGTGTCAAACATATAGTGAGATTTTCCACAACCTCAAAGCTCCAAATTAGTGATTCCAAAGCCTAATTTCCACATCATTCATCACTCAATCATCTAGAAATTGTTGTGCTCAATTAGAGAGTGAATCTCACTCAGTTACATGTGTTGTCAAGTGAGCAAGGGTCTTGGTGAAAGCCCAAGACACAGAGTATAGACTTCGGTGAGAGCCCGAAGTGATCCTCTCGGATTGTGAGGGGTTGTGTCAAGCTCGGCGAGGGTTGTTCGCAAGCTTGAAGAAGTGTAAAAGGCGTTGCTCCCGGCCCGGAACGGGGAAGCATAGTGAAGACGTAGGCGGAGCTCGTGGAGTCGAGCGGAGCTTGCAAGAGAGGACTAGGACCCGGGTGGGGTGCCGAACCTCTATAAAAACCGACGCGTCTTTTGTGGTTTGCATTATCTTTCTTTCTCTACTTGTTTGTTTATTCCGCTGCGCATTTGATTGCTTAATCAAGTAGAGAATTAGGGATTAGCTTAAAAGTGATTAGTGGACCCATAGACCCACACGATCCTACATTTGGTATCAGAGTCTCGTTCGTTAATTTTGTTCTTAACCGATAATAACATGACTCTTAATGCATCCACACCTTTAGAATCATGTAAACCACCTTACTTTGATGGTAATAACTTTAGTTCATGGAAATCTAAAATGTCATCATTTATTAAATCCATGAACATTAACATGTGGTTTATGATTCAAACTCCATATGAATCACCAAGATGTCATATTAGTAAATGGAGTTTAGAACGCACCCTGCCGACACCCTGGCACTACGCCGCCACCCAAGGAGCGAGTCAGCCCGCCGAATACACAACTCGGGTCAGACGACAGCCGCTGCTCCCCCAAGAGCCGCCAGACGCGCACCCTGCCGGAACATCCTCGGCCTACCGACAAACCCCAACAAACAGCCCAAGGTTTACGACACTCATCTCTCACACCCCGCTCGATATGAGAGGCCAACAATAATACGCCCTCGTCGAAGGTGAAATCCGTCGCTCTCAAGGCCGGTAATCGACCGTCGCCTCGGAGCCAGTAGTCGACCTATACTCGACGGCTCGCGTGTGGATAAATCCACCAACCTGCGGTAGATCGGTCGACCGCTACAAGCACACCGGTCGACCGGTCCTCCGCACAGTACTCTGTACTGTACAAACAAGTGTATCGGTCGAACCACGCCAACCGAATTACCGACCAATCGGTCGAACAAAGGTCATCTAGCGGTCGACCGTTTGGATGATCTACGCTATACAATATTTATAATATTTATATATCCGACCGGTCGAACCAAGGGTCCGTTCAACCGATAACAGGGATTTCAGCATTTTGCCTAAGTAATATTCGGTCGACCGGAACAGAGATACTGTTCGACCGAAAGATCAAAGGCACTCTACTGCTTAATTAAAATGCTCGGTCGGTCGACCGAAAGTTAAAAAGCGGTCGACCGTTTTGATGGTCAAAGCTCCCAACCGACTTAGCATCGAATAAATCGGTCGAACCAGGTTAAGGATGTTCGACCGTTTAATAAGTCAAAATCCCCAACCGACCTATTCTCATTGTTTCGGTCGACCGGCTAAGTGGACCCGTTCGACTGATAACAACATTAAACCCTTTTTCCCGCACAAATCTGGCATAACGGTCGACCGTCCTCAGACATCGTTCGACCGTTCGCGGGTGCAAATCAATATAATAATAGGATCGGTCGACTGCCCACAGGCACCGCTCGACCGATCGTCTTCTTCAACCTCTGAACAGGTTGCAATCCCTCCTCTGAAAAAAAATTTTTTTAAAAAAGATTAAAAATAATTATAATAAAAAAGAAAAACAGAAATAAAGAAAATAAAACAGAAAACTTAAAAAAAAATTAAATTTTTTTTGGCGGGAGGGACGGATCGTGGGTGGGAACCCTGATCCGTGCCCCACGGATCGCGGGTCACACCGGCGATCCACCTAGTTTTCGAAAGAAATTTTTTTCCCCTAAATTTCGTAATTTTAATTAGTTTTTATTATATTAAAAAATTACGGCTATTGTGGTTGTTTGTCTTTATTTTCTCTTTCCTAATGGTCAATTCGTCAAAGTTTAACTACGTGAGCCTGAAGAGTCGGGCTTTCTACGCGACAGAGGAGTCACGCTCAAGGTTCAAAAATCAAAATCTTTATGTACAAGTTAGGATGATATATAGGATGATGTAAATGATACAAGGAGGTCGATATCAGAAGAAATCAACTTAGAAAACATTGTATTGATTAGAGGTCAAAAATGCTCCAGAAGCATTTACAAAAACATGAAGAGCTGCAGAGAAAAAATGTTCAGGCATGAAAGCAAGTGTGTTCAACGCAAAAAGCTCACATTAATTAAGCTTTTGTTGGAAAACTTTTATATTGGCTTCAATCCTGTTAATTTGGTGCCGAAATTACACATATTTGTTTAATTCTGAATTTTATCTGGGTCATCGTATCGATGTAACAAGAGAAAAAATAAAGTAATTTTACATCAGAGTTGGTTATCTGAATGGGTAACTACGCAATCGTGCCAAGAAACATTATTGATATTAGGTGGGTCGGTCCCAACTCCCAATCGCAAGTCACATATATTCCTTTATTATAGGTTTAAATGATGATAGTGAAATATTGGTAGTTGCCAGATGGGAATGTAAGAGCACCCTTAACGGGTGCTCTTTGCCCGGGCGCCCTCCCTTAACGGGAATCCACCCTGGGCGCCCGGGCGGGGGGCCACGTGTCCCCCCCATTCGTCCGAGAATTTTTTTTTGTTTTAAAAATAAAGATTATTTATATATAATTAGGATAATGTATTAAATAGGTAAATATTTTAATTAATTAGGTATTATAAAATAATTAGAATTTTTTTTATAATTAATTAATTTTTTTTGACTTACTTAAAAATAAAAAAAATAAAAATTTAAGAAATAATAGTACAATACTCATACATTAGGGAAACAAAATACAATACAAATACATAATACGAAATACAACAGAAATAAAGAAAGGAAATACAGTCCTCCTACGGATACAAATACATAATACGAAATACTGATAAACTACCACAGACATATTGAAAACATAAGCACCTACAGATATCCTTGTGTTTTAGCCCACTCTTTGAGTTCAGCAAGTGTTTCTTTATCGAATTCGTCCTTGTTTTCCTTCTTCATTAGAGCGAAGAGGACATCAAGTTTCTTGCTCTTCAGTTCCCTTTGGAAATTCGCCTCAGCTTCGATGCGTTTCCTCTCCAGCCGTTCTTCGTAACGCAAATATTTTTCCTCTTTTATTTTTGCGCTATATTCAATTTGTTTCCCCAGTTCTAACATCTCATGATCAAGTTGTGCCTGAAATGGTTGTTTCCCCTTCTTCTTTTTGGCTTTTTTAACACCTTCAGGACGAGCACATGTTTCGAACACCATTTCATCTGCTGACGGTGTTGCGTTACTCCCATCGTCGTCAGTGCTTTTTCTTTTCCCGCTGGTAAAACTCTTCAGACTTTCTGCACCGACGTTTCCGGTGGTATTTCCAAGCCCAACAGACTCCCATTTAGGGTACCTGCGTAACAAAAGCCAAACATGCATGAACTGAAATTTGGCGTTGTGTGTTCGTTCGAAGATGATGTGCGCTTCATTGATGATATCGTCCTCGTTGTAACCGCTTCTCTTCCTCCGCACCGCCTGGTCGAAGCAACCGACCCATTGGTTCACAGATGGCAATGTACGCCTCCATCGCCCCTTCAATGATTCATCGTTACGCTCTACTACACCTGGCTCGCTTGAGTCATTGTAGATGCGCTCCACACGTTTCCAGAAGGACTTCATTTTTTGGTTTGTCCCAACCACAGCATCGCCACTAACAGCCATGTAAGCCGAGACAAGTCGTTGATCCTCTTGTGTGGATCACGTTTTTTGTGACCTCATCGTCGCGGTTTTGCGTGTTCCCTGGGTCGCGGTTTCGTCATGCACATCAGTTGTATAGCGGCTTGCATTTCCACTACTTTCGCCACTTATGAGGCGAGTATAGATACCCATTGGGAATTGGGTTTGCCCTTCTTCCTGAGTTGGCGGTTGGTATTGATTGTGTGGGTAGAACCCTGGGTGTGGTAAAAATTGGTTTTGGTGGGACGGGTGGAATCCTTGTTGTGGGGTAAATTGGCTTTGGTATAACGGGTGGAATCCTGGTTGTGGAACATTTTGGTAAGGGAAAAAGTGTTGGCTTGGGGGTGGACGACGTGGAGATCGTCGGTAATCTGGTGAACCATTGCCTTCTGAAGATGACATTGTGAGTAGAGAGTAGAGGTGAGTAGAGAATTATGGTGGAAGAAGTAAGATTGGAATAGAGGTGGTTGTGGTATATATATTGAAGTAGTCACGCGCGTACTGTAGGTCCTCGATCCAATCGTCTCGTCTTTTGTGAGTCACGCGTATACTGTAGATCCTCGATGCTTGAGAAGTCCAAGCCTCGATCCAATCGTCTCGTCTTTTGTGAGTCACGCGTATACTGTAGGTCCTCGATGCTTGAGAAGTCCAAGCCTCGATCCAATCGTCTCGTCTTTTGTGAGTCACGCGCATACTGTATCTCCTCGATGACTGAGAACTCCAAGCCTCGATCCAATCATCTCGTCTTTTTTGAGTCACGCGCATACTATAGGTCCTAAATTTTAAATTTTAGATTTTAAATTTATTAATTTGTGGTTTTCTTAATTTTAATAATATTTTCGTGTTTTTTAATTAAATGTTAATTAAAAACGAATGAATTGTTGATGTTAAATAATTACGATAATGATTATTAATATATTTTGTTGATTGTTGAAAGAGTTTTGGAGAGAAGAATAAAAATAATGACGTGACAACAAATACTGTAGCGTGACTGAGTGGATTGGGTAATGGTTAAGGGCACCCTTAACGGGGGTGCCCCGCCCGGGCGCCCTGGTTGGGCGCCCGTGGGGCGCCCGCATGGGCGGTGGGCGTCCATGGGAGGGGGACACGTGTCCCCCTCCCATTGGTTATTTTTTTTTTTTGAATTTTTTTTAGTTTTGGTTTTGTTATTAATGGATTGGGTATTTGTTATAAATGTGGGGTAATAATTTTTTGTAAGTGATTAAAATTAAGAAATTTCCAGAACCAATACACTGTTTAATCACGGGTGCAATATTTAATCACTGGTGCACTATTTTCAATCACGCGTGCACTGTTTGCAATCACGCGTGCACTATTTGCAATCACGCGTACACTATGTGCAATCACGCGTGAACAGTGCAACAAATACATCCAAACCCTCCCAACTATAAATACATCTATTTATCTCCTGATTCCTCACATTTTCTTAACTTCTCAACTTGTAGCTTCTTCTCTCATCAATGTTGGATAATAGTTTAAACTCCGGTCAATCCGACGATGATAACTGGAATGAGACAATAAATCTAAAGGACCGTGCTATTGAATTAGCCGGACAGGCTGTTTACGAAAGGACTACACGTCCTAAGCAGCGTCGAAGGAGAACGACGAATCCAGATAGAGATCGTGAACTAGGTTACAGACGCCTTGTAGACAATTATTTCTCTGACAACCCTGTGTATTCTGATACTTTTTTCAGGACAAGATTTCGGATGAGAAAGCATGTCTTCCTGCGCATCCACAATGCCATCGAAGCATCTGATGTCTTCTTCCAACGAACACCGGACGCAACTGGTAGGATGAGCATCTCCGATCTACAAAAAAGTACGGCAGCAATGCGAATGCTAGCATATGGCGTTGCCGCTGATGGGATCGATGAGTACCTACGAATGAGTGCGGCAACATCCAGAAATGCTCTCCTCAAATTCTGTGAAGGTGTTATTCGCATCTTCGGCCCTGAGTATTTACGTCGGCCAACTACAAATGACTTGGCACGCCTACTTTACGTTGGTGAGCAACGTGGGTTTCCAGGTATGATGGGGAGTATCGATTGTATGCACTGGGAGTGGAAAAACTGCCCAGCTGCTTGGAAGGGACAACATCAAGGACGTGCTGGGAAAGCAACTCTGATCCTTGAGGCGGTGGCATCGTACGACTTATGGATCTGGCACTCCTTCTTCGGAATACCGGGTTCACGCAATGACTTGAACGTCCTGCAACAATCTCCGGTTTTCGACGACATACTAGAAGGCCGAGCACCACCTGCTAATTATGAGGTAAATGGTGTTCAATATGATATGAGATACTATCTTACTGATGGTATTTATCCACAGTTGGCGGCCTTCATCCAATCCATCCTTCACCCTCACACCCCGAAGCACAGATTGTTTGCTGAAGTGCAGGAGGCAACGCGTAAAGATGTTGAACGCGTTTTCGGAGTGTTGCAAGCGAGGTTCGCGATCATCAGAAACCCGGCTCTTGCCTAGAGCAAGGACGTTCTGTCCAAAATAATGACAGCTTGTATCATCATGCATAACAAGATAGTGGAGGACGAAAGCGACTGCTATGTTAATTTTGGAGATATTCGCGAATTTATGGAAGATCGTCCTGGAACTTCAGCTAAGGCAACGTCGTATTCAACCGATCGTATAGCGGATATTCACGAGTTTTTTGTCAATCAAGATCGAGTGCGTGACAGGAACCAACATTTGGATCTGAAAGGCGATTTAATTGAGCATATATGGCAACGCTACGGACGAGGAGCGGTTTGAAAATCGGTTAACGTAGTTGGTCATGTAGTATTTAAAAGTTTAGTTTATGTAATATGTACTGTTGTTTCTTAACTTTGATTGTAATATTTCCTATTTCAGTTTTTCTTAAATGTAAAGTGGCTCCGTAATATTTAATAATAATTTCGTGATTTACCAGTAATTATTAACAATATTTCGAGTTAAAATATAATTATAATGTAATTAAAATTAGATTTATATAAAATGTAATTTGTTAAATGTTGTGTGAGAATTAAATTTGTTTAATTAAGAAATGATGTGGATGAAAGAGAGTGTAGGGTGGGTGGGGGTAGCCTGGGCATGGGTAAGAGTTTTTTTTTGGGTGGGTTGGGTGAGCTGACGTGGCAGAGAGAGAGTGCAGGGCGCCCGGGGGTAGCCCAGGCGTTGTTGAATATGCTCTAAGGATTTTGTAGGGGGGTTGGTTTGTGCTGACGTGGCAGAGAGAGAAGCTGACGTGGCTGACAGAGAAAGCAGGGCGCCCGGGAACTGCCTGGGCGCCGTTAATGATGCTCTAATGTGGTGGGGAAAATAAACAAAGGACGTGTAGTCACTAATCACTAATCATTAATGCCAAGCGACGGTAATTTGCCAAAAAAAAATCCCTCACGTGTGAATAGAATGAGAGGTGCATATGCAATAATGCAAGATAAGGTAAGACTGTAAGCACAAATGCCATCGACGGAATTTTGTCCACAAGGACGTCTACATGTTTCAGACAACTACAAATAGGACACAACGACATGAATCCAAAGAACACAAACACAACATAATTCACATCACCAACATGGCAGAATCCATTCCTCTTCTCACTCCTTACAAGATGGGCAAGTTCCAACTCTCCCACAGGTCAGTTAACTCATTGACTTATTATATTTGTTCATGATATTTGCATTTTTGGTTAAATGATTATTTTGCGGCACCTTTTGAGTTGTTTGGAAGGTATCTATTGCAGATGAGACTAGGTAACTGTATCTGTTGCAGATGAGACTAGTTAACTCGGTATGTCACGTGCATGCTCCTCCTCTAGGATTTGGCAGTCTTTCTTTCTCTTCCAACTTGACTAAAATGAAGTAGATCATTTCCACAATCACAAACATGCATATAAATGAATACTTAAGATGTTTGCCCAATATGCATTTGTATTATTTACAAAGATTGAACTATAAGATTTGCTTTACAAACAAACACATGAGTACCCCTCAAATATGGGAGGAACCCCCTTTATATAGGAAGGAATATCCCTTGTATACAAAAGGAGATTGACATTCTTCTTTATGTAGAGCCTAAAACTTGTCCTTACTTAGAGTACACAAATATATTTCTACTTTCTTAGATATTTTAGCTACAAAACAAATATCATTTAAGTATCCAAATGTATTTGATTTTAAGCTAGTAAATATCTAGCTTCTGGAATTTTAAGGAGGTAATTTTTTTTCCAGAGTTTTCTCTTTTAGGAAGTCAAATTCGATTTGACTTGTGCCTCTTTTGATTTTTCTTTGAAGGAGTAAAACGCCAATTTATTTCTGTTTTGGTGGGGGCGGTAGATATCTTGGCTATATGATTCATTTTTATCTTTTTGTGATGAGTTATTTTATATTAAATTTTGTAGATTATATCTAGGGTTTTTTGTTTGGATGCACATTGTAGGTGTCCTAAATCTTAATTGACGATATATACCTGGATTTTTATTATTGTCGAACGGGACTCACTTCCTCGCTCATTCAAAACGCTGCTAGCGCGTAAAATTACCAACACCCTTACTCCCTGCCAGCATCCCCCTCGATGACCCCACCCTCCGCCACCTCACCTCGCCACCATCAAAACTCCGTCGTCGTCCACCTCATCCACACTCCGATTCCACAAACTCAAAATCACCCAAACATACCAACATATTCCACCACTCAAAATCACTCCCAAACATACTAACGCCACCACCAAGCCCACAACGATTAATCCAATCCAAGTAGAGTCAACTTGCTCGAGGCTCTCCTCCACGACATTCCTCTCTCTCAGATCGGTCGGGCTCAACGCCACCCGGAGAACGACGACGAGACTCGCCAGATCCATGCTCGCCGTCCGATCACACTCCACACAAATCCGACGAGCTTTTATGTTATCTCATCTTCCTCTTTTCGCAACGTCCTCTGGTCCGGACAGAGTAGTGGAGTGGGTATTTGTAGGGGGAGAGGACAAGTTTGGTGACGACCGACGGAAGTCAAGGCTTGGACGGGGTTGGTTGGGGTCAGGTGGTGGGAAGAGGGCACATGAGTGGAGTTTGGACGACGACATGTACGAGGAGAACGACAGTGGACTTTGGACGATAGTGTGGATGAGGTGTCGGAGGATAGAGGTATGGAGGGGAATGGTGAACCTGTGAGAGGGTGGAGTTTGGTGTTTTTATTTTTTTTACTTTTGTTTTTCGTACTCGTAATGAAAATTTTCTGACGACGTTGAACGGAAATTGACCCACTAACGGTAAATGTACATATACATAAATATGTTTAGCTTACATGTATACTTTCGATAATAGCCAATCAGGACATCCACAATAATAGCCAATTAGGACATCCACAAAGTGCACCCAAGGAAAAAACGCATAGAGTCTGGTACTCACGCGCGTGTGTGTTTTGAGTTTTAGATTTTTGTTTTTGACTTGGTTCTTTTGTTCGATATTGTCCTTTTCCATTGTATTTCTTTTCCATAGAAGTTGTCTTTCTTTTCGATTGTCATGTAATCATGTTACATTTAGAGCAAGCATTATCAAACTAAAAAACTCAGATTCCACCGCGAAAATACCTTTGTTATAAAACAAAAGTGCTCATATTATAACACACATATATACATGCAAAGAGTTATAAAACAAAAATGCTTAAACTATAACCCTAAACCGAGACTACACCACGAAAATACTCTTATTGGACCACGAAAATACCAGATTGCATCATATAATACAGATATACAAGATCCTCATAGTTATAACACGAAAATATTTAAACTTTAACTCTAAACTCAAACTGCACCATGAATAATACTTTTATTTGACCATGAAAATACCTTTGTCACTATTCAATCTACCATTTTATCATTCACGAACATTCTACCAACACCACCATTACCCTATGATTCACCAACACCAACCAATAGATTCGACCACCGCACCAATATTAGAACCACCGTCATCAAAATTGGAATCATCACCCAACAACCAACTACAGCTGCACCACCACCACCATCCTTCAAGGCCATTGCGTCAACCCCAAATTCCATTTAATCACTATTACTTCTGCATCTATCGCTAGTACACCATGAATAATGACAAATATAACTCGAAAATACTCACACTCTAGTCCGGATATAGACCCCCCCTCCCTGTGATATTATATGAATTTAGTTAGTTTGATCTCATAGATAAGTATGAATTTAACTTACTTGATTAGAAAAATATGATTTTAAAAGTGCTAAAATGAAGTAACATAGCCAAAATGGCTATAAGTGACTCGTAGCCACGATATTTCCTACTTAGAATTGATATTATAACATCCTTAAACATCAGAAGAATTTAAAATTTTATAACATACAATAATTAGAGGATATTACACAATAACAAAGAACGGTGCACCAACATATATTATATATATGTATCCATGTATTTCAACAGTGTGATTACATCAAAATGTTATACAAAGTACAAGTAATCACTCGACCTCAAAATGAGAGAACAAGATCTGGTAGCGATGCTCCTCTCCTCGGTCACCACCCCCTAACGTCGATCACGACCTGAAAAGCAAACATGCAACAATGGTTGAGTTTTCAAAAGGAAACCCCGTATGTCAAACTCTACAAATGCATGAAACTGGAACACTCTAGCATACAATTCTATCAACAAAGAAAAGCATAACACAAGGCTGGGCTTCAGGGCTCTTTCACCCAACCACAACAACACTCAATGTCGTCAAGCAGGGCTCCAAGGCTTTTTCACCCAACCACAGCTACCACGAGACGACCACGACTCTTTCACCCAACCCGAACGCTCTAAGGGCTCCAGGGTTTTTTCACCCAACCTTTATCACGCGATCTTTGCTCAGACTCCATGGCATTTTCACCCAACCTGAATGCACTACGGAGCTCCAGGGCTTTTTCACCCAACCCGCACAGATTAGTTGGGCTCTAGGGATTTTTCACCCAAACGCAATTATCACATTAATAGTTTTGGGGCTCCAAGGCTTTTTCACCTAACCACCGCAACACTCGTGCTCACTAGCACACTTGTCGGAAGAACATCGACACCACAACTCGTCTCACACGGACGACCACAACAACTGCACCTCCTATGTGCAAAACTGGACAAAATCGGTCGACCGAACCAAGAGTCACGGTCGACCGACTCTCACCAAAACAGGACAACTGCCTCGATTGACACCATCGGTCGAACAATTCTCACCAACAACACATGTTTGGTCGAACCAAAGTCAGTGACCGGTCGACCGTTTAGAAGGTCACCTCCCAGGTTCAACGAACACAACAACCAATCGGTCGAACAACAAAGGGGGCCCCGTTCGACCGAAAACCGCCAGAAGAAATCACTCATCGCTCAACATAATCAACCGGTCGAATCCCCGAGCACTCTCGGTCGACCGAAAACCACCAGTAAAATCCACCAACAAAACCAATCAACACCGGTCGACCGAACCACCATCGGTCGAACTAACCAATAAGTTAATTTAAGTTATCGGTCGGACGAGTCAACAAGTGATTGGCCGTTTGGATGGTCAACGCCCCCAACCGACCTACAACAGTGCACACGGTCGAACAACAAAG
Source organism: Triglochin maritima (assembly GCA_963682175.1). Lineage (NCBI taxonomy): Eukaryota > Viridiplantae > Streptophyta > Magnoliopsida > Alismatales > Juncaginaceae > Triglochin > Triglochin maritima. Next base: position 1,956,564 of record OY821781.1, read on the forward strand.
GAGTTTCGTTCGACCGAAACCAACCAGAGCTTGCCTCTAGCACCACCGGTCGACCACCCGAACGCATCGTTCGACCGGTGTGAGGCCGAAGCCCAAAATCTCACTAGGAACAGTCGACCGTTGCACCAACTGGTCGACCGATCCAGTAGTAAAACTGCTGCACATTTGCTTGCGACGAGTCTTTCGGCCTACCGTCGACTTCTAAATACTCACACAACAAAAGTAAGCTACAACTACAAGTTTGACATACCGTGAATGTCTGAAGAAACCTTCGAAGAACCTCGACGACGCTTCCACGAGCACTTCTCTCGAAAACACGATCCACCGACAAACTTCTCGCTCGATCAACGATCACCGCGCCTCGTCGATCCACAACCACACCTTCCCATCGTCGATCCCCTCACCAACCACAACAACTGGAAGAGAGATGGATTGAGAGAGAGAAAGAAGAAAAAGAAAAGCGCACGAGAAGGGTTAAGCGTTCAAACCAACTCACCTCCACCAACCGACGGGTGCCGACCACCTCCTCTCGCCGGAGATCTCCACTGAGCGAGAGAGAAAGCCCACCTCAAACCCCTCCATCACCCCATCCTCACCATCCAACTTCCTCTACATCTCAACCGTCCATTCCAATCACCTCCTAACTAACAAACAAAACCCAATTAGGATTAGGATCCCACGGATATTGAAGAGCCATAAAGTAGGGGGCAGTGTCAATAATTCATGCTAGGAGTGTCAGAATTTGTACAAACTAATCTACCTATGTAATTAAGCGTATGGGAGAATTTAAGTGGGTTGCAGGGGTCTAAATTCATAAATGTCTTTACTAACTAGACTAACTCCAAAATCCCGGAGGGTTGTCCGACCCCCCTATCGAAATGTGACACCACCACTGCTCCCAAGTCTTTGGTTTTAAAAGAGATGGTAAACCGATCAAATTTTGCTGTACTCACGTCTTACGTAACGCAACTTTCGCTATATAATTTGATCCAAAGCAGCTGCAAAACATATATTATAATTAGCTACTGTGTTAGGCATTGTACTGTAAGCATAAAAGTGTGGGTATGTCTTGTCTTGATGAAGGATGTGGTTGTTTTAGCTAACGATCACATTGTTGTGAGGAGAATATTCTCATATTTCTATGTTCTTTATCGCTGTTTTAAGTGCTCATAAGTTGTTTGCCTGAATGCCTCCATAGGGTAGTGTTGGCCCCATTGACAAGACAGTGATCTTATGGCACCATACCTCAGCCTCATGCCATATTATACCACTCTCAGAGAGCAAGTGAAGGAGGGCTTCTCATCGCCGAGGCAACTGTAGTCTCGGATACTGCCCAGGGGTACGTGGTTGTTTGTGAATTATATAGAAGTGCAGACTTTCAATGCTTTTCAACTTAAATCCATCAAAGTCGAGTAAAAACGTTAAAGATCTTTTAGTTACAAAATGGTTTTTTTTTATTTGGTCACTTGAGTGCCGATTTGCTTAATAGCATTGCTAGAGACGAGCGTATAAATTTAATGGTAAGAAAGTTCCATATCAGATTTCTGTATGCATCTTGGATCTATAATACACGAAGATAAAGATTATCAAAATTCGTTACATCAATTATTAGGAATTGTATAATGGAATTCACGTGTCGATGTTTGATTTATTTATAAAGATGTAGATCAAATTCAATGTTCATAACTGTTGAGTGTTGATGGTTTAAATTAGATTGCCCTCTGAAGGATTAGTCCAATCACTCACCCACTAAATGACTGGTTTTGCTACACTGTATAAGCTTCGGGTAAAATTTTGATTTCTTCTTCGAAATTTTTAGAGTATAAATATCAATTTTCTTTCTCTTTCTACTTTCAGGTACAGAGACACTCCAGGTATCTGGACAAAAGAACATGTAGAAGCTTGGAAGCCAATTGTAGATGCTGTCCACAAGAAAGGCGGTGTTTTTTTCTGTCAGATTTGGCATGTTGGAAGAGTGTCCAACTACGGTATGCCATCGGAAAAGCACTTGTATTTCTCTTGGAATTTTGTTTAATAAATTGTCAATCTACTTCGATGAAAATTATTCACACGTTGTTGTTCTAGTTTAGACAGAGTGACTGAGCTGGTTTTGCCATCTTCAGAATGAAATATATCATTTTGTTTCTGCACTTGTAGTTGAATCGATTATCTTGCGCCCTGTTTGAATTCATCAGTTCCATGACTAGGTTCCCAAAATTTGAGCATCCATGTACAACATAGCAATACTCTTTCTAAACCACTTCAAATTGCCTTCTAAGCCCTTTCTGGTGGATTGAGTTTATAGAAGAGTCTTTGTGGAACTATCGTACTAAGATTATACAATTTGAGACTTTTAATATCTGAAGGTTAAAATTTTGATCATGCACTCCCAAACTCTCCAATTAGTTAAAAAATGTTAAGTACATGTTTACTTCCCTTTACAGGATTTCAACCAAATGGACAAGCCCCTATCTCTTCCACAGACAAGTCAATAGGGCCTCAAAAGCAATTCGACGATGAAATTACCGAATATTCTCCTCCTCGCCCACTGAGAACTGATGAGATACCTCAGATTGTCAATGATTTCAGACTATCTGCAAGAAATGCCATTGAAGCTGGTACGTACTTGCTATTATCATAGTCATTAATTAGATTGCTTTTTATATTCATCCTTGAACTGATATTTTTATGATTGCAAAAGTCGCATATGTTTTTTTTTATCATTTTGCCCTTCAAGTCGGTTCTTAGTGGTAAGTGGCAACTTAACAGGTTTTGATGGGGTCGAGGTTCATGGCGCCCATGGTTACTTGATCGAACAATTCATGAAAGATAGTGTAAATGATAGAACAGATCAACACGGTGGCAGCATGGAGAATCGCTGTCGCTTAGCGTTGGAAGTTATTGAAGCGGTGGTCGACGAGATAGGAGCTGACAGAGTTGGAATCAGATTATCTCCCTATGCTGATTACATGGAATGTTGGGACTCCAACCCAGATGCTTTAGCTCTCTACATGGTCGAGTCGCTAAACAAGTACAACATACTATATTGCCATGTGGTTGAACCGAGGATGTCCATTCTCGATGGGAGACGCCAAATTCCACATCGCCTACTTCCCATGAGGAAGGCCTTCAAGGGGACGTTCATTGCGGCTGGAGGATACGATAGAGAAGAAGGAAATAAGGTGATCAGCGAGAATTATACTGACTTGGTTGCTTATGGTCGTCCGTTCTTAGCAAATCCTGATCTTCCGAAGAGGTTTGCTTTGAACGCCCCCTTAAACAAATACAACAGATTCACATTCTACGTTCCCGATCCTGTTGTTGGATACACTGAGTTGTGGTCCAACACTTCGAACAAGATTAGTAAAAAGTTCCATGTATGTGGCTCCTCGGAGCCAACCCTTTGTTGTCGGTACTTCGTCTGGGACGATGGAACACCGGTACCACCGGTGGATAAACCCGACCATAACGTAAAGGACCCAGGGATGCAGAAGCTTCTCTGGAAGACTGCTAAGTTTCTCTCCTTGCTCTCTACTAGTACCTTGATTGTAGTTTGATAGTAGCTCGATAATAACTCGACGGTCTAGGACTTAAACGAACCATCATTTATTTGAATCTTTTCAAACAAACACTCTGAATGAAGTTTCTCTCCTTGTTCTCTCCTAGTATCTCGATTGTAGTTCGATAGTAGCTTGATAATAACTCGACGGTCTAAGACTTAAATGAACCTTCATTTATTTGAATCTTTTCAAACGAACACTCCGAATGAAATTTCTTTCTTTGTTCTCTCCTAGTACCTCGATAATAATTCGACGGTCTAGGACTTAAACGAACTATCATTTATTTGAATATTTTCAAACAAATAGTCTGAATGAAGTTTCTCTCATTTTACCTTGATAGTAGTTCGATAATAACTCGACGATCTAGGACTTAAACGAACCATCATTTATTTGAATCTTTGTAGGGTTTAAGGTTTAACAAAAATTGAGTTTGATAATAGCTCGATGGTCATTGTGCAGTTTCAAACGAACAACTTCGCTCGTTCAAGCCAGTCATGTCCTTCTACCTCGATAGAGCTCGACAGTTGCTCGACGTTGGTCGATGGTTGTTTTATTACCTCTTTGGCTACGTCGTTTGCATGAGAAAGATTGAAACAGTCACACCATTCACAACATTCGAATATTAACAAAAAACAACATAAATCATTCACAACATTCGAGTATTACCAAAAAAAGGTAAACAACATAACTGCTTGTGTATTGACTACACATTTACAAACAAACAAGGTTATCAAAGTTGGCAACTAACACATACACAACAAAAACCAAAAAGTATCATATAACATTAACTAAAATAACTTCGCCATCTTCCTAGTCAACCCAGAGTGTTCTTCCAAGCAAGGAGGCACCTCAGGCAATCGGGAGGGTGTGTGGTCAAGTATGTGTGTCTCGACGAGGTAGGTCACCCTGCATTTAAGGCAAGTGTGCTCTAGGAAGGGGGTGTTGGGGTTGGTGTCGTCGGGGGTGGAAACTACGTAAACCAAATAACGTAATATCAGTGGACATTAACTTATAACCACATGTAACTGAAAAATTAAGAAATAGACGATTAAGACATACCATTGTCAATGAGGAGGTCTACCGCATTGTACGGCGGCCAAACGACGCTCCACGTCGACGATCATGTGGTGGAGTTCCGCCAGGCTCTGCTTGACCTCATCCAATGGTTCTAGGGGAGATCGTACCGGAGACATGGCGTCATGCACGAAGAAGGTGTATCTCTGGCGTCGCGGGGCCCGACAATGCCATGTCATTTGCATTGGCCCGGTTGAGGACCCGACACAGACTTGTCATGCGACGTAACCGCACAAGTAGAGGATGTCATCGATGGGTGAGACCTCGGCGATGTCGTCATTACGCATCATTATGGGACTGAAATGTGGTTTATACTATCCTAATGGCAGACGCGATGTTTGGAGAGAAGGTAACCGAACCGTCGAAAACGCCTTCGATTATCGTGCGTTTAAGTTAGGCTCATATGGTTGAGAGAATATCGAGCTCATCGTTCCCAACATAGAGAAATCTCTCTCTTCATCATATCGCGCGCATATTGAGCCTCCCACTTATATGATTTTTCACACTTTGCTCATGACGTTTCGACAGAAGGAAACATGGCCGTCGAAAACACCAAAAAATCATTGACAATCACGTTACCTATCGAGCTTAGATCGAGTACGTATCGAGTTCATCGATCCCAACATAGCGTAACCTCAAACCAGACATTTGTACAGTTTTCACGATTTCCTCTTAATTGCTGAGTTGACGTTTGGTGAAAAGGTAAGTGAAACGAAAAAACATCCTCAAAAATCGTGTCATTGTTGGTCGAGTAAACTATCGATCCAATATCGAGTTCATATTGAGTTCATCGATCGAGACAAAGACGACTCTCTTGTTTCATCATATCGAGGTCACATCGTATCACCACTGTGCAGTTTTCACGCTTCGCTCTTAATTATTGGCGTGACGTCTAAAGAGAAGGAAATCAAACTGTTAAAAAAACTTTCTCAGTATTCATGTCGTTGTGGGTAGACTAAATTATAGAGCCTTTATCGAGTGCAGAAGCTCATCGTATAGATGACATATCAGCGTCATCAATCCCAACAAAGAAGACTCTCTTATGAACTTTGTAACAAATTTCGAGAAGTGGAAATATAGGCATTGGTATTTTGAGAAGTAGAAAAATAAACATATTTTTCAGATTATGTCAAAGTGGGGGTGTTTTCTCTCCAGAGGTTGGGTCACTTGAGGCATAAAAGGTCAAATTTGTCTTACTTAATCAGTCTCTTGTGTAACTCCAAAGGTATCGATGTAAAAATAGAAAAAATAAGTAATTTTACATCAAATTAGGTGGGTTGGTCCCAACTCACGTTTATTGCTCAATGGGCATCCAAGCCCGCACGCCCCATGCACGGCCCGCACGCCCCACGAATAGTGGGGTGGTTGACCCACATGAGTGAGTCCCACTGTAGGATTTCGTGTCCCTATGTATGTATATATTTTAAAATTTTAATACAACATACAAGATCGATTTTCATATTTTCAGCAATTTTATGTACATCTATTTGTGTTTTATTCTAATAACATGCAACCTACATTTACTAAAATAATCCACAAAGATAGAATCATACCTAAAGGTTCTCTAAAACTTTTTTGATGATCCGGAGTCACGTTGTCCGCTGAATTGTCCACGGAATTGTCTCCGTGTGTTCACCAAGCTCTAAACAAAATTAGAGAGAAATGAGCTAGTCAATCAATCTCTAACAAGATTTAGAATCAAGCTAATTACTCATCTTTAAGCTCCTGAGAATCTTATCTCTAAAACTTAATTTTACTTAGAGATTTTCGTGGTGATCAGGGAGAGATTAATGAGAGAGAATTTTGCATTAGTATTAAAACAAGTAGGAATAGGTGTCCTTTTATAGGCTCCCAAAACATCCTTATCAAGAGCTATTATTTAGTCACGATCCCTTGTTTTTCTCTCCAAAAATTAATCTCTAAATTCCACATAATCACCCACAAAATACGTTTTAATTAAATATGGAATTAATCCACTCATTATTTAATTAATCTCTTAATAATTCAGGCAGAATCGTTCTTATTCGGTAGACCGAGTATTATTCGGTCAACCGAACCATTCGGTTATAACACGTGTTCGGTGCACCGTGTCTTTTACTCGGTCTACCGTTGACCCACCAAAATCGCACCTGGGACATAGTCATCAGATGACCGGGTCTCCTTCGGTTTACCGAAAATACTACTTCTCGGTTGACCGTGCACACTCGGTTAACCGAACCCGATTGTCCAGGCACTCCTGACAATTAAAGGTCAACCAATTGCGCTTACCCGTTCCCTATTCGGTTAACCGATCCGAAGATACCCCGGTCGACCGAACCATGAACGGTTCACCGTGTTTGACCCCGATTTTACCTTTGTCAAATTTTGGATTTATTTCCAACAAAATTTGATCTTTTGGGGTTTTAGCAATTCACATCCTATATATCATCATATGTAATATTAAATTATTACACTCCATAATATATACCTCATATGAATTTATTATGATTCTAATTATGTCAATTCTCATGACATATTGATTTTAATTAATTCACCACATGTGTCCGATTTTCACATGAAATCCGACACATCATATGAACTTAAAATTAACCTTTTGTTTCCCAGTTTTGTGGTGTGACCTATAGGAGGATCTATGTCAAATTGGCAGTTATATTAAATACTTAATATATCAAACTATAAGCGGTATCTAGCTACACATTATAGTTACCCAATTAGCATAGATGTCTTTGTTCCACCCGAACCAAAACACGATCCATTTAGTGATGTAAGTGCACCATTTGTGTCCGTCCCTTGCCTCATGATATTAAGAATATATACAAAGTAGAAATGTGTCATCTTTGTATTATATTCATTTCTTGATCTCTTTAAGCTAATTATAACTATGTAACTTAACTCAAGTTACATTGTGCATATTATAATTTTGCTTTATCAAGGGGCCCACTAATATCATCACTCAATTAAGAGGGGCAATGATAATCGTTTGACTAGCTATCTTTTCCAGCACAAGTCATGCTCAACCAACTATTGTCTTTATCACTATACTCATTGATAGTTTTTTACAATAATCAAATTAAGCACTTCTTGAGTGAAAAGATATAAGTCTCATATCTTAAGATCCAAGACACAGTAAAAACATTAATGACATGAAACACAATTCCATAATGTTTTACTTGTTAGGTCTATTCAATATATGAAAGTAATTTTTTCCTCTTTTATATACTCATGTCGTCAATTATTTGTAGAGCTATAACAATCGATGATCAACACGACAATCTTATCTCGGTAATTAATGTTCCATGTTAATTACCATGATTGTGAATAACTTTTGATTTATGTAAACTATTATCTTTTAGAGCTCTACAGTTAAGGACCAAACGCATCTTACTTAACACTTCCACAAGACGAATATTATAATCAAGGAACAAAATGTTTGTACATTCAGTTCATAATAATTGACATATAAAAGTAAAACTTTTAGAACACATTCCTTTCACCCACCCCATTAATTTTTTTTTGTTTTTTTTTTGTTTAGGTTTTTGATAATTACATGTTATTAGTTATTATTATTATTAATTTATTCAATTAATTTAAATAATGGTTAATCTAATTCAATTTATTATTCAACTAATTTTTTTGAAACTAAAATTAAATTAAAAAATAAATGAACAACATAAGTAACTAAAATTCATAATATTTTTAAGAACAACTAAAAATTACATTTAAAGAACAATACATAATGCTAGATTAATAAATATATTCTACTTATACAGTTATTTGCATGGAGTTGCTCTCAATAAATCTGTCTCTTGCATGAAATTCAAATTTATTAAACAAAATAATGATTGCATGCATCATAATGCATAATATGATAGTGGAGGATGAACAATGCTCTTATGACCACGCAGATACAACCGAATTTGTCGAAGAACATCGATACGGAAGAAAAACCACAACATCCAACAATGAACATTTTCAGTACTCCTTCGATCGTATTGTGGATATTAGTGAATACTTGGATAATAAAGACCGGATTCGTGACAGTTAAACATTTGGCTTTAAAGAAGGACTTGGTCGAGAACATATAAGATTGTTTTGTACAAAATCATGAATGAGAATGTAATTTATTTAATCATATTTTAATTATTTATAGCTTAAATTATTGTAATACGTTATTAATATTTAATAATATTTGTTTTGAATTTTCCGAATTATTAATTAATTACATTATTATTAATTTTCGTAATTATTAATTAATTATATTAAGTTATGTAAATGAATTATGTTATATATTGGATGTTGGGGGAAAATATAAAATAATGGAAAAGAAAATGAGGTGGAGAAAATAGAAAGTAGTGGGATATGATCACTGTAGTCTTGAGGATTGAATAATGTAGAATGTGAGTTGTGATCTTTTAAACATGATCACGATTGAGGATGACCTTAGAAAGACTGGTTGGTTTATTATTCAAATTATACATGCGATCTGTTTAAAATTCCATTGGTAGAGTTTTATTTTAAGCATTTTTTTATAATTGTACAAATACAACATCACATTACATATCACATGTACTTTTTCATTATTCCACACGACAATTTAGTCAAAAAAATTCAACTTAGAATTTCTATTTATTCTGTAATTCATGTCTGGACTTATTTTAAAGTTCCGTACCTAGAATTTTGTAATGTTATATTATATTTCGTCAATACATAAAAATGCATGGGAATATATAATGACAAAAAAACTAACATGCAAGGCTGAAGTAGCAAAATATGAATTAAAACTATACCATAATAGCATATCTAAACCACTAAATTTTTTCAAGTGACGCGGACCAGAAGATGATATGATACTAGGAATTCAAATAAAGGGATCAAAATTTACTAGGACAATCCAAGAACGTCGAGAATTAGAAGGGGGCCAAAATTAGGGGGGCATACAGCCAAAATGACTTTACAAACCAAGTACGATTTCAAAATTCAATTGGACCATTTGATCTATATGCATGCCCAAGGGCGAGGCTACGTACACCCAGGAGGGGTCGCCCACCCACCTAGATTTAGAAGTTTAGTTGTGTTTGTATTGGTTTTTTTGGATTTCGACTATTTCATTGTTAATTTTTTGGATTCTGACCCCTCAGTATTTTGGTCTTTTTAGACTTTGACCGTCACTTCTTTATGTTATCAATAAATAGACATGTAGACGAATTTCTAACCCTGTTTAAATAACCTTACAAATTCCGACCCTTTTTTATCTAAATATATGGTACCGTCCGACACCACATAAGTTGTCTAGAAAACTCATTATTAGGAGTGAAAGTGGTTCGATAGATATAACTATATAAGAGTGTATAAGATAAAATCTGATTCGTATTCATGTCGGAATTCTTAATTTCAAAATGTTCTATAAGTTTATAAGTTCAAAACATAATATTCGATAACTATTTGTATCAGATTATTGTTTGTATATGTTAAATCTCGAATATGGTTATTTATTAAAAAAGTGAAAAATAATTATACATGTATTCGACATATAAATATAATACAAATACAACGGACGGACAATATCAGGTAGGGGTGTAAACGGGTCCGGTATGTTCTTACATGTACCCGACTAAATTAGCGGGTACGGGACGGTTTAACGGGTATGGTAGGTATAATATAATTTATATATATATAATATATAGTATATAAAATATATAATATATAATATATCTTAACGGGAATACGAGTAAACGAGTACGGGTAATGCGTATACTCGACTCGTTTATTAACCAGGTAATCGGATATACATGTTTGAATTTTTTAACGGTATGAGTTTTTGTGCCTATACCGTACCCGACCGGGACAGGTGACCGAGTATACGGTATTATCCGTCCCGTTTACACCCCTAGTATCAGGATTGTTTATTATATTGTACGTACTAACACCCGGTAATATATGAAATATCCGGAGAAGCACGCGGTTTAGATGAAATGAAATACAAGACATTCTATACCCAACCACCCAAGAAAGAAAGCATCAGATTCACGTTAACACAACAACAAACAACGAGAGAAGGAGAGAGAGATGAGAAGAGATGGCGATTTGAGGATGGAATGGTGTCAACGAAGCCTAATTCTCTTCGCGCTGCTCCCAACCCTCGGTGAGATCCCCATTTCCCCTTCCGATTTCGCTGCATCTTGCTTTCCAAATCACGGAATGTGAATTCTTGCGATTTAGGTTGCTTTTAGGTGAAATTCCGTAGGATTTTCATTTCCCCCTCGATTGTCTCATTGGTTGGTTTGTTATTAGGGTTTTTAATTTTCAAGATCTGACAAATTAGCCCGAGAGAGGTGGGGATGGATGAAATTTAAAAGGATTGGAATGTTTCAAGGAGTTTTATTTCTAATATACTCCAACTAGTTTGGATTGTTTAAGAGAATGTTACTATTATGTGGGAATAGTGCAACACATTGTTTGGGGAGTCGGGGTACCAAATTGGTCGTTTTAATTCGAGTTGTATTATTCCCTACGTTCAGCCAGCCTGTAGGATCTGTTGTTATGGTTTTCCCAGAATCTATCATCATGTTAAAAACTCATCTGTCTTTTAAAAATAATTACCTTTTACACATGAGTATGTATCACATGTCGAATGTAGTACCAAAAAAACTTGTACACACCCCATAACAGTGGATCCTCCATCGTTCAGCCGGTTATTGAGGGTGCAAATATATATATGGCTTATTAGCTTCATGTGTATTCATATTTATTAGGAATACCAATATGACTTGTCATTGTATATATTACTATGTACGCATGTATATTAGTTTCCGAACATGTGAATGTGTTTCCTTCTTTTTGCAAATTGGGATATGGATATTAGAACGAATATGTATGCCTTTTTTTCTCCTGAAAATTATGTTAGAAGTTGGTTTTGTCTTTTGAACTTTGCTATTTCGTATTTACAGATATAAAAAATCCTTGGTTTTCGTAAGTTTTCGAGTTTTGGTTTAAGGTTCTAGTACTACATGATACAAATTGTTACCCCAAGTTAGCATCTCTAATATGTAACAAACATCAAGTTTAACAATGAAAACTTCAAAGTATAGTGCACACATATTACTAGCTTTTCATTGTATCCCAACTCACAAGAGTGTCCCCATTTGAATTTTGTCGATATGCATTTATAAATGAGTTATCCATTTTATAATGATATTTCTTTAGTTTTCATATCTTTAGGTGATTCATGTTTGCACTTCAGTATTGATACAAATACGGAAGATCTATCTATATCTTGAACCTGATGTGTTTTCATCTCTCTCAGTGAGCTAATTGGTTAAAAAAATTACAGATTGCTAAACTAATTTGAAAATTTGTACTCAGGTTTGGCGGGCGATCCTTCAAGTTCAAAAAATGGGGCAGGTGCTTCGAAGTCGGGTGGAAATGCCGGCCTTGAGGCATTCTATGTTCTTCTTGGGATACTTGTCGTTGTTCTGTTGGGTTTTTTCTTGTTCAAGATGTGGCAGAAGAAAAAACGAGAAGAACAACATGCAAGGCTCTTGAGGTTGTTTGAAGAGGATGATGAGCTTGAGCTTGAACTTGGCCTTAAAGATTGAGAAATTTTCTGAATTCTGATGCAGTTCTGGATTTGGCTCAGGTAGTTGCAAATTTGCAATGGTTGTTTGTTTTAATTTGAAGATACAAGTTTGTGCAGAGTTGTTTTAAATTGCACTAATGTCAACTTTGTTTAGTAAACCAGCATGTTGTTTTAATGTGAATGAGGTTTTCTACATAATTACCGATTTCATGTACTTTCTGGGTGTCATATACTGTCCTGGTCTGCTTTGTACTTTTACCCCAAGTGGAGTTTATGGTCTATTACTTGTTCAAGTATCATCTTCATGCCTGATGCAAAATCAAGTCTTTCTGTGCTAGTAACAACTACAGAGCCGAAACTATAGAATCATATCAGCGAAAGGTGAAGTGGTAGTTGGGCTTCAACTTCATTGTAAAAGTACCTATATATTACTTCGTAGTTTGTACCATACTAGCATGCTTGTTAATCTGTTTCACCAAAAAGTGGGGGCAGCCGCGTGCCTACCTATTGGGACAGACATGATAAATACCAAAGTTTATTTCTCATCAGAATCTATTTTACGGTTTAAGTCTAAGTACCTACCCTTGACAGCGTCTCTCAGCTCCTCAAATATCTCTGCAATTCAATCTTAACTTTGCCTTCTTTGACCTTTCTATTTACTTCTGAGGCTTCCCAACCGTCCTCTGAAGCTTTCCATTCTGTCGTTTTGGTCCGTTCATGTATGTGTTGGCCATTTGGCTGGATATATGAACTGGTCAAGGCTTGTCATCCATATAATGTCCAGGCCTATTTTCCAGAGTGTTATATGTTAATTCCACTTCCTTTTAAGTCATGTTTTCAGTTCCTGTCAACTCTGATTGATGTGTTTGTGTATTATTTAGTTCATTCTGTTGATTGGTTTCCTTTTAAGCTTCTTTATACCGTCTTATAGAATGTATCTGCCATTCGTTTTGCAATAGCCTATTCCATTGCAATGCTTTCTTCTTGTCACATTCACGATGAAATTAGTAGTCAACTATTATGGTGTCAAAGCAAAACTGATGTTAATAATGATCCTAGGAGTCAACAATTTGAAATAGTCCTGTAGTTCTTTTCTTTCAGCTGATTTATGATGGCTTTATCTGGCACTCAAACATTCTAGAGCTTGTTAAATTGGAATAAACATCTATTGGGTTTTTTTGCTACTTGTAACAGCTGAATCTTGATGCAGGTACGGTGCAATGCTGCGTATGAGGTATAGCTCAAGAGCTTATTATGTATATTGGAGTCTAGCAATGATTGAGGTGCCCGTTAAAAGGTTTGGTCGTCCAAATTCTTATGGCACTCTTAGGATTTGTTGGCAAACCTGTTTCTCAGTTAGCTATCTGTTCAAGTGACCATGCTGTCGTTAGCAATGGATTTTTTTCACACTGTAACCATGTTATTGACTCGATGTCCATGATCATATTGTTTATATTGACTAAGCAAAAAGTGTTCATATCATTCTGAACAAGTTTTCCCTTTGTATCTTCGTATTGTTTTAGGCTCTCAAGCCGACTTATGTTACAATAGTTTTATGTTTCAGCCTGTCTTTCACTTCAGTTCTTGGATGCATATCTTCGGCTTCTATGTGCATTTTATGCGGAGGGTAGTTGGAATCACCAACTTACTTTGAAAAAAGAAATGTGCCCTCCTAAATTATTTTGGCGCTTACACACATTTTAAGGTTCTCTCTTATGTCCGTCATACAGAACTCCAGGATGGATACTTGGTTGCGTGATCTATTTGGAATGGTAATATGGTAAAAAATGTGAAAATGCCCGAAATTATGTATTGTTCTGTTGTATTTGCGTGCATATTTAGATACAAATTTTATTGAACGAATTTCTATATGTAACATTAGTTACTGTGGGAACATATCAGCACAACGTACGACCTTATTTTGGACCAAAAACAATGCAGCGAACTTACCTGCATGATACTAAGAGTGTAAATGAGCCAAGTCGGGTGAAATTTCGAACCATAAGTATTATCTTATGTTATTAATAAATACAAAAAAATAATTATGAAAGGAACAACAAAAAAATTCGAGCGAGTTATTGAGCTGAGCATCAAAAATTTTCGAGTTTGGACGGCTTGTTTATCGAACCAAGTTTGAAGATTTTTTGATTTTTCATCAAGATTCTTCGTTTACAAGTTAAACTATAGTCGTACGTTTTTCGAGTTGAGCTATCGAGTCGAACTAAAGTTGACCGCCCTACTTGCATCGTCGAAGACTCGAAGTATTATGGGTTGAGTCGTTAGTAAATGAGTGTATAGAACACAATTACTTTGCGTGTATTATCAGACACAATCAATCCTACGTAATGAACAAACACAAGAAAAATCACATAAGAAGAAGCGTATCCAAGAACAAATACCAGAAAAATCACATAAGAAGAAGAAGCCATGACTAGCGAGGTTGGATAATGCCTACATCCTATAGGAGTTGAGAGCTGAAACTGGGCCTCTTCAGACCTTTGAGGCTTCCAGCCCATGTACACGTTCATGATCTTCTATTTCCATAACAATCCTTCATCCCTCCTATCATTATCATTAGTCAAGATTGCTTTCAAATTTGCAAGATCATTCCAAACAAGTTACTAATCATTCGAATAATGTCATTATCTATAATAAATATTGCATTTGTATTGGTTCAGTGACCCTTTAAAAACACACACACACACTCACACACTACAAATCAAAGCTCACTGTTGCATATATGTTGGATTCATTTTCTTGACATAACCTACTTTCATCCAAGTCAAACTGTCCAAAAGTGTGCCAATTTACCACCCTCATCCTCAAGCAACAGTTGTTGTTGTTGGGCCATTCTCAGAACCTTCAAGTCACATGAAGCACAATGTCCCACCACATCATTTTTCTCTCACAATAATTAAGTAGGGACTAGATGTTACAAGCTTTTCAAGGCTGATCACATATTCACATGTAGGACTTGTCATGCATGAATGTCTCATAAAATGATCATTTCACCCTCTCTTTTTTGTCTTTGGACTAAACTTCTATGTTTGGTCGTATTTCTTCACATGGCCCATTTTGGTGCAGAGAAGAATCAGAGTGTGTATTGGGATGGGGAATTTAATCATATTTAAGTGCTTCTTTGATACAACTGCAACCCTTCATGATTGTGGTCCATAGCAACAATTAAAATCAAGTAAATGATGGGTGGTCCAGTACTAGGAAAGTAGAAGTGGAAGAATACTAGACATATACCTTTCACAAAGATTTTTTTTTTCAAGAGCTATTATATGTAGGCTTTTAAGGTTTGAAATCTGTAATGGGAGGCAATTTAGAAAAAGGAAGCCACCAGTGATGCCCCAATATTGATATTTTGATGACATGTTTGCTTAAGTTGATAAATGATAGGTTCCAAGTACTTCATTATATCATCAAACAAGAATTTGCTATTTTAAGTGCTGTTTTAGCATACAAGTTTACAACCAACTAAAGTTTGGGAATTTCAAGATTTTAGTTCTTAAAATAACTAATATCTGAGATCACGCTCGCTTCAACAACATGGACCCAACAAAAAATCTTTATAAAAAAACATGGATCCATTAATTGAATTCTCACAGTGTGGTGTGATCTTAGTAACTTAATTAGTAATTAATTTAAAACTTGAGTTCTTGTAAAATAACTCAAAGTTTGATTTTATTCCCTGTTAGGAGAAAGGTGACCCATACAAGAACAAATACAGGTAGTTCATGGAAAATGATTTATATGGAGAGATTGGTTAAGAGTCCCAATACTAAGCAAGAAAAATGGTAAAAGAAAAAGACATGGAATGCTGATAGAGAATTTCCCGAAGAGGTTGCATGGGAACTATATATCACTTTATTAGTGGGCAGTGTTCACGTGCCTGTCTCTTTCACATTTGTTGCCCTTCCCCTACGTATCAAAACACTACTCATGATGTAAATACATGTATAATCTTTATTATGAAAGGAGATATTTCTTTTGCTAATTCAAATCGAAAAATGACATCAAATAGATATGTGAAATGAACATCCAAAGGTGCAATTCACATGTCTATTTCTGCAACTCATCAAAATGTTGTTTCGTATAAAAGTATAGCTTGCTTCTTAAACCTAATCAAAATGTCGAATTCACATCGATCATCAGTTAGAGAATAGCTCAATTAATACATTTTTTGCTTGCCTTATAAAATGTGATTTCACATCATGCTAATGTCTACGTGGATGTGTATACCTTTATGTATTGTTGGAGAGAGAGAGAGAGAGAGAGATTTACTATTTTAAGCAAGGATTAGTTTGGAAGCTTTGCTAATCCAAGGTCTTGTTTGACCCACTGGTGCAACTAGAAAAGTATATTAGATTTTGGGAGATTAATGGACAACGACTTATGACTCCTTCCGAGAATCCGAATAAACTGGTAATCATGTAAGTTATATATCACTGTCATAAGGAACTTTTTTTCGATAATTGTAAATGGTGGATTGTTCTCTAATTTTCTAATCTGTATGAAGTGTTTCAATGGATCATAATTAACGTGTTCGTGTGAGGATAAAATTTAGATAACTAAACGTATTCATGCAACCATAAAAGGACGCTTATAAAAGAAATCATAATTTAGAAAATATATGGTACTATAGTGATGTCTCAACCAACTGCATCCTGATTTTATTTCAGAGTTGATTTTTGTCAGATAAGGGGAATTTTTTTCTATCTTCATATGCACTTCTTTTATATACATTCTTCCGGAGTCAGTCATTGTCAATTAATTTGAACCGTTATAATTTATATCTAACTTGATATTAATAGCACGCTATGTACCTATTGAGAATTGAACTTAATCCTAGGTGGCGACTTAATCCTATGTGGCGTCCTAGTCACCCGCCACATCATCATTGCTTGATGACTCATCAAGGGGGTGAAGAGTCAACACATGAGAAGACAAAAGGTTGAGGGAGTGGAAGAGACAAGAGTCTTTTCATTTTTTGAGTAATTTTCGTCCTAATTATGTATGCAATTTAAGTAGGGGGTGTAATGATCTTGAATGATCATGTTTATGTAGTCTTTATGTTTAGAAGTTATAGGGTCATGTAAGTGCCTATATAAAGCACTAGAATTCACCATTTGTAAGACAACAACAACATATATCAAGCATTAGAAGTTGAGCCACGAAATTGTGTGAGAAAAGAGTGAGTATGTGAGTAGAAAGAAGAAGAAGAGTGTGCATTGCAAAATCGGTTTTTTGCTTTGTGAGTAGAGAGTCACATTCTTTCCTTCGTGCCCCCCAATAACATAGATCAAGAATGGATCTAGTGGAATCAAAAGAAGGCAAAATGAATGGTGATCAGGGTGGTTTAAGGCAGCACACGAGGCGCGCCTTTTAGACCGCCAATTGGCGGTTGGGGACCGCCAATCAGCGGTCCCTGTAGCCCAGGAGACGGGTAATCTCCTGTGGTGGCTTGATCAGTAGCTCCCCGTCCTCCTCCCGTCCTCCAACATCTGGTATCAGAGCCTCGTCCGATGGGAAGCTCGGGAATGACCTCGTTTGGTCATGCGTCGTTGCCTCGATTGTCGAAAGGCAACTACGACAATTGGAGTATCCAAATGCGTGCGCTGCTGGGTGCGCATGATGCTTGGGATCTTGTGGAGAGCGGCTTCGAGGAGGAGGCCGAGACGGGAGAAGAAACCGTCGCACAAATCAAAGCACAAAAGGAGAGAAGAGCCAAAGATAAGAGTGCTCTCTTCCTTCTCTTCCAAGCGGTGGATGAGAGTGGCTTTGAAAAGATCGCTAAAGCGAAGACGTCGAAGGAGGCGTGGGACACCCTTGAGAGGAGCTACAAGGGTGCTGATCGAGTGAGGCAAGTGCGCCTCCAAATGTTTCGAGGCGAGTTCGAGGCATTAAAAATGAAGGAATCGGAAGGTGTTGCCGATTTCGTGACGAGAGTTCGCATGGTGGCGAACAAATTAAAAAGAAATGGGGAGGCGCTGACCGAAGGAAGAGTGGTGGAGAAGGTGTTGCGTTCTCTCACCGAGGACTTCGAGAATGTGGTGTGCGCAATCGAGGAATCAAAGGACCTCGAGAAAATGACTATTGATGATCTAGCTAGCTCGTTGGAGGCACACGAGCAAAGAAAGAAGAAGAAAAGACAAGATGTCTTAGAGGAGGCGTTGCAAGCGAAGATGTCGCTTAAGGAGGAGAAACCTCGCAACGTAGATCGTGGAAGCGATCGTGATTATGGAGGCCATCCAAGAATGAAGGAGGTCGAATGCTTCAAGTGTGGGAAGCGTGGTCATTTTGCGAAAGAATGTTGGTCGCAAAAGAAGGTGGAGGAGAGCTCCAGCCGTGTCCGTGGTGATCGCGGATCGAAGAAGGTGATTGAGTGCTTCAATTGTGGGAAGCATGGACACTACACAAGCGAGTGTTGGTCGAAGAAGGTGGAAGAGAGTTCCAACCTTATTGTCGATGACGAAGATACACGCGGTGATGGAATTGCCTTGTTTGTTAATCAGGAGGAGGTGACAATTCATGTCATGCATGCTCTAGTCGAACATGAACATGATGTGAGGTGCGAAAAAGAAGAAAAAGAAGAGGAGGAGGAGGAAGAAGAAGAAGAAGAAGAAGAAGAAGAAGAAGAAAGAGAAGTGGTGACTTTTAACCACGAGGAGGTGACAAATCATGCTCAAGTTGATGATGAGCATAAAGAGGAATACGAAGACAACAATGAGAATGAGGACCAAGTGGTGGAGGTGGTAGATTCCACTGAGCACCAAGTTGTATCATCCGATGATGAAGAGACGAGACCAAGGAAGAAAAGGAGTCTTGATGATCTATACGAGGGAACAAGTGAGCTAGACTTGATTTGCCTCTTGGATCAAGGCGAGAGCATTCCACTCAATGGAGCGGTGGTGGCAAAAGCAAGAAGGCAAGCCACGATGGATGACGAGATGGAGTTGATAGAAAAGAACGAGACTTGGGAGCAATCTTCGCTTCCAAAATGCCACAAAACGGCTATTTTCAGGAGGGTGTATAAGAAGAAGACAACACCCCGAGGAAAGGTCAAGCGATGCAAGGCGCGCTTGGTATCAAAAGACTACAAGCAAAGGACCGACATAGATTATGAAGAAGATGTCGCGTCGGAGGCGTGCATGGAGACAATCCCTCTTTGTGTGACGTATGAACAAGTGAGGTTCATATGGTGTGTTTTTTAGCTTATGTAGAAGCATTGCCAATAGGTTGCATGAGAGGATGTGCAACCTACTTGGGCTGGAGGAAGAGGATTAAGTTCAAAGAGGAGTATTGAGAATTGAACTTAATCCTAGGTGGCGACTTAACCCTATGTGGCGTCCTAGTCACCCGCCACATCATCATTGCTTGATGACTCATCAAGGGGGTGAAGAGTCAACACATGAGAAGACAAAAGGTTGAGGGAGTGGAAGAGACAAGAGTCTTTTCATTTTTTGAGTAATTTTCGTCCTAATTATGTATGCAATTTAAGTAGAGGGTGTAATGATCTTGAATGATCATGTTTATGTAGTCTTTATGTTTAGAAGTTATAGGGTCATGTAAGTGCCTATATAAAGCACTAGAATTCACCATTTGTAAGACAACAACAACAACATATATCAAGCATTAGAAGTTGAGCCACGAAATTGTGTGAGAAAAGAGTGAGTATGTGAGTAGAAAGAAGAAGAAGAGTGTGCATTGCAAAATCGGTTTTTTGCTTTGTGAGTAGAGAGCCACCTTCTTTCCTTCGTGCCCCCCCCCCCCAGTAACATAGATCAAGAATGGATCTAGTGGAATCAAAAGAAGGCAAAATGAATGGTGATCAGGGTGGTCTAAGACAGCACACGAGGCGCACCTTTTAGACCGTCAATTGGCGGTTGGGGACCGCCAATCAGCGGTCCATGTAGCCCAGGAGACGGGTAATCTCCTGTGGTGGCTTGATCAGTAGCTCCCCGTCCTCCTTCCGTCCTCCAACAGTACCCACGACTTCATGGATTCTTCGAGCTAGATATCATTCAACTTAACTTGATCATGTTCAAACACAATAGTTTTTTAGCTCTGAAATCACGTGAAAATATTGTCTACAATCCATTGAAATACTGATGTAAAGATTTCAAAATCTACCAAAATCAATAGCTTACATGAATAATGACTGATTTGCATCGATAGGCAAATTAATGTAAAAGTCAATGTTTTCTTCCCAACATGCGTTCTATGGCGCGCGCGCACACACACATATATATAGTTTGAAATTGTAATATTGTAGGATGATAACATTATCCTTCTATATAATGATAACATTATCATGTATAACAAAGAGCGCTTCTCAGACGAAGGTCAAGTGTAAAACATGTGGTGGTGTGGCACAATTAAAAGGTCGAACTAGGAAAAATGGTTTGTTGCAAAGATATATATTATTAACTTTTAACATGTCTCACAAACCAATAAACCGTTATGTCTGCTACTGAAGTGTATATCATTGGACCAGTTTCCATCTCAATCTTTTTAAAATTTTATCTCGTCCTATACAAAATAAACCCTAGGTTGTAACTTTCTTTTTTACATACGATCTTTGGTGTTGGTTGTTTTAAGGCTATCTTTTGGATCCTAAAATTTATTGAGAATTGAACTTAATCCTAGGTGGCATCATAGTCACTAGCCACATCACCTATAGAGGGTGAGTCATCTAGGAATTGATGACTCAACAAAATGGAAGACAAAAGGTTGAAAGAAAGGAAGAGACAAAGAGTCTCTTCATTTCTCTATGATTTTCGTCATATTTTATGATGCAATTTAAGTAGAGGTTGTAATGATCATCTTTATGTAGTTTATGTTATGTTTATGTTGTAGGTTAAGTTGAAGAGTCTTTGAACGTGCCTATATAAAGCACAAGAGTTCTCCATTTGTAAACAAGTCAAGTCAAGTGAGAAAGAAGAAAGAAAAGATGAGTTTGGTGCAAATCTCGTTTTTGCTTATGAGTGTTAAGTAGTGAATTCTCTTCTTTCATTCGTGTCCACCAATTGAGTAGATCAAAGTATGGATCTAGTGATGACAATAGAAGACCCTCAGCATGGAGAACAAGGCGAGTC
Source organism: Triglochin maritima (assembly GCA_963682175.1). Lineage (NCBI taxonomy): Eukaryota > Viridiplantae > Streptophyta > Magnoliopsida > Alismatales > Juncaginaceae > Triglochin > Triglochin maritima. The sequence goes on from OY821781.1 coordinate 1,977,878, forward strand.
AAAGCAGCCCACCAGGCGCGACTTCTGAACCGTCAATTGGCGGTTTGGGACCGCTGATTAGCGGTCCATGTACGCCTGGCGGAGGGTGTGTTTCTGGGATGGCTCGGTCTGATGCTCCCGTCTTTCTCCCGCATCTAACAAAATTTACAAATATAACTCAAACAACCAATTCACATAGAACCATTCTCAATTTACTATTAATAAGAGCTAACCAAAGTAGAATGGTGCACAGTTGCAGAAAATCAGTTGTTCACGAGAAGCTATATGAGTGGGATCCCTCCAAAGCTGAGTTGGGAAAAACCACACACTGCTATTCACACATCACTCATAGAACTTGGAAATCTTAGAAGAGATCAGGAAGTTCTTCTTCTTGTACGTGGTGACCGATGTCTTATATTCTATTTTCTCTTTACCTTCCTCTTGTACGTCTTCCTTTCTTATTAGAGAAAGCAGTACTCATTGCACCCTTTTCCATGTTTATTATATTGATTGTGTTTGTTAGATTTTTTGCCTTTGTTTTGTTAACTAAAACAGGAACACAGTTTTGTGCTGTCTAGATCTTGAAGGTAAAACATATAATTCCTCTCATCCAAACTTCACCTATATGTATATGTTCATAGTATGAAGCTTCATGAATTTTTCTAATTTTCTTGTTCAAACGTAGGAGTTACAACATTACATATATTCTTCATATGAACCTATACATTTTGTTAAATTATAAAGAATCTTGTTTTTGGTACATTTTGGAATACTTAGGAAGAGAATCAAGTTGTTATATACATTTAGCAATATTCCATACTAGTGGTAATTCTAAAGGCGCCAAATTAGTGCAAATTTAGTTGACATAAGCTTTGAAGGCTAAGTTTCACCAACAAAGACTGGCCACCTTGTCCATGCACCTTGTTATATCATTTTCTACTATATATATATATATATATATATATATATATATATATATATATATATATATATATATATACTACTATTAATTCTTGTATTATGTACCTTCATAATATCACCCCAAACACACACTTCAATTGATCTCCATCCACCTGGCCCCATGCGTGAACAGTAGCAATTTTTGTACTACAACAGTAGAAAGCAAACAAATGTAATCATATTACAAAAGGTTAGTGTCACCATGATAGACAACTCTCAAATAGCCATCCACTTTGGCCAGAGAATGAGAACATCTCATCTTCTTCCATTAAGTAAGCTTCTTAATTGGTCACCTTATGTTCCTTTTTGGTTGAGAACTCTTTTCCTTTTTTCTTTTGGTCACCATGAACCGATCAAGTGTAGATCTCTTGCTAAATGAAAGTTCATGTCAATGATCACTCACTTTGGTCCTTGAGAATGGAAGATCTAGGCTTATTGATTTTGTTTGAGTACATAATTGAGCTTTCTGGTTACCTTTTTTTGGAGGTGGAAACCCTTTTTGGTACTTTTCTTTTTTGTTTTTTGAAAGAAAAAAACTTGGGAACCCTAATTTTGTTTGGTGATTTAGGTTACAAGATCTCGAGCTAAATAAAAAAACACCTACAAGAATTATTACTTTTTGGGTGTTGGAGAATGGAAATATTTGTTGTTTTGTGTATTCAAGCTTCATTGTCACTTTTAATTTGGAGTTGGAAACCCTTCTTTTGTAGTTCTAGATTCGATTGTTAGAAAAATATTATTTCAAGAATAAAACCAACCCTTTTGAGAAAGAACTCCTACTTATATCAAAGTGAACGTAAAGATCTCAATTTGTTACCTTTATAAGTTGTTGGGAACCCTAATTTTGTTGTGGACTGATGCAAAAGGTGTGGGAGAAGAGGAGGAATCGCAGAAGAAGAAGAAGATGGGAAGAGGAAAGATTGAGATCAAGAGGATCGAAAACACGACAAACAGACAGGTTACTTTCTGCAAGAGGAGAAATGGGCTCCTAAAGAAGGCTTATGAGCTTTCTATTCTCTGTGATGCCGAGATCGCACTCATCGTCTTCTCAAATCGTGGACGCCTCTACGAGTATTCTAACAACAGGTACAAAGTTGAGATTTTCTGTAATTAATATGAACAATTGTGTTGGATCTTAGGATTTTGTTTTCCTTTTCCTCTTTTTTGGAATATTTTTATTGATTTTTGGTGTTGGGTAGGTACTTTTAGTTTGTTGTTAACTATACAATAATTGTTTATTAATATATAAGAGGACATGCATGGTTTTGAAACACAAGGATCAGCAAGCCCTAGTTTGAGCTTTGGGTTAGATATATGGTTCAGCTCTCTTGTTCTAAAATTCAGTGATATATATATATATATATATGCCCATCCTCTTCTTCAGAATTTCAACTCGATCATATGAAAAAATATCAATTTTTAAGTGACATGCAAGCATAAAAATCTATTATTTATCTTTGAACATATTTTTCGTTTATGTGTGCATGCTTATATTCTCTTGCCTTTTTCTTGCTATAATATTTTTACTATATATATATATTACATCTCAATGCATATAACTGGGATATTTTAGCTACATAAAAATTCTTGGACTTGTTTAACCTAAGTTTATTGAACTTCAGGTAGATTTGGGTGTGTTTTTATTTTTAATTCGTTTTAACTAGTAAAAAATTGGTTTGTGATTTTCTTTTATAATTGAAATGGAAATTCGTAATCTTATATAATAATTTGAATATTGACCTATATACATATAGACATAAATGCTGCATGTGTACTATACATCAAGGAAAGCTGAAGCTTCAGAACAAATCTGTCATGGTATGGGAGTTGCGCAGATTAATTTCCTATAAAGATCTACAAACTTGCAGTGAAACTAAACCTCACAGTTTCCATTTCCATGTCAACCTCCAAACCATAAAACCTTCAATTCGACTCCTTTTTTCTCACTCTAAGGTGTGACAAAGCAACTGTTTGCACTGGTTGGTTTTCCACTCCAATGCTAAGAAGCCCATGCCATTACATCAAGTCTTCCTAGTTGGCTATATAAGTGGTTTTGCTAGGGTTTCCACTTCGATGGACAGCTATAGAGAAGGTGATGGTGTTGTAATGGACTTTGACTGTTCATATGTCTTTTTCAAGCTATCACTCATGGACATATATACATGACATGAGATTTGAAGAGTAAGATGCTTTTGAGAAGTGATGATGATAATTTTAGATGACACAACTTGTTGAAAATGAATCAAACAAAAACCCGAAAAGAATAAGCCTTAAAGTATAATTTTTACATTTAAGTAACATATATGCATGAATTATAATGACCAGTTCACTGCCGTGCTTAAAGATCATAAAACCAGCTGCTTTTCTTCTTCTTCTTTTTATTCATGTATATATTTTTTCTTTCGAAAAGGAATCCGCTGGAAGAATTAATGGAATGAATGGGGATCCCTATAATTTTTTTTTGTTTCCATTAAATGTCTTCTTTTCTACAGTGTGAAATCAACAATAGAAAGGTACAAGAAGGCCTGTGCTAATGGCTCGAACTCAAGGGTTGCTGTGGAGACTGACACTCAAGTGAGAGTTAACATTAATTCCTTTAATTATAAATTGTATGGTTATGAAATACATGGTCAAATTTGCAAAAAAAAAGTAGAGGTATAACACTTACTGTTGCATGTGAGACTTACATGAACCTAATCGCAATCTTCGTGAGAAAGGGTCGCGATCAAGAACATGCACTGAGCTCTTTCGTCGATTGCGCGATCATGACAGGATTCTATTTGTTACATAATTAAGTATTAAGCGTTAAGCTATAAAGAGCAGGAGCAAGTTGTTTACAAGAATTATACTTAAATACAAAATACTTCAATAGTAACATATAGAGTCTAGAACCAATTTTTCTTTCCACGGTATTTTTTTGGAGACTTGATAAATATTCTGCTCTATTGGTGTTGGTGGGATATTGATATCAGTTGCTATATGCAGCAATTTTATCAACAAGAAGCTGCCAAGCTGCGTCATCAAATCCAAGTTTTACAGAACTCAAACAGGTATAACTCTTATACCTATTTTCTTTTGAACTTTTCTACAATGTTTGCATTTGATACATTTATATTTCCATTGACTCAAGTAACACTGGAAGTCAGTTTTTTAATGGAAATCGCTGGAGTTAGTTACACTTGCTTCATCTTATGTAATTACAAAAACCTCAACACAAAGCTCATTATTTCCATTTTAAGTCAATCAAGCAACCCAAGTAATGCTAAATTGATTAGATATGATGTAATAATGAAGAATATTGTCTCTATGTTTTCCCATTACTTTTTCTGCAACTGGTGAACAATATGTCATTTGGTTGATGAATTATATGAGTCATGCAACACATGAGTCTCTTTAATTTTTTCTGTAATTATGTTTACTCTAAATCAATTTTATTAGTTGAGCTGTTGAAGCAAATTTAGCTGAAGATATGGTAATAGCCAGACTTCATCTATATTAAAGCTCAGTTCTCCATTTAATAAGCCTTTTTAAAATCTTTCTCAAAATTTTAGGCATCTGATGGGGGATTCCTTGAGTTCTTTGGCTCCTAAAGAGCTCAAGCAACTCGAAAACAGGCTCGAACGAGGCATCTCGAGAATTAGATCGAAGAAGGTAAGCTGACTCAGTAATTAAGTGTGCTTGAGATAATTAAAAAAAGACAAATAAGTAACTTAAGACCTTACGGTATGAAGATAAACCCAAGTATGTTCAACACAATGACATCAATGGGAAATTATATATTGTGTTAATACATGGTTCACATTGAAGAGTATTGATGCAAATATGAATAAAGCAAAGAATTGTAGATGAAAATTGAACTTACTATATTGCTTTTATATATTGTTGTTGACTTAATTCTTAATTTGTTTTCAGCATGAAATGCTCTTTGCTGAAATTGAGTTTATGCAGAAGAGAGTAAGCAGCCAAATCTCCAACATAATTGTCCTCTCTCTCTCTCTCTCTCTCTCTCTCTCTCTAATTTGACAAGTCATAATCATCTTTTTAACGTCCTCTATTAATGCATAAGCAGGAGGTGGATCTCCAAAATGACAACCTCCATCTCAGGTCCAAGGTACATTTTTTGACAATACCAAATAATTCATTTCGAAGCGAGATTTAAAATATATCAATTAGATTGGTTTGGTTAATTTAATTAAGATCTTTTTTCCTTCGAAACATTTATAATGCTTCTGCTAAAACTTAAAGTCGTCTTAATCAACATGAACTTCATGTTTCATTTTATGAAGTGCCTTCTAAATATATGGCTCGATTGCGTACAATTAATGCTCCAATATATAGTTATTATGATTTGGAGAAGCAATTAACTTGACTCACCTTTTATTTCAAATGTAAGTTTTTTTTTTTTGGAAAAAAATCTAATATAAGTTTGAAAAATATATCTTATAACTTTCTGATGATATACAATTCAAAGTAAATTACAATATGTCTATGGAAATGGTTAGAAAAGTAAGCCGGTTGCACTTGAAAATCCTAGCACCATATTAGTAAAAAGGAAATGAACTACCCAGGAAGAACAAAAAACTAATGCAAAAATTATTATTTTCATCTTAAGATTATTAATTATATTCAGCATAAGTAGCCATGCATTTTTTCGCCTCAATAAACCATCCAAAACTTTATTTTACATGAATATATATCCTTATTTTTATATCTTATGCATATGATCACATGATACTGAGGTGTACCCTCAATAACTTTCTGCTTGATTATCAAAGTCCGTAAAAAAAATAGGTGTATTATGTGAAACGAGACTATTTGGGAGATATGCCAAAAAAAATCCCAAAACAATTAACGTAAAATTTCCATTTTAACACTAAGCCCAACATATACTAAAGAGAATATTATTTTGATTGATTTTAGTATCTTTCTCCTTATTCTTAATTTTCATACATACATGTTACTAGCTGAGCTCCTGTTTATTTTTAATGACATTTCAGATTACAGAAAATGAGAGAGCAAATGAAGCAAACAACATGGCTGGAGCAACTCCAAACTTTGAAGGCCTACAAAGCTTTGACAACAGGAACTACTTCCATGTGAACATGCTTGAGGCAACACAACACTACAATCCCAACCAAGACCACACAGCTCTCCATCTTGGCTACTCAAATAAGGACATCTTATCAAACTGCAGGTCTTTAGATCAAACTGCCCACCAAGATCATTTCTAAGTTTGATGTTTCTGTTTGTGTTTGTAATATTATTACATATATATCTTGCCATGCGTGTCATTTGCTATCTTGTGCTTGTATAATTCTGAAAACTAGGAATAAATTTGGTGATGATTTAGGTTGTGTTCTAAAAATTGTCATGCTAGCTGGTTTTGCTGGGTATGTGTCAACTATCTTTAAGAATAAGTGGTTAACTCGTCCAATTAAATAAGTAGTGATATATATGATATGGTAGTGGACTTTGTCTATTGTTGCTATATGCGTAGAGTATTACTTGATGATGGATTGTGCTTGAAAGTGTTATTTTGTTTGATACTTAACAAACAAAACAAGCTGAGCTAATTTGGTCGATTACCTAAGAGTACCACTCGATCAACCACATGTTATACGATCCGGGTCCTCATATATAGACGGCTTTGCGACCAAATCTCCTATCCTCCTTCACATAAGATAAAAAATCGCATCAACGAACTGTCTCTACCTTCACACTGATATTATTATGGATGTGAACTACTGCTATATATTAGGTATGAATCCTGTCGTAAAGCAACAGAAAATGTTTTTGATGGATGTTTCAAGGACAATTTTTTCATCACATTGATTCCTCAATCACTTGAAGGGAAGAACAATGGATAGATCTAATATGGTGATAGTATATAATCAAAACATCATTCTTGTAATTGAGACCAACTTTTGTCTAAAAGTATACACATTGTGGTGATTGTAGCTTATACTGAAAAAATAATATGTATATTCTTCATATCTCGCAAGATATGGTGTATATCGTCAGTTAATACATCGGGCGACAATCTACTGCTTAAGTACCAGAAACAACAACAACAAAGCCTTTTATCCGAAAGGCTTGAGTACCAGAAAGACAGCCCTAATTTTTTTTACTGGAACAACATGAAGAAGCCTTTCTGCCTTCTGAGGGGCAACAATATTTCAAAGTTGACAGCGAGCTTTGGTTCTCTCTCAATGAAGCCTCTAGTTGTGGAGCATCTCCATTTGAACCTCTGAATTCACAATCATACATGAAAAGTTCCGTACGAGACTGTTCCAATTTGTCAAGACACAAAATTTATGAGGATATATAATGTGGAGCTTCAATATTCATCTGAGAAGGCTCACTTTCACTTAAGTAGAGATATCATTTCATCATTCGTATCGTGGTCCTCAGTCCGTCATGACCTCCTTGCATGGTTGCATGGTTTATGGGTTTGATCAAGGATGACGAATATCTCCACGACGTTGTTGGATTGTGGCTACTTCCTCTTGTGACATCTTTTAGGGGAAGATATGATATTAAAGGAATTAATCGGTGTCTTGGAAGTACTTGACGATCACAACAACAAGATCAGATTGCAGCAAGTGGGAGATGCACTATGTGTTGATCTCTGTGAGAGCTGAGTGTACCCGCCTATGATATTTGACTCCAAGTGCGTCAACGGCGACGTACCATATGCCATATTCGTGATAGAGGACGAGGACAGGCTTCCATCAAGATTTTCAGACCATGGGGTGTGGACTGGGCCAATCTCAGACCCAAGAGGTGGTAGCTCATTGATGGAGTGTTCACGACAGAAAGCTCTCTGAAGTCTGAAATGCTTAATTTTTCAGGCCGCCCACTTAATGTGCATCAGAAAGCTCAACATCATACACTTGAAAACCTCAATCATTTCGATTATACATAGCCTCAAAGTTCATGTGCTTGACAACAGAAAGCTTCTAAACTTTGCCGCATGTCACAAGGTTACTAAGCTACACTCCATGATGGCAAACCTACAATCACATATCCAAGAGATAGATCAACATCAACTTGCATGATATCATTGACTTTCATACCAGTGTATTAAAAACGTACATCAAGATATGCACCCAAAATTTCAAAACAACTGATTAAGCTATTCTATAATTTCTATTCACAACTTATCAACTGAAAACTCATAAAAAAGTACACTCACTCCCTAACATATGCTTACATTATGATAGGCCAATATTCTCTTACGTTTACCAAACCAATAAGGAACTATTCAAGAATATAATCCTTTTCTTCTGCATCACAACACTATCTTCTTTGGTTTCACAACAAAAATACTCTTTCTAGGATGATCAGTAAAACATATATGTTAAGCCTGCGACTCACACATCCAAAATTTGAATTCTAGAACAATTGTCTCTACTCTCTTATGTTAAGTGCAATATCACGGCCTTCTATTCTAGTGAACATGCTTATTGTAGGTCTTGCTGCAACATATTTCTCGTTATAGTTTTAAAAAGTACAAGCTAGTATGATATTTTGATTTGCATAAACTATTACACTGATTACCTGGACGAGATTAAGAAGATTACCGCAGACATATTTACCAATAATCGTTACATGAACAGGATCCTCCCCTGAAATGGTGAAACCGATTGCGGTCTCTAACAATGATTTCTCTTCTGAATATCTTTGCCATGAGCTTCAAAACCTCATGACAATCGCAGCACACTCTTAGATTCTTCACTATTCTAATTGGTTTTAACCCGCCAATACTCATAAGTCCAAAAGCAACTGCTAACTTTTCGCTGTGATACTTCACTGCATTTTCCTTCTCCTCATCCTCAATGTCATGAAGCACAGACTCCATGTCAGGTTTATAACCAAACTTACTAAGATCTACATGTGCCTTATCTAGAAAAGAATCAATTTCTTTGAACAGCGAATGTGAAGTGTCACCAGCGACAAACTCATAAACCACATTATCCACCTCAATAGAACTGCAACCTGGTATTTTCTGTACCCTTTTCTCCATCATATTCCTCCTACAGTTCTCCACATCACCCCAACGATTAGCGGATGCATATATGTTTGACAGGAAAACGTAATTTCCTCCATCATCTGGGTTTAGTGCTAACAAGCGTTGTGTTACATGTTCACTTAAGTTAGTGTCTTTGTGAATTCTGCAAGCTCGAAGCAAACTTCCCCATACCGCACAATTTGGTTTCATTGGCATTTTGTTAATAAACTCCAATGCCTCATTGAGGAGCCCAGCCCGACCAAGAAGGTCCACCATACAACCATAATGCTCAATTTTTGGTTCCACACCGTAAACATCAAGCATCTGTGAGAAGCAATTCCGCCCCTCAGACACAAGACCTGAGTGGCTGCAGCCTGACAATAGTCCAACGAAAGTTACACCATCAGGCTTAATCAACCTCTTTTCCATTTCATAGAAAACCTCTATAGCCTCTCTTCCGTATCCATGCATTCCTAATCCCACGATCATTGAGTTCCAACAATAAACATTCTTAGCAGGCATTGAATGGAAGATTTCTAGAGCAACTTCTACGCTTCCACACTTGCAATACATGTCAATGAGAGCATTCCCAAGGACAACGTTTATCTTTAAATTCCGGTTCCTAATGTAACCATGAATCCATATTCCCATGTCCAAAGCTCCCAAATGTGCACAAGCAGACAACAGACAAACCAACGTAACCACAGTAGGCCTCACATTTTCCACCTGCATTTCTCGAAACAACAACACTGCATCATGAAACTTCCTGGAATGAACGTAACCTGAAATCATAGTATTCCAACTTATAGCGTCTTTAGCAGAACCCAACCGGTCAAACATCTTGCGAGCCACCGCTAACTCCCCCGACTTGCAATACCCATCTATCATTGTATTCCAACAAATGACATCCTTAATGGGATTCTGCTCAAACACCTGCAACGCGGAGCCCATCTCGCCCGCTTTACAATAGCAAACAATCATGGAGTTCCATGACGCAGGGCTTCTAACCGTCATTGCTTCAAACAGATCCCTCGCATCCTCCAAACGCCTGCAACCACCCAACGCAGCAATCATAGCATTATTCGCAACAACATCCCTGTCAGGCATTTCATCGAAAACCTTTTTCGCCAACTCCAACGATCCCACCTTTGAATAATAATCCAACAACCCAGTTGCCAAAACAACACAACCGCCAAAACCCACCTTCAGAATCACACTGTGAAGGCATTCCCCAGGCTTATTTTCCAGAAAACCCGACAAAACCCGCAAAAGAGCAGACAAAACCGGCTGTTCCGGCCGGACCCCAAACCGGGAAATCTCGCGGAAGAACACGAAGAACCCAAAACCGGAGTTGGGTTCTGAGGGGAGGGGTTGGGGGAGTGGAATCGAGTCATAAAGGTGGGACCTTGGGAGATGGGAGAGGAAGAGGGCGGCGTGGCGGGGGCCGAGGGAGTGGAGAGCTGAAGTGAGAAAGTGGGAGAGGAGGGGTTGGTGGGTTTGGAGAAGGGGGTTGGTGTGAATTTGGGATTGGATTTGGTGGAGGATTCGGTGGGGTTGGAGAGGGGAGTTGCGAAGGAGGAGAGTGAGTTGGTGGGCTTTGGAAGAACTCATGATAAGAAAGGAAGAAGAAGGTTTTGGTTTGGACTTTGGAGGGAAAATAAGTTTTGGATTTACATTCTTAACTTTGCCTTTTATATGTTTGCAAGATTATCCCAGAAAACTTAACTCTAATCTACGTGTCAAAAAAATTCTACTTTCTTTATTTCTTATTCTTTTATAGATTTGGAAAGTAGTTTAAAATGTTGGTCAACTAATTCTGCATACTTAGCATCAATGTAATAGTTGATATTTTTGCTAGTGTAATGTAATCTATTACTTTCTTCGAACCAATCGCTCTTTATAAATTATAATGGTCAGAGGCAGAGTTTAAAGATGTGAATTGGAACATCCCGTGAAAATTATTCTTTTACCTCTTCAAATGTTTATCGCAAAATCTGAAGAAAACGGAAGTTTAGATTTCTCAAGGCCTGGGGTTAAGAGTTGTAATATCTTGATTTTTAAGTTGAGGTAATAATCAAATATCTTAATGGACTAATTAAGATTATTGGATGATTGTGTGGTTTTAGGAGAAGATGGAATTTTGAGAAGAATATAGAGAAGAAAAATATTGAGATTTTGAGGCAAGTACTGATTCGTTATTATTCAGTTTCATATCATGTCTGTCTCGCTTGATATTCATAGTTGCATGCATGTTGAACATTAATTTTGATTTTATGGATATGCATATGATTGCATGATGGTGTTTCGGTCGACATGTCATGTGGCTGTGTGTATGTTTCTGGTAGAGCAACTTAGGAAAGAGCTGCCTAGCGAACAGCGTGGAGCCACCCGAGAGAGGAAAGGGCTGCATGTCGTTAGTGTGGAGCTACCAGGTGTGCGTCTGACAGATTGATAGATTTCAGAAGCACAGGATGTGGTCGAATTTGAATGAAGGTTTCAGATTGTTATGCATGCATTTTATTTGTGATGCATGTCTCTTGATTGTGCTTATTGACTGAATGTCATATTCTGTATTATTTTCCACATGATTCTGATTCTGATTGACGGTTGGAACTTGCGGGCTGTCGAGCTCACAATTTGTTAATTATATTTTTCAGATTACTTATGAGTCTATCAGATGGATTTAAATATCAGAGTGCGCAGCGATCAGGTTCGTGGATCGTATCTTAACGTACCGGATTCGGGCGGGTGAGCAGTTGTCCGGACTCGAGGCGTTACAAGAGTAGTTACGTAAGCATGTTAAATTACATCTACCATATGAAGTGATTTCACTAGCCGACTTAAATGTTAATTGTATTGATGATCAAATTGATTCTATCTCATGATCATATATCCAGTAGCTGCCGAATTTGAACGATCTAACAAACTCAACTCAAAAGAACCCAAACCAAGCTCATAAAGTTGCCACTTTATGGAGACAACAATGTAACAGAAAACTCTTATGCATTGTTTACCAAGACAGAGACCTCAGAATCCAAACAAATTATACAGTGCTTGTGGCAGATGAAATGCTTAACAACATCACAAGCAGAAGGGAAGTTTACAGGGTGGGTGCTCTCTCGATAGACCCAGAGATCACAGTCAGCAAGTTATTTCCGAAAGGATCACTCAAATGCTTTGACAGGTTCTCAATTGGTCCCTCCCCGGTGACGTAAGCTTGGATGAAGAACGCGAACATCGAGAACATTGCGAGCCTGCCGTTCTTGATCTCCTTCACCTTGAGGAGAGCAGCTTGGTCAGGGTCGGCAGCGAGGCCCAACGGATCGAATGGGCCACCTGGGTGGAGCTTGTCTTCCAAGTCCTGTAAGAAACAAACAGAAGTTTCAGCTGATGGTTGTTAACGACGGAATCAATGGAATGGTTGTTTAGGACTTATTGTGTATTGAAAATGTAATGAATTCTTACCAATCCATTGATGATTCTGTAGTACTCAGCTCCTCCAACAAGAATCACTTCAGCAACTACGGCAAAAATGAGGTTTATTGGGATGTTCTTGCCGAAATAATTCAATGTGTTACCGTCAAGAAGGAGAGCTCCAGTCTGCACATGTAAAAACACTTGATAAAGGTACTGAATAATCAATCAAGCTTGAGAAAGTACACTCCTAGAGAAGTAACTACATGTAACATAAATGGTTTCTCTTTGTGAAACACATCTTCATTGAGTAACTAGTACTGAAATCAGCACATACAAATGATACAATCACTTTTCATTCACAATCCCACAGAGACTTGAAAGTCTAGTCTAAGACCCTTTACACATAAGGGCAAGTCAACTCTTGTGGTTTTTTTCTGAAAAATATTAGCAATGATGTCGAGGCTTTTGTAGATTGTATGCATTTCAATATAAAAAATTGAATTTTCAAGCCTAATTCAAAATTCGAGGTTTTGGTCTTTCTATTGTGTCCATCTATTAACAGGAAAGAGAAATGTAGCTGATTTTAGAACAAGTACCTTGAACCACACGGCTTCAGGACCGCAGTTGGCTCCGAACTTGTTGAAGGCCTCAGGTATGATGCACCCGGCAGCCCCAAGCATCGCCCAGCGAGCATGGATGAGCTCATAGGCTTGGTATCTGCAATTTACATGCATTTTGATCAGACAAAACTAGTATCAACAATTGTTCTTGAGATTAACAAGATTTGGTCTGAGACATTTTTTTGACCATGATGAGAGTGACGTACTTGCTGAAGTTTTCTGGCTTCTTGCCCAAACCAAAAGGGTCATAACCATAGCTGCAAGAGAATACCAACAAATACAAGTTATTCAACTTTGCTTTTGTTATGGTACCAAATAACACTTCCCTTAATTACACTTTAAAAAACAAAATACAAGGACCAAACCCTTAATATTTTTTAGGAACAGTCACATGTTGTGATATAGAAATTAGATGCGAGTTTTCAACAAACAAAGAATTAAATACCATTCAAAAGTGCACATCAAACATGAAGATAAAATCTATAGGATGATTAAGGTGCAAAACTCTAATAAACAACATTTGATGTACAAGAGCAACTACCAAGCTCAAATTACTTTTACTAACTATAAAAACTGTAACACAAACAAAAACGTCGAGTTAACTCATAAGATGATGTTGCTCACTCTCCGGGGACCTCGCCGTTGAGGTACTCTGGGATCTCAGACTTGTCCAACAGACCTTCTGGCAAGAAAATTCTCCTGTCGGGACCTGCACTCCAGCAAGCACATACAAATATCAGACCCTGAAGTTCAACAAAAAATTCTAACACTACCAGTCGAGCCGTGTCGATAACTTACCGTACCACTTCGCAAGCTCCTCACTTGCCGGTGAGACCGGTGCAGCCTTGGCCTTGGCAGGAGCAGCCGCCTTCTTCTTCGAGAAAAGGCCAACAATCTTAGCTGCCGAGGCACCAGACTGCACGGGGGCTGTCCTCGAGGACCCAGAGAAGTTGAGGGGGGTACCGAGCATCTCCGACACACCCAATGATGCCATGGCTGAGGCTTGGTTGGAACTGAAACAGATTTTGGAAGCTCGGCAGTGGTGGTGCTGATGAAGGGTGGTGGAGGGGAGTCTAAATGGGTGGTCTGGTGGCTGTGGTGATGACAAGTGGCAGTTGGAGAGGTGGGCTGTGATTGGTCAGTTTATCAGATGTAATCTAGAGGAGATTTGGTTTGCTGACCTGGAGATGGTTGTGGCCACTGGGTCTTAGGCTTCGAGATAAGCTGTGATTCCTGCAAGGACCATATATCATCAGATAAAAAAAGAAACTGGAGAGCATGTATTCTTCAGGTTTTTGTATCATGAAGTCAAACTTGAGAGCTAGAAGTAAAATTTGAGGTCATAAAATCACACTAGACTAGTGCAGTTTCAGCAGGAGAGAGCTTTGTTCACATTTTCATTTCCAACCTCAATTTCACTTCCAACGTTATGTTGTTATTGTTAGTATTGCTCCTGAACGGAAGCTAACCACATCTACACCAGTTTCCAAGTTTTAATACTGAAAATTTATTAGCAAGAATGCAATGTCAACAACTATGTAATGATAATTTTGAGGCATGACTCTTGCTTTAGTTACCATGAAATACCAATATCTTTGAATTGGGTGCTCCAACAACTTCTACTCATTCTAACTAGTATTCAGGCATGACATTTGGACTACCACAAAATAGGTTGTTAAGGGTAATTCTTAGATAAAGTACATCATTTACACATCCACACAGAAGAAGAAAAACGATGTAACAACAAATCACCATAAAAAATATGATATAACAACAAGGTTGCATATTCTTGCTTTTCAAACTGAATGTACATGGTAACATCACTTTATGATAAATGAAAAATGTGAAAACGTCACTGCTTGATGGTTCCAAACTCAAGCATCATCTCTTTCTATTTTCCAGCCTCTTCTCAAGTTCCTTTGCACTTTCTTCTAGTTGCTTAATTGCATACACTAGCTGCCTTTCAGTAAATGCCGACAGGTCCTCAAACAGATCAGATATTGCATTCCTGAAAAATATAAACAATAAATAACTGTATTAGCTGAACCTACACTATGTTTATCAGCATTACGGAAAACTGTGGTAGAATCAACAAAACCGTTGAATGATTGATTTATAATCAGTCAGATAAAATGTTTACTTCTCCAAGAGTTCAGATCGAACAATTTACAACTGCACCAACATAACTTCTTTCCCAAAGGCCAAAGATTAAAAGCAGAAAATGGTCAAAGTAAGGACCAAAATACCCCTTATAAACTTTCAAACGAACTCAGGAATCAGGATTGCACACAACAACTAGAACGAGACCGTAAAAAATATTATTTATATAAAGCAGAACTCAACAAACTTCCTTTATTCAAGTTTCCAATCAAGAAGCAGTTATACAACCTATATCAAATAGCCAATAGAAGTCCCTAGTAGAAGCCTTTAATAAACCACCATGGACTACTACCACAGAAAAGCTTTTATCCTCTAGAGGGCATCTGAAATAGCAAGTTTGAAACGATACTTATGAATCAACAGAGAAGTTGCAACTTTCCCTCAATTGACATTCTCTCTGTTACAATGAGATTCATGACACAAACCACTTATATGTAGACTGATACTCAACAGAAGAAGGTAAACAGGATAGTAGTATTACAAAAATAATCCATCATTTTGCATTAGGAATTTCTAGTCCAACTCAGTTTCACATATTCTACAAAGAAAAGAAAAAATTTATAATTGTTGGAATTGTCTCCAATTCCAACAAATTTGGAGACCAAAATTGATGTGTACAAGTCAAGATAAACCCCAACAAGCGTAGAGGAAAGAAACACGAAGATAACAGCGGAAACAGATCGAGATTCTGGCGAGAATCGAGCCCGAAAGGTGTTATCCAGAATTGAGTCAATTGACCATTGTTGGTCTACCAGAAACAGTCGACTGTTTTGGAATTTCGTTCGACCTTTTTGGTGCAGTTTTGAATCCAGAGTTTGGCGTGCATTTTCGTTCGACCGTTCGGGAAAAACATTCTGTTGGTTTTTTGGCTAATAATCGTTAATCTGTTTTGATGATTAATCAACATATCAATAAACACATGTATCAATTAAAGATCATTGCTTGCATATATTTGTATTATCTAACGCTTCAGGAACCAAATTTGAGTTGAATTGAGAGATGAAGATTGAAGCGTAGTTAGGTTTAAATTCTATGTATTTAAGTTACAAATGTAACTTGGCACTTGAAATTTTTGATTCATTGCATTGCATGACACTTAGAAAACTTATAGAAGTCTTACATAACATTTCAATTATCTTTAGACTTCAATAGAAAATCATCGAAACTCATTAGAAACCAAACAGAATTTCTGCACTCAAACGGTCGACCGGTAGAACCATTTGGTTCAACCGAATTTCGACAGACTATCCCAGAAAGCCTATTTTGTCCAAAACGGTCGACCGACTTACATTTCCAGTTCGACCGTTCCTTCAATCTGTTTTGCCTGTCTGAAATCGGTCGACCGACATACCTATTTTGTTCGACCGTTTCACTTTGTCACGTGATAGAAATTAGTTTAGCCGATACAAATCCTCTAGCCTATCAGTTGTCGACACATGTCCTGGCTAGTGAAACTTTCGGTCGACCGAAACTTAGTTTTTGTTCGACTGATTGTATTTCCGTATTCGTATTAAATATGACCGTTATACTTGTCGTATACTCCAACGGTTGTATACACATTTCTCACATAACCCCTCTTTTGGATTTAGTCTTCCGGTCGACCAAACTTTACTTAACGGTCGACCGAATCTTGAAAACTCTACATACCCAACTTTACTGGGAGTTTTCGGTCGAACCATCAATTCATTCTTTTCGACCGATTGTATTTGACTTTATCCTGTCTGAAATTCAACACGTCAAACGGTCGACCGAAACTCTCTTCACGGTCGACCGATACATGCATTTTTTCCAGATCAAGTCTTACTGGTCGTTTTCGGTTGAACTGGTCCGTTCGACCGATCACTTAAGTTCTAGTCCAATTGGACCGACTGTTTGCATTTTCGCTCGACTGAACCATTTACTGTTGCATTCCGGTCGACCGATTAACACGATCCGGTCGACCATTCGGGTCCTGAAATGTGTCATGTCACTTCCTGACTTGTGTTTTCTTGCACAACATTTTACCATTTCAATCCCAACGGCTAGAACTAATTTAGAGTTTATAAATAGAGCTGAGAACATTCATCTAAGGTCACCAATCTTTCTCTAAGCTCAAATCTCATTACTACTCTCATATTTGCTCTAAACATTTGTGCTCGCATCTTCTCACTTGAAATCATCATCATTGATTGCATCATTCATTTCAAGTGCTTAAGATTAGTTGCTGAAGTAAAATTTTCAAGAGTTGTACTAAACTTCCGGAGTGAAGGTCTTCTCTGATTGTGAGAATGTGGTTCAAGCTAGGCGAGGGTGTTCGCAAATTTGTAGTGTAAAGACGTGATCTCGGCCCGCAACGGTGATCGGATTAGTGGAGGACACGAAACTGCTCAAGTAAGAGCAATTTCTGGGTTGCTTGTGATCCGATTTTGAGGCTCTCTTGAACCTTGTTTTAAGTTATCTTTTAGGGGGTTTGGTTAGTTGGTTTATAGACCAACTTGAAGGGCTAACTTGAGCCAATTTTATGAGCCAAATTGGAGTGGTTTTGAGCCACATTGAATTGGGTTTGGGGACTTGTATAAAAGAGGATTTTTAACCTTTTGTTCATTAGTGAAGTGGAAGAAACTGTCTCTTTATGAGAGAAGGGGAGAGCGACCTAGGGTTTGGCTTGAATCTTGACCACCACTCATGTTGGGTTTGAGAGTCTCACATGGGTAGGATTAGCCACCAAATATGAGTGTTTGGTGAGAGAGATTTTTTGGTGATTGATGAAGAAATTCTAGAGATGGAGAGACTTATGTGAGTGATGTGGAGAATACATTGTCTCCATCTTGTAACCCATTTATTGGCTTCCAGTTTGAAGGCAAGATAGTGGAAGAAGACCCCCTAAGGATGTAGGTGCGTCGAACCTCGTTAAATCTGTGTGTTGTGGTTTGCATATAGATGGTTTGTAGCTTCTGCATGTGCTACATATTTTATGTTCTCTTGTGATGATTGTGTACTTGGATGACTTGTTTGTTGCATGCTTCATCGAAATTTACGCTGCAAGTTTGGTTGGTCGGGTTGCGCTCAAGGTGTTTGATGTTTGCCAGAGAGTCCATTTATGGGAAATCGGATGGGCTTCCCACCCAAAAATAATGGTCATGAAGAAGTAAGATAATTCTTCAAAAAGTACCAAATTCACTCCCTTTCCTCAAAAAATTAACTTGTTAAATGATTGTAGGACTAAGGGAACTTGTATTCAACTTGGTATTTGGATGGACCAATCACAACTTGAAACCCACATTGTCCGGGTGCATTACACCATCAGAAGAGTGGGAAAATGTCTTATTACTCATACAAGAAAGTTGATTCTGATGTCTCACTTAATTACTTAAACTTCGATCGGACATTGTTACCTGTGAGGTCGTGAGAATACAATACGATCGACGAAATCTAATGGCCACTCTCAAGCAAAATTAATATAAGTAAACTCACATCACTATCCGACACAAACCCAATTGCGATTCTTAAGTTCTAAGAGCAAATCCACCTCATTTTATTAGCCACGGCACACAATCAAACTAAAGAGAAGAAAACTCACATCACAATCCAATTCTCAATTTTGGCACTTGCATTTTCAGAGTCAGCAAATTAGACTTACGCCTTCTGAACCATAAGCCGAAATCCACTCACTCCACTAATTAGTAATTACAACCTAAACAAACAAACAAACACTTTTTTAATAAAAACAACCACAAAAGAACAAAGACAACCAAACTCACCCGGACGGAACGCTCATCTTGCGAACATTGCTATGCCTCCTGAACTCATCATACGCAACCCCTCTCCCGACACCGTACCCGAACCCGACCCCAACGCCACACCCGACTCCGGCGCCGAACCCCAATCTCACCCCGGGAAACCCCGGCCCCAGCCCGGCACCTACAAAACCACAACCAAATTCATCACAAAACGCGATCTCAAACCATAAAGACCTTAAAGGTGGGATCTTTGACAACCTCCGAAGACGCCGATCCCGACGCCAACGCCGCACCCGGCGCCGAAGGCGAGCCCCGGGCCGAGCTTCCCTAGGTCCTTGGTCTTCGCCACCGGGAGCTTCCAGAGAAGCCCCAGCCGGTCGCCGGAGGTGGGCCGCGCCATCGGGGAGGAGTGGAGTGGAGTGGAAAAGGGGTTTTCGAGGAATCGGGATTTTTGGGGAATCGCTTTTTGAGGGGGAAAAGAACTGGATTTTGGAACTTCTGGATTCTCCGGGCTTTCTTCTTTTTCAGGGATATTTGCAAATAATATCCTTTTAGACCTTGTATCTAAACTATGACCGTAAACTTTGGTTCAACTGGATAGCTCGATTCAAACTCGAAAAGTACTCATATCTGATTTAACTTAAAAATGAAAGATCTTGAAAAAAAAACTTCCGATTTGATTCGATAAACGAGTCACTCAAACTCAGAAAAATTAAAGCTCGACTTGAATTTTTTATCGTTTCATTTATAATAAAAAAATTTGCTAATAACATAAGATAATAATTTTTGTTCGAAATTTCGCTCAACTCGACTTATTTACACCCCTAATCTAAACTATATTCTCTCTTATTTTTGGACGAATCTTTATGTGACTCTACACAATTTACTAAATTGAAACAACTTCACACTTTTTTTATTTACCACTTCATTTAGGTATTGTTTCAAAGTTGTTTACACGGTGGCAGCTCCAACTGTTGCATTGGATGGTAAAAAGGTAGTAAGTAGTCTATCGTTATGCTGGACAGTACGGGTGTAAACGGATCGGGTATGGGTCGGGTCAACTAAATTAGCAGGTACAGGTATATACCCGACAAAGAACATGTATACTCGTACCCGTTAAGTTAGCGGGTACGGGGCGAGTAAACGTATATGACGGTTATGCTAATTAAAAGATCTAATGGTAGATATTAATGATATGTTAACCGTAATTAAATCTAACTGTGAGATTGTAATGCGGCTTAAATTAGTATGATGAGTCATGTGCTCACCAGAGTTTCATATATAAAATATATAATATATAACATATAAAATGTATAAATAAATATATAATATATTATATAAAAATACATGAATTCTCTAGTGAGTCCAGGACTTAATTTTTCTAAATTACGCTTCCACAATATCCACCACTCATTTCAAATTGTAAGGTAGATTAAGAAAAAAACGGTTATGCTAATGAATGGTGAGATTAACTGTAAATAAGATCCAATGATGAGATTGTAGAGGGCTTAAACTAAATTTGATGAGTCCCGAGCTCACTAGAGTTTGACCCTATAAAAATATATAATATATTTTAACGAGTATACATGACGGGTAATGCGTTTACCCGTACCCGACCCGTTTATTAATCGGGTAAACGGACACGGATATACTGGTTTGAATTTTTAAACGGGTATGAATTTTTTGTGCCCATACTCGTACCTGACCGGGGCAGATGACCGAGTATACAGATATTACCCACCTCGTTTACAACCCTATTGTAGTCCACCACATCCTTCAAAACTCCATCACTAGTTCATACCACTTTCCACTTCAATGCAAGTTTTCAACACAAAAAACTCACCATCACTACATTTTGTTGTTTGGATGTATTTTCTTACGTTGGAGTCATTTTACAAAAAATCCCACTGTCATCGCCTCCAACACCGGTAGCCAACGGACCCAAGTCCTATGAGAAGATATGTTGAGTTAACGTTGGTGGATCCAGAATTTAGAAAATAATATCTTATATTTAGAAGGAAAACTAACATGCATCAAGGCGATTGTACTATGACAAAAAAAAATGCACATGAGCTACAAATCTATAATGTATCATATTCAATAAAGTAACGACCTAAGATACTTCTATAAAAATTATGTGTCATGTTGCAGGCTTTTAAAGTTGATTTGATCCGGACAAAAAATTTGACACACTCATTGAGTCCTTAAGTGGTTCAAACAACGATTGAGTGGGAATAGGTCGCAATAACAACCCCGTCCCATGACAACCCGCAGTAGATACGTACGACTAGAATCACTAGATCCATAATTTACCTAATAATTAAAAACTAATCCTACTAATTATTAAAAAAAACAAAATATTTGACGAACTTCTATTTAGAAAAACAAATCCACGTGTCATACACATATACTTTCCGCTGAACAACTCCCAACAGCACAGCACCCAACTCCCAACCACGAACAACCCAAGTGGACCCCGCCGTCGTCGAAATCAACGGAATCCAACTACCAGCACCGGCAGCACAACATAACCATCCCTTGCCCCCCTCCCCAAAACTAATCCCCTCCTTCCCTCCCCTTCCACTGCTTACCTTAACCACCCCCGCATGCTCACCACACCGCGTCTCCCCCCTCCCTATAAATACCCGAAAACAAAAAAATAAAAATAAAAATCCACTTCCCCATCACCTCTAGGGTTTCTCCGAACGTCCGAGATGGGACCGCCGGTCCGGACCTCACCGGCGTCGGAGGCGCGGGTGCTGGTGAGGGATAGCATGCGCGCGGCGGCGAAGTCGTCGATGGAGGCGCTGCGGGAGATCGGGGATGGGGAGGAGAGGGTGAGGGAGGGAGTGGTGTGTAGGGAGGAGATCGACGGGAGGAGGTGGGAGTACGTTGTGGTGGGGGACGGGAGGTTCGGGAAGGGGATGAAGGCGGTTTCGCTCGAGACGCCGTTGGTTCCCGTCGAGGTGAGACGGGTCCGTGGTTGTGAATTGTGATCTTGTTTGTGGAGTTGTAGATTCGTTTTTTTGTGTCGTTTCGGCGTTGGTGAATTCAAGTTTTAATTTTGGTTTTGAGTGAAGTTAGTACAATAATTAATAACGTATGAGTTGCAGGAAAACTTTTTTTTGAGGGTAGAGTTGTAGGAAAACTTTAAAAATCTGGAATTGGAGTTTTATGAAGTGAAATTTCGTAATGGGAAAGAGTTTTTTTCACTTCCGGTGTGAAATGAATGATTTGTTTGTAGGAAAACTTTAAAAAAACTGGAAATTGAGTTCTAATTCGAGTTTTATTACGTAAAAAATTATTCTATGAAAGAGTTCTTTCACTTCCGGTGTGAAATGATTGACTTGTAAGTGATTTATTTGTAGGAAAATTTTAAATTGGAGCATTGATTGGAGTTCTATGACATATATTTATAATAGGAAAAATGTTCTTTCAACTTTTGATTCGAAATGAATGACTTGTGAGTCATGTGTTTGTAAGATAATTAATTTTAGAAAAATTGGAATCAGAGCTCTAACTGGACTTCTATGACATATAGATTTGTAATAGGAAAGAATTCTCCTACTTCCAGTCCTAAAATGAATGATTTGAGTGTGATTTGTTTGAACTTTGTAATGCAGCAATTCCTATCTTTTATAAGATCCTATGCTGTACCAGAAGGTTTTCCGGATAGTGTCACTCCTTCTTACGTGCCATACATGACATGGAGAGCTTTGAAGGTAATGCATTTGCAGTTTGGGTACTTTCACCTATTCAGCAGACTATTCTTTTCCATTTGCTACTTTCAAGCTTGTATCAGGTGTAAATCTTTGTGTTTTAACTCTTGTTCAGCATTTCTTTGGTGGTGCAATGGGTGTTTTTACAACGAGGACTCTTTTGAGCTCAGTTGGAGTTTCTCATGATAGAACAGCTTCAGGGGCCGTGGCAATTAATTGGATCCTCAAGGTAATTAAGAAAGAACAATTTCCTCTTTACTTCTTTACTTGTATACTTTTTTATTACAATTAATGGCCAAAATAAAATGATGGCATCTCCAGTATAATAGACTACGACTGTGTATTTACCTTGTGCAAGTTAACAAGGCCTTAGCTATACTACTGTTATAACAAAATTCCAAGTATTTCTGCTTTGCTTTGCCTTGTCGTGGCAGTGGCTATATCACCCTCAACTTGTTTCTCTGCTGTCTTTATAGTAAAATTTGTTTGAACTGTTTCTCATCAGCTTTTAAGGTTTGATCCAATCCTATCTTATACTTCACGAAGTAATTTATATATTTTATAGGATGGTGCTGGCCGTGTGGGAAAGATGATTTTTGCACGACAAGGAAAGAAATTTGACTACGACTTAAAGCAGGTAACCTTAGAAAACTGTGATACTTTTATCTGACATATTTGGAGTAAATGTTTGCCGATAGTTAACCAAATGGAAAACATGTACTAGCTACGTTTTGCTGGGGATCTTCTAATGGAACTTGGTGCTGGTATAGAGCTGGCAACTGCTGCTGCGCCACATCTTTTCCTACCTTTAGCTTGTGCAGCCAATGTGGCAAAGGTTGTACACATTTATCACTGTAGTTCAGCTCTTTGAAAGATCGGTTATCAAGTTATCATGCATGATATTGTGTCTCACATTCTGCTATTGTAGAATGTTTCAGCCGTAACATCCACATCAACACGTACTCCAATATACAAAGCCTATGCTAAAGGAGAGAACATAGGGGATGTAACCGCTAAAGGAGAATGTGTTGGCAATATTGCAGATTTGGTATGTCAAACCAAATCATCATTTGTTTGTGTAACATATATTTTTATGAAACTCAAAGTCTGATCCAATAAAAGAAACTCATGTGCCATTCATCATATGTTTTTGTTTTTTCAATTGGATGAGCTACAACTTCCAATAATTTCCAGTTTCTATTTCAGTTACTAGGTCATTATTTCTCTCCCACCACTAACAAATTGGCATGTATAGCTGGGAACAGGTTTCAGCATCATGATCTCAAAAAGAAATCCATCCTTGACTGCTACATTTGCTCTCTTATCTTGTGGGTATCTTTTCAGCTCATATCAAGAGGTCTGCGTTCATACTTCATACTCTCTGTCCATTGAGAATTTCTTGTACATGGTTTTAGCACCTGCTTATCATGATTTCTTCTTCTCCTGGAACAGGTGAAATCTGTTGTCCTCCATACATTAAACCAGGCAAGATTTTCTGTTGCAGTTCAATCTTTTCTTAAGACAGGTTGGTCACATTAAGAAATTTTCTACCGTTTCTAATGTTGAAAAGTGCATTTAGATATAACACCCAGAAAACTTTACTAAAAGTAAAGGATGACTCATTTTTCTTCTCGTTCTTGTTGTATCCCAGAAATTATAACATCTCTATTCATAGGAAAGCATTCAATGTGATCTCATAATTGGTGTTATTTTCTTGAAATTTTGCGCTTCAATCACACTATAGGTTTCTGCGCCTTGTCTCTTTTACAGGTTTTTTATCAGTAGTTTGTTGCATATACTTTGCTTTGACAAAGTGCCATAATCATCAAGAACCAAAAAAAGCAATTAACAACTTTGTGCAACTCGATTTCTGCTTCTTCCTGTAGTTCCACACCATACATTTGAGAGCTTGATTGTCTGCTATGTTACGAACTTACGGTGTACTTTCCTTATCTACTTTGACTTCATAAGACCATTTTTTGGTCCTCCGAGCATATATGTTGGTTTGTGTGTTCATATATGCAGCAACTTCATGACTGTATTACAAGCTGCAAAAATGCCGTGGTCACATTGAGACTATGATTGATAGGGCATCTTATGTGGTTGAAGAATTCGCATGGCAGGGAGCAGCCGAATTCAAAATCTGACTTTTTTAAGGCCTTTTCGTCCATAAATACCTCCATGGCTCCATCCCCCAATATTTCTTACAACAAAATCTACTCATTGAATCATTCTCTCAGCCTCCATGACTTCATAGTCCATACTCAACTTTGTTCTAAAATAGTGAAAGGTCACGGTAAGCCTTATCGACTTATCATTCAAATGCTCTGGTCTGAGTTGTTTGACTGATAACTTAGAAATCCATTAATTAAAAAAACACTTGTTTGTGAATTATGTGAGTTTGTTAGACTGCCAATGTATACACAGGCAAAAAATACATAACATTGTCAATAAGATCCAACAACTTCTGTTGTTTTGATGCCATGAAAAATTGTGCAAATTGACGATTTTGAATTGAACTAATGAAGGAGAAGGCTCCAAAGATGGCATTGATGAATGTTGATGCATCTCATGTAGAAGGCTATTGACTACTTTACGAAATCATTCTCTCTTTTTTCCTATTTATTGAATTTTGCCTTATTATCCGATCAATAGCATAATCATAAAAAGAATACCATGCGCCGCATATACAATTTGCTCCTGCCTCCTGCAGTGCTTAATCCTATCATCATGCATAACCTGAACTGGACATGTATACTACTGAAAAATATTATTGTGTTGCTTTATTTATTGCTTTTTGCGTATTGAAGCTATCTAAATTCATACTGCGACCTTTACTAATTTCTCCATCGCTCTTTTTAATCTAATTTTTCCTTGTCTTTCACTTTCTAGGTCATGTGCCTTCTTTGGAAGATGGTAACGCTAAAGAGAATATATTTAGGCTTCCATGGTTAAAAAACACACCTGTTGTCTTAGGTAAGTGATCATTTATTGATATTATTTCACGGCATGTTATTGTCATTAGTTGTGCGTCCGTTTTGATTGCCCGACTCTGCGCCTACTTTCCAGGCTCAAGATTTGGAGATGCTTTTCAGGAGCCTTCTTCATTTCTTTCCATACAACCCCTTTTTGAGGTATTAGTGTACCTTATTTTAGAGGTTCATCAACTAGGTGTTTTACGCCAAAATTATATCATTTTTAACACGGAGAATTTTTCCGTCAAATGCATAAGTAGACCTTTTGTAGTTCTAATTTCTTTTTAAAATGATTGCAGAAGGAAAGATATCTAGTCACCTACAACCCAGTGAAGGGAAATGTTCATGCATTGCTTAAAGAACAAGCTAAACCTGACGACATTATTAAAGCAGCTTTCCACGTAACCTTTGACGCCCTCATATTATTCTACTGCAATGCCACGTTTATATATTTGTCTAAAAGTTGTTTGAAAATGCAGGCTCATGTGTTGCTTCAGTTTATAAATTCATCAAATATGAAACAAGCTTTGAGGAAGCAGACAGGTCCTCACAGCTCAAGTTTGAGTGCTTCTTTATCAGCTAAACTCATACCTACAAAGCTAAATATTTCCGAACACATTGCTGAATCTTGCAAGATAGTTTCTTCTTCCTATGAAGATTTCAAGAGCAAATCCTTGGAGCAGGTAAGAGAGATTCATAATCTTTTTTTATCGCTTATGTTCAGCTTCTTTACAGGATTAACTTTTAAACAAGAAAAAATGCTGCATTGCTGCTTATGTAGAACAAAACTTGCTAACGTGATTGGTGGTGTTGTCTTCAGTCTGTGCCACTAATTGCCACTTTCTAGTAGGGGAAAGAAAACCAATAAATAAATAAATCAAATATTCACCGATTTAGCTAGCCAAAACTCTACCAATATTATTGTGCTTTCATCCGAAACAAATCATAGCCAATGGCTTGAGACTTTTTTCATGCTTTGACAGTATTTCATGCAGTCCTTTTCACCTATATGCCCTCTCAAGGCAAACATACATAAATACCAACCATGTCACCACAAACACAGTATTCAGACGTACATTCTACTTATATATTTGCCTGATGTAGCGAGCTCCAATGATACAGCTGCTAATGATATATATTAGAGAGAGAATCTTGCAACTGCCTCGTTATATACTCATATTTTGATGTTCGTTTCAACATATAGGGGTGGGTGATGTCGGAATCACTACTAAACCCTGGTCATGCTCGGTTGTGCTCCGAATCAGAAGACAGATGAGACTGTTAATTACCTAGTGATGTTAGGGCATACTGCCTGTTTTGTGCTCCTCTTAACTGTTGCCGGCAGCTGTCATCGTTGAGTGAAACAAAGTTCAAAGCATGACCATTGCTTGTCAAAGATGATGTTTGCCTGCTTTCCTCATTATAGTCCATTGCTTGCTCTTTGAGAATCTCTGTCAAGATCTAACTGGTTTTTGAATCTGTACATCAAATTTTCGGTCCTGTTTTTTCTCTGTCTATATTTCTGTCAATCCATTTTGTTTCTTGTATTGTAAGTATCGACTTTGTATTTACCACGTGCTCATGGTTTCTTGCTAACACATGGACTTATGGTATTCAACCCTAATGTAGAGACACTTGTTATAATTTGGTAGTTAATTGTTGTTCCACTCGCTGGTCTTCGTGCGTACAGTACATTTTCTTATGGTACTATCAACCTTTATACGACGTCAAAAGTAAATGGTATTTGAGTATGGATCATGGACTGGTATCTCGGCAATTTGCCGTTCAAAGTACAATAGATGTATTCATATCCAATATCACCCTCTGGTATGCGCTTAATATAATTTTTCTCTGCAATTAGAACGCTTGTTAATCCAATTTCTCAAGTTGCAACCTTGTTTTTATCGGTTATATAGATGACATACACCATGGGTCACCTGTCGCTTGTTGAGAGATGTCAAGGTGGTGCCCAATAGAGACCACCGCCTCAGGGATAGGCCTTCTTGATCACCCAAAAACATCAACCTACTGAGATTGAACAAATGCGGGGGTGATTTCGTATTTATATGGCTTTGGTGTTGCCTTTTTTCCTCCAAAACCGGCGATGTGGGACTACATATATGGAATGTTTTGATCACTATTATTAATTTATTATCTATATGTTGGATGAAAAAAGGAAATCAGATCAGACTTTTTACGTTTGGGCTTTCGGCTCGAGTGAAAAGGAAACAAACCCAAAGAAGACCTTCAGATTTATTTTTGGGCCTATTTTGGGCCTGTGTAGTGTGAGCTGTTTTTTTTATCCTATTGAGTTAATTTGTGTTTGCGGTGGGTTATTGAGGAAATAGTGATGAATAATCTTTGTTGTTGATGTTTTATATTTGTAATTATCGTTTAATAATTATGATCAACATGTTGAATTAACAGTGATTTGTTGTTTCAAACACCTTTTTTTTGGAACAAAACCAACTTAACCACTAAGTCATCAGTTGACTCGTTTAGTTTGTCGAGCAGATTACTTTGCTCGTGCTCGACTTGTTACCAACCGATCTGAGAAAAAATTGAGCGAACATCGAGCAATCCACCGATCCTGAGCAGAACTTGATAACCCTATTAAGCATAGATAAGATTTTGTAGTCTTGAGATGTTTGTTTGAATGCAAAGAGTACATTCTAATGGAAATAGCGATGCTCCATTTATTGCAACTTAACCGTCCCAAAGTCGAGCGGATACGAGAGAATTCTGGCGATTTATTTCTGTAGAACACAAATCCCTACCCCTGGCACCTTGACGACACTCACTTGTTCCGTTATCTCATCGCGTGCAATACCTTATAGGTTGTTCTCCCACTACAACTCATTTTGTACTGGGATGCTCTAGTAAGGGGAAAGCTGCTTATAGAGGGGTATTTGTAGGTCCGTCTAGGATATGAGTGATCTACTCTCTTAGGAGGTAGTGGACTATTCTGAAACACATTCGGTTCCTGGGTCCATATAGATCAAGCAACAGGAAAAACCCGGAGCATATAGATAGAACGGGTTGGTGCTGGCTCACCCTTCAAATGGAAATTAAGACCCAGAGAAAATGATAGATGGATAAAAAAAAATCAAAAAATCATCATCAAATCAATAATCAATTTATATATAATCAATATATATAATTAATTAACATATTATTTTTGGAATTTTTTATTTAATAAAAATAGTATTATTAGAATTCCCCAAGCTCAAGCTAATTCATGAACAAATATGATCTAGACGTATATACGACATATGTCATGTATGTGTGGACATATAGTTACATATTGGGAACCAATAAAGTAAGGATATGGTCGCAGATTGAAGTATATTTCTCGGCTGTACATGATGCTAACATGCCGTCGTATACTCTTCAGATTTAACCATGCTATTACATGTAGAATTGTGTTCGTGTTGCCATCCTACCAGCTGAGAGTTATTGCCAATCCATGGTCTTCTGAAACATCCTATCCAGAGTCCAGACAGATATCAGAGATGAGGTCAGAGAGCATTAATTCCACGCCTGCAGATGTGGAGGTTTGAGCTGCTACTACGTGCATAAATCCAAATCTATTCATTATGGACATTTTCCTTTTTATATCTGCAATAATCGTTTCTATTCTCTACTTTCGACCACCCTCGTATTAACTTGTTATTTGTTAAACATGCAATGTGAAAGTTCTCATTGAAGTATGGATGTTTGATTTCTATTAGTGATGCCATATTATCTTGAGCCCATTTTTAGATGGGTGCAATTAAGTTTGGATTTTTTTTGGATGTAACAATTAAGTTTGGAACGGACATATTTGTCAGGAAGACTTTGTTGTGGCGTATTTATGTTTGGAAACGGGACTCAATTAAGGCATACTATCATTTGTAGTATAAGCTGTCGTAATCAGGAGGTATAAGCACCAACTTACAATCACAAGATTGAGAAATTGATCTTCATTCTTTCTTTGGTGATTGGTACATTAATTTTCATATTATAGTGAAGTGAACAATATATTAACTAATTGAAAATTAAAACCTATTCGATATGCATGTCAACTTGTTTTTTTTTTAAAACTTGGTAGGTGCGTTTATATTAAATGGACCACAACGCAACCGAAGAAATTACAAACCAAGTTTTCTCTGTTACAGATTACAAATAGGGGTGATTACGAAAAGGGGACATAAAAGTCCACAACAGGCAATTACCAAGTTTTCCCATTGTATGGGATCAAAATGCCAATAACATAGAACAAATAGAACATAGAGGTAGTAGTCCTTATTGTGACGCCTAAATTGGTTGTGGTTACCCAGCAGGAGAGTCACAAATCATCGGGATGACACCAAATATGAACTGTGTTTGACATTGCAATATATGGTTTTTTTTTTGATAAGCAATATATGGTAAATAGTGAAGTCGTTTATACAAACCATCTTTTAGTTTTATACTTTTATGTCATTATTACTCGGTAGGGTTCCACACTTCCATCTTCGGTATTTTTTCTTTGCAGTAAGTCACCAATGCTATTACAGAAAATAAACAACAATTATTTAAATTTTGCACTAACATGTTTGTCTAAGAAAAGGTGCAGATAAACACAACTAATACATAAAAAACATATCAAAATAGCAATCATAATCATGTCTATAATCTTGGTCCCAAACCAACAGCAAGAAACATACAAAAACATGACATAACTATAAGGCAAGTCCATATAGATATAGATTTTTACCAACACCTCCACACACCCAAAAATGAAACAAAATTAGCTAATGTGGCCAAGTAGGCAAGGCATAGAAAATGAGAGTAAGAAGGAGAAGGAAAAGCAAACACCATGGATGAGTAACTCCTTCAAATCAACCTTCACCTCTCGTACAAAAAAAAGTTCGATTAAACTTCACTCTAAGTTTTCCAAGGACGAGTAACTTAGATAAACATGAAACCTACATGATATGAGATGACCATTATAGTGTTACAAACTTACATGAAGTCAAAGCATAGCTAATCCCACACCCCATTGCATTCCCAACACACATCAATATTCATCATTTGTGATGGTCCTTCATCAACTCATGATCCCTTCTTGGGCTCTTGGCCAAATGGTGCTTATTGTTGTGCATCCAAACCTTAAGAACCCTCTTCTTAACACCAATCTCTTCACAAAATTGTTGCACCACACTCTCCTCTAGCCTCTGAATCTTCCAACCAACTCTCTCAGCAAACTCAAACATTTTCTCCTTTTGCTCTTGAGTAAACCTTGTTCTATACCTCTTCTTCCTAAACATCACTACCCCACCTTCCATATCAGACTCTGAGGTTTGCATGGCTCCAAGTTGCATTGGGATGAGGCTTCTATGCTCAAATGGCTTTGACCCAGATATTAAGACCCCCTTCCTTGGGTTGAAATGGTGGTAGAAGTGGTCATCTTCTCTCCTATGGAAGTTTCTATGGCAATTGCAAGCTGAGCATTTGAGGGCCTCCATGGTGCCTTCTTCTCCACTTGGCATGAACTCCCCACAACCATCTGTGGCATTGCCTCCTATGGTGGCTGCATGGTTCTTTAGGCACTCCTTGTACCTCACAACTAGTGGTTCTTTTCTCTTCTGGTGGTGGTTTTGGTTTGTGGTGGTGGGAAGGGGAAGTGGTGGGGGGTTGTGATCGTGATCATGACTATGGTAGTGGTATCCAACATATTTAGATGATATTGGGATTGGGATTGGGATTGGATGTGCTTCTTTTTTAGTAGAGAAATCCATGAGTTTCTCTATCTATGCTAATGTATGATGGTTGGTTTAATTTGTTGGGGGAATTTGGGTTTTGGATGAGAAAGCAAGAAAGAAAGAGGAGAGGCAAATGGTGGCTTAGGTGTTGGAAAGGAGAATGAAAGACAAGAGAACAAGTTGGTTTGGAGGAGTTGGGGTAGAAGTGTAGTACTACAAACTCAATTATGAATCTTTGCTTTTTTTTACTTGAGAATAAGTGCCAAACTATGATTCCCCAAGAGACCTTAAACCTAAAATCCCTCTATCATATTTCCAACTTTAACAACTACCACACTAGCTAGGACAATCATATTTAGAGAGCACTTGACCAAGAACATAGCCAATTATGAACTCTTTAGACCCTAAATCTCAAATGAGAAGGCACAAATGAACATCATCTCTAAGTGAGAGTGCTCTTCCAAATGCAATGGATGAGGAAGATAATATATAGAAAGAAATGGGGATGTGGTAATGGTGATAATGAGAGGATGTCACAGGAGTATTGGTTAGAAGAGAGAGAGAGAGAGTAGTATGTTTTTTTAAGGTTAATAAAGAAGTACGTGTCGAGGAGAATAAAAGCTGAGAAGGCTTGTCTTGCTTTGCTTCCAATATCCGCCATCAGTTGGCGCAATAGGGAAGACATATTGAAAGCAATACTGATGTGTCAGAACTCAGAACACCCGTCCTGATCCCATAGAAACTAAAATTCAGGTCTTTGATTTTTAGCATGCAAACATATTTAAGCTTCAAATCATTCATTTGAAGTTCAATTCCAGCTTATTAACAAATGTCAAGTTAATCTCACGCCTTTTAAGTTTATTAGAACTTCTCTTTCAAGAATCTAGTTCAGTCAATTTGGTATTGTATTTTTTGTTGAAAATCCAAGCAAATTAGAATTAGTACAAAGTGATAATATAAAAATTAATAACATAATCTTAAGGGTGTCATTTCATATTCGAATATCCGAGCATCCGTCTGTATCCATATTCGAATTTGGACATTCAATCCGAGAAAAAATATCTGAAAGAATGTATTCGTATTCGATTCGTAAAGTCATAGAACGGATATGGTTATTGGTACATCTGATCCGTATTTTATCCGATTCGGGATCGAATATCTGTAGTACAACATCCGTCTTCGTATCTGTATTATATTTATAGTTATTCTATAAATTAATGATATATATATATAAGTTAGGTATTTTTTCTATAAATTACTCAACTATATAAACTATTCTAAATTACTAACCCTATAGTGTCAGTAGATGTCCGAAATCATAGAATTCGTCCGCGTCCGTATTCGTTTTATTCGAGAATCCGTCATCCGTAAAAACATATTCGTATCCGAAACTTGAGGGGTGAATATAGATACTGTTGTATCTGATCCGAATAATATCCATTTCGGAACTACATATCTGTATTTCAACATCCGTATCCATATTTGAAACTAAATAAAGTTATAAATGTGACTATGTATAAAATTTGTCTAAGTGAAAATGAAAATTGTTAAAAGGTTAAGAATTATGTTTACGGATGCGGAAATTATCCGTATCAGGTCCGAATCCGTCAAATATCCGAACGGATATAGACTTTTCATATAGATTTGAATTTCATACTGATATTAATATTGCCTATATTACGTTCTTTGTAATTTTTGTCTTAGTAAATTCTTCTGTCATAGATGACGTCAGAATTACGTGAACTAGCAGGCGAAGACATAAGTCAAGGTTTAGAGTAGGGTTGTAGACATACGTAAATAATGATAATAGTATATAAATAACAAGGTGTAGAAAGGACTGGATAAATTATGTGATTGACGCAGACAAACAAAAAGTGACCTATCAATCCAATTGGTATTTTAAAAGTCCTTGAAATGTTGTTGAGGTGGCACTCAAAAAAATGTTTCAACTGCAAACAAATTCAAATCTATATTTACATCTTTCAAAAATTAATCAAAATGTGAGATACCAAAAAGAGTTGAAAAATGTGATTTGTGATTCAACATAAATTAACAGAAACGTTTAACTTATAAAAAGTAATCGAGCATGTGTAGTGCGTGCTGTTCATGTAATATGGAATTATAAATTATCCAAAAATAATTTCATAGTATTAAGTCAATGGAACTACTTCACTGGGCCATTGTCATCTCGTCGGTGATGTCATCCTAATATCCAATCAATACCTTACCAATAATCCCACTTCCACACATGTAATATTATAATGGTGTTTCATAATCCATTTTCCATATAAGGAAACTAGTTGTAGTTATTTTGCTCCTTACAACCTTTTGCTTTAGAAATCATTCAAAACCTTCCGAGTTCAAGTAGTATACATGATGTGTTAGGCTTGTGTAGCCAATGTTGATTCACCAAGTTTGTGTATAATAAGTTGCATACATTTGTTTGTTATCATTTCTTGAGCACAAATAATGGAACACATACTTTTGGGATCCAAATAGAACCCAAAGAGATCATCCCAAAGGGAAAAGAGAAAGTGGAAAATTCCCCACGCTTGTTCCCCAAAGTCTTTTGCTTTCTTTGATGAATTATGGAAGTGTTTTCCTCTTAACTTCTTTCCACATCCAAATCACTTTATTCTTCATTATCCACGCCTTTATTCAGCCTTTTATTCTCCATTTTGTCCACCACTTTATTATTGGTTTATGGCCACTTTTAGTAATTCCTTTGCATTTGTGAACTCTTATGGGATTTTCACTATTGTTTCATGAGTTTGACGTGATTAATGTGCTCCATGATATATGTTCCACTCGGAGTAAAAATGCAGTTAAGTTGACGAAAAAGCAATCAATCGTGATATTATTAGTCTTCTGAAAAGCCATTAAATTAAGTATAGACCACAATCTTCTCGTGTGATGGTTATTTTCCAAAAGATCTTTTGAAATTAGTAATAATAAGTTGGCATCCTCGAAAATTTCCTTTCCTTTATTAGTTGATGACTTCATTTATCATGAAAAACTAAAACACATCACTGATGAGAGATGGGTTTTGCATTTGCATGTGCAGCAATGTGGTCACAGAACATAAGACATGTCAGAGTATGATTTTAACCCATTCCACACTCTTCTTCTTGTTTGGGTGGAATTGGTCAGCCCCTGATTTCCTTGGAAGTTAATCCTTCAGTTTCCTCGTGGCCTAAAAAAGCTTTGTATGTGTTATATGTAGGGGTGAATAAAACTCAGTTCGGACAGAATCGGATTAAACTTTTTCGGTCTGGTGTTCTGTTCGGGAGATAACGAGAATTCGGTCTTCGATCGGATCCGTTCCGGTTCGGTCCGATCACAAATCGAAATTTTAAGGGTTAAATTTGGATTTTGGACCGAACATGACCGAACCAAATTTATTCGGTTCGGTCTTCGGTCCGGTCTTCCGAAAAGTTCGATCTTCGGTCCGGTCTAGTTCAGTTCAGTCCCGGACCGAAGCTCACCCCTTGTTACATGTGGTCCTAGATTATGTATGGAGTCTTATTTTATAAACTTTAATATCAAAATATTAGGTCATTTTTATCCATGACATTTATCTAAATGTCAACCTAGTTATATCAGTACTCTTTCTTTTCGCAACATCAACGTGACATTTTTCTTCTATCTCTTTCTATTATTATCTCTCAACCACAACTTACATACAAATGTCAACCTAGTTACATCAACACTCTCTCCCTTCAACCTCAATTATTTTTTCTTTATTTTTAATTTCTCACAATTCCAATTAATTATATCACATATTGTATTTATCTTAACTTATTATAATTAAACGTGAATATTTGTAGATAAATCAAAATAAAATTTATTAAATATTAAACGTGTGTTACAATAACTAAACACAATTTAATTTTTGAAATTGAGATTTATTAGTAATTTCGTATCGGTTTTGAATTGCAATTGCATCTTTTGATCTACCTATGCTAATTTTAGTTTAACTGCATTGTGTGTAATAATTAATTTTTATAACTACATTTACAAAACATAATACTCAACCAAAAAATTAACAAAAAATATTTCTAACTAAATATACAACTAAAACTAATTAAATCAATAAAAAAACCAATGGGTGGAGGCCACGTGGCCTCCACCCACCGAATGCCGGGCCGATCAACCCCGGTTGAGGAGGTTGATGTAAATGCCGACCTTGGGTCGGCATTTACAAGGGCACCCCCAACACAAGTGGTTATATTGCTGATTATTTGCTCTTTAGAGAAAATCTACAATTGCTTGTTGTAGTGTTGTGAGTGAACGGAAATGCCAGAATATATACAAACTTTATTACATCATAAATTCATCTAACTAGTGTGAAGTTCACATACGATGGACATCTGTATTTTATGTAACTTATTTTCGCCAAACATCCTTTTAGGATAATATATATGAATTATGCATCAAAGGGTTAGAAGCTTGCCCCATGCCATAACTTTGCAGTAAATATCTTAAAGTTTAAGCCTTCAAGGAAGAAGGTGGTAGGAGATTATGAAGTGGTCAGAGGTGATGAAAAAGGAAATAAAGTCAACGTGGAGTTCCATCAACTAATCACATACGATCTGCCCTAATCTTTCAAAAAAAAACCACAAACAAAATTCACATTCTTGCTTCTTCTGCATGCATGCATGTAAAGAGCAGATTTTTTTTCAGCCGTACCTCGTCTCATTCATTTAAGCATATTAATGTTACCTTTCCAAAAAAAACATAGTAATATCTATTACCAACTCACACACTCACCAATAATGACAAAATTTTCAAAAAATAATTTCCTCTTATTTTTTTCCCATTTCTAAGAAATTATCCTTGATTAAAAAACCCAATTTTTCATTAATATTTAAACAAAAATATTAATTCCCAAAAAAAATACTGACCAATTACAGCCTGTTTCGGCCACGAGGACCATGACCACGAACAGCCTGATTTAGGCCGACGAACGTTGCCGGAGCCCAATA
This sequence comes from Triglochin maritima, assembly GCA_963682175.1. Taxonomy (NCBI): domain Eukaryota; kingdom Viridiplantae; phylum Streptophyta; class Magnoliopsida; order Alismatales; family Juncaginaceae; genus Triglochin; species Triglochin maritima. The sequence continues at coordinate 2,014,149 of OY821781.1, forward strand.
TAGTTTTGTGGGCCTCAGGGCCGATTTGGGGAGAGCGGTTGGAGATTTTGAGAATGCAATCTTTTTTATTGATTAAGCGATTACTGGTCATCAGATGACACTTCTTGTTATTTCAAGGAAAACGATTAGCGGACGCTAGCGTTCGGGACGCGTGCTTATGTGGTCAGCCCAGTCAGCAGACGCGTTTGAGTTGGCAGTCTCCATAGAAAAAGTTTATTTTTTATTTTATTCCTCGTTTCGTACAAATGTCTACATCCCTCCATCCCTCATTAATGCGTCTCAAATCACTCATTTTCCATGAACATTTTGGCTCTCCTACACAGCACAGAAGACTTGTTATAAATCTCAACATGCGTCTTCCTTTTTCTTCCCTTCTCTTCTGTGGTCCTACCTCTGTGCTTTGATGGAAATCGTTCATGTGTCTTTCCAAGTGGAGCAGCCGACAAACGTTCCTAAGGAGGGGATGTTTTTCCCCTCTTTCGAAGAAGCCCAAACATTTTACGTTGCTTATGCCGATTCTTGTGGTTTTTGTGTTAAGAAAAGACATCACACCCGTTTGTTTGCTACCTCTGGGTCAGGTGTTAATGTGCTGGAACGAGATGCAATGGTGTCAAAGCTTCCGAGGATTTTGGCGTGATGTTCTACTGTTAATAGTTCAATCAGAAAGTTCTATGCTTTTGCGTATAATTCCACATATACAACAAACAAGACCAAAGTCATCCTTAAGAATGTAGGAATGATCACATTCTTCTTCATTTTCTTCATGTACAGGAGTTGTATGTCTGTTCGGAATAAGAAGTCAGTCTGTTTGGAATATGTTGTGTGTCTGTTCGGAATAAGAAGTCTGTCTGTTCGGATTAAGTGGTGTGTATGTTCGGAATATTTTCTGTTCCATTTCTGCACAAATTTTCAACATAATCTGGACAAACATTTTACATAAACTGGACAAACTTTTTACATAAACAAGACAAGTTTTCTACATAAACAAGACAATCTTTCTACATAAATAATACAAATTTTCTGTTCCGTTTCTGGACACACTTTCTATGCTTTTGCGTGTAATTCCACATATACAAACAAGACCAAAGTCATCCTTAAAAATGTAGGAATGATCACATTCTTCTTCATTTTCTTCATGTATAACAGTTGTATGTCAGTTCGGAATAAGAAGTCTATCTGTTCGGAATATGTTGTGTGTCTGTTCGGATTAAGTTGTGCGTCTGTTCGGAATAAGAAGTCTGTCTGTTCGGAATATGTTGTGTGTCTGTTCGGAATAAGAAGTCTGTCTGTTCGGAATAAGAAGACTGTCTGTTCGGAATAAGAAGTCTGTCTGTTCGGAATATGTTGTGTGTCTGTTCGGATTAAGTTGTGCGTCTGTTCGGAATAAGAAGTCTGTCTTTTCGGAATATGTTGTTTGTCTGTTCGGAATATGTTGTGTGTCTGTTCGGAATAAGAAGTCTGTCTGTTCAGAATAAGAAGTCTTTCTGTTCGGAATAAGAAGTATGTCTGTTCGGAATAAGTAGTCTGTCTGTTCGGAATATGTTGTGTGTCTGTTCGGATTAAGTTATGTGTCTGTTCGGATTAAGTTGTGTGTCTGTTCGGAATATGTTGTGTGTCTGTTTGGAATATGTTGTGTGTCTGTTCGGATTAAGTTGTGTGTCTGTTCGGAATAAGAAGTCTGTCTGTTCGGATTAAGTTGCGCGTCTGTTTGGAATAAGAAGACTGTCTGTTCGGAATATGTTGTGTGTCTGTTTGGATTAAGTTGATCCAACCTAAAAGTTAAAAACAATATTTTATTATGATAAGTCTGGACTCTGCACGAATAAAGGGTCTGCACGCTGTCTTAGGGTCTGCACGCTATCCTAGGGTCTGCACTATCTGTGTATTGGGAAAAGAATCGTTCAACCTAAAGAACCGGCGTTTTTAAGAAGACCAAAGCACGTGAAGAGAAATTTTGCTGACTGGACGCTGACTCAACACGTCCACGTAAGGCGCGTCCGTGACGCCCGCGTCCGTGTATAAGGACTCTTTCAATTAACTTGTAGTCTTGAAATTTACTCGATTGATATCGTTTTTGGGAAATTACTTATTTTAAATAAAAATTGGCCCCCTGTAATAAACAGTTACACAGTGACACTAGTTTGCCAAAATTTGCAACCAAAAAGTACTATTTTATTCCTTCAAACACAAAAAGGTACATCACATCACATCACATAACAACTTCGGGACAAAACATGACATGAACAAAAGTAAACACCACAATCACTAAACAAGATCTCACATTTAGGCCATCTTTAACCCCAACCCCAAATATCTTGACACGTCAGCTTTCTCTCTCTGCCACGTCAGCAAAAAACACTATGCAACCCACAACCCAACCCAACCCATTTTTCTCTTCTTAACCCCAACCCCACTTTCAACACTCTCTCTCCTCCACATCATTTCTTTTTACCTCATTTTCTATATCAACATAATAATTCACAAACTATTAAATTTATTATTTTTATAATAACTTAATCTAATTAACTTACAATAATTACGAACAACACATAATAATTAGATTTTATTAAAATTCGACAATTACATATTATAATAATTCAAAGATAAAATATTACAATACATATTACAAACATAATTAATTCTCATTTCGTCCAAAACGTCGCCATATATTCTCGATCAAATCGGCTCGCAATGCCATATGTTTTTGAGCGTTGCGAACTCGATCTCTGTTACGCAGATATTTGTTAATATCCACGATACGCTCAGTGGAATACCGGAGACCCGACGGGTTTGAACTTTCACCGATTTCTTGAGGGCGCTCATGTATAAATTCGTTTATATCCACCAACTGTTCATAAGAGTCGCGTTCGTCCTCCACGATCATGTTGTGCATGATTATGCATGCAGTCATAATTTTACCGAGAATGTCTGGAGTCCATGCTAACGACGGTCTTTTCACGATGGCGAATCTTGCCTGAAGCACTCCAAATGCACGTTCCACATCTTTCCTTGTTGCCTCTTGAAATTGGGCAAATAATTTATCTTTAGGTGTTTGAGGAAGGATGATTGATTGCATAAATGCTGCCCATTTTGGATAAATACCATCTGTAAGATAATAACCCATATCATACGAGTTATCATTCACTTCGTATCTCACAGGTGGTGCGCGACCCTCCAGAATGTGATCGAAAACTGGAGAGCGTTGGAGGACATTGAGATCGTTACACGATCCTGGGATCCCAAAAAATGAATGCCAAATCCAAAGGTCGTAAGATGCAACAGCTTCCAGAACAAGTGTCGGTTTTCCGCTTCGACCTTGATATTGTCCCTTCCAAGCAGCTGGACAATTCTTCCACTCCCAGTGCATACAATCGATGCTCCCCATCATGCCTGGAAACCCTCGTAGCTCACCAACCTGGAGCAGTCTTGCTAGGTCCGCTGCGGTAGGGGTTCGTAGATATTCATCACCGAAATTGGTAATGATACCTTGACAGAAATTTTGGAGAGATTGTCTTGCTGTTGCTTCGCTTAGACGTAAGTACTCGTCCACCTCGTCTGCCGCTACACCATATGCTAACATCCGGAGCGCTGCAGTACATTTTTGGATACCTGATATGCCAAGTCGACCCACAGCGTCCGGTCGTTGCTGGAAGAACACATCGGTAGCCTCAAGCGTGTTTACAATTCGAAGGAAGACATGCTTCCGCATTCGAAATCTCCTTCTGAAAACACGATCACAATACACAGGATTGTCATTAAAGTAATCTGCAATTAGACGATTATAACCAACAGTGCGATCTCTATCTGGGTTAGAAGTTCGTCGCCTCCTGTTACGTGGTCGTTGTGCTTCGAGGTGAGAGGAGAGGTACTCGGCAACCATTTCAGTTGCCTGGTCTATGGCCTCATCTAGGTCATCAGATGATGAAGACGAGGAATTAGAGTTAGAAGATTTGTCACTCGACATAGTTGAGACTTGAGGTTTGAGGAAGACTTGCAAATGACCTTCTATTTATAATGTTTTGTCGGACGACTGTTCATCATCACGCGTTGTTAAACGAACTTTCAAAGTTGATTGTCATGTGTTGTCTGTTAGTTGTCACGCGTTGTCTTCACTATTTGTTGTCACTCGTTGTCGACGAATCTCCACTGTTGGTTGTCACGCGTTGTCTTCACTATTTGTTGTCACTCATTGTCGACGAATCTCCACTGTTGGTTGTCACTCGTTGTCGACGAATCTTTACTTTTTGTTGTCATGCGTTGTTGGACGAATCTCCACTGTTGGTTGTGACGCGTTGTCGGACGAATCTTCACTGTTGGTTGTCATGCATTGTCGACGAATCTCCACTGTTGGTTGTCACGCATTGTCGGACGAATCTTCACTATTGGTTGTCATGCGTTGTCGACAAATCTTCACCCTTCATTGTTATATAAGCTAACACTTCAAACTTCATTTCCTACAACTCATCCAAAGCTAGTCTCGCATGTTAAACAAACATGTCTTCTCCTGACCATAATCGTGACTCACGTCCTGCACGGGGTATTTCCCAACCACAATTTTACCAGTTCGATCCTTACAACTATCCAAGCTTACCACAAAATCCACCACCACAATTTTTTCAACCACAACAATATCACAATCCATTACCACCACAACAATATCACAACCCATTACCACCACAACAATATCACAACCCATTACCACCTTATGTCATGTATGCCAACCTAATTAGTGGACATGATCCGAATGATGCCGATGTGAATGATCAGAATCAGAGCGACGACCATCCCTCCTCCCAACCAACACAATCACCGCAACCAAATAAAGTGAAGGCGTGGTCAACGTTGGAGGATGAAGCGTTGATTTCGGCTTACATGCAGGTTAGTATGGATGCCATTGTCGGGACCTCACAGAAAGCCGGAGCTTTATGGGGTAGAGTGGCACGTGTGTACGAGCATGCTGCCCGCTCGAACAAGAACATAGCCCCACGCCTGTCAGACTCCTTAAAAGGTCGTTGGAGGAGGTTTACGCCTCTTGTAATGAAATGGAGCGGTTGCTATGATGAAGCTGTACGACGTCAAAGGAGCGGATACAACCACGACGATGTAATTCGTGAAGCGCATGCTATTTACGAATCCACTGTTGGTTCTAAGTTCTCATTTCTTCATGTATGGGAAATGTTACGTAAGTACCCAAAGTGGGAGTCGTTCGTTAAACCTGGTTCGGGAAGTGCAACACGTGCACGCCCACCCATAATTGAACTAGAGGAAGTAGAAACTACTCCAACATCAGGAAGCGGGAGTAAGAGGAAAAGCACGGAAGGCTCTTCGACCCGGTCGTCTCCACCGAACGAAAGAACACCAGATGAAACTCCAGAACAATCCTTTCAGCGTCCGGAAGGGGTTAAAAAGGCAAAGAAGAAGGGAAAAGCTCGAGCAGTAAATCAACTGGACGATCGGGTTGTAGACTTGTGTTCAAAACTTGAATATTGTTCGCAAGTTAGAGGTGAAAAATCAGAGCGAAAAGCAATGTTGAAGCTGGCCACTGAGAAGATAGCATTAATGAACACATTATTTGGTAAATCGAACCGCACAGAAGTGGAGGAAAAGACACTTGGAAAGTTGCTGGATTGGGCTGAGAAAAATGGACATCTTTAAATTAGTTTAGTTATGTATTTAGTTGCTAATCGATTTCGGTCAAGTTTAGTTTAAGTCAAATTTCATGTTATTTCCTTTTTGTAGTAGAAATCTATGTTATGTGTGTTGGTTGTTAATTTGTTTTGAAGTTAATTTAATTTATTTGAGTTTCAATTTTTTTGTTTACTATATTATTAACAAATATTAATAAGTGTTACACTTTAATTGATTTATTTAACAAAAACACAAGAAAATGTAATTTTTTTTAAAAGTTGGATTGAAACATATTGAACTCGTACGAACGGCTGCCCCCTGAAAGGTAAACACAATTTCAAATTTGATATTAAATTCAATATTGATTTTGTATTATTATAGTTAATTCAATTGATTTATTTTATTAATTATTATATTTTTTTACAATTTATTTTAATTATATATATTTATTAACATATTATTTAACTAATATAAATAAAAAAAAATAAAAAAACAAATCAACCAACCAGGTCTGGCCACGTGGCCAGACCTGGGTCGGAACCCGGGTCGGGTCGCAGACCCAGGTCGCGACCCGACCCGGGTCCGCTCCCCATTAAGGGGAGCCAGGTCGGGGCGAATTTCGCCCCGACCCGAAAAGGGCCTCCGTTAAGGAGGCCCTTATAGTTTTGACCAACAAAACCAAAACATCTAGAATTCAGTTTTCCTCCCATGATCCACCTTCTTAGGCCCCTCCTCACCTCCTCCAATAATACTAACCACCCTAGGAGTCTTAATTTTATCAGAAGGGATCTTGTTGAAGGTGATGGTGAGAACTCCATCTTTGAGTTCAGCATTGACTGTGTCCAAGTCGGCATTCTCCGGTAACCGGAACTGCCTCCAGAACCTGCCGTAGCCTCGCTCCACCCGATGCCACTTGTCTTCCTTCTTTTCCTCCTCTCTCTTCCTCTCCCCACTTACCCTCACGATTCTGTTCTCCTCCACCTCTATCTTTAGCTCCTCTCTCTTCACTCCTGCAATTTAATATATATATGTACATAGTGTACTAATTGACTTCAACATTAACACAGCTTAATTAAAATATATATTAATGTTACTATGACCATTATGAAGTGTTCAAATTGTCTCAATATCATATCATATATTGACATAACACAATTAACCATGTTAGATTCTACATGTCATGAGCTTACAAGTTTCAAGGTATTATGATTTTTGTTTTTAGAGGAGATCACTTACATATATATGGTGCCCTTTTGTTAAAACTAACGAGTCTAATTAACTCCTGCTTAAGAATGACAATTTAACCAAAACATTTGTGTTCCCACAAGTTCCAGATCGATTAATAAATCTTGTGATATAGTGCCTTTTGAGATAAGTGTTCAATGTATAAAAATGGGATTAGTTGAAAATTTTGCCTATCCATCACCTCGAATCATTTAGAGAAATCAATGAAACTAATTATATATACACAACACACACACCTACACTTAATTTAACAGCTAACAATAATCAAATATATAGAACTTACCAGGAACATCAAGCATGATAAGATGAGACGTAGGAGTCTCCTTCCAATCGACCCTGGCGGGTGGCACCACAACATCATCCCTATCCAACCCAAACGGAATGTGCTCCAAAATCCTAAACGGGTCCCTTAACATATTAATGTCGGCCGCATCGGCATCTCTACGGTCCATGAATGGAAGGAGAGAACAAGCACCCAAGTTGGCCACCAAAGCAACAACCAAAACACACACAACAACATTAACGTTCCTCATCATCATCTTGAATGAATTTGAATTGGAAAGTTAATTTGGACGTGGATCGATTGATTACTAACAAGGCTGAGTTTGATGTAGTAGGCTTATTGTTGGTTGAGATAATAGTGTGTGTGTGTATATATTGGAGGTGTGAGAAGATTCGAGGATTTTCTGGTGTTCTTTAAAGTTGGAGAAGTCAAGAAAGGTGGTGAAGGTTCGAGTCTCCACGTGTGTTTTCTACTTGTCTCTCGACTCTTCCTCTTATGTATATATATAATATATATATATAATATATATATATACAAAAATTATAGAATGAGTCCAGGACTCAATTAAGGTTAAGTGAACTCCCTAAACATCTACCATCCAAATCAAATTCAACGTTGGTTAGATGATCTTAATAAATTTGGAAACTGAAGAGTATATTCGGTATTAGTGCAAAATTTGTTTTGTCCAGTTTTTACCCAATTGGTAGGTTTCCAAACCCAAACCTCTCACCTCCACCCCTCTTCCTCTCCCCCGAAAATTTCCTAAACCCTAACCTTTTTCTTCCTCTCCCCCGAATCCTCGCCTTCCTCTCCCTAACAACTACAAAACTCTCAAGCCTCCTCACCTCTCTTCCCCCCTGCCTCGCCTTCCTCTGCCTAACTCGGTTCTTCCTCTACATCGGCAAACGCCCACCTCGTTTGGGTTTGTGTTTCGTTGTTCACTTGTTTGCTTCTTTGGTGTTTGGTTTGGATTTGTGGTTCGTTTTCGAATGTGTGCGTCTATTTGTGTTTTCAATCTTCCTGGATTGAATCAAAGAGTTTTGGTTTCAACTCGTAAGTTTTGTGTTGTAGATTTGTTTTTTGTTAGTGTTTGTGGTGAACTTGTGGTTTGTTTTGAAGAAATCGAAGAGTTTTGATACCGATTATGTGTTTCTATGTTGTTTTATTTTTGGTTTTGTGGTATTTTATTTCTGGTTGTTTTTGATGGTGTGTTTTATTTGTGTTTTCGATCTTTGTTGAATAGAAGCAAAGAGTTTTAGTTTTGGTTTTGTGTTTATCGTGTTGTTAACTTTTTTGTTTCATTATCTGGTCAAATGGTTTCTTTATCATCCATATTCAAATGATTTCTGTTCATTTATTGGTCTTCATTGTTCCCAGAACTTACACAATAATCATCAAGACGAAATGGAGGAAGAAAGAGAGGGAAGAGACAAACCAAAGAAATGGGGAACCTCACAGAATGCGCATGGGCATGGCAACGGATGCCTTTGAGCACGACGAGCAGCTGAAATAACATCGTGTAGACATACTGCCATGATTGTAATATGTGGCCTTGAGGATCATCTCCACATTGATTTCTTTGCTGAACTTGTAACATGTATTGTTGTAATTAGTTGGAGACGCGTGTGATGTTCTCCTTCAAGAATTTTTCGAACCTTGTTGGTGGTCAAGAGTTTGCTTCAAATAATATTACATCTTGATATTACATATGGTTAATGTAAATACATTCTAATATTACGTTTTGAAAAGTAATATTAAAGCAGCCTTTAGATATTACAGTTGTTCCCGTAATATTACAGCTAATAGATACAACTAATATTTAGTAACTGTAATATCTGTAATATCCAACTGTATGTATTGATTTTTTAGGCAATAATCTGCACGGGCCTGGGCCTTAAACGGTTCGGACCCGTTAAATTAATCATTGGCCCACATGGGTCAGAGAAAACAAAACGAGATGACTTTTATTTTAAGCCTTAACATAAACAAATAGTTTGGTTGTATCAAATATTTCTTAGGTAGGTGTTGTCAATTATATATAGTGGTTGAAGTCCTCGTATCAACCCAATATGACACTTAGTAGGTCAACAGAAGATGATTTGAGTAGGTATATCAATCGTCTTGTAGTTCACAAAAAAGGTGATCATTTGAAGAGATTAGCCACAACCTTCTCATTTTGTGATCTCTTGTTGTTATTTGCACAACATTTGGTATTTCAGTCTTATATTGGCTCATGGTAATATAATAATTAAACCATGTGTTCGTTTGACGTAAATCTACACTTCATGCCCATCGCAGACGGCAAGAATTTTGCTCTCAACGATAAGAGGATGTTCGCACACAACATAAGTCATAAGATGCAATCAATTCCGTCTAACTTTTGTTTTTTATATTGACCATTAAAAAGGTCATGCTTATGATATATTGATACCAACAAGTTTTTTTTACCATGAGGAGGAGTGAGTAACTAATAAGAAGTCGGAAATGAAAAGCTAAAAAATAGGGAGGTCAAGATATATACATATCATTGTATAGGTCAAGGATCTACACTTGGTCCCTCCAAGCAGACATGCAGATATATATGTCACGTCCTGCCAAGTCTAAAGTCTAAACAAACCAACAGATAGATTCGTTGGTTGATTTGACTATTACCCTACACGAATCCCTCGATTTGACCATAACTTAATTAGTCGATTTGCACTCTAATCCTTCCGCACTTCGTATGGTCAAGTATATTTTGCTCTTACTATTCACATTGTCAGTCGCCTTGCCAATGTTTCTTTTCTCTGTTTGTATTTTTGTTTGCATATTATTGTTTTTTTATACCTTAGAACTTTTCGCTAATACTGTTTTAAATTAGAGGTGATCCACATATTTACATCAGAGTATTTTAGTGGTTGGAGTGGAAAATCAAATCAGGATCCCATGAAACAACCACACTTCTTTTGGTGAGATACGCCATGAGGACAGGTTTGTATTTCATTGTAACAACATGAACGAAATTCCAAATTTCTTATACCCAACTTGTTATTCCCAAGTAAATCAAAGCCGCTAATACAATATCATGCACATGTGCTTATGCGTATGATATTGTTCTTAGATATATTGTGTACATTCGTTCAATATTAAGTATTATATTGGCTAGACATAAAAAATACATATATAAAAACATTTGGATTATAATAGGATTGGTGATCTCTGAGTGTGGTGACATGTGAGGAATCATAAGTTATGACCAATTGACCACCGTCTTCTGTCATCTAATCTCAGCCAGATGCAAATTAAGCAGTTCATCGATGATAGAGAATCGAACTCATCATCAGTTCTGGTGTTTTGTTGTTGTGAGCAGATCCAGAATGGGTCTTAGAAAACACACGCATAAAGGTTTACATGTTATGAAATTATACATGTGATAAATGATTTATCTTCTAACCATTATAACTTATTGTAACTCATCTTTTGAGTATTGTAACATCTCTTGTACTTAAATTCAATTAGTATAGAATATGAATCCTTGCACGTTACACACATCTCTCCCTCTCACTCACTCTCTCTCTCTATATATATAGAGGGAGAGAGAGAGAGAGAGATAGAGATAGAGAGTTGTGTCATGTAATGAAAATATAAGATAATGAAATAGAAGTCTTCCCCTTGCATATATTTTCTCGTCTTGTTTAGTCTGTGTGATTCCAAGAATCTCTGATATATTTAAAACATTAATACATAGCATTTTTTGTGGCTTCATATCTTGAAATTGTTTCAAGCTTCGTCATCAATAAATTCAAAAAATTATTTTCTATGTATGTGATGAGACAATCATTTAACTAAGTGTTGCTTATATAAGTAAGAAACTGAATTAGTCTTGACAATCTTCATAACCAATGATATTGTTTCAATAATTGTAATTGTTGCAGACGAAGTTAAGACTAACTTGACAAGCAAATAAACCAAAAGATACACCGGACCTAGTTTTTTCAACCAAAATTCCATGGGATAAAACCCAACAAATTCACATAATATTGTATCAAATGATAATAATAAAAAGAGTTACGAGAATCCAAAAAACACGCCATAGACAAGAGCATCTCATTAATTATTATCAATTTAAAATCTAAAAAATAATTATTGAGCTCTTGAAGTTGAGTGTCAATTACCTTAGAGTAATGAAAATATGTAACTTTTAGAAGTACACCGATTATTTTTGTATATGTCATTCATGTCCCCGATCGTAAAATATATAGTATGTGACGGTTTTGTAACATCCAACAACATCACAGTGGTGAATGTTACTCTCTCCTTTGAGGTCTCCCACTTTTTAAACCTTAGGCGTCTTTAGCAAGGTCAATGATTGAACCCAAGACGTAGGGTGCATGAAGACGACAATCAACCGCTCAAGTAACATAAAAATCATGTTATTATTACAAGAGAAACAATAATATATCATAGTTTTTTTTCTCTCCCAAATTTAATGGGTGAGCCTCTATCCACCTGGGCCCATACGGAGGTACGTACGCCTCTGTTGATGGTATGAAAGGCAAAATGAGTGATAAAAGATGTTCAGAGATGAGAAAAAAAAAATTTACAAGGAAGTTAATCTCTTTCATAACTGAGATAGGAATTGTGTTGCATCATATTGCCAAAGTTTCGATGGTTGTTTGATATTTTATTTATTTTGATGTATTGCGGAAAAACATATTGTTCTCTTATTGGTAGTAGCTGCCTCCACTTCTCTCCTAACTATGTGCATGTCCTTATATGATTGTGCGATTACAGGTGAGATTTCATATTCCTCACGCTCTTTACTAATAATTAACCAAAGAATAACTTATGTTAGATATCGTGAGCTCGTGACGAATTAGAATGGCATAAAGTGATCAAACTCTTTATCATTATGAATAAGAATGCGAATAAGAATGGTTACATGTGCAATTTATGATAGATAATTACTGGGACCAAAGAAAAGAAGTGCAGTGCCTTCTAACTTTTGAAAAACTAAAGCGAAGGGGATGTGATAGTGGTCCTATAAACAAACAAAACAGATTGCGTATGATTAATGCTAATAAAATGTTATCTGATGTGTGTTTGGTGAACCACTTGGCAGCTGTAGCCCGTAGGAATAGTTTTAGAGAAAGTTGTCTCATCCAAAATGAAGATCATCCAGTGGAAAAGTGACTTTGTATTATTAAATCTATAATTACATTTAAGGGTAAGCCATGGTTGCAATAAAAAACGAGGGTGGGTTTGAATATCTTTCCCCCTTTTTTCTTTAATATAACTTGACATGCTGATTAAGAATGTATTTTGTGGAAGGTAGCAGCAGTACTCGTGCTAATTTGAAACTGATTTTAGCTTCTTCTAAATCTACAATTGTTTTTCAGGACAAAGCTAGTTTACATATGATCGAATATTCAAGTAATTCCTTTTATTCTACAACTAAAGGATTACTAACGAGTAGTATTTCGTTAATGTGGTTTAAAATCATACTTGATCAATTTACATTCTTCATTCTTTGTGTGTTCCATCATTTACAACTAATATAACTTTACGAAGTATTATTACTAGTCATCTGTTTTCACTTTTCACAGAGCCACGAATACAGGTCAAAGAAGATTCTCCTGAAAGAAACTTTTTTGGGTTAGTTGCATTTGATGACCCCTTAACATTTTGACTCGTTGGCATTTTACACCTGTGACGTGACTTTTAAATGTTGCATGTTACCATTTGTCTTTCAGCTCGTTAACACTTTACACCCCTTACCATTAGAAAACATTAGGCATATGTAAGAGAAAGAAAGTACAGAAAATCCCAAAACCAAACCTAAAGACAATTCATTCTTTTACAGTTTACCCCCATTTAATGGCTTAACCTATCACCTCAAATTTGCATATACATCCTTTCATCGGTTATCATACATAATTCATAAAGGTGTGAGTTGAGTGAACGAGTTGAAGAAGATTCTTTTTAAGAAAAAAAATTGGGTTAATTGTCGTTTGACTTTTAAAACATGACAGTTTATTCTCTGTCTTTCAAGTGGTCGACACAAACTTTTACGACCCACCCTTTACCACCCTCATAAAACACAAATAGCTGAAAGCAAGAGCAAGAAAGTACAAAAAGTTCCAACACGAAATGGGAGGGGCAATCCAGTAATTTACCCACCATTTAAAATCTGCCGATCTTCTGTCCCATACTCCAGAAAGCCGCGAACCAAACGCCGAATCGCTTACCCACTTCTCCTCCCCTCCGTCTGTCGCTTCTCCCCGGAATGGGAGACATGGGAGTGGTCGTCGTGGGAAGAAACCAAACCCAACATCGCACCTCCATCGCCTCCCCTTCCCTCCTCAAGTGCTCATTCGCCCCACCCACCTCAGGTCCGATTCATTCCGATCCTCTTCTTTTCCAGGTTTCTTCGTCTCGATATGCGTTTGAGGGGAATGGGTTTCGTGGGTCGTCATTAGTTTTTGAGTTTTTTTTTTGTTTCACTAATGAGGGTAAAAATGGAATTTTCTTTTTTTAATGTTGTTTCCGGTTTAGTAAATCATCACTGTCGCGATGATTCCGGATTCGGTGTCGTGTTGTGGTCGTCTGCCAATGTTGGATTTATGTTCAGCCAAATTACGTTGTTGCCCCTGTTTACTCCTTCGAATTAATTTACCGGTCAACTTATAGTTGTGTGGTACTGTGATGCAGAAAAATAGCTGCATGTGATGTGAACGAAGATAAGAAGAAATCAGAGAAGTTTTTGATTTTGTTGTAAGAGATGGACATCTTATCATAAAGTAGAAGTTTGGCGATTAGAGTTTTAAAGTTTTGAGTTTTTGTTCCATTTTCTGCCTGTAATTTTATTATACTTTAAAATTAGAGTCATGCTGTTGTAGAGTTTTGTAAATTGTAATGCTTCTTACTTGTTAGGAAAGGCCCCAAATTATATCGCAAAGATGAGAAAATAATTTCTTTTAATCTATAAAACTAATACTTTGTAGTCTTTCTGGTTTTATTCTCAATTATTTTAACTTAGGACGGAAAGAGATGCTAACTTATTTTGCTTTTGCTTTTTTGAAGTTCTTAGCTTAGTTAGCTAGAACAACACACAACTTTCTTTTCTTTCCAAAAACTCATTTCATTATAAATCAGTAAGAAGTTATGATTCTAATCGTGACGATTAAAGCATACGTTGCAAGATGAGTCAAGGTGAGCCAATAAAACAAAAACCATGTTTTAATAATGATGGATATTTTGTTGTTGTTTTGTTGTGTTTTCTGAAGTGTTTAATTGAAGTGCACGTGGTTTATGACATTCTGCAGTGTTGTAGAAGTCATTGTTGTAGAAGTCATTAATGTCAATGAATATTTCTCTAGTTTGAAAATCTCTATGTGGTTCCAGAGGAATCATCCTGTGGCTCACCAAGATGGATAGGGAGAAGCCTCTCTTGTGTCTGCATCAAGAGGAAAGAAACGTATGAACGGATTAGAATTTGTTTGACACCAGTATTGGTAAGCTCTTTAATACAGTTGAACAATTCCTAGATTGCAACATGGTTTGATGTAATTCCTTTTAAACTTTCTCCTATTAATAAGGATCATCCAAGTTTTTTATTCCTTCGATAAGTTGAAGGTTAACAGGTTCAAACCCCAAATTTGAATTATCGAACAATGTTCACGTAGGCGACCGCCCGTCGGCGTGGTCGCCTGGGCGACCACCGCCTTTCGCCCAACAAAGCTGAGCGAAATGGGTGGTCGCCTCGCCTAGGCGATAGCCGTTGGAGCATTCCAACGGCTATCATCTTTTTGATTTTTTTTAAATTTTTTTTCAAAAATTACAAGTTTGCCATTATCCCCAAATCCTGTATAAACCCCTCCAAACCTCTTCATTTTTCACACATCTCTCATTCTATTCTTCTTCATAATTCTATTCTAATTATCAAGTTTCCTAATCAAGTTTTCGCGATTAAGTCTCTAGTCTGGTGCTTAGTTAGTTGACTTGTAATTCTAATTTCTTTCTTATCTGCTATTGTATGAACTTTGAGTTAGTTAACTACCTTTGTAATTGTATTATTAAGCAATAAATTGTATACTTAAGCGTGTCCGGTCGCCTAAGCGTTGCATGAACATTGTTATCGAATATGAATGCATTTTTATCATATTATAACACTATCCTTAGCAAGTTTGGTTTTTGAAGATAATGACTTTGAAGTGGGAAATTGGAGTTTAGATGTGAAACCATGATTGGTGTAATATAAGATATAATGCTTGAGTTTAATGAGTCTAGTAATCAAGCTTTAGGGTAATTTAAACAAAGGAAGTTGAGTTGTTCTGCTTCAATTAATCGGCTATTAAAATTTAAAACTATGAATTATATCTCAAAGTTACAGATGGTTTGATAAAGAAACCAACTGGATCTTTAAACCAAGTACTTTGAAGAACTTTGATCCCTCAAATTTCTCATTTTTACATCTGATAATTAAGATTTGTGCAGGAAGAAAGATTGCGAAGACTAAGGCATCGGATGAAAGTTTATTTTGATGCTTCTAGACAAGATCATCAGGTAACAATCTTCAGAAAAAACAAACATCATTAGCTGTTAAAGGTGTAATTATAGCAGAAAACTTCACCATTAACATGATGCGAATGTCTGCATTCAGGAAGCTCTGAGAGCTCTCTGGGCTGCAACTTATCCAGGCAAAGAGCTCCAAGGTTTGGTATCTGAACAATGGAAGGAAATGGGATGGCAGGGAAGAGACCCCTCGACGGACTTCCGGTACTTAACTATCACTTGTTTTCCTATTATTAGTTTTCAATGAGAAATTCGACTTAGACAACCCCCTTTTGAAATTCCTACAGAGGAGCTGGCTTCATTTCACTGGAAAATTTGCTCTTTTTCGCGAAGACCTTCCCGGTAATATTATTACACCACTTATATTTCAAGGAATTATGGTAGAAATCAAGCGTTACCAACACTTTTCAAATCTGCAAAATGCAGACGTCTTTCCAGAGCTTACTGAATAAGCAGGGTGGAAATCGAGCTGCATGGGAATATCCATTTGCTGTTGCTGGTGTTAACATCACGTTTATGATTATGCAAATGCTAGATCTGCACACTTGTAAGTTTTTTAAAATATATAGAAAATTTATGTATTTTTTTGGCTTATGTGAACAACATGAAGTTAAAAATAAATGAAAACTTAACACAAGGTATTGTTTCAGCAAAATCGAGGACATTTGTGAGGGCAGTTTTCATTCAAATGTTAGCTGGTGAGTCTTATGTTTATAACCTATCTTCTTGTTCTATAGCACATTTTGATGTTCTTGCGTTTTTCAGAGGATGAGTGGGCGTTTGATTTGCTCTACTGTGTGGCTTTCATGGTGATGGACAAGCAATGGTTAGACAAAAACGCCTCATACATGGAATTCAATGTAAGTATATCTCGCCTTGTTTTGTTATTATTTTTACTTGAAAGCTGTCCTGATTGCTGGCTACAATTGTAGACTTTCCTTTCCATCCAACTTAGTATGAATTATGTTCTCTTTGTTGCTATGAACAGGAGGTTTTGAAATCGACTCGAGCCCAAATTGAGAGAGAACTTCTACTAGACGATGTCATGCGTGTCGAGGACATGCCATCATATAGTCTTTTATCCTAACTGTCGAATTTTTTATGTTCTTCAGATGTATAGTTTGGCTCTTTTTGAGTTGGGCATAGGTCTGTCTAACCATGAAGATCACATTAATTTTAATGAAGCAGATCATTTGTTTTTCTCCAGCTTCATTGCACTTCGGTTTGGTTTGAATTGGAGAACGATTTGGCCTAGTAATTATCATTTTCGGAAACTTAACTTCAAAGACAATTGAAATGAACTGAAATGGCTAGTGTATCCAAAAGGCTAAAAATGAACCACCAACTCTATAACTGCAGCAACATGGAAAATGCATTCTGGAACATGCTGAGATAAGAACAACAATTCTGAATCGATCTTTAAGATCAAATAAATTTAAAAGATATTCACTCAAATTCAATTTATAAGTTTCGAACCAAAGAAGTGAAGATAATCACTAAATCATTGGCTTCATCTGGTTTCCCCTTGAATTGCAAAATAATCAACCATAGAAAGAGCCATTCTTAACACTAGCAAAACATCATGTAGGAGTCATTATATAAGAACCGATCACATCCTAATTAGGTTTACTTGTTCTCGCCATGGTTTAACAATTGGGAACTCCAAAGACAAAATGAATAATGAAAATGTTTACAGCAGTAGACATTATATAAGATAGTGAATTTACAATATTGAAAGAAAGAAGATGCCGGTTGGTTACCAATTTTCCAGGAAAATCCATGGCAAAACAATGCAATCGGTTGGTCTAACTTTGTGCATGCATGATCCCAGAGCTACACCTCTGTCGCCTCTTGAGATTGTCCATTCAAGTTATCCTCCTAGAAATCACAACCCAGACGGGAGGAAATAACAAAACAAAATTAATCTCCAGCACCATCAAGCAAAACATAGATTACACTTCTTTTTTAGGCAATAATTACAGTAGTAGTACATGTCAACTGATCTCTTATAAGCCGAATGCCCTTCAGCATGGTATCAAGAGAATCCTTTGCTAATTGGAACTTGACCTCCCTTTGTTTCGTCAAAGACTAAGTATCATTATAAAGCTGTAGACGGTGGGAAAAATACACGTTTTTATGGAACTGTTATTGATAAAGGAATGCGAATAAAAAATTCATCCAAGTACACACCTTTAAGTTGACAATGGCGAGTTGATTGGTAGAACCTTGATCTGCCATACTCTGAAGTCACTGCCTTTAAGCGGGGCAAAGAAGCCTGGCATGGACCACTTAGATATAGTTAGATTGCACAAAGAGCAACATATTATTATAATATTAGTGGTATGGGAAGTGATTTTTGAAGTCAAAACGGAAAGTATATTAAAACAAAATCCAGTGGAAATCACTTTTACTTTGATTGAATTCTGTTGTCTGTGTATGTTTGGACAAATAAATTCTTACCTGTTTGGATACCGAAACACGGATGACCGAAACGAGAATTCCAGTAAAAAAAAATTAGGATTTCTCTTAGCAAATGTGTTGGATGACCGAATGAATTTCGGTGGACCGAAATGTATTGCGTCCTCAGTTACAATGATTCCAGTGGACCCAAATGTAAGGATTTGGGTTTTGTGTTGTTTTTGGACCTCCAACCAAGGGAAAAGAAAAGGGAAATTTTGTATATACAAGGGAATTCAACGGAAAGTTGAGATGAATTCTCACGAGTGCACAAACAAAACAACCCCTTTGTTTGAGGAAATATTTATTTTCCCTTTGTTTTCCCCGGGATTCCAAGTGCATAAACTCGGCCTTGTTATGAATGTGTTTAGGAAGAACAAAGTAACGAACCTTGTTTTTGGCAATGTCTTGACGCCAGTTGGGTAGAAATTTGTGGAGCAAAAGAGTGAGTAATTTCTGAAGCTCAGGTGAAACCTCGGGTTGTGAATTTGGTCCTTGCTCAAGTTTCCACCAACACATCTGCGGATTAACATCCGAAGACATACCAAAAGCTACCAGGTTTTCAAAAACCAATATTAGTCCTCACTAACCATTAAATAAGTGATTATTACGGGGTCGAGGTCGGAGTGAGAGTTGAGGTGGAGCATGGAACAGATGATGTGGCGGTCAAGGATGAAACGCCAACGCTGCTGTTTTTTTTCTTTTTTCCCCTTTAATATGTATATATATATAACTTTTTTTGCAATAAATTAAATAGGACATTTTTAGTTCATTGTAAAAATTTCAAACCAAAAGTACTAACTTATATAATTATCATATATCAAAATAATTATAAATTGAATAATAAAAATTTAAGTCAAACATTCTAAGTCGAACCTCAATTTTTTCGAATTCGAACGACTCATTTACGGATTTACCGAATTAAGTCAGATTTTTTTTCCGTCAAAATCTTTCATTTCTCAACTAAACCGAAGTGAACATTTTTCGAGTTAAGTTTTGAACTCAAGTTGAAGTTAACAACCCTATTTTCCTATTAAGAAAGCAATCCTCTCGAGAGCCAGTTCAGTTGAACCAACGAATGCTATGGTTTTATACATCAAAATGAAGCTTGCCCGAAATAAGAGAGCTAGTGTAGATACGATAATTAGAGAAAGAAAATAGAAATAATGTGAGAAACCAAAAGAAGAAGAAACAGCATCACCATGTCTATATTTTGTTGGTTTTAGATCACTTCAGATGGAAATGTATGTATATATAGTTCCTCAATGCAATTGTGGAATTTGTTTCTGAAAAGCTACTTGGAGATAGTATTATACACAACCTGCTTCATCTACAATTCTTTGTTACTCTTGTTTTCCTTTACAGCTTTTTTAACAAGAAAAAATGATATGACCTATTTTCCCTTCTTTCTTCCCCTTCTCAGGTTGATGGCCATCAACCACACCATATAAGACTATAAGAGCGGAAGTTGTCATCGGCTTGAGTCAGCCCAACGGAACGTTAAAGAGTAACTACAGAGACATGTTGCGTCCATCTTGATATAGATGGTTAAATAACCACGTCAAAAAAAATGTAAATCTTTACAACAATACACAGATCCATAATTCTTCTTGTACGCATGCCAAATGATAATTTTAGGGTCGCAGGACATGCCGATCTACATCTATCTATACAAAAGCCCCATCTAGCTACCTCGACCATAAATAAACTTCGAACTCCCATCGTACTAGCTGCACAATACAAAAATCATGGTCCCACAAAGCAGGAGTGCCCTTCAACACAGATTGCCCTTCCAATGTTTTCAAGAAACGCTCACCTAACCATAGCTGTTTGATCATAAGGTATGATAAGTTAATGATGATATCAGAAGCTCATTATTCATCGAATTCTGAATGATGATATGTAGCTCATAGAAATGACATTCATGTAACGTAGGAAACAAATACCAGTGGCAGAAGAATATTTGCCTACCAATCCATCAGAAGGAAAACTGGTGATGTTGGATTCATGTCACCTTCCCCTGTTGTGTCATGCCATTTATATTATTTTTCTGATCGAAATTGAGGAATTTTTTCGTTTTCCTAAGTGCAACTAAAAAGGTAGATGCATCGCATGCGATGCTTTAGTATGTCACATCAACAATGACAAAGAGTGCTTTCGTTTCAACTCGTGATAAAAAAAATGTTCTCATTTCTCATTGTTAAGTCTCGAACAATACCATTACAGATAGCATCAGAGTTTTACAGCTAAAACATGAAAATAGAAAGTGAACGAAGCTTCGAAAAAACATACCAAAAGTTATTACACTTCAGACAAGGGGTGAGTAAGACGCCATTTAGAATGTGTGCTCCCCCGCAAATTATGGTACAACACCTGTACATGTCCAAAGAAATTAGCGAATGAATGCTATAGAATTTGTGTGCAGTTGTGCACCATCAGTTCTGACCATACACCGAAAGAAACTTTCTGCTTGGTAATACATACCTGAGTTCGGACCTAGAACCCCAATTATAACGTTTATAATTATTAATTGGTGTTCCCTGATATGTGAAAGGACTACAGATTTAACAGATCAATGATTCCGCGATACAAATTCCTGTTCTAGGACAATTGAGTTCGGCAACATATGATATTTTATTATTTTTAAAGTATTTCATTGTGTCACCATGTGGTCTAGAGCTGTTCAATGGATAAGGTTTCTCTGTATTGTCCCAAATTGATCACGTGTCTCCAGAGAGACAAAAGGATACATTTTAGTACCTTGATTAGATGACAAGGTTCCATACTTCCATCAATAGGCAGCATTAGAATGATACTCTCAAAAAACACAGTCAGCTTGGTATATCACATAATTTCGTGCATGAGCTGTGAATCTCAAAGATGGAAGATGTAAATATCAAAGATGCCATTTGTATTTCTTGTATTAGTGCATGTACACGATATAGTAAGGGAGAAACAAGAGTAAAACATCACGTACAAAAATACTTTGGATTCCTAGATGAATGGACTTTTATAGTGTCACATAAGGGATATTTCAAAGATAAAAGATTTAATATACATTGTGCGTAGATATCCATGCAAAAGTGTGACAAAAGTACAAAACCCATGAGCATGTGTATGAAGAAATTTAGTTGAAGCATAAATATATTTGGTATAGCCAAAAACATAACTTTAGCAATCAATTGTTCCTCTAGATAAACCTGAAATTCTGAAAAGAACTTTAAAAAATTTACACGAAAGCACTTACAACTTTTTGATCATCACCGCCTGAGCATATATAATCGTCATTTGGAGCCACAGCAACCTGCAGTTTCAAAAGAAACATGTATAAAACTTCTAGTTATAAATAAAAATCAATCTGTAATTTCATTAAGTGCCTTGTCATTTAACATACTGTATTGGCACACCGTGTATGGCTTGTTAGATGCCTGATACAAGGTTCACCCAAGGTAACATCCCACATGGCAATGCTACACGTCAATTATGAAGTCAACATCAAGAGCAAGCCAAAAGAAAGAAAATAAAAACTTCTGATGTGTGTGCTTACCTCCCATCACCACTCACAGTAGCAAGGACTGGCTCCTTCTGAAGCCAATGAGCATCATTTACACCTTGGTCACCTTCATCGACATGTCTGCACACAATTATTTTTTCTTTAACTTCTTTTCACTTACATGGAAGGAGTCAGAGAGTGTAAAATGCCTCCAATTACTTCTTTTGCGTAATGACTTGCCCAAACACATGAAACAATAACATCAACCTCAAGACCAACAATGCTTACAAGGCTTACCCTGGAATTTGACCTGCATGTTCTGCTGTTGGCATTGGCTTTCCGTGGCTCAAACAATGCAAGGGCTTAAGACTACGAACATTGTTGACAGAACCCTCTACACAGACAGGTGTTTGGCTCGTCGACAACAGCCGAGTATCCCAGACTAATGTGCTATTTGATGTGCTTGAAGCATGAAAATAGGTGCCACAAGAGCTAAATGAGACAGATGTAACCTGGGACAAGATTGGACGAACCTGCCATTTAATTTCTCGATGACCACAGTTCATGTCCCCACATTGACAATAGCATAAGTAGTACAGGTTGCAAAAAATAACAAATTGGGGGAGCACAACATACAAAGTAAACAAATTGTAGTGTAAAGAGCACAGCTAATAGCACAATAGCAGGACTGCAAAATATAATGGTGGGACTGACCAGGTGTGATGAATCTAATGATATAAAAAACAGATACAAAGTGATAGCTAAGTTTAAAATACTACAGTTAAGATATGACAATATTAGGGAACACGAATGACACATGATTAAATGATAAAAAAACGAATGTGATATGATGTACACATAAATACCTATTGTCCTAATGAAATTCCTATCATTCACATTCATATTTGATAATGGGTTTTTGAACATATTGAGGTACTTCTCTCCTATTAAATATAGATACCAAATTCACATATTTAGTTCAAATTCAAAAGTAGATGGATAAAACATATATCCATGCTATTGCGCTTGATTTCTCCAAAACCAAAATAGTAGGGAGCACGATCGACAGATGGAGGAAAACATTTTACAACCATGGCATGTTAACAACGAACAACCAAGGAATCTAAACAGATGGCATGTTACCCCATAGCATTCTGAGTGCAACAACATACCTCGTGATTTGACCCCACTGAGAGATGAGATATTCCTTCACATGTTCTGACGTCAAATAAACTAACTTCCCCATTTCCAGCACCTTCTCATGTTTCAGTTTATGGTAACAGAAGTCAGAAAATAATCAAATAGATCCATAACGTCAGCAGAAGATGCACAATAGCTAATTTTGATACAGGAAAGACCATATAACCATACCCGTTATTATCTTCTTGCTGTCTGGGCTTACTTTCAAGGATGTTATGTACTGGAATAAAAAGATGGCAGTAAATTAGCTGTGAATATAGTTAAGTAGTACTTTCTCCATGAAACTTACAGAGTCATTTGCAGATAATGATTGGCAGGTTTGAGGCGCTTCAATATCCCATAGCTGCACCAGAGCAGGGCTTGCACGTGAAGATTCAGTTCCACATGCCAAGAGATTTTGATTACAGAACTCCACACTCTCCACCGAATTAAGAATCTTACTCCCACTCCTGTCACACAGAAGAAATCAATAAAGCACATAGGAATAGTAAAGAAAATCATATGCATGCACCACTAATGACGGTAACCACAAAAAAGTTAACACACGAGGAAATAAAGAAATATAAAAGATAGACATCGATCATTTGCAGGGTGAACCCTTATCTGCATGAAAGAGAAGTGGCAAGAGAAAATGGGATTGTTTCTCCCTTCAATGGCAGTGATCACCAATGATATGTATTAGCTCATAAAATTGCAAGTTAATACTCTAATTCTAAATCAGTACACGAGAAACAAGAAACAAACTCAAAAAGGCAAATGGAGTGGAAAGACAATAAATAATAATAACCCTGCCACTCAATAAGCTCATAAATTAAAGCACAATTCTATAGTAGTAAATTGAAATCACCGAGAAATAGAATTAAAATGCATAAAGGACACCAACCTCAAATTAGCATTCAAGTCAGCAGCAAGTTGACCCGTCAAAACATTCCAAAGCAGTAGTTTACCATCACCAGAACCACCGCATGTGGCTACAAGACCTAAATTATCATACACGAGACGGAATCAACTATCGTGCATTTTATAGTTCATCACTTCAGAAGAAAAAATAGAAAACATTCTTGCAGTGTAACAACAAAGTGAAGAAAAAAAATGAAAAACACTTTGCAACAGAAATCTAGAAAATGATGGAACCTGTGCCTAATTAGGTGTTTCTAAGCAAATAGTATTTTTGGTATCTATAAACTTAGTGTGCTGCTGCTTATTGTTGCTTTTGTTGTACTTTTCCTGGTTCAAAATTATATGGTACAAGCAAGTTCCCAAATTGTTTTGAGTATTTCGATCGACTTATCTTGGTCTAAGAATATTATCGTACAGAACATTATAGATTAGTGGATTTTCATCATAGGCCACTTAAGATTTGTGTTGTTTTTCAAATCTCAAAACATGATAAGATTTTCTATAGAAACTTTACATTAAAAAAATACTTAAATGCAATACTACCAAGATATCCAGAGACTTTTACTGAAGTTATAAGAGAGATCCTGGCACTTAAAGAAATAAATATAATAGTCAGAATGGCAGTGTGTGGACATGAGATTTATGGAAAGAAATCAGGTAAAATGATTCGAATAAAAAAACACCCAAGTTAAAAACGATCCCTCAGGGAATAGATCAAGGCCAAGATGCCAACTGGGGCAGCATGCATACATTAATAAACCAGGTAAATTAAAAATGCATCCTGATGACCGAGAAAGCCAAGACGAGATCCATCTGGAGTAACATTGTGTTGAGAATTAGGTCATTTGTTGAAGTGTGAGTACACCAAAACTGAAAGTCTGAAATCAACTGGAATACGAAGAACAGGACTACAAAAGCTATAACAAACTTACAAGATTGCCAAGGGTTTACTGTCATAGCATTGATTTTTTTTGTATGTCCACTTGATGCTTGAGCATCACCATCAAACCCAAATGTGTAAAGACAAGAACCGGTTGTTGAATCCCAAACCTACGGAAGTATCATATTTTCAAAACACAAGTTTTACAAAATGATCGATACATCTGAATAAAGGACTGTTTTTTTTTCCAGGTTACTGCCATGGTACCTTTACTATGTTACCTCCACATGAAACGATACTTGCACCTCTCACAGCGAATTCAACAGCTTGGATCTGTTTAGATTCCAGGATAACAGAAATATCTCAATTTTGCGGGGGAAAAAATCGTGTCAAAACTTGAAAGGCCACTAAGTTGAAATGCATGCACTCAGAAATAAAGGCCACTCTTGTGGAAAATAACAGAACCTGTACACTTTTACATATTATTAATTAAGGGTCTATGATATAAAAAAGGGAATCAGAACAAAGAAGTTATTCTTAATGATCCAGTGGTAAAATAGCCTCTGTCCTCAATTTCCAACTGAGAGAAGAATACTTTACTTCAACTATAAATGTTCACCAAGGGAAAATATTTAGAACAACTGTGTCAGGGACTCCCACAAGAAGTCTGTATAACTGTATCCCCTAACTAAGATAACAATTGTTTGGTATAAACACTCTTATGAGTTCTTCCTAGATGAGCAAGAAGCTAATACACGCATTGGTGGAATTGTGGAAATGAAAAGGAAAGCATCTGTTTAAAAGCATCTGTTTATGCAAGAAATCCTAGTGCCGTACCTATGTCAATACACTGTATATACTTTTAATTACTATAGCAACTCAGGTAGCAAGTAACTGATACCTGGCAGTTGTGACCAGTCAGTTCAACTCCTCGTCCTGAATGGAGATTATAGAGCAACAGTTCATTTGGTGGCTGCATATTAATGTATCTTGTGTAAGTATTGTCTACTGCTATAATCCAATATAAAGAAACATTTAAGCAGCAAGTAGCACAGAATCACACGAAATAGAAAGCAACTCTCAAACCAAGAGTAACATAGATACATCTTGTTGGAGATGGACCAACAATAAGGTTATAGAAAAGAGTCAAAAAACCTCATTAGAGCTGCATACAAGTTGTGCAAGTCCTTCAGGATGAAACCTCACGTCCAAGACCTTTTGTACTCCTTGCTGAAGATCAACCAAACGATTAAGTTAATCAGTAAACAGGGATCAACTTTACGCATGCCAACCATAATAAGACAAACAAATCCCATCCACCACAAATTGAGAGAAATTGACAACTGTTGTTGAGGCAAAATCAGCTGTAACATAGTTCAATAAACCAAAAGTTTCTATGAGAAAATGATTATGATTCCTAAGTTCAAAATACAATAGTGGTAGTTAAAATCCATTGATTTTGCCAATGCTCCTGACACGCAAGTTGCACCAAAGTCCATGGACCTTTTACCCTTCTGCGAGCAAAATGTTCCTGAGAGTGGTCAGATAAAAAGGAATGCCTCTAAATTCTTAATTTTGATTTGAGATAAGACTGCTAGTTGCCTGATTTGACAATGATACTCTCAATAACAATGTCAAATTTTATTTTTCAAAATGTGCAATAGGAAATTAAAAAATCCAATTGAATTATATAAAATAGGCATCTCGCTGTCTCAGAGGATGATCACAGTGGCAGTTGACAGACCAAACTATACTAATTACAGACACACACAAAACTTGGTTGATTGGCAGACAAATCCTAATGAAGTTAAGGGTCAAATGAGTTGCTCAATGTTGATGCTTTCAAAAGCATCTCGAAGTATGAATTTATTACTCCAAAAGCATTCATTGCAGTTTCTGAGAACAGACACCTGCATCATCGTTGGCTTACCCTAAGTTGCCACGCTAAATTTTAACTGACAGAAAATAAAAGGTAGCCGTGTATACATTCAATTTGAGAACTTTTTGGAATATATAATGCATCAGCAGGAATAAACCTAGATAAAAAATCTTTAGATGTTTATCCTAAAAGCTCATGGTATAACCAACAGAACTGCCGATTTAATAAGCTATCATTGGAATAAAGAAATAGTGTGTTTTCCACCATCAACCATACTTATGTCAACCTAATAAGGAGAGGATAAGAACTAAAAACTATGATTTTTACTCCGCCAAAAGGCTGCGCAATTGCTACACTTGATGTATAAGCACACCAAGAAGGAATCCAAGATGAATAGCATCTTCGCTGAAGCAATGCTGCATGCCCTTCAAACTGTGTAGCAAGTGACTTCCACCCTGTCATCAGAAGTCAAGGAATTGTCTTAATTTGTGAATGCAATATCTAATGCAATAACAAGATGTGCTTTATGTGCCGCTATAAAAAACAAGATGTGCTTTATATTGCAACACAGCAGAACACATAAGCACAAAACACGTATCCACTAGATAAATCCAGTAAGTCCTAGGGATGATACCTTGAAGAAATGGAATCCACTTTTCCTGATTCCTTCCTGCATAGCAACGACGAGAGCATGCAAAGGGCCAGCTAATACCAATTTCCCTCCCTTCCAAACAGCTGAAGATATTTTTGTTCAATGAAAGTGCGGAGTCCAGAGACGAGGACACCTGTGGCTCCTCTTTCCCCAGACACCGGGCACTTACATCTTCATGACTCAAACTTGAACACAGAAAAGTTGAACCTGCTTAATTATTGAAAAGTTATAGTTTAGCTAATTCGAGAAATAAAATAAATAATATATTTAGAAATGCCATGCAGATATTGTAGGAGTGCCTGTTCAAGGTGAAAATCCTCTCACTGCCTACAAAATATTTCTGTTCTTGCACATTTTGGTTCATTATCTGAAGTTCTTTTACACGGTTATTGCTTGAAACCAAGGTAATTTGGCACACAAAAACACTCAAGCGCATGCTTTAAGTTTCAGGGAAGTAAGTTGGGCGAGATGAAGAAATTTTGAAAGCCAACAAACAGGTATATCTCCGGCTGCGGACACTCCTAAATTATGGGACAAAAAGCAGATAAATGCACGATATATAAATCTCAAGTAGTCTTCACCGAGAAATCTCATTTCAAAAGTTCGATGCATTTATTAGCAAGGTTTTCGGACTCGACCAAGACATCAACCCGGTCAAGGCACTGGGTAGGTGGGTTAATTGGGTCAAACCGGTTAACCCGGATACGTAAAATGACATCATATATATTATAAAATATAATAAATATATATATATGTGATCATTCTTGCTAGAATATTTGCATGATTTTGAGACAAATATTAAAGGATTTTGACAGAAAACAACAACAACAACAAAGCCTTTAATCCCAAACTAGTTGGGGTAGGCTAGAAATGAAACTCTAAGGATTTTGACAAAAAAAATCTAACATAAATCAAGTTTATGTATTTTAAACAAATCAACCCAGCCGGTTCAACCAGTTGGACACTTGGACCAGATCGACCCGGGCTGGCGGGGTTTTGACAAATCTGGGTTTGTCATCGACCCGGCCCAGCAGGCTGGCCAGATCCCGGGCCAACCGATTGAACCGACCGGGTCTGAAAACAGTGCTTATTAGATACCCTAAAATTCTCAGTCTACATACTTACCAAGAATATTAAATAAATGGATGATAGAACCAGCTAATGGACCACTATATATTGCTTCTTTGCTAGTAATAATATATTAACCAATAATATTTTTGTTTACTGCCATTGTTTCTTATATTATTGAATTCACATTGCCAGGGTAATAGCTTCTTTTACACAACTATGTTCTTATTGATGTGAATAATTATTTGAGGATTCATTCACATTTGTTGATATGAAAATATGGTTGATTCCTGAATTTGTTAGTAATTCTATTTTTCATTTTTGATATCTAACTCGAGATACCCTCAAACATGGGCATGACATGCAATATTGATATATTATTTAGCCAATAGAACTGTGTCCTGTAAACTGGTAAAAAGAAAATCCATAAACAAATCGACCAAGCAAATGGCATCATGTGATCCAAGACATATTCTGAATCTTTTTTTCGTGGGAGTAATGATATGCTCATTCTGGTCTACAATGCTAATCAAAGCTAATAAACAGGACAGACGTGGGGCTCGACTACACGTGTCATATTATCATATTGAGACAGGATACCATGAGCCTAACTCGAATACATACACTTTTTGGTACAAACATACCAGGCAATGCATCAGAATGGCACCAGGCAGGCATCACAACGCCAGCCTCGTTCTTCCTTTTTCTGCTACCACTTGAGTCTACTGGCAATTTTGAATCCAAATGTGTGACATTAAGAGAGTTTGATGTGCCTTCAGCTATGAACCTTGTACCTGAATCGGATGGAATCCTTGTGCTTACTTCATTTTCCAAGGAGCAAATGGTTTGAGGACATGCCATCGGCAACTTGACATCCTTGTGTTTCGAAATAATTACTTTTAGCTGAACCTCTAACTCTGTCAAACTGTATCACAAAAGGAATAACTATAGAGCCTTATCCGTAAAACTCAAAATAAACAAATTAGACCTAGTGGACTACCGTGACTTCAGTAACATACAGATCATATCTAAGATGAGCTTCACTTTTTCTGAATGAAGGTATTTCTTTATCTTTCAGCACAAATCCGGAATATCTCCCTGCAGTATTCATTAATAAAATTAGGCAAACAGCTCTGTGTACCCAATGTATAGAATCTATAAATTGCAAAAAAATTGACAATGGTAGAAACAAAGAGAACATTGACCGACAAAATAAGAGGGAAATTAAGATGGAATAGGTGCACAGTATGGTAGTGACCTTTGTGATTTGGATAGGTATAAAATACACATTGTGATAAACATTTGAAAAGAGTTTAAAGATTGGAAAACTAAAATGCCATTCATATAGGTTTAATTAGGTTAAAAATCAAAGATGTGATCTGCCATTGTCTCTCATCGATCACAATATAGGGTCGAAAGTTCAAGATTACTCAATGTAGATTGTGTGTTGTGGAGCTCAACATGTAAAACTTTTGCAAAGGGCTGTATATGCTAAAAGGGATAAGTTAACTAGACTAGCAGCTAACCAACCAAAATTTTAAAAAAGTTTGTCTGAACCTCTTCGAAGCTAGTAATGGTCAACAGATCAAATATCAACAAGTGATTAAAAGGCCAATATAAAACATACGTGACGCTGCAGATGGTCGAGTTCTGACTGCATTGTTGAGTATTTTCGTCGGAGCCCTTCTTGTGCAAAGTTTCGCAGTCTGTTCCAGTGTGTGACAGTATTAATAACCAGATCTACTTTTGCAATTAGATCATCAAAAAACACAAACAGAATTATAAGCATGAATATCAAGCTCATCTTCGATATTTGCTTGGCATAGTGATCCTTGTCACAACCAAAACAAAAGAGACAACATTACGAAGCATACATTTAGTGGTATGACAAACAAAAAACAAATGACAACTGCAAGCAGTAACTACGTCGCTGAATACTGATTATATGGTCAGAAGACATAAGCACATGAAGATCATGTTTAGGTATCCTTCACTTTCAGCGATGAGTGAATTGACCATTACATTTGGATGCAATAGAGCTTTTGCCATTGGCGATAGAAAAGAGAGTGATTAGTTTGTCAACTTTCACAATACATGGTAAAAAAGGAGAGATCTTGCTGTTGGGATTTTCACTCAATCACAACTTTAGATAGTCGTCCAGGGGAAGCAAAAATAACTACAAAATCCTACAATCATCTGTTCAAGTTAAGGGAGTGACTGGTTTGGAATAAGAAAATAAATCCCTAAAAGGATGGTAGAATTAGACTTTGCAGTTTGCAAGTAAAGCTATCCAATCATTGTGACATAGAAATGGATGACTTCCCTCCACTTGACATACACACTTCTATACCAATCACGGGGAACTAAATCGGAGTTCAGGGAACTAAACTTCTCACTTAAACACAATTTCCAACAAACCAATCACACCTTAAGAACAAAAACAAATTAACTGCCCAATCAAATTGTTTTTTGATCTCGATTTGTGTGTGTCATCCTTGCACATGGCCAAGCTAATCTTGCATGAACGATTCCAATTTTATCACTTTTTCGTTCTCAATTTTTCAAATATTTTCTTTGTTCTCCTAAATCTGTCTCAATTTCACAAATGCATAATTCACTACCACATCCAAAAACCCATTTCACAAAAGCGAGATCAACATATTAAACTGGACTTTTCACTTAAACACCACTTCCAGCAAATCAATCACACCAAAAGAAATATATTTTGTTCTCAAATTGTGTGTGCTATAGTTGCAGATGGTCAAGCCAATCTTCTCCATACCATTCCAATCCTACCACCTTCTCACTCTCAATTTTCCTAATCGTTTTTCTTCTCATTCGAAACCTTCCTCGATCTCACGAACGCAGAGCTAACTAATACCTATGACTACCATTTAACGAGAGAGAGAGAGAGAGAGAGAGAGAGATGAAAGCATTACCATCTGGAGCTTCCCGAGCTTATGCAACATCTTGGTATGCATCTTCTGAATATAATGCATCAAGTGATACCTCGTGTGCTTCGTAAGCAACCTCTCCCTAACCTCCCCATTCTCCGCCAACCATGCGGCGACCTCCTTGGCGGTGACCGGAACGGAGGAGTCGAGGCTCTCGAGCCAGTCGTAGACGGGGATCCAGAGGTCGCTGCGCTGGAACTGGTAGTACTTGGGGACGGGGAGCTTGGATGGGGGCTTTGGGGTGGAGCGGGGGAGAGAGAGAATGCGGGCGTGGACGGCGTCCCGAGGAAGGGAGGGGTGGGGGTTGGAGGAGAGGAAGGCGTCGATGGTGGTCGGGGTTGGTGGGAAGGTCGGGAGGGTCGAGAGCCATGTGGTGGCGGTGGATTCCCACCCTTCTTCCATTGGTTACTGTCTGGGGTTTGAGAGACAGACAGACGGGTTTGGTTTGTGTTTTTGTTTTGTTTTGTTTTTCAATTCTGTACTGTTATACTGTTTTGTCTTAAAATTGTCTATGTAAATTATCATTTTCTATTTCTTTCATTTTTACTTATTTCTTCTTTAAATAGATTTTTCTCTTTTCATACTACAACAAAAAAATAACCATGAAAAATAAAATCAGAGTAAGAATGCGATAATGTCCTATATTAAGTAGAGATAAGAGTGGTTTGGATGATATTACGTTCGATCAATCATAGTTCGTTTGGTATTATCCATCGACAAATATCCCATCTTTACGTCAATTCATGACACCGAGAAGAAAAGTGGATAGAGATGGATGTGGTTTAGAGGACTCCTAATCCGACCAATTGAATTAACTTTATTTGGATGCTAGTCCTAAAATACATTGTTTCCAAACTAATTAGCGGATGTCATGATGGGAGTAATTTGGATGACATTTGATCCAATTAAGTTAGATTTGGTGGTAGGATGCAGTAAAAATATAGAATTTGTTTAAATACGTAATACGTTGATTACTGACTAATATGGTTTTCAGGTGCTTTAACTCTACAGGAGTTTGTGCAGTAATATTTGATTCATATTGGTATTTGGTTTATTGATTTCAAGAATTTACATAAATTACAAGATAAGAAAATCACATCACTTCAAATTCACATCATTTATCTAGATTCTTTTAACACAAATCTGATAACGCACTTTTTCAAAAAAAAATCTTGATTTTGATGAAACTTTCTCTCTAGTTGTTTCCATTTCAAAATAAATATAGTATTAAATTATCAAGTTAAATCTTTACTTAACTTTACTCATCACACATTACTTAACCTCTCATTTCACACAATCAATAAACAAAGTGAATCGAGTTAACCACCCATATTAAGCCTATAATGTGACGCGAGAGACACACTATGAGATCATAAATGGACACGAAGTCACAGTAAAAACGATTCTATTGGTAGGATCTTGATGGTCTACCATGATGTAAATCTGACTCGATCCAACCCGATCCGATCCGATCCGATCCGATCCGACCCAACCCAACCCAAACCAAACCAAACCACCAAGTGTTACCAGAAAAAAATTGCAAAAAAGAAAAGAACAACCGTCTTTCCCAACTCCGTTCTCCCAAACCACGACGACCTCTCTCTCTTTCTCCCCCCAAAACCCTAATTTCGGATCGCGATGGATTTGCCGCAGAACGAACTCGACCGCCTAGTGTTCTTCGAGCACGCGCGCCAGACCGCGGAGGCCAACTACGCCAAGAACCCCCTCGACGCCGAGGTAGAATCGTTTCTCGAAACGAACCGATGCTTCCTCTGGAATCCAGTGCTCGTTTGATCTTGCTTTGGATGGATTTCGTGGTGTATGTGTTTCTGTTGGTTTAATAATCTGTATTGGTGCTAAAAGTTTCGGTTTTAATCGTTCTAGCAATGCGCAAAGGCGTTTCGTGGTTGTCGAAGTAGAGATTCGGTGATTTTGTTGTTCTGTAAGCCGAATTGATGCTTAAGTTTCTGTTTTTTTTGTGAAATTTTAATCGATCGTTGCAGTAGTGTGTGAAGGTTCTGTCATGGTTGTAGGAGTAGAGATTCAATGTTTTCTTTTGGTTTGTAATCTGAATTGCTACCGGATGTTCTAGTTCATGTGATACTTTAGTAGAGATTCAATGATTTAGTTGATATGTAATCTGTATTGATGTCGGAAGTTTCGGTTTTCCATGTGATATTTGATGGGTCATTCTAGCATCGTGTAAAGGTTTTTTCATCGTTGTGAAAGTAGATATTTGATGTTTTGTTGGTTTGTAACGTGTATTGAGGCCGAAAGCTTCAGTTTTTATGTGTTTATCTTTATCAGTAGTTTTTATGTGTTTTTTTAATTAATCGTTCTAGCAATGTGTAAACGACTTCTCATGGTTGTCGGATACAAGTTGAGAAGTATGGAAAACGAACCTTGTGTTGTTTGGTCTTCATTTTCCTCTTTGGCATTGTGGGAACTCCCTTCATACACCCCCGGATCAGTTTGTGCAGGGACGACAAACAAGGGTAGGGTGACCTGTTGGGCCACAACAGCCAAGTATGGCTTGTCATTGTTGTGTTTCAATAGTGTATAGTACGTGATCCACAATTTTTATTGGCTTTCAGGAAGATAGTATGGAAGTTGGGAGTTACAATTTCCGAACTTTCGACTTGTGAGTGGTTGGAAGAAGAGAGAGTTTGAATGTGGATTTTAAGTCAACTTTTGAGTGATTGGGTTGAAAGTTTAGGAATGGGATTTCAATTTTGAATTCTGACTGATAGGCCTGATTGCCTGAAGGAATTTTAGGTCTGACTCTGAAGTTCATGACTCAAACTATAAAATTGTATTTGGGATGAGTTTGCACAACGTATACTGTAAACCAATATAAAACAAGGTCAAGTGAAAGAGCAAAACTTCTTAAAGGATTTCCTTACATGCAATGTCAAACTGAGTTTAACCCAAATCTTTGACCTTGATCTCAACATAATTCATGTAGCATCTTTGATGTAAAAAACTTCCTTCAAAGCAATTTCAGTAATGAGTTTGTTTTTGTTTTACTGATTGCTGATGTCAAATCAGTGATATTGAAAATATCGCTTGACAGGAAAATTTTATTTCCTTTACTTTTCAAGTATTAATGTATTATTGAAAATATCATAGCTTAAGGGTCTTTTCTTTTCTTTTATTTTCAAGTTTAAAGTTGAATTGTATCCTAAAAAGTTTTTTTTGGTTTAATTTCTTTGTAGAACCTTACAAGATGGGGTGGTGCACTTTTGGAGCTATCACAGTTCCAAAATGGACCAGACTGCATACAAATGGTTAAGGGTAAGTTGATGGTTATGAGGAAAACAACTTAATGTTATGCTTCATGGTAGTATTTTGCTGACTGTTATGGGTCGCAGATGCCATTTCTAGACTGGAGGAGGCCTTGGAAGTCAACCCACATAAACATGAGACTCTTTGGTGCCTTGGCAATGCACATACTTCACATGCTTTCCTCACAACAGACCAGGAGGTGGCAAAGTTGTACTTCACAAAGGCTACTGAACGTTTCCAGCAAGCTGTCAATGAGGTGTTCATGTGTTTCAATAGGATTGTCTGACTAGAGATCAATTGAATTTTTAGTTGCTAACACTAACATTAACCTCAGGATCCTGGAAATGAGTTGTACGTCAAATCCTTGGAAGTGACTGCTAAGGTATTCCACTTTAGATTTGTGAGGATTTAATTGGTATGATTGACTCTTAAAAATGCTCTAAATGCTCTAACAAACATTGTCTACATGTTTGTGGGAAGCAATATTTCACGTCTTTAATTTTCTAAAACACCATTTTTGTGTTGTACTGTGACCATGCTACTTTTGTGCATGTTGACCTAAGAACGCTCTTCCTCCAACATGGCACGTTAATATAGTATTTCACTCATATAGTTATGTTACCACTTACCAGCTTGACGTGGTAAAGTTGGTTAATTGCTATAGTTGCTTAAAAGGATAGTTTGTCACTTTAATAATACTAGTTCCGTTCAGCCTAATGCAGGCTCTCTTAATGATATTACCAGTTACTCACTGTTTTAGTGGTAACAGGGGCTTGATCTGCCATTAGTTTTTTCGTGAGATGGTAACTTTTCTGATTTGGATATTGTTGATATGTTTTTTCTGCAACCCTTGAGCCTAGTATCTTAGTGGTTATCAATTTGGAATAATGTATGTATTCCATGATTTAAGATCTGGGTTGTAATAACTAATGAGAGAACAAATAAATTGCTGACTATTCTTTGGATAGTTAAGTCTCATGAATTTAATGTTTGTTCCCACATCAATTTTGATGTGTTCAAGTGCTTCCTTAAAAAGTAAGCTGGTTCATGCCAATTGTTCTCGTTCTAGCTTGCATTGCTTAATATTCTTCATGATACTTTAGACTTGCTTGTGTTCAGCTTAATGATCCTCTAAATTTTATGGTGTGAAAATAATGTGTTCAGTCTTTAGACTTGCTCTTGTGTGTTCACCTTAATCTAAATTTTATGGTCTGTCAATAATAAATGTCTGAAAGTTTTTTTGAATATTATGATCATTGCATGTCTGTAAGTGCTCTTCATTTAGTGTTGAATTAAAATTTGAACATTTATTCACCTCCTACTGAACTCGTTTTTTATCCATATCAAATTCATCTTCTGTTTGACAACAGTTCTGTCAAGCACCAGACCTTCATCTTGAGCTCCAAAGACAGGTTATCAGCCAACAGGCTGCTGCAGCAGGCTCCTCAACTTCTACTGCAAGGGTATGCATGATCACATGGTTTATTTTGTTTTGGTTTCTTAAAAGTTTTCCCCCCTTAAATTAACTTCCTGTTTTCTCAGAAGCTGAAGAACTACAATTTCTGCATTCCTAAATACCATTACTTTTAGTGCATGTTGTTTATGTTCTGTAGGCTCCTCCATTTGATTTATCATGAAGTTAGACGGTTTGAATACCTCAGTGTAGACGGTTCATTTGGTCTTTATACATCAGCTTTTCGTAAGTCATTGCAAGTGTTAAGTGTCTCAATATTGTATGTGCCCCAGACACCCAAAACCAAGAAAAGCAGCGATCTGAAGTATGATATTTGCGGGTGGATAATTCTAGCAGTTGGCATTTTTGTGTGGGTGGGCATGGCAAAATCTCAAGTTCCTCCACCACCTCCAAGATAGATGTTTTTGGCTTCACATTTCGATCTGCTGTTGGTTCTTGGACATTCTTCTCATGAAGTTCCCAGGTTGCACTCTGCATGGTTCAACTAATTTTCCTGAAAGTGCACAGCACCACATGGAGATGGAAGGTCGACAGAAAAAAAATATGATATGGCGAAGATTCCTGCCCAATACAGGAGTTACCATATGACTTGTGGCTTTGTGCTTTGTTCAAAATATTTATCTGTACTTGCAGCTTTAATGTCTGCAAAGTTTCTCGTCTTTCTACTGAGATTGTATTTCTCAACTGAGCATTTTTCATGAGTTATGACCGATAACGTTGATCCATGTGTTTTAAACTTTTAATTGTCGGATAAGTAAACTAGCTTTTAGATAATCGAAGGAAGCAAGGATCAAATGTTTGGTTCTTCAAATGCACAACTTGGCTCTGAGATCCTTTGAATATCACTGACTGACATCTTGGATCTTGATAGGAAGGTAGTGTCCACATTGGCCATTTTTAGTTTCGACGTGTCATGGTCTTTACTTTGGGAGGCTTGGTGTCTTGATATTGTAATAGATCATAGAGTTGCGGGTGTATGAAAGAGGAAATTCACCTTTACCATAATTAACCTACTCATAACTACAGTCTACAGCCTGTAGTTGTGAAGTGACTGTTGTTGGCTAATGGACAACTGATTTATATAATCTCCATTATTTGGGAGACAATAGCATCAATATTCTCTTGACACGATTACAGTTGCCGTCGTCCAAAATCTGCTTTTGTGATACCTCATCTCCCAAACCAGTTACCACATCAGGTCAACAACTATGTCTAGACCATGTACAGCAGATATCTTTACCGGTGAAAGTGAAACTATGTTGCCAACCTGCTAGTGATGCAGTAGTGATAGTATGCGGTACTTCTGATTAAAGCATGCAAACAAGAATAATTGGTAGGAATTACAAGAATAATCTCTTTTCTTAGTTATTCATCGTATAAACTGTCTGATTATATCACGCGTACTACTTATAAATTTGTAAATACATGTACTTGGTAATAATCCCAAATAATAGACTTAGAATGTATTTGGATGCATCATAAACCGGCAATTTATGGTGCTCAAACTCGTTTAAATCGTGTGGTTTAAATGGTGAGTTTATGGGTCATATTGGGGCCATTTGGATGCCTAAACTGTCCCAAATTGTAAACGTCCTATTATCCAAAAAAAGTGTGTTAAAACAAACTTACCGTTGTGGTTTCCTCTTGGCATATCCAAGGTGACGATTCAGATGATCGATAAAGACGAATGTAGTATTCAAGACCAACGTTTGAGATATTCAACACAAATCAATAAATGAGGCCAACGGCTCCAAAACCTTGTATAAATATACACCAAAGTCATGTAACAAATAATGACATAGAACAATAACATCTTCTTCTTCCAATTCTATTCTCGCACCATTTTCAGCATGGTATCAGAGCAAAAGATCCATACATAGCCTCAGATTTCCCCAAAAATCCTCATCGACCTCACCTCATCCAAGGGGGTTGAAGGTCGAACACACCCTCATCCAAACCCAAGAAGAAGAAAACCAAAACAGGCATGTCGGACGACAATGGAAATCAAC
This sequence comes from Triglochin maritima, assembly GCA_963682175.1. NCBI lineage: Eukaryota > Viridiplantae > Streptophyta > Magnoliopsida > Alismatales > Juncaginaceae > Triglochin > Triglochin maritima. Next base: position 2,052,109 of record OY821781.1, read on the forward strand.
CGGAGATAGTGAATCCCCATCGCCTCGTCACGACGGCCCGAAACGGGACCAAACTACTTATCATGGGCGCGCGCGGTCACACTCTCCCTCAGTGGCAGGGGGAAACTTGGCCACGTCACCGGAAAAACCCCAAAACCAGAAGGCAAAACAACTGAAAAGCTTCAAGATGAATGGCAAACCACGGATCAACAAGTGATGTCATGGCTCATCGCATCCATGCAAAATAACATCGCCGAGATCTTCATTTACAAAGAAAGCGCAAAAGAACTGTGGGACTCAGTCCGAGACCACTATGGCAAAACAGAAAATTTCGCGCATATCTTCAAAATAAAACAGGAGATCGCGCAGACACAACAACACGGGGCTTCGGTCACGGAGTACCTCGGCACTCTTAGAAGAAGGTGGGACGAACTGAGGATTTACGAACCACCAACCACAAATCCAAAAATCATTCAAAACCGGCAAGAGCAAAATCAAATCTACCAGTTTCTGGTAGCATTGGACCCGAGCTACGAGACCATTCGGTCTCAAATTCTCATGGCGTCTGATCTCCCGAGTCTCGCAAACATCACGAGCCTCGTTCAGCGCGAGGAGTCAAGGAGAAACACGATGAGCAACCACAACAAAAACAACAACACCGACAACCAAGCCCTCATCGCTGGTCGAAACCAAGCTCAGGGAATGAAAAAGCGGTTCGGAAACAAAAGCAACGAACACTACGAAAACTGCAAAAAACCAGGACATAACAAAAACTCGTGCTGGTTTTTGTTCCCGCACCTCAGACCACAAAAAACCGAAAGAAACACGAAAGCAAATCTGGTGGAAGGAAACATCAGCGGCGACAAGCTCGGAGGCGGCGGAAGCACCAACCTGGTCGGAGGTGCCGACAACACCTGCTTTCTCCGGAGCGACAACCGACAGAACGAATCCTTGCAGAACCCTACTGGTTATACGGATAACACTGCATTTTATACCAGCCGCAACTCCGGATCTTCCAACCCGATAACTCGGATCCGACCAGATAACGGGTCTGACGGGTCAGGTTTATTCGGGTCCACAACGGGTAATCCGGATCCAACCATTAATCCGATTCACTTAAAAAACCTGGTGGGCCAGCTCAACGATTTTTTGCAAAAAAACCCTACTGCAACAGGTAATTGCGCAGGTAGTAACAATTTTTATGATTTTACTGCTTTCTCTGGATTATTAACCAAGTTACATAGTAAATCTTGGATTATCGATACCGGAGCCACCGATCATATGACTGGAGATCCAACACTACTTAGTAATATAAAACAAAATTTAAGGTTAGTAAATAATTTTGTAACAGTTGCAAATGGAAGTAAAGTACAAATTAAAGGAATAAGAAAAACAAACTTAATTAACAACACATGTGATAATATTTTATATGTCCCTAACCTCGATGCTAATCTGATATCGGTGGCCAAACTCACCAGTAACCTCAATTGCAATGTAATTTTTACCCCTAATGATGTTGTTTTTCAGGATCGTATCACAGGGAGGATGATTGGTAAATGCATCCTCATGAATGGCCTATATGTTCTAGAAACCGGCGAGAAAGCACACCATACCCAAACCATAAACGAACAAAATCTCTGGCACAAAAGAATGGGTCACCCGTCATCAAGTGTGTTAAAATATCTTTTTCCGTCTTTTAAAAATGAATTATTATGCGATGTTTGTAGTTTTGCTAAACAAACGCGATTACCTTTTCAAAATTCTAGCACAAAAACTTATATGCCATTTGAATTAATACACTCTGATATTTGGGGACCTGCTCCCGTTGAATCTTATAATGGTTTTCGATATTTCATTAGTTTCATTGACGACTTCTCTCGAGCCACTTGGATTTACCTATTAAAAAACAAATCCGACACTTACTCAGTTTTTTGTGAATTTCTTCGTTTTATTGAAAATATGTTTGATGCAAAGATTCGTGTCTTTCGATCTGATAATGGCTCCGAATATATGAGCAATGTATTTCAAAATCTTTTAAAAGAAAAAAGTATTTTTCATCAAACCTCGTGTATAAACACACCTCAACAAAATGGGATTTCAGAACAAAAAAATCGACATCTGTTAAACGTCACTCGATCTCTTCTATTTCAAAACAATGTCCCCAAGTTTTTTTGGTCTGACGCAGTTCTCACTGCTACTTACATTATCAATCGACTTCCCAGCCCTACAATTAACAATAAAAAACCATTAGAAATCTTGTATAATAAAGAAATTAACATAGATCATTTTAGAGTCTTTGGTTGCACATGTTTTGTTCACAAGAAACGTGAAGATAAACTTGATCACACCTCGATCAAATGTATTTTTTAGGGTATTCATTTAGGAAAAAAAGGTACAAGTGTTATGATCCAGAAAATAAAAAAACATGCATCTCTAGAGAAGTCTCCTTCTTCGAAACTGAACCCTTTTTCAAAATCTCCACAACTGAAGACACTTCCGCTATCCCAGTACCTCATAACATCCACCATGACTCGCTACCTATAACCACACCTTTAGCAACACTCAACGAAGAAGACAATCAAGAAAGAAGAGGAGAAGACGAAGAAGGAAGAGGAGGAAGAGGAGAGAACAAAGACCAAAGGGAAACGGAGGCTCCCAGAAGATCCTCTCGTCCGACTCATCATCCACTTAGGCTTAACGATTATTTCCTCTCACACCACTTATCCTATTCAAAACCACTTATCCTACCATCACATCTCACAGAAACATCAGGCCTTCCTAGGAACACTAGACACAAATAAGGAACCAACCACCTACCATGAGGCCACAAGTAATCAAAATTGGGTCAAAGCCATGAAAGATGAATTACGTGCCCTAGAAAATAACCAAACCTGGACCCTTGTCCCCCTCCAACCAGGTATTAAACTTGTGGGTTCCAGATGGATTTACAAAATCAAGTATCATAGTAATGGGAAAATAAAAAGATATAAGGCCAGACTAGTTGCCAAAGGGTACACCCAGACCTATGGCCTCGACTATCTCGAAACATTTGCCCCCGTTGCCAAAATGAATATTGTCCGTGTCCTTCTATCCGTCGCTGTAAATCATGGATGGAATCTATTTCAAATGGATGTTAAAAATGCATTCTTACAGGGAAACCTCGAAGAAGAAGTCTATATGATTCCACCTCCTGGGTACACCACTCGTCCTAACCAGGTATGCAAGCTTCATAAGTCAATATATGGACTAAAACAATCACCTCGTGCCTGGTATGTCAAACTCAGTCTCTCTCTCATTAATTATGGATTTATTAAAAGTTCAGCTGATGCATCCATGTTTACAAAACATAGCCATGACACCACCATCATTGTTCTCATCTATGTTGATGATATTATCATAACTGGGAATGATAATCATGAAATAATATCAGTTAAAAATATTTAAAATCAAAGTTCGACATAAAAGACCTAGGATACATGAAATATTTCTTAGGAATAGAAATTGCATATTCCAAGAAAGGGTTATTTTTTTCCCAACGGAAATACACCCTAGACCTTCTCAAAAAAACTGGAAAACTAGGATCAAAACCCTCTGCTACCCCAATAGAAACCAACAAAAAGATAGGACCAACTGATGGGACTCCGCTATCCAACATTGGACAATTCCAAAGATTGGTCGGGAAACTCATCTATCTTACCGTTACTCGACCTGATATCACATATGTTGTTAGTCTAATAAGTCAGTTCATACATGCCCCATACACACATCACTTAGATCTAGTAAACAGAATTTTATGTTACCTTAAAAGTACACCTGGACAAGGACTGTGGATGAAACCTAACAACTCTAACTCGATAATAGGATATTCTGATGCAGATTGGGCGAGAAGCCATGATCGGAAATCTACTACAGGTTTTTATACCTTTGTGGGGGGCAACTTAGTAACTTGGAGAAGTAAGAAGCAAAATGTCGTCGCCCGATCGAGTGCAGAGACAGAATATCGTGGAATGACATCAACCACCAGCGAATTAATTTGGCTCAATCAACTGCTTAAAGACATGAACATCTCAACTCAAAACCCTATGAAGATGTTTTGTGATAATAATGCAGCTCGACACATTGCTACAAATCATGTCTTCCATGAAAGAACCAAACATATAGAAGTTGACTGTCACTTTATCAGGGAAAAGATACAATCAAAACAAATAGAGGTTCCCTACGTCTCAAGCAAAGAGCAGCTGGCAGACATCTTTACCAAAGCTCTGGATCACAAGACCTTCTCAATCTTCTTCTCAAAATGGGCTCCATCAATCCGTTCCAGACCCATCTTGAGGGAGCATGTTAAAACAAACTTACCGTTGTGGTTGCCTCTTGGCATATCCAAGGTGACGATTCAGATGATCGATAAAGACGAATGGAGTATTCAAGACCAACGTTTGAGATATTCAACACAAATCAATAAATGAGGCCAACGGTTCCAAAACCTTGTATAAATATACACCAAACTCATGTAACAAATAATGACATAGAACAATAACATCTTCTTCTTCTTCCAACTCTACTCTCGCATCATTTTCAGCAAAGTGGGATCCACCAATAAGTGGCATATCTGTAATGTCGTCAAGTAAATTACAAAGAATCGATAGCCAAACAATTAGTTGGTGGACGTGAGACCCACCAATAAACCGGATAAGCTCCCTTCTCGAGTTTTTTGGCCAGTAAAAAAAGCATTAAACCCAAAAATCCATCTGGATGTAATTTTTTGGAAAAATGAGAAATTGTATAGAAAAAATCCCAATTTATGGTGCATCCAAACGCACGCTCAAAGTAGTGGTAGAATTTACTATAGTTCAGCTAATTGAAGTGTTTGTCTAATGTACATGTGTTTTTTATTACCCGTAATTCCCCGGTGCCCATCCTCTTTTTGGAGACGAACAAGTTGTGGTTGTAAATTGAAGGTAACGTAACATTTCATCTTTGATGACTTAATTACATAATCATGATGTTATTGAATTCTCAAATTGAGCATGATGTAAGAATATCAGTAACAAGTACCGTTAATTAATTGTATTATGCTAACACGTACAGATGGGTCAGTATGTCTACTCACTGCTGCCGACAGCAATCTAACGTGTGGTGGTTGTTCACATATGTCAGTAGTTGAAGTTGCTCGTAGTTGCTTCTACCAAAAGCTTTTATTGAAGGCACCTTCAAGTTGGCTCATGCATGCATGCATGAGATGGATTCAATCATTCATGTACAGAACAAGGCGTGCACACACAAAATGTGAGTAGTACTGCTCTTGGTAGGTTAGGTTCGAAAGCGACACCAACCAGGCAAGTTCAGTTTACAATATTCAGATATATAGTTAAGATCAGGTTCGAAAAGTTGATGGTAATTAGATTGGGATGGACAATCACATGTAAGACTAGGTATGGAGAATTGAAAATACATCTCGTCGTATCTTAATTATAAGAATTCCATAATTGGGTCGTTAAAAATGCTCAGGTAAAGAGTACTATGGTAATGAAGAGTGTACGTATGTCAGCGTTGGTGTTTTTCTTGATAACTGTTAGGAGTTGCCTTCAATATTAGTATAAATGATGCGTTTCAAATTCGTATATCGCAAATCATGGATTAATTATTTACGTGAAGAGACTCAAATTCCTGTCCTAAGGGTTACTTTTTGTTACTAACGATGGGTCGGAAATTTACATCTCACCAACAACAGATTGTTTACGTGGGTGAGACTTGAACTTGTGTCATGCCCGAACAACATCCACCTAGAGGTCCTATGTCAGCTGAAATACATAATTGTTGTCATATATTACTCATACTAAACAAAGTTATTACTTATATCCTAGCAAGTTAGTACCTTCTTTTTACCTTAGAATTTTGGCGTCGAAATAATACGACTTTAAGCATAATTTTTCCTCACATTTTAAAAATATTTTCAAAGTTTTAAAAAACAAAAACAAAACAATCATCCTTAATTTTCCGCAATCACCTCTTCCCACCACCACCAACCAAGTGCCATACTACCATTTACGGAAGTTACATGTTTGTAGTTATTAACCAATTTGCCCATTTAAAGTGAAGATCGCGGATTCTTAGATCTTAAAGTCCGACATGGATAATTGTTGTCCAATAATTGTAGTGGTGGGGATGTTCTCTTCATGCGACATGTAATCCAAATTCTTAAAGCAGATCTTGTGCATTTAGAACAGATTAGACCGATGTTACATTTGACTATGATAGTAGTTGATAATGGTGATTGATTAGCAATTTGCCAATTTCTCGTCCCAAATTATAGTTGATGATCATTGTCATTATTCACCCCACTAGACAGATGCTTGACAACAAGACAATATTGGCATACCCGGTTAATTTTGTATTGAAACTTAATGCTAATTTAACTTGTCCATGGAATTCAATTCTTTACTTTTGACTTTTATTAGATAGATATATTTTCATTTTCTCTCTGTTTGTTTAACTTAGTACATAAGCAAATTAGAACAAACAAATTCGATTTCCTCTTCTCTTCAAAGTTTCAATAACACCAGTGATTATACATACCAAAACTCCAAACAGAAATTTAAAAAGGACTCAAAACCCACCAAACAACCCACAATTGTGGGCAGACTTTAGATCTAATAGCAATGTTTAATACCATACTTTGGCTAGTTCTATCTTATTTGTCGACCAGTCAAAAAAAATTATTCATCTCGCAGTCTGTAAAGTTACAGGCTTTAGACAATGAAGTACTAACCAAGTATGATTTCGAGTAAATCCTATTAATACGCCACTCCGGCGACGCCATCCTGACCGTCGATCCACCTACCGACCGGAGGCAAACACTCCTCCTTATGTCTCACCTTCCAATCCGAGGCCTGACATGCTCTAGAGCAATAATTCACCTTCCCACAAACCGAACACCTTCTAAACTCATGTCTCCTCGTCTCCGGTCGACCGCAACCGGCATTGGAGCACAACCTCACGCCTTGCTCCCCTCTTCCCATGCCAAACCACTCCACCATGAACTTGTTGGCAACCGAATTCGGACCACTCGGGTCGGTGGGTTGGAGGGTGTTGGCGTGGAGGAGGTGGAGGCGCGCAAGGACGGGGTTTGGGGGGACTCCATAGCCATCATGGAGGCAATGCCCGAGCTCACGGAGGGCGTCGGGGTGTTGGAGAGAGGCGGCGTGGGAGCAAAGAGCGAAGCCGGCTCGCAGGTCCTTGTGGGACTTGGTGGCGCCACTACCGTTGAATTGGATTATGGAGAGGGAGTATAGGGCGGCCGAGTGGGACGAGAGGGCCGCCTTCGCCAGGAGTGCTGCTCCGGTAGCCCGGGAGCCGAGGCAATAGAATGTGATCTGGGTCAATGACAATGCCACGAAATTGAATCAGAATGATCTTGAATTGCGTTTGAATTTCAGATAACATCTGCTGCTGATATGAGTTCAAACAATACTTTACTTTAGGAGATACACGTTTTGACATGTCTCAAAATAAGATGACTATGCAATACAAGGTTATCATAGTTTGTCAAATTGGCACTTCTTTTAGTTTAGTGGGTCAAAGACTAAATTTAAAGTTGAGTGAAGTAAAAAAGTGATTTTGTATTGCTTTTTCTCATGTTTTCTATGTACTTTTTACCAATAGTTGTTTGACCTGGTCTCAAAGTAACAATGGTGGGAAGATGATTGGATCTTGGAAATATTTGATTTTGGTGGGGATTAGAGTGTTATGTGATAAATGGTCGCAAAACTGTGGGAAACGGATTTAAGATTTGTCTTTGGGATTGTACAGACTACAGACTAGTAGGAGTTGGAAAAGATGTGTGAGATGTTGGACTTAAACCGGAAAGATTAGATTTTTATGAAAACTTTGGCGTCCATAAATGAATTAGGACATTATCTGGTGTTGGGACCCGGAAGGATTTGATGGATGTAGCATTTTAATGGGATGGCTGTGTGAGGAATGTTGGTAGAACTTCAAAAGGATTGGATTTGGACCCCAAATATGGCAGTAATATAAAATTTGTTCCATTTTTGAAATGTTCCTTAAAAATATTCGATTTTTTTTCTGTGGAAACATTGGAAGAACACATCCAAAATAAGAACATTGAAAGAACTTGAAAAGACCGAACTTTTATGAACATTTAGTGTGTTGTGTTATGTGAGGAATGTTAAGGCAAATTAGGTTGGATTCGATGAGTGTTCTGATTATTTTTTATAAAAGGTAACTATAGAAAAACTGGATTTTGATGGTTTACTTTGGTGTTGGGCATGCATAAAATGTTGCAGAAACTTGTAAAGTTTTGCATTATGTTGCTTACATGTAACAAAGCTGAAACAACAAACACGATCTTTTCAAAATTCCATTCTGTATTAGACATCTGCAAAAATTAAAATCCCCCAAAAAACAGGATTTTGGTCTTGCTTTAGGTGTTGGGTCATCTCATCCACAACCTTCCAAATAACCAACAAAATTCCTTCTTCACCACTACTTTCCCATTGGGTATTATCCAACAATTGTAACCAAAAAAAGGAATGAGTATTGGACAAACACAATTTAGCAAAATTTTAATCACCCAACATTTTCCATTGGCTATCATCCAACACTTGGTATCAAAAAAAAAGTCATGACGCAAAAAAACAGGTTCTTTCAGAAACCATTTCAGCTAAACAAAAAAATAGACTTGCAAAATGAAAATCACATACCATTCCCAAAGTGTAACAAGCCTCCATATTGCAAGCCTCAGCACACCTCTTAAGAAACCCATGAGCTCCCTCCGACCACCGTCCGGCGTTCACCTCCAGAGCCTTCTCCGACGCCTTCCCTAACACCACCGGATTAAAACCCAACCCCTTCAATCTCCTACACCTAAACACCAAACACAAAACCATCAAAACCCAACACATAAAACACCCAAAACAACCCAAAAAAACAATAAAGGTGAGATCTTTACGTCAGGATAACGTTCATGAGATCGGAAGCAGAGGAGGCCGTGGAGCTGAGATGGGTGAGGATGGAGACAACCAGGTCGTCGGGTAACAACTCCAACAAGTCCTCCTCCTCTTGCTCGAAGTTGGGTCTTGTTGTTGTTCTTCTCTTCTTGAGGAATCCATGTATTGGGTCTGTTTTATCTTGTCTTTTTCTTGTTTTTTTGGAGGTTTGGTGGTGGTTTGGGGTGTAGAAGAAACCTGTTCTGGTTTGCATGTTGTGGTGGTGTTTGTGTTTGAGTGTGTTGCGTTTGAGGAGGAGAATGAAATGGTTTGGATTTATAAACCACAGGACAGGCAGACAGACAGACAGACAGACGTTGGTGGCTCCGTTTCTTGCTTTTCATTTAAATTAACTATTATTACTTGCAGTTGGTAAAAAGTGGAGATGTTGTTTTTGTGTTTGTTTTTGTAGTTGTGTCCTGTATTTGGTTGTATTTATTTTAATGTCCTTTGGTTTGATGAAGTTATGCGGAGTATGTCCAAGAGTGGGATTTTACATGTCGGTAAAGTAAGAAGAATTTGGACATACATGTGCATTTTCATATGATTTTATAACGTAGACTTATTTATTATAAAAATGTTATTCGATTGTGGATTCATAGGGACAGGGGGATCACAGATGGAAGGGGCAATCTCATTTCATACGTGCATGTTTGCTTGTATGTCATGATTTTCATAAGTAATGTTAGAAGCATTTAATGGTATGAAAGTAAACTTGCTTGATCCGAACATGTTACGTGCATGCTTGGAGTGGAGTTGGTGATCAGAAGGTTGATAACATTCTCGTGTGGCAATCAAAGATACTTGCATAAACTTTATGACATTTTGGAATTGCTTACTCGAAGTGCCCTAAATACTTGTATTACCATAAGTTTTCTACTACTCTACGTGGATGTAATTGTGTAACATAAGGAATCATTTGATATGCAACCTCTTGAACTAAGAATTCAAATTCCACAACTTCATAATCACCAAGAGAACATCACACTGTCGAAAGATGAATGTAATTATTAAACATTGGTGTGTTTTATTTTGACCCCAACAATTATCATTTCATTGGAATTGGATCATATTAGAAAGATATGCCTAACATTAAATTTAACCAAGTGAATGGTTGTCCAAGTAACAAAAGTGGACGCTATAATATGTAGCATGCTTGAATGGTATAAGACTCGAGGGTGTATTAGAAAATAATTAAACTTGGTGGGCTTGTGATCAAACTGAATTTACAATAGAGGACATAAATGCAAAACCCCCTTTTTTGTTGGGTAGTGCGGAAGAAGACCCGGGTGTTGACCGACAGGTTAGAAGCAAATTAAGCAATCGGTTTGGGTGATTAGGGACTAATTCCGTTACTAATTCGTAGCGTCAGATGGGGTTTGACCGTCAAATCCCGTTCCGTTACTTCCCACCGTTGGTTTGAAAAATGTCGGGATCGCCTCCCACATTCCCATCGAATTACTTTTTTGCCCCGAAGGCGTTTCGGATTTTGGGTGATTTTTCAAATTATTGGATTAGTTTTCAGAAATTTAAAAAGTAATGGGTTTAATTTCTTTTGAATTATTTCTCCATAGAGACTACATATTTTTAGCATTAAGTATAAGAACATGATAAGATAAATAATAGTATTTCGGAAACAGGTAATTAGATGATATTTATAGGAAAATTGTACTTCAATCCTTCTGTTTTATGAGTCGACAACACATTCAATTAAATTTTGTCATAAAAATTAGGATTAATTACAATTTACCTCATTGAACTATGCATTGGTATCACTTTGCACATCTGAACTTTCAAAGTCAACAATTAACTCTTTTGAACTTTCATTTTATAACATTTTGCCCCCCCCCCCCCCCCCCCAACTTTAAAAATTCATTATTTAATACACATTCGACGTTTTTCTCATAATTTTTTGTTGTATCCCTAATACACTCATAAACCTATATTTCGTGAAAGTTTGGATCGAAATGGAAGTCGGACATGGTTGGAATTTGAGTCGAATTAAGTGTGGTTTAGGAGTGTATTAGAGATACAACAAAAAAATTGGGAAAAACATTGAATGTGTATTAAATAATAAATTTTTGAAGTTCAAGTGACAAAGTGTTACAAAATGAAAGTTCAAATGTAACTGTTAACTTTGAAAGTTCAGGAGTGCAAAATAATATCAATGCATAGTTCAGTAGAGTAAATTGTAATTAACCCTAAAAATTATGGACAAAACAATTAACATTAGGAAATAATAATTATGATAAAAAACAATTGAAAATGAAAGAAAGATATTATTTAAGGGTTTGGATGATTATTGCCAAACCAGCAAAATATTTTACCAACAAAAACTAAACATGATTTTGCGAGAACTAGGAAATTTAGGTGTTCTGGCTTCTGGTTGAAAACGAGTAATGAAAAAACAAAAACTGTCTGTCCTCAGAAGAACATTCACAACTCCTATTTGACACGGACTAATTAAACACACAAACTAATATGGTAATTAATCACACGATCACATCTTACAGCAATAATGTTAGTGCTTCATCACACCTTAATTATTTTAGAAGTTATGACATGCATGCTACAAACTACGTGCGTGAGAGAACGTTTTCCCAATCAATACTAACTAATTAGTTTTTAGACACGCATTATAGAGAAAGTATAGAAGTAAGAAATAGAGAGTTTTTTGGTATGAAGAATTTTGGCATGGTTAAATGCATCATCTTTGACGATCATCTATTAATTGTTATCTCGAAACATGATTAATTAGGTTTTCATATTGATCTTATCTTGACCAAACCAACCTCTTAGATCCCTATCCATGACACCTTGCTTATTAATTAATCAAGTGATGTGTTATGTGTAGAAGACTAAAAGGTCGGACAAGAACTTTCTAGTTTCTCCTACAAAAAAAATGCATCCGTAATTTATATTTAGACACGTGCACATCATTATTCACTATTTACTCAAATATCCTCGTAAAAGTTTATTAGTCTCAATCTATAAGATCCACTTTAAGAACGTTACTAATCTTATGATGTGATTTGTTTTGGGGGGAAATTGAGTTCAAAACTAGTTCTAGGATTACCACATTAAAATATAAGCACTACGAGTCTACGACAGTACAAGCTTTTAGCAATAATTCTATTACTGATTTTGAGTTTTACAATATTCCCCTAAAATAGGAGAAGTCATCTTATCTTAAAAATTCTTAAGTTAGATAGTCACATGAAACAAAACGATACGTACATTGAAGTTCCGGATGGCCTCTTTGTTTCTCAAAATAGTAAATAAAGTTATAAAAATTCTCCATTAAAGTATTTAATATGTTTTAATTAAATCTAAACAAGTACTAACTCATGATATTGGAGTTTCTATTCTTAGTCCATATTATTCTAAGAATAAAGATCTACCAATCGAACTAAATCTAAATTGATTGTTAAGACTTTAAAAAGAGTATGACAATGTTAAATCATACAAAATTGAAAATTATTGACAAATGCAGATATATTAAGTAGTTTATAGGGAGAAAAGAAAAGATGGATAGATATTTTATGAAAGCCAAAGGTTAATTAGTTGGATATGGATAAGACCAATTAAAAGTCTTTCACATGACCATGTTAATGGTTTCATGCATCCAACTGGTTAGGGTTTGGTGAGGAGGTGATGAGTGGAAGAAGTGAGGCCGAGTTTTTATCCAGTTATCCATCACCAACTTTTGTGGTTTCTATCTTCTTTCATCTTCTCTTCTACGTTTGTTCCATGACTATTTGGGTTAGATTTTGGTTTACGTGATAGTGATTGTTTCCATGTGATCTCGAGGTGCCTTCTTATCATTCCACCACGTTGAACGTCTTACCTTTTTTAGGATTTGTGTTTGAGTAGTATAATTTTTAAAATCTTTTTAATTATAAGGAAAAAAATAGTAGTGGTATAGAAAATATTTGACGAAGTATAAGAACAGAAAATAGTATTGTCATGTTGAAATTTTTAATTAACCTTGGAAATCCAAGGTTAAATAAAAATGATATTTGTATTATCATTTTCTGAGACTCAAAATGGGTCTCCCCATACCTCGCGCTCTTGTTTTTTGTACTTGTCAAATACTTTCTCCGCTATAATGCTCCTTCAAATTTTCTTTTTTGCTTATCATAAATAATAATAATAATAATAATAATAATAATTGAACCAAAAAAACTTTCTCGACCTGCTTTCGGATCAGTTGGCATTCTTAAGAACAAGATAGAAATAAAATACAAACCTAGATTAACAAAGTAGACTAATTACTTAATTATATATATATCTCACTCTAGTTACCCGTAAAAAGAGTGGGATGACTTTTATTTAAACCCTAACAGTTTAGACAAGGACTTGATATGCATAAAATGTAGCTAATTAATTAATGGGCACCTATGAGCTCTACCAACTCCGGCCAAGACTAATAAAATTATGGTCCGTGATCACTACTTCAATAGAATTTGCTAAGAACAATATGGTCAACCCAAGTACTTGCCTTCTAATCCATTGAATATACTTACTTAAAAGCCATTACTCGTCAATCTAGACTATTGCCAAACCATCTTATAACAAAGCTAGCTTGCAACTCACCCTAGCTACTTGTGTCAAAACACAATCTAACCCAAACAAGCAAAACCACTAAAGAATTTAGTCAAAGTTGACAAAGACTTGCTTGCTTAGTACTTGGAAGTAACTCAAAATCTAGAAGTAGCCATAGTTGAATGATTATATATATGTTAACATGGAAGGAGCAAAAAGGTTATGCACACGTACAAATTTGTACATATACGTCAAATGCATGTGAAGATCGTGTAGATCTTGCTTAGATTGACAATTCTTTCTCACTTGGAGAGTTGTATGTGTGCAAACAAAATAATCTACTGACCTGACACGTTCTTAATCTAAAGAAACGATTAAGATCTAAGTCTCTTGTTTTTGTTTAATATTGTTATACCCTTGCATATTTCGTATGAATTTTAAGGAATTATTTTTTGAATTTGTCTTGCAAAATAAGAGCTCTCTCAAAAATGAGAAATAGAATGTAGGAAAGAGCTTTAACCACGTGGCAAAACACGACCATGTGGAAGATTATTTTCAAGATAAGTGATAACACTTGGGATTTTGCTTTTGTGACCACAAGTATAGGACTTGAACTTTATAGAGCCGTAGATCATCCACGTATATGCATTGTGAAACTTCTGGTTTGCAAATTGCAAACATCTAATGATGATAAGAGTTCTATACATCACTCATGGTGTGCAACAGTGGCGGACCCACGTTGAAGGGAGAGGGGGTCTCAAATTTTAGAAAAAAACCATAGTATATTTATATTGTATATATATCCATGTAAATTACTATAAAAATTCATGATTATATCCGTGATTAATCTATTAATTAGCTGAAAATGACCTATGAAGCAAATCGCTATGTAGAAATTAAATGTTAGGTATTTTATGAAGTGGCGGACCCATGAATTTTCAAAGGAGGTCACCAAATATGAATTTTAATTCAGAATACATAATCATAAAATCCAATAAAAAATATTAATATATAAAACTTGATTACAACATTCCTCTTCAAATAGTACTTATCTGGATTTTGGTTCACACAACTATTAGACTCCTTTTCTTTCACTTTATCAAATAATATTGTTTCAGACGATCTAATGATTTTTTTTCTTTCCTTTTGAAATATCTTTCCACGGTGAAAGTTAAATTTCACAACAAAAAAACATCAAGTTAATCATACAATCCAAATTAATGAAACAAAAAGTAGGCAAAACATCAAAAGTAGACAATACACAAAATCACATCATAACTTTTGTAATTTGCACTTACAATTTTCTAATTTATTTCTTCAATCCATTTTTACAATTATTTTTAGAATCCAATTATAAGGAAACATAAAATAAAAGTAGAACATGCAAAGTCCAAAACTGAATAAATATTTTGTCAACTTCGGTTGGAACCACCACACAAAACTACAATCCCTCAACACCTTCGCTCAAAATCCTTGTTGGTCAAGCTAACTTCAACTTCTCATTAACATAAACTCAAACCAAAATAAATACTTAAATCAAACCAAATACAAAAAAGATATTTGTTACTTTGTGTTAGAAACCCCAAAACTTGGAACAAATCTTTATTTTGAAGGTTTGGGTTAGAGGAATGTTGAAGAATATGCGAGTTTTTGTGATTTGGAGGTGTTGATTTTAGGTTCTCAATTTTTTTTAAATGCCTTCATTCCCCCCCCCCCCAAATGGGGTCCCATAGGCCTAAGGGAGGTTCGTCCCTGATTTTATGTTTATATATTTTCATCAATGTATTGTCTTTACTGATTAATTCTCCAAGTAGTACCTTAACTATAGGAGTCAATTTGATGGAATATTAAGTTTGAGATTTATGACTTCACATCTTCCATTCGCACTAAATCTTATAATAATGCAATTTAACCTTATAATATTACGATGGAAAGATTTATTTGAATTTTATTCACAATTTTCATGCATGTCTGCATCAGAACGTATCTATCGAATTTCATGTTTATTGGTAGGAACAAAATTAATATAAGTAACAGCTAAAACTCTTGTAACTGTAACTAATTAATATAAGTAATATATATTTCTTTTCAAGCACAGTGAGTTTCACGCGATGCATCATGCATATGGTCTGGTAGTGTCAACGTTTGAAAAGTCATACGACAAAATAATTTGTGGATATTAGCGTGTAAACGTTTCTGAAAATAATTGACACTGTGTCTACACCAAAAGCTTAGGCACGAACTCCCTAAAATTGGAAGTCTCGGCCTTCAAGACCATTCGGAAAAATATATTCTGTGTCAACAAATTTGGGGGAAATGTCTACGTATATTGTAGCTATATATGATACAAATATCCTTAGTTTAGTCTTACATAAATGTATTCATGTTTCTTCCATCCTACCACACAAAGCTAACACATCGAGATCCTATATAGTTTGGCTTGCACGGGCTACCTTTACTTAATTATCATTAACAAATAACCAAGTGCAACTTCGTGGAGTGAAAACAAAGTGTTAGTGGGTTAATTAATTGCGCCAGTTTGTTGCAATCGGAATGATTCGTTCGCTCTGGGATTCTCAAATTCCCCTGTTATTCTCATCCCATTCCCTGATTACAACATCGAAGGGTTAAACTAATCAACTCCTTAATTGCTCTTGTTTGAGTGATTATGACGCCATATTTATTGTTGTAGCTAGATTTCCATGCACGTGTCGGCACGTGAAGGTTGATTTGTTTGGCGGGAAACCACGGTTTCTCGTCATGATACATGCACGTTGGCATACGTGGAAATCTACCAAGTTTATTTAATGCATGCAGTATAAATATAATATATATTAATTTTTTTATACTTTTTTGTTATTAAAGATAGATACACTGTCATACAACACACATTATTCCGAAGACACTACAACTGATTTTCAAACTGTGACCAATATAAGCATCAAATATATAAAAATAAACTTACTTACTTCTAATTGAATACATGATAAGAGTAACATATCATATCCATATTTGCTAGCTATTTGAGTTTGGCCTATAAATTGTGAAAAAAAAATGTAGCGCATTCAACTATTCAAAAAATTGAATTTAGATTTTGTATTCTAGATTAGACACATATTTTTTGAGTCGTAAATTTGATTTCCAAAATATAGAACAATATATAGAAGTTCGTCGAAGAGCATTTACATTTTGCAAACATTGATTCTGGATTCACTTACAAAAATTGATTTTAATTAGCCAACCAACTTAACACGTAAAACGGACCTTATATCGATTCATAAGTTTGGGTTGCTGAAGTTTGAGTTGTGCTCGCCGTGCAAGCAAACTGTGCTCTTCTTTCTATAGTCGATTCAAATTTCAAGATGGAAAGAGAGTTGTGGCCTTTTGCTTGCTGGTTAAGGTGACTTGGCTGCATAATCACTCAAGCTTGGTATAAATTACGTAGGTATATATGAATATGTTGTTAATATGTTGGACATATGCCTTGACGGTGCCACACAAATATGTTGACTAGAGAAAGAGAAGAGTACGTACTTTAATAATTTGTTGGGATGGTTTCACAAATATATACTTTTCAATTAATACTAATTAATTGAAGTTTACTGGTCATTCCAACTCAATATGTTTGTGCTATTTATTATTGGGATCAAAGTAAATTTAAATAGATATGATATGATAAAGTTCGTATTCCCATTATCAATAACAAAATGATATGGTTGGTTTTTATGATTACATGTTTCCCCCTATCAAAAAATCTCACACAATGGTAGATGATGATTTCCCTTTGACAACTGCAGATCAACTAAAAACTCCGGCCGTGACCAATTAACACGAAGAATATATATATATAGCAGAAGAAGATAAGGATTTGGTTCTTGTGGGAGAATCATCAATCATTGATGGTAGAAATCGAGGATGATCATATAACATCAATCAATTATTATTTATGACATAAAAAAAACGTTCACGATAAATTACTGTATGTGGGCTTTAATTGATCAATAGTTTTGAAGGGCGAAAAAAAGGTACATGAATGGTATATAAGTTTTAATTGGAAAAATATCTCAAGTCTGGTATTGTGTTGTTGTCTTATGACCCATTTTATTGGAAGCTTAGTTCAAGGAGAAGGTTGTGTTTGGATAAGATCGCTATTTAACCATAAGTTAGGCCACCTAACTTTCTTCGTAACCATAATATTTTCAACATTTCTTCGTAATCCCAATTATAGGGTCCATGTTCAAAAGGTAAGTAGCTACTTCCAGAGTTACAAAACTCACAAAAATCCAATCGATGAATAATTTCGAACGTGATAAAATGGTAGAAAACATATACTTTTCCCTGTCTGATAAATTAATATAATTGAGTCTTAGCTTGTATGACTCAAACCTATTTTTTCTTCTTCACAATGCTAGCTGTTACGAGCAAGATGATAGTATGACAAACACAAGACAAGAAACATGTTTGTTTTGTATATCTTGTTTTGCCTAGCCGTCCATGGAAAAATTTAACATTTTAAGTAAAGTTCCAAGTTAAGTGGTTTATATTTGGTCAGGTACGCAATTAGCTGACCAAATTATTCTCTAGACCTCCAAATTATATAGCATTTTTTATCCTCATTCGTATGAAATGACACCATACAACACATTTGAAAACTTTTCTCCACCTTTTGGAAGAAAAAAAGGTTATAGTGTTGGCATCATTGACGTTAGCAACAAAACTTAATCATTTACAAGTCTAGGTGTAATTAAACTTAATCAACCCTATCCAGTAGATATGAAAAGATAGCAACTTACAAATTTTTATTTTACCATCGAGTATTTCAAAAGTTTGTCTGTTACCTAAATCATAGAAAGTGAGAAGCAAATGTGTTTATGAATCTTCATTTTAATTATAATTCTCACTTATATGTATCTGGTAGTTTCAGTGATGATTTGAATTTTTTTACCGTGCACAATTTAGCTTGCTATTTGCTAGCATATGTTGAATTCTCTTATATATGTCAAGCACTCCTATCCATGTTGAAGATCCAAAATTCCCTTTAGGCCTGCAAAAGGTTATGCTGAAGATAATAGTAAGAAAAACGGAGGCTACCTGTAACATCCTCAATACAGCGGAAAATTTAAAATTTTAATAACACATAATCAACAGAAGATATTACGCAAATACTAAACACAGGTGCACCAACATATGTAATATATACATGAACATCAGAGTATTTTAAAAGTTGTGATTACATCAAAAGACTATACAAATGGAAGCAGTAATCACTCGACCTCAACTGAGAGAAAGCTGGATCCGGTAGCGGTGCTCCTCTCCTCGGTCACCACCCCCTATCGCCGCTCACGGCCTGAAAGTAAACATGCAACAATGCCTGAGTTTCCAGAGGAAACCCCGTATGTCAAACTCTACAATACATGAACTGAAAGACACCCTAGTATGCAATTCTACCGAACAAGAAAGCATCTCAAATAAAAGATTGGGCTCCAGGGCTCTTTCACCCAACCACAACACACACCACAGTCACGGGGTTTCAGGGCTCTTTCACCCAACCACAACACACACCACAGTCACGGGGCTTCAAGGCTCTTTCACCCAACCACTGTATCACACACTCGTCGTCAAGCTGGGCTCCAGGTCTAATCTCAACCAACCGCAGCTACCACGACACGACCAAGGGCTCCAGGTCTAATTTCAACCAACCCAAACGTCTAAGGACTCCAGGTCTATTTTCAACCAACCCCTACACGCGGTCCCTGCTCAGGCTCCAGGCCTCTTTCAGCCAACATGAACGCACTACGGGGCTCCAGGTCTAATCTCAACCAACCCCGTACAGACTAGTTGGGCTCCAAGTCTATTTTCAACCAACCGCAACTCTCACACAGTCACGGGGCTCCAGGTCTCTTTCAACCAACCGCCGCAACACCACAATTCTAAGCTGGGTCTCAGGCCTATTTCAGCCAATCCCAAGCTCTCGCACCGTTACGGGGCTCCATGTCTATTTCAACCAACCACCGCAACACTCATGCACCCTAGCACACTTGCCGGAAGAACATCGGCACCACAACTCGCCCCACACGGACGACCACAACAACCGCACCTCCTTATTGCAAAACTGGACACAACTCCACAACGAATTCGATCGAACACCCGATCACTATCGGTCGACCGAATCCCACCAGGGAATAATCCCTCACACGCACCACGAATCCGGTCGAACGCCGAGCCCTCCACGGTCGACTGAATTCCTCCAGAGTGTTCCCCACGCTCAGCACACAAGTTTGGTCGACCGAAACCACCTTCGGTCGAACCGACCACTATTCTCACTTAAGTCACGGTCGGACGAAGTCAACAAGCAGTCGACCGTTTAGATGGTCAACGCTCCCAACCGACTTAAGACAGTGCACACGGTCGAACGGCAAAGGGGACTCGTTCGACCGAATCTCACCATGCTTGCCTCCAATGCACAATCGGTTGACCGCCCCTAGGGCATCGTTCGACCGATTTGAGGCAGAACCCGAATTCTCTTCACGAACGGTCGACCGTTTGCACCAACCGGTCGACCGATCAGGCAGTGAAATCTGCTGCATGTTTACTTGCAACGAGCCGAAAGACCTACCGTCGACTTCCAACTACTCACGATAATTAAGTGAGCGAGCTTGACATACCGGAAGGCTTGAAGAAGCCTTTGAAGAACCGCGACGACGCCTCCACGAGCACGTCTCCCGAAATCACGATCCGTCGACGAACCTCGAGTCCAAACGACGATCAACACCTTTTCTCGACACCCTCGAGCACACCAACACATCCACCTTCCTCTACCACCACAAACACAGAACAAGCACAAGGTAAAGGAAGAGAAGGGAAAACGCGAGGGATGGGTTAGTAAAACACCACTCATCTCCGACCACCAACCCACTCCGAGCACCCCAAACTCTCCGGAGAACACCACCACCTCGTCGGAGCACCACCGCAGGAGGGAGAGAGGAAGACGCGAGAAAGAGCAACTGAGAGAGAGAGAGAGAGAGCAACGAGAGAGAGAAGACCCCCCCCCCCCCCCCCCCCCCCCCCCCATTTCCTCCAATCAAATCCTCACCATCCATTCCAATCCAATTCATCTCCACCACTCATCTCCATTCCATCTCAACCCTCCATCCAACCATCTTCAATCCAAGCCATCCATCTCATCTCCTCCTGAACACCACCTAATCAACAACAAAAACCCAATTAGGATTAGGATTATGCTCAAGATCTCACACTAACACTTAATTATATTGGACTTTCTTGTTTATTATTCAAACAACCATAAACAAGCCCAGCTTGTCTGTGGAATACAAAAATAGCATACAGAGGCATCAGTTAGTGGAAGATAGTTTTTTTTTATAGTTGGGCAATATGAGCAATAGAGGTCTACTAAATATATAAGGATAATAATAACTATATTGGGTAGATTAGGAAAAGAATCATTTTAGCGAAGGATATATTTATTAACCTTGTCAGTTTATTCTTGGTGTATCAATACTGATTAGATGCAAGATTTGAAAATTTTGGCACTTTGATTTTTGAATATGAATGGGAACAATATTGATGAACATTTAGAACGTCTATCTTGTATCTGGTATTGTATGGTTTCGGAGTTTCAACTTGTAGACAATGTGGCCGACCATGATAACCCCGAGTCCATTAAAATGATGGGAAATGACCAGAAATAAGGTTGTTGAGATGTATCTTTCATGTTTAAGATCATAGCAAGCTAGCTTGCTTGCTAGTCTCTATCAAGTCAAACATGTAATTTGTATTGATCTGATAATATATTATTCCAATGTTTTTTTAGCTTTAAACTTTCAACTCTGGATGAGCTCAATGCAAGTAACTGAGTAATTGGTTTTTATATGAATTCTATTGCTGCATTTTTGTTTGACAAATTGAATCATTGCTACACTGTAAAACTGAATTATTCGATCTAAGAAATTTGCGTGTTTGTTGGAGATAAGTCTTTAATTTTAACTATCTCAAGGTCAAACGCTGAGAAACTAGGTTAACTTGAGCCTTGAGGTGGTAATTAAGATGATACAAAAATATATACAAAAGACATGTTATAAGGATTTGAACATTATCCTAATCTGAATTCTAAAATTCGGATATAAAATTGGTAAGTTATAAAAAAAATAGAATTCAAATTCGGATTTAGTGCGTATGTTTGGAATTTGATCTCAAACTCGGATATATTTGAGAATTTCCGTTTGCATATGTGGCTGAAGTAGACTTAAATGGGCTAATCTAATGTTCTGGTAACATGACTTCCACAGACGTGGTCTCAACGTAGTGATTAGAAATCATTTTTAAGTTAAACATCTTCATAATGAATGAAGTTCTCATTTGATGGATAATAATAATTGTTTTAACACTTGTTAATTCTTATGTAATGCTCATGTTATAAGTATTTGTGAGATTTACTTCTTAAGTATCATTCGATCCAAACAGGGTTTACCTCACCATCTGAAATTCATACTACCAATTGTTCCAAGTACTGGAAATAATGTTAGTACTCTACGTCGCAAAAATTACATGATCTAAGGCATATAAATTGTGACGACTCTCATCCATCAATTGGTCGATTATTTGTAAATCCAAGGGTTGTTGTGCATGGTGGACTTGTTCGAAGAAGGAAAAACAAAACAATCTTGAAATTCCAAAGCAATTTGTCAATATCATATCACTTTAACCAGCAGAATTACATGCATATTTCCATCCACACACAATATAATTGACACTGGGTTTTAACTCACGTCTTATTACATTATGTAATATCCTTAATCCTTCTTAAGACTAATCATGTTTTGGCTTTGATTAGGTGCTTGATTGGGTGGATTAAGATGGAGGGCTAAGATTGGTTTGGATGAGATGAGATGGATGGTGGTGATTTGGGGGAGAAATGTATAACTGGTGAGTGTGATTCTCTCTCCCCCTCTCTCTCGCGTTTTCTCTCCCTCACCCGCTCAAACTCTCTCCATCTCTCTGATCAGAGCTTTGGCGTGCGGAGGAGCTCGAGGTGTGGTTCTCGGAAGGCGAGGTGAAGCTCGGACGTTCGCCGAAGGGGAATAGATCGTTGATCGGTTGGTTTTCGCCGGAGGAGGTGCTTTGCGAGGAAAAGCTCGCCGTTAGGTCTTCGAGGGCTTATTCAAGTCTTCAAGGTATGTCAAGCTTTACTTTGATGCTCACTTATGCTTTGGTGGGTGTTGGGGTGGTCGACGGTAGGCCAGAGGGCTCGTCGGACCCGTGCAGCTGCGTTCTGCACTATAATCGGTCGACCGGTTGCAGAGTAATTTGGGCGGAAACCCTTGCACCGGTCGAACGATACTCCTTGAGTGGTCGACCGGTGGTACATTTTATCAAGGGGAGAAGGCTCTAGGTGTTTTCGGTCGGACGGGGCCCCTTTGCTGGTCATCCGAAAGCACTGTTGTAAGTCGGTTGGGGGCGTTGACCATCCAAACGGTCGACCGCCTTGTTGACTCGTTCGACCGGCGATTAAAAATAACTTAAGTTGGTTCGACCGCGAGAAGTTTCGGTCGACCGTTGCACTATGTGGATTTTGGTGTTTTGTACTGGTCGTTTTCGGTCGACCGGTGCGTTTGGGTCGTTCGACCGTTGGTGCATATTACTGTGGCACGAGTTTTTACTTGTCGAATTCGGTCGAACGGGACCCCTTTGTCGTTCGACCGATTGACAGTTTTGTTGGTTGGGCCAGTCCTGCTGAGAGGATTCGGTCGACCGGTTGGGTGATTTCGTTCAACCGTTTGGTTCGGTTTTTGTGTGTTCTTGTGTTGTGAAGCCAGCCCGAGATGGCAACGGATCTCCGGCCCTAGTGGGGTGACCGGCGTCGGCCTGAGGGTGGTTCGCGTGTGGGGCCAGTTCAAGATGGCAACGGATCTCTGGCCCTGGAGGGGTGACGGTGCCGGCCTGAGAGTGGTCTTCTGGACAGCTCAAGATGGCAGCGGTACAGAGGATACCGACCTGAGAGTAATCCAGCGGTGCCTGGGGCACGTGTGTTGACCGAGGATGTTTCCGGTCGTGGTGCCTGGGGCATATGTGTTGTCGCCGAGGGAGTTTCCGGCTGAGGTGCCTAGGGCACGTGTGTGAGGGTTGGGCTAGAGGACCCACGAGACCCGTCACTGTTTAGTGTCTACTGTGGTAGGGAGAGAATTCCCGGGGACCCAGTGAGACGTTGAGTGTCTATTGCACTTCATTATCATACATGCCTTAGATGTCTAGTCATTTATTGTTTTAGAGGTTTGGTATACGGGGTTTCCTCTCGGGAAACTCAGGCATATTCATGTTTTATGTCAGGTCGTGAGCAGCGTTAGGAGGTGGTGACAGCGGAGGAGCGCCTTCGGGACCAGATCCTGCTTTCCCTGTTTTGAGGTCCGAGTGATTACATGTATATTTTTCCTTAGCTTTTGTTGTAATCACACTTTTGTAAACTCTCAGATATATATTGTATATATGTTGGTGCACATGTTGACATTTTTCTTCGGTAATATCCTCGTGTTGTGTTTTATTAAAAATTTAAATTTCTTCCGCTTTCGAGGATGTTACACATTATAAGACCGGAGAAGGCAACTCTTACAAAATTCTTCACAACGAATTATCATGTTCGTGCATTTCCAAACGTGTCTTTGAATATCTAATCGTCCAATTAAAATTTACTTTTGGTTTTGTTGCAACTCACGGATGAGTTTGTTTAATTTTTTATATTGTTGATGAGAACATACCGTCCCGGGTAGGGATGAGTTTTCCTGGAAGGTCCGGTCCTACCAACAATAAAAAATTAAAATAATTGATTTGACAGTAAGATTTTTTATAAAGAATTAAAGATTATAGTTGAAAAAATAAAAGAAAAATATATTGTACGTAAATATTGTGAAATAGAAAAACTGATGTAGTAAATAGAGAAAAAACTAAGATATTTTTTTTAAAGTCATGACTACAGATGATCGGATGTTACATACCTCGAGAGTGAAACTAACAATATATTAGTCATGTTAACTATTGTATAAACATTAGATTTTCAAACTGACCACGTCGCTCGAAAATCACTCGAAGAATAAAAACAAAACCTCGAGGGTGAAACTGCTATATTCCCACACAAAACCAGCCTCCACTTTGTCGTCGTCTCCAACAAATACCGGAGAGAGAGAAAAAAGTGAGATCGGAGTCAAAACGGCGAAGATGGAGGAAGAGCTCCGATCCATGGTGGACGATCTCGAAACCTTGAAACAATCCTTGTCGGATCCCAAAAACCACGACTCCATTGCGCAGGTATCGAATCCTCGACTCCCTCACGTTCTCGCCACTCGAATCGAGCGTTTTCTTAGACATTTTGCTCCATTTCGACCTAAAGTTGTTAGATCTAGTAACGGAGTGTTGAATCGAGTGGTGAAACGTTCGTTTGGTGGTCAGATTACGAGTTTCTCGACGTTTTCTCACATACGTCTCGGTTGTTAGTGATTGAGAGTAATAACATTAATAGTTTCTGTTTTCGATCGGATTCTGTTTAGTTGTTACGTGCATTAGTGTGGTTCTGTTTGGTTTTGTTATTTGAACAAGGTGATTTCATGTCGAGATTGTTTTTCGTGATTCCATCGATTCGTTCTCGAGTTTTTGTTAGTTTATTGTTATGCTGTGTAGAATAGCTTATGACCATATGTTGTGTGTTCAATGCGTTCGATAGTTGCAAAAGCGAGTTGAGAAGATGACGAGCCTTGTGAAATCTGTGTCGTCTCAAAGGGGAAAAGTCAAGGTTAGTATTGAATTTGAAAATGTAATTATTTGTTGGATATGACTCACGGTTTCTTTGTTCTGTTGGGTTGTGTTAGTGATGGTGTTGATAGGTTTTCTTGTTTGTCTCTGATAATGTAGGATATGAGTGCTGAAGTGGTGGATAGCAATCCTTACAGTAGGCTCATGGCTCTTCAGCGTATGGGCATTGTTGAGAATTATGAGCGGATTCGTGATTTTTCTATTGCTATTGTGGTATGTTCACTTGTTTTCTTCACTATTCTGAATTATAGTGTTATAACTCTTTGCCAGAAAATAAACTAAAAAATTATTGAAAGAAAACTTTTTTATCAAGTTTTCAAGTTGCAATTATTCACTAAATTTACATTTTCTCATCGAAATATGCACCATTTGTAGCACCATATATATAGAGAGAGAGCAGCAGCAGCATGTTCACTTGAGGATCTGGATGTTAGTATGTACAGCATAATATCTACATCACCAGTTCGCACATCCATCACATGTGAATTATGATTGTTCAAACTATGCCTCAAAATTAGATCAACATTTTTTTATCTTGACAGTGTGAGGTCCTTTACATCTTTTCTTTTTGTTAGGATGGTAGTTGTGATGTGCATTATCTCAAATCTTGTTAACACCAGTTAACATGAGTAGGTGTAGCATGGTAGCATCAGCACAGATAGGGATCGAAGTCTAATACTGAGGTGGAGAACAGTAATTCTAGTTAGCATTATGCTTCTCTTTTAAACAGGGAATAGGTGGTGTAGGGAGTGTTGCTGCGGAGATGCTTACAAGGTGTGGAATCGGTCGCCTTCTCTTATATGATTATGATACTGTAGAGCTGGCTAATATGAATAGGTTATTTTTCCGTCCAGATCAGGCATGTAAATGTTCCTTTTCTATTTTCTGTACATGTATTTATTTTTTTCTATTTATTACAGTTTCCTTCTAATCCAGATGGTATTTCTTGGGATGGCATTCCCTGTATGTTAACATTTTTTTTTATTTCAGGTTGGTATGACCAAGACAGATGCTGCTGTGCAGACCCTTTCCGATATTAATCCTGACGTTGCCCTGGAGGTACGCAAGATCATTTTGTGAGAATACATATAAGCCTCAAATACAGTGATGTAATGGTTCAGTGAGTCCTTTGTTTAAAATTGCACCTTTAGCTTCTTTATATCAAATCTACATGCTTTATAACTAATTCTGTACCGAGCATGTGTAACCTCATGTAATCGTGGGATTGCTATCTCCTATACCTATCTTTGTGCAACAATGTTATACGGCTATACCTATCCTTATGCAACAACGTTATCATGTCTTACAGGAAAGCTATTTTAATGCATAATTTTTCTTATTTTTGCCAGAGTTATTCCTTAAACATCACGACTCTGAGGGGCTTTGAAACATTTTTGAAGAGTCTTACAAGCCAGAATACTCATTCTAGTAAATTTAGTAATGGAGTTGACCTTGTTTTGTGCTGTGTAGATAATTATGAAGCCCGAATGGTGGTGAACCAGGTAAAACTATTTATATGGTTTTGTCTTGCTTCTTTAGATTTTTAATTTTGAGCTGAATTATTCTCTGCATTTTATGCCAGAGCAGTAATTTTATTATGAATCTATATATATTTAGACTTCTGTGTTTCTTTTTTTGTAAATTTTCTAGATACTAGTAGTTTTTCTGACATGGATGGCTCAAGCTTTAGACAACTTTTGATAGGATATGCCACAACACTAACAGGTATTTTCGCTTTTTTCCAGGCTTGCAATGAGATTAACCTGACATGGATGGAATCCGGTAAGTCATATTTATTATGGTATGAATTTTCAGCTGTCAGGGCAGTAACATGGATATTTTTCAACTATCTCTTTGATTTCAATATCAAAAATACTTCTGGTGGGGATTTTTAGTTCTTTCACTTTTAATTTATTAAGAATTTAAGATTCAATTTAACTCGAAGTTAAGAGTTTTGCTTGTACTTTATTAGTATATACATTTGTTATTTTCTTCAAAATTCCACTGATCAAGTATTTTATCACATCGAGTGTTATGAAGATATGTGTAGTGTTAATAAAGACTCATTTTCACTTTGCTGCAGGTGTCTCGGAAGATGCTGTCTCAGGCCACATACAATTACTAGTACCTGGTGCAACAGCTTGTTTTGCATGTGTTCCTCCTCTGGTGAGTTCTGCTATATTGCAATATTTTATTTGTTTGTATTTCGTAGGGACATGTCATTGAAGTTCTGTACATATGTGTACATAACATTGCTTCAGTCTGTTGATTAGCCCTATGTTTCTTGATATGGTCTTTAGTTGGTACCCATGTTTCCCTGTACAAAACTAGCACAATGGCATACTTCACACCCATTATCTTATTAGTTAGTCTACATGCTTATAAATTTGTGGTTCTCTATTCCATGTACATCAATACCCTCTCAGTGAAGGTAGTTACTTAAGCTTGTGTTTTTCTCAGGTTGTCGCATCTGGTGTAGATGAACGGACTCTCAAAAGGGACGGTGTTTGTGCTGCCTCCTTACCAACTACAATGGTGAGGTTCTCTTAGGATTATAATTGTACCGTTTGAGTCTGAAACTTGGCTGCAAAACTTTACTTATATTTGGTTATCTTAGTAGTAGCTTTCAGTTTTCTGTATTGTTGTAAAGTATTAGCTTTCAGTTGAAGGTTTACATGTGCTAAAGTTTGCATTTTGAGTCTGAACAAGAGCAAAATTACAATTACGACCTTGTTTCAATTGCCTGTCTTGTTTGGTAGTATTCAGAATTTTCTAATGTCAGCCTTTTTGTCTATCATTTCCTACATTTTTATATCATAAATCCACTTTTGTATGTAGAGGATATTATGTTCTGCATTGTTGTCTTGTCTGCATCATTATCACGTTGCATCTTGTTCCGCACCAGGGCATCTATAATAAACCAAACCAGGCAAACAGTAGTTGGGAAGTTGGAGAAGAATTTTCAACAGTTTGAAAGTGGGAGAAATAATAATAATATCAAACAACTGATCCCTATAATCCTGTTTTTGATCTTTATGTTTCTTTCTTAGCCAGGAAAATCTCTGGCTCTTAGGCATTAACTAAATGTCTTATTTGGTGGTTCAAAATACTTCATGCAAACCGATTGGTCATAGTTCCAGACTTTTGTTGCAGGTTGCCAATTTCTAATTGGATGTTTCTAAACTTACATGCAGGGGGTTGTGGCTGGTCTCCTTGTTCAAAATGCACTCAAGTTTATGTTGAAATTTGGGCAAGTTTCTCCTTATTTGGTAATTTACATCTTCATCCAGCTTCTACTTCTCAACTTGCAATTATCTTCTTTAATAAAGAATATTATATGTGGAAGAAATGCATGTCATTTCCTTTTTGTAATATAAATAGTTCTGGGTTAGGTAATGCCTTCTATATGGAAAACTCAAAGACGAAGATCTTGTTTTTGTCACCTGAGCTTCTTTCTTGTCATGGAGATTACACTCTCCTAAAGCAAGATGTGGAAGGAGAACACGAGAAAGTAAATCCTATGCATATGTTGTAGTTTAACTTGGGGTTTTACTTCAATTTGGGATCTGGGAGTATGTCACCTAGAGTTGTTTGGGTATTTTCCCTTTGAGAGATTGTAAATTCTCGATGATCTAAAGATACCCTTACAGAATCACATGTAGGACGAGAATAAGTGGATTGAGGCAGCATTAGAATGAAAGGCTGGCACTCTGGGTATATGAAATATCTGATAGAAGGGAACTAATGGGAAGTTTCACCCACTGCCAGAAACTTGTGCTTATTCCTTGAAGGCAGTCAGATAAGCCATTCAAGTCACTTAGGTACTTCATGTAGGCATGAAGAAATAAGTCATTTTCTCACTCAGATTTTATATCTTCTATTTTATGATGAATGTTTTGGCCCATCACCAGGGATACAATGCCCTTAAAGATTATTTCCCAACCATGGAAATGAAGCCAAATACACAGTGCTCAAATGCAGCATGCCTTGAACGACAGGTTATGTCTCGTGTTATCAATTTGTCTTGATATTTAAAAAGTTTGTATTTCCAGCTAATTGTTGAACTCGTGGTTTAATACAGAGGGAATATATTTCTAAAAAACCAGAAAGAGATGAAGCTGCCAAGGCAAAGATGGAGGCAGAAATGTTGTCCATACCAGAAGCTCCACTTCATCTTGATAATGAGTGGAACATTAGGTACGCATATGATACATGGATACATTGGTTGGAACTTCAACTGTTCCTCACTTGTTGTGCAGATTCAATTGTTCATGGATACTTTACTATTAGGATTACTTTCATAAGTTCATGCTTTTAGCTTGTGGTAAAAAATATTATTGCAAGGATTTATTTTTTTCCTGCAGTGTAATGGATGATCTTGTGGTGAAGAAGTCAAACACTGGCAGCAGTTCAGGTGCTTTGTTGTTTTGGAATATTTGATTTTTTTTTTCATCCAAAGATCTTATATGTTATTGTGGGCATTACTAAAGCATTTGCAATCCAATAAGAATTGGACTTGGAAGATAAAAATTTATAGTACTTGTATACGTAAGTACTGATAATGCATTCTTTTATGTCATGTTTATCTCCATGAAGCTTTATATACAAAGTACTGATCTCATACAAACTCACTAAGATAACGTGTTGGCCTTGAACCATTGTTTTTTTATATATTTTGTGTCTTATTGTTTATTTATTTTTATTTGTAGATAAGCTGCCAGATGGTTTAGTACATGAACTCCCAACAGCTGATGTGCATGAAAATGCTTCAAAACCAACAGATGACATCGCCATTACCGATGACCTGGATGATCTCCGGAAGCAGTTGGAAGCTTTGAATTCGGCCTGAACCTAAAGACGGAGATTCATTTGTGGTTGATTATGAAGACCGTGTTTAAATTCTCTCTTACATTTTGCAATTGTTGATGATTGGAAGCGTGTTCAACGATCAAGGGCAAGCTCGTTATCATGATCAGTCTGAAACCCGAGGAAACTAGAGCTGTGGGTTCGGTAATTGTGTGTCATGATCTGTCTGAACCCTGAGGAAACTAGAGCTTCTGGTTTGGTAATCATGGTGTCTGAGCTCCCAATTTTGTTGGCGTAGTGCTTATTTTTCTTTACAATATCGCATATATGCAGTAGAGGACCAAATCAAATAGGTTTGGGTGAAGCTCAAACTACTTAACCTTTCCATTTCTAATATAGAAAAACTGATGAAAGATAACAAGCGTTGTTATCTTCTTTTTTGTTACAGGAATATATTAATTGTCATGTGTTAATGGACTTTTTTGGGTACATTTTGGTTGTTACATACTGCTTTTGTAGACCTAAGTTCTATTCCATTTTCACATGGTCCTGCTCTTTTTTCTCCCTGTACTCCTGTCTGCCTTGCTGTTTACCGAGGGTTTTGTTTCTCAAGGAAGTTACGAATGCCAAGCAACTTGATCTCAAATATGTTCTTAGATTGAATATCTGTTTATCTATTGTCCATAAGGGACTGAATTCAGATATCACAACCTGATCATATCAGGTTCGCGATTTGAAGTCTAATGAGAACGACATCTAACATGACCCTAATGAAATACACTAATTTTCTGGTCTATCTACCTTTAACAAGTGATAAATAGATGTATTTTCTATGTCAGACTAGTAATTTTGAATTGAACTACAACACCGTTTTGTCAGCGAATGCAAATTACTTAATCTAATGGAATGTGTTGGGTATTAAGGTAGGAAAATACAGAATGACTTTTCCTGGCATATCATTAAAGGAAGTTTTAATTAGATCAAGAAGTTAACTTTAGCTGTGTAACAACAGCCGTGCAGAACAAGCAGAAGACAGACCAAAAGAGTTAATCAAGGTGCATCAGCAGAAGCAAAGAAAGCAAAACAAGTCTTGAAATCTTTTCCTGGCATTGTAGAATGGATTAATCGATTCAATAAAAATATAATATGTTCTACAAGATCCCTAAAATCTTGAAATCAGTAACAAATTCTATTAATCTCTTTTGTAAAATGTATTATTCCTGTGAGAATGGGTAACACATTTGTTCACTCAAAATTTATCCATGAAAGGGAAATTACATAACACCCTAATTTAATAGACAGATATTATATTATACTATATGTTTTCCAACCTATTGGAGATGAAACCAACTGATATTCTTAAGCCTACAGTTGGCATGAAAATTCACCAAATTCTTTTTCCATTTTTACTCATCAAAATTTTGAGTTGCCAATTGCCATAGATTTCCCAGAGATCACCAGTTCAAGATTTTTTTCCAAGTCAGCCAGATCTAGTGGTGGAAGTCAGACACCCAGATTGTGGATGCCACGTGTAACCCAACCAATCTCCCAAAATGCCACCATTCTATCCCTCCAAGATAAGCCACACTCAAACACACATATAAAAAAAACTTTGCCAATCAAAACACAAACACCACAATGGCCTCACTCTGTGCTTCCTCTGCAGTCTCAACAGTTGCCAGGCAATAATTCAATTCCCACATCTTTGTTGGATTATTACAAAACTTTGGTTTTTAGACTATGGTTTTGATGACATGTTTGTTTGGTTGGTCGATTGGTTTAGTTCCCAGCTGAAGGGTAGTGGAGTCCAAGCTTCTTTCCTTGGTGGGAGGAAACTTAAGCAAGGGAAGTGGGCTGCTCCCACTGATCGGAGAGCCTTCTCGGTGTCGGCAGCCGCCTCGACCGAGAGACCATTGTGGTTTCCTGGAAGCAACCCTCCAGAATGGCTTGATGGGAGCCTTCCCGGAGACTTTGGCTTCGACCCACTTGGCCTCTGTAAGAATTTCAACATGTGACAACCACGTTATACAAATTTAATCTATAAGTAACTCTACTTCCAGTGCTTTTGTTAAGCATCTTGTGAATTATGTCCATCTTATTGAGTTGTTTTTAGTTTGTCTCATTGCTTACTAAAACAACTAAGACAACCAGAGGCTGCTATTGTTGAGATCACATGACAGATAGTACGATTTGAAATCATATTCGGCTATTATTCTGTTCATAGGTGGCATATTACCAACAATTAGTTTTCATCTAAACTAATTAAGATCAGTAAAGAATATGAGGTGATGTAACTCAATCATAGTGTAAAAGTAACACCCAAGACCTTCATTAGACATTCTTAGTGTCACTTAATCGATTAAAACCATCGCTCTATGGGGAAGGAAGCGAAATTCAAATTCAAATTCAAATCCCATGACCATGCATGAAACATGTATATCATCATATGCATCTCAGTCATCTCCATCTTTAGCTAATGTAAAGTATGTACCACACAATCATCAATCTTGCATGCACCTCAAGTTGATTTATATTCAAGTTTAGTTAATCCTTTAGTTGGCTTTCAATTGTCAATTACTCATGGTGTTACAATAATGACTGATGTGAAACCATATTTCTTGTTCAGCATCTGATCCTGAGAGCCTTAAATGGAACGTCCAAGCAGAGCTAGTGCACTGCAGATGGGCTATGCTTGGTGCAGCTGGAATTTTCATCCCTGAATTTCTAACCAAACTTGGCATCCTAAACACCCCTTCATGGTACACTGCTGGGGAGCAAGAGTACTTCACTGACACAACAACTCTCTTTGTTGTGGAACTTGTCCTCATTGGTTGGGCCGAGGGCCGGCGGTGGGCGGACATCATCAAGCCCGGTTGTGTCAACACCGACCCCATTTTCCCTAACAACAAGCTTACAGGTAGGTCTAACAATTTCTGACACGACAGACTATATCTTTCGTGGTGGTTTAATTCAGCTATCGTGATTTATAAAATAAAATAAAAGCATATGCTAATTATCACATGATTATTTATCTATGATGTTTGGTTAATTAGTTTGACTATGAGATTTCGTTAAAAATTAATTCAAGATATGATTTGTAGTTTTTATGCATGCTTGCTTTGTTCAACGATGACGCTTTATGAAGAATTAGTTTTAAATACTTAAGACATGACACGATAAATGGACTTATACAAATTACATGTTTATCTTGTAAAATAAAATGTGTAAGCTAATCAATTGTTTTCTACTTAATAAACGAGTAGATACTAAAGACGTTTGATAACATGGTGGTGTAATTAACCTGTCAAGTTATGCATTACAAGACATGGATCAATAAGAGATGAGTAAAGAATTCTATTCTTTGGCACAAATATATAGTACACAATATGACATGATTTTTATATATGTACACTTGATATATTACAGGTACAGACGTGGGTTACCCCGGCGGGTTGTGGTTCGACCCTCTAGGTTGGGGAAGTGGATCCCCTGAGAAGATCAAGGAGCTGAGGACAAAGGAGATTAAGAATGGGAGGTTGGCTATGTTGGCAGTAATGGGGGCATGGTTCCAACACATCTACACTGGAACTGGACCCATTGATAACCTTTTTGCTCACCTTGCTGATCCTGGCCATGCCACCATCTTTGCTGTGAGTGTAGAGTGTACCACCACTCTCTCAAACTCTATTATATATTCTACTTTCAGGATTTTTTTTGTTTTGTTTTGTTTAATATCATGCATAATAGGTTGTTTATATATAGTCACCCATCTCAAGATTTCCCATTCACCATAGTTTTAATTAAAGAACAATAGTGTTGAGTTAGTTGTCCTTGTTACTTGTTAAAGCCATATATAACTACACATACCATTCACAAACTTCAACTACATCACAATTTTTTTTTCACTTATCACATGTACATGTGTTGTTCCTTGTTATTCGAAGAAACACTCCCATTCGATTGGTCTTTTTTTCATTAAAAACAAACATGAGATAACAAATCAAGTGTTTCCCTATCATTGCATTATATATGTTTAACTTGTATTAATCTTGGTTTTTCTTAGGCTTTCACTCCCAAGTGAAGAGTTACACATATGGTTCCATGATGGGTGACGGGGAAGTTGGTGGAGATGCGATCCTTTGCGGCATGAGAGAGCAAATTTTAATGTATCATATGTAAGATTTGGATGGGATGCATGTGTGTATCATATGAAATGAAAACATGTACTTTTCTTTTATTCTGGTGTTGCATACTGCTGCTGTTTATAAGCAAGATTAATGGGCTGATTATTCTAATTAAACTTTGCAATTAGAAATAATTCAACTTCAACATGTAGGATAGTGTCAAAGAGTAAAAGTAATTAGATTTGAAGTTTCTGTTTCATTAATCGTTGGTGGATAAGGGCGGGAACCTGACACCCCCTCAAGATATTGATTTTCTTAATTTCAGACTAATTGTTTCATTAAAGGATGTTGAAACAAACGAAGCAACGCACCTTTTCATCAAGTCATTGCATCTCTTTCCAAAGAACGCATCTCTTCATCCCCAAATGCAGCATTAAAGATCAAACGGTCACCCAGTTGATTTGTGTATATATAGACTCATGTAACACACAGAAATACACAATAATACAAAATTCCTTTCTTCCTAATCCTCGTTTTAATATGGTATCAGAGCAATCGTTCCACCCAGAATACTCTTTCCATCATTGGTGAATCTCAGAGTGCCCCTCACTCATCACCGATTCACCTCAGACAAAACCAAACCAGGGAAAAAAACCACCACCCATCATCTTCGCCTCTCAAGGGGGTTGAAGGAGATACAACAAACCCCGACATCCAAAACCCCTGAAGGAAAATCAAGGAAAAATGACGGACCCGGAAACAAATGCTCCAAAACTGGTGTCACAGTTGCTCAACGGACAGAACTATCTGTCATGGGCACGGGCTGTTACGCTAGCTCTCAGCGGAAGGGGGAAGCTGGGACACATCACCGGGACAACAAAAAAACCAGAGGAAGATGACACCGAAACAAAACAAGAAGAGTGGCAGGCGACAGACCACCTGGTGATGTCATGGATAATCAACTTCATGCAATCAAAGATCGGGGCCATCTTCCTTTACAAAAATTCCGCAAAAGAGCTATGGGACGCAGTTCAAAGCATATACGGTAAAACTCACAACTTTGCTCACATTTTTAAACTAAAACACGATCTGTCGCAGACGAAACAACAAGGACAAACCATCACAGAGTATCTCGGGACACTGCAGCATGGATGGGACGAACTCGCCATCTACGAGCCGACGACTGCTGACCCAAAAATCCTACTCGAACGGAAGGAACGAGATCAAATCTATCAGTTCCTCATCGGACTCGACGGCAACTACGAAGCCATACGAAGCCAAGTCCTGATGACTCCCACAGAAGAAAAGCATGAATAAACGAAACCCTAGAACCAAAAAACTACGATGAAGCTAGTAGCAATCCTAAATGGCAAAAGGCAATGCAAGAAGAACTTAAAGCCTTAGAAACCAACAACACTTGGACTCTTATCTCTAAACCCAATAAAACAAAACCCATTGGATGCAAATGGGTTTACAAAATAAAATATAATAGTGATGGTACTATTGAAAGGTATAAAGCACGTCTGGTAGCGAAAGGATATACTCAAACTTATGGGCTTGACTACCTAGAAACCTTCGCACCAGTAGCAAAGATGAATATTGTTCGTGTTCTTCTTTCCATAGCAGTTACCAAAGGATGGAAACTTTACCAAATGGATGTCAGAAATGTTTTTCTTCAAGGAACCCTTGAAGAAGAAGTATATATGGTGCCCCCTCCAGGTTACAACACTTCTCCCAACCAGGTATGCAAACTCAACAAAGCCATTTATGGCCTGAAGCAATCACCCCGCGCATGGTATGCAAAACTTAGTCATTTCCTTCTTGCTTATGGTTTCTTAAAATCTTCTGCTGACACATTTATGTTCACTAGGCATCATAAGGGAGAAATTATCATAGTTTTGGTCTACGTAGATGACATCATCATTACTGGTGATAATAATGAACAAATTAATCAAGTTAAACATTACCTAAAAACAAAATTTGATATAAAAGATCTAGGATCCTTGAAATATTTCTTAGGAATAGAAATTGCATACTCGAAAACAGGCTTATTTCTATCACAAAGGAAATATGCCCTAGACCTGTTAAGAGAAAAAGGAAAACTTGGGGCTAGACCGGCTAATACACCCATTGAGACAAATCTCAAAACCAGTCCAACTAACGGTGAACCTATTAGAGATATTCATCAATACCAAAGACTTGTAGGAAAACTTATATATTTAACCGTAACCAGACCCGACATCACCTTTGCTGTTAGTATAGTAAGTCAATTCATGCATGCACCTCGAACATCACATTTAGATATTATTGATAGGATTCTAAGGTACATAAAACAAACACCAGGACAAGGATTACTGATGAAAAACAACAATTCTAACAATATCATTGGTTTTTCAGATGCTGATTGGACAGGGAGCCATGATCGTAGATCAACTACCGGTTTTTGCACGTTTGTTGGTGGAAATCTTGTTACTTGGAGAAGTAAGAAACAAAAAGGTTGTTGCCCGATCAAGCGCAGAAGCAGAGTATCGAGCAATGACATCCACCACCAGCGAACTCATTTGGTTAAAACAACTTCTTCACGATATGGGTCAAACTCACACTAAAACTATAAACATGTTTTGCGACAACAACGCCGCACGACACATTGCCTCCAACCCCGTGTTCCACGAAAGGACCAAACACATTGAAGTTGATTGTCACTTCATCCGTGAAAAGATTCAAGCTGGAGAAATAGAAGTCACATACGTCTCCAGTAAAGAACAATTGGCGGACGTCTTCACCAAAGCCCTGAGTAAACAACAATTCGACTCCATCATAAGCAAGTTAGGCACCTATAATCTCTTCCGGGCCCAACTTGAGGGAAAGTGTTGAAACAAACGAAGCAACGCACCTCTTCACCAAGTCATTGCATTTCTTCCCAAAGAACGCATCTCTTCATCCCCAAATGCAGCATTAAAGATCAAACGGTCACCCAGTTGATTTGTGTATGGAAAATGTTTAGTGGACGCGCGCGTCCGGGACGCGCGCTGATGTGGCCAGTCCACTCAGCAGACGCTGCTTAGTTGGCGCGATGGGATATGAAAAGTTTTTTGTTTTTTTATTCCTCTATTTTCGTACCGTCATCATTTCCACCATCCTTCCCTCCATCCCTCATTAATGCGACTCAAATCACTCTCTTCCTTCATCATTTTGGCGCTCGACGCTCCTACACGGCACAGAAGACTTGTTATCAATCTCAAGATGCCTCTTCCTTTTCCTTCCCTTCTCTTCTGTGGTCATTCCTCTGTACTCAAATGGAAATCGTTCCCGTGCCTTCCCTAGTGGAGCAGCCATCAAACATTCCCCATGAGGGGATGTTTTTCCCCTCTTTCGAAGAAGCCAAAGCATTTTACGTGGCCTATGCCGATCATTGTGGTTTTGGCGTTAAGACAAGACAATCTCATTACGATCGTGGTGTTGTTATACGGGCCACGCTGACTTGCTCCAAGGAGGGCACCGCACCAACGGACCAAGGGCAAGGAAAATTGAAGCCTAGGTTATCCAGCAGAGTACAATGCACTGCTCGGATAAGGGTATCCGGAAACACAGCAAGGGGTTACAACGTTAACTTTGTGGATCTTAACCATAACCATCCCATGCTTGACCCGGAGCAAATGCGATTTCTCAGGCAAAAACGAACCGTCCCTGAATCCGTCGTAGCACGGATATCGGTTAATGATGAAGCTGGGATATCGGCTGCTAAGACCATGCAATCTCTTGTGGTCGAGGCTGGAGGTTATGACAAATTGACTTTCAACGAAAGGGATTTAAGGTTTGTGTTCTTTCCGTCTAACATAATTGAAGTTGAACATTTTGCGCCTGGTCTTACTGGTTCCTGTTTGCAGGAATGTTGTAAACCAAGTCAGAAATTTGAAGATGGGACCTGGTGA
This sequence comes from Triglochin maritima, assembly GCA_963682175.1. Classification (NCBI taxonomy): domain Eukaryota; kingdom Viridiplantae; phylum Streptophyta; class Magnoliopsida; order Alismatales; family Juncaginaceae; genus Triglochin; species Triglochin maritima. The sequence goes on from OY821781.1 coordinate 2,090,320, forward strand.
TGCACAAGCTCTTCAGGACTATTTCATTAGGATGCAGAAGATTGATTCCATGTTTTTTTATGTAATAGATATGGATGACGAAGGAAGACTACGCAACGTTTTTTGGGCTGACAGTCGTTCTAGAGCTGCATATTCATACTTTGGAGACGCAATATGTTTCGACACAACCTACATTACCAACAAATACGACATGCCATTCGCCCCATTTGTAGGAGTCAATCACTATTTCGAATCAGTTTTGCTCGGTTGCGCTTTGTTGTCCTATGAGACTACTGAAAATTACATATGGTTGTTCCAAACCTGGTTGTCGTGCATGAACGGTAAGTTTTTTTCCTTCTTCCCTCTTCATATCTTCCTCTTTTTTGTTTGTCTATTCGTAATAAAAAGTCTGTCTGTTCGGAATAAGAAGAGTGTATGTTCGGAATAAGAAGTCTGTCTGTTCGTATTAAGAAGTCTCTCTGTTCGGATTAAGTGTTGCGTTTGTTCGGAATAAGAAGTCGGATTGTTCGGATTAAGTGTTGTGTCTGTTCGGAATAAGTTGTGAGTCTGTTCGGATTAAGTGTTGTGTCTGTTCGGAATAAGTGGTCGGACTGTTCCGATTAAGTGTTGTGTCTGTTCGGATTAAGTGTTGTGTCTGTTCGGAATAAGTTGTGAGTCTGTTCGGATTAAGTGTTGTGTCTGCTCGGAATAAGTGGTGGGTCTGTTCGGAATAAGAAGTCTGACTGTTCGGATTAAGTGTTGTGTCTGTTCGGAATAAGTGGTCTGACTGTTCGGATTAACTTGTTGTGTCTGTTCGGAATAAGAAGTCTGACTGTTCGGAATAAGTAGTCTGTCTGTTCGGAATAAGAAGTCTGACTGTTCGGATTAAGTGTTGTGTCTGTTCGGAATAAGTGGCCTGACTGTTCGGATTAAGTGTTGTGTCTGTTCGGAATAAGAAGACTGTCTGTTTTGGATTAAGAAGTCTGTCTGTTCGGTATAATGTCTCACTCCTTTCTAATTGGGTCCCTTATGCAGATATACCCCCCCCCAGCTATAATAACAGATCAATGTGGTGCCATTACTGCTGCTGTAAGGAATGTCTTCCCAGATTCAAGACACAGATTCTGTATATGGCACATAATGAACAAAGCTCCCGTGAAGTTGCCGACGCAGTATCGGGATCACATATTATTTGATCTGAAATTGATTGTATATGATTCCAAAACCCCAGCAGAATTTGATCGTAATTGGCAGGGTTTCCTTCTTGATTTTGACCTGCAGAACCACAGCTGGCTCAAATCCATTTATGCAATCCGAGAGTCGTGGATCCCTGCATTTATTGGTGATTTTTTTTTCGCGGGAATGGCATCTACTCAGAGGAGCGAGAGTATGAACGCCTTCTTCGACAAGTATCTTACTTCGAAGACCACCCTTAAGCAGTTTGTTCAACAATACGAACTTGCGCTCCGCCACAAGTACGAGAAGGAAGCTCAATCAGAATTTGATTGTCTTCATAAAAAACCCCAGTTGGTTTCAATTTATCCATTCGAGAGTCAGTTGAGCGAGTTGTATACCGTAGGGGTCTTCAAAAAAGTGCAGTTACAAATTGGGAAGATGATATACTGCGATATAACGGAGGAGTTCAATACGAATGAAACATTCCAGTACAAGGTATCTGAACGTGTTTTGGCTGGTGAGCAGCTACTGTCGAAACGTTTCCTAGTACAAAACACATCCATGAATTTTACATGTGATTGCAGAATGTTTCAGCACGTTGGGCTTCTATGCTGCCACGTTTTTGTTGTACTTGCACGCTTGAATCCTAATGCATTGCTTCCAGACTCTTACATCCTTAATCGATGGCGGAAGGATATTCGAATGAGCTATCGAGATAAGACGTACCCAGACGATGGTGTAATGGCGAAGGATGCGCTACGTCGTCACGACGACATCATGGGTCGTGCCGTTTGGATCGCACAGGAAGCCTTCATCTCCCACAAAAGGTATATTGAGGCCGTGCAGTGTATTGAAATGCTTAAGGCACGTATGCACACTACACAAAACTTGGTTCGACCTGATGAACCTGAGTCTTCGGGTACATCGGTCCTTAATCCGGAAAAGGTCAGACGTATAGGAAGACCGCCGACTAGACGTCGAGTGTCTTTAGCTGAGAAGATAATTAAAAAGAGCCATAAAAAACACGCCCAACAAGAGAAGGGAAAGTGGAAGATGAAGGTTACTTCGCCGCTTCACGAAGTAGCACCAAAACCCGCGGATCCTGATTTCTCCGATTGGGACATGAGTTTGTATTACGAGGAATTTCCTCCTTAATTTATATTTTTGTGTTTTTTCCCGTTCTTGTAAAACCAAGAAACTTGTAATTGTTGATACGTTGTGATCTGTAAATGGTTGTTATACAAGTTCAGTTCAGATTTACTTGTGTCTGTTCGGAAATAGAAGACTGTGTTCGGAATAAGTTGTGAGCATGTTCGGATTAAATGTTGCTGTTGTTCGGATTAAGTTGTGAGTCTGTTCGGATTAAGTGTTGGGTCTGTTCGGAATAAGAAGACTGTGTTCGGAATAAGTAGTGAGCCTGTTCGGATTAAATGTTGCGTTTGTTCGGATTAAGTTGTGAGTCTGTTCGGATTAAGTGTTGCGTCTGTTCGGATTAAGTGTTGGGTCTGTTCGGAATAAGTGGTGGGTCTGTTCGGAATAAGAAGACTGTGTTCGGAATAAGTTGTGAGCCTGTTCGGATTAAATGTTGCGGTTGTTCGGATTAAGTGTTGCGTCTGTTCGGATTAAGTGTTGCGTTTGTTCGGATTAAGTGGTGGGTCTGTTCGGAATAAGAAGACTGTGTTCGGAATAAGTTGTGAGCCTGTTCGGATTAAATGTTGCGGTTGTTCGGATTAAGTGTTGCGTCTGTTCGGATTAAGTGTTGCGTTTGTTCGGATTAAGTGTTGGGTCTGTTCGGAATAAGAAGACTGTGTTCGGAATAAGTAGTGAGCATGTTCGGATTAAATGTTGCGTTTGTTCGGAATAAGTTGTGAGTCTGTTCGGGTTAAGTGTTGCGTCTGTTCGGATTAAGTGTTGCGTCTGTTCGGATTAAGTGTTGGGTCTGTTCAGAATAAGTGGTGGGTCTGTTCGGAATAAGAAGATTGTGTTCGGAATAAGTTGTGAGCCTGTTCGGATTAAATGTTGCGGTTGTTCGGATTAAGTGTTGCGTCTGTTCGGATTAAGTGTTGCGTTTGTTCGGATTAAGTGTTGGGTCTGTTCGGAATAAGAAGACTGTGTTCGGAATAAGTAGTGAGCCTGTTCGGATTAAATGTTGTGTTTGTTCGGAATAAGTAGTGAGTCTGTTCGGATTAAGTGTTGCGTCTGTTCGGATTTAGTGTTGCGTTTGTTCGGATTAAGTGTTGGGTCTGTTCGGAATAAGAAGACTGTGTTCGGAATAAGTAGTGAGCCTGTTCGGATTAAATGTTGCGTTTGTTCGGAATAAGTTGTGAGTCTATTCGGATTAAGTGTTGCGTCTGTTCGGATTAAGTGTTGCGTCTGTTCGGATTAAGTGTTGGGTCTGTTCGGAATAAGAAGACTGTCTGTTCGGAATAAAGTTAGCTTAAGAATGACATTGGTAATGTTTGTATTTTTACATGTAAATAGTTTGTGAACTGAATATGTAAACATTTTGTACATGTAAACCAAAAAATAAACAAAACTAAAAATATCTTTGTCTGTTTAGACCTGCACACACGACCGACGATCCCTAAGTAACATGACCGCCAATTCACCCCTGATAGAGTGGATGGTATTGGGGTCCTTCTCCTTCGTAGGGTCAACATTCAACATTAGGCACCTTATCCAGTATAAAACGAAGGCGCCGCAATCGTTGCTCCCCGGTGGTTGTTGTTGGCTCTCTTTCCTCAGGATTCTCAGGGGCCAGTCGACCTTGAGTAGATCCCTCCAGTATACAGCCGCATCCGCTGCTGCACATTCATGCTGGCCTACAGTCTGCTCCGGATCATCACCTTCGCCTAGCTCCCTAGAGAGACTGTTGAATGCCAAAATCTCTTTGGACGGGCCATAGACAACCACCAGTGTCCAATGACCTGAAGACCAGCATGGTTGTGCGATCACGGTCTGTGTTGGAGACGCACCTACGATTTTAGGGAGGATAAAATCATCAACTTCTCTGCCTTGCCCTGCAAGAATTCGCCCCGACTCGAATGTGGATATGCATATAACTTTTTCTGGGTGGCGTCTTTCTTCGAGCACCGATAGCATAGCGTCGATAGTTTCATCGCTAATATCCATCCTAGGCGTTATAAGCTCCTTCAGGTCGGAGCGTTTTAAACTGCACATATCGCCTCTCCAGATGACCTCCCTATTGTCCTTGTTGGGTTCGGTCAGGTTCAGTAGCATTTTGACCTCATCAAATGACAACGTGCCCAATGCAGGCATGTCAACATCCGGCCTTTTTTTCTTCAGGCTCCTTTGAGCCGCTCTATCTTTTCTTTTTTGCTCTTCTTCCTGCTTATTCTTCTTGGCCAGATGTTCGCCTTCCTTCAGCTGCTGCTCAACGGTGGCCGTCGAGCGTTTTCTTTTCGCGACCCAGTTTGCTATCTGGGCCTTTCTTTCTTCTTCCTTCTCCTTCTTCTTCTTCTCTTCCTCCTTCTCCAGCATTTTCCTCTTTTCTCCCATCTTCCTCTCCTCCTCCCTCTTCTCCTCTTCTTCCTTCTTCCTTTCCTCCTCCCTTTTTCTCTCACATTCCTCCTCCTCCCTCTTCCTCTTTTCTCGTTCCTCCTCCTCCTTCCTCTTCTTCTTTTCTCGTTCCTCCTCCTCCTTCCTCTTCTTCTCTTCTTCTTCCTCCTCCCTCCTCTTTTCTTCTTCCTCCTCCTCCCTCCTCTTCTCCTCTTCTTCCTCCTCCCTCCTCTTTTCTTCTTCCTCCTCCTCCCTCCTCTTTTCTTCTTCTTCATCCTCCTTCCTCTTCCTATTCTCTTCTTCCTCCGCCTCCCTCTTCTTCCTATTCTCCTCCTCTTGCTCTAGCTCGTTCTCCCCACCAGGGACTCCAGTTGTCCCTGTCCCTCGAAGATATATAATATCTTTCCTGAGCCTCCCACACTCTTCCTGGGAAATCCTCAGTTCTTCCCTGAGGTCGTGTACCTGTTCTGTGGCCTTCTTAAGGGCAGCTTCGGCCCTCAGCCATTTTGTCTTCACCTCACTCAGCTCCAATTCTTGGAGCAGCGGGTCGCATGGAATGCTGCAGTCTGCCAGTTGGAGCCTTGGCAAACTGACGGTTGAAGTTGAGCTCTTTCGAACAGGACCAATAAGTTGCAGCTCCCTTTCACTCATTGATGGAGCCCCCATCAGGTCGAACGTGCCGTCGTAAATTCGATGTAAGGTAATTCCACGTTCCTCCCATTTCCTCAGGGTTAATCGTTTCCCAAACATCTCCGTCCATCTTTTCAGCCGTGGGAAAACTCCAGTTCTGGGCTCCCCCAATTTAAATTTCTCACAAAGCCACACCTTCAAATGGAAAGGAAAAAAATGAGAACTACTATACCAACGTACCTTCATATTCGAAAGACAACTGAATCCGAACATACATTAAACGTAAACCGAACAGACACCCAACTTAATCCGAACAGACGGACTTCTTATTCCGAACAGACACACGTCTTATTCCGAACAGACCCACCACTTAATCCGAACAGACCCACCCCTTAATGCGAACAGACTCACCATGTATTTCGAACAGACTCACAATGTATTCCGAACTGACTCACAATGTATTCCGAACAGACCCAACACTTAATCCGAACAACCCCACCACATATTCCGAACAGCCCCACCACTTAATCCGAACAGACTCACAACATATTCCGAACAGACTCACAACGTATTCCGAACAGACCCACCACTTAATCCGAACAGACGCACCACCTCACCCGAACAGACGCACCACTTAATCCGAACAGACGCACCACTTAATCCGAACAGACGCATCACTTAATCCGAACAGACGCACCACTTAATCCGAACAGACGCACCACTTAATCCGAACAGACACCCAACTTAATCCGAACAGACTCACCACTTAATCCGAACAAACGCACCACTTAATCCGAACAGACACCCAACTTAATCCGAACAGACGCACCACTTATTCCGAACAGACTCACCACTTAATCCGAACAGACCCACCACTTAACCCCGACAGACCCACCACTTAACCCGAACAGACCCACCATTTAATCCGAACGGACCCACCACTTAATCCGAACAGACCCACCACTTAATCCGAACAGACTCACAACGTATTCCGAACAGACACACATCGTCTTCCGAAAAGAACAAAAACAAAAAAAGAGGAAGAGAGGAAGTGTGAAGCAGGAACAAAAACTTACGTGTAGTATGGCAACACAACCTTCGACGTTCCCCTGCCGCATTGTGTATATATAGACTCATGTAAGACACAGAAATACACAATAATACAAAAATTCTTTCTTCATAATCCTCGTTTTAATAAAGGATATTAAGAAGATGTGAACCACAACTTCCATCAGGTGATCAGTACCTGAAATGAGAAAGTAAACTTATAAATTGTCTTCAAGGTTATTGGTAGTCTGGAAAATTTTAAAAATTCTAGAATTAACATCCAAATTCTGGTAACTTAAAAAGATGTACTTATCTAGCCTATGATAAGATGAATGAACCGGCCTATGTTGAACATTGTCAGATGGCTCAACTAATAATTACTTATTCTAGCATTGTTAATTTGATCCTAAATTACTATGAGGATTTTTATACATCGATCGTGTGTTACATTCATCTACCTAGAAGAAATTATATATATAGACTTTAAGCAAACGTAGGTTTGAATACATCTTCCCAACAAAAAACTCGTGTATTCTTCTCCCTACACATCCAACAACTTCATTTGTTATTTCGCTGATCAATTGTTATTTCTGCGTCGATGACATTCTGATGAAAATACTTACATTATGGGACATTAATTCATTTTAATATCAAATAATGACAAGGAAGTCCACTTGAAGAAGTTGAATTTAAGAACTTTTTTGTTGATAAGGCACGAGTCTGGTCAAGTGGAGAATCGAAACTGAAATACGTTAGCATTCCCCAGGTAATCTATAAATAAGCAACATGTTTAGTTTATCCAAACTCATTTTAGTTGTTAATGGTGCGCTAAATGTCAAGAAATTAGCATTGATAAATTCTCGATGTGTGAAAATATGTTCTATTCGTTTTAATTAAGAATGAATTCCATCGGTACCCGTCAAATGAGTTTCAGCACCACAAATATGGCTATCAGCCTATACGTTATAGTTTCGAATCTTATTTCATCGGCAATCTTTAATCTCAAATATTTTTACATCATCCCCTCTCACATAAATTTGATCTAAATTAACTTTTATGTGTACTTTTGAAATCCAAGAAGTTAAGTTAACCAAGATTACATTAAGAACTTGATAGAACGGTACAGACAAAAAAAAGTCTAAAATTAAAAGGTATACATGAAAATTTACATAATAATGAAATAATACGGTTGAAATTCATTTGGCATCCAATTTATCCTCTCTTTTTCTTGTGACCCAAATTCTCACTCATCCCCTGCTTTAATCAGGCGGATTACTGTTCCAAACTAAGTGCACCATATGATATACACAAAGTGCATCATTTTGGGGAGAGAAAATTAAGTGGTGGCGTTGGCACCGCTGCGTTGGGGGGAATTGAACTTTTTCCCTCTTCAACGCTGCGATGGGTGGATAGTTACAGGGGTTTTCTTCTCAACGCCCCAACTATGGTTGATATTATACCATCTTTAGCAGCGATCCGGTGCTTCTCGGACATCATGTTTTCTTTCTCAGTCATATCAGTTTTTCTCTTTATCACGTCAGGACAAACCAACCCCTTCAAATTTTCCTTAACCACACTCAAAAACAACCAAAATGGTAGAAAAAGAAAAAGAAAAGAAAAAGAAAAAGAAAAAGAAAAAGAAAAGACCTTTTTTTTTCTGCTGCCATGTCGTCGTCGTCGTCGTCTTCGACTTCGAATGTAGTAAAACTTCAGAGGTCGGAAATGGTGTCTCGAGAGCAACTCATCCACCTCTTCCACCGCTTCTCCTTCCTCACTTCCCAACCCCGTAACTTTCCATTTCCACTCCCTTTTTTATTTATTTATTTATTACTATTTCCACTTCCTTTTCTTCCCACAATTTCAGATGTCAAGAACCGGATCGCCGACGCCGTCAGAGACAAACAGGTTTCTTTCTACGCCGATTCTCTTTTTTTTCCTTCTCGTTTGTTGTTAGGGTTTTGGTTATCTGTTTTTTGGTTTGAAGGAGGCGGTGGCAGTGACGACGGCAGTTCAGGAGGAGATTCTCCTGGAGATGGGGATCGGTATGTCTGTTGTTTCTGCTCATCATCTTCGGTCAATTTCTATGTTTGTTGTGGTAATTTAGAATCAATACAAATCACGTTATTTATAAATCCAGGGATTTGTAAATCTGTCATTTGCAAATTTCACGGGACTTGCAAATACCGCATCCAAACGCAACTTTAAGTGTTGTGGTAATTAATTTAGACAATTATGCACATTTTGGATGATCAGATATTGATTCCTGAAAATCAAGAATCAAACTTGATTTGCAAAACTTAGAATCTTCGTAGCAAAGTTAGGAACCGTTTGAGAACTGATTAAGAGATTTAATTAGGTTTTGGAAATTTTGATTGTCTAAATGTGATTTCAATTGGACCCTTGGTCTGCACTGTTACTTCGCAAAGATCTTAGGATCCATCAAGTTTAGTTTCTATTGTGGTCCCTTGTTAAGAAAACCAGTACATTTAGCATTTTGATAAATTTTAGTTAGATTTTTTGGTGATTAAAAAGTTGCTTTGCTAATTCTTTATCCTTTGGGTTTATTCAACTTAGCTTGTTCAATAAGTAGGATAGTGAACAAGGTTGTGCACTTGATATTGGTGAGAAGTGAGAACTGTGAGATCCACAAATTACTTGGCCCTTTTTCCTTATGAAGAGAAGGCCAAGGGAAACTTTGATTTAAGTATTTTCTCAAATAAATGAAAGGCTTCAATTCCTCATTTTGTGTACATTTTCTCATAAGAAACTGCTAATGTATCTCTATGTAACAGATCCTAGGTTTGGAATCAGTTGCTTGGGTAAGGTGAGTGAAGTGTACGAGAGCGACATGGACTTGATGGTACAGTTCTACAGATTTGTTGCAAAGTACGTTCTTTTAGTTCCTTACACTTCGTAAGAGAGAATAAAATGTTTCTGTGTACTTATCTAGTTAATCAGTTTGGGTGATGAAGTTTGATGTTACTGCCTGCTTGCTAAGAGAGAATAAAATGTTTTTGTGTTGTACTTATTCTTGCTAATTGTCTTCCCTATACTTCTTCATATTGTTTTTTATTCTAGTATATGTGTGAGCTTTTGCAAATCATTGCCATAGTCCATAGTGGCTGTTCATGAAAATCATATGTGTGAGCTTTGCCTCCCGCTCCACTTCTTATATGCACAATGCAAAGTTAATGAATTCCATATTTTTACTTGCCTTCTCGAGCAGTGTTTATCTTAACTTTTGAGCATCATGACAACTGATTTAATTGACAAAATCACAAACACAAGCTGTTGCTGTAAATTATGACATGAGTAAACAATCAAACAATTTCTTAAATAGACCCATGAGGTTAAAAAAGAAATTTGCAGTCTTAAACGAAACAGGGAACGTTCTGACAGAGCCAAAAAAAATTTGAAGTGTTTTGAAAAACTTATTGTCATTGACAGTGACTCCAAGTCTCCAAGCCACGTGGGATGATGGGAATGTTGTTATTAAGTAGTTTCTTGCGAAGGACACCCTACACAACAGTATAGAATTGGAAATTGGAAATTGGAATTGCAACCGTGATGAATCTTTTGTTGACTCCAACTGACAAAAAAAATCAGACTCCTAATTGTCTTGTCTATTAGTTATTAAATTGTGAATTTCAAGTTAGCAATTTTTGAATAGTTGTCGGTCTGTTCATAAGTTAGTGCGAGTTTAGTGATTTTTTGGATCTGGATTGGCAACTCACAAGAATTTGGGTGGGAAGAGGGTGGTTGTTGGACCAAGAAAAGCATTCTATCCATGTGAGGTAGAATATGTCAAACCCAGTCAAGAAAGAATTGATGAAATTACCCATCCAAAGTTATACGTTCATAGATCAAGTCGCTGATAGAGGAACCCTTTCAAACGTGGGGCTGAGGTTGGGAGCTTAGGTTTCCTGGTATGGTAGTTGTCACCTTTTGAAAATCTGTTATAGATTCTTATTTTCTGTGGCATATTATTTTTAACTTAAATATTTTCTCTTTTATAACAAACATTAACTTTATTATTTGTTTAATACAAATCTATCAAAATTGTTACTTTCTAAACCAATTGAAGCAAACAGTAATCATTCTCTGTATTGCGAAATTTGAAGAGAAGAGATGGCTTGTGATGAAGCTGAGCTTAGCCCAGCTGAATTTTCTGAAAAGTTGCATGGTCAGCAAATTCTGCAAAGCCAGGTATACTCGATAGAAGGATGAGTACACAGTTTATTACCATCAGTAGCTCATAACTGCATGTGAAATCATTTGCAGCAACTGGAAATGCTTAAGAATATGCGGAAGTTTCAGCCAGAAGTGCAGTCAGCTGTCCTTGATTTCGTAAGTTGTTCTACCGATTCTCCAATAACTTAGCCCCACATGCTTGTTTTTTTAATTTTCGACAATAGTGTTGAAAAGGAATTGGAAGAACGATTCAAATTTTTTTTTGGGTTCTAACAGCTTCACAAACAGATGGAGAGTGCTAATTTTGACAATAGTGCTGCAGTCCTCACTCCAGAACAGATCGAAGACATCATCCACGGGAAAGTGTCACCAACTAAATACTAGCAATCATTCTTTTCCGTTGCACTCTTCTTACATCTTATTAAGCATCATGTTGAGCGGATCATGGTACACATTCTCTTCTGCTCCTCTGGGGCTCCCTTTTCTGTATTATCATTACTATGGTAATTATACATAATCCTGTTCCACCTATAATGTGGCATCCTAGTTTTTTGTTGGATGGATCAGACAAAACATTCGTGCTGCCTAAGACTTCAAATGACACTATTATTGATCAGGAGTTGGGAGGCAGAACCGGCTGATAAAACTCATGTTTGGCCCAGGCTATTAACCATCAATCGTCCAATGACATGCCATTAAATTGTTGATGACTTTTAACCATAATGAAAAACTTAATATCTCATTGATTAGGTGGTAGTTGTTTCAACTTGTTAGATCATCTCAGTATAAAAATAAAAAATCAATCTTACGGTCAAATTCCACTGAAGGCGTCTTCGGTTTTTATCAGTATCTGATTGTTCAAAACCTACATCGCCATTCGCCAATTATTAATTTTACAGACCATCAAATACGAAAAATCTAGCTGCCAAATAATTTTTTGCTGATGGAGCTATGGAAGAGATACGTTATGTGAGCCATGCAGTCAATGTCATGGTCTACAAAGATGCGCTAATACTTAATATTCTATAACTTTTAAATCCTTCAAAGGTTTTAATTTGTCTTGTAGTGATACTAAACAAAAAAAGTTTGGTGGATGAGAAAGAAGTAATTTGAATGGGCTAACTTGGATATTGAAATTGCAGTGATGATTGTTCAGGGGAAATATTGATATAAACTTAGATATTGAAATCGCAGTGATCAGTGTTCAGGGGAAATATTGATATATTTTCGATTCTTCATGGTAATATTGTCTTTGAAGAACTTCAGATTCATGACACATTTATATTTGTCTACTTGCTATTTTGCCTCCAAATAGCAACACAAAATGATTAACATGCTTAGATGATCGATTTGGGTTGTAATCTGTGAGTTGTCAAATTAGTTTCTAATTTAGTTTGTATGATCAGAATTACCCATCATTACCCATCCCTTACCTAATTTCAGAAAGAACGAGAAGAGAAGCCTCACTGGGAAAACAGTTGGACGGAAGTATATGAAACCAAATTTTACTATCATTCATCGATAACTGAAGTTACTGAACAAGATGCCCGAGAGAATACAAACTCTTTAACATAGTCGACCTAAGTTTTTTATTTATTTATATAAAAAGCAACAACAAACAAAAAAGGAAACAATAAAGAAGCTTCATCGAACATGTCATCCTTCATTCTTAGAGAATTTACTACTAAATTGTCCCACTTCCAAGTGTCCAATACTCTACTTGCCGTTGGTGACTGCCTTGGAATCCCCAGATGGGTTGAGCTCGTCCCATGCCTCGATCCAAGTAACCATGGCATCAGAAAGCTTGTCGAAGTAAGCATCGACATGGCCGAGTTTCTGCTTCACCATCTTGGAGAGCTCAAGGTAGCACTGCTGCACAGTGGTGCATTCTTTGGGAAGAACCACTGACTGGAAGAAGGGGATGATCTCCTCCTGCCAGAAGATGCCTTTGTACTCCTTCCTCAGATTCACAAAAGGGTTGCTGGCCTTGCTGTGGTAGATGTATGGCAGTCCAGTTTTCACTCCAAGACTAAGATGGTCACAGATCACCTGTAAAGTTAACAACTAAATGAGTATTTGAGCATACAACTACGCCAATTTTTAGTTTGGATGACTATAGATAAGAAGAAAAAAGGCTAGGTGGAGAGCAAAGCTTGAGAATACCTTCATACACCAGCCTGCCCACATGTCGTCGTATCTCCCAATAGGCTGTCCATCACCCATAAGCCCAAAGTACATGGCTGGGCCGATGAGCTCCCTGTCGAAAGCCAGATTCATCCCGCACATGGGGAACAAGGTGCCCTTTGGGATGGTCAGAACAGCATCCACATACCTGAAAGTGAATTAGAACATTCAATGTCATAACTTTCTTTAAGGATAGCAAACCATATTTATTTAATTGTAGACTGGAATCTGCTGCTGATATACAGCAGAATTTACCAAAAATACTGAAAAATTGAATCATATATAAATATATAACCACTGCTATATTTGCAACTGAAACTGTAATTTGAAACCAGATAGACTAACAACCAGGTATTGTGGTGTTGTGTCATCATCATGCATTATTCTCTTCTAAGCATTTTGCACCCAAAGGTAGTCTAGTCTAGTTAAAATAAGTTGATCACAATGTAGGATATTTTGTTGTGAATTGTCTATAGGTAGAAGCAGCAAGCAATAGACATTTGAAATACATTTTATCAGTTAAAAACCAAGAGAGTCACATTAACTGCCAATTGGTTGGTTTAATAAGTTATGACACTCACATTCAGATTGAGAATGAGTCATAAGATGTATGTACCTGGTGTTGCGCTCGAGGGGCTTGACGAGCTGGGTGGGGGCGTCGTAGTCTGGGATGTTGAGCCAGAGGCCGTGGGACACGGCGGTGGGGGCGCCCTCCCTCATGCTGAAGGGGTAGCCACGGACGAAGTCGGCTCCGTCACGGTAGGGGTCGTAGAGGGTGTTGAAGAAGAAGGGAGTTGATGGCGTCAGCAGGTTCGATATGTGCTGCGCCAATGCGTTTATCTTCTTCCCACTTGGATCCTCTGCCACCTGATGTCCCAAACAAACATGTTACATGTCCCACTTCAATCAAACCATATCTCCTATAAATATTAATTAATTATAAATAACTTCACCAACATGTGGGGCCCGTCTGGATCCCGAGAGGAGCGTACGGTATATGTTTCTTTTTTGTTTTTTAAGGAAAAACTCGGGAATAATGTGCTTTCCAGCCATGCAATGGAAGCGGACCTACTTTTTTGGTTTCATGATTGTTTCTTTCTGGGTTTGAATTCAAAATTGGGAGCTCGTAATCATTAGATCTGAACATGTTCGAACCGTAAAACCCCCAAAATGAGTATTTACAGACCCACAAAATTCACCTTTTTTATTAACGACTATAATCAGAAGAAATTTTAAGCTTTCATTCAGATCCGCAAAACACAGCACCGAAAATCTAGATTTCTACCACATTTGCACCGCATTTTTTTTACAAAAAAGTAACAAAATCCAATTTTTATAGCACAAATCACCCAAATAACACCAATACAACAAAAAAATTAACCCAAATCTTGACATTAGCGAACTAAAAAACCGAACATCCAAAAATACCTCAGAGATCCAAAAAACAACAAAAAACAAAAATCTCCAAACCCCAAAAACAGAGCAAACAATCAATCGAACTTCCAAATTCTAACCCCAAAAATCACATTTTCGAACCCTAAACATATCACCATCCAAAACCCCAAACCAGATCTTCAAACCATCACAGATCCACAGAAAATCACCCAAAAAACACAAGCAAAAACATCAGAAATCCAATTTTGCATCCCAAAACACCACATTCAACCCAAATCCTCCCATTTCACCTTAAAAAAAGTGAAATTTTGCACTCACGAAGCAGTCGTCGTCGATGGTATAGACGTACTTCTTCTTGGACACCATATACCCGAAGCACCTACACGCGGAATCCTTGAACGAGATACACGACGCCTTGGGCCCCAAGATCCGATTAATATCGTTCCTGTTATAGAGCTCGTAGTCGAACCCCTCCGGGACGCGGATCGTCTTCGTCGGGTCTCCGTCCTGGACGATTATCAGGTGGTACGCTTGGAAGAACGGCCTCCACATCTCCAGGAAGTCCAGGTTCCGGATCGTCGGGATCACGATGTCCAGCTGGTCGGACAGCGGCGGGGTCACCGCCGACGACGGGGTCGAAGACATTCTCGGAAGTGAGTTGTTAGGGTTTGAAAGAGGTCGGGAGGTATTTATAGGGGGAAGACGACCCCCGAATATTCCTCGGGTTTTGCGGTTTGGTCCCTGGGGTTTGGATGTTTTGATATTTTGTAGGGTCAATTTTCTGAATTGTTATTCGTCGCCCTAAAACTACTTAAATCGCCCCAACAGATTACCATTTTGTCATTCTTTCATTTCTACTGCTATAACGCGACATTTTACCCTCATATCATACAACATCTCTCTTCATCTTCCTCTTATAATCATAAAAAGTAATGTTTTGGAGGTCAATAATGAGCCAACGGACGCTCCGGCGTACTCGAATCTGGTAAAATATCCAACATCTTTTTAATAAAAAAATAATAAAAAATTGCGGGCGTCTGACGCCTCCCCCGGGGGGGGGGGGGGGGGGGGGGGGGGGGGGGCTTTTACCCACACGCCCCGCCTATGAGACATGCGTCTGTCTAAGACGCCTCCCCCTTGGAGGAGGCGTCTTAGCCAGACACTCATATCCTACGCTGGGCGGTTCCGCCAGACGCCCGTAATTTTTTATTATTTTTTTATTAAAAAGATAATTGATTATAAATTTAGATAATTGCTAAATTAATTAATTAATAAGTTAATAATTAATATATTCGGATGATCGATACCCCTTCGGTATACCGAATAGAGATTTCCAGAGAAATTTCGAAACTACTGAGAATAAATATTCGGATAACCGGGTAGAGATAAGTAAACTGACCCGATGATTCTAGAAAGATCAAAAACTTACTGTATTTACGATCACGACGGACCGATGGAAACTCGGTCATCCGCATGAAACATGTTCGGTAGACAGAGAAGCAAACGGTCGACCGTCCGACATCACCTTACAACGAGTTTTTGCAATTGATGAAAATTCAAAAAAAATTCAGATCCAACAATTTCAAAATCCAAAAAATTTCCAGGGGATTTTGGTATCTTACAGCGAGACCCCCGAACGACCTGTTGATGTGGTATTTGTAAGTCGGGATGTTTTACCACCGGGGATTTTGGATCTTAAATTTTTTGAATATTAATCACTTGCAAAAAAAACTCATTGTAATTTGACCCCCTTACCACCAAAAAACTTGCAACGGAACCTCAAATAATTTGAGATAACAGACCATATAATTTTAAGAATTTATTTATAGTTTATTTTTTATTATTAAAAAATACGGGCGTCTGGGTAACACGCCTCCACCAGACGCGTTCACGTTCGTGGAGGCGCCTGGCTAAGACGCCTCCACCATGGTGTAGGCGTCGTATCTAGACGCCTCCACCTTGGTGGAGGCTCTTAGCTAGACGCCCGAGTCGGAAAAAAAATCCGCCTCCGTTACCTGACCGAATCCAGGTGTTTCGCCAGACATTTTCGTGGTGTTGGTAGTAGGAATGTGAGTAAAACTGAGTCAAATACCTTGTTTAAAGACACGGACGAAAAGGGTAAAATAATAATTTCTGAAGCGATTTAAGTAGTTTTTCCGGCGACGAATAGTAGTTCCCTTAATTTTTACCTTTAAAATAAATATGTGACATCTATTTATTCTTGTTGTTAACTTTAAACTTAACTTGAAAAATTCAAATCGTATATCTTATTTTATAATACATTATTAGTATGCACACAAAAAAATCATAACATTTAAAATGTCATCTTATATAAGAGTGTGACCTCTACTTTTAAAAATCAACTTCTCTTCCCTCGAAAGAGAAGCATACTCCAAGGCAAGTTAATCCTTGCGAGCAGAGGGAACCTTGGTTTGGGAATTTAGACCATGACTTATTTGATAGGAAATTGATTTGGGAAGACTAGTTTAGTTGGTGGATCATTCGTCTTCTACATCATGAATTGAATCCAAACACCGATAATCATATTTTGGGATATAATTAATTAAAAAGTATTCAGTGCATGTAATATGATAAGGATCCTCACATACCTCATATAATCCAAACACCGAAGTGTTTTTGTTTGTATATTAGTTTTTTTTTTAAATTTTACAAGTATATTGGGAATGTGTTGTGGCAACATATTTTGTAGATTGTGTGATCTAGTCATAACTCTATATTTGCCTCATTGTCAACCTTTATTTGATAGACAATAAATATTTATAAAAGGAAAATAAATGTTATGTATGTATAGTAATCTCGTGTTTTTGTACTTGATTTATAAGGAATTATCAGCATCATGTCTCGATGACACGTGCGAATTTATTGGAAATTCAACATGAGTCATCATAGTACTTGACGATGTATTTTTTGTATAATCGTATATTGAGTATGCAATTTTTGGACAATACTTAGTGTAAGACTAGATAGTAGACAATCAAATGTCAAGTACTTGGTTTAGAGTCTAATAAACAAAAAGATTTTTATAGACGAACAATTGGAACAAATATGGAGGACCACAGTGAAAAGGTATCAAGAACGACCGTAGACAAGAGGATCTCTACTTTGACAGTTGGAAAACGCACCTAAAATGTCTGTCTGCGTTTGAAAATTTGAAACGTACCGAAAATGGTGGGGTCGGTTGTCATGTTTGTTTCATTTTAAATGGATTTGTTATTATTACATGGGCAATAAATATTTAACAAATATCATGAATACTACTTATTTTGTTTCCAACCAAAATCTGTCCCATTCCAACAAAAAAAAGTCTCATTTTTGACTATTCACACCTCCTTCGGAAGAAAAAAAAATGTTCTCGTACTTCTGATTAGATAACTAGAAGTCTAGAACAATGGACTAATGTACCTAAATTAAAGTTTACAGACAAATGACAGTTAACACTCGATTAATTCAAATATAAAAATCGGTATAAAAAGTTTTTTCTTGATTTAAGAAAGAAAAAAATCACGAATAGGGACGACGTGACAATAATAAAATTTGGTTGGCCGACATGGAAATCTACTCAAATATAATTCACGGCGTCTAGACCCAATATCATTTACGATTGGACATCACCCATTCTACAAAGATGGAGCTATATATAAGGGACCAAGGGAAATGAATCAATAATTCGAGAAATCTAAAAACGCTTGAAAGGGTTTTGAAAACAATACTATAAAATTTGAGATGAGCGGAGGATCCGATAAATCTTAGAACAATTGAAAGTGGTTCAAACAAAAATTGAAAATTTTAAGAAAACATTCACAAGTATAATAATACTTGAAGCATTACTTGTTAAAAATTTCCAATATTTTATCTCGAATTATTATCAGATCTTACACTTTCAAAAATCAAAACCAGAATGAGCAACAGATCTAGACGCGTTGGTTGGTGTGGAAGATTTCATCACATCACGTTTGAAGTAAACTAAACCAGACTCGAAGTCCACCTTAGTTACGGTCACCGCCCCGGACACGGATCCCACGTGACGGGGCGGGAAGGTAACCTTACCGCTACCGTAACGGACCGTCCAGCGTGGATCTCGGATCGGATCCGACCTTCGTGCGACCACGTCGGGTCGTGGACTTCTAATGAGATCCGATTCGAGATCCGTGTCTTTCAAGTGTCGTGCGTGTGATGTGAATGCTTTGCCGTAATTCCATTTTTTATTGGACAAGTAATAATTTAGGATTAGAAGTAAATGATTGTTGAAGTGTGTGGATTTTAAGATTGAGGAAGATTGATTCGGTATTGACTTTGATGTTTTGGCTATTTTATACATATTTAATTTTTGGGGTTTCGACTCTCTTTGATTTTTTATCCCCTAAATATTTCTAAATAACAATAATGGTACAGGTTGATGGGATTTTGCACTAGTCTGCTGTAAGAGAATCTATTAAGTCACTTGTTGGTAAAATATCTAATTAGAACTAATAAATCCTTGTTTTTTTTATACAAAATCTATTAAGTTACAAGATTCGGTAGGACGGTATTTCAATTCTTTGAGGTATTGGATTATGCGAGATTTCTATTAGTAGGAGGCTAGGCTAATGTGATTCCAGAAAAGGCCTAACGAAAATGAGAGCAATGTTTAACAAGATGGAATCCAGGTGACATATCGCGTATGTCAAATGTAGTTGATCATAAAAAATGATCAGTGGAAAAAAAGAAAAAAACAAAGATAACGTGGTTCGCATGAAATTTGTTTTCTCATTGTATTAGAACGTGGAATTGTATGTAATCTATGTTTTTTTGTTAAATATGCGTACAAATATAAATAGAAAATATACGATCGTGCAGCTTGAAACCCTAAACATGACATATCAGCATGATTAGATTTTTATTAAAATTTCACACTTAAGTCAACTCTATTATTCTCTTTTTTTCGTAGATCTTTTAGTGGGGGTTCACTAATACTCTAGCATTAACAATCAGTGGCAGCCCCTGCCCCACAATTCCACAAATACTTAATGGTAACGTAATTGTCATCAATAATACCAAATATATTATTTTTATTATACATGTATGTGTGACAGTACAGTAATAACCATTAAGTAATAATGTTTTTCTAATTTGTCTTATGTGTATAGAAAATTGGAAATGAAGCTTGTTGGTAGTTTTGTGCAAAAAAAAAAATAGCACTCAAGAATTGAGAGAGTATCGTCGCTGGTGGTTTTGGATGGAAAAAACAAGGGTTAATTACGATTTGTATTTTTGAACTATATCTTGGTATTATTTTGAGTTTTTGAATTTTCATTTTGTAACAATTTGTTCATCTGAATTTCAAAAATTCATTATTTATCACACATTTGATATAGTTTTCTCTTTTTTTATTGTATCCTTAATACCAATGTTCAGGTAGGCGACCGCCTAGGCGATCGCCACTCGCGGTGGTCGCCTGGGCGACCACCGCCTTTCGCCCAGCAAAGCTGGGCGAAATAGGCGATCTCCTAGCCTAGGCGGCCACCTAGGCGATAGACGTTGGAGACTCTTTTTTTATTTTTTTTAAATTACAATATTATCATTACTCCAAATCCTATATAAACCCCTCCAAACTTCTTTATTTTTCACACATATCTCATTCTCTTCTTCTTCATCATTCTATTCTAATCTTCTAGTTTCCTAATCTTCTAGTTTTCGCGATTAAGTCTCCGGTCTGGTGCTTAGTTTTGAAATTGGAAAGTGAAGTTTCCGATCCAATTCTTCATTCTTCAACCGCCAAAATCAAGTGCACTCTTTCTAACTTCTCTTTTAGGTGGAAAGTTAACTACTTTTGTAATCGTACTACTAAGCAATAAATTGTATACCTAAGTGGGTAGAGAGTGTGCCTAGTGATACATTGATCGAGGAACTCTGTGTCTTTTTGAAGCCTAAACATGTATGGTATTTTTAGATAATATTTGTTCATTTTTCCTGATTTTTTAACTATTTTATCAAATTTAATTGATTAAAAAATATTAAAAAATGACCGCCCAGAGCTGGGCGGTCGCACAATCGCCTAGGCGATCACCCAGGCGACGGGACGCACCCGGTCGCCTAGGCGGTGCGTGAACATTGCTTTATACACTTCTAAACTTATATTTACGTGAAAGTTTGGATCGAAACGGATGTCGAATATGGTTGAAATTTAAGTCGGATCGAGTACAACAACAAAAATTGGGGGGGGGGGGGGATATCGAGTGTGTAAAATAACGAATTTTTGAAATTCAAAGAGGACAAAACGTTACAAAATGAAAGTTCAGGAATACAAAGTGACAGTAATACATAGTTCAGTAGGGACAAATTATAATTAACCCAAAAAACAAAACAACCTTAATATGTTTGGGAAACTGAACCTGCAGTTGAATTTTTAGTTATATTACAGAGAGAGAACCAAGATCTGGTTAGAGCATCATTAACAGCGCTCGGGCAGTTCCCGGGCGTCCTGGTTTCTCTCTCCGCCACGTCAGCTTCTCTCTCCGCCACGTCTGCTCAAACCAACCCCCTAAATTTTTCTTAACCACACCCAAAAACACTCCAAGTGCCCTACATTCTCTCCCCTACACGTAATTTCGGGATCAATTCTAGGCAAAACACGAAAAATTATCAAAAAAATTCAGAAAATATAAACAAATAAAAAACTTATTTTCATAAAATAAAATTTGAAAAAACGATTTTAAATTATTTTTAAAATATTTTTTAAAACAAAAACACAAAAAAACAAAAAAAAAATAAATTCCCACCAATGGGAGGGGGCCACGTGGCCCCCCGCCCGGGCGCCCAGGGCGGATTCCCGGGCGGCCTGCCGCCCTGGGTGCGCCCTCCCGTTAAGGGAGGGCTGCCTGGGCACCCCGGAGGGCGCCTGGGCACCCCGGAGGGCGCCCGGGCATAGAGCACCCGTTAAGGGTGCTCTTAAAGGGCATTCCAACCCTTTAATTAAACGTTACGAGTGCAAAAGGTTAGAAACAGGGATCTTAGTTTAACAAAGATGCCATCTTGCAGCACTTAACGTGCTGAGCAAATGGAAGAACATGTGAAAGTAGGACACTTGCTTCTATGTTTATTCTTCTGCTCTTTGAAAGTTCTAACCTCCACATGGAGACAGCAAAGACCGACACTTTCGTATTCTTTTACTTACCCATGAAATGGTCTATGCGAAGGGTTGGTGAAATGGTCTTAAGTCAAGTGGTCTTACAACTAAATAGAAAATTTTGAATGGTTCGGAAGAGATTTTTTATTTATTGGTAGGATTACTTTTTAATTATTAAAGTGGACCAGTTTAGAAGAGCTATTAACTTAAAACAATTTAGAGAGGACAAATAGGACTTGAAAATGAGGAGTGACATACTGAGATCCGACGGCAAGTATATGCAAGTAGAAGGGTAAACACCAACAAGTCCAAGATCGAAATACCCATAATCAGAATATTTAAACATTTTTCTCCTTAATACTATCTTACAACATAGTTTGATGAAAATTCATAGGCTCTCTCGATCATAGATTAAAACTCACGCTGTTCTGGAAAAAACCTATTCCTGTTAGCGGAACCATTTAGTTTAACCAACAAAGGGGTAATTCCCAAGAAATGGTATCTGTCCTGATGTTTTACATATATGAACGCATCCGAGGCCTGACAATAGACTGAGCACCGTCAACGAAAATGGTTGTGCCGGTCATGTAGCGGGACTCGTCGCTAACTAGGTAAATAACTGTTGATGCCAAGTCGTTCTTTTTGTCGAGCCATCGCATCAAAGGCATTATGTTTTTGGTAGATTTTTCTGCCTTTTCTCTACCAACTGATAAAGGATATAGATCGTCCAAGTGTAGACCCCTTGCGATGGCATTCACTCTGATGTTATACTTACCGATCTCCATAGCAGATGTCTACAGAAAAGAAAAGGAAAAGACAGAGATCTTATTAAGCCTTGAAAGGTCAAATTGCTCCTGAAAAAGGTTAAAAAAAGAAACTAAATCTCATGCATTCCGAAATCAAAATGCCCAAATTAACTCATTACTTTACTTTTGACTCGAAGACATCTCATGATTGATATTGATCAACTAAGAATTAAACAAGGCTAGCACAAAGAAAAGTAATAACCAAATATATGCAGATAATAGCACAGACACAATGAATTACCCCAAATCAAAAGCAGGGCCAGAACTCCTGGCAATGAACAAACAAAGAAAGGTTTCAGGAACTTCAAGTTAACTGGGGTAATAAATGAACTTGGTAAAGAGGAAGTATATTCATTTTATAAAGCCTAGGAGATCAGCATTCAAGGATTTAAATTTAGGTACTGTGATTTGTGGGCATACGATGGGCACAAAATTTTAGATGTTGACGCTAAAGGTGACTTGGAGGAGCTGTTTCACTAGTTTTCAATCATTACTGGCAGATCCTAATTGCGCTTTCACTGAATGTTGTTATTTTTCTTCTTTTTCTTTGCTCGATTTCTCATTTTCCTATACAGGATTATGGTCAGCTTACGGCTGATAAGCAGCAAAGCTTTCTTTTTGTACTCCTCTATCTCAATAATTGATCTTTGTGGACAAAAAAAGAAAATCAGCAGCTTAATTTAAAACTGTTCCCACAACGCATTTTGCGTTCAAAGTTTTTAATTTGACATGAATGACCAAGACAAAATCCTCTCACCCTAGTCAATTGCTGTATTGCTGCCATACATGATCCAAACGCAGCACCCCCCTGGTAAAGCCCTCTTTCCGCTCCTATAATTGAGGAGAGAAATACTACGGATCCTCCTGATTGAAAATCTCGCATCTTTTGTGAGACAGCCTTTAGAAGAAACCATGGTGCCGTGAAATTTATCTTTGTTATCTTGTGAAATTCCAATTCACTCACACTCAACAAATCTTGGATTTTACCTGCAATAATTCCATCCACATTTAGCTGCACTAAAAGAAGCGAATAAAATTGGCAAAAAATATGTGCAAGCCTGCAAGCTAGCT
The DNA here is from genome assembly GCA_963682175.1 of Triglochin maritima. Taxonomy (NCBI): domain Eukaryota; kingdom Viridiplantae; phylum Streptophyta; class Magnoliopsida; order Alismatales; family Juncaginaceae; genus Triglochin; species Triglochin maritima. Next base: position 2,113,444 of record OY821781.1, read on the forward strand.
CGGTAGATCAGACCTGTATCTGTTAACCGCATAGAGGATTTCACACTACAGACAAAAGCTAAACTTAGGCCGGGACATCAAATTAGAAGCTAACCCATCAAGGGTCATAATAACAACATAACATGCAACCTTATGCTTCCATCATTAAAGGAGGCAAAAGCATTTATGTGAGAAGCAAAACACAAAATGACATAAACAAGATACAAGAGAACCGAAGTATATTGACAGATGAAAAAATATGTAAAGAACTTGGGATACACCAAGGTAACCACACAAAAAAACTCCAGTCATAATGTGCTTAAGGTACGCCTGATATGATTATTGCAAACTAATACCAACAAGAACAGCAATACACGGTAGTATTTATCTTAGAATTGGTGATAAATTCCTCCCAACTCAAACAAGCAGTTTTATGTGACAATTTTGAGCACCAAACAATGGCAAATAGTAGACTAGTGGAAGGATTGCTGAAGATAATTTTTTATTCCTAATTGTAAATAATATGAAAGAGTTATCTGAAGGCTTTCTGCACTGCAAAGCCAGAGGATGGAAATGTCATTAATAAATTGATTTCTGATTTACAGTGTCAGATTGAGCGAACTGAATGGTCATAAAGGACTGATGCTAGAAAACGATTGGTTGCAAAATATTAGAACTCAGAAAAGGTCAAAGATTAGAACTGATGCTAGAAAATGATTGGTTGCAAAAGAATGCCTATTCTCTGGTTTTCGAGGTCGCTCAGCTGGCATTAAATTGTATGTTGTCATGTTGTCATGTTGTACGTGGTGCGTATTTAGTGGAAAAAGACTATGTAATTTGATATTCTAGTTTCAGCATACCTTGAGCAAAATCTTACGTTGGGGATTCATACCCATGTAGGCTTAAGTGCTTCGTGTGTGGTGTTCATGTACATGGCGTGAACACAAAGCATCCTTCGAAAAGAATACAAACTTAGAACTTAGAAACCAATATACTCCATCTTTAGTAACGCAGTTGGCCCTCTCACATTAAGACATCACCAAATTTCTCCATTAAAGCAACTAAGCAAGCAACGGTCTTGAATTTGAACAGCTTCCACAGTAAGTGGACATAGTATGTTGACATTGGGAGCAGGTTAAATGAAAATGGAAGTGTCTAATGAGCTATAAATTCAAAATGCTAAACAAACAAATTGAAGGTACTTTGAATTGCAATACAAAAGACCACACCGAAGTACTGCGAGCAATTGTAGTCAGCAAAACAGTTAAGCATTATAAAGCTGGTACACAGGATCAGATAACAAAGCTTTTTAAGTACAAAACCTTAGTGGAGATGCATAAAGCAGGCAAATTATGTCTCAAAAAGATTATGCTACACCACTTACCTTCATATACATAACAATGGACGAAAGCATCAATTGTGCCCAACATCCTCCAAGCCATATCCACAGCCTGGTGAAAGGCTCCCTCCCTTTGTTCTTCCATATCCAATCCAACCACTTCAATAGGATTACTTCCCTCTAGCGAGCAAGTAATTCTACTAACCATGCTTTGGAGGATGTTTTCATCCCCCATCAGCACCAATCTGTTAACTCCCCATAATAGACAAATATCAACACCCATCAAGTTCCAAATCAGCCAAACACGAAATTATAGCCAAAAACAACATAAATCACGATTTATCATCAAAACAGCAAGCACTCAAAGCCATTAGTATATTTTCCAATACTAAGATAATGGTTTTCTGATAACTAGTTTGCATGAAAACTTAATTCTGGAAACCAAGGTAGTGTTTGGATGTGCAGTTTTGTTGGTTGATATTCTGCAATAAATTTTTTTTTCTCCAACATCCGATCACCTCAAACTCATACCCAGATTATGGGAAGATACATTTTTACCCTTAGATATGTCTTTATTTATAATATTAGTCTATTTTTGAAATAAGTTTTGTGAAGGGTAAAATTAAATTTTCTCACAAAAGTCAAAAAATTCAGAGGGAAGACCCGCATGTCAATATTTTGGAACAAGAATCTAGATTTTGAGACCATGTCAAATCATATCTTTCCAAACATGGCCCAAGTTCGTGAGTTCCAAATCCTTTCAAAATTGGACCGTGAATGATTTCCACTCTTCCACTCTAAATTCTAAGTAAGTAATGGAATTGAGTTCTAAATTTTGCACAACTTCCTGCAAACAAATCACACCAAAAAAAAAGCAAAATTCGAAGCACCTCACCTGCACCCCACCTTCGCGAGATGGAAGGCAATGCCCTCGGAGATCTCGTCTCCACTGGAAGTGACCAAAACCCTCTTCCCACCAGCATTCTCCATCCCTACAAACCGCTAAACCACAAAAAAAAATCCAAACCTGAGACGTGATATTGACGCAAATTGTAGCTACGAAATTCGAATTTACCTTTATCTGGATCTCCGATGCCCAAAATTGGAAGGGAGAAGAGCGACCAAGGCTCGACTTTTTACTTGTTTTTATGTCTTGTAGGGTTTGGTGTGGAAACGAATATCCAGCGAGCTCCACGTCACTCTCAGTATAATATAAACAGAACATGTTTTTTTGTTTTTATTACTGTCTGTGCAGTATTAAATGTTAATTAGACTTAGATGGCCGTACTAGGTCATCTGCCTTATCTTTTTTCTATCTCTCGTTGTCACGTCATCATGACTCACCTCATATTTCTTCTTCACTATTCACTCTTTAACAATGACCTAAGTCATTCCACTCTCTTTCATCAACATCATTAATTTTATTCTCAACTTTTATTATATTCCAAAATTATTTATATTTAACAAAAATATTAATGATTACCAAATACTAAATATTGTTAATATTAAGAAAGCAAATATTACATTATTTTTAGCAAACGTACTGTTACACCAAAGAAGACGACAAACAAAATACAATCCATAAACCAAATAACACACGACAATTCAAATATTACACGACATGAAAATTTAGATCTTGAAAATCTAACATTATCAAAATATAATAAATCATAATCCTAATTATTATAAAAATTTAAACTACTTAAATCTTAATTATTTATCAAAATATAAACCCTTAATTATTAAAACAAAAACCAAAATAAAATAAAATAAAATCGGTCATCCGGGTCGTGTCAGTCGACGACCGCGGATGACCCGGTCATTCGCGGTCGTCCGGGGTCATCCACGGGGGATGACCCTGTTAAGGATGCTCTAAGGGTGTTGTTATCCTGTCGTCTGCAAATTACTTAAATAGTTTGCGTCAATTATCATTTTGTCCTTCAAATTCCATTTAATACTAATTTCGTCTCGTCTCTTAAAATAAGGTTTCTGTCTCAGTTTTCCTCACTCTACTAGTACCAATACCACGGAAATGTCTGGTGAAGCATCTGAATCCGGCATGGTAAGTTATCCAAAAAAAAATATCCGGTAAGGACGTCTGGAATCTAAGCCAGACGCCCCCATTTTATTTTTATTTTTACGTGATGTGTTATTTCAAATTATTTCAGGTTCCGTTGCAAGATTTTGGTGGTGACGGGGTAGATTACAGTGAGCTTTATGTAAGTCAACGAGTATTTCCAACAATCGAGGGCGCGACAACATGGATGAAACAAGTTGCTATCGGAGCCGACTTTTTTGGGGTAGTATCCTCATATAAACCACAACAAGATAATCAGATGAATTGTTATCTGAGATGCGATCGCAGAAAGGATTTGGGATCCCGAGATATGAATATTGTAGTACGGAAGAACACGAAAAGAAAGGGTTGGGGTGTCATTTTTTAATAAAGGTGGTCGAGCGACGGGAGTATGATGAATGAGTTGTAGTTACTGATAGTTCACATGATCAGCACAACCACAACCTTGCAGTTTATTCAGAGGGTCACCAACAGATCAACGGTCTTAGTCCTAGGGCCAAGAAAATGTTCGTGATATGACTGAGGCACAAGTGAAACCGTGTAACATCTTGTTGGATGTAAAGGAGAAATTCCCGGAGGATAATCCGAATCAGAGACACATTTATAACTGTAGAGAGTACATGAGGATGATGAAATCTGAAGACAGGAATCCAGCTCAACAGTTTATACATCAGGTAGTGTATTATCAGTACTTGCATTGGATTATGGCGGATGAATAAACTAATGTTATCACTCAAGCATTCTTGGCACATTCGACGTCAGTTAAGTTGTTATGCACATAACCTTTGGTAATTTGTATGGATTTGACGTACAAAACGTACAAGTTCAAGATGTCTTTGTTCGAGATGGTTGGAGTGACACCAGCAAACATGAACTTCCTTATCGGCTATGCAATTATGAAGCATAAAATCGAGCATAGTTACCGGTTGGTATTGGAGAAGTTAAGAGATTTGTTATGCAGTTTTGTCAGCCCTACTGCAATAATAACGGATCGGGAGTTATGCCTTATGCGACCAGTGAGAGAGGTTTCCTGACTCTAGGGGTGAGCAAACTTCGGTTCGAGTACCCGGACCGAACCAAACTTTTCGGTCTGGTCTTCGCTCCGGGGGATACCAGAAATGTTGGCTCGTGAGGGTCTCTAATTCTAATCACTTTTAAGCTAATTACCTACTTGTTTAATCGATCAAAGATATGCAGCGGAATTTAAACAAACAAGCAAGTAAAGAGGGAGATAATGCAAACCACAATGAGTCAAGGGATTTTACAGAGGTTCGGCACCCCACTCGGGTCCTAATCCTCTCTTGCAAGCTCCGCTCATGACTTCACTAACCACTCCCCGTTCCGGGCCGGGAGAGAACACTTTTACAACACAAGCACTGTGAACACCCTCGCTTGCTTGACTTTCTTCCTCTCACAATCCGAGAGGGAACATTTCGGGTTTTCACCGAAATCCTTGCTTCTTGAACAACAAATGAGTGGGACAACACTCTCTAAATATTGAGCACGCTTTGAGTATGATTTGGATATGATCAAATGTGTGAAATTTAGGCTTAGAGTGTAGGATTGGGGAAATTGGAGCTTGGGAGTTTCTCTCTAGTGTATGTGACAAATGGAAGTGTGAGAGATGTGTAATTGTGTCATGAGAACACCTATTTATAAGCTCCTAAGGTATTATAGCCGTTGGGATTAAGTTAGGTAAGAGTTGTGTAAGATACACGAAATAGAAATCTGCAGGACCCAAAACTGAGTAAGTTCAGTCGACCGGATCGGGCTGAACGGTCGACCGTTTGGCAATTTTGAACTCGATTCGGTCGACCGGTTAAAGAACGGTCGGCCGCCAAAGGCTATGTTCTAGGTACACTTAAGTTATCGGTCGAACACCGAGATAGGTTCGATCGACTGATTTATAACAGGCTCTTTGGGATTGACAAACTAGATAATATTCGGTTGATCGAAACAAGGTCCACGGTCGACCGAAAACTAACATGCAGTTCGGGTTTGTAAAGACATCTAAGTTCGGTCGACCGAACAATGTCCTCGGTCGACCGATAGGGAAAATTATTTTTGGGGTATTTGAAAATAATATGAATACGACCATTGGGTATATACGAAAAAACAAACGGTCAGAAATTTGTTGTTACTCGGTCGACCAAAAAGGTCTGGACGGTCAAACGAATGTGGGCAAACAATTCAGGTTAAGGTGTGGTGTTTTCCGGTCTAAGTTTGGGTGATCTATGGAAATCCAAATTATATGAAATTTTGTGCGTGACTTCTATAGAGAACCTATGTTGCCTTTTTTGTCTTAATCTATATTTTGATGATTTAATCAACCTAATCTTAATTGTGATCGTGTAGAGTAGCACACATATTGCATTGCATATATATTGCTTTGTGTTAACCTCTACAAGTGATCAAGACTCAAGGAAGAAAGGAAATCAAGTCAAGACATGTGATCAAGCTCATTTGAAGACATGTATTTTGTATTTCTTTGAGTCTTTAGGAACTTTGTGTAATTGAGCATACTTGAGCTAAAAACTACTCAACCACACACTAGGTTCCTTATAGAAGTCACACACAAAATTTCACATAATTTGGACTTCAATAGATCACCCAAATTTAGACCGGAAAACACTAAACCTGAACCCAAACAGTCTGCCCACATTCGGTCGACCGAAATAGTCTGTTCGGTCGACCGAGTGATCAATTAATCTGTTAGTGTTTAACTGCCTAAGTTCGGTCGACCGTTCAGACCTTTTCGGTCAACCGAGTCCCAAGTATTTTCCGACAGTTTGTTTTGTTGTATATACCCAACGGTCGTATTCGTATTAACCAAAAATACCCCAAATACATTTCTTGTATCGGTCGACCGAGGACCTTGTTCGATCGACCGAATATCTGTCTTTTGACAAACCCGAATCTCCTGCTGGAATTCGGTCGACCATTAGACATTGGTTCGGTCGACCGAATAGAACATTGTTTGTCAACCCCTTAGAGCCTGTTGTGAATCGGTCGACCGAACCCTTTGCGGTGTTCGACCGATCACTTAAGTGTACCTAAGTCTTAGCGTTGGGCGGTCGACCGTTCCTTAATCGGTCGACCGAACTGAGTTCAAAACTGCCTGACGGTCGACCGTTCAGCCCGATCCAGTTGACCGAACTCATCCAGAATTGGGTCCTACGAGTTCCTGTTTTGTGTATCTTACACCAACTTATACTCAATCAACCCCAACGGCTATATTCTCTCTAATGCTTATAAATAGAGTTGTAAAACATATTTTAACACAACTCTCTCACACATACTTGTCTAATACATTAGAGAGAAACCCAACACACTCAAAGCCTCAAACCTTCCACACTTTAGTCATAAATCCAATCTCACTCAAGTGTGCTCATGTTTAGAGAGTGTTGTTCCACTCAAGTTTGTTGTTGTCAAAGTCAAGTAAAGGTTTCGGTGAAAGCCTGAAGCATCCCTCTCGGATTGGGAGAGGAAGAAGGTCAAGCAAGCGAGGGTGTTCGCGATGCTTGTTTTGTAAAGGCGTTCTCTCCTGGCCCGGAACGGGAGTGGATAGTGAAAACGCGAGCGGAGCTTGCAAGAGAGGACGTATGCGGTGACCGAACCTCTGTAAAAACTCTCGTGTTCCTTGTGGTTTGCATTTTCTATTCCTTACTTGCTTGTTTAGTTTTAAATTCCGCTGCATATCTTTGATCGTTAAACAAGTAGGTAATTAGGGATACAAGTGATTAGAATTGTAGACCCTCACGATCCTACAACCTAGTGTGTGTTTGAGTAGTTTTTAAGCTCAAGTATGCTCAATTACACAAAGTTTCTAAGACTCAAAGAAATACAAATTACATGTCTTCAATAGACCTTGATTACATGTCTTGACTTGAATCCTTTCTGTCTTGAGTTTTGATCACCTGTAGAAGTTAGCACATAGCAATATATATGCAATGCAATATGTGTGCTACTCTACATGATTACAATTAAGATTGGGTTGATTAAATCATCAAAATATAGATTAATGTCAAAAAGGCAATAGAAAATTCGATCTTCAGTCCGATTAGGTTTGGTCTGGGTCCCGGACCGAACTAAGATTTTGTGGGTAAAATTCAGGTTTTGAACAAAACCGGACCGGACTGACCCAAATTTATTCGGTCCGGTCTTCGGTCTGGCCTTCCTAAATTTTTTGTCTTCAGTCCGGTTCGGTCCAGTCTCGGACCGAAGCTCACCCCTACCTGACTGTTCACAAGGACGTATACAATTACGCATATCACTCATTTGGCAAGAACAATGGGTTATCAGATAATTTTAAGTGTGGAAAGTGGAGGAGAGTCATGTTTCTACTTCAGAGAACGAGTATAATAGAGTTGTGTCTGTTCTGAAAGATGCTTATAGGTCTTGACCGGCTGTCACGGAGTATGTGGCCGGGATGTGGTTAGTGCATAAAGAAAAGTTTGTGTTGAATTGGATGAATAAAATCCTTCATTTTGCATCACTTTGAATTGTAGGGTCGAAATCGTTCATTCGACTTTAAAAGACTGAATCACTTCATCGACTGCAGCTCTGGACACTCTTTTCGACCGCGTCTATTGAAATGCAGGTTACGAATATTCAAAACTTTCTTGAGAATTCGAGACGTCGAAGTCGCACTAACTTCAGAGATGCTCTATATAAGCATCAAATGGTCGAATTTCCCATTATTGTTTGTCATTGTTGACTCAGGAGTTTAAGAGAATGTAGGACTTAAGTGTTCAAGTTGAAAATCGTTGTGGGTGCATTGTTCTAACTTCACATGAGATTCCTTGTGCATGTATCATCCACCGTTGTATTCAGTCAAGCGAATGAATTTATTTAGAACAGATTCATCCATTCTGGAGAACACTTGTCATCGGAGAAGGAGTTGACATCCCAGAGTTTGTGATCGGTCATCACAAGACGTCAAGCATTTTCAGAACCTCGTTGACGAGATTTCTGGCAGCGACCCTGCAGTAATTTGTAGTGTCTCTCGTATTATATACACGCAGTTACACCCCGATCAGCCGAACTATGTCGATCCTGTTGGATTTCATGTTTAATTATACATATATATTTTCGAAATTTTTATGTATAATAAGGATCATCTACAATTTTCTACGATTTATTTCATGCATGTATTGGTTTGTTTCAATAACTAGTTTTAAAAACTTATTAAAACAAACATGAGTCTACGAAATTCATACCTAGAAGTTCTCTAAAACTTCTTGAAGATTCGGAGACGCTGTGGATGCTTGTTGTTGCGCCGGATGCCTCCGAGATTTCACCAAACTCTAAACGAGATTGGAGAGAGAAGAGCTAGCCTCTCGATCTCCAATAGAGTTTAGAATCCAATTACTAACCCCTTTAGTTTCCTTGAGAAGATGACCTCTTGAAACTAAATCTAAACTTAAGAATTTGTGGAAATTTCGTGGAGAATTAAGGAGAGAGATTTTGCATGAAAAACAATGAATTAATTCAACTAAGGAGGTAATGAGATAACTTGTATTTATAAGTTCTCTCCAAATTACCTATTCATGTGCAACCTCTTGCCCATGATTTCATGCAAAATTCCATCTAACCATCCATTATTTAATAATAAATAATATTAGCCACGAATTAAATCAATTATGGACCAATTCCATGCATGATCTAATTAATTCTTAAATTAATTCTGCATTAACCGTCTGGACCGGTCGACCGTTTGTAGGTTCGGTCGACCGCTCGAACCTGGTTTCGGTCGACCGTTCAATAACTCGGTCGACCGTTCGTAACAGGAATTATTCCATCGCTATGTTCGGTCGACCGTCCGATCACATTCGGTCGACCGTTCGAACAGATGAAAATTCCCTGTTATCGGTCGAGACATGTCCGGTCGACCGTGCCCGATCGGTCGACCGTTTACTGCTAACCGGTCCACCGTTGGAGCACTGTTCCGCAGACTTGTCAAATTTCGGTTTTAACCCCTACAAAATTTGACATTTCGGGATTAGTAGTAAATTCACAACTTATGTAGCATATTATCCTATGTAATGATCAATCATTACACCTCATAATATTTACATCACATATGAATTTAATCTAGATTCTAATTATGTTATTAATCACAACATAATTTTGATTTTGCTTGTTCACCCCATGTGTCATATTTTCTACATGAAACCCGACACATCCTATGAACTCAAAATCCCCATTACTCGTTTCCCAGTTTTGTGGTGTAACCTATGGGAGGATCTAAACTAAGTTGGCAGTGATATTAAGAGCTTAATATCACAAGCTATAAGCGGTATCTAGCTACACATTATAGCTCCCAATTAGTTAGATGTCTTAATTCCACTCGAACCAAAACCCGATCCAATTAGTGATGGAGTGCATCACTTGTGTCCGTCCCTTGCCTCATGATATTAAGAATACACACAAAGTAGTATTGTGTCATCTTTGTATTAGTATTCATTTCTTGATCTCTTTAAGCTAGTTATAAATATGTGACCTAACTCAAATCACATTGTGCACATTATAACTTTGTTTTATCAAGGGACCCACTAATATCATCACTCAATTAAGAAGGACAATGATAGTCTTTTGACTAACTATCTTCTCCAACAAAAGTTGTACTTAACCAACCAATGCCTTTACACTACACTTATCGATAGTTCAAGACACTGATCTAATTAAGTATTCCTTAAGTGATCAGATATAAGTCTCATATCAAAGGACCAAAGACACAGTAAAATATTAATGACACAGAAACACATTTCTATAATATTTTACTTATTAGGTCTATTCAGTATACAAAAGTAATATTTTCCTCTTTTGCATACCCGTGTTGTCACTCACTTGTAGAGCTACAATGATCTATGACCAAACTCGACAATCTTAACCCGGTAATTAATGTCCCATGTTAATTACCATGATTGCGAATATCTTTTGTTTTATGTAAACCAATATCTTTTAGAGCTCTACGGTTAAGGACCAAGAGTCTCTTCCTTAACACTTCTGAAAGACGAATAACATAAATAAGGAACAAAATGATTTCTCATTCAATTCATAATAATTGACATTTAAAAGTAAAACTTTTAGAACACATTCCCTTCAGATCCTGCAGAAAATACTAAGGTTCGAGGTCGACAAAGGGGAAAGTCGACACGACGGGACCCGAGTGCCTTTGAGCATGTTGAGCGAGGGCGTGGTCGTGATAGTAATCGGAGTAGGGGTCGTGGTCGATCTTCCAGTTCGTCTCGCTCGTCCGTAAACATGAGTACATGATCTGATATGTCGATGTTTGCTATTTCTATTATTATTGTCTAACTTTCAGTTATTATATATAACTTTGCTATTTTTACATCCTGTAGTGTCTGGACAGATGGACGCAGATAACTTCCCATATCTGGATAGACTTCCAGGAATCATCTTACCATTTCTGGAGCAGTGGAATGATGTACGTGCGGATGACAATTGTGGATTTCGATGTGTTGCATATGCTTTCCATGGTGGTGAAGACAATTGGTTTTACGCATGACGTGCGATTTCTAATGTGATATATGTGCATCCCATTTATGAGCACGTTTATTATGACGGTGTGGTACAAGCTTGTCGGCGAATTAATTGGGGCGGAGGATGTGGTGGCGATGATCACTATATGAAAATTATTTGTGATTTGTTCCCCATTACCAACTTTTACAAGTATGCAGTTATGTGCTTCGATAAGTCTTTTGACTTTCTCCAAACCGATCACACATTTTATTTTAAAAAGCTACAACAACAAATCATATTAGATTATTAGGATGCCACTTTTTGAAGCCTTGATTTGTATTAGGTTGGAAAATGGAGTACCCGAGGGTAGTGAACTTGCGAGATTTAAATAACCCATTGGATCAAAAAATTGATTATTTTGGTGTGACGGGACTAAAAAACAGTTCAAGGAAGCGGGAAATATACTTTTGCCATTGATAAGCAAAAAAAACATTAAAGATATGGAATTAGAGTTCCAACTCAGGTTCCATAAGCAAAGAAGCAAAATAACATAAGAAAGTGAGGGGAAATGAACATCTAAATGAGTTCTTGGTGATTGATTTGTAAGAAAACTTATGAATTCGGGAACTCCATTAAATGAATTCCTCCACTTCCATTCAAAATTGCAATTAATGTCAAAATGAATTAGTTTTCTTCATTATATCAGAAGATACATTTTGGTTCCAATCATCTAAATTGAAGTTCTGAGAACTAGAATTTTGAGAATTGAAGTTCTAAAAACTGGACTTCTCAATTTTCATTCACTTCCTTCGAATCAATAAGTTTGTCAAAACGAACGATCACAATTCGGAACAAAAGAAAAGATCAATCCTTCCAACAAATAAGTTTGTCTAAACGAACAATCAAAACACAAAAGGAGAGATTAATCTTCCCTCCCGGTATGAGATTAATCACACTATGATCATCACATCATCCCGTGGAACAGTCCCGTCCCTCGATTAGGATTTTTGCCCTCCTCCTTTCAAGAGGTGGGGGGAAGAAAGTGATTAGTGATTACAATAATTTTTAGTTCCCAAAAGCTCCTTTTAATTAAACATTCAAACTGGAACTCAGGTAGGATTATCAAGAAGGTAACTAGGGGAGAGCAAAACCACGACCAGACCGGGTTTTTGGACCGGACCGGTCGGTCCAGGAAGTTTTGATTTGGTCCGGTCCGGGTTTCAGTCCGGAAGATTTTAAAATTCGGGTTCGGTCTTATCTGATACGGACCGGTCTTTTTTTATTTTTTTATTTAAAAAATCGATTTTTGACCGGACCGAACCGGTCCAGTCTTCGGTCCGGACCCCAGATAAAAATCGATCCGGACCGGATACTCACTCCTAAAGTAACCATAATCAGAAAGCTAAACAACTCCCTCACTCTTTCTCCCAAATCCCCGAAATCTATATAAACAAACCCTCCTCTCCCTCTCCCTCTCCCTCTTTCCACTCCAATGGAGCCCCAAATCGCCCGATTGAGGGCGGAAGCCAACGACTTACTGTCCCACTACGAGCCGTTGGCCCTCGTCTCCGCCCCGATCCTCGCGCTCCTCCTCGCCGCCGCCGTCCGGGCCTTCCTCGCCGCCGTCCGGGACCAGGGACTCGTCCTCGCTGTCCTCGGATTTGGCCTGGCTCTCCTCAGGTACGGTTTGGGATCGTTTTTTTTATTTTTTTTGGATTTGGATGGAATCTGACGCGGTTGGATTGGTGCAGGTTGGTTCCAGGTGTAAACGCCTACATCGACTGGGAGAAGAAGAGGGTTAGTTAGTGTGTTTTGGTTTTGATCATGCGAGATGTTTTTTGTTTTCCGGAGAACATCAAGGAAGTGGAGACATGTAGTTCTGAGGTGGTGATTGATAGTTTACAAAGCTTTAAAAAATTCTGGAATTTGAGTTCTAGATGAGTTGCACGACTTAAGTATGTAATTAGGCCATGTTTAGTTCACCCTAATCAGATTATTTGGAATCCAACTCCATGTAATTGGATTACATTCCCATGAATTGAATTACATTCCCATGAATTGAATTCCATATGATCAAATTATGTTGTTTGGTAACATTGGAATTCAACACGTGAATCAGTGTAATTTTAAAAACATTATTTTATTTAATAATTCTGGGATGTTCGAAGAGGTTGTCGAAACTCTTGACATACTTCCAGCAAAATCAATGTTGAGTTTTGACTATGTGATAATATTTGCGTAATTTGAAATGAATTGATTACATCTCACTGTAACTGGATTACGACCTTCAACAATGTAATCCAATTACCTTGAAAGGAGTGTAATTGGATTGCCCAATTACGGAGTGATCACAACCTTCAATTTTGTCAACCAAGCAGTGAAATGTAATACAATGTGTAATCTGATTACATTACACCCTTGATTTTCGTGAACGAAGCATGCCCTTAGAGTGTTTTTCCCTTCGTCTACTCTAAAATGAGGGGAAATCATGCAAGTGGGGTTCTAAACTTCCATTCACTTCATAACTATCAATCACAGTTAGCATCAGAGAAGTAGGAAGAAGTAAAGGATGGGGTAAAAAGTTGAGTGGAAGATGGAGTATGAGAAAGTTGTTACTAGAATTGAATAGCTTCATGTTTAAGGACTTATGTGTAATCACTAAATTTGATCAACTATGTGAAAATGCATACATCGAATGTGTAATACCTACATGCATTTTAAACCTTTTGGGAACATGTTCACCTACACCTTTGTTATTTCATCAGGTTGTGGAGAAAATGCAATCTGGAAATGGCAAACAGAATATTGGGAGGACTGAGCTCCCACATGTTGGACTTGGAAGAGGAGTACTAGAGAAATTGGAAGAAGATAAGAAGAATGATGTAGCCTGGCAAGGAAGATGCTCTGGTACAGTGTAAGCTTTCGAGTCCTATAGGGATGCAACCAGGGCATGATGGGTTGCTAATTCTAGTAATAAAATGTTGATCGTCTATTTATTTTATTCATTAGTCTCCAATGTTCAATTGTTCCTCTACAATGACTTACAGATACATAAGTGGGAGTGTTTCAGAAGGCCATTTCTCCTTGATAAATGAAGCATGCTCAATGTAAGTTATTTTAAAATCAATAGAAGTTACTACTAACTCAAAATTACATTATAACGAAAACTTTCGTTATAATGTAATAAATTAAATAAATAAAAATGGAACGATTAATTATTCTTAATCTAATCCTACTATTTTAAGTATATTCTATAATTTTGCAAAGACTGTGTTAGCCTTACATTTCCGTTCTCAAAAATGGGATCTTCGACCCACTTGCTTGATGTGATGATTTTGTTGCTACACACTGTTCTTGGGGTTTGTAGAATCAAAATCTATCGTCAGGTTTGTGGAGTAGAGGATCACACATGATAGTTCGCACATCCTTTTAATATTTTAGTGATTCCATTGTGATAGATTTAGTATTTACCTGATATCATCCAGGTTTGCACACACAAATCCTCTACATCAAGATGTATTTAAAAGTGTGGCATGCTACGAGAGAGAGGTGGTTGCCATGACGGCTTCACTACTTGGTGCTCAGGAAAAATATTCTGGAGGAGAAATATGTGGAAATATGACTTCTGGAGGGACAGAGAGTATATTATTAGCAGTGAAATCATCACGTGACTATATGAAAGTGAAGAAGGGCATCTCACATCCTGAAATGTAGGTTTTCATTCTACTTTTTCCCATCTAAAAGACATGTCTATTGCAAAAGAATTATGTTTTATAACGTGTTTGCTCTGTCTTGTTTGCTGTTACAGAATAATTCCTGTATCCGCTCATTCTGCTTACGACAAAGCTGCTCAATATTTTAAAATTACAGTTCGACGTGCTCCTGTAGATAAAGAATTTAAAGCAGATGTAGAAGGCGTTCGGCGGCTAATTAACAAAAATACAATTTTGGTATTAATTTATGTCTACGTTTTGTTTTTGAAAAATGCCAAGCATTACTCTATCAGGGTTTGAACCGTCTCCCTTTAAAGAATGGTAGTTCATTAGTTCTTAGAGAGCATGTTTCTTAGTTTCTGTTGAAAATACCACTTTACTCTGCATGGTCTGTCAGTTCTTTGTTAAGCGCATTTCCAAATTTAAAATTGTTATCTTCCATCTTGTCTTATGTTTCTAAAGAAAAATATTTTACTAAATCTAATGTTTCATCATCTGTTGTCAGATTGTTGGATCTGCACCAGGATTCCCTCACGGAATAATAGATCCTATTGAGGTAAATAGTGCCATTCTAGCTGTCCATACAAAGTTTTATGATTTTTTAAGTTTAAAATATCTTGATTATTCTTTAAAATCTGACAGTGTTCACCAACCTTTTAATATGCAGCAATTAGGTGCATTAGCCTCTAAATTTGACATTTGTTTCCATGTTGATTGCTGTCTTGGTGGCTTTGTCCTGCCATTTGCTCGTAAACTTGGGTATGTCTGGAAACATCTCAAGAAAACTATTTTGTTTTAATTCTTATCCTATTATATATATTGAGTTGATTTGGTTCTTCAAGGGATACATGGTCTCTTCTTTCCCTAAAAATGAAGTTCCTTAAACATCCACAAAGTAGATTTTGAAGCTGGGAACATGATGTAAATATTATAGCAACTTGTAAGAAAATAATGGATCCCCCTTATATATCTGAGTATCTGACACTGACAGTTAAATAAACATGGGATTTAGAACCCTTTGATTTTGAAATTATAATTATTTGTAGCAATCATGTTCATTTTGAGAAAAAGGAGTTTCACTTTTTGTTTGAAAAAACCTTGAATGCTTCCATGATGAATTTAAGTCAAATATATGATTAACAATATATTTTTCTAGTATCTTATTACTTGATAATTATCAAGACAGTCCATGGGCTCACCTTTTTCCCTTTGGAGGTTGATGGGACATTTGTTAGTTTGAAGATTTTTTTTGCGTTCAACAAATGCAATGTTAGTGCACCTTATGGTACTGCTGTAAAATTGAAGAGGAAATTGTCTTCCCTTCTATCCGTAGGGGAGTTACTATGTCTATACTCATATAGATTGTAAGACCCAAGATGCTTCAAGAATCTTATAGAACTGTTCTTTTTCTATCGGCAAAATGCTTATCTACCTCACTTTTAAGGCTTTGGAGTTGATTCAAAAAGATTTTCTCAGATCCTAAGCAGATACATAATAGTTAAATGCCCAATAATACAAGGTCAGGATTCATAATTTTGGCTGTTATTTGAGGTGGAGTTGCCTTGTCATGTATATCATCACCTTTAAATTGGTGTATGTTTTTCATATTCTTGCAATTGCTCTCTTTGTTGCTAATCATGAACTACGAATTATTTATTTTACTATTTCCTTGACACTTTTGCCAAGTTGAGAATTTATTGGTTTACCTACGATGATTCTTGGCTTGAACATAGGTACTCCCTTCCTCCTTTTGACTTTTGTGTTAGAGGTGTTACTTCAATATCAGCCGATGTGCACAAATATGGTCTAGCTCCAAAGGGAACCAGTATAGTTCTGTACAGGAATCATGAAATTAGAAAGGTAATTCCTTGTATTTTATCTTATATATTGGATTTGATGATCATATTTTATATTGATAGTGTAAGTTATGCAGTTTTCTGTCATTCAAGATTCTTTTTATAGTCTCCTTATTATCATTGTGATAGATGTTGTTGGTTTTCAGCGAAGATGTTAAATATTCTTGTAGGACCTTGACTGGGTTGGGCATATTTTAGTATGAGGAAAGCTGTGATTGTCTCTTTGGAAGTGCTAAATAGCCGAAGGCTTGATATGCTTGTACATTGTCTCTGTAGTGGGTTAGCAGAGTAAAAAACTTAGCCAAACAATGATAACGACAATGTTTTATTAACTTTGCTTTTATTAAGTTTGTTTTCGGGTGTTTGAAAAAGCTGTAAACAATGTTTGATAGCAGTTAGTCCACATGTCAAGTATTAGAATTATTGGCGAACTGATGATGTGTGGATGCATTCTTCTGCTTCTTTTTGCTTCTGTGCTGATTGTTTGTTTCCATTTTGTGAAATGGTCGTGCTCGCCCCCACTTCAAACTTCTGGCCTCTGCAGCATCAATTTGTTGCTGGTAAGTGATTCTCTTGAACTTTAAGCAAACTCCAGTTGGGCCAAAATGCTTTTGATTATCCTACTTGATATAAGTTTGGATATCTAATGGCAATCTGTGGTGTTTGCATGAAATGGTCCCTTTTTCTTTTGAATTTAAAATGGAACCACTACTCAATTCCTCCCTTTTTTGTGTTCTATGTGGCATAAATCTTTATAGTCTATGGAGTTTTCACTGATTGTGAATTTGTGATCATGCTTGCCAAAATTTGATTCTGTAATATACTTGATGCAGTTACTGAGTGGAGCGGCGGTCTCTATGTCTCACCAACTATAGCTGGTAGCAGACCTGGGGGACTGATTGCTGGGGCTTGGGCAGCTATGATGTCCTTAGGGATGCAAGGTGATTGAGCTAACCATAGCTTTTGGTAGTATACATTTCTCTGTGTTTGAAATTAACTTTTACAACACATAGGGCATGTTCTACATGGCTCTTATTAATGTTAAGAATCTCCAATATGCAAATAAGGCAGAACTATAAAGGCAAACCTGAATGAGAGTGCAAATGGTACTTAAAATTTTGGGCTACCAACATTTTCCATGCTATTGAAATCTAGTTCCTGGAGCCTTTTCTCACCTGTCATTGCCTTTCCTTATGTTTCCTTTATTTACAAAGACAGTACTTCATATTTAATGGCATCAATGCATGTTTTACCTATTTCTCTAGTTTTGGAGTGATGAAAATTTTCACTAGTAACTAATACGGTAATACCTTTCCTTTTCCTGGGTATGGTTGGATAATGCATCTTATTAACTTGGTCCAAGCATATGACTGTCATTCTCTTTTAGTTATCAAATTTACTAGTTGTCGTCTTTACTGCAGGATACTTGGAAAATACAAGAATTATTATGGAAGTAGCAAAAGAGATAGAAAAAGGGTATAACTTTTAATATAAAAATATTTTTTTCATGATCATAGATTACTGTCCACTTACCGTTTCCAATAAAACTGTAGGATCAAGGAGATCCCTGATTTATTTGTGGTTGGGAAACCTGACATGACAATTGTCGCATTTGGCTCCAACAATATGAATATTTTTGAGGTCAATGATATAATGACTACAAAAGGATGGCATCTAAATGCATTACAAAGGCCAAACAGGTAAATTGTTATAAATGCATTGCATTTTTCTCTCTTTTAATCTGCTCACTTTGTGCAAATCTTGTCTAATGAGAACTCTCTGCCCTTTTATTGCATTGACCAGCCTTCACATCTGCATTACCCTTCAGCATGCATCTGTGACAGAGGATTTCCTGAATGATTTGAGAGAATCAGTAAAAACTGTAAGTTCGGAGTTTTTTTTTCCAACTCTTTCAAGCCTTTTATAGACCCGATCTGCTGTCCTGACTTCTTATAACAGTTCCTAACATGTTCATCATATAACAACCTTCATAAACAAGCAGTGTGCATGAAAACTATTATCTGCTTCCTATTTGCATCCATATCCATTTTTAAGAATATGATATTACTTTTCATTAAGAATATTATTTCTTCTCTTTCTTTGTTGGGGAAGTTAAGTCTCGCATTTTATGTTGTGTTCTAGGTGAAGGAAAACCCTGGGCCAATCAAAGGAGGGATGGCTCCAATGTATGGTGCTGCAGGGAAAATGCCAGACAGAGGCATCGTCGGGGACCTGTTGGTGGAATACATGGATAATTCTTGCTGAATTGATACCGACGAGCCTCTAAATTTTCGGCATTTCCAGCTGAAGAAACAAAAGGGGTTAGCCTTTCTTATGACCCATAATAAGAAGAGACGGGCCCTGATCCTTCTTTTCCATCCCCAAAATCTTGGTTCAGGGAGGCCATAAACTGCCGATGAGATCTTCGAAGCACCTCATCTCCTTTTCAGATTGAATTACATGTAATTGATGGTACAATCAGGTAGAGGCCTTATTGTGTCTTTTCACTTTTAACTTGTTTAGAGCTCCCATGGATTTTTCAATAAGTGGATAGGCTCAGGTATTTATTTAATATGGCATTATTTGTGGCTGTACTGCAAATAACAATGACTGTATCAAATGTAAATATATTATAAAAGGTCGCTGCTGGTCTGTATTTGGTTTCTGCCTCTGAGAGCGGAGCATATGCATTTTGTCTAATAGCCATTTTATAATAACGAGTCGAACTAGCCATTTCATATTTGAGATTGTATTGTTAACTAGGAATTATATCCTTCAAGATTCAAGTTATGGTTCATATTCTCATATGTTCTCAGACATCATCTGAGTCCACATAAGAGTTGCACAGCGAAACTTCGGAAAGCTTTTTCCCCGTTTCAGAAAGAAACTTTAGACTAATAAATTTGGCCTCCAGACAGTGTCAATGCAATTAATGTTCATCTACTATTAAATATGGACAATAAGTTTCTCGTTAAGGGATATTAAGAATTACAGCAAAGAAACAAGAGCAAACCCCACAGAATCAGACACTAATAGCCTGAGCAACACAGCCAAGAAAGTCAGCAATTCCATGTCCCCAGTATTCAGCTGGCTGTGTCATTATCATTCTTGATAGAAATCTTCTGCCCCGCTTTTGCCAAGACAAATAATGACTTGTATGTGTAGTCTACAAGAAATACTTCATCCTATTGTCTCGCCTCATAGCATTATAAATGGCTTGAACCTGAAATTAAGCCAGAGATTGAGAAGATCATGTCAGCATCTGATCATACAAAATAAGCACAGGGCGGAAAAATGGAAAGACTATAACATGTTTTAGGAATACCTGTTCGCTCGAGAGAACCTGGATCGGTCCAATGTTTACTGATACATACTTGCCTCTCGAAGATAGCTTGTGAGATACTTGCCTCTATTTAAAATTCAAACGTAGCTACATCAGTACCGATTTAGTACCGATCAAAAAGAGAGTACCGACATATAGTAATACAATAGGGCCAGCAACTATGCAGTTCACTTATAACTAACAAGAATCAACGATCACATGATTGGAGTTGAAGTATATATACGTCCACTAGGTGTCCCTGATATTGTAAACCATAACTTCCTGAAGTATAACAGAATCATTTTATTTAACAACGATGTATCTGTCTCTGAAATTGATACAACCAATCTTCGCCCTTGTTGATATGTCAACCCTAGTCGTGTACCCACCTTGCTCATATATACCATCAGATAATAGGTGCTTAAAATTACCTCAAGAAAATCAAGTAACAAATGAAGAAAGGAGAAGATCGTCGGACAGGTATGGACGCAGAAAAGATATATTAGTAGCTCATGAGAATCATCTAACCTCTGGAATTGGCTGCTGAAGTACTGACTCAACAGCAACCACCATAGCTTGCACGAAATCATCACCTCCTACTCCAATCGCGGTAAATTCTCTCACTGTGGGATATGAATTTACCTATAAAGATAGAAAAAAAATACTAACATTAAATATTAAACGTATACCTTCAAACATATGACCCAGACTAAAAGAACATGTCTCTTACATGCCAATCTTCCCACCAAACCCATGGTAATATTACACTCCTTTTCAAGATGACATAGATGATTATATGTAACAAGTTCAAAATATGCAACTCTTCACACATTAAAAATTTACCACAAATCCACGATACAATAAGAAAAAGAATATAAGCACCTATTTTCTGATTATACTTGGCATTCATGAGAAGTAAAGAGTACAACAGACCTTTTGATCCAAAGCAATCCATTCATTATTGGAGTCATCTGTCACAGTACCTCCAATAACGAGGTTAGTGGTATGCGCAACTCTCCCATCTGTCTTCGATACTTCTGGTTTAACATTGTCATGCAAAACAACAAATAAGAAAAGAATTTTACACATCAACAAATAAGAAAAAATGTTAAAACAACAACAGATAAACTTCCAGTGACATGGTAGTGTTCTATAGAGTAAGGTTTTCAGAACCGAACCGGTCATCGAACCGATAAAACTTTAGTTTTGGTTCAATGTGATCGAACCACGGTCCCACCACGGTCGGACCGTTGATGACGTCAACATTTTTAGACCCGAAGTTGGACCAGACCCAATAAATATTGACGATCAGACATGTTTGAACCAATTTCTGTAAATATTAACTAGAGGTTTGAACCGTCCATCAGTTTAGTTGAACCGACTGCTGGACCATCGGTTCCGGGTCCAACCGGGTTGAACCGTTCCGTCTGATTTTGAAAACCTTGCTATAGAGGCTCCATGACACTATTAAAAGGTTAATGTACCTGTTATCTTCAGCTGAAATTGCCACTGAGCAATCTTTGGTGAAGTAATATCCTCACAATCTAAAGGTTATTTTGTCCAAGACTCTTATTAATTATTTGTACAGAAATAATATATACAATAAAAGGTACAGCAAGGACCCATTTAAACACAACCAAAATTCTTAACTTGCCAATTGCTCCAAATGAAAAGGCTTGACCCTCACCCTAGTGTTGATACAATTACAAATATGATCATGTAATACAGTGGGTTACATATGTCGAATAAATATTCCATAAGGATCCAGATAAAGCCAACATACAAAAACATGTAAAGGAAAACAAGAAACGCAGGAACAATGATCAGAAAGGACCTCAAAGACCGAGCCGTCGGAAGGCGACTTGCCTCAGAGAAAATATCGGCCCACATACCAGTGCGTTTGATGGTCTGCCGGTTTTCTCCCAGGATAGAACGGTCTCACCGTCGATCGGGCGCACACCAGAGTCGACGGACCACGAAAACAGCGCGGAACCTCGCAAAACTCGGGCGTTGAACAACTCTGGATTCGGAGATAGGAAATCGCCGGAGAGGGACGGTTTTCGTAGAGAGATGATGGGAAATAAATCGTGTATATACAGGAGGAAACTGTCATGATATATATATATATATATGTATTTATTCTTGTAACCGTCAAGGACTTAATTGCAAAAACAATTATCTTGAGGTCCAAAAATAAATACACTCATCACCCTGAGGCTAAAGCCTCTAATTTCCCCCAAATCCCCCGCTGCCACGTCACGTCACGTCTCGCCTCGCCACGGGACGGGACGGGCGCGCGCGCGCGTGTGGAGAATTCTCTCCTCCTCTCTTTCCACCTACAAAGTGACAAGTGAATAGTATGTTTATCAACATCCTTCAACTTGTTAGCTTCACCAATGTGGGACTAAAAGTGAGGTGAGCACATGGCACATGGGGCAATAATTCTCATCTTCATCTCAACATTGGATTTCTTCAATTGAGCTATTCATGGGCCTAACCCAAACTCAATAATCCAACACCTAGTAGGCTCTCATTTCCCAAACCGCAACGTACTATGTATACCCCGATGAGGGACCTAGCCGCCTAGGTAACAACTACAGTTACCAACTCTCATATGAACAACCCGAAGGAAAACTTTTTTAATCTTTTGCCAAATAGAATCCATCATTATACTTTTTTGTCCAACATTCGAGACAATCCATGAGTGCAAATGTGCAACCGTGATTCCTAATGTTGACATTTGTGGAAAAAAATTGTACAACTGATTCAAACTCAACAACTACGTATTAGACACCACCACTAGTTTTCTCTTCCTTCCCTATCATTACCAATCTCTTGCATCAAAATCAATCTTTCCAACACCAAACCAAGCAAAGAACCTTAAATTCAAGCTTTACCTTCTGTCTCTAATATCCAAATCGTCACGGCAAAATCAATCTTTCCCACAAACACCACGAACTCAAGTAAAAATACAAACTCATAATCTTCTTATCCATCGAACCTCATCTCAGTTTTAGCCTGATTCTCCTCCTCCAACTTCTCCAAACACCCAAACCCCCACAAACAAACACCTTATCCACACGAAAAGGCAATAAAAATCCAATCTTTTCAACAACCACGCAACCGCCACCCAAAAATCCAACGACCCAAATGCGAAAACCAATCGAGGAACATAAAAAAAGGATGAAAAGTCACCGGAGATGGCCTTGAGAACGGCTTCCTGGGGCGGGTCGAGGTCGTCACTGGGCTTGGCATCGTCGCTTTGGGAACAGTTGAGGCGAGCGGCGTGGAATGGTCGAGAAGAAACCCTAATCGAGGAAGAGGGAGAAGGGAAGGAGAGGAGAAGGCGAGAGGAAGATGTCGAGAACAGAGACAACAGCATTTTGTGTTTCGTGTTTTCTGTTTTCTCTAACACAATCTCAGCTAATTGTGTCTCTCGTGTGTCTTCTCCACCCATTTTCCAATCTCACTCTTAAAATATTATTTTTATTTATTAATATCAGTTTTCTTTTCATTTAAATCTTTAATCCGAAAAATTTCGTGACGGACGGGACTATGCAAACCCGAGATTAAAGTTCAAAGTATACTAACCTTACATTCTCAACCAAGAAACGACTACAGACGTAATTATTGGGTATAACTAAGGTTCAGAAATGCGAGATGCGGATGCGATGCGGCGAGACACCGCATCCGACATATGCGGTATGCAGATGCGATGCGGGTGCATATGCGGTTTGCGATTTAATAATTAAATAATATAATATAGATATATTAATTATAAATTATATACATGTAATTAAAAATTTAGGTAAATTTTTGAATAATTTCTAAGATAAACAAGTTAATATTAAACATAAAAAGATAAAAAACTCAAAAAATAACAACAAAAAAAACAAAAAAGTGGGTGTTCTGAAATGCGGCCGCATCTACCCGCATATGCGGGTCAAGATGCGGGCCGCATCGGGGAGATGCGATGCGCATCTCCCCCGCATCGCGGCCGCATCTGATCGAATTTCAGAACAGAGGGTATAACAATATCACTGCACCTGTTTTAGTTTATTGCAACTAAAAATTTAAGATTATATTGTCGCTTTATTTTAGCATTTCTATCATATCTTGGTCGGTTTTATAGTCTTCGGCATATTTTAACCTAATTTAATAATTTTTCGTGAGTTCTCTAGCTCAAATGAATAAAAAAACACAAAATATTATCCCTCTAAAAAGCCTCATGTGGGTTAAATTTTGATCGTTACTCAGGTCCAGTTAGTCTTTTAGAGGCCCAACATTGGGCAATAGGCCCTGCCAATGTGGGCTATATTGGGCCGTAATTCTCTAATAGTAAATGGGCCGAAACAAACATGAGAAAGCCCAAACGAAATTTTAAACTCAAGCTGTATTGTAAGCGCCATGTTGGTTTGGGAGTATAATATTATAGGACTAGTCTAGCTAAGTTCGCAATCAAATATTAGATGCAATTTCATTTCAATTTATTATACTTTTTATTGCCATTTATATTCGCTTAAGAAATCAATGGTTTAAAGTAACTTTTTTATATATATTTTCTTAGTCCATTTTATATTAATCAGTTATGTTCTGGAAGAGTGGAATAATGGATTCAACGATTTTAAGATCAATAGCAATGTTTTAAAGAGCAATGGTAACATTTAAGTATCATATTTAGATAAGCTCACTTAAATTGAAGGGCATGAACATCAACAAATATTGAAAACACATGTTCGCAACAAGGAAACACAGCTTATTTGGTAGAATTTTGGTCTTTGCCTCTCTTTCAGCTAAAAATACAACACAACATCGTGATAATAACACACAACAAAATTCACAAATACAAACCTCTCCATCTGATAAACACACATGGAAAAGATAAAAATGAAGAAGAAGAAAAAACATGTTTCTTTTTACTAGAATTCAAATCAGAACATTTATTTATCTTGCTCCCTGTTACCCCTCTAGCATACAACAAGCTTGCTACACCTTGAAAATCTGCCTACAAGCCTGGCAAGTAATTTCGATACCGGTCAAGCTCGCTTTCATCTTCTAAACCTTGTCCAATTCCTCCCTCGCTTTAGCCATTACAACTCGAGCTCTTGCCAACTCCTTGTCTGCCATTTCCTTCTCTCTTCTTGTCAATTCCCTCACTTGCTCCGCATACGCCTTTTCGAGGCCTGCGAGCCGGAATTGTTCAGCAAGATGCAACTGCAAGGCTAGAATTGTCTTTGTGCTTTTCTTGGCAAAATCAGTTGAGGGTGGCTGGGCTGTAGTGGAGCCAATGGAGAGGTTTAGATCCAAAGGTGGTCGGTTCGGAAGTGGGATGGATTGGTGGAGAAGCTGGAGCTCCTTGGGGTAGACTTGCTCTCCCATTTCTAAGATGGATTTGATCATTTGAAGGTGGTGGGATTTTAACATCATGCCATATATATATATATATATATACATAGGAATTCTCAAGTGAGTCCAGAACTTAATCAAACTAAATTAAGTCTCCACAATATCCACCACTCATTTCAAAATGTAAGGTAGATTAAGAAAAAAATGGTTATGCTAATGAATGGTGAGATTAACTGTAAATAAGATCCAATTGTGAGATTGTAGGGGGCTTAAATCAAATTTGATGAGCGCAGAGCTCACTAGAGCTTGACCCTATATATATATATATATATATAATAGTGTTGTGATGAAGATCACATTGATATTTGTAATGTCATTTTCAGTAATTGGTGGTCCTTGTTTGTGTTTGGAGATATGACACCAATTGGTTGGTTTTTTGCTATAATGTTGGGGGGTTTGGTTACCACTACTTTGCCTGCCGCTTGGATAATATGGAAGTTACTGTTAGATGGGGACTGTAAGTTTTTGTTCCTAGGAAGAATATGACTGTCAGGAATTAAATGGTCACAGACAACCAAAAACTTTCAAAATGTGGAAAAGTTTACAACAAATTAGAGTAATATGTTTCCATACTTTTATGCAATAATCCCAACAAATTTAAATAGGAAAAATGGATATGAACAGAAAGAAGAAGAATTGCTTTAAGTTGAATTTTAAAAATCTCGACATCAAGAAAATAAGTCTTTTATCCTACCATTGTGGTATGCAACACTTTTGACTTCTCAAACCAAAAGGAAAGAGTTGGAAACATAATCAAGAATATACCATTGTACTATCCCAACAACTTACATTCTACACATAAGTTTTGTCTACTATATTCTGTTTCACTGATTGAATTTTAAAGAAGTTGTGGACTTGTGGGCTAACCAATTCCATCTTATGTACCAAAAACTGATTGTAGATCTCAGAATTTGAAATTCTACACAATCTGCAACTGGAGCATACAAAGAATAATACATGAGCTAGCAGGTGGGACTAGTACCTGTTGAGAAATAGCAAAATCCATGTCCTTCAGATATGGAATCCACAACAATTCTTACTCTCATCATTCAATCATGAACCATCCACTCCTTCCATGCATCATAGCCAACAGGACCACCTGACAAAGATGCACCAAAAGGAACATTACCATGATTGATTTGACTCACCCAGCAGCAGCCAACCATCTTACGTTGGAGGTGATTAGATTTTAGGAATTTAGGTTAGTGCAGAAAGGTTCTTTGAAATATCACAGGGAGATCGAATTTGGAATCCCCACCGATACCTCTACAGTATATATTGTATATATACACATGATACCGGACTTTAGCCCACGTACCCGTGTTGTCATATATGAGCTTGTACGTGAACATAATGCCCGGATATATGGCCGAAATATTTAAAGATAATATTTCTGACATTTTGGCCTGCCTATTCCAAGTTGGGGTGAGTTCTGTTATTTGTCTGTGTAAAACAGGAAGACAGAGACACTAAAAAAAGACAAACAGGTGTGTTAAATGCAAATAGTGAGATGGTTGACCAAACATTGCTTTTTTGCAAGTGTTATATCATGAACTGTCCGGGCAACATTTGAACAGTCCATATTTAAGTGGCCCCTTGGTTCTTGTTCTCTCTGTGTCTGGTAGCACATGTTAAGTATATAATGTAACAACCTCGACGGTAGTAAATTAAAAAAATTAAACAAACTAATCAACGTATATAAAAAATATATATCCGAGTATTTTAAAAGTGTGATTACGTCAAAATGCTATACAAAATACAAGTAATCACTCCGACCTCACAATGAGAGAAAGCAAGATCTGGTAGCGGCGCTCCTCTCATCGGTCCCCACCCCCTAACGCGATTACAACCTGAAAGGTAAACATGCAACAATATTTGAGTTTCCAGAAGGAAACCCCGTATGCCAAACTCAACAATGTATAAAACTAAAATACTCTATCATGCAATTCTATCCACAAAGAAAAACATAAACACAAGGTTGGGCTCCAAGGTTATTTCACCCATCCACAGCAACACTCAACGTCGTCAAACTGGGCTCCAAGGTTTTTTTCACCCAACACTTATCACGCGATCTTTGCTCAGGCTCCAGGGCTCTTTCACCCAACCCAAACGTACTACGGAGCTCCAAGGTTTTTTCACCCAACCCCACAAAGACTAGCTGCGCTCCAGGGCTTTTCACCAAACTGCACCTCTCACAAACAGTTACGAGGCTCCAGGGCTCTTTCACCCAACCACCACAAACCTCAGTGCTCACAAGCACACTTGTCGAAAGAACATCGGCACCACAACTCGTCTCACAAGGACGACAACCACACCAAACGCACATCATATGTGCAAAACTGAACAATAACGGACAACTGAACCAAGATTCCCGGTCGACCGGCTCTCAGCAAAAACAGGCAAATGCCTCGACCGACACTCCATTAGTCGAATACCTCCCACCAACAACACCACGTTCGGTCGAACCAAAGTCAGGGATCGGCCGACCGTTTAAAATGTCAACTCCCATGTTCAACGAACACAATTAACAATCGATCGAACGGCAAAAGGGACCCGTTCGACAAGAAACATCCAGTAAGATATCCTAACGCTCAACATAAACAACCGGTTGAACCACCAAGCACTCTCGGTCGACCGTAAACCACCAGTAAAACCTCCAATGAATCCAAACAACACCGGTCGAACGAGTCAACGGGCGGTCGATCGTTTAGATGGTAAACACCCCCAACCGACATACAACAATGCACATGTTCGAACGGCAAAGGGGACTCGTCCGACCGGAAACAACCTGGGTGTGCCTCTAACACACCACCGGTTGACCGCCTAGATGCATCGTTCGACCGACACGAGGCAGAAACCCAAAATCTCATTAGGAACGGTCGACCGTTGCACCAACCAGTCGACCGATCCAGCAGACAAATTTGTTGCACGTTTATCTGCGACGAGCCTTTCGGCCTACTGTTGCCTTCCAAACTACTCACACAACAAAAGTGAGCTACAACTACGAGTTTGACATACCATGAATGTTTGAAGAAACCTTCGAAGAACCTCGACGATGCTTCCATGAGCACTTCTCTCTAGAACACGTTTTTTGGCAAACTTCTCGCTCGATCAACGATCACACCACCTCGTTGATCCACAACAACCCCTTCACCTTCGTCAATCACCACACCAGCCATTAAGAAGGAAACAGATTGAGAGAGAGAGAGAACAAAGCAAGAGAGATGAGTTTAGCTTGAGAACCAACTCACCTCGCAACACGACCAACAGTCGTCGAACACCTCTTCCTCGCCAGAGATCGCCACCACCTAGTCGGAGCTCAGCACTGAGAGGGAGACGCGTGAGAGAGAGTGAGAGAGTGAGTTAGAGAAAGTGAGAGAAATCCAACCTTAAAAGCCCTCCACCACTTCATCCTCACTATCCATTCAAACCTCTCCACTCCATCCCAACCGTCTATTCCAAATCTCCCTAATCACCCTCCTAAACAACAATTAAAACCTCATTAGGATTAGGATTTAACATGTAATTTATTGGGAAGCGATCGTACATGCGTGATTTCGAGAGCTCCAAAACAGTCTTTCTATAAAAAATACCAAAAATTAGGAGATATGTTAGACTACGTGAAAGGTTAAGTACATGTAACACTTTGCTCTCATGCACTTTAAAAATCTTTTATTGAAACTCACATTCATTTATTTTATTTTTGCAATTTAAACCCACACTTCGTATCCTCTAGTACACTCTTAAACTTATATTTACATGAAAGTTTGGATTGAAATGAAGGTCGGATTTTGTTGGAGTTTGGATCAAATTATGAGTGTACTAGGTATACAAAAAAATGTAAAACAAAAATGATGAATATGGATTTAAATAATAGTTTTTTAAAGTTCAAAAGGACAAAGTCTTACAAAACAAAAATTAAAGAGATGTAACTGTCAACTTTGAAAATTTAATGATACAAAGTGATATGAAAAACATAATTCAGGAAGACAAACTGTAATTAACCCTGGTAGGAAACACCTTCCACATCCTCTTCTCTTACTCTTGGGCCCTGTGGGCCGAACCAAAGTCCAAGTCCAACCCGGGTCCCAATAAACGGACCCTATTCGGATCCCCACCCGAACCCGACTCCGAACTCTTTTCGTTCCCGCCTTTACTCCCGCCACTTCCATCTTCTTCTTCTTCACTCCAATTCCAAACCCTAATCCCCAAATCCGCGATGGAGATCATCGGATCCAATCGGAAATCCCTCTCCGACGCCCCCTACGTCCCCGCGCTGTCCCTCTACCGTGCCGCTCCCAACCTCGAGGTCTGCCTCGGGGAGTTCGAGACCTTTGCCGTCGATCGCCTCAAAGGTCCTCTCTCATCCCTCTTTTTCTGCCCGTATTCCTGTTTCTTGGAGTGGTTTACGGAAGGTTTTGAGATGAATTGGATTTTTCACTTCCGTTGGAGGCATAAATTGTTAGGATTTAGAAGTTAAGTCGATTAGAGTTCGAGTTTTACATATTTTGTGTTTTATTTCTTTTGCGAGAGTTGTAGGATTTTTTTGGTATTTTTTCTTTTCACATTTCCTTGTATATAAACTATAAGCGCATGGATGAAAATCGTGTTGTATTGTTGGAGGAGGAGAGCCATCGGAGGTTCTGGTGCTGGATTCTGATTATCGCTGGCGAATTAATGGGAATTGTGACGAATTCCGATCACGAATGCGCAGTCTTCACTCGGCTTGTTTTGCTTGATATCTGTGAATGTAAGGGTTTTCTCGAGATGATTGTCAGGGAAGATTCTGATAGTGCTTGTTGGTTTTTCAGGGTCGGTCAATTGAATCTCCGAATTGGCTCTTAGCTGGTATTGATTGTTCGAATTTTTAGATGCGGGATAAGTACTTTGAAGATTTGATGTGGTTTGTGAATTAGGGTTTCAGAGTAGGTTTCAGGAAGTATGATGAGGTAATAGAGATTTTTTAAGTTTGTGCTTCCTTCCTAATCCTAGCATAATAGTTGCCTCCCCAATCCATCTCTTATTCTAGGTTCATGTATGTGTGTCTTTTTTTTCTGATTCTCGTGGCTATTCTAGAAAGTTAGGTGTTTGGTGATATGTTGTTAGTTTTGGTGGTGTTTGAAAGGTCTAAATGTAATATTGGAGTTTTAGGAGTAGAGTTTGGAAGACTTTGCTATGATTCTAGTGACTTTATGTTTGTGTTCCAACATAGGCTCAGAGTTGCAGTTTCGATCAGTTTTATTTCGGATTTATCCATTTGCATTTGTCTCTTCCAGAAATCAGGTCAAGTTGGTGTATTTGACTAATTTCCCTTATTGATTGATTGGATTTCCCTAATCAGTGTTAGAGTAGTTGTAAATGTTAGATTTTTTTTTTTAATGCAGCTTTCTATCTGGGGTTTCAGTAGCAAACTGTGTAACAATTTATTATGTCGACCATGACATCAAGTTTGTGATGAAAGTGATTATAGACAATTTTTCAGTTGATTGTGATTGTGATTGCTTTATGCAGTACTCAAGGGAATTTCTGATGGTTTATCTCGTGGGAAAAAGGCAGATGAAATGATAAAACTGGTAAAATTTCTCCCTGACCTGAATGAAGCAACTACACATTGATTCTTAAGTTTAACTTTGGCCAATGCCATTTTGTTTGCTGTCAAGGTGGATGACTTGTGGAGGGCTCACATGAGGCATCCTGATGCATTGCAGGCCCTGAACAAAGACATGATCTCACACTTTGTTCTTCGTCTTGTATACTGTAGGACGTGAGTGCTTACGTTGTAACGTCAACAAGTTCTATTTGTTTTGCTTTATTTTCTTGATATATGATTATCAGTGTGCATGTTGTGTCACTGTCATGTCAGGGACGAGTTGAGGAAGTGGTTCCTGTCCATGGAAACAACTCTTTTTCGTTACAGGTTTCGTCTTCAAACCCCTGAATCACAGGTTAGGGATGCCAGTTTTGTTAGTGTTGGAGGTTCCCCGTTATGTGTAATTTTCTATTTCTGAAGTCATACTGGCCCCTATTTTTACATAATATGTATTTTCTATAAAATTTTCAGAAATCACTCTTGAGCAACTTTAACCTTTCTTACAAAGTGCTTACACATTCTGAATTCGAGGTTAGCATGTTTAAATTCTAATATTTCCTCCTTTTATTCTTCTCACCTTTCTTCATGCACATGCATCTTTTGTGTCTCAGAGTGTGAAGGACAAATTAAATCAAGTCGCCCGTTCTATTGCCAACTCTCCTAATGGTATGTTTGACTTAATATTCATTACCAGTATATCTACAAATTTATAGAGTTTTCTTCTGTACCATGTCAGTTGACGTCAATTCATGTAAAATATTACACTTGTGTAAGTAGATGTGTACTCAAGTGAGAATGCCATCTAGTACCATTCACTTGTATTTTCATCCAAGATAATGGGTTTTCTCTGTGCTCCACGTCATACAATCTATATCACGGTCTTGTGAGTGACGATATGTATCATGGTCCCGCATGTATTGTTTCCCTGAAAAACAAGTATTTTGAAACAGTAGGGACCATTATCTTCAATTTAAGATATATATGACGCAACATGTCAATAAAATTGTCAGATTAATAGGTAATTTCAATTTTACTTGTTACATTTGTCTGATTTTGACTTTTTTCTGTCTTTGTTACTTGCAGATGAAACTATATACTTCAAGGTTATATCACAACTTCCATTCATTGGATGTATCCATATAAGATTTTACAGTAGCACTTGCAGCTGACATCATTTGCTTAAAGGTACATTTTGAAGAAGTTCCAGAGCTGGTTGCTAGTCGTGAAGTTTTCATACTCAAAGGATTTGCTTTTGTTGCGAGGAGTCAGGTGACCATTTTGGATCCCACATACTATCATCTTTTTTATAATAATAAAATGTTGAATTCATTGTTTTGGTTGCTTAGGTTGTATCGGTTGTTGTTACTCAGTTCCGTAGCTTGCTCTCTAAGGCTCTAGTGCTGACTAACAGGTGATCATAGATCCAAAGGAGTTCCATTCATTTGATTCTTCAACTATTGCCTTTTGTAGTTAGAAAATTTGTGTCAAAAGTCAACATCTTGGGGAACAAAAGCCCCCAGGCCATTCATGTGTTACTCTTGAGAACTTCCAGAAGGTCTAGTAAATGCTGAAACACTGGTCAAAAAGAAAACGTAGCAACTTTAGTAGTGCTAGCAGTACATCACTACATTACACATTAACTCTTTTCTCCACTACAAATGTGCTTATGTTTTTCCTCTTTTCTTTTAAACTTTTCCTTCTTAAAACTCTTCCTCTTAAAATTATATCAACCTTCCATAAAAATCATCCCTACTTGTTTTCGACCTTAAGTAGTATCATCTATAGTATACTCTTGATTCACTATCCTATTTTGACCAACATGCAGTGACATACAATGATAAAATATTAAGAAAAACCATATTCAATGGTAGTTTGTCCTATTCTTCCCATTCCTACTATTTAAGTTCTAGCCATAAATGCACAGGCATATACATTTCACTTAGGCATCCAGGTTTAAGAGTTAGACCTCAGCATACTGCTCTGTTGCATATTATTTCGATGTGCATTCACCTTTGTTAAACATATAACAACTAAATGAATATATTCATTTTATTCAAAAGATGTGAAGCATTTTGATTTTCTTGGCACTTAATGCCATTAAGTGAATTCTGAATACTTACACTATGAGTATGGTAGTATGCATACATTTACTCGTAATAGTAAAATGGTTGTCTTCTGCTTAAGGATGGAATTCTTTTATATGATTTTGTGAAGTTGCATTTTGTGAAGTTCCACTTACGACTCATTACTCATGGCTGCAGAAAATGGACCTCTACTTTAAGAGAGCAAGAAAATGATCGTCTTACTCCTGTTAGTGTTTCCCTGATATTTTCTTTTGTTTTCATATGGAAGAGTTTTGAATTTTAACTCTGATAATTTTTTGGTTGATTCAGATAGTTGAAACATTGAGTACAAGTTACCTTGGTCCTGATTACTCTCAGGTGCTTTCAGTTCCCTCAAAAAATAGCAATTCCTCTTTATGATTATTGTTTTTCTTCACTAACATTAAATTGCTTGCCATAGCTCAAGGAATGTGCCAACGTATCCTTAAAGGACATTGATCAGTTGGCATATAGTTCATTTCCTCTTTGCATGCGTCATTTGTTTGAGAAGGTGTTGTGTCTTTAAGTAAATATAATTCAACATTAATTGTTTTCCAAAGGATATTTTCGTTTTCATGTCAAGCTACTTTACTTTCAGCTGAAAGAAGATCATCATCTAAAGCACGGAGGGAGAATGCAATTGGGTCTCTTTCTCAAGGTACGTTATGATTTACAATTTTTCTTTTGCTTGCAGAAACTGTCATTTGTTTAGGTACTATTACAAATCCCTTGGAATGGTGCATCCTGGTGCTATTTTAAATGATGGAGCATGCCGGATGCAATCACAGAACTGAAATAAATTATATAAAATGGGGCTGATGTCTCTTGTACCCTTTTATGAGGCCGAGCAATAGTATTCAATCAGATGAAAGAATCCCGCACTATCCATTTTGATCTAACCTA
The DNA here is from genome assembly GCA_963682175.1 of Triglochin maritima. NCBI lineage: Eukaryota > Viridiplantae > Streptophyta > Magnoliopsida > Alismatales > Juncaginaceae > Triglochin > Triglochin maritima. Next base: position 2,147,216 of record OY821781.1, read on the forward strand.
CATGATTTGTTCGTTCAATTCTGTAGGGTGTTGGACTGAACTTGGACGATGCACTTGCCTTCTGGAGATCAGAGTTCTCAAAGAAGGTATTTTTATTATTTATTGATTCCCATGTCTGGCTGCATTCAACATGTGTCTGCTGAAGTAATGTCATACATATTTTGTCACAATGAGACGTGTGAGATTTAGATTTGTAGGTCATAGAAATTTAAAACTTCATGTCAATTTATAAGCATGAATTCTAAAACTAGGGTAAGTGACACGATTTTATTGATCTTTCAGATGGTTATTGAGTCTTCTATCATTGTCATTTTACATGTATTTGCTTGACTGTTATTGTCACTTGTCACATTTATTGAAATATAGCCAATACAATCATTATACTGTTTTAATCAGTTAAACTTTGAACGATATCTTTGAATTGCAAGACAATCTATGGCAAGGACAAGGAAGCTGGTGTACAGCTACCATTTAACCAAAAGTTTCTATGTATGCTATAATTTTGCCTTCTACTAGCATGGCACATCAATCCTCATTTTACATGAAATGGAAGTGTTTGAATTTTGCTTTCCCTTTCTAGTTTTACCAATCAACAAAAAATATGTAAATAAACACCCTCCTTTTTACTCGTAACTATATATTTTTCTTTTCCCCCCCTAGGTTGGCCTAGATCGTTTTGAGAAGGAGTATGCATACACCATTCGCCATAATTATGGAAGAGAAGGAAAAAGAGTGGTAATCCACAGTAAACATATCCTCCCTATTTGTTACAGCTTGCCCTGAGTGATAGCAAATTTTGTTTGGTGCAGGATTACACACCATTTTCCTGTCAGAAGGTAATATCATCCATCCCTGGTATTGGGAATCACCATGGCTGCCCATATCGTCATTTCAGGTGTGATTTCATTCTCAGATAATTTTCCAATTTTTGCTTTGAGTTGAAAACATATACTCTAGCATGCTCCATGCTTCATTGCTTTGTGATTTGAGAATAAAGGACCAACGTATATCTCTTCCACTGTTGAAAATGCGTGTTCTTTTGAATATAGACTTGCAGTGTTTCATTATTGCATTTGCCATTTTTTGCTAATCAGAATTAATGTATAGTCTGGCTACGTCATTGTTCGCCCTTCCATAGAGTTGTACCGAATATTAAATATTTCACTATACCACTCATAATGATGCCTTGCTCCTAATTTACCTGCATATTCAGCGAGGAAAATCTGAAGGCAGCTCTTTGTAAAATGGGAGTTGCCGGTCGATCCATGGATGACATAATGGAGAAAGTTCACAATCATCATTACCAGGCATAGTCGTGTTCTTGTTTTTGTATTTCGCTCTGAGAACCATATATTTTATGTATTTTTGAGTTTTGAAGTGTAATATTTCTGTTCCAGCTTGCATGTACGTTAACTTTTGAGGCTGTCCATTCATCTTCATGTGATACTGGGATCAATCATCCAAATCAGTATTTCATTGAAAGCCATAAGCTTTTGCAATCAAAGGTACAGGTGCCTAATAAAATCAGTATTCTTTGTGCTTCCACATTGTTCAGATTTCCAATATATCTTTAATTTCATTCTTTTGCCCAACAACAGATTGCTGCACCGAGTACTTCAACAACGTGACTTGAGTTTTTCCTTTCAAACTCTAGGTATGAACATTATTTTTTCCTTTCTTTTACGTGATAATATTAGTTCCCATAAAGCTGTAAATAGTTTTGACACTATGTTTCTTTGTTAATAATGTCCTGGTCTTTTCAATCAAATTGATGCATACCTTGAGCTTCAATAATTGAAGCGTTAATTGCGTTTTTTTTCCATTGAAGGGGAGGAAAAGTGCAGCATGTGGCCTGGATAGCTGCAATGTGGCTACAGCAGCATTTGCACATCCGAAAATTGTCATTTGTCAATTCAGGAGAGCCAGACTTTGATAAATGACCACGCAAGTCTATAGCCTTGGAATGGGCCACCATTTGGTAACTCATTTCGCAAATCTTGTACCAACCATATGGAGTTAAGGTAGGGTGTGCATTTCGCAATCTCTGTGGCTACCAATCTTGTCTTACGCTAATACATAAATTTATCTTTATATTTTGCCCAAGTCAAAGTATTGTTCTCACAAAGCTTGGAGCATGGACTGTGTTTAAGATATGATCTGCTAGTATGTCAGGCCATACTCAATCAACATTTTATTTTAGGGTTAATTACAGTTTGTCCTCTTGAACTATGCATTGGTATCACTTTGTCTTCTTGAACTTTCAAAGTTAACAATTATCTTCCCTGAACTTTAATTTTGTAATATTTTGTCCCCCTGAACTTCAAAAACTCATTATTTAACACACATTTGACGTTTTTTTTCCTAATTTTTTTGTTGTATCCCTAATACATTCCTAAACATATATTTACGTGAAAGTTTGGATCGAAACGGATGTCGGATATGGTTGAAATTTGGGTCGGATTGAGTGTAAAATCGACCCAAATTCTAAATATATCAAAATTAAAGTTCAGGGGGGGCAAAGTGATACCAAGTCATAGTTCAGGGGGTCAAACTGCTCTTTATTTTAAGTTTAACAACTTGAGAAGAAAAATGAAATAAATTGACTTCTAATCTTGAACCCTATCGTCCTGTACCGACATAATACCTTGGGTTATTATATATTAATATTAATTAAAAGACATCATATCTTCGTTGGTGTGTTTCTTGAACTCGGTTTAGACTTGTTCTTAACTTCTTGTTAATGGCAACTTATAAGTTATAACACATACAAAACAATGTCAGTGCAGCAGAATATTTTAGTTCTGTACACGTGAGTACGCTGCTCCAGTACTCTTAAGTACGTGATTCGATGTAGTATCAAGATATTCACCTATTTTTGTGATGTACATGTGATTGTAATTAAAGGGTTGCATCTTTGTTGCGGAGAAAGAAGTTCAAGTGTTCACATTTCGCTTATCAAAAAGAAAGTCTTCACATTTCCATCTTTGTTATATTTGATTCCAAAAGTTCGGTAGCCGTTATAATTGATTCACTCAAGGAAAGGCACTATCCATGACCATAATAAATCTGTCGAAAACAATAATAGCAGTTAAAATAAAACGGCGTAGAAGGCGAAATTCAAACATAAGACTTTAATCCCGACATGTTTATTTATTTCTTACATGAAAGTTTGAAGCACGTGATATCTGTAGCACGTTACCAAAATAGTTTCGGTATCAAACCTTCTATCATGTAAAATAATTGAGGTTCCGCAAGAATATCCCAAGCTTAGGCTGAACAAGTTAATAATGTCAGGCCGACAAATTAGAACATCATGGCATGACATAGTCTTTCTCCAAAGACATTTATCAAAATTGTGATCAAGAAACGTTCCGTCAAGCGGTGACCAACTAGCTTTTAGCACTCTAATAAATCAAACCTTTGTTTCCCTAGCTTAAGCGTACATCCATCACTTTCATATTTCATATATAGCTTAAACAAAAATAACATATAAGGTCATAAGGTCTGTGGACCTTGATTATTAATATCTACAGCTCTAGAGTCGTGCAAGTAAATAGCGTTTCTCATGGCATGTGCCAAACAATATTATTGCTTATCCTACTTATGATCCTCCACTGTAATTTAGGACTTACATTTAAGTACTTAACATGATTTTTCCTGTGAATTTTCATCTAGTACGGTTCTAAAAAACTGCATCAAAAGAGTTAATATTTTAAGTAACCATGACCCGAACGACCTACGAATTTTCTCTCTTTTTCAAATCAATTTTCTTTCTCTTCCATATCAGTTTTCTCTCTTCCCAACTCACTTTTTTCTTTCATACACTATTCACATTTTAATCACAACTCACCACAACCTATCATTATCTTCCACCTCATTTAGAAGTCAATCTTTGAAAAAAATTAAATTTTTTTTTCTAAAAAATCAAAACAATTATAAAACGTATTTTCAAAAAAAAAATCAAACAAAATTTAAAAAAAAATCAAAACAACAAAAATTCATGCTGGGTTGACCACCTTGACGACCGGGTTGTCAGGCGGACGACCCCTGTTACAGGTGCCCTGAACGCCCAGGTCGACGACCCGGACGACCCACTACTGATGCCCTAAAACGCCATATTCTCGGTTGTACTCCCTCGAGTATAAACATCAATCACCAAGACAATTAGTAGGACGATTTTTGATTAAGCTCAAATGTCTTCTATGAATTGTATCTACGTGATTAATTTTTTTAAACTCTGTATTGAGTTTTGCTCCAAAAGAATTAAACATCATTCCTGGAATCATGTTCAAAAGCTACTGTGGTTGAGCTCAACGGGTTGGTTAAACCAACAGTTTCGCAGCACCACAATGCTAGTTCAGACATTAAGAATTACATTTTAACGAAAGCGATATGTAATTGGACCATTGGAGCATTTCTATTTATTATTGTGTTTTAATTTGCCTCTAAGTGTGAATGAATCCTAGGAGATTCTTGGTATAAAAAAAAACTCTTTTAAGTGTTGAGGGTTGATGAATTAAATCAACTGCAAGTTGCAAGAGGAGGTAATCTTATAGGAAATCTTCCAATGCATGTCGCTACGATGAATAAATACAAGATTTGATGTCCGACAACCTTATTTCAGCATTAATCAATAAAGTTTTCATTCTGTGAAAATAGTAAATGAGCACTTGTGCTCTTTCGTATTCGGCGCAATAATCCAACTGTCGTCGTAAACAAAAGTCATGTGGATTTTATACTCTGTAGGAGGTACATTTGTGGTGGTGATTGTTTCTCCAAAAATATTTTAGACCACCACCACATAGAGGAATGGTATTCCATCTGATCAAAGATTTAAAGAACTAATAAAAAATCAATTCTACCATAAGATAATAAACTAGAAAAGAAACAAGTGAAGTCAGGCATGATATGTCTTCCTTTTCCGTCCTCCTAAATCATAGCTTTCTCCTTCTTTGCCGTTTTTACTTCTTCTTCTTATTAGCTGCTGCAAAAATAAAAAAGAATATGTAGTCACTCTTGAGACTGTGACACAAGAAAATGACTCTACTGTCTACAGTGAGCTATGAGAACAAGATTCTTTCACCAAAAAAAGGTTGACCATAAAACTTTATTCCCGAAATTCAAGAATTTGACATGACAATTGAGTATGTATGCCATTGTTTTTTATGTTTTGCCGTATTGACGAGTATTTCGACGTATTACTTAAGACACTTTTCGATGATAATCTCATTTTTAAGCATGTCAAGCTAGCTAGTTAAGATATTCTATATGAATATATCTTGAATCCATGTGAATATATATCTTGAATCATAAAAAAACATTTACATGTTTGATTTTCGCTTACGAGTTTTAATTTACAGCGTTTATGGGGAAAATTAGTTTTACCTTCATCTAATATTCTTCAAATTAGAGAAATATTGCAAATATTTATGTCCAATAATAACAAAAATGTATCACTTCGAGAAATTTTAAAAAAAACTCATTTTTTTAAGTTTCTGAGTTTTTTGAGAAAGTTTATACACTTGTAATAGTATTTGGACGAAGGGAAAAAAATGACTAATTTTTTGGTGATCCAAACTCACCCTTGGATTCTAAACGTGCGAATTGACCCAAAGGAACTGAACCAGTTCAGTTAACCCGACCATCCATAGCTCACCGATCTCAACAACTTAATTACGAGTTAATGGTGCATAAGTACATAACTACAAAGTTACAACGTTGGAGGACCAACAACTTGCTTGTCACATCAATTTCAGTGTGAAGTCTTTGCGGTCCCTATTTTTTTGTTAAGATAAACAGCAACTAATACTGTTCCCATGTGTCTCAACAGGGAATATTTTTAGACCAACAACAACCTCATATTTCTGAACCACTCGTCGTACACTTTAATTGTTTAAGACGTAGAAGTCAAGTAAGCCTCGATAATAATAAAATGCATTTTTATTAGCATGAGGATAAGTTTATTCTTTTTTGCATTAATATCCTCGTAGAGTTCAATTAATACGCACATCTTCTATTCACCGGTTTAGGACAACAGGAAATTAAGATATGATATAGAGTTGTTAGATTGAGAGACAGCAATCACAAGTTCAGAAGAAGAAAAAAACAATTACATTTTCATATAAATATACGTGGAAAAAGTGCTCCCTTGAGTGGAGCTATAGTGTATAAATCATATCATTAAAGTTGATTTTACTAAACAATTGTAATGTACAGTTAGCACTTAGCAGTAACAGTACCATCTGCCGACGTTTTTTTTTCTTTTCACTGATCCAGAATTTTCCAGTAGTCATCTCTATATGAATTAGAGGTTCTAATTCTAAATTAGAAGTGATCCACATCGTTTTTATCAGAATGTTTAACATGCGAAATGAGATTCGAACTTGTGTCTTCACACACTTACCCCTTACCACTCCACTTTGTCCCGAGGGAACGACCATGTTACTGTTGTAACTTTTAAGTGGGGATTTTGCAGTAATCATCTCTCCACAGCTGCCATAATGTTGGAAAATTGTAACATACCAACACCTAATTGGTGGAAGGAACTGTTCTATTTGTACTTTATTTAAGATCTATGTGCTACTTTTAGAAAGAAAAAAAGTAGATGGTAAATAATAAGTGGGGCATGGAAATATTGACTTGATAAGGAAAGGCAGTCAAAAGAGAGAACAGTTGGGTGATTTGAAGTGGCAAAAAAGAGAGAAGAGATAACAGAGATGTCACTCATTCAGTAGTGTGATGTCAATGTGAGGGGCGGATTAATAAGAAAGCAACTTTTAACCTTTCTCTTTCTTCTTCTTTAAACTTTATTCTTTCCTTCGTATGTATGTTTTTCTTTTGGCGCTTGTTTTGCACTCTTATTGATACCAGATTAACTTTCATTTAAACTTCTGCATTATCAGTTCATTTGGACCCGGCTTATGATTAACAATTCTATCATTTCTCTAGAACGTGAACTCCAGTCAAACCCAAGTTGCACATAATTATTATGTTATAATGGACCCATTGCGCATTCCAATTAATATAAATATCCACGGGTGGACCATGGGACTGGGACGTGTGTTTGAATCTTATATCCCATAAATAATTTGTGATTGGTAGGGCATAAATTTGTAATTCATTTTAATAATTAAAATTAGTTGCTACCCCCTTAACAAAATTACAATTTATTAATTATTTCTCATAGTAAATTTGCACATTTTGACAACAATCTCAACTATTTCAATATCAAAATTATTCAATTTATTGAAAAAAAAACAGATCATAAAACAGAGGGATTCATCGTCAAACTCAAGTTCAACTCCTAATTTTTTTAATGTATGATATTCAGATGGTACTAGATTTTGTTGAACATTCTAGATTCGTACATTATTTCATATTCGTAACGTTGCAAACTGAAATAAATGTGAACACCTACGACGTTAACTTTAAAAAATATTTCGGTAGGAAATAAAATGGAAAAGAAGAAAAAGAGAACGATTAACAATTTGATCATGAGAAGGTTTGTCTGTTCTTATAAATCACATGTCCAACCATGTCCTGCAGTTTTACAGACTCTCAAAGTACTTGCAACAACTTCCCTAACAAATCCAACTCTTTCTCTCCCCACGAGCTGGTCTACTCACACTCACATGCCCCTCTTTCTCCCCTTCTGGGCGGATTTGGTGAGTGTCCTCACACACACACACACGTCTTCTTCTATGTTCTTTTCACAAGTGGTAAAAAGTTGCTTCCTTTTTGTGTCTGAAAACTACATCTACTTGTTGGGTGTTTCTTATTTTAATCATGCATGACATGGATTTGTGATTTGCACTTGATTCTGTGCAGACTTGTGTGTGTGTGCCTTTTTCTGCACTGTTGTTATTCCTGCAGGTTTGAATTTTGTCCCAAAAAAGAGGGTTTCTTTGTGGGTGTGTTTTATTTGATTTTGTGGTTGCAATTTGGGGTTCTAATTTGCCCTTTGACCCTTTTGGCGTGGTTTGGTGATTTTGTCTTTTGGATGTTTCAGATTGTGGAGGGAGTGGCATTGGTGGTGGTGTGATTCTTGTGGGGTGATTTGGTGGAGCAAAAAGGGTTTTTAGGTGAAATTCGAAGTGGTGTGGTGAGATTGGATAAATTAGGAGAGGTGATAGTACCAGGAAAGGAGGAGAATAAAGGGTGGGTTTAGGTTAAATTTGATTTGAAGTGGGTTTTTGGCAATGGAGTGGGAAATGAAGATGAATTCTTGGGATCTTGCAGAATTGGAAAGAGACAGTGAGCCCAACATTGGTTCCGTTATTGCCGCCTCGAACGGTAAATTTGGGTCTCAAAAGAGCAATTTGGATTGCTCCGTCGACCTTAAGCTCGGCCGCCTTGGGGACCTTAAACCACCCAATAAGTCGAAGAGGGCTAGAGCAATTAGCAACGGTAGTCAGAAGGTGGTGTGTCTTGTCGATGGGTGCAAGTCGGATCTCAGTGGCTGCAGAGAATACCATCGTCGGCATAAGGTTTGCGAGGCCCATTCGAAGACCCCAACGGTTATGGTAGGCGGGCAGGAGCAGAGGTTCTGCCAACAATGTAGTAGGTATTGGATTGCTACTTCAAGTTTTAGCTTATGAGTTAATTTAAAAAAATAAAAGAATTGCTTTCCCAGTCTCTTTGTGATATATATATATATATATATATATATATATATATATATATATATATATATATATATATATATATATATTGGATCCTCTTCATGTTTATTCTTGCTCTCATAATGAGAGCCTATTGCTTAATTTTTTTCTTTCTATCTATCTAATGATTTGTCACCCACTTAGCTCTTTACTGATATTGTTTGCCCAAGAGCTTCTTTATGATGTTATTACGGAGTTTTGTACAATGTCAGTTTCAACCTTAATCCTCCCAAAATTTCTAAATTTGTGATTGGTTCATCATTTTCTTTTTCATCATTTCCAAGGTTTTGGTAAATTCTTTTTTAGCTAAAGAACTAGTGGTGATTCATTTTACGAACCGTGGGCGACCAATTTTCTACACTTATTTACTGAATGTAAGCACTGAACCTGTACTTGCTTCAAGCGGAGGGTTTTCTTTCAATTTTCTTTGCTTCTAGTGGTTTAGTTTGTCATTTTCTTACATTTTGGTATTCAACCAGTGGTATTCGTTTCGTTCTATTTAGATGGAGAGCGGACTTTGCAACTACTTTTTCTTCCGCTTGAAGCCATAAACTAGTTTAGTCTGTAACACAATTCTTGTCTTAATTCATCTTTATGTTACTTTCCTAAGAATGTATTCGGCCTTAAAAGTCTTTGCTTCTCATCCAATGACGCACTAAAATTTGCATCTTTTGTCTTCTTCAGTTCTTACAAAAGCTTGTAGCATCACCTTGTTTGGTTTCTTCCCCTTTATTTATTATTATAAGCAATAGGGTTTATGATAACCCATTAATGTTTCTTTTTTCTCCTGTCTTATAAAACTGATGTCTTTCATCCCCATTTAGCTGTCTTTTCTGCTTTTATGTTGTCAAATAGGTGCAATTGTTCTCTTTTCGCCACTTTTACTTTATTTCAACTTGATTAGATGGTACCACTTGAAACCTGTCGTCACCCTTTGTATATAACAACTTGTTGAGATGTTATGAGTACTTTAAGAACTGGAAATTATTCCTTAGGTTCTCCAAAAATTTAAAATGCCACTTGGGTGTCAGGCCTGTTAGATTGTATATTTTGATCTTAAGTGTTACTGTGTTGGTTACCTATGGCTGCCTTTACATAATATTGATGCTTTGATGGCAATTGCAAAATTAAAAGAGAAAATATAGTAGTGTTACTGTTAAAGAGCGATATCTTTTGTCGATCCAGTTTTCGTCGACCCTTGAGCTAACTATTTTCACGAAATCCAAATTCAACCTCATCTTCGAAAGTCATGAATCATTGTTAATCTGCTGATATATTTATGGCTGTTTTTTTATTTTTATCTCCTCCACCTTGTTGCTTACGTTTTAATAAAGAAAATATAGTACACTTCCACCTTTTCCTTTATTGTACTGATATTTTACGAAATTTATATTGTCTCCAAGATAGAATTTTTTTATGAATTCAATTTCGAAAATAAAAAAATTGGTATATGATGTTAATGTTTTTAATTTTCTTCTAAGCTCTTACTTTTACTGTGGTTATAGGTTTCATCTGCTTGGTGAATTTGATGAGGTGAAAAGAAGTTGTCGTAAACGCCTTGATGGACACAACAGGCGCCGTAGAAAGCCTCAGTCTGAGGCAATTCATGCTTCAAGCCTGCTTCCTCATCTACAAGGTTCAAAAATCGCTACAATCTTAAACTTTTATTTTCTGAATTATCTTTATGTTTTTCTCCAACTCTGGTGTGCATGACAAAATAAATGAAACCTTTCATTTATTATTTGAAATATGTCTACTTCAAGAAAAAAACTAGGATTTCAATGATGCACTGGTGTTTGATCTAGCTTCTGAATCCCTTCTAAAGGGGTCTTTCTTGTCCATGAGATCTCTCATCTATCTCTCTAAGTTACTGATTGGGGTTAGCTCAGTTGGAAAATTCATGGTCATGAAATATTTAGGACTAGGCAATAGGGATTGAATCGCAGTGGAAGCAAGGTTGTGTACCAAGTTTTAATCTATAATTTATTTAGAGAACGTCTCCCCCTCATCACTTGCTTGTTCAATAGGACCATCGTTTTGGTACTTCTAGTTCTCTACACTTGTTACAAATCCATTTCCTTGTCTTAATCGTAACTATTTTAACTTCTCATTCAGGTCCGATGTTTTCGTCATACCATATGTGCCAAACCTCAGCTCCAGCCTATTCTACTTGGTGTCCGACAGCTAAAGTTGAAGAGGACTCCCTGCACAAGTTCCAGTATCCACATCTCTTCAACAGATGCCAACGTTTCCACATCACCAATTCCCACAATTATGAAGACATGAAACGTTTCCCTTTTCTACAGAATATCTCTACATCCGTCACCAGTGGAACGACCCTCGAAACTTCGGCCTGCCAGCCTCTCCTCAACACCATTTCATTCTCTCAAAACCGCATGAACAGCAGCAAAATCTACTCAGATGGATTAAACCATGTTATGGACTCTGATTGTGCTCTCTCTCTTCTGTCATCACCGACTCAAACTCATGGTGTCAACTTAAGCTGCACAGTGCCAACCGAACGTTTCCCAATTGCACAAACCATGTCCCAAAGCCTACACCACTTGGGTAGGTATTCTCGGTCGCAGTCTTCGACGAACGTTTCGGTTACTGGGTTTTCATGTTCAGCGTTGGATGATGAGCAGGTAAGTGACATCCTGGTGCCTGATGCTGAACTTCAATCTTCTGGCCTTTTTCAAGTAGGAGGTGATGGATCATCTGATGGGCCCTCCATTGTTCTTCCTTTCTCATGGTAGTAATGGTAAATTCTTCCTACCATTACAATTCTAGACTACTTTAAGATGTCTTGATTTTTTCTTCTTCTATTCATTTGAAGTAGTCATTGTATCTCGAGGTACTTCTGATTTGATGATTTATGCAATCAACATTTGTAGACATGAAACTTTCTTGGGTTGAATTATCCAAGGGATGGTTGGCCATTTATCCCATAATATTTGCACTGTTCCTGTAATTTTTATTCAATTGGTCATCCATGATCATGTTTTTTGGTGCTGCAAATTGCTTTTGTAGTATTAAGATACAAAACCATGAGCCATCCAACTTCAGCTGAACCAATATTTTTTGGAAGCATTTTGATTGTATCCAAGGCAACAGTAGGTGCTCATGGGTTAAATTTCCCACGACTAAGTTTTGGTCTCCTCAAGATCCTTTTGTTGCTACCCCATGTTCGATGTTGTTGCAAGTTGCATGGGCAATCATGGTTATCTTTAATCCTACTGACTTTAAGTCGATGCATTTACCGTGCAAGTGTGTATAGATTATAATTAACAAACCGTTAATAATTCGTGAACTAATGACTCTTGCACCTTCAGGGTCTCACTGTTTGCAGTACTGCTTTCGTTTAACCTTTTGATGTTACAGTTGAAGTAAGCAAAACCACATAGGTAGTAGCCTGGCGTTTGGTCCAAATCAACAACTACACAAATCATAGCAGACCCTGGACATGTTTTTCGGTCCACAACTCAATTCCAAAGATTCAGAGCATCACTAACTATGCTTGTGTAGAACAACTGGACTTGTAACCACATTTCTTGAACAGTCTTAAAATATGTAGGAAATGGACGGTAAGAAAATAACAGAAGATCAAAGCACAAACATATCAAACCAATCCATGGATGGAAATGGCAAAGAAACACGACCAAGTCATTAACACAAACATATCAAAATTCAAAACCAATATAGATCTAAGATCATCAATAGAAATTCAACTAGGACTGAAAACAGGCACTGGGGTTTAGCGTACATTCACTTGGATTCCAAACTTATTTCAACCAGTATAAATCTAAAATTCAAGATGTCCATTAGAGAATGGAAGAGTTCTCATTCAGTTTAGATGCCACAAAAAACAAAAACAAAATGAAATAATACATCCCACATGGATATGCTTACAAAAACAAACATATTGGGTTCTGTTGGAGAAAGAAGTCACAAGTCGGAGAATAAAACCTCCATGCAGACAGAAATAGCTTATTTTTCTTCCCAAAAGCAACTACATGTCAAACGATCTCAAAGGGGAATAGAAAGAGCTTTTTTCATCTTTTCTACCTCAAGATAAACAGTGGAATATGGAAGGAACTCTGAGAAGTGGCGCTGCATCAAATCATTTATGGCTGTTGCTACCTTTGGGATCTCAACAATTTCTTCATTAGTCAGTTTTCGCTCGAATCTTGCGGGATTTCCACCCCAAAGTTCTCCAGTAGGAATTCTCCGACCTGGAGGGAGCACAGAACCTGCTCTCAGGATTGAGTTGGTTTCCACCAGTGAACCTTCCATGAGGATTGACCGCTGCCCAATGATGCACTCTGGCTCAATTGTGCAGGATCGCAAAAGACTGCACGCACCAATTGTAACATATCGCTCAATATTTGTGTCAGCTGGAAGTCCTGGAAATAGCAGATAGAGGCTTCAGTTTTTTTTATTACTTTTAGCATAAGGTGCACTGATGAAAGCCAAAGTCCTTGTAATTTGGTGGAAAATGACGACCATGGTAGTCATTTGAAATCAGGCTACTATTGCCATGACAATCAATATCTACATAGATTTCCAGCACAGAAAACATATGTTTATCATCCATGGGGTCATTTGTCAATAACGGAATATCAAAAGTAGGTTGATCATGGGCACAAAAGAAAAAAAAAACAAAGGCTTGTAATTAAACAATAACAAATAACTGCGTGATTGAAGTGAAATAGAAAGTAATATGAAGTTTGGACTAGAAGAAAACATAAATACAATAAATAACTGATGGCCATCTTTGAGAAAATATCATGGATATTACTAAGGAAATTGCACTATGTTTTTTTTTGGATCGGTCACTATGTGGTTCTTTATTTTGGTATTTCCACAATTCTATTAAATGCATCTATCACGATGATATTTATTACAATGTCTCCTATGATTTCCTTAAACTGAACCTTCCAAACCTTCAAATTTGTCTTTTAGTGATTGTAATAAACAACAAATAACTGCATAATTGAAGTGAAATAGAAAGTAAGAAGTTCAGACTAGAAGGAAAAATAATTCCATTTAATAACTGATAGCCATATTTGAGAAAATCTCAAGGATGCTTCGCAAAAGCAGAAAAATTCATAATGTGGTTCTTTAGTTCCACTAAATACCTTGTGATTATAGAAGACATCTGAACTCTTTATCGTCCACAACATAATGTCACAACCCAAGACATACAAAAACACATAAACATGCAAACAATAATTTTTTAGTGTCATAAACAAGATAATTTTTTTATGAATACAACTATTTCAATAACATTTATTATAATATCTCCTAGGAATGCTCTAGATTGAAACTTCCAAACCTTCAAATATGTTTTTAGGGGTTTAAACATCTAGAAGTATAACGATCCAAACAAAGGCTGTTGAGAAAAATGAAAGTACATTGTGCAGGAACACTTGCAAGTCTTAATAACAGAAAACAACAGACAAACTTGACCAAGTGACGGTAAATGTTTGGTTTTAATAGCGTAAACCAAGAGACAAACTAGATCCAACATCAACATCAACATAACCCAATGCCTCAGAAGAGGCTCCCGCCTAAGCGAGGTAAGGGGGGTCGTATGTACGCAACCCTACCACTGTAAAACAACGAGGTTGTTTCCAATTGACCCAAATGATGCAAATGCAACTGACCATCTGCGATTCCACAATAAAAGAAATGCAGATCGTTTAAATAGTCCTTTGATATAGTCCATGATGCTTCAAATGTCAAAAAACAACTTAATCTTTGACACAGTGGAAACGGACATAAGAGACAAACTAGATCCAAAGGTCGAAATTTGGTACTCAAGGAAGGGTAAAATAAAATTGTTGTCTACTCCCGAAGCTTATGCTTCTTGCTCAGACACCTATATACAATTATAATAAGCAGCAAAGACCAGCACAAGTACAATATATTCCTTTAGGTCTATATGAGGTAACAGTGAAGAAACCAAAGGGTATTTACTTGATATAGAGGTAGTTGGTAATGACAAAGATGAGGATGATAACACTATTAGAGATCAATGCTAGTAATGGCAAGTCTTGACCAGTGTAGGAAGCACAAAACCATCGGCATCAATGGCCTGTCTGATTTTCCCGAGATGAACCCTTCAGGTAATGAAGCTTGCATCCTGTTACTCAATCTAACCACTTGGAACTTGTTAGGGTGCAATGTGCTATAACCACGGTTCCTATGCATCTTTAAGATACTAGCACCTTAATGGCTGTTTGAAGTTTGTGGTATGTCTACCCAAAGAGGAAGTTGTTCATATTCAAAATAAAAATTAAAGAAGTTCCTAAATATACTACTGCCATTAGCAAGGGAAACAGGATCACTCAACTAAAATCATATTGTGGATCTTCACAGCTGCGCTTGAAAAATACCAAATCACTCAGTTATTCTCTTATTCCAATGTAACAGTCTGAACCCCACTGACACAAGTATGTCCCAAAGGCATCACCGGACTACAAGTAGTGTCGGAATACAACCCACATTCGCCAACACAAACTACTAACTCCTGTCATATCTAAAAACAATATAAGGAACACTAATAAGCTCAAATTATTCATTTATTCCACACCAACACTTGGGTGAAGTTCATTTGCAGGAATTGGAGAGAAGCCCATCACTCCAATTGCATGATTTCCCTCGGCCATAAATAGTAATTAAGTCATGGAACTCTTATTGGGAACTACAATTACGGGTTATGTAGTGTTCCTGCGTATCAATCAGCAACAAGAAATCATTTCAGAAATCCAAATCTTCAATTCCTTGAACTTTTCCCCCTAAAAGTTCTAAATTCCACCCCTACAACTGCGATCACTAATCAGATAAGGAACTTCAAATCCCACAGGAAAACACTAAAAAGATCGAATCTTTAACCGATTCGAACCTAACCTGTGGGCGACGACCACGCGGCATGAACGACGCATCTCTCCTGCACATTGGAGCAGAACCCAACGGTAATCTTGTTAAGATCTCCCCTGAGCACGCAGCCGTTCCACACGGAGGAGCCGTCCCATACGGTGACCTGCCCAGCGAGGACGGCGTTGGGGGCGACGTAGGCGTCTACGGCGACCTTGGGGAGCCACTGCCCGAGAGGGATGATCTGGCGCTGCCCGCGGTAGTCCCAGTTGATCCGATCCGGGGAGGGGTGGGAAGGTGGCATCGGGCCGGTCGAGGCGCGCCGGAGGAGGACCGGGGTGGGGAGGCGAAGGGTTCGCCGGAGGACGGCCGTCGCCATTGGGGTTTCGAGGGTTCGGGATTTCGGGGTGGAGAGTGTTTGTGGGTTACTTTGGAATTGAAAATCAATTGGGCCTGAAGTCTGAAGTTAAGTTTCTTAACGGTGTCGTGTTCGTGTACAATACTTAAATAAGTTCAGTCTTGCTAGAATTTTGTATATGAACTGAGCAATAAAAAACTTGAGTAAAACTATTAGGAGTTTAATCTATATAATTATTGGATATCAGTGAAAAATAAAATATAAATTGAGCAATGAAAATTCAAGTTGAGTTTCAGTTTTGCTCGTTTACTGAACCGTGTTGGAATCAAAATTCTTCATTTTCAAGTTGAATCAACATTATTTTCTCTGGGAACTAAGCTTGAGTCAACTTTCGAGCTTGAACTAGAATTAACAACTCTAATTAGCAGTTAATTTGTGTACATGAACACGCCACGATAAGTATTTGTGTCATGATATCCACACACAAAATGAGAAGATATGATTTCTTATTACGTCGTTTAAAACAAAACATAAACAATACAAAATAATATGTGAGAACTACACGGGAATCGGTTAAGGATGATAATTGCAGGGTATAGAAGGTTCACATAAGAATATGTTAAAAGATACATAATACACAAATCATTATCATGTATATATGGTATTATCATATGTAGGGGTTTGAACATTAATAGGACACAATAACCTAGTGTCACCCTCTTTGTACAACTATAACGACACTGCACGCGATAAGAGTATGTGGTATTCAATACACAAAATCCTTTTGGTGGACGGTCTTATACCTTGGATTTCCTCTTTTCTCCCTTGTCTAACTATGCATGTGGGCTGAAAATAACAGATTAGTTATCACGTATGTGTCTTGAACGACATGGTTTAGGTGGGACTATGAGTGAGATCTTGGTTTTTGTGTTTGAATTTTTTAATATCTAATGAATATATAGTAAGTTGTAAAATTATAAAGAAGAGAACGGAAAACAGCAATAATCCGTTGTAGTCTAGTTGGTTAGGATACTCGGCTCTCACCCGAGAGACCCGGGTTCGAGTCCCGGCAACGGAATATTTTTTAATTCTCAATTTTTTGTGGGCCCATTAATAAAAGTTCTAACCGTGGCCCACGACAACAGCCCCTATTTTCTGCATGTATTTTTTAAACTTAGCCACATGTTTACATTAAAAAAATAAAAACAACATATAATTGAAAATTTGAACCTACTAAATGTAGGTTACACGTTGGATTCTTATCATCCAAACATTCCAGACCACGACCCAGATAAGATTGCCAACACAAATCACTATCCACAGGACCAAATCCTCTTATTTTTTTCTTTCTAATCATTGGATTAATGAACGATTATTACAATTTACAGTCCAACCTTTTCTTCCACAGTTTGACGTTAACCAGGAGTAAAGCAAAAGAAAGAAGCTGCTTTGTAGATTGTACTTTACTCAATCTCGACACTCAAACAAGACAACTTGATTTTATATTGAAAACAATACTTGAATTGAATGTTTCTTTCAAGGAACTTTAAAATCAAACACATGTTATTTTGTTTCGTCAATTGAAAACTCCAACGCCATATTTTTCCATGGAAAACAAGCAATTTGTCGGTGGAGCAATGGTATGTCTTTCCACGTTACATTTGTCAACTACCCAATCTTCTAATTATTCTCCCATCACTAAGAATGACTTTCAATTATTAATTTTTTGAAAGCTGTGTTTTGTTGTGTGAGTGTGTCTAGAAATAACCTTCCGAGAGTAGGTGTACGCAAGTGATTATGTTGCGGTCATGCTCGTTTGCAATTCAACGTGATTTATCCGGGCTTAACTTCTTTTATATTGTGCACGTATATTTAAGAATCACATATTAAATCTAACTTATTTGATAATACGTCTATCACTTCGATTTTTCAATTCCATTTGATAAACGACACTACACTATTACATGATATGAAAATAACACCAAGTTAACAAAAATGTGTTAGAAATTGGTACATGATAAATAAATGGTTTGAGATTGTAACATGATTAATTAATAAACACGTTGTATATGGATTTAAGGAATGAATGAAGTAGGGAATTGGTAACAAACATAAACTACTCAGGTGCCTGAGCAGACAAATATGAATAATAACATTTTTGTTGTGATTGCTGTTGAAAACGGACAAACGCAAAATTAGGATCAATATGCAATGAGTCTTTGACTGAAAACGCACAATGAATGCAATGAGCCAGAGAAAAAATAAACTTAAATATTTAACAACATGGCATCAACCAAGCTTAAAATGTCTACAAAAACAAGGGAAAAAATATCTACATATGTTAAGTTTTAAAAGGTCATTTCTGTATTAAAAAAAAAACCAAGCTTAAAATGTGGAGGGTTTTTCGGAATCATCCTTCATTCATTACGTTCAATCATATCACTTCACCTCTTACTTTTTATCCATAAAAAGTAACATTACCTACTCACGACACAAGAACAACATTATCTAATATAAATTGCAACGGATTAAGTTCACTAGAAATAGAAACAAACTTCAAAATTACAAGGTGATCTTAAACTTGTTAACTAATTACAATTTTGTTCTTATTCGTGTGTTATCGTAGAGTATGATCATCCGTGTCCGATCAAGC
This sequence comes from Triglochin maritima, assembly GCA_963682175.1. Lineage (NCBI taxonomy): Eukaryota > Viridiplantae > Streptophyta > Magnoliopsida > Alismatales > Juncaginaceae > Triglochin > Triglochin maritima. The sequence continues at coordinate 2,165,766 of OY821781.1, forward strand.
TTACATTTTGTGTTCTTTCTTAGCATTCAAATACAATTTTCCATTTTATCGAGAATTTCAAAGGGATAGCTAGCTATTTGATAGATTTGGATAGTGAAATAAATAAATAAATAAATAACAAATTAATTACAACGACGAAGCATACTTACTTCTAAGTTGCATTTAAGAACTACCGACTGTAGTTAATATGCATTTAAGTTGTGTTCGACATCCCAAATGTACATACAAGCGTTTTAGATGGAATCTCCACGAATTTTATTATTGCTTATTTTTCAATATTAACTTCTCAAATGTTGATGCCTCGACCACTTTATTCCACAAATGCGATATCCTGTGCAATTTTGGAACTCAATTTATACCCATACACAAATAAAACTCAACTTTTCTTCATATTCATCGTATCTTACTAGGAAAAAACAAAATGACTATGATACACCATTACACTAAGGACCTCTTAGCAACAAAAGAAAGCCATGAAGGTTTTACCCAAAATACACCAATCCAAAAAACTTTTTCAACAAAAATGTTCACTCGAGATCGAACGTCCAAAATCAATTCGATTTTAGGGCCACATCCCACTCCTATGCTACATTGCTTAAGAAATGATTTGATTTGATTGTTGTTATATTGGTTGCGGATTCATACGTCCATTTTTTGTTACCCATAAAGAGGAAACTTAGATTTTGCTTCGAAATAACGTTGTGTATCATACCATAATTATATTAATTTAATTGCATCTACTTATTTTCAAAAACCAAAAAACAAAATCCCCTCCCAATAATGCCAAAGTAATTTAAAAAACCCGCAAAAAAACAACCACCTATAAATACTCCTGAAAAGAGCAGACAAATCCCAAATAAAAATCCGCCACATCACCATCTTCTCCATTGCCCGACCAAATCTCCCCCAAATCGAGGGTTAGGGTTTCCACCATCCCCGTCGACGATGAGGCACCTCGACGTCCACCAATCCCGCGCGATCAACGAGCTCTGCTCCCTCGTCCTCGCCGTCCTCCGCCCCCCGTCGGACGCGAGGCGGTTCCGGCAAAAGGCGTCGCCGGCGGCGATCGCGTCGCTGCTTCTAGGCGCGTCTCTGGCCATGATGCTGTGCGGATCTGTCACGTTCGTGATCGGCTTTGTTCTGATGCCGTGGGTGCTTTGGATGGTGATGGTGCTATACGTTTGCGGCATCGTTTCGAGCCTTTCCGGGTTGGGGAGGTCTGTCGTGTTCTCCGCTTCGGGGATCGGGGGGTCTTCGGTCGATTCCCCCTCAAAGGTGAGATATTTCGTTCGTTAGAGCTTTTTGTGTGTGTAAAGTTCTCTCTTTTACCAGAACAATCTATCTTTTAAGGTATTTTTCTTTGTGATTGATGAATTGGGTTTGGAAAGATAAGGAAATTTGAAATCACGTTGTTGGGAGTATAATTAGATTGAGGAAACCGATTGTTGTCTTCGTGATTTGGAAGATAAGTTGTTGTGGTTTGAAAATTTAAGTGTTTGTTGATGTTTGGAATGATATGGGAAAATGAAATCACGTTGTTAGATTAGATTAGGAAAATAATAGTCTGGAAGATAAGGGGTCGTGGGTTGGAAGTTGAATGATGTTGTCTGGTGGGTAATATGAGTTTCGGGAACCTTGTGGATTTTTCAGGTCAGATGAGATGATATTTACAGGTTGGATGAATGGGTTCTTTCTGATCCCAATTATTGAAGGTTTGGTAGTTTGAATTGACCATTGACTTATCTTCTAAGACTTTCACGTGCCTTACAAGCTACTACTATTAAGGGCAGTGCTGTTAGCAATTTCATTTTAGTTTTTGATTTTCTGGATTTTGTGCTTAGAATTTGAAACAACAAAATCTAGGAGTGAGAGTCAATTCTAGCATTGCTTTGGGGCAGCTCTTTCTTTAACATTGACTCTGAAAAATCCATCGGGAAAGTGAAACTACACAAATGTTTTTCGTAATGCTTCTTCAATAGGTTTTAATCTCGATTTTGATGTATCAACTGATCAATTCTCCATTTTTTCTTAAACATACAATGTCATTCATCAATTTTCATGAACTAATCTCTTCTACGATGTGTGTACCATTTTATTGCATCTGTGAGTAATAAAACAAGCCAATTTTCTGGAGCACAATCTTCCCCATGCCGAATCAAGCAATTACATACTGTATTGCCTATTTTTGGTTTACCAACAGAGTCAGCTCTACCACTACTAAGGTTGATTTGCCTAACAATCGTCGAGAACTTTACCTTTCAATAGCTTCCAGTGCATGCACATAATCATCTTTCCAAATCATGCTGTGTGCAAATGCAAGTGTTATGTATCAAGGCAAAGAATGTAGAAAAGTATAAATCTTTACCTAGTTGTTATTATTATTTTAATATTGTATTGTCAAGATGTTATTTTCCGTGCCATACCCATAGTTTGAAATCTTGGATATCCTATACATGTATTGTTTAATTTTCACTTGCTTTTGCAAGCTGACAAAATTCTTTTCAATTACTGTATTCTATAACACAAACCGTGTTCGCTTGATTTTGGTGTTTAATTTTGGTTGATCCAAGATCAAGAATTGAACAACTAAGCTAATTAAAGATGATAGTGCAGAATGATAGTCTTACAAAGGCAAATGAAAGTGAAAACCAACTTTAAAAACTTGTTTTCTTGACGTTGTACATCGTTGGATTCAATGATGCAAGTTATGGTTTTACATCCTTGTGTGGTTTGTGTTTCCATGTGTTTTAGCTGTGAGGAGGTGGGTTAGCTGATCTCTCGACTTATTTTAAGGAACCAATTTATTGTTGTTGCTATGCTCGTGAAAGATGATTGACGATGACTGCCAACTAGAAAACCTATGGCCCATGCCGTGTCAGCCTTTTGAACATAATTTCTTGTCCAATCATCTCCTTTCTAGTTTTTATTCATCCACAAAGTTTATTGGCATTTTCTTTAATGTTCTATTAATAAAAAGTCAACGTGCAAGGATTACTATTTCACATTTTGTTCTGTCTTTTATTGTTGCTCGAGAGCTTCTTTAGAGTGAAAAAAGTTATGTTTTCATTTTCAGGTGAGTTGCTGTCAAACCTTCCCTGTATTTAACCCGGAAACATCGATATGATACCTCAGTGAGCAAAATTGTCGTGCAAACATGAGTAGTTACAGTCCTGCTATGCTGGTCGAGCACCCCCACTTTGAATTGGGGTCCGCAGTCCAACACAAATGAGGAAATAGAATTGTTGAATACGTCTATTTTGCAACTGTGTTTATGCATTTTTTCTTCTTCCTTTGATCGACTGTATCCCCTCTGATTCAACCTAAACAAAGATCTGGTACTACTTTGTACATTCTATAGCATGTGTTGTGATTAGCCGTAAAACGTTTTATCATTTTTTTTGTATTTTCTTTTTGGTCTGAAAAACAGTTCTGATCTTAACATTATGATTAGCTGTGTCAATTTCTGACATGACAAGATTTCTAACACAATTTAGACACGGCATTTCATGTAATTTTTTGTGTAGTTGAAATGCTTTATTACGATAATTTGTGAAGATATAAACGAAAAATAATTGATACATGATTTGATACGAACATGATTACATCATATGTTTTTTTATACGAAATTGACACAACTAACATCTTTTGTTAGATAATCAATTGTTTTTTACTTCATAATGGTCAATTAACATGTTATTTAAAAAGGAAAATATCATTATAACACGTCATTTAATTATTTTTAATTTAAACATGATGTATCTTCAAATTGTGTTAAACACGAAAATCTGACATGACTATAATATTGTTTGACATGATAATACACAACACAAAAAAGACAAGTCTAATTATGATATGATATATATTACGTGTAGTCTCGTTAAATTACCGTACAAGTTTTATTTTGGACTGATATTGAAAGACTTGGAAAGTTCTTTTGAAGACTTTCAGGATGGAAAACCTGGCTAGGCCCGTGTGTTATAAGGCTGCTCTGGCACATCTAATTTTTTATTCTAAAATATCTCAAAAAAGTTAAGATATAACTAAATACCACCAAAAATAACGAAAATACTTGAACAAATAAATACCGGGCCCGCGGGTCTACGCATGGATGCTTTGTTTGATCTTCCTAAATTAGTGTCTAACTTTTAGATAAAAAGTCAACTTTGCATCCATTGATTGCACGCAAAATAGAAAGGCACCATGTCATGCTGATCTTTCCTTTCCATTTTTCCGCTGACTTTAGTTTGATTGGAGGCAAAATAGATTGATATACGATGTCATGACTCATGATGTCAGTATTCTACTTTCTTTTTAGGTTTTTTTTGCTCAGATGCAATTTCAAAACAATATATTTCACTTTATGTCATCACTACACTAAAATTTATCCTAATGTCATTATGTTAAAAGAGTTTTTGCTTGGATGTCAAAACAACCAATTCCACTTTATTTCGTCATTGTAACAATATTTATTATAATGTCATTATTTTAAAGGAATTTTTGCTTGGATGTTACTCCAAAAAAATTAATTCCATTTTATATCACCACTACACTAATATTTATCATAATATCATTATGTTAAATCGTTATTTATACTAATGTAATTTTGAAAGTGAGTCACATGCCACAATCCGGTACGAACCTTAATTTGGACATGAACCATACCAAAATGGACCAATCCAGATCAGACCGGTGGATTCAGGTCCAATCTTCGATCTATGGAAATGCTTGATTCCTCGTTTCGAGGCAAGTATAGGTAAAACATGGAATATTCTGGATTGGTGTCTCGATTTTTTAAAATAAATAAAATTCATGGGTGAAATCGGGTCCAAATTTTGTTTTCTAAACAAAAAAAATTCATGGGTTTTCTTACTTCTCAACCATGAATTTTTTTTATTTTAAAAAACCATGTCACTAGCCCGACCGGAGTATTCCAGGTTTTGCCCGGACTGAACTGAAACCCGAAATCAGGCATATCCATAGACCGAAGACCGGACCTGAATCCATTGGTATAAGTCTTTCACTGTTAAAATGACATTAGTATAAATAACGATCTAACGTAATGACATTATGATAAATATTGTTACAGTTATGATATAAAATGAAATTAGTTATTTTAGAGTGATCCCGGCAAAAACTTTTATAAAATGATGACATTTTGATAAATATTGGTGTAATGATGATATAAAGTGGAATTAGATGTTTTAGAATGACATCCAAACAAAAACTCTTTTAGGATAAATATTAATGCATTCTTTCTCGGTTTTGGTAGAAAAGTGACCTACATTTTTCACTGCCCTCATTTTGATTCTCTACTTTCATTTCCAATTTCCATCCATCAACAATTCAAATTTGAAAAGCATACATGATTTGTTGATTATGCACACTGTAAGCTAACAGATAACTCAAGGAGTTACCATCAACAAAAATTCCAACAAAAAACGATAAAGATCAGAATCAAATTAAACTAGCAAAATGCAAACACAATCACAATACAAAGTTACAACTTACAAACACCAACATTGCAACTCCTCCCCCACATTTTACATTGCCACTTAACAGTCAAATCTCTGTCATTCAAAACCACGAAGAAACCAATCATGAATTCATTATATTATGGTCACTACAAACTGTCACACTGACACTAGAAGCAAAATAAGATCAATTAATATCACCGAAAATACGATAAATATCAGAATCACATCAATAAAACCACACAAGTCATTCTCATTCATAATCAGTTCATCATCACACTCCAAAGCAAGTCACCAAAATTTATTGTGTCCGACCAAATCCCAACATTCCTCCCACCAAAACAAAACAAAAACAAGGCAGATCCAACAGAATTCCAGTTGAGTTCACCCAGTGGTGATGTGGACTCCGATGGCGATGACGAAGATGGTGAGGAGGCCAAAGTAGATGATCGCATGCACGAGTATGGACACCCCACTTGTCTGGAAGTTGCCGAACTCCACCACCCTCCCTCTCGCCGGCAGCTGGAAGAGCAACCCTGGCGAGAGCAGCACGAACAGCACCACCGCCACCACCACCGGCCCCCAATCAGCCATCTCAAACCACTCCTCTCCTTGTCTTGGACGTGTTTAATAAGAGAGGGTTTGGGAAAGTGGGAAGGTCGGTCGGTCGGTCACAGGTGGAGTACCGGAGTGTGTGTGGTTCAGATCTAGAGCCGCGTCGCTTTCTTTCGAGGTATTCCATTAGAACACGATTCCGTTTTTTTCCTTGAAAAAAAATTAATTTATTTCTTGGGGGAGGAATTGGTTGGGACGACTTATCCAGACTAGGGGTGTAAATGGTTACCAACTATCCGAGTATTCGATTCGAAAATTTCTATTTAGTTGGTATTTGGTAAGTTCAATGTTACCAATTTAATTTCGGATACGAATTTGGTTTAAAAAAAATTACCAATTAGAATTCGGATACGAATTCGGATACAAGCTATTTAACATTCGAATTATCCGAATTATCCGAATTATTCGAATACATGGTCAAATACACAAATTAGTATTCTAAAATTTAGTATTCCAAAATTTTAATACGAAAATTTAGTATTCGGATTCGGATAGTTCTACTGAATTCGGATTCGAATTCGGATTCGGATAGTTCTACTGAATTCGGATTCAGATTCGGATAGTTCTACTGAATTCGGATTCGAATTCGGATACAGCAGGTATCCGAGTTATATTATCCGAGTTGCAGCCCTAATCCAGACCCTACCTTGGGGGCGGCTTCTCCAAACCCTATCCTTGGGGGAGGTGCGTCTCTAAGCCGTCGCGTCCAAGGTGGAGGCGTCCCAACCAGACGCCCTGCTCCAAGGTGGGGGGTTCCAGTCAGATGTTCATTTTTTTATTTTTTATGTTGTGTTATTTTAAATTATTTCAGGTTCTGTTGTAAAATTTTGGTGGTGATGGAGTAGATTACAATGAATTTTTTGATTGTAAACAAATATTTCCAACAATCGAGGACGCGTGTAAATGTACGAAACAAGTTGTCATCGGATCTGATTTTTTTTTGATAATATCATCGTACAAATCAAAAGCAGACAATCAGACGGATTGTTACCTGAGATGCAATCACAGAAATGAAATGAATTCTCGTGATATGAATACTACGCTACAGAAGAACATGAAAAGAAATGGTTGTGATTGTCGTTTTTTGATAAAAGTAGTCGAACGAAGCGATCGTGATGGATGAGTTGTAGTTTCTAATAGTACTCATGGGCAACACAACCACAGACTTGCAGTTTATCCAGATGGTCACCCATAGATCAACAGTCTTAGTTCTGGGGTCAAGAAAATTGTTCGTGATATGGTCGAGACACAAATAAGACCACATAATATCCTTGGTGGTCAAGACAATTGGTTGTACGCCCGTCGTGCAATTTCTAAAGAGATATGTGCGCATCCTATTTATGAGCATGTCTATTATGACAATGTGGTATATGCTCATCAATGAATTGATTGGGGGTGAGGGACCTTGTGACGAGGATCACTATATGGAGGTTTGAACCGACTTGTTCCCGATTGTCAATTTTTACAAGTGTGCAGTTATGTATTTCTTAGTGAGAACGAATGGCTCGTTGTACCCGATCCCCGATCACAAACCAGCCACCTCGACCATTCCGAAGACCTACTTAGCCGAAGAAGGACTACCATGTCGCCTCCGTTCTCTACCATACTGCTGTCTCGCATCTTCCTGCGGCTCCAAGCCATACCGACCCCATCGTCACTCTCGTCGTGACTCTCCACCTCATCTGAATCATCATCGTCGTCGAAAGAATCATCACGTGTCTGACGATGACGTAAAATATATATCTATCCTAACTGAAGCAGAAATACCCTGTGTATGTGGATGACGAGGACCTGACTCATCAGCTAAACTATATACAACACGTAAGAGAACTGATTTCACTTTTCCTCCACGGTAACCCGATGACTATTAATTCAATTTTAGAAATAAAATTTCGTTAATGGATTTAAATTACTTAATTTTCAAATCGATTAATCAACGAAACTAATTTTAATAATTAATCAATTTAACTAATTACTCAACTAATTTAACTAATTATTAACTTAATAATCAATTATTTAGCAATTATCACATATTATAATCAATTTAGGAAATAAAATTAATTATTAATTAAAAAAATAGAGGGGCGTCTGCCGGAGACGCCCCTCCTATTGGGGGGGCTCCCTCGAACGACCGACCCAAAAAAATTAATTTAAAAAAAAACTAAATGAGATATTTAACCAGATTCGAGTACGCTAGGACGTCCACTTACTCTTTTTCTAGTCTCCGAGACATTCTTTCTAATGAGTATGAGAGTAATATGAAGAGAGAGTGATGTTAGGAGAGTGAAATGAAGAGTTATATAAGTAGAAAGACAGAATGACAAAATGGTAATTCGCACGGACGATTTAAGTAGTTTTCCAACGATGAATAACAATTCAGTTTATTATTGACACACTAATTTAAATAAACAAAGCTACTTGTAAATTCTCTCCTTGATCTGGGCGATTCAAAATCCAAGGAATCGTTTGACCCCAGTTGGACCCTTCTTATCAAAAGCCCTACTTGGTTGGATGTAAGGAAATGATAGCGAAATTCTAGCCAAAATAAATGCAGTTGGACGATTTGATTTTAACTTGCAACGCAAAATAAACACTTGCTTGTTAGTTTGTCACAAGTCAATCCAAAAGTCTGATTAAAAATTTAGGGTCCGCTTGGATGTATCAGCTTCTAGCTTCTGGACTTGCTGGAATCTACTATAGGGTTTGATGCAATCCAAACAATCAAATTTGGAATCCACGTTAAGCTCCCAACTTGCTTCTCTGTGCACCATTTTTGCCTTAGAGTTGGAATTGCAAATTCCAATTCCACCCCCATGGAATTGTGGAATTCTTATGTCTGATTTATTTTAACTATGCTTATGTTAATCAAAGTTGGAGGTAATTTAGGATTTTTTTTTGATAAACATCACCAACTACCAGAAGTCTTGTGCCTATCTAAACAACTTTCAACCTTTAAGAAGAAACTGTTCCTGGATTTACATTCTCAGAAACTGATTTTCCATCAGAAACTGACATTTAAGAGGTGCATCCAAACTTACCCTACAATACAAAGAGGTTGCTTTCAAGTGATTGAGATGTTGCATGTCTTCTTCCTGGATGCCTATCTAGCCAAATAAAATAAGTTACGTTGGGTAATGTTATATTCTTATTAAGAGGACCATTGCACCTCCTTACCTATGTTTAGAGTACTTGTTTAGAATTTTATATTGTCTGAAGTCTGAACTACATCATTAATATATATAATTTCTTTGGATAACTGAAGATACCGATTTGAAAATTTCTGCCTTTCTGGTGGTGCATTGAAAATACCGTGTTTCTGTGGAATTGGTTAAAGCAATTTTTTTACTACTGAACTATGGTCCAAACGAGCGAGACGATAGAGACGAGGGTAATTTAGGAAGAAGAAAAACAATTAGTTTATTTACGTTAATTATAACATCTTCAGACAACGGAAAAATTTAAAATTTTTAAACATACAATCAACATGAGGATATTACTAGAAGATACAAGAAACATGTTCATCAACATATATATATCATATATATCAGAGTATTTCAAAATTGTGATTACATCAAAAAATTATACAGAAATTTACATGTAATCACTTCGACCACAAACTGAGAGAAAACATGATCTGGTCGCGGCGCGACTCTCCTCGGTCCCCACAGCAATGCTGGTCACAACGTGAAATGTAAACATGCAACAATGCCTGGGTTTCCAAAATGAAACTCCGTATGTCAAACCCCTAACACATATATGAAACAGATACAACAATCAAAACATGCAATTCTATCCAACGTAGAAAAAACATAAACACACGGCTGGATTCCAGGGTTTTTTCGCCCAACCACAACTTTACATAAACAGTTACGGGGCTCCATTACTCTTTCACCAAACCACCGCAACACCTGTGCTCACCAAGCACCATGGCCAGAAAAACATCGGCACAACAACTTGCCTCACTAGGATGACAACACCAAAAGCACCTCAAAAGTGCAAAACAGAGCATTAACAGTCGAACCAAAGTTAGGGACCGGTCGATTGTTTGGAAGATCACCTCCAAAGATCAACTAACAAAACGACCAAATGGTTGAACGAAATGTCTCAGGCGGTCGACCGCTAAAAGGGTCTACGCCACAATCACCAACAATATGAACGTCCTAATGGTCGAACGACAAAGGAGGCCCGATCGACCAAAAACTACCAGACTCCTACATTCTCACCAAGTCGCACCGGTTGAACCATGTCACATCGGTCGAACAAGGTTTAAGTCAGCACAAGTTATCGGTCGAACGAAATCAACTAGTTGTCGACCGTTTAGAAGGTCTATGCTCCAACTGACTTAGATACATGTACGATCGGTTGAACAAGTCAAAGGAACGGTCGACAGTTTAGATGGTCAACGCCCTCAATTGACCTACAACAGTGCATTTGGTCGAACGACAAAGGGGTCTGATCGACAGAAAACTAACATGGCTTGCCTCTAACGCACCACCAGTCGACCGCCTAGAGGCATCGTTCGACCGATGTAAGGCAAAACCCCACAAAACAACGGTCGACCACTGCACCAGTCGGTCAACCGTTCCAGCATATAATTTTCCTGCACATTTACCTGCGACGAGCCTTTCGGCCTACCGTCGACTTCACAATCACACACACACATAAGTGCGTCTTAATACAAGTTCGACATACCGTTAAGGCTTGAAGAAATCTTTGAAGATCAACGTTGAAGCTTCCACGAGCACTCCTCTCCAAAACACATTTCTCAGACGAACTTCACTCTCGATCGACGATCACACCTCCTCGTCGATTCCACAACAAACCTCATTTTCTTCGTCGACCACCACACCAACCACCAACAGCTGAGAGAGAGACAAATTTGAGAGAGAGAGGGAGAATAAAATGCAAGTGAGATGAGTTTGACCTTAAAACCAACTCACCTTGCAACCCACCCATACGCGCCGATCACCGCTTCTCGTCGGAGATCACCACTTCTCGCCAGAGATTCCTGAGCCGAGAGAGAGAGATGAGCGAGATTGAAGTGAGAGAGTGAGAAGAGAGAGAGAGAGTTTAGTTTTCCTTTTAAACTCTCCAACCACCGATCACCATCCTCCACCTCAAACCTTCCTCTAAACCACATTAGCAACCCCTATTCCTGATTAGTCAATAACCAAGTATTACGTTCTAACACTTATTGATGGAAAAATGATAGAAAAGAGCAATTTGCAAGGGGTCATCAAGTTTTTTAGTTTTAAGTTTAAGGTCGTAAGTTGAAGCCAACCCGCAATTCTTAAAATGCTTAAACATTAAAGGTCTATTTGGATATATCCGCATCGGCGAGGACGGTAACTAATTTTTGCATAACCAAGTGCTACCACTGAAAAATATCAAACAAAAAAATTTCACTGGCGGTGGTAGTGAGCGATGAGTACCATGCATTGGACTTTACGTGGAAAAAAACACTACCCCCAAACTTCGGTCCGAACTAGAGTTAGAGTGTTGATGTGTATTTTATACTTCAATGCTACGGCTGCGATGAAAATACTTTTCACTGTTCATCTCCATCTTTATGTTGACATTCCCACAGCAACACAAGGTGAGAATCCAAATAATGCCTAAATTCAAAGTTGCAGAGGATAAACTTTTGAAGGCCACATCATAAGTTCACAACCCAACCTACTACGATCGGCATTAAGAGAGCAAGACCAGGTTTAGCATTTAGGTACCATTTTCGAAGCGAATCAAAAAATTGAAGGGCCAAACTGCAATTTGTCTGTCCCATCAAACCAAACAAACTTCAAGTAGTCCAACTCAGCAAGCTCAGAAACCAGACCAGACACTAACGAAACCAGTCCAAATCCATTTCTGTTTCTGTTCCGTAACGGTTGGTGTCGTTGTCGAGGGTGTTGGGTTTGGTGGACTCCTCGCGCCACCGTCCACGCTTCCGCCCCAAATCCCCACCCGGATTTAGGGTTTCTCTCCTCCAATCGAGCTGCCGTCCAAGCCATGGAACCTTGTGAGTTCTCTCCTCGTTTTTTTTGGGAGGTTAGGGGAAGGATTCCACCTTTGCTTCTTCTTTTCTGGGGTTTTATTACCTTTTTATCAAAATTTTGTGGATTTAGTTTTTTTGTTACAAGTATGACGTTTCATATTTCTGATTTCTATGTTTTGGTTGGTTCTCTATCTGAAGCTTAGTTTTGCTTCTGTAAGTGTAAAGTTTGATGTTTGATGGTTTTTTCTTATGTGGTTTTGTACTTTGTTTCGGTTTTTAGTGTTCTGTGTGATCTTGTTGCAAATTTCAATGAGCTTCATTCAAGTTCAATTTGGTTCTGGTTCAGTGAATTTGTGAGTTCTATTTACTTTTCAAATTTGTGTTTAGGCTGGTTTTATTTTGAAGATTACTGTTGAATAATCTTGCGTAGAACTTGAAGTTGAAAATTTAGTTGTGTTTTCTGTGGCTTTTCTACTCTTTTCAGTTTTACTTTTCTGTTGGTTCTTTTTTTGGGAGCTCAGTATCGTGCAATTGTGCTTAGATGAACTTCAATTTGAAGTAGTTATGCTTTGTTCGTCTGATTTCTGCGTGTTGTCCTCTATTTGCAATTTTGTTTATGCCTTTTTTATTGCCTACTTCACGTTATTTCTTGGTTAAGATTGAAAGTTGATGTGCTTGCTGTTTTCTTTAGTTCGTTTTCTGTACGATCGTTTCTCTTATGAATTTTAAAGTTAAGTTGGTTTTCCTTTTTTACCACAGTCGTCTATTGTGTTGCTTTGTTCGTCTGCTTTCTGTGTTGTCCTCTATTTGCATTTTTGTTTATGGTTTTTTTTATAGCCTACTTCACGTTATTGCTTGGTTGAGGTTGAAAGTTGACGTGCTTGCTGTTTTCTTTAGTTCGTTTTATGTAATTGTTTCTTTTATGAATTTTAAAGTTAAGTTGTTTTTATTTTTATTTTTTATCACAGTCGTCTATTGTGTTGCTTTGTTGATCTTAGTGTCAGAATTATTGTGCAGCTTTCTATCGTTTCTTGCTGTGAACCTTATCCTCCTTCCATGCTATGTTCGATTTATTTTTAAGCTTATGATTGTGTACTTGCTTAGTTGAGTTTGAAATTAAAAAGCTTGCTGCTTTTGCTAATTTGTTTCCTTTTAATTCGACACCTCAATTTGTCCTTTCGACTTATCAAGCACAGTCTGCACAGTGGCCGAGTGTTTTTGGTTAGTTTGACTGAATCTTTTCTTTGCTACCATTGTTGGTTTTGTTTGAAATTTAGGTTTCGATATCAATAAATTGCATCAAGAAGCACAGAATCGTTGGCTAAAGCCTTTGGAAGTCCAATTTATACTGCAGAACTATGAGAGTTACCGAATTTCTCAAAAGCCCCCACACCAACCACCAAGTAAGCCGACTCTCTGTTCACAAGGAAAAATATCCTTTGTAATTCTTAGGCATATGTTTGGATTTTTGAAATGGTTTGTTCTTCATATTGTTAACAAAAAAAAACAGGTGGAACTTTGCTCCTTTTTAACAGAAGGGTGTTGAGATACTACCGTAAAGATGGGCATATGTGGCAGAGAAAGCGGGATGGCAGAGCGGGTGGGGAGGCACATGAACGGCTCAAGGTTGCTCTAATCTACTATGTACTTGATAGTGTCTGTGATTTATTCAAGAATAGTGGATTTTAACCATGCATAGAATGTCAAGGTGCAAATTTTTGTCCTCAAATTCAATTTGTTCATTTCGCAAATAAAATGGGAAGTAAACAAGAAAAATGATTTATGTTAAAGTAAAAATAATTTATCAAAGGAATTGGTGTATGTCAATGCACGACATATTTCGACAAGATGACCAATAATCAAAAGCCTTTGTAAAATGACTTTTGCAATTTTACAATTAAATTGGGTCAAACACATTTCATACATTGTACATATACTTGTATTGTGCATAGTTTTATTTTAATAGGTGATCAAGACCCAATGAGAGATATATTCAAGTTAAGACATGTAATCAAGCTTTCGAAGACATAATTTTATCTTTATATGAGTCTTTAGGAATTCTTGTAAACTTAAGCCTATTTGTTGGGATATCCATCCACAATCACTCTAGGTTCCATCTAAAAGTGGCACACCAAATTTCACTTTATTTTGACTATAATTAAATTAATTTTCACTGAAAGTTCAAATTTGTAATCTATTCCTTTTTGGATATGCCTAGATTTGTAATGTCGATGCGTTGAGCTGTTACTATGCTCGTGGAGAGTTGAATCCGAACTTTCAAAGACGGAGCTATTGGTTGTTAGATGAGTAAGTTTCCATTTTCTAGTCAGATGTCAAGTAAAATCACTGAATATGTTAGGCATAATATTTGATTTCAGATTTATTGGTACTAATAATTCTGGGGATACCTCTTCTCGCCTATTATTCCTTCATATATTATTTATCATCATCATAAGGCTCATCATATTTTGCTTTCAATTTAGTCTGGTTAAACTCTCACACTTAAAAGGGAGGTTTGCAAACTATCTTTGAAGCTTGAACCGACTAGATCATTCTAGTAGGTATTCACATTGTTGGTTAAGTATTATGGAATATATTATAAGAGGCGTTGGTTAGGGTTACTGTTTTGAGCTTCACTTTGGTTAAACTTCAAATTCTCTTAGGATTGAGTGATCTTTGGTTGGCGGTGTTTAACTATCTGCTAAATACAAAAATTATGAATATTAGTCAATATAATGCTAAACAAGTTAGTACCATTAAAGCACAATATTCTTGGTGTAGTGATTATTTTTTCCCATTTGAAGTATACTATTCTCTCCATGCAACATCATAAAAATTATGCTCTTGTTGGAGACATTGTTTGTTTGTTACTCATGATTTTACAATATTATATATAATCGTTCTTGTCTTTTTTCCCCTTTTGCAGGGCATTTTTGCACATTGTCCTTGTTCACTATTTAGATATTGAGGTTGGATACATTTCTTTTCTTAATATATGGAAAGCAGTATCATGCTTACTCCTTATTCTTGTCTGTATTGGTCTTAAGAAATCATATCATCATTTTTGTGTTGCTTATTTTTTTCCATTTGGTGCTTATTTTTCTGTTTTTAGATTCTTATTAATTAGAGGAGTTTTGAGTTATTTCAAGTTCAGTAACTTATTTGATTTTGAAATTCTTATGTGAGTTCACTCTCTCTTAACTTGTTTGCTACTGATAACTAATAAACATAACCTTTTGCATCCTTTATGAAACTTAGGGCCCGTGGTGAGAGATAAAGACTTGGATGTTTTGATTCCTTTTTAGTTAATGCATGTGGAGAAGGTTTGCAAAAGGAGATCCAAAGTAGTGTTAACAGCTTTAGATGTCGGTCATATTATATTGAATTTCCAATTGTTTACATTTGCATCCACAATGTCTTTGCCCTCATTGATCCAAAAAAAGAATATAGAACCATCCTCAAACTTGAGTTGTGGTTTGTCGCTCCTACGTGTAGCCTATGGTTCTGCATTTTTGTTCATGCATTTAAGAAAGGCTAATTCAAGGGCACCTAGGAGTGATGGATTCTAGTATTCACAGGGCAAAAGGGAGAACATTCAAGCGTGACAATCTTCAGAACATGTCCTTTAACAAGGTTATCCAACAAAAAAAGCAATTTAACATTTATAAAGAAGGGTGCAAATATAGCTCTATAAGTATCAAGCTCATGCTTGCATCACGTTTTCATGCAACATGCTCAAGTGTGGGTGGTGGCTATTTTTTTCAAGTGAACAAGCACTTTAATATTTGAATTTTTCCTTAGGTGTCCCTCAATCTAGGTAACTGAATAAGTGATCTGTCTTTGTTTTATGCTCGTATGTTCACAATGATGGTTATTTAAAAGTCACTGATTGTGCATGTCTTTCATCCTATTCATGACATGAGAACTTAACAAGCAGGCGTGCTTGCACCTGCAGTTATAAGAATGTAACTCCAGCACAATATTAACTGTCTTGCAGGGAAAACATACTTCTAGATCCAACTTGTCACTAGACTCTCGTTCCACCCTCATTCACGCTAGTGATTCTACTTTACATCAAGCATGTGAACCCTGTCAAAGTTCTTGGAGCCATGAATCTGTGGAAGTCACTTCCAAATCCTTCATAAGAAACAATCAGGTGAACAATCCATACTCAGAGGATGGATCAGAAAGTTCAGCTAGGTTATCACAGGCAGAGGTCAACCAGGCTCTACGCCGGCTTACAATGCAGTTGAGTTTGGATGACGACGACGACGACGACGAAGATAATTATGATGACTACAATAGTGAGAAGCATCTTGCATATCCAAGTCAGGAGTTGAATTATCTTATAATGAATAACAAAAACCTGGACTTTGCACCTGCTAATAAAATAGGGGGTTTATCGCACGAACAAAAGCATGGGGAACTTCATACACATTGTGATGAGAACACTGTAAGGCAGGGTCAGTCTAGCTGCTCAATGTTGCTCCAAGATTCAGGTTTGTTGTGCTCATTATTATCCTAACATGATTTTAGGTTGTCGTTTCCTTTGCACTATATTTCTATTGCCTATGTATATTTTGCTTATGGTATGATTTAGTTTAATGTCATTCGACATACGTAAAATCGAAGAGATAGTAATTTGTAGCCTGAGTTCCTTGTTGTTGGGAGGGGGATCTAACATGCACTAGCACGAATACAGATTAAATGCACTACGAAAAAATGAATATTGATTGCGGAACTAAACTTTGGACTCTCCCAATATTAATGCAACAAGAAATACGAATAAGATGAAATAAAAAAGCAATCACATAACACACCTAAAGCAAACCACGAAATACGCGATTTTATAAGGTTCGGCAATGTGCCTACGTCATTGGGGGGTCTCCTGCAGATTTCCTTTCCTTCAAGCTCTTCTCCAACAAGAGAAGTCTTCGAGATTACAAACGATTGAAAGTAATGTCTCCCAAAACACTCTAGATCTCTCTCTAGCCTAATCTCTCTCAAGGAAATAAGTATTGTATGTTATGTTACAAAATTAAGGCGAAAAACCCTTTTATAATGGGCTAAAACCGTACAAATAAACATGCAGTTCGTGGGCAAAACCGTCTGCACCGGCGACTGGAATTCTCCATCGGTCGACCGGTTGTCTGTTTTGCGCGTAACCGTCTTCATTCGGTCGACCGCTCACCCCGAGCCGGTCGACCGTTCCGCGCTTCTGAACAGCGCCTGAGAGCCCCTGGAAGTTGCCGATTAACCGTGACTTAAGATCCGGTTGACCAATCTGTGATGCTGATTCTCGACTTGAAGCTCCTGGAACTTTTCGGTCGACCAGTGATTCTTGCTTCGATCCGAGCCCTGAAGGCTCTGGAAGTTTCTGGTCGACTGCGTGCCTAGCACCGGTCGACCGAATCTCACATTTCGACGAATCCTGGACGCTCTGGACTTTTCCGGTCGACCATGACTTAAGTCACGGTCGACCGATGCTCCCTATTTTCCTGCACTTAACAATTCTACAAACCAAATTTTAACACTTGTAACTTTCATAGGTAAGATTAAGTTCTCTACCAATTTAACTTTCATAGGTAAGACTAAGTTCTCCACCAATGAAGGTTTCTGATGTTCTATTCCTTTTTAACACTCTCAATAGCATGGACCACATATTGGCATGAGCTTCGATGTAGAAATGTATGAGTAAAAGTCACGAGCAATTGGAAATGTGGGTAGAAATACTTAGAATATCTGTTTTCTTAGTGATTCAATTGAAAATTTTCCTTTTCTATTCATCTCTTTGTTCTTATCAATGTTCCGAAGTCATCTCTTGTGCCTCAGTTTTAGGTTCTTCTAGTTCTCCAGATCTCCTTTTTCGCCTAAGAAAGAGCCTCTTTTGCATAATATTTACCACCATATCTCCTAAACATCCTCTCCTGACTGTTGTGGTGTGTATATTGTCGAATACTTGTAAAACATTTGTCTCGATCTTGCGCAATAGTTTACGTTTGTGCGATTCTTTCATCATAAAAGATGCCCTCATCACGTCGATTCTAATAAGTTTGAGATGCACCGGTACAGTGATGGATCTAATTAGTGTCCAGATTAAATGATTGTGATCAAAGTTAACCTTAGACGTAGTTTAAAATTCTCAGTTGGGAAACCTGGGTATGATCAGTTCTCTGTGAAAAAATCAAGAGTGAAGGCTAATTTGACATCCTGAATTATGATTAATCATAGGTTGATTTTGCTGAAAAGAGAAATACTTGCTAGGACGTACGATACTTAGCCTTCTGACTTAACTTCATTGATGCATTTTGTCATAAGAGGGCTACTAAAGATACGCATGAAATTCAATTTCCAATGATTGATTTAGTTTGCTCACATCAACTGACTGATCAGCTGGCATCAAACAGTACCTACATAGGATATATTTCTTGCATCTTTTTGAGCTATATGGATGTAGTACCAAGAAAGCAATATCATACATAGCATGGGTACGATGTTGTTCAGTTCTTGCCTAATAGTATGATCATCCCTGAGATGCATTCCCTTGTGAACCGTGATAGCATATTGTCATTGTTTCAATTTCCTAAAGTTTACAATGGAAAATAGCATCTATAACTGGTAAGTCTTAATTGCATGCTTCAAAGAGAAAAATACTGTATTTAATGGGATACATGATTCAGATTCCAGCCCTTTGAGCAACACATCTTACATAAGAAATGCTGAAAATATGATCTGTGGAAGTGATGTCTCCTTCAATACAAGGAATCCAGATGCTTCCTCGAAAGATGTGAGTTTCTGCTATTTATTTTGTAGGTGTTATAAGTTTTTGACATATGCTAGATTGTTAGTCAACTATGATGTACCAAAATGGAAGATATGTGGTGAACTTTTTGTTCTTTATTGACACTTCCTCATGTATTTGTTATATTCTATTTGACACTCCACCAGGCTACCACATTCATGTACTCAGAGTCACCCCAAACACAAGCACACGAACTTGCACCCAAATGCATGTATGTATCCAAGTTCACTCGAGTGAACACCTGTCTCCCACGCAGACACACACATCCAAATGCATACACACTATTCACATGCAGTCCAAGTGCACACATAATCGTTTGTGCCCGAATCATCTTTTTTTTCACACTTCATAGACGCATTTATGAGCTTAAATTTGTATTTCTATTGTTTTATTACTTGAGTTTATTACCATTGACTTGTTTTGCATTTTCTTTGGCTCGCACTAACTGTTGCTTCCACATTGGATGCTAATTAAGTTTACTTGTGAATTCGATTTTAGATATGTTTATGTTTTCCTCAACCACCCCACTTCAAGTAAATGGATTTATATTTCTGCTGCTAAAATTGTTTAGTGATCACAAGTATCAACTGTTTTTTCCGTATAATTTAAGACATCACGTTGTTTCGATTATCATTCAACTATGATGTTTCTTCTCAGATTCTATTTTCTCCTTCTGATAATGGAACTTCATCTGAACATCTTTATAATCGGCCGGAAGGTTTGATGCAGCAGCAGATTGGTTTTGTAGGAAATAGTTTGAACTACGGTCATAACGATTTCAATCGCATGGATGATTTACAGTATCAACTATTAGAAACTAGAGAATTCTTATTGGGCACTGATGAACCCAATGATTCACCATCAGCAAATATGCAGCCTAAACAGTATGATCCTGCTATGAATAGTAGTAGGTCATATTCTTTGGAGGGAATACTCAGCAAAGAGATAAATAATGAGTGGATGAGTAATGGGAACTTATCTGTTGATGATAAGCTATTCTCTTCTGATTATGCTGGAATGATGTTCGATCAAAATCAGTATATGTCCTCCTTTGGGGTGAATAATATGACGGAGGCAAACAAACAATTGTTTAGGATTCGAGAAGTAACTCCTGAATGGGCATTTTGTTCTGAAACTGCAAAGGTATGCTTATAATTTGTGACGGTTTTTTTAGTTTTGCTGCCTCTTATTTGCTATCTTGTCCTGTCATATATGATGTATGCTTACACTCTCAGGTTATTATCACGGGCGATTTCCTTTGTGCTCCTTTGAATTATTCTTGGGCTGTGATGTTTGGTGATGTTGAGGTTCCCTTAGAAATTGTTCAGGAAGGTGTTTTGTGCTGCCAGGCCCCTAAACATGATCCAGGAATGGTTACATTCTGCATTACAACTGGAAATAGAGAAGCATGCAGTGAGATAAAAGAATTTGAATATTTTGCAAAACCTGAATCTTCCAGAAAAAAAACTGTTCAGGCGGACAGCGTCAAACACAATGAAGAACTACTGCTGCTTGCCAGATTTGCACAGACTCTTCTTCTATGTGAAAATGATGGTAAAGTAGCCCAAACAGAAGATAACAATAAAGTACAGAGCAATCCATCGAGATTACCGAAGACCAAGCATGATGAATCACAGCGAGTCATTGACACATTCCTACCTGGAAGTGGGAATCACTCAGATATTACCAACTGGGTTTTGGAAGAACTTTTGAAGGACAAGTTGCAATCCTGGCTATTAGTGAAGCACCGAGAAAATGAAACAACTGGGTGCATCCTTTCCAAGCAAGAACAGTGCGTAATTCACATTATATCCGGGTTGGGATATGAGTGGGCTTTGAATTCTGTTATGAATGCTGGTGTTGGTATTAACTTCCGTGATGTTCGAGGATGGACAGCACTGCACTGGGCTGCTCATTTTGGAAGGTAGTGAGAATGTTATGTTGTCGATAAACACCATTTTTTTATCCTCAGTCTGAAGAGAAATCATCATATGGCAAGAGATATTCTTTGTTCCATTGCTTTGCTGGTATGATAATTTGTTTAGTAGAATAAACATTTTTTATCTGTGTGCACAGGGAAAAAATGGTTGCAGCACTTCTGGCTGCCGGTGCCTCGGCTGGGGCAGTGACAGATCCCACTTCAAATGACCCAGTTGGGAAAACAGCAGCTTCTATTGCTGCAATAAGTGGCCATAAAGGTCTTGCAGGATACCTTTCAGAAATGGAACTGAATGCTCATCTTTCTTCTTTGGAAACGAAAGAAAGTAAAAATTCGAAGGCATCTGCTACTGCAAAGGTTGAAAGAGACATCAGGAGCGTATCCGAAAGCTCCGTGCAGCTAAATACTTGTGCAACACAAGATCAGCTTTCTATGAAAGATTCCTTGTCTGCCGTCCGGAGTGCAACTTTAGCTGCAGCTCGCATACAATCTGCTTTCCGGGCTCATTCTTTTAGAAAGAGACAACAAGGGATGGGTACAAGCTGTAATGAATGTAAATTTACTCCCGAAGAAGTCCATGGACTTGTAGGGGCCTCAAGGCACCACAGAGTTTTGCATGGCACTCATGATCAAAAATTTCACATAGCAGCTCAGTGTATTCAAAAGAAGTTCCGAGGATGGAAAGGACGTAAGACCTACATGGCCATACGTCATAATATAGTAAAATTGCAGGTGAGTTGCTTTTATAGTATCCGTTTTTTTTCATCTCTTTTATTTGGTCAAATGGATAAATTCCTAAAGCATCTTATGGTTATACAATCCAACATAATGTATTTCCTGAAACATATAAAGGCAGGTGAAGAAAATACAGCTTTTTGAAAACAATAATTACTTCAAAGAGATTCTAGAATTTCTCAGTTCCTAGAGGTTTGCATTGTGAATTTGTGATTCCCAACTAAGTATCCTGTATTGATATCTGAGGTTGTGGCTTTCCCATAGTGTCCAATTTCAGTAACTTTTTTACTCAGATTAATTCTGTTTTTGATATGGATGGAAGTTGTACTTAGGAATTGATTTTAACAGTTATATCTTGGCTCAATGATCTCAATATCCAGACAGTTGTCTCATGCAGTGCCATCAATTCTCCAATCTTCCTATAAAACATGTGTAGTTCTCCAGGATCAAGTGAACGTAAACTCCAAAATGTTGTTCTTCAGAAAAACTTAACTTTTCAACATTTTAAGCCTTTTAGTTATGTTTGCCTAATAAAATAACAGGTTGTGTGAAGCTCTTATTTTTGTAATATTAATTTTCTACAGGCTCATATAAGGGGACACCAAGTTAGAAAGAAATATAGATTTGAGTGGACTGTTAGTATGGTAGAAAAAGTCATCCTAAGATGGCGAAAGAAAGGGGTTGGCTTGCGTGGTTTTCGGGCTGAAACAGACAGCATTGATGAAATTAGTGAAGATGAATTTCTTAAGGCATTTCGCAAGAAAAAAGTTGATGCTGCTCTCAATGAATCCGTTTCCAGGGTGCTATCCATGGCAGGATCTGCTGAAGCACGCCAGCAATATTGCCGTATGCTCGAAAGTTATCGAAAAGCTAAGGTAAAATGACTTATGAATCCATATGAATCTCTATGCAGGCATATTACTAAAAGAGTGAGGAGAAAAAATCAACAGAAATAACCAGGATATTTTTTCTGTCACAATTTGTCGAATACTTATGATATCAAAAACAAAATTTGAATTTAAAACCATCAAAATATGAAAAATTAGTCCCAAAAAATTACATCTTCTTTCTTTTTAATTTTCTGTAAGCTGTTGATAAAATGCAGTCCCAATATAATTTCAAAAACAATATTGGCTCTATCTATCTGGCATTCCAAAAGCTTGAAGGACTTCCGTGATCTCACCTTGTGGTTTGCATTTGCAGGCAAAAGCATTAAATTCAGGTGAAGCC
Source organism: Triglochin maritima (assembly GCA_963682175.1). Lineage (NCBI taxonomy): Eukaryota > Viridiplantae > Streptophyta > Magnoliopsida > Alismatales > Juncaginaceae > Triglochin > Triglochin maritima. Next base: position 2,188,550 of record OY821781.1, read on the forward strand.
AGTCCAAGCTTTTCCGAAGTCGGTGATGAGTTCATGGATCTGGTTCCGCTGGATGAAGTTTGGGCTAATATAGCATCTGCAGAATTCAAAGAAGTGTAAAGTAGATAATTACAGATGAAATTGTATATGTTGTTGATGGGAAATACAAAGTGATATATTAGAATGTGATTGTAAGTTTGAATAGGCTGAGAGTATGTTTATGTTGTGAGTTCTAACAGCAATCAATAAGTATAAGTTCCCGATTGTATGTAATCATGTATATGTTTGCTGTTTTCTTATAAGGGCAATAAGTATATTTTCCAAGTGTAATCTGGAGGTCCTGATATAAATCAAGGCTAATAATAAAAATCTTGAGTAGCTCAATTTCTGATTCTTTTAGTACACACGATGTTAAATCCTAAACCCTATTAAGGGACTAATCCCTAATTAAGAACTAATTATGCTTTGGATGAGTTTTAGTTTAATGGATTGGTTTGGCTTTTGGAAGATAAGTTTTAGGCTAAAGTTGTTTTGATGATTATCTTTTGGCTTGGAGAGAAAGGTGACGGTGATGGATAGAAGGATGAGGTGTTGGCGTAGAATTGGAAGGCGTGGAGGTGGTAAGTTAAAATGTGAGATTTTTCCGTGCAATAGATATAAAGAAATTGATGGAGTTTGGATCTAGTTTGTGGAAATCTTAGTTGCGAGATAGACAATTATTGATTCGTTATTTTTCAGTTTCATATCATGTTTGTTTCTCTTGATATTCATAGTTACATGCATGCTAAATATCGATATTGAATTTATTAATATGCATATATTACATGGTGATGTTTTGACTGACATGTCTTGTGGATGTGTATGCTTCTGACTGAGCTACTTAGGAAAGAGTTACCTAGCGGGCAACGTGGAGCCACTCGAGAGAGGAAATGACTACTTGTCATTAGTGTGGAGCTACCAGGCGTGCATCTGACTGATTGATAGATTCAGAAACACAGAATGTGGTCGAATTCGAATGAGGGTTGCAAAATATTATGCATACATATTATTTGTGATACATGTCTCTTGATTGTGCTCATTAACTGAATGTCATGTTATGTATTTTCTACATGGTTATGATTCTAGTTGATTGATAGATTCAGAAACACAGAATGTGGTCGAATTCGAATGAGGGTTGCAAAATATTATGCATACATATTATTTGTGATACATGTCTCTTGATTGTGTTCATTAACTGAATGTCATGTTATGTATTTTCTACATGGTTATGATTCTAGTTGATTGTCAGTTGGTACTTGTGGCTGTCGAGCTCACAAATTATTGATTATATTTTTCAGATTACTTATACGTCTATCAGATGGATTAAATATCATAGTGCGCAACGGTCAGGATAGTGGATCGTATTAACGCATTGTGTTCGGGCAGGTAAGCACTTGTCCAAATTCGAAGCGTTACACACAATTTCTTATATTCTCCCCTCTTCTTTGGCTCTCGTGTGAGATGAAAAAAAGAGGAGTGAGAGGAAAAAAAGAAAAGGATGAGAAAAAATTAATTTATTTTTAAATGGTAAAATTGTAAAATTTACAATTAAATATTAATATTTTTAACCTCTAACACTATTAATAGAAAAAGTTAAATAAAATAATCGTAATTGGATGAAAACAAAAAAAAATCAAAATTAAATGAAAACAATAAATCCAAAGGAAAAAAAAACAAGACGTGTGAAAGTGAAAGTGACAGGGAGAGGTGCGCTGTACTGTTCTGACCACGTTTTGTGGTGAACAAAATAAGCCACACATTCCCACATTTTTCAGCTGGATGGTGTGATGATTTTCTCATGAGATCTGCAAAGCCTTTTCTCATGAAGAGTTGGTTTCAAATATTTCGCAGAGTAGAAGACAAGAATAACAGTGGTAAGAACATGGATCAAATAAGCCATGTGATCCAGCAATTGATAGAGAACAAAGATAAGGAGCAAAATTTGTCAGAACAAGATCACCAACTCCTTTCCCAACTGCTATCTCAGGTAACTTTATGCTCTTCTGCCATAAAAAAATTATGGATTGAAAACTTTTGGTGTTGTTCCACTTTCTTCTTATTTTTTTGATGGTTTTGAACCTTTAACATGGACATGTTTGTTTCTGTTTCTTATGGATCATCAGTTTGTTTTTCCAGTTTTTCTTTGCTATTACCCTATGATTGGTATCCATGTTTGGAACTTCTCAGTGGGTGTTAATTATTGGTAGAGCTCTTTTCTAATGTTTATGTAACCTTCAGTGATCATTATTAGTGCCTTCTGAAAAGCATTCTGATGCACTATAATTAGAAATTAGAGTTTGTATGGAACTACCGGATATAAATCTAGACACCCATTTCAGTTTGCTTGCCAAACTAGTTCACTGAATTGGTAACAGATGTTGTATTTCTAGTTCATGCCGAACTTCTTCATGTACTGTGATCGATGACACTGTTGTGGAACAAGTCCATACTGATCTAGTCTTCAACTCCTTCAAATCAAAGTTGTAGTCTAAATAGTCCAAACTGACCTAAATCTTTAGTCTTGAAGGTTGAATATACTTGATTTATTAAGGGAACTACTAAACGTCGCCCCAAAACTACTTAAATCGCCCCTTGAAATTACCAAATTGCCCTTAACAATATATTTAATACCCATATCGTCCCGTGTCTATAAATAAGGCATATGGTCTTGTATATTCATAATTTATCAGTAAAAACACCACGAAAATGTCTAACGAGGGTGATGCATCGGGTGAGGTAAGCCTGGCGCGGGGCAAATTTTGGGCCGAGCGTCTGCATTAGACGCCTCCCCCATGGTGAGGGCGTCTGCGTAGGACGCCCTCCCCATGGACTAGGCGTCTAACGCAGACGCCTCCCCCATGGGATAGGCGTCTTATGTAGACGTCCTCCCCATGGGTAAGGCGTCTGTAGTAGACGCCCTTCCCTTCGGTCAGGCGTCCTACGCAGACGCCTTACCGTTGGGGAAGGCGTTTAACACAGACGCCCCATCCATGGGGCAGGCGCGTAACACAGACGCCTATTTTTTTTTTTTTTTGATTTTGATTTTGTTTTTTTATTTTCGACATTATTTTTGAAATTTTTTAATTTCTAATTTATTTTTTAATTTTTTTTAATTTTGATTTTATTTTTGTAGGTTCCAGATTTCGGTGGTGATGGAGTGGATTACAGTGAGTTATTTCAAACTACACAAATCTTTGCAACAATCGATGAAGCATGTAAATGGGCCAAACAAGTAGCTATCGGAGCTGGGTTTTTTTTGGTCGTGTCGTCGTACAAAACAAGATCAGATAGTCGGATGGATTGTTATTTGAGATGCGACCGGCGAAATCAAATGGAGTCTCGGGATATGGATACTGCACTTCGAAGAAACACCAAAAGAAAGGGTTGCGGTTGCCGTTTCTTAATAAAAGTGGTGGAGCGACGAGATCGTGATGGATGGGTTTTGGTTTTTAATAGTGCTCACGGACATCACAACCACAGACTGGCAGTTTATCCAGAGGGTCATCGTCAAATTAGTGGTCTAAGTTCTGGGGCGAAGAAGATTGTTCGTGATATGACAGAGGCGCAAGCAAAACCACGGAACATCTTGAAGGCAGTAAAAGAAAAATTCCCGGAGGACAATCCAAATCAAAGGCATATTTATAATTTCAGAGATTACATGAGGAGGACAAAATCTGAAGATCGGAATCCCGTCCAGCAGTTTCTCTACCAAGCAGTGCAGTGTGAGTACTTACATTGGATTATGGCGGATCCAGAAACTGATGTCGTCACTCACGCTTTTTTGGCACATCCGACGTCAGTCCAGTTGTTGCGGACATATCCTTTCGTTATCTGCATGGATTCGACTTACAAGACGAACAAGTATAAGATGCCTTTGTTCGAAATGATTGGGGTCACACCAGCAAACATGAATTTCCTTATTGGATATGCGATTTTGATGGATGAATCTTACTCCAGTTATTTGTGGGTGATGGAGAAGTTGAGAGATCTGTTATTGGGGACTGTCAGCCCGACTGCAATAATAACAGACCGGGAGTTAGGCCTTATGCGACCAGTGAGAGAGGTTTTTCCAGACTCTGCTCATTTACTCTGCACATGGCACATCAACAAAGACGTATTGAATTACGCGTACCACGTATTCGGCAAGAATAAGGAGATGGCAGAGACTTTGAGGCGTGGAAGATGGAGGAAGATCATGCTTTCTACTTCAGAAGCCGAGTATGATAGAGCTGTGTATGCTCTGAAAGATTTGTATAGATCGTGGCCGGCTATCACGGAGTATCTGGACACCACGTGGTTGGTGCATAAAGAAAAGTTTGTGCTGAATTGGACGAACAAAGTCCTTCATTTTGGGAACACCACGAATTGTAGGGTCGAAAGTGCTCATTCGGCTCTAAAAGAGTGGATTTCTACATCGACTGCAGCTCTGGACACTCTTTTCGAGCGCGTCAACGCGGCTACTGAAATGCAGCTGACGAATATTCGAAACTTTCTTGAAGACTCGAGACGGCGAAATTTGACTAATTTCGGACATTCTCTATATCGTCACATAAATGGTAGAGTTTCGCATCACTGTTTGCAGTTGCTGAGTCAGGAGGTGAAGAGAATGCAACAGTTAGATGATGAAGTTGAATATCGTTGCGAGTGCGCTTTTCTGACTTCTCATGGGATACCTTGCGCATGTACCATCCGTGGATGTCTTGAATCAGAAAACGGAATTTACTTAGAGCAGATTCATTCGTTCTGGAGGACACTTGTCATTGGGGAAGGAGCCGGGAACGCAGAGTTTGTGTCTCAGGCAGCTCAAGACGCCGAACATTTTCGCAGTCTGGTTGATGAGATTGCAGGAAGTGACCCTACCGTAATTCGATCTGCCTCTCGGGTTTTATTCGAGCAGCTACACCCCGAACATTCGAATTTGAAAGAGCCTGCAGTAAAAACAAAGCTACGAGGTCGACCAAGGGGAAAGTCGACACGACGGGACCCTAGTGCGTTTGAGTATGCAGAGCGAGGTAGTGGTCGATCTTCAGGTAGTGGGAGTAGAGGTCGTGGTCGTTCTTCCGGTAGTGGAAGCAAAGGTCGTGGTCGATCTTCTGGTTCTTCGTCAGTGAGAGGAGGATCAGGTATACCATCCTTACATTTATTATTATTATTATTTTGTTATTTATTTCAGTAAATATGTATCTTTTGTTATTATATGTAACTGTATTTTTTGTTCATATTGTAGTGACTGGGCGGGCTGACGTAGACGACTTCCCATATGGAGATAGAATTCCAGGAATCATTATGCCATTCCTACACCAGTGGAATGATGTACGTGCTGATGGAAACTGTGGATTTCGATGTGTCGCCGATGTTTTCCACGGTGGTGAAGACAATTGGCAACTCGCCCGTCGTTCGATTTCAAATGAGATAGCTGCGAACCCATCTTTTTATGAGCACGTATACTACGACGGTGTGGCGGAGGCTCGTCACCGGATTAATTGGGGCGGGGGACCTTGTGGCGAGAATCACTATATGGAGACGTGGACGGACTTGTTTCCCATTGCAAATTTTTACAAGTGTGCAGTTATGTTCTTCTCTCTCGGAAATGATGGTTCGTTGTACCCATGTCTTACAGTTCTACCTTGGGAGAGTCCGCCTACCGTGACGAGACCGTGCAGAGAGTTGATTATTGCTCATTTAGGGAGTTACGCTCATTACATTCGTTTGGAATTGAATGAGGGATTCCCCGTACCTCCTATAGCGACTCTGTGGTATCAAATACGAGATGAGAGTGTTATTGGATGGGAGCTGGAGTACCAACATAGGATAGCATATTGGCAACAATTATGTAATATGTTTTGATATGTTTGTATAATTATGTAATATGTTTTGATATGTTTGTACATTATATAGTGTTGCTTTATTATGTAATATGTTTTTGATATGTTTGCTTTATTTGCATTATATATAATAGTACGAAAGGTTATCAAACACAAATACAAATAATAAGGGTACAACAGATAAGCAAAACACAAATACAAACAATAAGCGTACGACATGTTCGCAAACACAAACACAAATAATAAATAATAAGCGTACAACAGATAAACAAATATAAATGCAAATACTAAGCGTACCACAGATAAGCAAACACAAATACTAAGCGTACAACAGATAAACAAATATAAATACAAATACTAAGAGTACGGTACAACAGATCAGCCTACTCATCATCCGAATCATGGTCGGAGATGCCTAACTGCGTATGCCATGACTGTATGATCTGATCCACATCTCCGCATGCAGCTCTGGCATCGTCTGGCAGCTCATCCCTCATCTGCAAGATTGGGTCTACAGCCCGTATCATCTTACCCATCCACTGCACATAACATTAACATTAGCGTACATTAACAAATTATACGGTACAAATAAATTTAGATAAAATGAAAAAATTACCAGATCGCCACACGTCCTATCTGGTGGTCGATCTGCTCTCCGGGAGGCACCACGGACGATGATAGGATGTGAGTAAGTACCGAACCAATCAAGATAACGTGCATCACACTCGGAGGGGTCGCGACTACGTCTGAAGTCGCCAAGGAACAATCGGCATGATCTCGGAAATGTCCGCCAAGTCGATTCCGCTGTAGAAGCGGGGAACCTGACGTCGTACGTCGCTGCTGTCGCAGACCGCACCGCATGCTCTGGTGTCGGGATGTCAACCGGGATCACCTGAACATATCCTAACTGACGCAAGACCCGATCGGGCATATAAGGCTCTATGATATCCCGATAACGAATAAGACCCATCAATAAAGTCCTCGGGACATCCGCTGCTGGGTCAGGACCATAGGGTAACCACTCCACCTAAAGTTTAACACATTAATAATAATACATCTTAAAATTAAATAAATGGTGTAAAGTTTGATACCTCTGATGCAGTCATATGATCTAGCCGTGCGCGGATGGAACGCAATCGTCCATCGCTCTTGTCCTCGCTCCGGACAACCCACATACCCGAACGTGGATGACCCTCGTCGATAATCTTCCGCTCACGATGCGGGCGGAATGCAGGAAAGTACTCGTATATCCACGCCTGCAGCAGCGTAAGACAACCTGCAATCCCAGAACAATCCGCACGGCTAGCTATCCCAAGCTGCCGGTACAGGTATGCCAACGTCGCTGACCCCCACGAGTACTCACGAACGGTCTCCGGGTCCCTAGCCTCCAGTAGATCGCGTGGTCTGATCCGACAACCACTCTTGTCGACAAACAAGACGGCTCCGAGCATCAAGAATAGGTACGCCGTCAACTGTGTATCATCGGCCCGCGGAGGTCGTGCCCGTCTGCATAGGTCCTCAAGGGAGTCGATGCCGACACCACCACCACTCCATAAAGCTGTATCTCTCGCCAGACCATCAGGTGTGACACCAAGCAACTCTGCCACATAACACCTCAGCTCAGACGTCGACCCCTGAGCACTAACCAGACGACCATCCACAGGAAGTCGCAGGATCTGGAAAACATCGTGAAGCATGATCGTCATCTCTCCGAAAGGCATGTGGAAAGTGTTGGTGTCAGGCTGCCACCGCTCCACAAACGCCGAAATCAAAGGCATGTCGAGATAAGGGAACATGCTGTACGGTAAGTGCCCCAAATGCGTGGCACTAATCTCCTCTCTGATATCAGCACTCAGTGTAGACCGCCAACCCTGTAGTGCTGTACAGGCTCTGTGCCGATTCTGGCACTTCAGAACCTTCCGATCCTCTCCGTCCCAGATCCGTCTAGCAATGTGACCCCAGAAACTAGGAATGACGCTCCCATCTAAAGGACCACCAGGCGTCATACTGCTCACGATCCAAGAATCGTCCTGGACCCTCTTCTTCTTCTGAGCGCGGGGATCAACAGTGCACGAGCTCGAATCCCCGGCCGTAAACCTCCCACCCCTACCCTTCCGCACCATCCATCCGGCGGAAGTAGAAGTACCCGCTCGACCACGTCCTCCGCTATAATCCCCCTGCCTCTCCACCTCCGGCCGCACATCATACGGGCCATCATCGTCGCTCTCGTCGTCGAAACTATCTACATGCTCATCATCGAAGGAATCATCCTCCTCCTCACGACGACGTAATGCCTCCCTCTCCCTCCTGACCGAAGCAGATATCCCCCGTCTACGTGGATGACGCGGTGCTGAATCATCCTCTAAAGAACGGAAGGCGTGTAATGGTATCGACTTGCCTCTCCCTCCACTGTGACCCGATGACTATTTATTGAAATTTTAAATACAAATTTGTTAAATTTGTTAAACTAAATTATCATATTTATCAAAATTGTTAAACTAAATCAAAATTTGTTAAACTTAATTATCAAAATTGTTAAACTAAATCAAAATTTGTTAAACTAAATTAAAACAATATATAAACTAAATCAAAATTTGTTAAAACTAAATATCACAAATGTTAAACTTAAAAAGAATTTGTTAAATTAATTTTTTTGATTTATCACTATTTATTAAAGTAATTATGATATTTATTAATTAAAAAAACAAAAAAGGCGGAGGCGTCTGCGAGAGACGCCTCCCGCAAGGTGGAGGCGTCTGTCGGAGACGCCTCCTCCTACGGGGAGACGTCTGCGGAAGACGTCTCCCCCATCGGGGAGACGTCTTCCGCAGACGTCTCCCGCTTCGGGTCGGCGTCCGAGGGAAACGCCCCCCGCATGGGTCGGGCGTCCGAGGAAGCCGCTCCCCCCATAGGGGGAGCGGCTTCCTCGGACGCCCGCCCCATGCGGGGGGCGTCTCCCTCGGACGCCGACGACTTTTTTTTTTTTTTTTTTTTTTTAAAACAAATAAATAACGTAATGTTACCTCATACGGGTACACCGGGGGAACTGCTGGCTGCTTCCCTGGCCTCCGAGACATTCGTAATCTTGTGTAGTAGGTATAGGAAGAGAAAGTTTTGAAAAAAGAGTGAAATTGTGAGATATATAAGCAAAAATAGGAGGAAGGGCAATTTGGTAATTTCAAGGGGCGATTTAAGTAATTTTGGGGCGATGTTTAGCAGTTCAGTTTATTAATGATAAAAAAACTTGATTTATTAATGATAAAAAAACTTGATTTATTGTCTTCTTTTTCTTTTTTGGTCCAAAGTAGGTGAATTATATGTTTTAAGAAACACTTCCAAATACAAATCTCATATCATGTTTCTGTTCAATAGGCAGTAGAATTCCAACTTGAGCTTTTTTGAAAGAGCAACTTGATATGAGGTTTAACATCGGCTAATCAAAAGGTTTACTGTTAAAAGATATACAAATTCTTTGGATTAGTCATACTTCGGTGAATGTTGTAAACAGAAGAAAAAAAGGATGGTTGCATTCAAAATCTTAAGACAGACAGACAATCATTTAACTTCAAAACAACTACGAAATTCACTGCGAAAGAAGTTATTGTCTACAAACCATGTGTGTTTCGCGACACTCACTAATCAATGCATCACATCTTCCAATATCTTTATGTACATTGTACAGGTAGATGTGTTGAAAAACAAAGAAAACCCCGATGAAGACCCTTCTTCTTCCCTCGACAAAATGGCATTTTCATTGCCTTCCGACACGCCAAAAGCAGACCACAATAAAGAAAAACTCGAAGTATGCGAGAGCAAAGAAGAAGACGATACAGACGACATAACAAGACAACTAAAAAAAATCCAAAGACAAAACCTCATCACTCATTGTCTCCTCTCTGCTCTCATTGTTGTCACAGTGGTCTGGCAGCTGTCCGAGGTGTCTTTACTAATGAATTTGAAGCACAGTGTTACTCGACCGTTCAAAACGGTTGGTGGTCTTTTTGGTGGTGCATTTGCGGGTCTGAAAAAGAATCAAGACAAGTTCTTCCCGAATTTGCAAGATCGTGAACACGATGCGTCTTCTCGTCTCCCCATTGAGGTGCCAGAGCTACCTCATGTGGACTTACCAACATTGCAATTAGGCGTCGATTCTAGAACTTCAGCATCAAAAGTTAAAGATTGCGATGATGAATGATTTTTGCTTATGATGTTATGTTACTGGTTGCTGATATTCCAGAATTGCTTACCAATGGTAATTAGTGATGGATGTCTTTAAGGCAGTTGTAGATTGTATTTCTTAAGAATTTACACAAAAAGTCAAGAGCAATTATTAATGGATCTTGAACTTGTAATTATGTGTGTTTCAGTTGAATAAGGAAAATTATTTCTGTTTCATTATTTCTTAGGTAGATCTTCAACTTGTGTTTATCTAACCTTGCAAATCAATATGTTGTTTACTTCCTACTCCTCTTCCTTGTCTTGTTTTGCTTTCTTGTACACCAATTCAGCACCAACACTAGAATCAATTTAACTGTCAGCTGTTCACTGAGAATTTTACGAGGTTTCAAAAATATTTTGCTTATGAAAGTAGAGTATGCTATCATAGCACTTATCAATTCCATATGTTTTCTTGGTTCATTGTAAGTGTAACATGAAAGTTGCATTGTTTTAGTTTCATAACAATGAACCGTAATAATTATCATAAGATCAGTTTTAAGTGTCTTGATTCTCCAGACCCCACCGGGTAAGGCTAATTTTGTAGTAATAAAATATATTGATCTAGTTTAAAGTTAGATGTCGGCAAGCAAGGACATCAACAAATTTTGAACTTTGTTGTCAAATGATTGTTGAAGTCATTGTTGAATATTTGTCTATATTTGTTAAGGAAACAATGTTGGCTTTTTGGTCTTAATCCGTATTTTGATGATGTAATTAAACCTAATCTTAATAAGGACATGTAGATTAGCACATGTAGTATAATAGTATACATGTTGTATTGTGCTAACATCTACAGGTGATCAAGACTCAAGAAAGAAGAAAAATCAAGTCAAGACATGTAATCAAGCTAGGATTGAAGACATGTAATTTTACCTTTCTTTGAGAATTAGGAACTTATGTAAATTGAGCATAACTTAAGCTAATATGCATGCATTCACACACTAGGTTCCTTTTAGGAGTCACACACAAAATATCATATAATTTGGACTCCATTAGATCACCTAAACACCTAAAACATTGGTCGCCAGTCTACCTGAGTTCGGTCGACCGTTCACCTTTTCGGTCGACCGGTTATACACAATATTTGTTATACCAGACCAATTCGTTCGACCGATTCCACCTTCTATTAACCGATTACCCAGACCTGTTCGGTCGACCGGTAGACCTTCGGTCGACCGTTTCGTTTGCCATTTCTGGTAAAAATACGACCGTTTTATTTGTCGTATTATACAACGGTCGTATACACATTTTTCCTATATACACCCCCAAATACTTTTGAACCGGTCGAACAAAATACCATTTTCGGTCGACCGTTCAATTCGTGAAAAACCCCCTGCTATCGGTCGACACAAGTTTGTCCAACCGATCAAGATTTCTCTCTACCGAACCCAGTAGTTCGGTCGACCGGTACCTGTTCGGTCGACCGTTGACCTATAGAACTTAAGTAATTCGGTCGACCAGTACCTATGTTCGGTCAACCGATCCATCAACAGACTCAAGGGTTCGGTCGACCGATACACCTTTCGGTCGACCGTTTCTGGACAGATTTCTGAATCCGATTTTTCTGTTTTGTGTCCTTTGCACAAACCCCAATCAAATCTTGTCCAAACGGCTAGAAATCTTTAGGAGCTTATAAATAGAGGTTCACACTTAGTTTTCTACAAGATTTCACAACTCCAAAGTGTCAAACTTATAGTGAGATTTTCCACAACCTCAAAGCTCCCAATTAGTGATCTTAAGCCTCACATCTACACATCATTCATCATACAATCAATCTAGCAATTGTTGTGCTCAATTAGAGAGTGAATCCCACTCAAGGTTACTTGTGTTATCAAGAGAGCAAGGGTCTTGGTGAAAGCCCAAGACAAAGAAGTAGAGATTTCGGTGAAAGCCCGAAGTGATCCTCTCGGGTTGTGAGAGGTGGTGCCAAGCTCGGCGAGGGTTGTTCGCGAGCTTGAAGACTTGTAAAAGGCGTTGCTCCCGGCCCGGAACGGGGAGGCATAGTGAAGACGCAAGAGGGGCTCGAACGGAGATTCGAGAGGGGCTTGCAAGAGAGGACGTAGGCGCGGCCGAACCTCTGTAAATCCGACGCGTCTTCTTTGTGGTTTGCATTACTTTCTACTTGTGTTTGATTTTGTTTAATTTCCGCTGCATTTCTTTGATCAATCAACCAAGTAGTTAATTAGGGCTTAATCGTGATTAAAAAGTGATTAGTGGACCCATAGACCCACACGATCCTACATTTGGTATCAGAGCCTTGTTAGCTAAATTCTATACTTAATCGTATTTTTAGCATGGCTAGCACATCTAATCACTTAGAGGGTTTATGCACCACAAGGCCTCCTTTGCTTAATGGGTCAAATTATGATTATTGGAAAAATAGAATGAAAATCTTTTTAATATCAAATGACCTTAAGTATTGGAAGTTTATTCAAACTCCATACATCCCCCCAAATGAAAATGAGTTAGATTCTTTATCTAGGCCTCAAATGAAAGAAATTGAAATGAATTCAAAAATTATGAATATTCTTTATTGTGGCCTTAATGAGGGAGAATACAATAGAATTAGGGGATGTGAAAGTGCCAATGAAATATGGCATAGGTTACAAATGCATCATGAGGGTGATAGCAAAACCAAAGAAACTAGGATAAGTCTCCTCATGCATAAATATGAAATATTTTCTATGCAAATCGGTGAGAACATAAGCGACATGAACACTCGCTTCACCGATATTACTAACTCTCTTTTGATTCTTGGGAGAAGGATAAATGAAGGAGAGATGACTCGGAAATTCCTCCGATCATTGAGCAACGATTGGGAAGACAAGGTCGTCGCAATTGAAGAATCGCACGATCTTTCCAAATTGAAGATGGAGGAACTCATTGGAAATCTCATGGCCTATGAGCTTCAATTGAGTCATCGCAAAGAAAAAGAAGCTTCCAAGAAAACTCCTACTATGGCCTTACATGCAGATTTTGAGGAGCAAAATAGAGAAGATGAAGAAGAAGAAATCGTGGTCCTTGCCCAAGATTTTTTCAAATACCTCAAGAATAAAGAAGACAAAATTGAAAGAAGGGGTATTAGGATTGAGAGAAGAGAAAAGAAGGAGAAGGAGGAAAGCAAAATTGAGAGAAAAGAAGGGGAGAAAAAGAGGGAGAAAAGAAAAGAGAAGGGAAGGAGCAAGAGAAGAGAAAGGAGAGAAGAAGCTCACAAAGCTACATGGGATGACTCATCATCACCATCAACATCATCTTCCACCTTGCATAGTAGAGGAGAATTTGCTTACTCATGTCACATGGCAATTGAAGATGAATTGAGTGAGGTAGCCTCTAACTCTTCTATTTCTAATTCTTGCTCATCTAGAGATCTTAGTGATAGCTCAAACTCAAGTGCATCTAATGAAACATTTACTAAAGATGAGCTTCAAAAAGCATTTCATGAGTTAGTTAAACAATATGAGATCATTTGTGAAAAGAACAAAAATGCTAGAATAACTATAAATGATCTCAAATGCCAAATTGAATTAATCATGAATGAAAAGAATGAGGTGATTGCTAGACTTGAATCAAATGAATCATCACTTGCTAGTCTAAGTAAAACACCCATTATTGATGAACATGTAGATCTTAAAGCCTCAAATATGCAATTAAGAAAAGATCTTGAAATGTTCACTAAAGGGACAAAAATGCTTGATATGCTTTTGAGTAGTCAAAGACAATCATTAGCTAAACATGGTTTAGGATACAATGTGCATTTGAAAAACCATGTATCTCATACTACTTTAAATGGCAAGCATTTATTTGTTAAATCTAGTTCCTCAAGTGTGTGGGTGATGCATTGCATACATTGCATCATATGTCTTTCATTTAGATTACTTTTGCATCAATAAATGCTACTAAGGTATGTGTTTAGTCTTATTTACAGAATACAGGGACCTGAATGCAAATTACCCACATCCCGAGCATAAACGCGTACAAAAGACTCATTTCTATCATAAAGACCAAGTTCAAGTTTATCGGGTTTCAAATGGAAATGTATCCAAGCATAAAAGCATTCAAGTCCTAATTACGAAAAGAACAAGGACTTAAGCACAAAAGTAGCCGGGGACTTAATTGCAAAAAGTCAAGGACCTAATTGCAAATCACGAGTAGCTTTTATTATTATGGATAAAATATAAAGAAAAATCAATGTGGATCTCCAAATATATGAAGAAATTAATTCGGATCTCCAAAGATATGCAAGAATCAATCCAGACGCGCAAATGACATTGAAATCATACCATAAACACACAGGAAAAATCCGGGTCGATTCTGAGCCAAAAAGGTGGCGATTCCGCCGCACCTCAAGAGCAAATTGCGGCGAATCCGCCGCACCAAATTAGATCCATGCTCTAAAAATTTTACCGGTTGCGTGTTGACGCGTGTACTTTCTTATTTCATGCTTAGGTCCCTTGTATCGGCTATAAATAGCCCCGAGAACGATGTTGTGAGGAGTTCTTCCTTTTGTTCCATAATTTAGCAATAAAATTCTGTTTCTTTTATTTTATGTTTTTAATTTTCTTTTCTTAGTTTCTCTAGGACCCCTTCTCCCTCCCTCCATCTATGAGTTTCTAACTCTTTCCAAAGGGTGGAGGTGACGGATTTAGGGTGATGAGAAGAGAAAATGTTATTATTTTAATTTCGTATTAGTATGTTTTGATTACTTGAGTTTATGTTAAATCATTTATCATGTAATGCTTTATAACTAATATGATTTATTATAAGTTTCAGAATTCTCTAATCTAAACCCGATATCTAAACCTCCACCCAACGGAATTCACCATCTTTGTTCTTGTTTTAGTTTTATTTGTTCATGTTTCTTGCTTTAGATAATTAAAACCCAAAAATCTCAAAACCAACCTTATTATTGTTCTCTCTCTCTCTAATCGAAAATCCAAAAATAACAATATCTCTCCCTCCTTGTGTTCGACCCGTATTTGCCACGTCTTCATTGACACCGTGCACTTGCGGTATAAATTAAAATTCTCAACAAGTTTTTGGCGCCGTTGCCGGGGAGGCGACGCAGATTTTTGTTGTTTTTGTATTTTCGATTTTATCCTGTTTATCTTGTGCGCAATCTAAGTATTTGGATTTGTGTTTCAGGGGACAACAGAGTGCGCGGAGAAATCCGGGCACATTTGGAGCTAAACGAGCGGCGAAATCGCCGCACCTGAAGAACAACTTGCGGCGAATTCGCCGCACCAGTAAGGCTTCTGGGCGTCATTTTTCTCTCGGGTCGTCTACATCGTGGATTGGTCGCATTGAGCTACTGGAAATTCCGAGAGCAGGCGGCGAACCTGTCTGAGCATTGCGGAGGTAACTTTTCTTGCCTTTCTCGTATAATCTGAATTTTCGAAAAGTTTCCTTTCGTAGAATTGCACGTGTTAGGGTCAAAAATTCCATAATTAGCAATAACTCAACTCTGACCTAAAAATTGGCAAAATTAGAAAGACCTTAGTGCATGCATCATATAATGTTTTGTTTGCATTATTCTTGCTAAATTATTGCAAATTATTTTTGTTGAAGAGTGCTGGAGACAAGGTACGTATCGCGGTTTTTAACGACTGCATTTAAGCATATAATTTAATTTGCATACAACCTTGCAATTGCCCCCATTAAAAAGACCATTGTTTGACTATCTTTGTTAGATCTAAGTTAAACTATCTTAAGGGCAACTCCATAGGAAAAGATACGGTGGGGATTTCATCACCCTTCCGTGGCCCACAAATCACAATTCTCAAGTGTCACCCAAGCCTAAAATTAAAATCAATTAGACATTGACCCCTAAGGACTCGGACTCAATTAAGGAGGAGATTGGTTTGACTTGCTATGACCTGAAGCTAATTGAATTCAATTTGGTGTCTAGAAAGTGTTTTTGTGTTGACGAAAGTCTTCCAAGCGACGTGGTTGTCTAATTGGCACCGACTCTGTCGGAAGCGCCCCCACTAGCTATACACTAACTGGCCAACTTGGTTTGATTGGTGAGGGAGGTGAATCAAGCAAATCAATTCGACTCAACCAGTTAGGAGTCGTCTAGATCTAAGCGACACTAGGTCTAGGATTGTTTGAACCGTGTTTTCTTAGGAAACCTCTGACCGACCCTCTTATCTATCTTTAGAGTTAAGTTTCCCTTCTCCTCTGAGTCATCTTCTTCTCACCTACTTATACGTTCTAGTCTCCTCCCCTTTACATTATCTATTAGCATTTTAGGGTCGAGTCGAGAACTTGTGCTTGCTTAGCCTCATAAGGGTAAGAGTACTTGACTCAAGAGTGTTTTGATGGATGGTTACATGAGCAACCATCCATATCATTGTTGGGACCAGGACAATGCTTCCTGGTATTCTAAAACCTTGCAACCTGGGGTGGCTCAGACTAACACCCCATATGGTTGGGACAATCCTAATTGTATGACTGAGCAATCTTTATATTGGGGTAACATGAGAGAGGCACCGACTGCTAGACCACAATCTAGTTATGTCGGATCATATGCTGGTCAACAAACTGAGACATTACAACAAACTTTTGCCTCCTTCATGCGTAGGACAGACAACATGAGTGCACCGGTGGCTCCAGTAGCCGTACCGTGCGACTGTTGTGGGTTGAGTGGTCATGTTATCAGGGAATGCCCTTATGTTCCCCCAGAGCCTGAGTATGAGCATACTTTTTCCCAAGACGCTCAAAATGACTATTACGCATCCGCGTACAACCCGAGAGTGATGGATTCGTGGAGAAACAATTCCTATCCAAATTCTTATACTTCATTTTCACCTCAGTATCCTCCTCCCGAATACCCAGAATTCTACCAACTCCCCACGTCAAATCATTATTCTCAGCCCATCAACACCCAATCCCATAATTTCACAAGCTCAAACTTGGACCTCATAGTTGACCACGTACCTAATTCCTTGGAACAAACTTTCCTTACGTACATGGAATCCACTCAACGATCCGTACAAAATATAACATCGCATTTGAGTCAAATGATACAACAATTAGGTGAACGTAAGGAGAGTAACTTTTCGTGTCAACATGAGGATCCACCTTTTGATATCGAACCACCACCACATCCACAAATTCAAAGCACAATCTGTCAAAGCCAAACTCCTAGTCAGTCTGAAGGACTTGGGGTTTCAATTCACGATCACTTAGTGGAGGATTCGATACACATTGACCAATTTCATCATGAGTCGGCCCAGGACTGTGCCTTATCTTCGTGCCCCGTGGCCCTTGAGCCACATGATCTTCATGTTGTGCCTTTTAAGGACTCACTTCCGGTGGAGCAAGAGCTCCCTAGCACCCTCAATTTCAAACAACCTGATGAGAGTTTGCCTCTCACTATCGTTCCTGATCATCTTGGAAATGATGGAACATCAAACGACTACAGTGCTCATGAGGGTATTAGGAGTTCCTTGGAGGATACCTTGGGTATGAGACCCATTTTATGTTTACCTGTTGAGTCGGACTTGCCTAACGAGGCTCCTGACCTCGCTCCGACGCACCAGCCAGTTGGTTGGAGAGTTTGGATTGACGATCATAACTTCAGCACCGTAACGGGAGAAACTCTTCTTCCGTTGCCCCCTATTTCCCAAACTCTCGAGAGGTTCAAGCTCTTTCAGTTTGATCCTTTGTATGAGACGCCTTTGCGTCCAATTCATGAACCTCTCATTTCTTCTTGTGCTCTTTGTGAAGGGGGCCCACGCATGAATATTCTGGCCCCACGTGGTGTCATGTTCCCTTTTGAGGTCTTTTGACAAATGAAGATGGGAACTTATGTTTGTACATAGTTATATTTGTATAACAATAAGTAAAAAAAAAAAATTGTTTTTATCCCTTCTTTAGCATCTCACAGGTTTTTGAGGGAATTCGGGTTTTTGTCCATCAACAGAGCCATGAACTTTCCTTTGTACTTCACGTTGGTGAGATCTTTCCTTTTTCATGCATAAATCCATGTAGTATCTTGCTCGCATACATTGAGGACAATGCATGATTTAGGTGTGGGGGGGTTTATATATGTACATATCTATCTATTTGATTTTCTGCTCTGCTTTATTTTAAATAATAAAAAATAAAAAATAAAATAAAAAAAAAAAAAAATTCAATATTCTATGACATAGCTTAAGATTGAACTGCCAAAACCCGTGTACAAATTGCATTAAGTTTTTGTTCCTTATTATATAGTTCTGCTTGTAGAAATTATGACATAAATCTAAGTTCCAAAGAAATAACCCATGGCCCTTGTAAGACATGTATGCACTTAAATTGGATGAATCAAATCTTTGAAGTGGTTGATAAAAAGCAGAGGTTGAGGAAAATATACCGGGAAGTGTGGACTTCTAATAGCAATTAAGCCTTGAGGAAAATAAAAGTAAAATAAAATAAAAATAAAGTGAGGAAAACACATTTTGCAAAATAATTACAAAAGCCCAAGTCTTCGAGTCACTGGTCCGTAGGGGTATCTTGAAACCCGGTAACTTGAGTCTGCCAGCTCGGGATTATCGACCAAACTCGCTACACGAATGCAAAAAGGGTATAAGTGTTAAAAAGAAAAGCAAATGTGTTGAATCACGGAAAAAGGAAAAAAATAAATAAATACTTTAAGATACTCAAGGCCCAAAGCTAAAGGAATGATCCATGCCATGGTTGATCCAAATGATACTTCACCACCAGAGGAGGCGTGCAAAATAATTTATGTGATAACATGTGTAGAGGGGTTAGTGGTGTGAATGTGGAGGAATAAAGACCAAGTCAAACTTTTTATAAGTTAGAACTGTATAATGAGCATGCGAGAACTTTAAGTGAGATGTATAAGGTTAAGGCAGAAATATTAAGAGCTATTAATGGAATGTTGAATTAAGACTTTGTGGGTGTGTCAACTGAAAACCCTCACGAGACAAAACTCGTCCTCTAAGGCAACCTGGAGGTTTAAAGGCTTGTTGCACATGCAAAGTGCAACCGTGATTCCTACGAAAGTGAGTTAGGATTTCCCTGTTTTCATTTCTTTTATATTCTGTTTTGCTAGGGACTAGCAAAATCTAGGTGTGGGGGTATTTGATGCATTGCATACATTGCATCATATGTCTTTCATTTAGATTACTTTTGCATCAATAAATGCTACTAAGGTATGTGTTTAGTCTTATTTACAGAATACAGGGACCTGAATGCAAATTACCCACATCCCGAGCATAAACGCGTACAAAAGACTCATTTCTATCATAAAGACCAAGTTCAAGTTTATCGGGTTTCAAATGGAAATGTATCCAAGCATAAAAGCATTCAAGTCCTAATTACGAAAAGAACAAGGACTTAAGCACAAAAGTAGCCGGGGACTTAATTGCAAAAAGTCAAGGACCTAATTGCAAATCACGAGTAGCTTTTATTATTATGGATAAAATATAAAGAAAAATCAATGTGGATCTCCAAATATATGAAGAAATTAATTCGGATCTCCAAAGATATGCAAGAATCAATCCAGACGCGCAAATGACATTGAAATCATACCATAAACACACAGGAAAAATCCGGGTCGATTCTGAGCCAAAAAGGTGGCGATTCCGCCGCACCTCAAGAGCAAATTGCGGCGAATCCGCCGCACCAAATTAGATCCATGCTCTAAAAATTTTACCGGTTGCGTGTTGACGCGTGTACTTTCTTATTTCATGCTTAGGTCCCTTGTATCGGCTATAAATAGCCCCGAGAACGATGTTGTGAGGAGTTCTTCCTTTTGTTCCATAATTTAGCAATAAAATTCTGTTTCTTTTATTTTATGTTTTTAATTTTCTTTTCTTAGTTTCTCTAGGACCCCTTCTCCCTCCCTCCATCTATGAGTTTCTAACTCTTTCCAAAGGGTGGAGGTGACGGATTTAGGGTGATGAGAAGAGAAAATGTTATTATTTTAATTTCGTATTAGTATGTTTTGATTACTTGAGTTTATGTTAAATCATTTATCATGTAATGCTTTATAACTAATATGATTTATTATAAGTTTCAGAATTCTCTAATCTAAACCCGATATCTAAACCTCCACCCAACGGAATTCACCATCTTTGTTCTTGTTTTAGTTTTATTTGTTCATGTTTCTTGCTTTAGATAATTAAAACCCAAAAATCTCAAAACCAACCTTATTATTGTTCTCTCTCTCTCTAATCGAAAATCCAAAAATAACAATATCTCTCCCTCCTTGTGTTCGACCCGTATTTGCCACGTCTTCATTGACACCGTGCACTTGCGGTATAAATTAAAATTCTCAACAGTGGGCACCCAAAACCAAAATGGTTTGGATCCCAAAAGCTAATGTTCAAGGACCCAAAATTGTTTGGGTACCTAAATCTACACTTGTAGGTGCTTGAGGAGGAGATTGGTGGTGACCGGGTGAGCTCAAGAGTCAAATTCAAATTCGGTTGCATCACCAAATGAGATTGGAGCTAAATTCGAATTCAACATTGGTATAAATTCCTATCTATACAATTCATGTTAAATTAGCTCTAATCTAGCTTCACATGCTTAATTGACATATCATATAATTCAATTCATTGAAAATTATTTACCCCATTCTTTGCAAATCATATACCACATCCATTGATTATAAATGTCAAATTTTAAATGGATGTTAGAATAAGGCTTAAATAGAAACTTAATTGAACTTAACTTTAATCATACTTATTGTTTCCACTTAGCCTTATTGATAGGGGGAGCTTACTTGTTATATCTTTTATTAGAGTAATGAAGTGCAAAATTTAGGGGGAGCATCTTCATTACAAATGACATCTAAATTGAACTCAAATAATTATATATAATTGTAAATGAGGGAGAAATGTCATTTCATATATTACATTGATTATTGATTTTTTGATAGATGTCAAAGGGGGAGAAGTAATAAATTAGGGATACTTGAAATATACATGAATTTGTCAAGATAAACTATGCACATCCATAGGGGGAGCATTTATATGCATAGTTAACTTATACATGTTTCAAGTATTAGGTTGGTTTAAGATATAGGTTGCCATCATCAAAAAGGGGGAGATTGTTGGCTTTTTGGTCTTAATCCGTATTTTGATGATGTAATTAAACCTAATCTTAATAAGGACATGTAGATTAGCACATGTAGTATAATAGTATACATGTTGTATTGTGCTAACATCTACAGGTGATCAAGACTCAAGAAAGAAGAAAAATCAAGTCAAGACATGTAATCAAGCTAGGATTGAAGACATGTAATTTTACCTTTCTTTGAGAATTAGGAACTTATGTAAATTGAGCATAACTTAAGCTAATATGCATGCATTCACACACTAGGTTCCTTTTAGGAGTCACACACAAAATATCATATAATTTGGACTCCATTAGATCACCTAAACACCTAAAACATTGGTCGCCAGTCTACCTGAGTTCGGTCGACCGTTCACCTTTTCGGTCGACCGGTTATACACAATATTTGTTATACCAGACCAATTCGTTCGACCGATTCCACCTTCTATTAACCGATTACCCAGACCTGTTCGGTCGACCGGTAGACCTTCGGTCGACCGTTTCGTTTGCCATTTCTGGTAAAAATACGACCGTTTTATTTGTCGTATTATACAACGGTCGTATACACATTTTTCCTATATACACCCCCAAATACTTTTGAACCGGTCGAACAAAATACCATTTTCGGTCGACCGTTCAATTCGTGAAAAACCCCCTGCTATCGGTCGACACAAGTTTGTCCAACCGATCAAGATTTCTCTCTACCGAACCCAGTAGTTCGGTCGACCGGTACCTGTTCGGTCGACCGTTGACCTATAGAACTTAAGTAATTCGGTCGACCAGTACCTATGTTCGGTCAACCGATCCATCAACAGACTCAAGGGTTCGGTCGACCGATACACCTTTCGGTCGACCGTTTCTGGACAGATTTCTGAATCCGATTTTTCTGTTTTGTGTCCTTTGCACAAACCCCAATCAAATCTTGTCCAAACGGCTAGAAATCTTTAGGAGCTTATAAATAGAGGTTCACACTTAGTTTTCTACAAGATTTCACAACTCCAAAGTGTCAAACTTATAGTGAGATTTTCCACAACCTCAAAGCTCCCAATTAGTGATCTTAAGCCTCACATCTACACATCATTCATCATACAATCAATCTAGCAATTGTTGTGCTCAATTAGAGAGTGAATCCCACTCAAGGTTACTTGTGTTATCAAGAGAGCAAGGGTCTTGGTGAAAGCCCAAGACAAAGAAGTAGAGATTTCGGTGAAAGCCCGAAGTGATCCTCTCGGGTTGTGAGAGGTGGTGCCAAGCTCGGCGAGGGTTGTTCGCGAGCTTGAAGACTTGTAAAAGGCGTTGCTCCCGGCCCGGAACGGGGAGGCATAGTGAAGACGCAAGAGGGGCTCGAACGGAGATTCGAGAGGGGCTTGCAAGAGAGGACGTAGGCGCGGCCGAACCTCTGTAAATCCGACGCGTCTTCTTTGTGGTTTGCATTACTTTCTACTTGTGTTTGATTTTGTTTAATTTCCGCTGCATTTCTTTGATCAATCAACCAAGTAGTTAATTAGGGCTTAATCGTGATTAAAAAGTGATTAGTGGACCCATAGACCCACACGATCCTACAAACAAAACAAGGATGAAACGGTCGACCGGATGGGATCCGGTCCACCGTTCCAAAACTCCACACTTTTGGCGATGCAGGGTTCAGACGACCAGATGGGCTCCGGACAACCGAACCAAGATTCCAAGCACTTTGGGAGCTATTGGGATCGGACGACCAAATTGGATTCGGTCTACCGTTAGAAGACAACATACACTTCGGAACAACGGATTCGGTAAACCGTTGGTGGAATTTTTGGTGTTCCGAGAACCACAAGAGAGTCTGTTGAAAACGAAACGATCCACCGAGGAGTGCTCGATCGACCGTGGGGTTGTTGGAGAGTTAGTTAGTGCGTGGAAGCGGTCAACCGAAAGAACAATTCGGGTAACCGAATTATTAGAAGAAGTGTTTTCGCGGTTAACCGAACCACATCGATAAGCATTCCAACGGTCAACCGGAAAGGATTCGGTTAACCGAATCTCAAACATGAATCGTTCATGTTACTCAAGGACGGTCGACCGAAAGAGCATCGGTCGACCGTTGCCCACGATTTTCAGCACGGTTTTGCTTAATCTTAGCTCGGTTTTTTAGTCTATAAAAGGACTTGTTTGTTGTTGGTTTCAAAACAACGTACAAGTGTATTATTTTCTTTATTGTGAGTTGAGAGATTGGGCTAAAGAAAGATCTAGAGTGTTTTGGAGGACATATTGTCTCTATATCCTTGTAATATCGGTTGCTTCTCTTGTTGGAGAAGATGAAGAAGGAAATGAAACCCGCAGGAGACCCCCCAATGACGTAGATACATTGCCGAACCTTGTAAATCGTGTGTGTCGTAGTTGTTTCAAGTGTGCGTTTGTGATTGCTTGTTTATTTCATCTTATTTGTGTTTCTTGTTGCATTAAATTTGGGAGAGAGTCCGAAGTTAATTATGCAAGTCAATATTTGGTTTTACGTGGTACGTTTAATCCGTATCGTGTTAGTGCATTATTAGATCCCCTTCCGACAGTCATTACATTGATGTTGGCAAGACATGTCTTACGTTTCTACCGTCAGAAATTCAATATACACAGCAATCAAAAAACCCTCTTGACTGTAGGAACAATTAGCAAGGAAATTGCATTCCCATAATTAATGTATGGTCAAATAGTTAGAAGGTGTTAAGTATCTTCAGTAAATACAGGTTTATTTTAATAGTTATCATTTTAATCATCCAGTTGTGGTGGCCTACTTCTGGATTGTTATGAAATATTGGCCTTCATGGGTAACAGACCGGATGATTTCCAGACAGATTTAAGAAAGTCATTAAAAGATGAACTGGATTTTAAGATGAAAACTTAAAACGTCAATTTGGAATGGAAGTCTGAAACATTTGAATTAGAATGTGAACCAAAGATGATAATAAACAAAATCTTCATTCAGTGTGAACACGTTCAGTACTCTGAAGTCCGAACCCCATATCTCAGAATCCCAATCAGAATCTATATTGCAAATGGCATGTGAGGATGAGTTCAGACTGGGTTGTTCTTGTTTGATTTAGTAGTTTCCAGGTCATGTTTATTGTCTTATTCACATTACCACCTTCATCAACACACACGCATCCATTAAAAATTTGGACACAAATGGAGGCTATTGAGAGTAGTTAGTTATAAATTGAGTATGCTTGTGATCTGAAAGATCTTTTATGTAATGACTCGTTTCGATTCCACGTAGAGTGAGTCTGGTCCGTAACCATGAGTTAGTTGTGCCAAAAGAAGCATATAATGATGATAACGAGTCACGACAAATGATTCATTAAAATGATTAAAGTAGAAGTTGTACGTAGTAAACTCATGAATCTAAACTACTATCGGGATGTTACAATCCGTATGTCAACTTAGTATCAACTGATTTTGAAATAATGGTTAATTACAGTTTGCTCATCTAACTTATGTATTGATATCATTTTGCACATCTGAACTTTTAAAGTTAACAATTATCTCTAATGAATTTTCATTTTGTAACACTTTGTCCACTTGAACTTCAAAAAATTATTATTTAACACACATTCAGTGTTTTTTTTCTAATTTTTTTGTTGTATCCATAATACATTCCTAACCTATATTTATGTGAAAATTTAGATCGAAACGGAAATTAAATATAATTAGGATTTGAGTCGGATTAACACTCAATTCACAAGTAGGGCCGGGTGATCTAGTAAATCTCTGGAGTATGACTTATTTTCACATGAACTCATTTCCTGAGAAGTCAAAATCAAAACATTATGACTGAATGAAGCACATGGCTAGAAGACAAACATCTTAATACTCTAACTGTTTGTCCTTGTACAGTTTGATGTGAGGTTTACTTTGTGACACGTTACTTCAAATTTCAATATCAAAACAAAATATACAATGTAAGTATCATTGGAGTCACGGGTGTGTTGTTTAGACCATGCATGGGCCTGTTCTCTCTTTTCGTCACATCAGTTTCTCTTTCCGTCACGTCAGTTCACCCAACTCACCAAAAAAAAACTCTTACCTATGCCCAGGCTACCCCACCCACCATACACTCTCTTTACTTCACGTCATTTATTAATTAAACAATTTTAATTCTTACACCACATTTTAACAATTTACATTTGTATTAATTGAAATTACTACATTATCAATTAGTACCCAATACATTATGAAATAACCTTAACCATGTGTTTTAGACCATGAATTAATCATCTTAAACCATACTATTAACTCACCTTGATAGGTTGTTCGGGGGTCTCGCTCACCGGCATCTGATATTTTTTGGATTTGAATCACATGCAAAAAAACTTATTGTAATCCAACCCGTTACCACAATAATAAAAATTTATCACCCTACATTACTAAAAAACACCCAATACATTATCAATTAACTCTAATAACAAAACCTCCACTAAAATATATAAAAAAACAAAAAAAATCGACAAACGGGAGGCAACACGTGCCCTCCGCCCGATGAGCGCACGAGCGCCAATTCGGGTGCTCTGGCACCCGATTGCCCGCTCGGGCGGGCACCCTCCCCGTTAAGGGTGGCCTCAGAGGTCCATGTTGTTTACGTTCTCCATTTTTGTTTTTTTTATCTACTTGATAGACTAATGATGGGTAAAGATTATAGATGGTTGAGAAAATATTCTCATGTTTCTAAATATGAAAATTATGTAATACTTTATAATATAATTGAATCTATTGCCTTAACCAAATTTTACACAAACACTTTAGTCGGAGTGGAAGTTAGACATTTTAATAAATAATGAGTTATAAAGTTTGTCATAAGTAAGAGATTTTATCTGACTTTGTATTTTTTTTGGTACTTTTCACAATTCTTTACAATTTTACTTGAGAAGAAGAATATGATAACAAAAATAAAATTTAAAGGGTGTGATAAGTTTACATGGAAACTTCAAGGAATAAAGAAAATTAATTTTTAGAATCACAATTGATCAATTGATTTATAAGAAAAATTAAAAAAGTTGAATAAATTTTAAAAATTGTACTCGACGAGTTCTGCATTTACTCGGTAAACTAAAACTAGAGGCGGTCAAATTACCCCTTCAATATTCCACAAAAGAACGTGAATGTAATTTTTTTTATTTTACTAGCTAGGATGATTGATTTCCTTTACGTTTACAAAAGTCTACGACCCATGTTAGACATGCATAAACATGAAATAGAGTTGTATTACTACAGGAATTGCATCTTATTGATGACTTCTATACTTGATTTCACTTTAATATATAAGAGGAAAGATTTACTATCTTTAAATTTTGTTGATGTTGATACAATTACAAATATGATCATGTAATACAGTGGGTTACATATGTCGAATAAATATTCCATAAGGATCCAGATAAAGCCAACATACAAAAACATGTAAAGGAAAACAAGAAACGAAGGAACTTGAATCAGAAACAACCTCATAGACCGAGCCGTCGGAAGGCGACTTGCCTCAGAGAAAATATCGGCCCACATACCAGTGCGTTTGATGGTCTGCCGGTTTTCTCCCAGAATAGAACGGTCTCACCGTCGAACAGGCGCACACCGGAGTCGACGGACCTCGAAAACAGCGCGAAACCTCGCAAGAATCAGACGTTGAACAACTTTGGATTCGGAGATAGGAAATCTCCGGAGAGGGACGGTTTCCGTAGAGATGATGGGAAATAGAACGTGTATATTATTTAGGAGGAAACTGTCACGATATATATATATATGTATTTATTCTTGTAACCGTCAAGGACTTAATTGCAAAAATAATTACCTTGAGGTCCAAAAATAAATACACTCATCACCCTGAGGCTAAAGCCTCTAATTTCCCCCAAATCCCCCGCTGCCACGTCACGTCTCGCCTCGCCTCGCCTCGCCCCGACCCGGACCGGGACGGGACGGGCGCGCGTGCGCGCGTGTGTGGAGAATTCTCTCCTCCTCTCTTTCCACCTACAAAGTGACAAGTGAATAGTATGTTTATCAACATCCTTCAACTTGTTAGCTTTGCCAAGGTGGGACTAACAAGTAGAGGTGAGCACATGGCACATGGGGCAATAGTTCTCATCTTCATCTCAACATTGGATTTCTTCAATTGAGCTATTCATGGGCCTAGCCCAAACTCAATATTCCAACAATCCCCAACAAATCCATTGTTGATCGAGCGACCAAACCTTGCAGCCTAGTGCTTTCAGTAATGGTACCTTTCGGGTTTGAACCACGACCTGAGTCCTTCAACTTTACCCCCACAGGAACTAAGTGAAATGAAGTCTTGAACTTGAGCCTTTTGTGTGGAGATGTCCATTGAGAACAACACTAAGCAGGTTATGCTGCAATCTACAGGGTTGATGCTTTACGGCCATGCATCCGTATCCTGTTTCATGAATGCTTTCAAGGAATGACCCCCATTCCTCTAATTGCGGCCACACAATTGCATTCACATAGTTGGGATTCTCCAAAGATGCACTGCTAACATCTTGTCTCAAAGACTTGAACCCATTCAGAGTCTACACTCTTACTAAACTTGCAGTTTCAGCAACATATCCATTCTTTGGGGTATTGACACAGATACAATGTATGACCTACAATGTATCACCAATGAGTTGCACTTGACTCACTCAAGAACTTGTTATTACCGCATTGAACCAACTTCGTGGGATCTCCACTCAGATTGGTTGGGTTGCCATTCTAGATGAGTCATGTAATGAGTCTCAGTCCCATCCCCAACTTGGATTTCAGAACTTGAGCTAGATCAAGTCCTTTGGTGAAAGGATCAGCTGTATTGTCTTTGGTACCAACAAAATCAACAGCTATCACCCTTTCCGAGATCAATTCCCTTACACTTCAGTCTGACTTGGATGTGTCTCCTTTGTTTGTGGTTATACTTTGAGCTTCTTAACTTTGCAATAGTAGTCATACTATCACAATGTACAGATATTGCAGGAACTGGTTTGCTAGTCATTGGCAATTCAGAAAGGAGTCCTTTCAGCCATTCAGCTTCCATTCCACTTGTATCCAAAGCACAAAGTTCAGCCTCAAATGTAGATCGAGACAATATGGTCTGTTTTGTAGACCTCCAGGAGACTGCGCCTCCACCCAGAGTAAAAACATACCCTGTAACACCGTTACTCCCAGAGTTTTTGGCTATCCAGCTTGCATCACTGTACCCTTCTAGTACAGCTGGGAATTTCCTATAATGCAGCTCAAGGGTAGAAGTACCCTTCAAGTACTTAAGTACTCTATCCAACGCCTCCCAGTGAGTACGATCAGGACAACTTGTGTATCTACTAAGTTTGCTCACCGAGAATGAAATATCTGGTCGTGTGCAATTTGCAAGATACATCAAGCTACCTATAATCTGAGAATATCTCAGTTGTGAAACTGGAACACCACTCTTGTTCTTGTACAAAGGTTTTGATGAATCATATGGGGTTTTCACAGATCTACAATTCGTATAGCCAAATCTCTCAAGAATCTTCTCAACATAGTGAGATTGAGATATGGAAATACCATCAACTGACCTAGTCAGTTTGATACCCAAGATCACATTTGCAACACCCATATCCTTCATCTCAAACTTAGTACACAAGAAGGACTTAGTTTCATGTATTATATTCAAATTAGATCCAAACAGTAAAATGTCATCAACATATAAACACAATGCAATACACGCATTACTTTGAACTTTGCAATAGACACATTTATCAGAATCAATAACCTGGAATCCAAATGATAATATAATTTTGTCAAATTTCTCATGCCACGCTTTTGGGGCTTGTTTAAGTCCATAAAGAGACTTAACAAGTTTACAAACTTTGTTCTCGTTTCCAGAAGCTACAAATCCTTCAGGTTGGTCCATATAAATTTCTTCTTCAAGGTCACCCTGAAGAAAAGCAGTTTTTACATCCATTTGATGGATTGTAAAATCATATACAGACGCCAATGCCAAGAGCACTCGGATAGTAGTCATACGAGACACTGGAGAATAGGTATCGAAATAGTCTATTCCTTCCTTTTGTTTAAACCCTTTGGCAACTAATCTGGCTTTATACTTATCAATGGAACCATCTGGTTTTAATTTCTTTTTGAATATCCATTTACATCCGATTGTTGAACAACATGGAGGAAGATTTACCAACTCCCATGTCCCATTAGAGACAATAGAGTCCATCTCGACCTTAACTGCATCTTTCCAATGCTTTGCTTCAGATGAAGCCATAGCATCCTTGAAAGTGTTAGGATCACCCTCGATGTGGTATGTGATAAAATCACTTCCCAAATCCTTGGCAATTCGAGAACGTTTGCTCTTTCTAGGTTCAATTTCAACTTGAGTTTGAGAAGAGTCAAAATCGGTAATAGACAAATCTGCCCCCACATTTGTCATCCTTTCCACATGTTCGTGGATGGAACCAGACGTAGAAGGATCAACTGAAGAAGAAACTTGTTGAGGAACTCCAGATTTCATGGGAAATACATCCTCAAAAAAAGTGGCATCACGAAATTCAACAATTGTGTTAACATCTATGCCAGATATCTCGGACTTGATTACCAAAAATCTGTACGCATAGCTATTAATCACATATCCGATAAATATTGCATCAACAGTCTTGGGACCAAGCTTTTTCCTCTTATGTTCAGGGATTAACACTTTTGCAAGACAACCCCAAACTTTAAGATATTTAAGGCTAGGTTTTCGACCACACCAGAGTTCGAATGGACTATCCTCCTTATGTTTCTGAGGAACTTTATTCAGAATATGGCAAGCCGTATTCAAAGCTTCTCCCCACATATATTTGGGTAATCCTGAACTCTCTAATAATGCATTAATCATATCAGATAATGTTCTATTTTTCCGTTCAGCAATTCCGTTAGATTGTGGAGAATACAGCGCCGTCACCTCATGAACTATGCCAGAATCCTGACACACTTGTTCGAACAGGTTGGACGTATATTCACCACCTCTATCAGATCTCAACCTCTTAAGTTTCTTTTCAGTTTGTGTCTCTGCTTCATTCTTAAAAATAAGAAACTTAGATAACGCTTCATCTTTACTTTTCAAAAGATAAACATAGCAATACTTTGAACTATCATCAATGAAAGTGATAAAATATTTCTTTTTATCCTTAGTTAACATGCCATTGAATTCACAAGTATCAGTGTGTACTAAATCTAAAATACTAGTATTTCTAGTCACAGAATGAAACGGTCTTTTCGGTTGTTTAGCTTGTACACACTTGACATTTTTTATTCTCAATAGCATACGTAGGAATCATATTTAAATTCATCATTCTTTTCAAACATTGATAATTCACATGTCTTAAACGTTTATGCCAAACATCACCAGATTCAATGGAATAAACAACAGGAGAAGACACATCTTTAACAGAAATAGCATTGCGATTATAAAAAGCAGGTTCAACATGAATTAAAAAAGCACCACAAGACAAGTACCCCTTGCCAATAAAAGTACCAGAAAGAGTAATCACAACTTTGTTACATTTAAATGTTACTTCATAACCCTCAACTACCAGACACGGACCACTAATAATATTACGACGAACAGCAGGCACATGATGCGTCCTGTGCAGAGAAAGAACTCGTCCTGAAGGTAACTTCAAGTCGATACGTCCAATTCCAAGCACCTTTGCAACATTCCCATTGGCCATCGCTACAGATCTACGATCAACAGGCTGGTAAGAGACAAACATGGACTTGTCAGCACATACATGCACATTAGCCCCAGTGTCAACCAACCACTCACGTGGTTCATAAATGGAAAAAACATGAGGATTAACAGAAACAAACTTACTGTTGGTTTCATCCACCTCAGTCAATACATTGACACGTGGAGTCGATTCAGTGGTACCTTGTTGGCGTTTGGCTTTCTTGGATGGACAATCCTTAGCCCAGTGCCCAACCTGTCCACAATTCCAACATGGTTTGTTTGTTGGCCTTTTCTGGATTTTGACATTGGGTTTAGTCTTATTAATAGGTTGTGGTTTTCCTTTAAAATTTGACTTAGATGAGGATCCAATTAATACGTTTGCCTTTGGTTGGAACTCTACAGGCATCACTGGTTTTTCACCCCGATGTTCCTCCTCGATTGCAATAGCAACCATGAGGTCATCCATAGTTAGTTTTCCTCTCCTATGCTTTAGAGACATCCTGAAGTCCTCCCAGGATCGAGGGAACTTCTCAATGATTGACATTACCAGAAACTTCTCAGGAAGCTTCATGTCAGCCTATTTTAAGCCATGGATTAGAATCATAAACTGATGAGCTTGTTCAGTAACTGACTTGCTTTCCACCATTTGAAACTTCAGGAATTTTCCAACATAATACTTTTCATGACCTAAGTCCTCAGTATTATATTTTTTATCCAACTCATCCCACAAATCCTTTGCAGTCACAGAAGTAGAGGAGGACGAACTATAAACATCGAAGAGCACGTTGGACAAAGCCAACAGAATGCAACCTCGACATAATTTGTCCTTCTCTATCCACAGATCTTGTGCTGCTTTGATTTGGGGATCTTCAGTTTCAGAAAGTGGGAAAGCCTTTTCAATTACGTCAACTAAACCAATAGCGGTCAACCAGATCTTCATACGTTGTTGCCAACGTTTGAAATTCTGCCCGGAAAATTTTTCCGGCATGCCTGACATGTCCACTTTTGGCGCAAACGAATTATTAGACGACATAATTAACAATATTTTCTATGAGATTGTTGATACAATTACAAATATGATCATGTAATACAGTGGGTTACATATGTCGAATAAATATTCCATAAGGATCCAGATAAAGCCAACATACAAAAACATGTAAAGGAAAACAAGAAACGAAGGAACTTGAATCAGAAACAACCTCATAGACCGAGCCGTCGGAAGGCGACTTGCCTCAGAGAAAATATCGGCCCACATACCAGTGCGTTTGATGGTCTGCCGGTTTTCTCCCAGAATAGAACGGTCTCACCGTCGAACAGGCGCACATCGGAGTCGACGGACCTCGAAAACAGCGCGAAACCTCGCAAGAATCAGACGTTGAACAACTTTGGATTCGGAGATGGGAAATAAAACGTGTATATTATTTAGGAGGAAACTGTAATGATATATATATATATGTATTTATTCTTGTAACCTTCAAGGACTTAATTGCAAAAATAATTACCTTGAGGTCCAAAAATAAATACACTCATCACCCTGAGGCTAAAGCCTCTAATTTCCCCCAAATCCCCCGCTGCCACGCCACGTCACGTCTCGCATCGCATCGCCTCGCATCGCCTCGCCACGCCCCGCCCCGGGACGGGACGGGCGCGCGTGCGCGCGTGTGTGGAGAATTCTCTCCTCCTCTCTTTCTACCTACAAAGTGACAAGTGAATAGTATGTTTATCAACATCCTTCAACTTGTTAGCTTTGCCAATGTGGGACTAACAAGTAGAGGTGAGCACATGGCACATGGGGCAATAGTTCTCATCTTCATCTCAACATTGGATTTCTTCAATTGAGCTATTCATGGGCCTAGCCCAAACTCAATATTCCAACAGTTGACACACGATTGTATTTGACGATAAAATCAAATTTAAATTCTAAATTGAAAATCCAAACAATATATCTTGAAAACATATTACGTTAAAGAATATAGAAAATTATAAAACCATCTTAATTCACTCGCTCCTTAGCCAACATATGCCAACTCCAAAGCAAAAAAATGGCCAACTCCACTCTCCACTCTCCTTTTTCCTTTTCTTCTTCTTCTCCTCCTCGCGAGACGACCACCACCACCACAAGCAGAAGCTCACCCATCAAGAACGTGATAGTTCTGGTTATGGAGAACCGGTCGTTCGACCACTACTCCTTACCAGGGTGTGCCAAGTCCTGATGGAATCCCGAGTTCTAAACCTGACCAATTCCATTTCGATAGGTTGGGCGTGCGAGTTCCAACCATCATGGTTTCACCTTGGATCAAAAGAGGAACAGGTAATACCAAATATGTTTGTTTTTCAGTAATACCAATTAATATTGCATGCTCTTCAACATCATGAAAAAGTTGAAATTTCAATCATGCCCAATTCCTCCAATACCTTAAACAAGTCACAAAAAACTCACTCATTTTAATCATATACATGAAATCTTTTGTTTCATGCAGTTGTAAAGAGAGCCAATGGACCAACACCAAGTTCAGAGTATGAGCATTCATCAATACCTGCCACCATAAAGAAGCTTTTCAATCTCAGCTCTGATTACTTAACTTCGCATGACGCGTGGGCCGGAACATTCGAGGATATCGTCGCCGGCATGACATCTCCCAGAACAGACTGCCCTGGTATGTAACATACCTGCCATCAAACAAACACAAACTTAGGGTTTTTTTTCAGAATGTTTTCTGCTCTATGTGTTCGTAGAGTTGTTGCCAGATCCAGTTCCTGTGAGAGGAACAGAAGTGGATGAGAACAGACCAGTGACAGAGTTCCAGAGTGAGCTAGTGCAGTTGGCAGCTGCAGTAAGTGGAGATATTATACTTGGCTTGGATTCTTATCCTGCCGAAAAAATGACCGTTAAAGAAGCTAATTCATATGTTGATCGCGCAATGGCGAAGTTTTTTGAAGCCAATGCAGAAGCATTCAGGTTAGGAGTCGACGAAATGACAGTGGTTGACATAATGTCATGACAATGTCACAAGATGTAGATGACCTCATTGCAACCGGATAGCGGCGATCTTCCTTCATTTTCATAGATAGATTTGCTTGATGTTGATGGTGCAAGAATCAAGATAGTGTTTGTGTTTTGAGAGATCATCTGATCTAAAGTGAAGATTGGATGGCTCATGTTTATGTCTAATGAATGTTGTCAAACTGAAAAATAATGAACCTTTATTTCCATTTCTGATGGCAAATCATCAGAAACGTAATTAGTGATATACCTCTTACTAAATGGTACCATTGTGATACGATCAATAAACCAAGATTTTATAAAAAAATCGGAGTACCGTTGATAGTTGAAGAGATGAGCAAGTTTTTTTTAGGCACATAACACCAACGCAACCACGTAATTGATCGCTCAATATATTGGCAACTATCTCCTGCGGTATGGAGAGGACTCAGCTGTCCGTTTGTATTCCCTTGGTTATTGTAAAACTCTTTCAGATTGTAAAACTCTTTCAGATTAAATCTCAAA
Organism: Triglochin maritima; assembly: GCA_963682175.1. Classification (NCBI taxonomy): domain Eukaryota; kingdom Viridiplantae; phylum Streptophyta; class Magnoliopsida; order Alismatales; family Juncaginaceae; genus Triglochin; species Triglochin maritima. Next base: position 2,222,883 of record OY821781.1, read on the forward strand.
AAATCACAACTGATGGTACTATATTTTTAAATGACCAATTGTGTAAATTCAACTTATCCAACTTAAGTTTACCATTAAAAATGTAAAATGTAGCATTTTAGTTTTGCACATTATTAGTCTTTATCTGACTGAATGATTCTGAATTTATTAATTCATATACCTTTTTTATCCTGCTAAACCATCGCTAGAGTTGGAAAAAGAGAATCTTGGTATTTCTGCTGCATAGCGGTTGAGGGATAAACAGAAGCATGTAGTACATAAGAGATTTACTTCATCGTTCATGTCTGCATTGTCTGAATAATTTGGATTAGTGTCAAAATTTTAACAGCTTGATCAGCTACCTCACAAGTACAATCCTGGCTCCCAAGGACATTATACAGAGCATAGTGATTATGTGCGGAATTGATTCCCCCTACCGGAAGTTAGGCATCCCACTTCTCCTCGGCAAATCAGTTGCAAATCATGCTAATTCTATAAATCACAGTAAGATACGCCAGTCTGCGGAACTTTTGACGGATGATCCGAGGTGAAAAAATTGACACTGAGATGTCACAACGAGCAGGGGCTTTGCCAAGTAGACAAATCAGAGATCAATTGGCGAAGCTGATCTATGAGAAGTTTCAAGTGTTTGTTCTTGTTCACAAGTTCCTACAATACATCAAAGAGATTACAAAGTCAAATTTCAATAACCACCAAAAGTAAATTGTGCAAGTAACAGCCTATCAGATAGCTCAAAGTACCACAAGGAATGCCAGACAAGGTGAACGTTAGCACTGACCCGGTTAAAGAGAGTAAAACAGTGAGACATTAGCACTGACCCGGTTTCATGGCTGAGACAAACCCAAGATAATCATTTCATCAAGGACAACTTCACTTCTTACTGTACCATATAGTAGAGATCCACAACATAGGGGGAAAAACTGCTCACCCTTAAATTTACGATATAATCAATCGAATCATGTATGCTATTGTTGTTTACTACTTATATAACCTAACAACGACAAAAACTTTACCTATAAAATGCTTAGTGTTTCACTAGATCCAAGCATATTAAAGACTTTGTTGGGTATAAAAACTTTGTTGTAGTACTAAGAATGACATTAGCTGAGTGCAGGAAGAAACTAGCAAAATGCCTCTTGGAACCAATCAAAAAAAGATGAATATAAACTTGAAGTAACATCTCTCAAATAGATCGGCTGTCATGTCAGAAGAAACTGACAGAATGCCATTCTAAGAATTCAAATTAAATCAAAAGAACAAGAAGGAATTTTATTTGAAAAGTTCAATTTCCATAAACATTTCTTAAGAAATAATCGCACGGCAAATACCTCTCTTAATGTGGAAACATGCTCTTCCAACCTCTCTGTTTCGGCCGTTTCTGTTTCTGATTCCATTGGCACTGCACCACCCACATCCTGAAATGAAATCACACATACAAATCACAAAAAACTCCACGAAATCACCTCGCCCGATACAAGTCACACAACTCTCTATTTCACCAAATCAATCTCCAAGTAGTGAGAGGGTTTAGTTCCAAAATTCTTCAGTTTCCCTCCTAATGGTTCATCCATATGTACTTTGAAGTAGGACTATCAATCAGTCGTGTACTAATAGTGTCGTGTCAAGTCGTATATAAGCTCTATGTGTTGTGCGACTTGTGTGCCGTATTCAACCAATTTAATAATCATGTTGCTAGACTTCTGTCATATTCAACCCGTTTATAATCATGTTTACACGACACGATCCGTTTATACACGATTATTAAACGGGTTACTTCATGTACACGTTTAACACGACTATCGTTTACACCATTAAATAATAATTCATACACAATTAGTTTCGTTTATTAAAATGAATACCAGATTGCATGATTGCACGCCACCGGTTTAACACACGATTATTACCTGTTAAAGTACTGTACCAAACAAATATCAACTACTAAAAGTACTAGACAATCACAATAACATTAATAGAAATCACATGCAAATGACTTATATATTACTTGTAGACTTGTCAGTATTAGTCGTGTAGTATTCGTAATCGTGTACCTAATTATCTGATTACTTATCATGTTTTATCGTGTTAATCGTTTTTGTAACAGAAATCCATATCCAATACATTTAATAAGTGGTCATATTCAACCAATTTATTAATCGTGTTCAAATTCTCAAACCATATCCGCTAAGTTCGTGTCGTGCAATCGTGTTTCGTGTAAAATTGACAACCCTACTTTGAAGTCAAGAAAAATCATCTTCAAATTTGTCAAGACAAATCGTGTTCAAATTCCCATGATATCCAAATCGTGTTCAAATTCCCATGTGGCTACCATGCTCATAATAAAGACTAATAATGGCATTCAGTCATCTACAAATCGTGTTCAAATTCCCATGATATCCATCTACAAATTTGTCAAGACATGGAAATCCAATTCCGATATTTTATATTTTTAAGTTTTCGAGCAAACCAACAATGTGATGTCCGTTTGGGTACACATTTTGATAATCATATTTTGATTCAGTCCATCACTCTTCAGTAAATTGATTCCCAAATCAAGAATCGAATGAGACTTACAATTCACATCTAAAAACATAGAATCTTCGTACCAAGACCAGAATACCTTGGGGAACTGATTTTAAGACTTGTCAGGTTCTAGAAATCCGATTGCCGAAATGCGATTACAAATGGATCAATAAAAAAGTCGAATTCCTCACTTGGCTTGTGTTTTCCACAGATCAATCACACCATCAGTTCGTCAAAACCACATATCTGGATGTGTTATCCTAAGAGAATCGAGAAAAAAGAGAAGAAGAGGCTCCGGACCTTGGGGGAATGGGGGATGGCGGCGATGAGGGAGCGGAGGGAGGAGACGGCGGACTTGTAGCGGAGTCTGGCATCTTCTAGGGCTCCGGCGCCGGCGTGGGGGGAGTGATCGTCGTGGTCGGACCAGAGGGTGGGGTTGCAGAGCTCGTCGTTCATGGAGGCGAGGATGTGGAAGGCGGCGTCGATTGTGTCGTCCAGACGCTTTTGCCCTTCCAACCCTAACTCTTGCCTGTTCTTCCCCAACAACCCACCTTCCTCTCCCATCTACGTCGATTATCTTTCTTTCTTTCTTTCTTGCTGCTTTATTCTTTCTTCCCACGGATTTATTAAAATTTAAATTACCAGATTTTAAGCCGTAACTATTTGATTTGTAGGGGATTGGAAGTTAGGATGTAATAAGGCCTACTAACCTGTTATATGCGATAAACAACGCGGCCAAGTCTTTTATCCTAAATTAGTTAGAATAGACTAGAAATAAACTCAAATCACAATTCAAAATAACCACCCAATGCAGAGCATTGCTAAGAGAATAACGCTCCAAACATGATTCTCTTTTAAGTTTTATTTTCATAAGAGTAACTAAGATTTTACACCGATTCACAACCCCTATCGTAATCCTTCTCCTTCATCTAACCTATGTACACTTACATAGGCAAAATTTAACGTGTTATATGCATGCTCCACGAGTAATTCAAACTACAGTTTTGATTGCTACATTCCACCATGTCAATGACCATTCGTCGAAAATGTAGATTTTCACGTGCAAAACACTGGTTGAGCAAGTAGATCACACATATATTTACAGGTAATAAACAAAATACTCAACTAGGATTTTGTTCAAAGAAACAAGGTAACGAACAAATTGAATAGAAAAGGTTCCCCTCTACAAGCACTCAACTCTGGGAACATTTAGCTAGTCACCTCCCATTCCGAGTATACATTGTCCAAGATGTGTCAAGTAGGGTTCGGCCCTTGATCGCTTGCTTAACACAGGTTTGAGACTCTCAAGCTCATTGTCGAATTCTGTCTCAAATCTCCTGCAATTCACAATACATCAATCACAATGCATCTAACATCATAGTAGGCAACTTGAGCATCTACAACTACAACACGCTTGATCAAAAAACAGCAGCAATGCTTACATAATTGAATCTGTAAACGTGGTGCTTCCGGTGGTTAACTTGATCGATCTTGAGGATTCATTCTTTGATCTTCTAGATCTTGGCACATCATTGTCTTGCTCACTTGTGCATATTGAAGGCATCAGCAGCTGTACTGCAGCAGCGTACTGAAGGCAAATGGATTTCAACTTCTCCACTTTCTGTAATTTGAAGCAAATTGAGTGATAGTGATGATACGAACCAAAAAAAAACTGGGGACGTTACATGCATTTGGACGTAAGAGATTTAAGATTTGATGCTTCAGAAATAATCTGAAGGGAAAGGAACTGCATAGTAAAAAAAATCTTCAAGCTCTCAATTGGAATCATAGTACCTGGATAAGTTCAGGCAAAACAAGCAGGCACTCTTTAAGGCATTTTTCAAGGAAGAAGTCATGATGCTGGATAACCTGGGACGAATCCAAAGAAGAAGAAATCAATCAGAATATCTATCCTAAACTAATAAGGATACAATGAGATGCTGATAATTATACAGAACCTCGTCTATGCTTTTCGCAGTTTGGAGCCCGTCATGCATCAAGTGCCAGTTTGGCTCTATGACCTGAAGGCGATACAGGTCAATCAACTTAAGAATCTCAATCAACTTAAGGCGATACAGGTGATGAAGTAAAGATGATAACATAAACCCTTGCCTCAAAAGTTAGATAATGCAAAAGGCTATTAATGAATTTAAGCATTGTGCGGCAAAGAATTGATGATCGAGATATTACAGTTCCAACTGTGTTGAAAGATCGAAATCCCTGTAAGATTAGTTGATAGTATATCAGATAGGCCACGGCAGTGTACAATTTTAAAATTACAGCAGGGAGATGGCAGCTCGTACTTGATGCACTTGCCAGGCTGTACAAAGCTGGCGGTTAACATGTTTACAGTGGAAAAGCAACCGGAAGATCAATTGATATTTTGTCAAAGCTTTTCTTGTGATGACAAGTGATAAAGGCCATCTGACCTGGGTCACGATCCCAGAGAATAGCCATAATTTCAAAATGGACAGGCATGCAATACATAGATAAAAGAAAATTTGCATGGAAAGCAAAGAGGAATATAATGTGGCAAACCTTGTAGCTAAGATAAAAGGTTTCAAGGCCAGTGATGGTAGCTAATTCTTGCTGGTCGTTCACAGTAAGATGCTTTTGAGCAGGATCCTTATTTTTAAGCATAGCCAGTCGTTTGAGTAATGATGCTCTCTCCTGATGAATCAATGAAGAAGAATATTATCCCTTGTGTAAGTAACTCAGAAAATAGGAAGACACATACTGATTCTAGAATACCATTTCACTCACCACACCACATGATAACTCCTCATGATAGGGATCAGCAACAGCAGCCGTAGAGCGTAAAGCAAGTTCAAGCAGGGACTGTTATCGGGAGCTTCGCAAATAAGTAATAATGATGACACTGCCATGTTGTACATCACTTAAAATAAATAGATTAACTTACTTGTAACTTCTCGACAGAAATTTCATTAGGTCTTTTTGTAAGTTCATCACGAGCAATATCCATAAAATGGACCAGGAAATCGCCCTGAAAAACATGGAAGAGTGGAAAATATCTCTCACACAATTATTTTAAGATTGTGTCTACTTATTTCCAGAAACTCAACCATCATTGAGATAATATCCTCTTTAAAGATATTGAAGATAGGATCTAAATGCAAAATGCATGATACATTAGTCATCTGACAACAAACTCCTATAATCAAATGCTCCAATGTGTATTTCTACGCATGAGTCTATTAAATTATGCCCTTATATTAAGAAATATGGAGGGAAATCCCATCTTTAAACTTCATGATAACTTATTCCTGTTGTTTGTAACCCATCATACCATGCTTCAAAGTTCAAACATCCAATTGCAAACTAAGGCCTCATTAACTTTATCCAACTGGGCACAAGGCAGTTTGTATGATATAAGATAAGAAACGTTATTAAAACTAATAATTAATTGGCATAGATGATGGATCAGACAAACAAAAATAGAAGCACAATTTACCTGGTCAAGAAGTAAGTAACGCTTCATTGAACGAAGCTTCCCGACAAGATCGTACTGTAGTCACAAAATATAGCATGAGAAACATAAATAAGAAATAAAATGTTAATGCTGAATACATATGTTTCTGAAGCAATGCTGGGCAACAGGAAGGACCATACTTTTTCTTTGATAAGTTTCAAAAGCTCAGCACTTGCAAACACATAGGCCGCTTTGATAGACTCAAGATAGTGATGGTTTGATCCAGAACTTGTCAACTTCGAAATATCTGAAACGGGAACCTGGTCATGATATGCATCCATGAGAGGAAATCCATTTACTATAGAAATCTCAAAAAAATCAAAACTAAAAGGAAAAGGATGTTTTACCGAGTCATTTCATCACTAATCACTAATATCGTGAAGTCATGAAGTATTACTAAATAGTGAAAGAGAATAAAACCTGAACAACATGTCCACATTCTCTCATAACGTTCAAGTATTTTCCAGTAGTCAGGATGGTCCCTGCTATACTTGTAAGAAAGCTAGGAATACTTTCTTTGATACTATACCGTTGTTGCCAATACTTAGCTTCATAGTCCTGAGTCAGACTTTCCTGCCAAACAAGAGTGTAACATTTGAGGCATGAATCCATCATATTGTTTGACATATTAGTTTCCAGCTTTTAACTACCTTTCGTAATGATTTATTTTCTGCAATGAAGAATTCACCATAAGGGTCGTCAATTACTCCTTCATACACCCACCTGGAATTTGTCATTATTTAGAAGAAGGCTAGTTGATACAATTGATATAAAAAAGTACTTCTCCATGAAAGAGATTCCACTTGCAGTCTCCTTGCCAACAATTACCTTTCCAATATGCCAAGATATGCTGAATTTGCACATTGCGTCATTTTGTCAAGCAATGCTCTAGCTTTACTATCACCGGCCAAAGCCTTCACCTATTAGAATAACAATAATGTAATTGTCGATTTAGCAAAACTGGAAAAGTCATGCAACTCACCTGGCTTTGAAGGAGATTGAGAACTGCAGAACCTGACAGATTGTCAGCTGAGACCTTCTCGATGACAGTAGATAATGCATGCATTGAGCCCATCATTGGCTATAGTTGTGACGACAAAAAAGAAAGGTACAAATGAGCTTGTTCACAGGCGTACTAATAAAGAAAACATAGATTGTTTGCAGGTATTGATGCAGGTGATTACATGGCAAAAGAACCATAACCCCTGTACGGAGAGCCTTCCAATGTGGAATTGGTGTTCCAACTGTGCCACCAAGGCCTGGTAGTCCTGTAACAAACATGCATGAGCTCTAGGAATCTATGGATTTAATGTCAAACATCAATCTAAAATAAGTCAGTGGTGGTGTCCTTTAGGGAGTAGATCTGCATGTCCTATTTCTAGTTCTATTTTTTCCCAATTAATCAAGCTTTGGTCTAAAAATTCAATTAAACAAACCCAACCCCACTAGTTTTGGATTAATGGCTTAGTCGTCGTTGTTGGTCGAAAACATTTAATTTCCAATGATGGTTAGTAATAGACAGTTATAAATGAGTAATTGACATCTGAGAGTAAGTAGTGAACATAGTAGTAATAGACAGCAATAAATGGGAGGGCACCAGCAGTAGGGTCCTAAGCGCAGCGGCAAAGGCATGGTTGACGAGACCAGTCTTAAAATGTGACCTCGACTCCACAAACTGGTCGATCATCATAAAGTACTCGCACAGAGGAAAAACCCTCTTCGCCAATTCCTACAAAACCACCACAAACCCATAAAAAACCCCAACTTTTCTCAATTTCATCACCACAGCCTTACAGTAACAATCTACCACCTGAAGGGCCAAGTCGGTGGACGAATCGATTTGAAACGCCACAACACCTTCCTTTCCCCTAATCCTCTTAATCGACACGTACCTCCCCTCGATCCCGACCAACGCGTACAACAAATCATCAATAATCAACAGCTCCTGGAGTCCACAAACCAAGTTAAAAAAATATTCAACTTTTTGTTAAGAAACTGTACGAAAAAAAAAGAGTTTTTCGGGGGGAAATGTGGAATTATTTTTGAAAGGTGAGTTTTTTGGGGGAATTGGGACCTGAACGGAGACGGGGTAGGATCCGATGACGGCGTCGGAACGGGGGAGTTGGGACGGCTTCGGTTCGTGGTGGAAGCGGCCGGTGAGGTAGGGCCGTTCGCGGTTCCAGCGAGGGGTGTTTGCGCCGCCGTCGATGCGATCCATTTCGACGGACCGACGAAACCCTAACATCGATCCTAGGGTTTTAGAGTTTCTCCTTCTTTCTGCTCCCACTATGTGAGAGACGGGAAAGGGGAAAGAGAAATTAACCAACCGATTTGAAGCTCGCACGTGTGGGTTTAGGGAGGAGGTTTTTTAAATAAAAAAAAATCCCCTCCAAATATTGATAAAGGGCTAGTTATTGATTATTATGTTAGTACTAACGTTTTTAGAGAGAATTAATTAATTATTACGGTTCTTAGCTCTCAAATGTACATGAATGTCCTTCAATTTCTCTTTCTGGATTCTTTTCTCTCTTGGGATTTGAAACGAGAAATGTGCCAAAAATTTAAGTCAGAGAGACTATCTAAGGGGATTGCCTGACTTCTCTTCGCTCAACCTACCACCGCCTCTAAATTTGAAGCAATGGTAAAGGTTATGGTGTTGGGTGTGTCGGGAAGATGACAATGTTGTTTTTCATGGATAGCAATGGTCGTGATTTTGAGGGTTGTATCGTATCCGAGGTTTTTTTGTGGTTATGACAGTGGTTGAGGTGTTGTGCGATATGATAGTGGTCGTAGAGGTGTTGCGGATTATGATGGTGATGCAAGGTTGCGACGATTACATCGAATTGAATGATGAACAATTGATGATAAAAAACCCATGTTGATTACATCAAAGTGAATCAAGTTGTTGATAAACACAAACCAAAATGAGTTCATATTTAGCTCGTCAAACTACTAAACTAACGAACTAGATATTTTTCACTTGATCATACATTGAACTGAACTTAAACAAAACGCATACCGAACCGAACTTAAATTATCTTGGTTAATAAGGAGGCCCTACAAGCCAAGCAAGTGAGCAACACATTTGAACATATACATGATTCCTTCAAGTTTCAAGTCTTCAAGCCAACCAACATTAATAGTTTCAAAAGTTGCGTTTGAGAAACCCAGATTGGACAACCCACTCAAACTGGAGCCGTTTTTCACAAGTCAAAAATATACACCAGAGGTAAGAGTGCTAACTTGAAAAGCAAATAGTCATCAGAATTAAGCGCCCCCCTCAAGGTGTTATATCCCTAACCCCTTTTTAGGGTTAGTTGGTGATTAAAGAGGAGAGAGGGAGGTATGGAGAGGCTTGACTTTTGTGGTGAGAGAGAGAGAGGTGATGGCGTAGGGGAATGGGTTGGGTGTGTGTAGGGGTGTGGTGAGGAGTGTGTGCACTGTAGCGGCGAGGGGGTTTTTAAGTGTGCACTTCTCTTCTCTTCCTCTTTTCTTCTCCTTCCATTCTCTTCACTTCCTTCATCTCTTTCCAGTCGAGGCTCCAGCAGAGGCGCCGATCGGAGGAGACGAGGACGACGCGCGGGCAGAGGTCGGACGTCCAGAGGAGGCGCGGCGCGTGCTCGAGGTCAACCGGAGGCGACGTGCGTGAGCGAGCTCCGACGTTACGTCGTCGTTGGTTGAGGTATGTCAACTTGATAGTGTGTTTTGTTGTGTTGTTAACCCTTATGAAGGGTTGTGTTGGTCGGACGGGGAGGTCGGAGGCCTCCTCGGTGTTGTTTTCCTTGGAAAACCTCGGCTGACGCGAGGTTGAAGACGACCAACGGTCGACCGAATGTAGTGTTTTTGCCCGACTTTAACCTTCACCGGTCGAACGATGCCTTGTGGCGGTCGACCGGTAGTGCATATTGCTGGTGAGTTGGGACGTTCTACCTGTTGTCGGTCGACCGGTCCTTGTTGTGTTCGACCGGAACTTAAGTGTACTGAGTAGAATTGCATGATTTGTTCGACCGATTCCTTATTGTGTTCGACCGGTTGTATGTTGTTTGACCGTTGGGAATTTGCGTTCGACCGATTATATGACTTAGAATGATAGGTTGACCCTGTCTGTTTTCGGTCGACCGAGACCCCTGAGTCGGTCGACCGATAGAGTGGAATTTAATGTTGACCAGACTCCGGATTTTGACCTCGTTCGGTCGACCGGTTTTAGACTTTTGTTCGACCGTTTGGGAATTAGTGTTGCGCAGTGAGTTCTACCGATTCAGACTTTCGGTCGATCGAATTCCTCGTGGAAACGGTCGACCGGTTAGACTATTTCGGTCGACCGAATCTGCTCAGAACTAAATTCCTGGTTCCCTTTTTGAACGCCAACTTTGTCCACGGAAACCCGTGTCCTCGCCTTGTGCGTGAGCCGGGAGGTGACGGTGGGCGCGGGATGCGTGTCTGCCCAGGGACCGCCGTTGGGAAGAGTGTGGGTGTTCGGGACGCGTCACTTCCATGTATGGACCGTGACTTTTGAGATGATTGTTGGCACTTTGTAGTATAGCAGGCCTGAGGGATCGCGGATCCCAGTGTTGATGTTGTGCGGGCACGCAACTGGCGTTGGGTGAGGTGACTACCGGCCCACGGGCTACGGAGGTCGCTGCCCTGCTTTTATAGCGGCGCGGTTGGTGTTCGCGGCTCGAGGAGCCTGATGACCTGGCAGACTTCGGTCTGGACCGTCCGATGCTGTGCCGGACGTTGTGATGGACCACCGATGCTGTGCCGGTGATGCCGCCGAGGTTGTGCCGGCGATGATGATTGTTGGGCCGAGGCTGTGCCGACTATGTTGTTTTCCTCGGCTGGGCACCTACCGAGATGATGTTGTTATACCTTCCGGGCGACGGCCCCGTTGGTCCCTGTGGCCCCGACCACTGAGATTTGCAAATCTGTTTCTATCGGCGCGTAGACGTGACAGAGGCTCCCTGCCGAACCCTTGAGTAGTGTAGCTGCGTGTGTGGGGTGCGATGTCGCGGGCTGCTAGACTGCATGTGCCTGCAGTAGGTCTCTTCGGGAGACCCGATGATTGATTGTCGGACTGATGTCCTGTTTTACCCTTCGGGGGAACTGTTTTCCATTTCTGTTGATGTCATGACATGCTACTAGTATGATAGGTTCATTATGTGATGCATGCATATAGGTGGGTTGGCATACGGGGTTTCCTTCTGGAAACTCAGGCATTGTTGTTGCATCTTTTTCAGGATCGCAGTAGGTCCGGGTGGGTGGTGACCGAGGACGGAGCGCTTTGGAGTCGGATCCTCTTCGGCAGTTGCTAGACCGTACGACTACTTGTATTCTATTCCTTGTATCAGTATTGTAGTTGTACTTCTTTTGGAAAACTCCTTGTATTTTGGGTGCACCCGGATTTATATATTTATATATTAGTGACGTTCCCGCGTGAGCTGTCTGTTATGTTGGTTATTTTGAAATTTTAAATCTTCCGCTGTTTCGGGACGTTACACAAGGGGTATTCAAACAGGCATAAGTTGTCCATTAATTAAGAGCCCAAATGCAGGTCGAAAAATGACTTCTTTCTGGGAATGGTTGATGATGCTTGACTTGGGGATGGACTTGAAACTTTATCTGCATCTTGTTTTCCCTTGCGAGATGATTTCGGATCAATCATGAGTGTTCGTTGAAAAGATTGAGAGAAACCTGTTGCGATTATGGTGACATATATATCACCAGTGTATCTCTCGTCAATCACAGCTCCAAAGATAATATTTGCAGATGGGTCAGCCAAACCAGTCACTATCTGTTCATCAAGAAAAAATAATTAAGAACCCATTAGATTACGTAACACGGTAAGCTCACTACAGAAGCAGTACGCCAACAAAAGCAACCAACATGGAGACAACCACAATATTATAAGACAAGCATAATATTGAATATCAACATTCAAATTCTAGCTCCTCCGAATAGAACTTAAATAAGTGGAGCTTCAGTTTGACTGACAAAACTGCCAAATTATGTAGTGTCTGGCATCACATTGCAAAATTAAAGTTTTTTTATCAATCAAATGTTGTCAGCTGCTGAGTTGCAAAATCACTGCCATGAGTTTATTCAAAATGGGAGACAACATATTAGCAGACAAGTAGTTAAGGTGGACCATGCTGCGCTATCAGATATGATGCTAGAACTAACAAGTAACTACATACTTCAGTGTTGTCCAAGTATGAAACTACCACAACATTAAAAATTCACCTATGAAACAAAAGAGGGTTATTTACAGGTTTTAGGAAAAATAAATATGAAAATCAAGCAGAAGATGATAAGATTGCACACCTGAGATATCCGGTTTACTTCTTGCAATGTCAGATCCTTCCCACCAGTAATGTTATACACAACACCTTTGGCTCTCTCTATGGTCCTTTCAATTAAAGGTGCAGAGATCGCCTGCATTGCTGCATCTTCTGCACGATTTTTGCCACTGGAAACACCAACTTCTAGCATGGCAGTTCCAGAATCCTTCATTATGGTCTTCACATCAGCAAAATCCACATTCACCAAACCAGGGATCTGCATCTCCCAACAGAAATTTGATTTTCCATGTTATGGGAAGTTTTAGGAAAAATGACTATTTCAGATATGAAATCAATGCCATAATGTCAAAGCTTTGAATATCAATCATTTTCTATCTACGGTAAGGATTATAATGTAAATCCTTGCATCCAAGAGAATGAAGAAATATAGTTAATTAATGACTACTCAGAAAACTCACAGTGATAATATCCGAAATGCCCTGGACACCTTGACGCAGCACATCATCAGCCAGAAGAAATGCCTCCTGTAGAGGTGTCTGTGGCAGTGCCAAATCTAGTAATCTATCATTTGGTATGACAATCAGAGTATCCACACATTCTTGCATCTTTTGGATAGCTTCCAAAGCCTGCATAAAACATTGGATGATGGTGCATCAATGCAATCATTGCAATGCGAAAGGTGGCATTTAGAGAAGGTTACAAGGAACCATGGCCCCGTGTTCATCTTTAATTGCCGAGACATTTATCATCGAGAAACGCAATATATGGTTGTGTTGTACTTTAAAATAAAATCTTCATGTATACTTAGTGATTGGACTAGAATGAAAAATAACATAGAGGTCTTTTTTTTAACAGTGATACATAGATGTCATTAATCATACTCCAACTCTGTATGCTTTTCAACCTTTTGTTTTCAATCATTGTCATTTTGTGTTCCCCCTTTCCCATGCCTCATAGAAAATTGGAAACAACTTGAGTCGGTGGATAAACCACGATGAATGAGTTGACTAATGCATAGTACAGCTTCAAAAAGGAGAGAATAGTATAGCAGGCAACTGAAGTGCCAAAGATCCGTATGCATGATTTACTGGAGTTAGATAATCATGACGCCAAAAATTAGTAATTTTGTTTTCCTTTTTCCAGTCAATACATTCATCAGCAATGACTATTCTATGGCATCGCTTACTTGAACAAATCATTAAGTTTAGACCACTAACCTGCACAGCCCTTCGACGACCTTCAAAACCGAACGGGTAAGTAACTACACCAACAGTTAGATGGCCAGCATCCTTGGATAACTTGGCAATAACAGGAGCAGCCCCTGATCCAGTACCACCTCCCATTCCAGCAGCAACAAATACCAGATCTGACTCTTCAAGGAATTTGCAGATAGCATCTTTAGATTCTTCTGCGGCATCCTCACCCAAATCAGGGTTTCCTCCTGCACCTGTACTGTATTGCTGATCAGAAAATCTGCCAACTACCTATTCAGCTCATATTTCTGATACAGATACCAAATGGCATTTTACCCTGTCTAGAAGAATCAAGAGGGTAAGAAGAACTGGGAATTTGATAACAAAAAAAAAAGTAAGTCTGCATTTATGTCACTGAGTTCAAGGAACCCATACCTAAAATGCTAGCAAGAAATATATGATCAGGTTACGAGCAATAAATATATTTAAGGTATAAAAAGCAAAACACCCTACCTAACCCTCTAGTTACTTGCTCCCCTATCTGAATTTTCTGCTTGGCATTGGATTGCAGCAAGGCTTGGGAATCAGTGTTAACAGCACAGAATTCGACACCCTGAAAATTAAGAAAAGGTAACATAATTTGGTAAGTTCATAAATTTAATTCATCGGATGGTGGTTTGAGGAGAAACCAAAAAAATCTAGAATGCTAAAAGCTGAAAGATTCAGTCTTGCCGTGATGGGTAACGATTGCAGCTCTTCAAGAGCAATGATGAGGAGATACAGAAGCTTAAATCCAGAGTTCAAGCTAGCTTACTCTGATCCTCGAGAACAAATCCAGTATTTCACTTAATGAAGTCAAACTCAAGAAACCAGTTTCCACAGGCAGGACACGGCAAGTATCCTTAACTCCTTTGCTGTACCAAAAAATTGACATGAAAACGACTTCGAAACCAAAACAAATCCCACATTCTCCATAGTAAAAGTACACTTCCATAGTTCCATTCATCTTGACCAACTACTCAGAAAACCACAGCACGAAAACGACTTCAAAGCAGAAAGAGACTTCCATGACCACATACACCACAACCGCACACATACGAAAACTGTAACATCCTCAAAACAGCGGAAAATTTAAAATTTTAAACACTCAATCAACAGAAGATATTACGCAATAAAAGAACACTGGTGCACCGATATATATCATATATATATATATATATGTGAATATCAGAGTATACAAAAGTTGTGATTACATCAAAAGCATATACAAGGAACAGTAATCACACGACCTCAACTGAGAGAAAGCTGGATCCGGTAGCGGTGCTCCTCTCCTCGGTCACCACCCCCTAATGCCGATCACGGCCTGAGAGTAAACATGCAACAATGCCTGAGTTTCCAGAAGGAAACCCCGTATGCCAAACTCTAAATGTATGAAATAAATGCATCCTAGCATGCAATTCTACTCAACAAGAAAAGCATCACAACACGCCCAGCACCAGGGCTCTCAACTTCATCACAGGACACACCACCGGTACGGGGCTCCAGGTCTAATCTCAACCAACCGCCGCACCTACACAGTCACGGGGCTCCAGGTCTAATCTCAACCAACCGCCGCGACTCACACACGTCGCCAAGCTGGGCTCCAGGTCTAATCTCAACCAACCACAGCTACCACGACACGACCAAGGGCTCCAGGTCTATTTTCAACCAACCCAAACGTATAAGGGCTCCAGGTCTAATTTCAACCAACCCCTACACGCGGTCCCTGCTCAGGCTCCAGGTCTAATTTCAACCAACCCGAACGCACTACGGAGCTCCAGGTCTAATTTCAACCAACTCCGTACAGACTAGCTGAGCTCCAGGTCTATTTTCAACCAACCACAGCTCTCACACGGTTACGGGGCTCCAGGTCTAATTTCAACCAACCACCGCAACCCTCGTGCACCTCGCACGCTTGCCGGAAGAACATCGGCACCACGACTCGCCCCACACGGGCAACCACGACCACAGCACCTCCATAGTGCAAAACAGGACACAAACGGTCGACCGAACCAAAAGTCCCGGTCGACCGAATCAAGCAAATACAGGGCAATCCACTTCGACCGGCACTCCATCGGTCGACCGATTCCCAACACCACACTCGTTCGGTCGAACCCAAATCAAGGGACGGTCGACCGTTTAGATGGTCAACTCCCGGTTCAACGAACAAAACGACCAATCGGTCGACCGACAAAGGGGTCCCGGTCGACCGAAAGTCACCAGGGAACAAATCCCACAACTCCACAACGAATTCGGTCGAACGCCGAGCACACCTCGGTCGACCGAATCCGTCCAAGGAATAATCCCTCACACGCACCACGAATCCGGTCGGACGCCGAGCTCACCTCGGTCGACCGAATTCCACCAGAGCGTTTCCCACGCTCAGCGCACAAGTCCGGTCGACCGAACCCTCATTCGGTCGAACCGACCACAAGGTCCACTTAAGTCACGGTCGGACAAGATCAAAGGGCGGTCGACCGTTTAGATAGTCTACGCCCCCCAACCGACTTAAGACAGTGCACACGGTCGACCGGCAAAAGGGACCCGGTCGACCGAATCTCTCCAGACTTGCCTCCTATGCACAATCGGTCGACCGCCCCACAGGCATCGTTCGACCGATTTGAGGCAGAGCCCGAATTCTCTTCACGAACGGTCGACCGTTTGCACCAACCGGTCGACCGATCAGACAGTGAAATCTGCTGTACATTTACTCGCGACGAGCCGAACGGCCTACCGTCGACTTCCAAATACTCACGGTGATTAAGTGAGCGAGCTTGACATACCTAAAGGTCTGAAGAGACCCTTGAAGAACCACGACGACGCCTCCACGAGCACGTCTCCCCAAATCACGATCCGTCGACGCACCTCGCGTCCAAATGACGATCAATCGTCTCCTCGACGATCCACAGCTCCACACTACCTCCGGCAACCTCCACAAGCCAACAACAACCACCGAAACCCGGGTGAGGTCAAGAGAGAGAACCCAAAACGAGCCGGAAACGAACCGAGAGAGTAACACTCACCTCAAACCACCAACTCCCGGAGCCGATCTTCACTTCGCCGGAGAACCTTCTTCCTCGCCGGAGCTTGCTGCTGGAGAGAGAGAGAGATCAGAGAGAGAGAGAGACGTGAGGGAGAGAGAGAGAAATCTCCCCCCAAATACCCCTCCAATCCAATCCTCACCACTCATCTCACCCCTTCCAATCCAAGCCATCCATTCCATCTCCTATCAATCTCAACCATCCATCACTAATCACCACCTAAAACATGATTAAGGCACAATTAGTATAGGATTAGGCTAGAATCCTACAATCCACCCTCCTAAAAGAATTTCGTCCTCGAAATTACAACTGAAGCTCACCAAACAACTCCGGGAACTCCTTCCGGACTTCCTCCTCGATCTCCCAAGTGGCCTCCCGCTCACTGTGGTGCTGCCACCTGACCTTCACCATCGGAATGGTCCTCCTCCTCAACTGATGCTCCATCCGATCCACAATCTCAACCGGTCTCTCCTCAAGAGACAAATCCTGACGGATCTCTGGAACCTCCAACTGAATCACATGAGAAAGATTTGCTACGTACTTCCTCAACATCGAAACGTGGAAGACGTTGTGAAGACCTGAAAACTGCGGCGGCAACGCAACCCTGTAGGCGACCTCTCCAACCCGGTCGAGAATCTCAAACGGCCCGACATACCTCGGACTGAGCTTCCCCTTCTTCCCGAACCTCATCACTCCTCGAGATGGTGAAATCCTCAGGAAGACATGATCACCAGCCTCAAATCTCAGCTCACGCCTACGCCTATCTGCGTAGCTCTTCTGCCTACTCTGCGCAGTCGCTAGTCTCTGTCTGATCACATCAACCTTCTCAGCATACATCTGCACAATCTCAGGACCCACTAGCTGTCTCTTGCCTACATCACTCCAGCATACCGGTGATCTACACGGTCTCCCGTACAGGGCCTCGTACGGTGTCATCCCAATACTCGAATGGTAGCTGTTGTTGTAGGCGAACTCGATCAATGGCAGATGCTCATCCCAATGACCTGCCCAATCCAGAGTACACGCTCGCAACATATCCTCTAGCGTCTGTATGGTCCTCTCCGACTGACCGTCTGTCTGCGGATGGAATGCCGTACTGAACTTCAACCGAGTCCCCAAGGCCTGCTGCAAACTCCCCCAGAATCTGGAAGTGAACCTCGGATCTCAATCTGAAATAATACTCACAGGCACCCCATGGAGCCTGACAATCTCCTCAATATACAACTTAGCTAGACCCTCCAGAGGTAAAGTTGTCCGAATAGCTAAGAAGTGCGCCGACTTGGTCAGTCGATCGACTATAACCCAAATCGCGTCATGTAATCCCCTCGTCTTTGGCAGCCCGGTGACAAAATCCATCGTCACGTGCTCCCACTTCCACTCTGGAAGCTCGATCCTCTGCATCGGCCCTGCAGGTCTCTGGTGCTCAATCTTCACCTGCTGACAAATCAGACATCTGCCAACAAACTCTGCGATCTCCGTCTTCATCTTCTTCCACCAAAAGTTCCTCTGAAGATCTCTATACATCTTCGTGCTGCCCGGGTGGATCGAATAACGGGATCTATGTGCCTCCTCCAGAATGTCCTGCCTCAGGTCTCCTCCCTTCGGCACCCAGACACGGCCCCTGAACCTCAGTCCCCCATCAACCCCAACACTGAAGTCTGATCCATCTCTGGCTGCTAACTGCAGTAACCCGGCTAACTCATCATCAGTACTCTGAGCCTGAACAATACTCGAGACCAACTGAGGCTCCACTCTCAGCCCGACAATCACTGCACCTCGCGACTCATCGGTGAATGGTCTCCACTCGGTCAACGCCTCAAGCAGCTTCCACTCCTCTATACAAAGACCTGCTGCGGTAACCTCCACCTTCCTGCTCAAAGCATCAGCAACTGAATTCGCCTTCCCCGGATGATACGAGATGGTAAAATCATAATCCTTAATCAGCTCGAGCCATCTGCGCTGCCTCATATTCAGCTCCTTCTGCGAAAACAGATACTTCAGACTCTGATGATCGGTGAATACCTCAAATCGCTCGCCATACAAGTAATGCCTCCAGGTCTTCAAAGCGTGCACCACTGCCGCCAGCTCCAAATCATGAGTGGGGTAGTTCCTCTCGTGCACCTTCAACTGCCTCGAAGCATATGCAACCACCTGCCCGTGCTGCATGAGTACGCATCCCAGCCCAACGCCTGATGCGTCACTGTAAATCACAAAACCACCACTGCCACTGGGAAGTGTCAGAACTGGAGCAGTCGTCAGCCGACTCTTCAGTTCCTGAAAACTGTCCTCGCACTTCTGGGACCACACGAACTCAACGCCCTTCCGCGTCAGAGCCGTCAACGGCGAAGCCAACCTCGAGAAATCCTGGATGAAACGACGATAATAACCTGCCAGACCCACAAAGCTCCTGATCTCCGCTACACTCGTCGGGGCTCTCCACTGTGTAACGGCCTCGACCTTCGCTGGGTCGACGGAAATCCCGTCACCCGACACGATGTGTCCCAAGAAGGCGACACTGCTCAGCCAGAACTCGCACTTCGATAGCTTGGCATACAACTGATGATCCCGCAAAATGCCAAGTACAACCCTCAAGTGCTCACGATGCTGCTCCATATCTGGCGAGTAAACCAAAATATCGTCCACGAAGACGATCACGAACCGGTCGAGGTACTGACTGAACGTCCTGTTCATCAAATCCATAAACGCTGCAGGCACGTTCGTCAACCCGAACGGCATCACCAAAAACTCGTAATGCCCGTACCTCGTCCTGAAAGCTGTCTTCTGCACATCTGCCTCTCTGATCCTCAGCTGATGATAACCGGATCGCAGATCAATCTTCGAGAACACCTGTGCTGACTGCAACTGATCAAACAGGTCCTCGATCCTGGGCAAGGGATACCGATTCCTCACGGTAACCTTGTTCAGCATCCTATAATCAATACACATCCGCAGGGATCCATCCTTCTTCTTCACGAAGAGTACCGGCGCTCCCCAAGGCGAGACACTGGGGCGGATAAACCCTGTATCCATCAGATCCTGCAACTGCCTCTTCAGCTCTGCTAGCTCCGCAGGTGTCATCCGATACGGCGCCTTCGACTGCGGCGTAGTCCCAGCTACCAAATCGATCCCAAACTCAATC
Organism: Triglochin maritima; assembly: GCA_963682175.1. NCBI lineage: Eukaryota > Viridiplantae > Streptophyta > Magnoliopsida > Alismatales > Juncaginaceae > Triglochin > Triglochin maritima. The sequence goes on from OY821781.1 coordinate 2,242,604, forward strand.
TCTCTATGAGGCGGCAACCCAGTGACATCATCTGCAAATACATCGGGGAACTCCCGAACAATCTCGATGTCCTCCAATCTCTCCGCCTCTGGATCTGGAACTACCAAAGTGGTCACGAAAGCTCTGCAACCCTGCTGCAACAACTTCTGTGCCCTCACTGCTGATACAATCACTCTGCCTCCTCTTTCTTTCGTCCCCCTGATCAGCACATCAGGTAGACCCTTCCTCGGGATCAGAATCTTCTTCTCCCGGCACAAAACTCGCACATCGTACTGGGACAACCAATCCATCCCCAGTATGACGTCGAAGTCCTCCATCGGCAACAAGATCAGGTCAGCCGGAAACTCCTGATCTCCCGAAACAAGTGTGGCGCCGGGGAGGAAGCTCCCCACAATGCCCACCAGACCCAAGGGTGTGCTGACTTCCAACGTGGCAGTCAACATCGCAGGGGTACGGCCCAACACGCTCGCAAATCGCTCCGAGATGAACGAGTGCGTGGCCCCACAGTCAAACAACACTCTCGCACTCAACCCAGCAACAAAGAGCGTACCTTCCACCACCGTGCTGGCGTCTCTCGCCTCATCCGCCTGTATGGTAAAGACTCGACCGGTCCTCTGACCCTGTTGTCGTTGCGGCGCAAAAGGTCGGCGACCTCCGCCTCTGCCAGCTACCGGCGGTCCCGACTGCCTGCTGGACCCGCCTGGCCCACTCGGACAATCCCTCATGAAATGGCCTGGCTTGCCACACCCGTGGCACACTGCACGACCCCAACACTCACCAGAGTGAACTCTGCCACAGCCTCTGCACGCCTCAGGCTGGCGTGATCCACCTCCTCCGATTCGGGGCCTCTTGCCCGGGTTCCCTGCTAGTGGAGCACCCGGACGTCCACTGACCTTCCCCGGTGCTCTCCTGGCCTCAGCATAATTCTGCTGGTAATCCTGGTCAATGAGCGTCGCGAACCTCACCGCATCTGCCAGCGTCTGCGGCATACTGTAGGTCACCTGAGTACGGAGGTGCTTCCTCAGCCCCCGTATGAACTTCCTCGCCCTCTGCAACGGCGTCACACAGATCTCCGGACAGTAACGCTCCAGCGCGTTGAACCTCCGGGTATACTCAGTCAGGGTCGCCTCTCCCTGCTACAGAGCCATAAACTCCTCTCTCCTCCCGTCTCTGACATGCTCGGGGAAATACTGCTCATTGAACTCCCGTAGGAATTCCTCCCAACTGACATCAGTCCTGCCCTCAAATACCACTGCAGATGTGGTCTTCCACCAGTTGGACGCGTCTCCGCCCAACACATAAGCTGCCAAGCCTGTCTGCCTCTCAGGCGGGCACTCAATCGCCTGCAGGATCTCCTGAATCTTCAGGACCCAGTCCTCCGCAGCCTCAGACTCTCCTCTACCATCAAAGGTAGGCGGGTGCTGCCTCATAAAGCGGTCGAGCATCGCTCCTGCCGCCGCTGGCTCTCCTCTGCCTGACTGGCGATCCAACATCGCTCCCAGTCGACCAACCGTGTCATAGAGCATCCGCCGCTCCTCAGCCCAGTCCGTACTCCCAGTATCCCCACTGGTGTCACGGTCCCGTGGGGGAGGTCTCACGCGTCTCGGAGGCATCTACACACAAAGGACAGGACACATCAAAATCATGAATGCATGAACTAATGCAGACTCTAAAACTCTAAGGGTGGTTTCTTCGGATAAAAACACTGGAACCGACCGCTCTGATACCAAGTTGTAACATCCTCAAAACAGCGGAAAATTTAAAATTTTAAACACTCAATCAACAGAGGATATTACGCAATAAAAGAACACTGGTGCACCGACATATATCATATATATATATATATATATATGTGTGAATATCAGAGTATACAAAAGTTGTGATTACATCAAAAGCATATACAAGGAACAGTAATCACACGACCTCAACTGAGAGAAAGCTGGATCCGGTAGCGGTGCTCCTCTCCTCGGTCACCACCCCCTAATGCCGATCACGGCCTGAGAGTAAACATGCAACAATGCCTGAGTTTCCAGAAGGAAACCCCGTATGCCAAACTCTAAATGTATGAAATAAAGGCATCCTAGCATGCAATTCTACTCAACAAGAAAAGCATCACAACACGCCCAGCACCAGGGCTCTCAACTCCATCACAGGACACACCACCGGTACGGGGCTCCAGGTCTAATCTCAACCAACCGCCGCACCTACACAGTCACGGGGCTCCAGGTCTAATCTCAACCAACCGCCGCGACTCACACACGTCGCCAAGCTGGGCTCCAGGTCTAATCTCAACCAACCACAGCTACCACGACACGACCAAGGGCTCCAGGTCTATTTTCAACCAACCCAAACGTATAAGGGCTCCAGGTCTAATTTCAACCAACCCCTACACGCGGTCCCTGCTCAGGCTCCAGGTCTAATTTCAACCAACCCGAACGCACTACGGAGCTCCAGGTCTAATTTCAACCAACTCCGTACAGACTAGCTGGGCTCCAGGTCTATTTTCAACCAACCACAGCTCTCACACGGTTACGGGGCTCCAGGTCTAATTTCAACCAACCACCGCAACCCTCGTGCACCTCGCACGCTTGCCGGAAGAACATCGGCACCACGACTCGCCCCACACGGGCAACCACGACCACATCACCTCCATAGTGCAAAACAGGACACAAACGGTCGACCGAACCAAAAGTCTCGGTCGACCGAATCAAGCAAATACAGGGCAATCCACTTCGACCGGCACTCCATCGGTCGACCGATTCCCAACACCACACTCGTTCGGTCGAACCCAAATCAAGGGACGGTCGACCGTTTAGATGGTCAACTCCCGGTTCAACGAACAAAACGACCAATCGGTCGACCGACAAAGGGGTCCCGGTCGACCGAAAGTCACCAGGGAACAAATCCCACAACTCCACAACGAATTCGGTCGAACGCCGAGCACACCACGGTCGACCGAATCCGTCCAGGGAATAATCCCTCACACGCACCACGAATCCGGTCGGACGCCGAGCTCACCTCGGTCGACCGAATTCCACCAGAGCGTTTCCCACGCTCAGCGCACAAGTCCGGTCGACCGAACCCTCATTCGGTCGAACCGACCACAAGGTCCACTTAAGTCACGGTCGGAAAAGATCAAAGGGCGGTCGACCGTTTAGATAGTTTACGCCCCCCAACCGACTTAAGACAGTGCACACGGTCGACCGGCAAAGGGGACCCGGTCGACCGAATCTCTCCAGACTTGCCTCCTATGCACAATCGGTCGACCGCCCCACAGGCATCGTTCGACCGATTTGAGGCAGAGCCCGAATTCTCTTCACGAACGGTCGACCGTTTGCACCAACCGGTCGACCGATCAGACAGTGAAATCTGCTGCACATTTACTCGCGACGAGCCGAACGGCCTACCGTCGACTTCCAAATACTCACGGTGATTAAGTGAGCGAGCTTGACATACCTAAAGGTCTGAAGAGACCCTTGAAGAACCACGACGACGCCTCCACGAGCACGTCTCCCCAAATCACGATCCGTCGACGCACCTCGCGTCCAAACGACGATCAATCGTCTCCTCGACGATCCACAGCTCCACACTACCTCCGGCAACCTCCACAAGCCAACAACAACCACCGAAACCCGGGTGAGGTCAAGAGAGAGAACCCAAAACGAGCCGGAAACGAACCGAGAGAGTAACACTCACCTCAAACCACCAACTCCCGGAGCCGATCTTCACTTCGCCGGAGAACCTTCTTCCTCGCCGGAGCTTGCTGCTGGAGAGAGAGAGAGATCAGAGAGAGAGAGACGTGAGGGAGAGAGAGAGAAATCTCCCCCCAAATACCCCTCCAATCCAATCCTCACCACTCATCTCACCCCTTCCAATCCAAGCCATCCATTCCATCTCCTCTCAATCTCAACCATCCATCACTAATCACCACCTAAAACATGATTAAGGCACAATTAGTATAGGATTAGGCTAGAATCCTACAAAAACGACTTCCAAAATTAAAATGACTTCCCCAGAAACAAACATGAGCACACGTTCTCGATTCAACCTCATTCCGGTTCATCTCAAACCAATTCGCACCGACATCACACCGCAACTCCTAAATCAAAACCAAGGGTCCGTCCGATAGGAATCACATTTCGATAATCATTTTGTAAAATACGGTCAAATCTCAAAATCAGTTCCCAAACGTAGCCTAACCTCAGCACAAAGATTCTAACTTCAAACCACACTTAATTTATAATTACCAAAATGCGACTCCAAACGGACTCTAAGATATGAAATAAACTATTGAAGAGATAATGACCTGAAGACCGTTGCCGATCATGCGGTTGACGGTGTTCCCGCCGCCGACTCTGACGACCTTAATCCTAGCAGCGGAAACGACGACGAAAGGACGAGTCCGGGGACGGAAAAAGGAGGTCCTCGGACGAAGGTGGAAGGGAGGAGTGGGAGAAGAGAAGGATTTGGGGGAGGAGAAGAGGGTTTTGGATAGGCCTGTAAACGGGTCGGGTCGGGGTGGGTTTCGAACCCACCGCTACCCGACCCGTCTAAGGTAGACGGGTTGACGGGTCGGGTCGGGTGAAATTTTTTTAAATCGCTACCCGACCCGTCTAAGATCGGGTAAACGGATTACGCGGGTAGGTCGGGTAAACGGGTTATGCGGGGTGGGTAGATGGATAAATGAATTTTTTATATATTTTTTCTTTCTTTTTGCATAACACTATAAATTAAAAACATAACACATTAGCACCTTAAAAACATTACCAATGTAATGAACACCATAAAATTTTAAATAACTTCAACTTTATAACACTATTAGTAAATTATGGATAAGAGAATATGTATATGTATATGGTATATAAGTGTGTATATATATATAATATTTATTATTTAATTTATTAAATTCTTAGGCAGGTAATCGGGTAAACGGGACGGGTAGAAAATACAACCGCTACCCGCCCCATTTATTAGTCGGGTTGGTGGGTATTCGGGTTGGCGGGGTGGCGGGTTGAATTTTTTTCCCCGCTACCCGATTTAGGTGGGTCGGGGCGGGTTTTACCCGCCCCATTTACAACCCTAGTTTTGGAGCAGCATTGTGGTTTGTTGGGTTAGAGAGAGAAAGGAGAGATTTTGGGGTTTGGGAATAACGACATTGAAGGCCTTAAGTCACCAAAATATAATTTGGCCAAATAGTCTGTCGCTTTGTTAGTATTGTGTGATTGTGGTGAGTGAATGTGATGTGTGAATGTGATGTGGTAATTGTTTTCACCTTTTAAACGACGAATATCGTGGATGATTGTGTCTTACCTCCAACTTAGAGGTTTGTCATTGTTAGTCATCTCCAATACAATTAGTGCATCCAATTCAACTATGAATGGGTGGCAGTTTTGGCTCCATATACTTACCTTGACGGCCATGAGTTACACAATCCCATTGTGCTTCGTGGTGGTTAATCGATTGAGGAGAGACATTGACCATCGTTATGGTCTCAGAGGATGACTTAAGAAGGGTGTGACTTATGTGGCCACACAAGCCCAACGATTAGTTGGGCCAATAGGCCCATGAAGTTGGACAGTGTGGCACATGTAGCCTGTGTGTGAGGACAAGCGAAGAGGAGCATGTCTAAACTCTAAAGTCTCTTTAATATCGCACGACGTGCAGAGGATGTGTCGAACACTTTGATTATTCTTTCTAATAGATGTCCTGTAAGGAGTGCTTGAGAAAATACTTTCCAAAAAAAATTAAGATTTTTGGAGAAATTACCATTTCCAATGAACAATTCATGTGGTATTTCTTTTTTCGAACTTTCTCTTTACCTTCCAACATCATGAACAAATCACAAAGTACCCGCATCCAAATTCTCACAAATTCCACTACAAACATCAAAAACATTTAAGTCCCTTGTCACAAAAATATCACAACAACAAAGGGCAATCAGTCGAAGCACATCCAAACCAAACCACCACCAACAAACGCACCCCAAGCGTTCGTCTTCCTTCCTCCAAAGATAGAAAGAACCCAAAAAAAACCCATCAAAATTCCAAACTCCACCCAAAACCAATGCCTCCACCCACAAATCCCCTCCTTCTCCTCTCCACCCTCCCTCCACTCGCCCTATCCCTAACCCTCGCCCTCCCTTCCCTCTCCATCCCACCTCCCATTTCAAACCCTCCCCTGTCCACCTCCACTACCCCTTTTGCCCAATCCAAGGGTATGAAGCTCGGACTCGACAATGGGTACTCCCAAAGTGGCATTTTTAGTGATGGGTCGAGTTTGGTTTTGGCGGATTTTGATTGGGTTGTGGGTTTTCTGATTTTTTGTTTTTGTGTCAGAAAGATAAGGCCTTGCCCGGCGATTAACCCCGGGTGTGTTTCGACCAATCCCAAGTCTTCGTCGTTCGCGTTCCCGTGGGAGGTGCCGGAGGAGGCTAATGGGGATGCCGCTCAAGTGAGATCTTTTAGTTCAAGTGTTGATTTTTTAGTGGTTAGTTTGGGAAATGAAAATTTCGGTATCGATGTTTGTTTCAGGAATTCAGGGCTTCTTTAAATGCACTTGGTTTTAGAGTGTAAAGTTAGGGGACGTTTGGATTAGTTTTTAGGAGTTGATTCTAGAGAATCTGTCAGAAAAGAATCACATTCTGTCATCCAAACACTTTCAAACAGAAGTTGATTCTCCAGAGTCGATTCTACACCCTTGATTTTTTGAGTTCAATTGTTGACTTTTTGGTCGTTAGTTTTGGAAGTGGAAATTTGGATATTGATATTTGTTTCAGGAATTCAAGGTTTCTTTAAATGCACTTCGGTTTAGAGTGCAAACTTAATGAAATTTCAAGAAGTCCAGTTCTGATAGTTCCATCATCTTAATATTTGTAATTAGAATGACTTTCCTTATTTTCACTTCAAATTCTAAGTAACTCGTGAAATTAGAGTTCTGAGAGTTCCTTCACATCCTGCAAACCAGTCAAATCCTTAGGTGGTCGATATGGAAATGCAGGACTTCAATAGTTTGAAGGGATTTCCTTTAATGAATGTGAACCCTAGTGCAAGGAGGCACTTCAAGAAAATTTGAAGTTCAAGTAGTGAAGTAATGAAATTTGAAGTTGTTAGAAATCAGAGTGTAGTTAAGATGCCATTGAAACTTTACCTTTTTTTTGCATTGTAGAGACTAAAAGAAGCGATTTTGGAGACCCAAAAGAATGTGAAGTTCCAGGTGATAGAAGATACCCCTGAAGGTACTTTCTTGATGTTTGGTTAGAATTATACATGAATGTCGGCCATGCTTAATTTTGTAGCAGTTTTTATTTTCAAATTGAAGTGAACGTTATATTCTATATTGTTGTTTGCGTAAATATTCGGTTTCCAATATTATGTGCTTAAGACTTCAACAATAGGTTACTAATGATCTCACACGGTTTTCATTTAAATCTTTCATGGGTCTAAACCCAAATTTAATAGTCCAACACTTATACCATGCTGTGATTTCAACATTGATCTTCTATGAGATTCGTGGTCACTGGGCTTTGAAATTTCTAATCTTATGGAGTTTCAAAGGATTTGGAATCAACTCAAAATATGAAATTTCTCAACTTTAAACCTTCTACCTCCCCATTTTTTGTTGGGTGAAGCTGACCTTGCAACATTTGGGATCTGCATTTTTTATTTATTGTGGAATCGCAGATGACTATTTAAACGATCTGCATTTCTTATTTATTGTGGAATCGCAGATGGTCAGTTGCATTTGCATCATTTGGGTCAATTGGAAACTACCTCATTGTTTTACAGTGGTAGAGTTGCGTACATCCGACCCCCCTTACCTCGCTTAGGCGGGAACCTCTTCTAAGGCACTGGGGTTATGTTGATGTTGACGCCGACCTTGCAACACAGTTTCAAACTGCATCACAAGTTCGGACACCACAAATTCTTTTGATAGAACATACTGATATAATTTTCTTCTTTTAGGTTTGCTTGTTGGTATAAAGTGTTTAGGTTAAAAGGAAAATAACTATAAAATAGGATATAAGCATGTTATAATTCTCAACTTGGAAAATGGTGGTTGTGCTACTTTAAAACTCTTGAATATCATAAAATAAGTTCCTTCCTTTTGGTACTCAGTTGCAATAAAAAGTCAATGTGTGCTCAATGTTATTAAATTTTGAAATGTTGTTGCTTTTCATACAAAACAGATTGAAGTTTGTTCGTTTTGTGTTATGACTCTTGAGCACTTAAAAAGTTTTAAAACAGTGGAATGGCCCTTTAAGTATCCTAAGATATGGTTTCCCGGAAAAGCATGCACTGAAGTTGTAAGACTAATTTGTATAATTATATAAGGTAAGCTTAGCATAGTAGTACTAAGAACACATGTTAATTAATTAGTATGAGAGTGAAACATAGTTTAGCTTGGCTTTTGTTTGTGCAGTTTTCAATTTATCATGCTAACCAAGACAAGCTGTCTTATCGACTATATTTTCCTCATCAGTTAACTCGATATACCAGGTCAATATCTACAAGCAGAGATTGACGGAGGGTTTGGTCGAGATGTGATGGAGTTTCTTGTTAAAAGGGATGTTGTTTCCTTCAGATCGATGGCCACCAAAGTTACGTATGTTTACCCTTTCACTACAGCATTTGGTGATTCCAAAGGGCAGGTAGAAAGGGTTAACAAGGTTGTGGAACGACTGGGCTGGTATGCTCCTAATTTCGAATCTATGGATTAGTTTTTCTTCGTCCTAGTACGCACTATGTTTATTCTGTTCACAATCAAGCAACTTCATATTTTTCACAAATCTGATTAAAACAGAATGTTTTGCTGATTGTAAACAATCTTGAACAGCACAGATTGTTATTCTGTTTCAGGATCATATCAATTAACAGAAATTCGACACACATATCTAACTTACGAAGGATATGCATAGTTCAGAACAAACCTTAGTTTTTTTTAATGTTATTTATTAGTGGATCAATTGTATGTAGCTAAAATCAATATAACTGATTTCCCTCTATTTTTGGGGGAAAAAATTAAGAGTTAACACAAATCATGAAAAATCAAATCACCTTATTACCCTACAAATTGAACCGGTTGGAACTTTTGAAAGAATTCAAATTCCTCCCGCTGATGCTAGGCTTGTCTTGCTGCTAGGCTAGGCTATTTGACATGGAACACGACATGAAAAATCCTTGTTTGGGTTTAAGAATTTTGTGTCTTTAAGTCGTATACCCGAAAAGTACACGAATGACACTAATTAATTGTATCCTAATAATAGACCCAGTTTCGAATCTTATTGCTCTCTATTTTTTGCTGAAATGTTAAATTTAATTGCATAAAAAAATGTCACCCTGGAAACTTGAACCTGTGCCTCAGACCTTACATCAGATCCCACTAAGCCAATTTTGACTTCTTTTATTTATCAGATGTTTAAACGTATTAACAAATTGATTTCTAGTGTTTTAGTGATATGAAAATTTAGTCCCACGTCGCCTGATTCAACTTCTTAACATCCACTCCACCCTATAAAAGTAACAACACCCCTCAACTCTCATTCCATCGTTTGGGAGCTTTCATCCTTAGTGTACTCTAAGGAAACATTTTTAGAGTAAACACTGAAATTTTTAAAAACTAATAATTCTTGGTTATTTTTCGTGCTGATTTAGGTCTTGTTCGTGTTTATACAAACTGATTCGGGTCATGTTTGTGTCCTATTTATTGGACGACAAAAAAAATTCAGGTTTGTGTTCGTGTCTAGTGGAATTGTCTAGTACACGGAAAAAAAATATGACACGGATGTATATGACACGATTGTCAGGCTTACTTGCCACTTGATTGCTTTCCTCCGGAGGGACTACTCTTGCACTTGTGTGTTTTGCGGAGCGAATAATATTTTGTTTTCCAAAGAGATGAAGAAACTCACATAAGTTGTGTCTCCACTCTCCAGTATGTTTGATTGATAGCAAATTGAAGAAAACCTTGAACAATCCTGCTTACTTATTAGAACTTCGGCTTAAGTTATCTACCCATCCAGCCTTTGCCTTAGACTTCATTTTTTATTATCATACTCACTTTTCTGGATGATGCTTGATTTTTATCTTCAACTGCCTAAACTAGCATGTAGCTTTCAAGTTCTTTGGCAGATTACAAGAATACCAATAACAGTAACTAAAGACACTAGTGAGCATGATTGGATTTGCGTATGAATAAACATATATTGTGATACAAGCAATCCTCTAGATTTGAAAAAATAATATTAATAGAAGCCAATAACAAAGGACCTATTATTTTTCAATGTTAAGTGTAAACCTAATATTTGTGAATACACTGTAGTGAGCATTGATTGGACTTGCGTATGGATAAACATATATTGTGATACAAGCAATCCTCTATATTTGAAAAAATAATATAAATAGAAGATGACAAAGGACCTACTTGTATTTGGGAGTAGGATCACAATTCACAAAGTTGATTTGATAATTGACGACAAGACTCAGGGTGGAGTGCAAGATTTCTCTTCTCATAATTTATTTTTTTGTTGACACTTTCTTGTACAAGATAGACGTATTGCGTCTGAATCAGCTAAGAACTCAAATTTGTGAGTTATTTCGTAGCTAGGGAGACCTGCTCAGTTGAAATTTAAGAAGTAATACATGCCGAAGTATGACTGCGAACGAGAGAAATTAAGTTATTACCGGACTACTTGGTTAAATGGCTTGAGTCGAGTTGTGTCTTGTGTGAATTTGGTAAGCCATGGTATAGTCAATTTGACGCAGCACGACCGGATTAGCATATTGGTTGACCGTGAACCCATTCAAATATGTCTCGTAGATAGCTTGATTTGACCGAATTCATTTTGACATGTCATTATTTTTCAATACCAATTAAAAAATTATTCATTTAAATAATAACCTTTGCCATGTTTAAATAGTTGATTTACAGTAATAGGGTGACACTAGTTGTATCGCATCTGACCCCCATTTAATTAACGACACTCAATCAACTAAAAAGTGGTCCAACTGTCTTTTTAATTAGGATAGGATTCTTGTGGTTCTCACATTAACTCTTTTAGTTTAATTTTAATTTTAGCTTTTGTCTCATCAAAAGTTTCTTCGTGTGGTCTGTGTAAGTTTGTTGCATTCGTTATCTTAAATTCTAATAATCAGACGTGGTGTGAAGATGAGGCTGACGTGGTTAGGAATTAGGATTGACATGAACCTTTAAAAAGAATTAAACCCCGAAGTTGAGGTTTCAAAACTAAAAAATATTAACATGTGACATGTATAAACCAAGGATTTGAGAGATTTTCGAGTACATCCGCCATGAAAATATAAATATTAACACGAAAGCAACAAATTGGAACAAAGTAGACAGGCAGGCGGCTACGAGATTTAAGTATAATTGTCGGTTTTGATTTGCCCTTGTCGGAATGGTTTGTCGAGGTCACCGTAAAAATGAAAGTTAATGGTTATGTAACAAGTTATTACAAGTATAATGAATATTTGTTTACGATAATAATCCAGGGATAATATACGATCGTTAACGTGTTAAGGGTAGACAAGTGACTATTCTCTTTTCTTCAATTCTCTTTGTATTTTACTAATGTGACCACACAAATTAATTTTTTTATACTAATTAGGATTGTTAAATTTCCTCTAGTTAAGTTAAGACCATTCAATCTTCTAAGTTCTAATTATTACTAGCCCATTAGCCCAATCAGAATTATTTGTGTGTAGCTTGTTTAAGTCCCAAAAACTATTTATCTATCATCCAATCTTTTAAGTTCTAATTATTGTTAACTCATTAGTCCAACCAGAGTTACTTGTGTGTATGTAGCTTGTTTAAGTTTCAAAAATTCTTTCTCTGCGTTTGACAAGAATAAGTTACTTTGAATGGTCAAACATAATCCCAAAGAATTTTCAGAATTTGATCTCATTGTCCTTTAGAGTCAATTGGAGACATATGTTCGTGATGTCATATCGAATACAAAATTTGAATAGTCTAACAGGAGTTGCAAAGAAGATGGTTCAAAAGAATAAAAAAATCATTTTCCCTTGGCTTTCTTGTTGATTATGTTAGCATTGGTCTTGTTAGTAGCAACTGTCACTGTTGAGAGAGTGTTTTCAGCCATGAATATAATGAAAAACATATTACGCAATCGGATGGGAGACAATTGGGTCAATGATGGTCTCGTTACATACATCAAAAGATATATTTTCGGTCAGATTAACAATGAAATGATCATGAAATTTTTTCAAAGCATGAAACATCATAAGATTACATTATAAGAAGAATATTTGAATGTAATTTAATTTTTTTAAGTATGTATAATTTTTTCGGTTTGATATAATTTTATAAGATGATCACCCTCACATTTTGTTCTAGATCCGCCACTGGATGGATGCAGACAAAAACAAAGATTGCAGTTAGTATGATAATTTTGGTTCGAAATACATTTTGCACAATTAACCATGTATCTTGCAAATTTTTTCTCTAATGATGATTTTTCTTCATTGTTGGTAGTCTTGTGGTTTTTCGTTTGTCGAATTAGAAAAGATTTCCACATAAATCATTTTCTTGCATTATATGGTCTTCTATTTTCATGTTAAGCCAGTGTATTTGATATTCTTTACACGTTTTCTGTGGTTGAGAATTTGTGCAATTGGATGTCATAATTCCTAACTTAGTTTATTTTAAAAAAGCACTTAACCTTACAAATGCGAGTTTAGACCTGCAAAGACAGATAGTTAGCACATGAATTGGCTACGAGTCTAATATCTTTGCCAGAGGGATTTAAGATTCGTGTTGTAATAAAAAAAGGTAGACATAATTATGATAAATGTGAAGTTCTTCCATATGCTTTTGGAAACATTGGCCACACAAAAATTTCTAAGTCCTGTCGTGAACATCATATGATATCTTTTTGTTGTGGGTCTGTGGGGACAGAAAAAAAAGAGAAAAATACTTCCTTAAAACTATAAATCAGCTATTGTTTTCAAGAGGTGGTGAAGACGGAGGAGAAGAAAATTTAAACTGTAAAACCGTAATCGTGATATTTCTAGATGATCAATCTAATTAAGCTTGTTTTTGTTAGAGATTCGACCTTCACCGAATTCATATCATTCTTCCCATATCCTCAATATTTATTAATATTTGTCCACTCCTTCGAGGCAGAATGGGATGTTATTTATTGAAAAATCAGCTGAGTAGTATATTTTTTTTCTGAATATTAACTCTGAAGAAATCTCAAATTAGTAAAATTCACAAAACTAGTATTTTACCCATATCAATTATCAAGTGCTGAATTCCTTGTTCTTTTCTGCTTCTGGCTAAGCATTATGCTAAGTTATTTTATATTGCATTTCTGTAATTATGTGATAAGTGATACCCCCAACCTAGAGTGATCTAATTTTTGAAGAGACTGACTGATAAACAAATGCTTAACCTCAAAAAAAATTATACCGTAAAATACAGCTTGATTTTTTTTAACAGTTCCATTAATCATGATGCACGTGAATATTAATATACTGTTACTTTTAAGTTTTAACATAAAATAATTGGAAGAGGATGTGATTTGAGGGCTGAGGTAGAGTGAGGCGTTCCTTCGACGGATAAGAAAGGCGTCCATTAAAAAAACAATTATACAGTAGTAAAGCAACCATTAATCATGATTAATGAGTAGAACAATAAACTAACTTTTTATGTCGGGAGACTCATTTGGAGGTGCTGGTCCGCTACAATATCTACTATCTAGGGTACATCCAAACAGGACATAGATTCTTCCGAGTCGGGCTTCCATTACGACAATGGAGACATATTTTATATTGAGAGGGAGAAACTCATAGTTTCTAACAGTTCAACTACTTATTGAATTTTTGTGACGATTTTATTCTTGTTAATTTCAACATATACTTACATAAACTTTTATTTAATCAAAGTCTGGAGACAATTTGAAAGTTTGCTTCTACAAGACATCTGAGACTTTTAGAAGCATTCTGTTCTTGGATCCACATTCTGAGAAACTGACTTCCCACTAGAAGCTCATAACTGGGAATCACGCCCAAAATAAGCTAAATAGTTGTAATTTTTCGTGATCTTCTTTTTAGTTGAGATTTGCTATGAAATAATGAGCCATATTACAATCATGCTTATTAATATATTGGAAAATTTGATACAATTTTGTTTCATTTAAGCTTTATCATTTACGTTTTATGAGTAAGGATGATTTTAGATTTGTCAATGACCTGAGTCCCAAATGAAGCACTAAAGTATACCCAGAAATAATTGTAGTTCATCTAATTTTTTTTTAAAAAACAACTTTTTCTTGAATAAAAACCATATAAAATCTCAATTGAAGTATAATTTATCCTTGAAGAAATAATTTTTCTCTCTTAAATCACGTGGGATTTGAAATAGATGTTCTATTGTTAGGATAAACAATAAGTTTGCATAAAAAACAACAATCATATGTATATTTAAGAATAATTTTGTTTTGTTATTATGATAACGTGTTACTATTAATAAAATGAAATGTACATCCTTGTTGCCAACCTGACGGGAAAATTCTCATTTTGACTTATTTGCCTCAATTTGCTATCTAATTGATTACGATATTAAGCAGTTGCCATCAGCCCATCACAGGATTGCTTTTTACACGCATTACATTTGAGTTTACAAAGGTTAATTTTTTTTGGCACAGAAAATCAAGCAATTCATACATATTCATTGATGCGATCTCATGAAAGCGGAGGATATTAGAAATACTTCATATTAAAATGTATGTTATAAGCATTACCAAGGCAGGCTGTCGTCAAACATACAAAAACCCACAAGTTCTTACACATGTTTAAACCCCTAAATATATCTTAAATCAAAATGGACATCCACCAACCACAATGAAATAATTATAACCAACAAGACGTGTATAATCCACCATAGTGAAAGCTACTATGATATTCGCAAATCTCAATTATCATAAATTAACTGCATAATCATACTTAATCATCAAATCATGCTAACACGCCGGTAACGTCCTACGAGTGACATTTCTGTAAATCTCTCAGGACCCAGGGGCAATCCTCTTCCCAGAACAAGTGCTTCCTCTCTCCCTCCGTTTGGTCTTGGACTCTTGGGTCCGAAGTGGCAGCAATCCAAGAAAAAAGAACACAAACACAAAATCTTCTACAACAATAACAGAACACAAATGGGACAACTTTTTTCCCACTTCCCATTTTGACCTCTCCTCCCCGTCTCCAACTCCCCCACCTTTCCCTGTCAAAACACCAATCTTCTCATTTCTATAAAAAAAAACCATCTTCTGTTTCCAAACCATTAGTCCAAAGCCAGAGTTTTGGAGCATAAGAACGAGTGTTTTCTTTCAAATTCCTAACTTTTCCAATCGTTTTTGTGGGTTTTTGATTGAAAAAGAAGGGAGAGATAGATTAGAACTCCAAAGTTGCTCTCTTTATTCCCAAATACTTTGTTTTAGTTATCTTCTTCTTCTTTCTTCTGTCTCTCATTGGGAAGAAGGAATAGAAAAATAGATTTGATCCAAAGAACTTGTTTGTTTATGCTGATTTCGATTTGGGTCACCAACAAAAGTATAAAAGTTCCGATCTTTGCTTGAAAGAGCGAATATGAGCTGGGTTAAGGGGCGATTCCAATCGTTCCTTGACAACCGATGGCTTGTGTTTGTGGCTGCAATGTGGATTCAATCGTGGGCCGGAATAGGGTACCTGTTTGGGTCCTTATCTCCTGTTCTTAAGTCCTCTTTGAGCTACAACCAACGGCAGCTTGCGAGTCTTGGTGTAGCAAAGGATCTCGGAGATAGTGTCGGATTCTTAGCTGGAATCCTCAGTGATGTCTTGCCTCTTTGGGGTTTGCTTCTTGTCGGGGCAATTCAGAATTTCGTCGGGTATGGTTGGGTTTGGCTTATTGTCACCGGACGGGCTGTCAAATTGCCTCTGTGGGCGGTGAGTTTGTTAGTCGTTTATTCGAATTTTTTCTTTGCTTTGCGCATGTTTGGTTGTTGGATGTTATTGGTGGTTTTCAGATATTAGTGGCCATTGGTTCTATCCATGTGATCTTATTTGTTAAAATAAAGATTCTATCACCAATCATTTATTAGCTTTGTTGATGATGGTGGTCTCTCTTGGAAATATATGATATGTTTCCGTTTGGTTTCATAGAAAGGAAAAGGAGAGCAGTTACTTTCTCTTAACCACTAAGATTTCCCGTAAGGGTTAACTAAATAATTTTAGAAATCTTATTTTCATTGGAACAAAAACGAATATGTTTTCATGATATTCTACCAAAAACAGGAGAGAGCAAAAATTTTAATATTGTTTTCAATTTTTCCCTTAAAATGAACAGGATATATTTTCTTTCTCTTTCATTAGTAGTTAAATTCCTTATTTAGTTCGGTCGAATCATGTTAAATCTCTATCCATGAACCCCTCAATTTTTTACCCTTCTTGGTACGACTATTGACATCTTGCAGTTATAATGTTTTAGCTTTCTAGATTTCTCAATAGTACAAGTTCAGTAGATTTCTGACAGTGGTTTAGATTTTCAATTTAGAGTTGTTCTTCACAATGATTTATACATCTAGGATTTATCAATAGAGGTTGAAATCCTAATCATGATATCATTTTGAGTTTAGATGTTCTTCAAAATGTTTTATGTTTAGCTTGATATTTTCCCACTATGGAAGTGTTGTGTTCAGTGTTACCGTCAAAGTATAAAGGTTAGTAATAGAATTATTCATACTTTCTTAACTAGTTGTTAATGTAGATGCATAAGACATTACTGACTAGTTTTTCTCCCCACAATTCAGATGTGTGCTCTTATATTTATTGGAACAAATGGAGAAACATATTTCAACACAGCCGCATTGGTGTCATGCGTCCAAAACTTTCCAAAGAGTAGAGGCCCCATTGTCGGCATACTAAAGGGTTTCGCGGGTCTAAGTGGTGCAATTATCACTCAGATATACGCGGTAATACACACACCAGATCATGCAACTCTTATCTTCATGGTCGCGGTTGGCCCTTTCATGATAGTAATCACATTGATGTTCATCGTTAGACCGGTTGGGGGCCATCGACAAGTACGATCCTCCGACCCCTCCAGCTTCATGTTTGTTTATAGCGTGTGCTTGCTTTTGGCAGCCTATCTAATGGGCATCATGATTTTGGAAGATCAAGTTAAATTAAGCCATGAAACTATCATTGCTTTGACAGTGGGATTACTCTTTATTCTAGTTCTCCCTATTGTGATTCCAGTGAATCTGAGTTTTTGTTCCGACACAAGTTTTTTCGAAGAAACGGTTCCCTTAATCGAACCTTCAAACGCTGAGGAGGGTAAATTGGGTGAATCAAGCGGTGAAACTGAAATTATTCTTAGCGAAGTTGAGGACGAAAAGACCAAAGAAGTTGACTTACTTCCCTCAGCTGAGAGAGAAAAACGGATAGCTCAATTGCAGACAAAGCTTGTCCACTCAGCGGCTTTTGGCGGTGTGAGAGTTCATAGGAGGAAAGGTCCACGGAGAGGGGAGGATTTCACTTTGGTACAAGCAATGAAAAAGGCGGATTTTTGGCTTATATTTTTCTCTCTGTTGCTTGGTTCAGGGTCCGGTTTGACAGTTATCGATAACCTCGGGCAGATGAGCGAGTCTCTTGGTTACGGAGAGGTTCATATTTTTGTGTCATTGATCAGCATTTGGAATTTTCTTGGTCGAGTTGGTGGCGGTTATTTGTCTGAAATTATTGCAAGGTATGCACTTAGCTATAGTTCATTATACTAGCTTTCTGAATTTAAACTGGTGACTTGAATAAGTATTTATGCATGAATTACTAGAGTTATTCAACAGAAATTTATCGTAAGTTATGTTGTCTAGACGATATGTACATGATTGTCCTATCTTTAATGTGTATAACTATAACAGGGACAAGGCGTTCCCGAGGCCGGTAGCTTTGGCTGCAGCTCAGATTCTAATGGCAATTGGCCATTTATTTTTGGCTATGGCATGGCCTGGAACTCTTTATGTCTCAACGTTGCTCGTGGGACTTGGATATGGAGCACACTGGGCTATCGTGCCAGCCACTGCTTCCGAGTTATTTGGCTTGAAAAACTTCGGCGCATTGTACAATTTCCTCACAGTGGCAAATCCAGCAGGCTCACTTGTATTCTCAGGTGTCATTGCAAGCAACATATATGATTCTGAAGCTGAGACACAAGCCTTGAAGCCACATCGTTCGATGTCATTTATTTCTTCAGTATTTGATGGACTATGGAATGACGAGGAGCCGCTGAAGTGCACTGGAGCAGTGTGCTTTTTCCTCACATCTTTGATCATGTGTGGTCTCTGCATTCTTGCAGTCATCTTAAGCTTGATTCTTGTGCACAGGACTAGACGGGTCTATGCGAGTCTCTATGGAAAGTCTAGACATTAATCGGCGTGGGATTTTGGTGCACAAATCAACTTCCGACGATCACATTGAAGTATCATTTAATTTGTTAACGTTATCTGATAAATTTAAAAAGATCCTTGCAGTTCCTCTATGGTGCTTGCAGATCGACCAAAATCTAGACAAGCATTTTTTTCCCTACGAAATGCCTGTTATATTTCAGGTGTGATCTTGTTATATAGAGAATGAAAATGATTGAACTCTTGCTCTTCGTATGGCGACCTACCGCCGGGGCAGGATGTCTGTATTCGAACTGTATAAGCTACTGAGATTACTAGCTATCTTTCTTCACATTGTATAAAGTTCTTCAGGAGAATCAAACATTGTAAGAACATGTATAGTTCAGTGTATCAATCTGTCTCATTATATTTGATTCCAGTGGAAGAATCTATTCTGAAACATGCACTGACTACTGAATAATCCAAACATATCTGATGTATATCTGAAGTAGTTGACAAAAACTGTCAGCAACTCTTCTGAATCAATTTGAGCACTCAAGTTTGAGACATTTGTTTCATCATGAACTATTTCCAAACAGACAAGTCTATAAACAAAAAATTCTTTGTCCTGAAAATTCCCAACAAAATAAAAACACATTCATAGAAAACATGATCAGTTCAACTAATTAGAGGCACTAAGGTTGTGTCTTGCTTTTCTGCATGGTGGTGGGCCTGGTGGCTCTCGGTGGAACACTCACAACACAACCACTTCAAACACTTCAACCATTGGAATCATTCTCTAATTGTAACCAATTCCAACATCTTGTTAACAAAAATAGTCAATGCCAACATCAAGCAACATGTACAAACCAACAAAAGGGCCCTCAAAATTCTTGATCAGCTCATACCATGAACAATCAAAGTCGCAAGTCCCAACCAATTTATTGGAATCTGTTTTGGACACACATAATGGACACAACAAGCACTTGTCACAATCCACTCCCATGTTGTAGGACAAGACAACAATGTCTGGTGAAGCAAAGACAAATGATGGCAGAGATGGAAAAATAGAAACCTGTTGTGATCACAACAGAAAGTGAGGTATGGTTGCAACCACATCCCCATTGTAGTCAGTGAACACATAAGAACTACTCATGTGCACAAGTTTAATGATTTCCATTTTGTTGGAACAACACATATAATATTGCACATAAGTTATTAAGGAATACAAAGTTTTTATTTAATGGGGGGCCCACATTTGGAGGGAGTCATGGTTTGGGAAGGTATCTTTTTTGGATGGACAAAGTAAGTTCTCACTAACCCAATGTACATGTCAATCTAACCACCATGGTAACCCAACCAACACCTTAGTTACCAAAAAAGCCAAACCAAACCCAAGGCTTGGGTTAGAAATAATGTACACATTAACCTAATTAAGACCTAATTAAGACCTAATTAAGACATTAACAACCATATAACCTTAATGTACATGGGCCCCCCATGAATAATGAACCCAAGTATTTTCCATTTTTGTGGCATATTTTAACCTAATTAAGACCATTCCCATGTGCTAACTAAAAAGTGGAAAACAATAAACAAAAAACCCAGCAATTCAGCATCTTTCCAATAATTCACACTCAACTTCAAATAAAAACGGGACAATTAAAAAAAACACACCAATTCTTAACCAAACCTGTGGTTAAAAGCTAGCCATGGTTAGGGTTTCAACACCCATGAAAAAGCTGGATTAAATGATAAATATAAGAATTGGGGAAAAGAGGGGGCTTTGTAACATTTTGTTGTCCTTTTTTCCCTTGTGTATTTCGGTATTTGGGAATTTCGGGGAAAAACTCCAATTTTTCCTCCAATTTTTTCGATTTTTCCCTTGGAAAAAAAATGGAGATTTCTGATCCGGATCGCCCAAAGCGGCCGAGAATTCTCCTCTAGAACGGTAAAATTTCCCTCTTCTCACTACTCCGATTTCGAGCTTTTTTTCCGATCCAAAGTTTTGGGTCGTTTCGTGGCGTGAGGACGGAGATCGGGATTTTAGGGTTTTGGTTTCCGAAAGTTGGAATCTTTGAGAAATTTTTGGAGTCTGATGTGTAGATCCTTGTTGGATTGAGATGGAAGCTTGGAATCAGCTTAGATTTGGCGTCTTTTGCTTAAATTTTGATGTTTTAAGCAGTGAAATGGGTGTTCGAGCTTGACTTAGTGCCAAATAAAAGCTGACGGAGCCTAATTTTAGGAATCTTTGTGTTGGATCTGTTGTTTTACTGTTTTGTTTAGTGTCTTTTTAGTTTAATTTTTTTGAGGTAATCTTGCTGTCACTGTCCTGCTGCAGTGTTTGTGGTTTTGTTCTGGTGTTTTTGTGGATTTGATGTTCGTAGAATTGGAATTGTTCGGTCATGAAACCATTATCTTGTATATATGTTGTCTGTGGATTCAGGTTGTTGGAGAAGTTAGATGGTCATTTGGGAATTCTGTCAAGCTTGATCTTGGGAATTTTATTCTTGCGCTGCGGTGATTGAGTTGGTGAAACCTTGACGGGAACTGTCGGTGTGATATTTTTGAAGATTGCATGGAATGCAATAAGGATAAAGCCCTTAGGGCAAGACAAGTTGCCGAGGAGAAGTTCGTGGTGAATGACATCGTCGGTGCAAAGAAATTCGCTCTTAAAGCGCAGAATCTGTTTCCGGATCTGGAGGGTATTTCTCAAATGATAGCCACTCTTGATGTTCACATTGCTGCTGAGGAAGTTACGGGTGGTGAGAAGAACTGGTATGGAATTCTGTGTGTGAGCTCTACGGCTGATGAGGAAATGGTGAAAAAACAGTATAGGAAGCTAGCTTTCCTGCTTCATCCTGATAAAAACCAGTCCGTTGGTGCTGAAGCCGCATTTAAGCTTGTGTCGGAAGCTTGGAGTGTCTTGTCGGACAAGGCAAGGAGAATGGTGTATGACCAGAAAAGGAATGTGAGGATGCCTCATCAAAGGGTTTCGAAGTCTCACTCTTACACGAACGGATACCATCATTATCCGAGCAATGCACCTTCCAATTTGAGAGCCCAAAAGAAGTCTGCTCGGAACGCGCCATCTGCTGTCCTCCCTCCAGCTCCAGCGAGACCTAGCACATTCTGGACGTCATGTAATCGTTGCAAAATGCAATACGAATATCTTAGAATTTACCTCAATCACAATCTTCTCTGTCCCAATTGCCATGAACCCTTTTTAGCTATTGAAACTGGGAATCCGACCAATGGGCACAACCCTTCAGTTCCATGGCCGTCGCAGCAGCAACAGGACAGGAACATCCATGGCCGCGGGAGGAAAGCTTCGTCTAAGATAAGATCTTCAGGGTACCAGCAGGCCAGTTTTTCAGGTGCTGGTGCATGTGAGAAAGTCGTAAGAGATCGCGAGGAGAAACAAAGGACTTCTGCAAATGGCGAGTCTGCTCCGAGGAAAAATAGTACAAAAAGGAATTCTAGTGGTGTAACTATTGAAAATTCCAGTTTCGGGCAAGAGCATTCTTTTGTTTCCAATATGGAAAGACCTGGAAAGAGAAGAAGCATAAGCGAAAACATTATATGTGAGTCCCAAGCGAGAAATAGCACTGGCGTTGATAACCAGACATTTAATTTTAATACAATTTTCCCAGCAGACAGGTCTACTGGTGTAGCTTGTGCAAAAATGACACACAGGCAAATCGGGAATCTAAGCAAGGAATTATCGTCACTTGATATTCGAAATATGCTGATGCGCAAGACAAAAGATTTAGTTCAGAAGAAGTTAGAAGAGTGGAAATCTGCCCCAACTGCCAAGCCAGAGGATAAAGATACAACAAAGCAGAAAGAAAAACAAAATGGATTTGGAAGGGAGAATTGCAAATCCTTGTCAAATGGGGATGCAAATCATGCAACTGAAGAGACCAAACGGGGAGGATTTCGTGTACCTGTTATGGCGTCTGGTGACAAGGTGTTTGGGCCAGATGAGGAAGTTCCGCGTCCTGTATCCATTGATGTTCCTGATCCAGATTTTCATGACTTTGACAAGGATCGCTCGGAAAGGTCATTCAAATCTGATCAGGTATGGGCGACATATGACAATGAAGATGGAATGCCTCGTTTTTATGTCTTGATCCAAAAGGTTATTTCTATGAAGCCGTTTAAGATACGTATGAGCTTTCTCAACTCGAAGACAAATAGTGAATTGGGTCCACTAAACTGGGTGGGAATGGGGTTCACGAAGACTTGCGGGGACTTCCGCGTGGGTAAGCATGAAATTAATGACCATATTAATATCTTCTCACACAAAGTTAGATGGGAGAAAGGCTCGCGAGGTGTTATAAGGGTTGTTCCGCGTAAAGGTGACACATGGGCTCTTTATAGAAACTGGTCGCCAGATTGGAACGGATACACACCTGATGATGTTATCTATAAATATGATATGGTTGAAATAGTTGAGGACTACAATGAGGAGCATGGAGTGGTTGTAACTCCACTCGTAAAAGTTGCTGGTTACAAAACAGTGTTTCACAGGCACATGGATCCAAAGGAAGTGAAGACGATCCCACGAGAAGAAATGTTTCGTTTTTCTCATCAAGTTCCGTCACACTTGCTTACTGGTACAGAATCCCCAAATGTGCCGAAGGGTTGCCATGAACTGGATCCAGCTGCTGCTTCTTTGGACCTTCTTCAGGTAATTACTGATGCTAA
Source organism: Triglochin maritima (assembly GCA_963682175.1). Classification (NCBI taxonomy): domain Eukaryota; kingdom Viridiplantae; phylum Streptophyta; class Magnoliopsida; order Alismatales; family Juncaginaceae; genus Triglochin; species Triglochin maritima. Next base: position 2,265,705 of record OY821781.1, read on the forward strand.
GGAAGAAGAGGGAAATGAGACTTCTGAAAGACCATCGAGTTAAACATTCAACTGCCACGAACGTTTACATTTATCATGGATTCGTGCTAGGTCATTCCTAAAATCTAGCAGGCTTAAATTATTGCATGGCATCTCCATTTTTCTGCCAAAGCTATTTGTGATGCTGGTGCCCATTTCTTTCTTTTCTTATTACCTGTGATTTGGGATAGCTGTTTTAACTCTTAACTTGAACTTGATATTCGTCAAAATGGTTTAGAGTTATCGAATCCAGCCAAACTCTATTTTTTAATCTCCAAGATTTAATGCTAAATCTAATTGTGGTTTTAATTGGCAACTGTGCTCTCTTTCGTTTGTTCCGCAAGCAGTACCAATGGTTTACTAAACTCTGAAATTACATCACATAAGACTCTACATGTCAAATTGCAAACCAGCTATATCTACCTTTCCTGCTGCCCCATTGTCGCATTTCTTCTAGATTTGCTTAATTTTCCTCAGCAACTTATTGTATGTTTCACTTGATAGCTTTATGCCTTTTTTAACCCTGTGTAGCATTCCGTCTTGCTGATGTTTACTCCATATTTGCATGTAAGTTACAGCAAAACATTATTCTCCAATGTTGCAATGACAGTTTTTGTATACCTCGTTCGCTTGCTTGCTCCTTTAACCCCTTAGCATTTTGTAAGTTAACATCGTCATCCCTCCAGATTTTAAGAAATTATTGTAGCCTCTGAACTGGATACGCGAAGCAGACTGATAATCTGCCTGTAAAAACTCATTTGAAAGCAGTGAATGTTTAAGATAGCTTCCTGATCGGATAAAATAGCCATGAATGATGAACCCTTTCTTTGCCTGGTAAGTCCTCTGTGCCCATGTTAATGGTCCTTCGACGTTATTCTCTTATCTCTGAATGATTATTTTATATGATTTTCTTAACTTCAATGCAGTATGAAAGTGTGTTTCTGTTCAACGTCCTATGGTGAATTCCAACTACGTTTTATTTATGAGTCCTGAAAGTCTTTTCCAGTTGACTGGTGAAGGTTAACAGTCACTGGTTTTACATTTGTGATTGTAAACACATTGGGACAATTACATGAAATGAACATGAGGTTCGGCATTTAGTAAAACATTTTCTTACCATGAATTGTTTGCAACTTCGAACCTATGTTGTTATTTGGTATGGAGATAGCATGATACATGCTATTAGTTTCCACTTTCTTAAGCCTGAACCGAATCATTGAAACCCTCTGTCCAGCTTAGGTTTCTGCTGTTATGTCTTTGACAGTACAGTTGTATAGACAGCTTAACCTCAAAGTTCCAACATCATGATTTTATATATTTTCTGAGGAAGCATTACATTGTTGGGTGTAAATCCTCTTTTTGACTAATACTCTGTTTTCCTTCTTTCTGTTACTTTGACAGTAATTGCTTCAGTTGTGAATTTGTAATATTCTGAACTAATGTGAAAAATGCCATTTTTATGCATTTGAGTACATGATATATGTTCATACAATAGAAATGGGGTATAGCTCGGCAGTCTAGTATTCTAGAGATCTTGCTAATATTTAATTACATCTGTGATTGTTTTTTATATAATGTGTTTCTCTGTTGAGATATAATTTACTACACCTTCAAGTACTTGATCAATAAAGATTCATTGCAGTGCTCTATGATGAAAATAATATTTCCTGTCCTGACAGATATTTTAACCAAGAAGCAGTAGTTGGATGAAGTGGTCTTGTTTTGTATTCCCTGCACTTTTTAAGTGCTTGATCTCTTTGGAGTGTTCTTTGTTTTTCTCAGCATCTTGCAATGTTTGATCTCTTTGGGTTCTTTCTTTATTCCTGCACTTTTGTAAGTGTTATGCTCTCTTTGTAGTGTTCTTTGCACTATGGAGAAGTTCGTGTACCTCCAGAGTCACTTAATTTACTATTGGATGTTGGAACTTGGAAGTGGTCTACAAAAGAATCCCTTGATGGGTACATCTCTGGTGAAGGGGATTATATACCTATCTTGTGGACCCTCATGGAGATATCATCTACTAGGGGCTCCCTTCTTAGATCCACCTTTATGTTCCTGCAAAATTCTTTTCTTTTGGTTGCATTCTTGATCCTTGTATTAAGATCGATCAGTTTCCCTCACAACTAATTGGGGGGTAAAGGGCATGCTTGCCAATGACATTAGCCTCCGAACTGGGAAGAACTGACGGTTGTTTGGTCTATGGTTGATTTTGTGTTATCCAACATGAATGTTGTTGTTTTGGTATGATTATAGCAGGCTAAACAATTCCGAAAGTCTTAAACTATGATGTACTGCTTCACGGAGCTGTGGATACATGACTCTTTTCTTCTTATAGAATAGTGGTTAATTTAAAAGTTTGCTAAGGTTAAGCACATCTCCAACGAGACAACAAAATCATAATGTTCGTCTCAAAACAAAAGTCAACCCTTCGTTACTTCCACTTTACTAAATTGCCAGGTCAATTACCCAACTAAATATGTGATTTTGAGATATTTTTTTCGGTGTGTGAATAGACACATTGTAGTTACATCATGGCTCTACCGACCAACTTGCAAGTTGCAAAAAGTGGCAACCGAAAGGCTTCTCATATCATTTTCCCAACATTAAGTTTCCACATGCATGGTTATCATAATTTCATAAAGGAAAATGTCATCATGAACTTTGTGACTCTCACAAGTCACAGCTTTATTATATATATTGCATTACCTTCAACAAACAATAGATACCAACATGCACGCAAGAACAAGTTCATGTAAACAAGAGTCACCGCAACATTATTTTTCCTTCTTCTTATCATACTTAAACCATTCAAGCGCAAACATAATTCCAATCACATCATGTCTGTCTCAATTCCACAAACTCACCCTTCAACCCGACGGAATCATATAAAAATCTGCCTTAGATATAGTGAAGGATAAGGTCATGCATAACAGCTTCACATGTCAATCCGCATCTTATCCTCTCTCCATCTCTCTTTTTTCAATTAATTCTATATATATAGTACACACCCTCAAATGAAATTTAGTAATCCATCCATACACTTACATAATTAACACCCAAAACAAACATCCAATCCACTCCAAATCTCCTAAAAAAACTTCTCGATCTTTCGATATATATTAGAAGTTTACAAAACTAAAGACAACATAGACAGACTATATACGTATTAGAAGAAGAATTTGTGTTGTTGTCGACGCGAATAAGCCTGAATATATATATATATATATATATATATATATATATATATATATATATATATATATATATATATATAGATAGATAGATAGATGGAGTACTCGAACCAACAACAAAGCCCGCCACCATCACAAATTGCGACGACGACCACCCCTTTCAAACACTTGCTTCAACACCACCACCACCACCACCAACTCCAGATGTTGTGGGAGTACCAGCGGTCGGAGATTGAGAACGTGACTAACGACTTCAAAAACCACCAATTGCCACTGGCGCGCATCAAGAAGATCATGAAGGCGGACGAGGACGTGCGTATGATCTCGGCCGAGGCGCCCGTTTTGTTCTCAAAGGCTTGTGAGCTCTTCATATTGGAGCTCACCATAAGGTCATGGTTGCATGCTGAGGATAACAAGAGGAGGACCCTTCAGAGGAACGACATTGCGGCAGCGATAACGACGACCGATATATTAGACTTTTTGGTTGATCTTGTGCCTAAGGATCATGACATCAAAGAGGAGGGGCTCATAACTACTAAGCCGCATGCCGGTAAGCTACGTACAAATACATACCATTTTTCTTATAATCTACCTTATAATTTCAAATGTCTTAGTCGATAGGGTGGAGGTTTAAAATTATTTAAATTAAATCTCAAGTCCACTAGATAATTCGTATATATTATATATATATTCTTAAAATTACGCAACTTGTTGAAATACATGCAATGCATAATTCAATTTTTTGAAAGCTTCTATTGGACTTTAGAACATGTTACCTATGCTTCCCATCGCTTAATTAATACTTGGTCTCAAATAGTCAATATTAATTAAGCATCTACCGACTAAGTTAACATTAGATGAGCATCAGTCCATCACACACTTTATTGACTTGAAGTTGGAATAATTAGTATTAATTAGTTGAACGAAATAGATGACAAGCTTGAAATAATTATACGCCACCATTGGTAAGCTAAAGGCATAATTGCTTGATTGAATCGATGCAAGCGTCATGGGACCACTAAATGTTAAGTGCTTTTTTAATGGTATGTTTCAGACCATCACCGACCACGACCTGGTCATCAGTTCTCTCTCTTCAAAATCAATTTTCTCTCTCTTCCACATCAGCTTTCTCTTTTCTCAACTCACATTCTTCTCTGTCCTACACTATTCACCTCTTAACCACAACCGAACACAACCCACAATAACCTATCTCTCTCCTCCACATCATTTCGGGGTCCATCTTGGTAAAACTTTTAAAAAAATTAAAAAAAATCTAAAAATTCTAAACAATTGTAAAACGTATTTTCAAAAAAAAATTAAAAAAAAACTAAAACAAAAAATTCTAAAAATCAAAACAAAAAACAAAATTTAATATTTTTTTAATTGACGACTGGGTCGTCGACCCGAGCATTTCAACGCCCAGGTCTCTGACCTGGTCATCCACAACCTGAGAAAATAAGCTTTAAGAAAATCACGACCTGGTCGTGAGGTCGTTCACGACCCGAGAAAATCAGCGTTAAGGGATGTTCTCATAGCAACCAGCCAACCAAACTAAAAACAGCTACTAGATTCTTGGTCCTGAAATGGAAAAGATTACCGGTGCGTTTGGATTTGATTTTTGTGACAAGATTCATGTGAGAATTCATATTCTAAGTGAAAATGTAAGAATCATGATAATTAAAAGAATCAAAATTTTTTTGGATGGAAAAAATTCTTGCTCATGATTCTAAATGTTAAATGACCAGTATACCCTTAGATTTAAATTTATATTGTTATTAGATTACTATCGTAAGATATGATATGTTTTTTACTAAAGTAGAATATTTAATAAGGTAGAAATATTTATGTTATTTTCTACTATTAAAAATTATCATAAAATACAATGTATATGAAATTTATCTAGTAAATATCGGAAAATATGAAAATATGTTTGGATTAAAATATATATCGTAAATTCATCAAGTTTATTAAATAAATATCGTAAATTCATCATGTTTATTAAAATATAATATATATATGACATTTACAGTTTCTAATTAGAAATTTATTGAATAAAAATATTAAAATACGAATGTATTATGATAAATACAACTAAGGGTAATATGGTAAATCTGACTCTGTAATTTAAATTCTTGCAAGAAACTATAAAAATTCAGCATCTTTTTTCTATACAATTTTTGTTGTTAAGAATCAGAGATTGTTATCTAATTTTCTGTTTGTGAAACACATTTGAATTCTTATTGGCCAACTAAGAATCTGTTTCCAAACGTGGTCAAACCCCGATAAATGTGTGTATGATGTCTTGGACTAAATGTGAGGGAAAAATCAATAGGCTTCCACCAACACCAATGCACTATTAGTTCGTGATTTGTGCTCGGATTTGGAATTATAAATGTGCCATTCCAACCCCTTACATACTTATAGTTACGGGTTAGTATCTTGCAGTGCTAAAGTAGTCTTGACTAGCTAGCACTTTGATTTAGGCTTCATAAATATTTAGGGTCTCCTATATATTCAGTTATATGAACATTAATTAAGTAGATTTTCAAATTCACTTTGATTTGGTTCTTGCAAACGATATCATATGGATTAGCTAATTCTTGTGTCTCCGTTTCGACATCTGATGAGATTGTACATTATTTTTGAAAAATATATATACACACACGTAAAACATATTCTAAATTTATGATTTTTAACTTTTTTAATATACATGTGTTGTAGATAAAGATCTACGGTTTTGATTTTTAATTTAAAATTTAGATTTGATTTTATCGTTAAATGCAAACGTGTGTCAACAAAATTTAAAGTACAATCCCTCCCCGTATATATATATATATATAAAACTTAGCTAATTACCATATTTGATAAATGACTATATATATTATATACATGGCAGCACTACTAAGTTATAACTGATGTTGCATTCACAGGAAGGGAGGCCGCAGGAGTCCCCTACTACTACCCTCTGGTGGGCCAACCAAGCGGCGATGTGACCTACGGACAGCCAGCGATGGACCCGTCGGCCTACGGCCACCAGCCTTGGCAACCAATGTGGCACCAACAAGGTGTGGATGATGGGGACTATAGTGTGGATGGCCAAGGCAATTACATTGGACATCATCATCACCATCCTAATTAACACATCTGGTTCCTAAGAATTAATAACTAGTAACTTATTTGCATGTAATAATAGCTCAGAAAGAAGATCGTAGGACTTTCATGTTGACTCTATATTTGACTTCTTTTCTCGGTGTAGTAATTATGTTTTAAGTGAACTTCGTAATACGTATGATCACCTGTATGATTGGGACGTAATCACTGGTAATTAGTCAACAATCACAACACGTAATGGAAAATGTTGCAGATCGTGTTTCTGTGTTATATGTTTGATATCCAAAATTTATGGTGAAACTATTTCATATATAAATATAATATATGTTACATAAATATCACATCTTAGGGCCACAGAATACAATCAATGATAATTTCAACGAGCTAATTAAGGTTTGCGTTTTTTTAGTTTGGCATAATTTCATAGATTTAGGACCCTAAAAATAATCACAAATATCCTGTAATATGTTAGAACTTTCAAATCGTTTATCAGATATCATGACGTTAATTTTAAGAAAAAGTATATTTAACTTCATGCATGTTTGGGGGTACATGCTACTCTTCGTGTCATATCTTTAGATTTAACTAAGCTATGAATATGGTTAACCATAATGGAGCTATTGAAATACTACACTGAAGTACAAATTGAGGATAACTTTTCTGGGAGATACTTAATATCATGGATCGAAATTCAGTAGACACACTCGCATATTTAGGATTTAAAATGTGATAGGGTAGAGAGTAGATACAATCCAAAAGGTATAAATTTGATAGATTTGGTGGTTTAAGAAAGAAATGGAGTAAATTTTTGGTTTGTCGATTGATCGATTTAAACTCTCGAGCCAAACAAGCAGTTAAAGACTGTATTTGGGGGTGTAATCAGGGAAATTTTTAAATGAAAAAGGAGGAAAAAAACTTGGGTTTTTTCGTGCAAATTTTCCGGTTTGTTATTGGTTCAGTTTGAGTTTGAGCTAAGAAGTTATCATTTGGCGGACATGATCTCAAGTTGGGTGCACTGCTTGTATTTCGGTCAAAAGTTGTGAGTTTGTAAATGCTTGAGAGAATGACATGGTGTGTTTGGTTAATGTTGGAATTTCTGGATTTTTGCTTTTTCTCGGTGATTTTGGAATTATTGATTGTTGTTTGTAGCTTTTAGGAAATGTCACTCTGAGAGTTGTTTGTAGCTTTTAGGTTAATAAATATAGTTTGTTCTGAGAGCAAAGTGTCATTAATTCCATTGGTTTTGGGATGAGGTGTGGATTTTGTAGAGTCAATTGATGATGACGTCCTTCCCTTTCACACTACACTCGTGAGTTTTAGAATTTTTTTAAACTTATAACCTATTACAAAGATCATAACCTATTGCATTGTGTAGGTGGAAAAATTGATTTATTACCTTTTAATCTGGGTTTCTTCTTCTTATTGAACTTATATACACACTTTCAGTTTTGAACCGTGCAAGATTTCATTTCCATTACAACCACAAAGACTGTAAAATTCAAATTTCAGAAATTCAGTTCCATACAGACAGACCCTCATCCAAATGAGACTGTTGCGTTATCAAATTGTGCTCTTTATGGCAGAGAGGGGTCGGTTTGTTGTCTGAGGTAGCAGCATGCCATGAGAATAGAAGCCAATTGTCTCCAATTTAATGAAATGGTAACCGACCTCAACATTTCCATCGATCTACTTATCAAGATGATTAGCAGCTCCTCACTTCCTCTATCCTAATTATTATTTGTTCTGTAACACAAAATAAACCAACATTTTCTTCTTACATGTTACAACAATTGCAACTCCAGTTTCTTGCATTGGGTCTTACTTCTGACTCTTAAAAACTTATGTGGTGGTGACTACATGTTTAAAGATTTGTTTATCAAGTGTAGCTTTTGTTCTTATAAATACTATACTCTGGAAGAAGAAAATAATGATAAGTAAAAATAGATAATACAGTGAAAAGGTTTTGTGTTAATAAAAGATGATGTCCAATAATGTGAGTAATTGGTGTAAAGAAATGGGTCTTATAATCAAATCTAACAATTCCCTCCGATATTTGTCTACATCTCATATAAAGAACCAAAACCTTACCCACTTCCAATCTATATATAACAGAATCAGTAGTATGTCTACCATCTTCCACATTCAAAACCATCATTTCCATCTCCTCTGATCAACAAACCTACTCTGATCTTTCTCATCAAGTTCTTGGTCTGTTAATCATAAGATGGGACAAACACGGCCACCAGTTGAAGAAAATAAAGTAACTTTGGCATACCGTGCACTAAACCAAGTGATGGTAGAGGAGGAGAACCAATCCAGCCACTTCCAAACTTGCAGCTTTGCATGCATTTTCCAACTTGATTTATGTTTATATATCTGTTGGTTTCGTTAGTTTATTCTCATGTGTTACTTAAACTTTTAAAGGTTTTGTTATGCTTTCTTGAAATGGTCGGTGTATATAGTTGCATTCTTGTTATTTTGTTGTATACTTACATTCTTATTGTTTTCTTGTATTTTCTTGAAAACAGGAGTAGGTCGATCCACAAGTGCCACCACCAAAACAATGATCATTCAAACTTGCAGGTTTGCATTTTCTAAATTTATTGTTTATTAGATTTCATTAGTTTATATTCTTGGTTTGTTTTAAAATTTTACCTTTATAGTTATATTTTTCTTGCTTTTTTAAGTATATTTACTTTTTGTGGCTTTCGTGATCTTGCATGTCTGGGTTTAAGTGTATTGAGTTCGTTTTTTTACTCATGTTTACTTATTACCTTGTAAAGACTACATATTTGCTTTTTTCCTGACATTTTTCACTTATTTTGTTGAATTTTGCGAAAAAAAGTACTGAGCACTTAGATCTATTTTCAGATAATGATCACTCAAACGTGCAGGTTTACATGCATTTTCTAAGGGAACTACTAAACGTCGCCCCAAAACTACTTAAATCGCCCCTTGAAATTACCAAATTGCCCTTAACAATATATTTAATACCCATATCGTCCCGTGTCTATAAATAAGGCATATGGTCTTGTATATTCATAATTTATCAGTAAAAACACCACGAAAATGTCTGACGAGGGTGATGCATCGGGTGAGGTAAGCCTGGCGCGGGGCAAATTTTGGGCCGAGCGTCTGCATTAGACGCCTCCCCCATGGTGAGGGCGTCTGCGTAGGACGCCCTCCCCATGGACTAGGCGTCTAACGCAGACGCCTCCCCCATGGGATAGGCGTCTTATGTAGACGTCCTCCCCATGGGTAAGGCGTCTGTAGTAGACGCCCTTCCCTTCGGTCAGGCGTCCTACGCAGACGCCTTACCGTTGGGGAAGGCGTTTAACACAGACGCCCCATCCATGGGGCAGGCGTGTAACACAGACGCCTTTTTTTTTTTTTTTTTGATTTTGATTTTGTTTTTTTAATTTCGACATTATTTTTGAAATTTTTTAATTTCGAATTTATTTTTTTATTTTTTTTAATTTTGATTTTATTTTTGTAGGTTCGAGATTTCGGTGGTGATGGAGTGGATTACAGTGAGTTATTTCAAACTACACAAATCTTTGCAACAATCGATGAAGCATGTAAATGGGCCAAACAAGTAGCTATCGGAGCTGGGTTTTTTTTGGTCGTGTCATCGTACAAAACAAGATCAGATAGTCGGATGGATTGTTATTTGAGATGCGACCGGCGAAATCAAATGGAGTCTCGGGATATGGATACTGCACTTCGAAGAAACACCAAAAGAAAGGGTTGCGGTTGCCGTTTCTTAATAAAAGTGGTGGAGCGACGAGATCGTGATGGATGGGTTTTGGTTTTTAATAGTGCTCACGGACATCACAACCACAGACTGGCAGTTTATCCAGAGGGTCATCGTCAAATTAGTGGTCTAAGTTCTGGGGCGAAGAAGATTGTTCGTGATATGACAGAGGCGCAAGCAAAACCACGGAACATCTTGAAGGCAGTAAAAGAAAAATTCCCGGAGGACAATCCAAATCAAAGGCATATTTATAATTTCAGAGATTACATGAGGAGGACAAAATCTGAAGATCGGAATCCCGTCCAGCAGTTTCTCTACCAAGCAGTGCAGTGTGAGTACTTACATTGGATTATGGCGGATCCAGAAACTGATGTCGTCACTCACGCTTTTTTGGCACATCCGACGTCAGTCCAGTTGTTGCGGACATATCCTTTCGTTATCTGCATGGATTCGACTTACAAGACGAACAAGTATAAGATGCCTTTGTTCGAAATGATTGGGGTCACACCAGCAAACATGAATTTCCTTATTGGATATGCGATTTTGATGGATGAATCTTACTCCAGTTATTTGTGGGTGATGGAGAAGTTGAGAGATCTGTTATTGGGGACTGTCAGCCCGACTGCAATAATAACAGACCGGGAGTTAGGCCTTATGCGACCAGTGAGAGAGGTTTTTCCAGACTCTGCTCATTTACTCTGCACATGGCACATCAACAAAGACGTATTGAATTACGCGTACCACGTATTCGGCAAGAATAAGGAGATGGCAGAGACTTTGAGGCGTGGAAGATGGAGGAAGATCATGCTTTCTACTTCAGAAGCCGAGTATGATAGAGCTGTGTATGCTCTGAAAGATTTGTATAGATCGTGGCCGGCTATCACGGAGTATCTGGACACCACGTGGTTGGTGCATAAAGAAAAGTTTGTGCTGAATTGGACGAACAAAGTCCTTCATTTTGGGAACACCACGAATTGTAGGGTCGAAAGTGCTCATTCGGCTCTAAAAGAGTGGATTTCTACATCGACTGCAGCTCTGGACACTCTTTTCGAGCGCGTCAACGCGGCTACTGAAATGCAGCTGACGAATATTCGAAACTTTCTTGAAGACTCGAGACGGCGAAATTTGACTAATTTCGGACATTCTCTATATCGTCACATAAATGGTAGAGTTTCGCATCACTGTTTGCAGTTGCTGAGTCAGGAGGTGAAGAGAATGCAACAGTTAGATGATGAAGTTGAATATCGTTGCGAGTGCGCTTTTCTGACTTCTCATGGGATACCTTGCGCATGTACCATCCGTGGATGTCTTGAATCAGAAAACGGAATTTACTTAGAGCAGATTCATTCGTTCTGGAGGACACTTGTCATTGGGGAAGGAGCCGGGAACGCAGAGTTTGTGTCTCAGGCAGCTCAAGACGCCGAACATTTTCGCAGTCTGGTTGATGAGATTGCAGGAAGTGACCCTACCGTAATTCGATCTGCCTCTCGGGTTTTATTCGAGCAGCTACACCCCGAACATTCGAATTTGAAAGAGCCTGCAGTAAAAACAAAGCTACGAGGTCGACCAAGGGGAAAGTCGACACGACGGGACCCTAGTGCGTTTGAGTATGCAGAGCGAGGTAGTGGTCGATCTTCAGGTAGTGGGAGTAGAGGTCGTGGTCGTTCTTCCGGTAGTGGAAGCAAAGGTCGTGGTCGATCTTCTGGTTCTTCGTCAGTGAGAGGAGGATCAGGTATACCATCCTTACATTTATTATTATTATTATTTTGTTATTTATTTCAGTAAATATGTATCTTTTGTTATTATATCTAACTGTATTTTTTGTTCATATTGTAGTGACTGGGCGGGCTGACGTAGACGACTTCCCATATGGAGATAGAATTCCAGGAATCATTATGCCATTCCTACACCAGTGGAATGATGTACGTGCTGATGGAAACTGTGGATTTCGATGTGTCGCCGATGTTTTCCACGGTGGTGAAGACAATTGGCAACTCGCCCGTCGTTCGATTTCAAATGAGATAGCTGCGAACCCATCTTTTTATGAGCACGTATACTACGACGGTGTGGCGGAGGCTCGTCACCGGATTAATTGGGGCGGGGGACCTTGTGGCGAGAATCACTATATGGAGACGTGGACGGACTTGTTTCCCATTGCAAATTTTTACAAGTGTGCAGTTATGTTCTTCTCTCTCGGAAATGATGGTTCGTTGTACCCATGTCTTACAGTTCTACCTTGGGAGAGTCCGCCTACCGTGACGAGACCGTGCAGAGAGTTGATTATTGCTCATTTAGGGAGTTACGCTCATTACATTCGTTTGGAATTGAATGAGGGATTCCCCGTACCTCCTATAGCGACTCTGTGGTATCAAATACGAGATGAGAGTGTTATTGGATGGGAGCTGGAGTACCAACATAGGATAGCATATTGGCAACAATTATGTAATATGTTTTGATATGTTTGTATAATTATGTAATATGTTTTGATATGTTTGTACATTATATAGTGTTGCTTTATTATGTAATATGTTTTGATATGTTTGCTTTATTTGCATTATATATAATAGTACGAAAGGTTATCAAACACAAATACAAATAATAAGGGTACAACAGATAAGCAAAACACAAATACAAACAATAAGCGTACGACATGTTAGCAAACACAAACACAAATAATAAATAATAAGCGTACAACAGATAAGCAAACACAAATACTAAGCGTACAACAGATAAACAAATATAAATGCAAATACTAAGAGTACGGTACAACAGATCAACCTACTCATCATCCGAATCATGGTCGGAGATGCCTAACTGAGTATGCCATGACTGTATGATCTGATCCACATCTCCGCATGCAGCTCTGGCATCGTCTGGCAGCTCATCCCTCATCTGCAAGATTGGCTCTACAGCCCGTATCATCTTACCCATCCACTGCACATAACATTAACATTAGCGTACATTAACAAATTATACGGTACAAATAAATATAGATAAAATGAAAAAATTACCAGATCGCCACACGTCCTATCTGGTGGTCGATCTGCTCTCCGGGAGGCACCACGGACGATGATAGGATGTGAGTAACTACCGAACCAATCAAGATAACGTGCATCACACTCGGAGGGGTCGCGACTACGTCTGAAGTCGCCAAGGAACAATCGGCATGATCTCGGAAATGTCCGCCAAGTCGATTCCGCTGTAGAAGCGGGGAACCTGACGTCGTACGTCGCTGCTGTCGCAGACCGCACCGCATGCTCTGGTGTCGGAATGTCAACCGGGATCACCTGAACATATCCTAACTGACGCAAGACCCGATCGGGCATATAAGGCTCTATGATATCCCGATAACGAATAAGACCCATCAATAAAGTCCTCGGGACATCCGCTGCTGGGTCAGGACCATAGGGTAACCACTCCACCTAAAGTTTAACACATTAATAATAATACATCTTAAAATTAAATAAATGGTGTAAAGTTTGATACCTCTGATGCAGTCATCTGATCTAGCCGTGCGCGGATGGAACGCAATCGTCCATCGCTCTTGTCCTCGCTCCGGACAACCCACATACCCGAACGTGGATAACCCTCGTCGATAATCTTCCGCTCACGATGCGGGCGGAATGCAGGAAAGTACTCGTATATCCACGCCTGCAGCAGCGTAAGACAACCTGCAATCCCAGAACAATCCGCACGGCTAGCTATCCCAAGCTGCCGGTACAGGTATGCCAACGTCGCTGACCCCCACGAGTACTCACGAACGGTCTCCGGGTCCCTAGCCTCCAGTAGATCGCGTGGTCTGATCCGACAACCACTCTTGTCGACAAACAAGACGGCTCCGAGCATCAAGAATAGGTACGCCGTCAACTGTGTATCATCGGCCCGCGGAGGTCGTGCCCGTCTGCATAGGTCCTCAAGGGAGTCGATGCCGACACCACCACCACTCCATAAAGCTGTATCTCTCGCCAGACCATCAGGTGTGACACCAAGCAACTCTGCCACATAACACCTCAGCTCAGACGTCGACCCCTGAGCACTAACCAGACGACCATCCACAGGAAGTCGCAGGATCTGGAAAACATCGTGAAGCATGATCGTCATCTCTCCGAAAGGCATGTGGAAAGTGTTGGTGTCAGGCTGCCACCGCTCCACAAACGCCGAAATCAAAGGCATGTCGAGATAAGGGAACATGCTGTACGGTAAGTGCCCCAAATGCGTGGCACTAATCTCCTCTCTGATATCAGCACTCAGTGTAGACCGCCAACCCTGTAGTGCTGTACAGGCTCTGTGCCGATTCTGGCACTTCAGAACCTTCCGATCCTCTCCGTCCCAGATCCGTCTAGCAATGTGACCCCAGAAACTAGGAATGACGCTCCCATCTAAAGGACCACCAGGCGTCATACTGCTCACGATCCAAGAATCGTCCTGGACCCTCTTCTTCTTCTGAGCGCGGGGATCAACAGTGCACGAGCTCGAATCCCCGGCCGTAAACCTCCCACCCCTACCCTTCCGCACCATCCATCCGGCGGAAGTAGAAGTACCCGCTCGACCACGTCCTCCGCTATAATCCCCCTGCCTCTCCACCTCCGGCCGCACATCATACGGGCCATCATCGTCGCTCTCGTCGTCGAAACTATCCACATGCTCATCATCGAAGGAATCATCCTCCTCCTCACGACGACGTAATGCCTCCCTCTCCCTCCTGACCGAAGCAGATATCCCCCGTCTACGTGGATGACGCGGTGCTGAATCATCCTCTAAAGAACGGAAGGCGTGTAATGGTATCGACTTGCCTCTCCCTCCACTGTGACCCGATGACTATTTATTGAAATTTTAAATACAAATTTGTTAAATTTGTTAAACTAAATTATCATATTTATCAAAATTGTTAAACTAAATCAAAATTTGTTAAACTTAATTATCAAAATTGTTAAACTAAATCAAAATTTGTTAAACTAAATTAAAACAATTGTTAAACTAAATCAAAATTTGTTAAAACTAAATATCACAAATGTTAAACTTAAAAAGAATTTGTTAAATTAATTTTTTTGATTTATCACTATTTATTAAAGTAATTATGATATTTATTAATTAAAAAAACAAAAAAGGCGGAGGCGTCTGCGAGAGACGCCTCCCGCAAGGTGGAGGCGTCTGTCGGAGACGCCTCCTCCTACGGGGAGACGTCTGCGGAAGACGTCTCCCCCATCGGGGAGACGTCTTCCGCAGACGTCTCCCGCTTCGGGTCGGCGTCCGAGGGAGACGCCCCCCGCATGGGTCGGGCGTCCTCGGAAGCCGCTCCCCCCATAGGGGGAGCGGCTTCCTCGGACGCCCGCCCCATGCGGGGGGCGTCTCCCTCGGACGCCGACGACTTTTTTTTTTTTTTTTTTTTTTAAAAACAAATAAATAACGTAATGTTACCTCATACGGGTACACCGGGGGAACTGCTGGCTGCTTCCCTGGCCTCCGAGACATTCGTAATCTTGTGTAGTAGGTATAGGAAGAGAAAGTTTTGAAAAAAGAGTGAAATTGTGAGATATATAAGCAAAAATAGGAGGAAGGGCAATTTGGTAATTTCAAGGGGCGATTTAAGTAATTTTGGGGCGATGTTTAGCAGTTCAGTTTTCTAACTTCGTTGTTAAACATATTTTTCATTTGTTTATGTTCTTGGGTAATTGGAAAATTGTGCTTATTTCGTTATACTTTCTTGAAAATGGAGTATATAATTGCATTCTTATTATTTTGACATATACTTCACTCATATTATTTCGTTGTATAGTTGCATTCTTATTATTTTGTTATATTTTCTTGAAAACAACAGCAAATCCTCAAGTGCAGCCACCAAATGATCCAAACCTGCAGGTTCGCATTTTCTAAATTGATTATTTATTATATTTCATAAGTGATAAGTCTATATTCTTGTTTTGTTTGTTTGTTTGTTTTAAAATTCCAACTTTCTTATAATTTCTCGCATTTTTTAAGCCTGTTTAGTTAATTTACGTTTTTCAAGTGAATTAAGTTTGTTTTTTAATTCAGTTTTACGTATCTCTGTAAACACACTACACATTTGCTTCTTGTCCACACAATTTTCACTTGATTTGTTGAATTCTGGGAAAACAAAATGTAACGTACCCGAAAACAGCGGAAAATTTAAACAATAATAAAGACCGTCAACGGTCAACACTGGGCACGTCACGGGAAACAAACCAACATATATAATATAAATATGATCCACGTGGAAGTCAAATATACAAACTGACTGTGATTACGACAAAAGTTATACAATATGTAATCACCTCAAAAGGAAGAGACTGACAACTACAGGATCTGATCTCGGGGGCACCGTCCTCGGTCACCACCTGACTCTAAACCTGCTCGCTACCTGAAATGCAAACAACAAACATGCCTGAGTTCCCTGCAGGAACCCCGTATACCAAGTCTCCTAAAAATATAAAAAGGAATTAAAGACAATGCAATACAATGCACATGATCATCCGCCTCGGGCCCACAATAATGCCCTCACCGCCTCCGCGGCACTGAACCACTCCTGCCACTAGGGTCAAGTCAGTCCACCGCTGCCTCACAAGGGTCAGTCGACACCACTGCTCCCCAAAAAGTGCAGGAAGGAACCCCCGGTACACGCCGCACCCAAGGAGCGAGTCAGCCCGCCGAATACACAACTCGGGTCAGACGACAGCCACTGCTCCCCCAAGAGTCGCCTAGCGCGCACCCTGCCGGAACATCCTCGGCCTACCGCTAAACCCTCGCAAACTGCCCAAGGTTTACGGTACACATCCCTCACACCCCGCTCGGTAAGAGAGGAAAAAGGTAGTACAATAATACGCCTTCGTCGAAGGTGAAATCCGTAGCTCTCAAAGCCGGTAATCAACCGTCGCCTCGGAGCCGGTAGTCGACCTGACATCGACGGATCGCGTGTGGATAAATCCACCAACCTGCGGCAGATCGGTCAACCGCTAAAAGCACACCGGTCAACCGGTCCCCCACACAGTACACGGTACTGTACAAACAAGTCTACCGGTCGAACCACGCCAACCGGAATACCTACCAATTGGTCGAACAAAAGTCATCTAGCAGTCGACCGTTTGGAAGGTCTATGCTATACATTTTATATACATGTATATCCTGTCGGTCGAACCAGGGTCCGTTCAACCGATAAGAATGCCTGCATGAATCCTGCCCACTGGATTCGGTCGACCGGAACTCTTCCGGTTAACCGGATCAACAAGCACTTCACTACAGGAAAACTGCACGCGGTCGGTCGACCGGATCCAGAGCGGTCGACCGTTTAGATGGTCAACGCTCGAACCGACCTTGCGCAGTTCGGTCGACCGAGACACACACTCGGTCGGCCGAAGGCCTGTCTAACCTATCTACTGGGTTCGGTCGACCGAAACAACACCAGTCGACCGGCTAATGTAACCCTTTATTTTCCCGCTTAAATTTGGCATAACGGTCGACCGTCTCACAGACATCGTTCGACCGTTCCGGGAACAAAGTTAATATTTGGCATAAATATTAACTTTGTTCCCGGAACGGTCGAACGATGTCTGTGAGACGGTCGACCGTTATGCCAAATTTAAGCGGGAAAATAAAGGGTTACATTAGCCGGTCGACCGGTGTTGTTTCGGTCGACCGAACCCAGTAGATAGGTTAGACAGGCCTTCGGCCGACTGAGTGTGTGTCTCGGTCGACCGAACTGCGCAAGGTCGGTTCGAGCGTTGACCATCTAAACGGTCGACCGCTCTGGATCCGGTCGACCGACCGCGTGCAGTTTTCCTGTAGTGAAGTGCTTGTTGATCCGGTTAACCGGAAGAGTTCCGGTCGACCGAATCCAGTGGGCAGGATTCATGCAGGCATTCTTATCGGTTGAACGGACCCTGGTTCGACCGACAGGATATACATGTATATAAAATGTATAGCATAGACCTTCCAAACGGTCGACTGCTAGATGACTTTTGTTCGACCAATTGGTAGGTATTCTGGTTGTCGTGGTTCGACCAGTAGACTTGTTTGTACAGTACCGTGTACTGTGTGGGGGACCGGTTGACCGGTGTGCTTTTAGCGGTTGACCGATCTGCCGCAGGTTGGTGGATTTATCCACACGCGATCCGTCGATGTCAGGTCGACTACCGGCTCCGAGGCGACGGTTGATTACCGGCTTTGAGAGCTACGGATTTCACCTTCGACGAAGGCGTATTATTGTACTACCTTTTTCCTCTCTTACCGAGCGGGGTGTGAGGGATGTGTACCGTAAACCTTGGGCAGTTTGCGAGGGTTTAGCGGTAGGCCGAGGATGTTCCGGCAGGGTGCGCGCTAGGCGACTCTTGGGGGAGCAGTGGCTGTCGTCTGACCCGAGTTGTGTATTCGGCGGGCTGACTCGCTCCTTGGGTGCGGCGTGTACCGGGGGTTCCTTCCTGCACTTTTTGGGGAGCAGTGGTGTCGACTGACCCTTGTGAGGCAGCGGTGGACTGACTTGACCCTAGTGGCAGGAGTGGTTCAGTGCCGCGGAGGCGGTGAGGGCATTATTGTGGGCCCGAGGCGGATGATCATGTGCATAGCATTGCATTGTCTTTAATTCCTTTTTATATTTTTAGGAGACTTGGTATACGGGGTTCCTGCAGGGAACTCAGGCATGTTTGTTGTTTGCATTTCAGGTAGCGAGCAGGTTTAGAGTCAGGTGGTGACCGAGGACGGTGCCCCCGAGATCAGATCCTGTAGTTGTCAGTCTCTTCCTTTTGAGGTGATTACATATTGTATAGCTTTTGTCGTAATCACAGTCAGTTTGTATATTTGACTTCCACGTGGATCATATTTATATTATATATGTTGGTTTGTTTTCCGTGACGTGCCCAGTGTTGACCGTTGACGGTCTTTATTATTGTTTAAATTTTCCGCTGTTTTCGGGTACGTTACAATTTGGTATCAGAGCCTTGATCTCGGCGTACTTGTCCAAAGAAACCACCTTGAGTTAGGAGTTAGGTCTAGAGGATCATGCATGCACAGATTATATTGATATTGTCTTGTTTCCTTTGGCAGATGCCTCCTAGACGGGAGAAGGCGGTTGCCCATACTCGCGGTGAGAGTGAGACTGCGAGGGATGAGGCTTGGGAGGATGAGCGTCGGACGTTGTTCGATACGGTCGGACGTCTGACGGAGATGCTACAGCAGCAGACGGCACAGACTGGGCAGACGGGGACTGGTGCTATGCATGACCGGTTTATGCGCCAGCATCCGCCTACCTTTCCGGGGCAGTATGACGCAGAGGCTGCGGAGGAGTGGATCTTCACGATGCAGAAGATCTTCAGTGCTATTGGTTGTCCTCCAGAGGCGAGAGTGGGCCTGGCTACTTATGTGTTGGGCGGTGCTGCGTCCAACTGGTGGAGGTCCACATCTGCAGTGGTGTTTGCGGACAGAGATGATATAGCCTGGGAGGAGTTCGTTGGCGAGTTCAACGAGCAGTATTTTCCGCAGCATGTCCAGGACGAGAAGAGGGAGGAGTTTCTGAGTCTTCAGCAGGGAGACATGACCTTGGCAGGCTACATCGGGAAGTTAAACGCCCTTGAGCGTTACTGTCCCGAGATGTATATTACACAGGAGCAGAGAGCAGGGAAGTTCGTCCGAGGGCTCCGGAAGCAGTTGAGGATGAAGGTGCTGACACATATGCCACGCACATTAGCTGATGCTGTGAAGAGTGCTACTGTTCTTGATCGTGACTACAGAGAGAACTACCAGGATGAGAGGAGGTCATCAGGTAGGTTCTCTGGGAGGCCAGGAGGTCAGACTGGAGGGAATCCGGGCAAGAGGCCCCGGTTCGAGGGAGCAGGAGTTGCAGCACCACGACCTGAGCCTTGTGGTAGATGTGGGAGGTTTCACTCCGGGCCGTGCTTCACCCCCGGAGCATGTCATGGGTGTGGCCAGCTGGGCCACTTTATTAGGAGCTGTCCGAGCCGAGGAGCTGGGCCGAGCAGACCACCGGGTTTACCCGCACCAGGCAGAGGAGGAGGCGGAGGTAGACCACCTTTCAGACCACAGCAGGGGCAGCGCACCGGCAGAGTTTTCACCATCCAGGCAGAGGAGGCTCGGGATGGAGGCGCTGTCGTGGAAGGTACACTTCTTGTCGCAGGTTCAGTAGCTAGGGTGTTATTTGATTGTGGCGCGACACACTCGTTCATCTCAGAGCGATTTGCGGGAGTGTTGGGCTGTACCCTTGCGATGTTGACTGCCACGTTGGAGGTCAGCACACCCCTGGGTCTGGTGGGCACTGTGGGGAGATTTGTCCCCGGCGCCACGGTTGTTTCGGGAGATCAGGAGTTTCCGGCAGACCTGGTCTTGCTACCGATGGAGGACTTTGACGTCATACTTGGGATGGATTGGCTGTCCCAATATGATGTTCGAGTCTTGTGCCGTGAGAAGAAGATTTTGATCCCGAGGAAGGGTTTGCCTGATATTCTGATTAGAGGGATCAGAAGCAGAGGGGGTCGCATTATTGTATCTGTCATGAGAGCTCAGAGGCTGTTGCAGCAGGGTTGTACCGCATTTTTAGCGACACTTGTGGTTGCGGAGGCAGAGTCTCAGAGGATAGAGGACATTGAGGTGGTGCAGGAGTTCGCGGATGTTTTTCCAGCGGAGATTCCAGGTTTACCACCACACCGGGAGTTGGAGTTCGGCATAGAGTTGGTAGCTGGTACTACACCACAGTCGAAGGCTCCATACCGGATGGCACCTGCTGAGTTGACATAGTTGAAGAAGCAGTTGCAGGAGTTGATGGACTCTGGATTTATCAGACCGAGCGTCTCGCCTTGGGGTGCACCAGTTTTGTTTGTGAAGAAGAAGGACGGATCCTTGAGGATGTGCATAGACTACAGGATGCTGAACCAGGTGACGGTGAAGAATAGGTATCCCTTACCTAGGATCGAGGACCTCTTTGATCAGCTGCAGTCAGCGAAGGTTTTCTCGAAGATTGACCTGCGTTCAGGATATCACCAGTTGAGGATCCGAGATGAGGACATCCAGAAGACAGCCTTCAGGACGAGATATGGACACTATGAGTTCTTGGTGATGCCATTTGGATTGACGAATGCTCCGGCAGCATTCATGGATCTGATGCACCGGACATTCAGGCAGTATATTGATATATTTGTGATTGTCTTCGTGGATGACATTTTGATTTATTCACCAGATGTGGAGCAGCACAGAGAGCATCTGAGGATTGTACTCAGCATCTTGAGGGCTCAGCAGTTATATGCTAAGTTCTCAAAGTGCGAGTTTTGGTTGGACAGAGTGGCATTCCTCGGACACATTGTATCGGCAGAGGGGATATCAGTGGATCCGGCGAAGGTAGAGGCGGTGACACAGTGGAGGACCCCTACGAGCGTGACAGAGATTAGGAGCTTTGTTGGACTGGCGGGTTATTACCGTCGCTTCATCAAAGACTTCTCGAGATTGGCAGCACCACTGACGGCTCTGACGCAGAAGGGAGTCACTTTTGTATGGTCGCAGAAGTGCGAGGACAGCTTTCAGGAGCTGAAGAGACTGTTGACCACAGCACCAGTTTTATCATTGCCGAGTGGCACGGGTGGATTTGTGATTTATAGCGACGCTTCAGGTGTGGGCTTAGGATGTGTACTTATGCAGCACGGGAGGGTGATCGTGTACGCATCCAGACAGCTGAAGGTCCATGAAAGGAATTACCCGACACATGATTTAGAGTTAGCAGCAGTGGTTCATGCACTGAAGACCTGGAGACACTATCTTTATGGTGAGCAGTTCGAGGTGTTTACAGATCATCAGAGTCTGAAGTACCTGTTCTCGCAGAAGGAGCTGAACATGAGGCAGCGCAGATGGCTTGAGTTCATTAAGGACTACGACTTCACTATCTCTTACCATCCGGGGAAGGCGAACACAGTTGCAGACGCTTTGAGCCGGAAGGTGGAGGTATCAGTAGCAGGCCTATGCATTCAGGAGTGGAGACTGCTAGAGTCCTTGGCAGAGTGGAGGCCATTTGCTGATAGCTCTGAGGGCGCAGTGATTGCAGGATTGAGAGTAGAGCCTCAGACAGTATCAGCAGTGATTCATGCTCAGACTACAGATGAGGAGTTGAGCAGTTTGTTACAGTTAGCTGCCAGAGATGGGTCAGACTTCAGAGTTGGAGTGGATGGAGGTCTGAGATTCAGAGACCGTATCTGGGTGCCGAAGACAGAGGACCTGAGACATGATATCATGGAGGAGGCACACAGATCGAGATATTCCATTCATCCAGGGAGCACCAAGATGTACAAAGACCTGCAGCGGAACTTCTGGTGGCGAGGTATGAAGAAGGACGTTGCAGACTTCGTGTCGAGGTGTTTGGTCTGTCAGCAGGTGAAGATCGAGCATCAGAGACCAGCAGGGCAGATGCAGAGGATTGAGTTGCCCGAGTGGAAGTGGGAGCACGTGACGATAGATTTTGTTACGGGGCTACCGAAGACACGGAGATTCCACGATGCGATTTGGGTTATAGTCGATCGACTGACCAAGTCAGCACATTTCTTAGCTATTAAGACCACTCTTGCTCTGGAGGGTCTAGCTAAGTTATATATTGAGGAGATTGTCAGACTTCATGGCGTACCAGTCAGTATCATTTCAGACAGAGATCCCAGATTCACTTCGAGATTTTGGGAGAGTCTACACAGAGCACTGGGGACACGTCTGAAGTTTAGCACAACTTTCCACCCACAGACAGATGGCCAGTCAGAGCGGACGATACAGACATTGGAGGACATGCTGAGAGCGTGTACACTGGACTGGGCCGGGCATTGGGATGAGCACTTGCCATTGATAGAGTTCGCCAACAACAACAGCTACCACTCGAGTATTGGGATGGCACCATATGAGGCATTATACGGGAGACCGTGTAGATCGCCGGTATGCTGGAGTGATGTGGGCGAGAGACAGCTAGTTGGACCTGACATTATTCAGTTGTATTTTGAGAAGGTCGACGTGATTCGGAGACGACTAGCTACGGCGCAGAGCAGGCAGAAGAGTTATGCTGATACGCGGAGGCGTGAGCTGACTTTTGATGTAGGAGATCATGTCTTCCTGAAGATCTCACCTTCCAGAGGTGTGATGAGGTTCGGGAAGAAGGGGAAGCTGAGTCCGAGATATGTTGGACCTTTTGAGATATTGGATCGGGTCGGTGAGGTGGCATATAGGATTGCACTACCACCACAGTTCGCAGGACTTCACAACGTCTTCCATGTTTCTATGTTGAGGAAGTACGTGGCCGATCCAGCTCATGTGATAGAGATATCAGTACCGGAGATCCAGCAGGATTTGTCATTAGATGAGAGACCAGTTGAGATTGTGTATCAGATGGTACATCAGCTCAGGAGGAGAGCGATTCCGATGGTGAAGGTCAGGTGGCAGCATCACAGTGTCAGAGAGGCTACCTGGGAGATCGAGGAGGATGTCAGGAAGCAGTATCCAGAGTTATTCCGGTAAGTTACTTGTTTCGAATTTCGCGGACGAAATTCTTTTAAGGAGGGTAGATTGTAATAACCTAATCTAAGCACCCTAATTAAATTAAACTAAACCTAACTTACCCTAATTAATTATGTTAATGAAGAGGTGAGGAGATAAGGTTGAGAAATGAGGTGTTGGTATTGGATTGGATGAGATGGAGGTGATAAATTAAAAAGTGATATATATAGTAAAGATAAGATTTGGTTGAAACGTTTTGCTTCCTTGTTTTGAATCAACCAGAGCGTGAGAGAAGAGGTTAGAGAAGAAGAAGAAGAAGGTGAAGAAGAAGGAGAGAAGAAGTGAAGAAAGAGAAGAAGAAGTGGAGTGAAGTGGTGCAAGCTTGGGAGGCGTCTACAAACTCCTTCAAGGTATGCCAAGTCTTCATATTAACTCCCCAAGAGGTGTAGGAGTGTTGAGGACGGCGTTGGTGTCGTTTCTCCGGTGAAAACCCTACTGGACGGAGGTTGAAGACGACTGGTTCGGTCGACCGTTGGGTGTTTCGGTCGACCGAACAACGTCTAAATGATGCCTGTCCAGCGGGAAGATGTATTGTTCGGTCGACCGGTAGTTGGGTCGGTCGACCGATATTTATAAATATTAACTTTGTTCCCGGAACGGTCGAACGATGTCTGTGAGACGGTCGACCGTTATGCCAAATTTAAGCGGGAAAATAAAGGGTTACATTAGCCGGTCGACTGGTGTTGTTTCGGTCGACCGAACCCAGTAGATAGGTTAGACAGGCCTTCGGCCGACCGAGTGTGTGTCTCGGTCGACCGAACTGCGCAAGGTCGGTTCGAGCGTTGACCATCTAAACGGTCGACCGCTCTGGATCCGGTCGACCGACCGCGTGCAGTTTTCCTGTAGTGAAGTGCTTGTTGATCCGGTTAACCGGAAGAGTTCCGGTCGACCGAATCCAGTGGGCAGGATTCATGCAGGCATTCTTATCGGTTGAACGGACCCTGGTTCGACCGACAGGATATACATGTATATAAAATGTATAGCATAGACCTTCCAAACGGTCGACTGCTAGATGACTTTTGTTCGACCAATTGGTAGGTATTCCGGTTGGCGTGGTTCGACCGGTAGACTTGTTTGTACAGTACCGTGTACTGTGTGGGGGACCGGTTGACCGGTGTGCTTTTAGCGGTTGACCGATCTGCCGCAGGTTGGTGGATTTATC
Source organism: Triglochin maritima (assembly GCA_963682175.1). Lineage (NCBI taxonomy): Eukaryota > Viridiplantae > Streptophyta > Magnoliopsida > Alismatales > Juncaginaceae > Triglochin > Triglochin maritima. The sequence continues at coordinate 2,290,477 of OY821781.1, forward strand.
CACACGCGATCCGTCGATGTCAGGTCGACTACCGGCTCCGAGGCGACGGTTGATTACCGGCTTTGAGAGCTACGGATTTCACCTTCGACGAAGGCGTATTATTGTACTACCTTTTTCCTCTCTTACCGAGCGGGGTGTGAGGGATGTGTACCGTAAACCTTGGGCAGTTTGCGAGGGTTTAGCGGTAGGCCGAGGATGTTCCGGCAGGGTGCGCGCTAGGCGACTCTTGGGGGAGCAGTGGCTGTCGTCTGACCCGAGTTGTGTATTCGGCGGGCTGACTCGCTCCTTGGGTGCGGCGTGTACCGGGGGTTCCTTCCTGCACTTTTTGGGGAGCAGTGGTGTCGACTGACCCTTGTGAGGCAGCGGTGGACTGACTTGACCCTAGTGGCAGGAGTGGTTCAGTGCCGCGGAGGCGGTGAGGGCATTATTGTGGGCCCGAGGCGGATGATCATGTGCATTGTATTGCATTGTCTTTAATTCCTTTTTATATTTTTAGGAGACTTGGTATACGGGGTTCCTGCAGGGAACTCAGGCATGTTTGTTGTTTGCATTTCAGGTAGCGAGCAGGTTTAGAGTCAGGTGGTGACCGAGGACGGTGCCCCCGAGATCAGATCATGTAGTTGTCAGTCTCTTCCTTTTGAGGTGATTACATATTGTATAGCTTTTGTCGTAATCACAGTCAGTTTGTATATTTGACTTCCACGTGGATCATATTTATATTATATATGTTGGTTTGTTTTCCGTGACGTGCCCAGTGTTGACCGTTGACGGTCTTTATTATTGTTTAAATTTTCCGCTGTTTTCGGGTACGTTACACAAAATCTGAGCACTTGGATCTCTTTTCAGAGAATGCAAATAATCCTAAGGGGAAAAAAGATATGTGCTGACATTTCCATTTCGGTTTTTCTCCTGAAACACCTGTGCATACATTGATACATAATCATATAGCTCTGGGTTTTCAAGAAAGAAATTATATACTTCCAAAAACCGTTTGTGCAATATCTTAGACATTCTAAAATCTGATTAAACCTTCAGAAGTGATCCATTCAACCTGCTTCTGTTGAAGGTTTGCATTTCTTTCTACTTATTTATCATTTTCCAGTAATCATAGCCTCGACGACCACCATCGCCTCTGCAGCCACTCGGATCACGACAGGGGCAGCGTTTGACGATGGTAAGAATCAGGAGGTTACGGTGATGGAGTTGTCGGCTATGGATAGGGGGTTGATATTGCTGGACAGTGATGAAGATGATGATATGAAGGACTAAAGCATATAAGAACTTCCTGAGAGCATTGCATGCTATCACAGCCGCCAAACCTGGTTGTTATACCTGGACTATGCATGGGCAACAATGTACAGGGTTGACCCCTTTTTCTATCAGATTGAATGAATGTTTTTTTCTTTCTTTTTGGAAAGCTTGTAGGATTTTGTCTAATCATAAATTTGCACTTTTAGATCACTTTGATGTTGGAAATCATGTAAGAGTTTAGTTTGATTCCGTGAAAGGGAAGAGATGCCCAGGTGTTGGCTTGACTTGCCATGGAAGAAAAAAAAAAGAAATAGGAAGCCATCTTTGTTTCTTTGGTGGCTGTTGTGCAGCATGAACAGACAAGGGACAGTTATTGTAGGTATAAAGGTGATGGGAGTAGAAAATTGGATCACAACCCAAAAATTTGTAGTTCATGGAAGTAACTCTTCACATACCTCCTGTATGTACAAGTTTATTATCAGCTTTTAAACTTAGAACTAAAAAATGTATGCATGTTATGAAGCATATACTGCAACTTCTGGTAACTGATAAGTTGTCTAATTTGATTATATATCAACACTACGGATCCAAGCAGACTACATCTTCAACATCCTAAGTTCTGACAGTCACAGACTCACTATCAGAGACATTCCTAAACATCTAAGTTAGGCGACTGAACCCATACCACCACTTGAATAACGTCAAACTACATTAACTAAAGGAATAATTTCCAATTATTACCCTTTTGTCACCCATTTGAATCACAGTTTGGACTTGAAAGTTGAATTGTATTCGACTTAAACTCATTATTTTAAACATCACGGGGATTAGGGAACAGAAGATATTCAAATTTTAATGTTCCACAACATGAGGTGTAATTGAAAGTTCATTAATAAGAGAGTATTAAAATTTTATGAATTATTTGAAGGTATTGGTGATATTTGAGGTATTTAGGAAATTATCCCACCAGGCAGCTCTTCCCTCCAATTTGACCAAATACCTCACTCGTGTCATGAAGGCAATGCAATGCAATGCAATACCCTACCAACCACTTCCACTCCATAACAGAAAGTCAGAAACAGTAGTATATATATAACCTTTCACATTCAAAACCATCATTCATTTCCATTCCCTCCCTAATCATCCAACGTACTCTAATCTTGGGCATCAAGCTCTTGGTTTGGTAATTACAAGATGGAGCAGCATGAGCAACAGCAAACACCACCACAAGAAGAAGAAGAAGATTCACAAGTCCCACTACCAATTCAAGTGGAGGAGGAAGAGCAACTCCAACCACTTCCACCACCACCACCACCACCTTTTCCTCCTCAAGATCAAACCTTACCCTTCCCTCCATTGCAACCTCCTCACCAAGATGACGACTCCATATTCTCTTCATTGGGATCCTTAGAGGAATCATCACAACCACCTTCTCAAGGTTTCACCTACTTCCACCCACCATTCGAAGCAACCTCCTCAACATCACACCAACAAGAGATAACACTAATGCAATCTTCTCATGAAGATGACGACTTCTCATCCTCTACATTGAAACTGCTAGAGCAAGTACAACCACAAGTACCACCTCTTCAAGATCACACACTCTTGTCTTCGTTGGAACAAAGTCTGCAACCCAGTTCATCGCCATCGAACAAGAAAGAAATGTTGTTAGAGCAAGTACAACCACAAGTACCACCTCTTCAAGATCACACACTCTTGTCTTCGTTGGAACTAAGTCCGCAACTCGGTTCATCACCATCGAACAAGAAAGAAATGTTGTTAGAGCAAGTACAACCACAAGTACCACCTCTTCAAGATCACACACTCTTGTCTTCGTTGGAACAAAGTCCGCAACTCGATTCATCACCATCGAACAAGAAAGAAATGTGCAGCCCGGAATTGAAAAGAAAGGTGGTTTCGCTTGAACACATCAGCAAAGCCATGAAGGTGGAATCCAATGGGCAGAGGGTGGCGGCCGGCTCCAGGAACACCACATCCACCGCTGAACCATCCCTTCTTCTAGACCTCAACTTCCCTCCACCAGAAGGTCAAGAACAACTGGTAAGATGCAAAAATATAGCTACACATGCGATATGTTCTCCGGATTAAAACCAACAGTTTCTAATTTACTGGGTATGCACAAGCAGGTATTCTCACCGCGACCGCCCCCAGCATGATAGCTTCAAGGCAATGGGAGGGGAGCCAGACTCTAATATAGTGAAGCTGGCTGTAATGAAGATTGAACTGAAGGATGCGGTAACCCCAATGGGGGAACCGGTGACTTGACGAAAACGAAGAATAACAATGCTGTGGTGACGGAATTGCCCGATCCAAATGGGAAGCTGGTATAGCCAGTGAGCAATGAAGATCATGTGATGCTTCTGATGATAAAGCGGTTGGCGATAGCAAGAATAAAGATGCTATGGTGACGGAGTTGCTGGCTGTGGATAGGGCGCTGATATTGCCGGACAGCGATGAAGATGTTGATGTGAAGGACTAAAGCATATCAGAACATCCTGAGAGCATGGCATGCAATCACAGCAGCCAAACCTGTTCTAATACCTAGAATCCTGGACTATGCATGGCAATGTACAGGGTTGAGCCCCTTCTTTATCAGAATGAATGAATGTTTTTTTTTTCTTTTTCTTTTTTGAAAGCTTGTAGGATTTTGTCTAATCTTAAATTTGCACTTTTAGATTACTTTGATGTTGGAAATTGTGATTAGTGAACCTTCCATATGGGCTGAAGAATAAAGTAAGAGTTTAGTTTGCTTGACTTGCTATGAGAATGAAATCAGAAATACGAAGCTCTTTGATGGCTGTTGTCGTTGTGCAAGCATGAACAGACAAGGGACAGTTATTGCAGGTGTAAAGGTGATGGGAGTAGAAGATTGTGATGATCCAAACATTGTGTAAGTTTATTATTAGCTTTAAAACTTAGAAGAAACTAAAAAAATGTATGCATGTTATGAAGCAAATATTGCAACTTCTGGTAATTTTATTTACATATCAAAACCACTGATCCATGCAGACTACTGCTTCCATATCCTAAGTTCTAACAGTCACAGACTCACAATCAGAGGTATTCCTAAACATCTAAGTTAGGCGAGCGAACCAAACATAAGCACCACAATTTCAGCTCTCAGAATCTAACTTAAGCAGATATACCTCGGTAAAACAGAGAAAGATCGGAATTAGATCAAGTTTGTAAGCACCAAACTGAAACTCAGAGCAAGTATATTATGCCTGACCCAAACCAGACAACTTGAAGAACGTCAAACCACAAAAACTAAAATAATGATGAAGTATAACTTCGTTTGATATACTTTAGGTAATAACTTAGGAGGTTGCTCCACCTGCTAAACCCCTAAGCTTTAGGTAATATGATATTCCAGAAAGAATGGAGTAAAATACTTTACACTTAGGATTTTGTTATCATGCAATACCCCTAAGCTTTTGTTAGCATCTTTAAGCCTTTTTCACATCATAGTTGGAATTGAAAGATCATAAACACAGAATTTTTTTCAGATGACATCATAGACGATAACACCAAGCATCAATATCAACAAACTACATTATTAAGACATGAGACAGACAAAGATGGTCAGAAGCAGACCAACCTGAAGACTATAACTTTAGTCAAGCCTTCAAGCTAGAATTCACGGTTCACATACATATTAACTTGGCACGGCTTGAACAGAAAACAGCATTAGAATAAAAGATGAAAAACTACCTTAGCAATTAATACGAAGTTCTTCCATCTCCTTCAGTGATCAGATCTTTGAAAGCGCCTCCACTAGGAATCATCGGCAACACATGTTCTTGGTGCGGCACAATGACGTCCAACAAGTAGGGTCCAGGGGTATCCAACATCTTTTGGATTGCATCTTTGACCTCAAACTTCTTTGTTATTCTCGCGGCAGGAATCTTGAAACCTTTTGCAATCGTCAAGAAATCCGGGAATATCTCGGAACTATTCTCTGGGTTACCCAAATACGTATGCGCTCTGTTAGCCTTGTAGAACCGGTCCTCCCATTGCACAACCATACCCAAATGTTGGTTGTTCAATATCATGATCTTCACCGGAAGATTCTCCACCCTTATGAGAGCCAGCTCCTGAATGTTCATCAAAAAGCTCCCATCACCATCTATGTCAACGACAACTTCGCCTGGCCTTCCAACAGCAGCACCAGCAGCAGCTGGCAGGCCGAACCCCATCGCTCCAAGTCCAGCCGACGACAGCCAATTCCGTGGCTTCTTATAAGTATACCACTGGGCAGCCCACATCTGGTGCTGCCCAACACCAGTGGCGATCACGGCCTCGCCATTCGTGAGCTCATCCAAAACCTGAATAGCATACTGCGGCGGAATCGCCTCCCCAAAAATCTTAAAACTCAATGGAAACCTAGCCTTCTGCTCATTAAGCTCCTGCCTCCACGCCTCAGAATCAAATTTCTTCTGCAAACCGCTCCTCTCCAACAGCCCATTAATCCCCTCCAACACAAGCTTCACATCCCCGCATATCGAAACATGTGGCTGCTTATTCTTCCCAATCTCAGCCGGGTCAATATCAACATGCACAATCTTCGCCCTCGCCGCAAAAGCCTCAAGCTTCCCCGTCACCCGATCATCAAACCTAACCCCAAATGCCAACAACAAATCTGAATGCTCGATCGCATAGTTCGCATAAACCGTCCCATGCATCCCGAGCATCTTCAACGAGAGCTCGTCATCAGTCGGGTACGACCCAAGCCCCATCAACGTACTCGCAACCGGAATCCCCGTCAACTCCACAAACCTCTTAAGTTCCTCACTCGAATTCAAACTCCCACCTCCAACATAAAGCACCGGCCTCTTTGCCTCCGAAATAAACCTCACAACCTGAGCCAACTGATCCTCCCCGGGCGGCTTCGGGAGCCTCGACATGAACCCAGCAAGCCGCATCGGCTGGTCCCAATCGGGAACGGCCAGTTGCTGCTGGATATCCTTCGGGACGTCAATCAGCACCGGTCCAGGGCGTCCCGTCGTGGCAAGATAAAACGCCTCCTTGACGATCCTCGGGATATCATCCACATTAAGCACAAGGTAGTTATGCTTGGTCACCGATCTAGTCACCTCGACGATCGGCGTCTCCTGGAAGGCGTCTGTTCCGATCATCCTCCGAGGGACCTGACCGGTGATGGCAACGAGAGGGATGCTATCGAGTTGAGCATCAGCGAGGCCGGAGACGAGATTAGTGGCGCCGGGGCCGGAGGTGGCGATGCAGACGCCGGGGAGACCGGTAGCGCGGGCGAAGCCCTCGGCGGCGAAGATCTCGCCCTGCTCGTGGCGGAAGAGGTGGTTGAGAATAACCGGGGAGCGGGTGAGAGCCTGGTGGATCTCCATGGACGCGCCGCCAGGGTAGGCGAAGACGTGGGTGACGCCCTCCCGCTCGAGGGCCTCGACGAGGATGTCGGCGCCCTTGCGGGGGGTGGATGGGGAGAGGGAGCGGGTTTGGGTCTGGGTCTGGGTCTGGGTTTGGGTGAGGGCGTGGGTTAGGAGAGTGGGAGTCCGAAGGTGGAGAGGGAGGTGGTGGGATGGGGTGGAGAAGAAGCGGGTTGGAGGGGTGGAGTGGGGTGGGAAGATGAGGGGTTTGGTGGTGGTGGTCGGAGGAAACGGAACGGGTGGCGCCGCCATGCTTGGAGTGATTGGGATTGGGATTGAGGGGAGGACTGATTCAGGAGGGTTTTGTATAGAGGTGCACGTGGGTTCAACCCGAAACCCGATCCGAACCTGACTGGTCGGGTCGGGTCGGGTCGAGTCGGGTTGGGGAGGGGTTCGGGTCGGGTCGGGTTGGGAAAATCAAAAATCCAAATTTTCGGGTCGGGTTCGGGTTGAGGGGTCGGGTTGACCCAACCCAACCCGAACCCGATTTTTATTTTTTTTTATTTTTTTATTTTTTCCCAAATAAACAGGTCGACCTAACATCACTCGGTCGACCGTTTCCAACCCGAAAATTTCGGGTGTTCAGGCCACCAGTCAACCGTTTAAGCACCGGTCGACCGAACCCGACCAAGTTTGGGAGAAAATTTCCGAATTCGGGTTCATCCTGATCCAACCCGACCCAACCCGAAAATTTCGGGTCGGGTTGGGTTGAACCTAAACTGGTTCGGGTTCGGATTCGAGTTGGGTTTTTCCCAACCCGAAATTTTCGGGTTGGGTCGGGTTGAGGCCCAAACCGACCCAACCCGACCCATGTGCACCCCTAGTTTTGTAGGTGGATGGATGGGTTTGATTGTGATTTGTTTAATACAAAGTTCCCTTGCGATTTTTCTTTTAATTTCTTTTTATAAATAAAAGTGTAGAAGTTAGAAAAAATTGATTTGGAAGGTAGAGAACAGAAAGAAAATTAATTTAAAAGATAGAGAAGAAAAAAAAATTATGACCAGATCGTACAGATCATGGTTATTGATAATCTTATAAATCACATCGTCTAAAAGCAACTACAAAAATCAAAGTTTTAGTTCCCAATTAGGAAACAAGAGTTAAAACTCATAAAAAGTCAAGTCGATATCACTTCTTCCAAAAGTACACAACTAATATATGGAAAATGATTAATGGACGCCTACGTCCGGAACGCGCGCTGACGTGGTTAGTCCAGTCAGCAACAACATATTTATTTTGTGTCACATGCAACTTATACTCTCCCAATGCAACATTACGTTTCCCAATCCAACATTTCGTTTCCCCATGCAACATTTATTTTCTCAAATCAACTTTTGATTCCCCCACGGAAAAACCCACAACATAAAATGGAGAGACGAACACATTATTTTGTCCCGAATAAGTTCTGTGATTGTCCAGAATAAGTTGTGTGTCTGTCCAGAATAAGTTCTGTTTGTTGTCCATAATAAGTTCAAAGTCTGTCCAGAATAGGTTGTGTGTCTGTCCATAATAAATTCAAAGTTTGTCCAGAATAAGTTGTGTGTCTGTCCATAATAAGTTTTGTGTTTGTCCATAATAAGTTCAAAGTCTGTCCAGAATAAGTTCAAAATTTGTCCATAATAAGTTCTGTGTGTGTCCATAATAAGTTCAAAGTCTGTCCATAATAAGTTCAAAGTTTATCCATAATAAGTCCAAAGTCTGTCCATAATAGGTTGTGTGTCTCTCCATAATAAGTTCAAAGTCTGTCCAGAATAAGTTCAAAGTTAGTCCATAATAAGTTTTGTGTTTGTCCAGAATAAGTTCAAAATCTGTCCAGAATAAATTCTGTGTGTGTCCATAATAAATTCAAAGTTTGTCCAAAATAAGTTCAAAGTTTGTCCAAAATATGTTGTGTGTCTGTCCAGAATAAGTTGTGTGTTTGTCCAGAATAGTTTGTGTGTTTGTCCATAATAAGTTCAAAGTTTGTCCATAATAAGTTCTATATGTTGTCTATAATAAGTTCAAAGTCTGTCCATTAAAAGTTCAAAGTCTGTCCAGAATAGGTTGTGTGTTTGTCCATAATAAGTTCAAAGTTTGTCCAGAATAAATTGTGTGTCTGTTCATAATAAGTTCAAAGTTTGTCCATAATAAGTTTTGTGTTTATCCATAATAAGTTAAAAGTCTGTCCAGATTAAGTTCAAAGTTTGTCCATAATAAGTTCTGTGTTTGTCCAGAATAAGTTCAAAATCTGTCCAGAATAAGTTCTGTGTGTGTCCATAATAAGTTCAAAGTCTGTCCATAATAAGTTCAAAGTTTGTCCAGAATAAGTTGTGTGTCTGTCCAGAATAAGTTTTGTGTCTATTCAGATTAAATTGTGTGTATGTTCAGAATAAGTTGCATTGGGAAAATGTTGCATGGGGAAATGAAATGTTACATTGGGAATCGAAAAAATTGCATGTGACACAAAATAAATGTGCTACTTAGTTAAGTTCAAAAAGTAAAAGACATTTGAAATTTGCTGACTGAACTGCTGACTGTACTGACCATGTCAGCACGCGTCACGAACGTCTGCGTCCGTGTATAAGGATCCCTAATATATGATGTGTGTGACAAGCCTACGAAAACATGGTTAAGTTTCGTACGTTTGCGAGGATGGCAATTGGCGTGGAAGAGCGTCGTAGGTCTTGAAAAAACAAACGCACTCCTCCGTTTCATGTAGTTTTGCCTCTTCTGCCTTGCGCCACTTTTTGGCATAAAGATGACTTGTAAGTTATGAGTAGTGTTAGGAATTAAAACCAATCTCAAATACGCAGCGGAATCGAAATAGCAAATCCAATTGGCTAATAATTGACATCAAATGCAAATCCAAAATTCAAACCACACAAAACACGCAAGATTTAACGTGGAAACCCAATGCGGGAAAAATCACAGACGACACAACTCCAAATCCACTATAGAGAAACGTATTACAAAGAGAGACTTACAAGAGACGCGAACAAACCAGCGAAGACACCCGGCTCAAATTCTCCCAACGAATAAACAAGGATGCTCTCTCTCTCTTTTCTCTCAAGAATGCAAAGTAGACAATAGGAATTAACCTAAGCAAAGGGGACGAAATTGCCTTTATATAGTAGGCCTAAACAAATATTAATTGTACCAAAATCGTGTGGAGAAATATGCAAAGAGCCGTGATAGACGGACGCGCGCGTCACGGACGCGCCTTACGTGGATCTGTACAGCTCAGATATTTTTCTTTGAGTCAGCGTCCAGTCAGCGAAATTTCTCTTCGCGCGTTTTGGTCTTTTTAAAAAACGCCGGTTCTTTAAGTTGAGCGATTCATTCCCCAATACACAGATAAGACAGTATGCAGACCCTAGGACATCGTGCAGTCTCATTATTCGTGCAGAGCCCACACTTATCATAATAAAATATTTGTTTTTAAGTTTTACGTTGGATCAACTTAATTTGTCTAGCTTACTTTATGTGTGTGTGCAGTTTACATTATGTGTTTGTCCTGTTTACATTATGTGTATGTCCGGAATAAGTGTATATTGTTGTCCGGAATAAGTGTATTTGTTGTCCGGAATAAGTGTATTTGTTGTCCGGTTTAAGAAGAAAGTGTGTCCAGAAACGGAACATAAAGTTTGTCCGGAATAAGTGTATTTGTTGTCCGGAATAAGTGTATTTGTTGTCCGGTTTAAGAATAAAGTGTGTCCAGAAACGGAACATAAAGTTTGTCCGGAATAAGTTGATTTGTTGTCCGGAATAAGTGTATTTGATGTCGGGAATAAGTGTATTTGCAGTCCGGAATAAGTGTAGTTGTCCAGAATAGGAAGAAAGTGTGTCCAGAAACGGAACAGAAAGTTTGTCCGGAATAAGTGTATTTGCTGTCCGGAATAAGTGTATTTGTTGTCCGGTTTAAGAATAAAGTGTGTCCAGAAACGGAACATAAAGTTTGTCCGGAATAAGTGGATTTGCTGTCAGGAATAAGTGTATTTGCTGTCCGGAATCGGAATAAGTGTATTTGCAGTCCGGAATAAGTGTATTTGCAGTCCAGAATAATATATGGCTTCATTATTGTCGGAATAAACGAATCAATATATGGAATGCAATAATATGATTAAGGGTGTAAACGGGGCGGGTAATACCCGTATACCCGGTCACCCGCCCCGGGCGGGTACGGGTATGGGTACAAAAACACATACCCGTTTAAAAATTCAAACCCGTATACCTGTACCCGTTTACCCGCTTAATAAACGGGTCGGGTACGGGTATACGCATTACCCATACCCGTTTACCCGTATACCCGTTAAGATATATTATATTATATATATAATATTTTTTTAATATTTTATATGTTATATATTATATATTTTTTATATATAATATTTTTTTATATAATATATATTATATTTTTATATATTATACCCGCTATACCCGTTTACCCGCCCTATACCCGCTAACTTAACGGGTACGGGTCGGGTACGGGTATATATGTTTTTTGCCGGGTATATACACGTACCCGTACCCGCTAATTTAGCCGGGTACGGGTACGGGTATGGGCATACCCGACCCGTTTACACCCCTAAATATGATGTCAAAACAAAAAAACGTCCGCAAAGCGCGCTCCCTCTGTCCGCTCGCTTCATTATTGCCGCCCCCTGCCACCCCCACACAAACTCAACAAACCTCCCACTGTATATTTTACCCCAACAATGCAGCAAAGATGTTGTGGTGCGAAGTCTTCACCACCGGATCGTCACATTCAAGATGCTAACGCTGACAAGAACATCGGGAAGTCTTCGCACCGTCCCATTCACGTTGCTTACGTTGTGAAGAATCCTGGGAGTCGGCATCAGACGCTTCTTCGACATAATATCTTGCTAGAAATGGTGATTTATTCTGGAGAGAAAGAATGAAGAAGAAAGAAAGAGTGTCATCATATTTGTATTTGGGTGGAGAGAGAGAACGTGCTGAGTTGAAACGCATTTAATGTGATTTGAGTGGACATCAGGAAGAAAAAACAAAAAAACATTCATGTTTTGGCCACATAAGGGCTGACATGGATATCCACGTAGAGCGCGTCCGTAACGCCCTGCGTTCAACAAACATTTCCCATATGCAAAACGTGGGTAGAACTGAGTCCAAACGGTCGACCAAACGGGTGCTTCGGTCGACCGATCCTTTAACCGTATCGCAAACCAGCTTTTACCGGTCGACCGAAAAACGACAGTAACTTTTCTTTATTGCGTGAGTGCATACTCGGTCGACTGAATCACTTAAGTTCTGGTCGACCAAAAATCGACATGCATTTTTCTCCCAGCTCCTCGTATGTGCCCGGTCGACCGAATCCTAAGTTTTGGTCGACCGAAAACCGACAGACACTTGCCGAGCTCCTCGTGTGTATCCGGTCGACCGAATCCTAGATTCCGGTCGACCGACAATGGACAAACACTTTTGCTGGACAATTCAACACACACCCGGTCGACCGAACCACTCATTCTGGTCGACTGATTGTCTGTTTTCTGCACGAATACTTTAAACACATATTCAAGGTAAACAACAACAAGTAGTATGAAAATATTTTGAAGTTCTCGGGGTGAAACGATGACACGATTGAATATGGATTTTTTTTTTAAGGCGTAAGGTTAGTTGTGATAATTAACAAGGACATAACTTCACGTAAAATGACACGATTTGAAACGATAAAAATACCATTACACGAGATATCAATTGACACGAGGAGGGTTTTGTACGTGTGGATGGGAAGGAATTAATCAATTAAGGATGGGTTTGATTGTGATTTGTTTAATACAAAAGTTCACTTGTGATTTATTTATTTATAAAGTGACAGTTTTCGTTAATAAAAAAATTAGTTTTAGATGTTATAAGATACAAACTAGTTCCCAAAGTCGGGGAACAAGAGTCAAAACTCATAAAAGTCAAGTCGATATCACCTATTAAAATAGTTCACAACTAATATATGTTGTGCCTCACAATCCTACGAAAACAAGGCTAAGTCTCGTACATTTGTGAGGACGGCAACTGGTGTGGAAGAGTGTCGTAGCTCGTAGGTCTCGAAGAAACGAATGTGCTCTTCCGTTCCGTTTCATGCAGTATTGCCTGAAACTGTATGACGTTCTCGGGCTTAAAGATGACTTGTGAGTTATGAGTAGTCTGAAAATATTTTGAAATTATCGAGATGACACGATTGAATAAGGGTTTATTTATTTTTTGTTGCGTAAGGTTAGTTGTAACATCCCCGAACAGCGGAAAATTCAAACTTTTAAAATCAAGGGAAACATGTGGATAAAACCATCAAGAGTGATGACATTACTGAAAGAAATACCCAAATACATAAGGTGCACCATATTACATAATAGTTTGTCAAAAGAGTGATTACATCGGAATACAAAATACATAAAACATGTAATCACGACAACCTAAATAGGTAGACGACAGGATCCAGTCCCAAAGTGCAATCTCCCTCGGTCACCACCCGCCGGAACCTAACGCAGTCCTGAAAAAGATGCAACAACAACGCCTAGGTTTCCATAAGGAAACCCCGTGTGACAAGCTCACCTATATGCCCTAACATACTAGTATAGCATGACATGAAATACAAAGTTGTAAAACAACATTGCCACAAGGGCCCGCGGTCTACAATCGCCACTGCTGCCACACAGGCCCCACGGTCCGCAACACTGGTACCACACAGGCCACACAGTCCACAACCATCACCGCCGCCACACAGGCCGCACGGTCCAAACATCGGGTCTCCGTGGAGACCTACCGTAGGCACATACGGTCTAACGGACAGTACGCAATGCATCCCCACACGCGACTACACAAGCCAAGGGATCAGTGAGGAGGCGTTCACACTTCCGCGCAGGTAGAATCAGATCTGAAAACATTGTGGTCCACCACCACACCAACGGAGCCGTCGCTCAGGTCGGTCCATCACCGGCGCCACACAGACCGTACGGGATCTCACTCGATAGGTGCCCAGTCGAGCTACCTGCCGGAACACATCATCGGCAGTCCATCACCGCAACCACACATGCCACGCGTGATACTCCCTGCCGCCACACAGGCCGCACGACACGTGCAGTCACTGCCATCAAGGCCAGTCGAACATATCCGCCACATAAAGGCCAGACAAACGACAGATCCGAACCGAAGTCCGCAGGGTCAACGAGCTCCACGTGCATACACTAACTCCACCACTATAAAAGCAGGGCAGCGACCTCCGTAGCCCCTCAGGTCGGTAGTCACTTCACCCAACGACAGTTGCGTGCCCGCTGAAGCAATGAGATCCGCAATCCCTCAGGCTGCTACTCTAACGCAAGTCAAACGATCCACCAGATTTGTCACGATCCATACATGGAGGTGACGCGTTCCGAACACCCACACTCTTCCACACGGCGGTCCCTGGGCAAACACGCGTAACACGCCCACCGTCACCTCCCGGCTCAAGCACAAGGCGAGGACACGGGTTTCCGTGGACAGAGTTGACATCCTAAGCGGAACCAGAAATGTTGTCCTGTGCAAAAATGGTCGACCGAAAGAGACACTCGGTCGTCCGTTTTCCTCAAGGGAATAGGTCGACCGCAGTGACAACCGGTCGATCGCTTCCACAAGGGAAAACGGTCGACCGCTTCCACAAGGGAATCGGTCGACCGAAGCGTCTGCAACGGTCGAACTATTTGTGCAACACATAATTCCTAACGGTCTACCGAAGGTCTAAAACTGGTCGACCGAAACGAGGTCAAAATCCAGAGTCTGGTCAACATCAAAATCAAATCTATCGGTCGACCGAAAACTAACAAGGTCATCCTATTATTTCTACGTCATCAACGGTCGACCGCACACCACACTAAAGGTCCGGTACACTTAAGTTCTGGTCGACCGAACACAAGGACCCGGTCGACCGAAACACGACAGGCAGTTTAAATACACTACGTTCGGTCGACCGTCCAAGGGACCCGGTCGACCGACAGACGTCTTCAACCTCGCACCAGCCGAGGTTTTGACGCCGAAACTCGTCGCCAGCGAGGTCTCTGACCTCCCGGGACCTACCAAAACATCACCCCAACGTGGGTGATCACTAAAGGCCTCTAATGCAAGAACTTGACATACCTTCTCTTTGAAGAACGACGAAGAACACCGCAGCTCACCGCCTTGCTTGCCTCCGACGATCACCACCTCGCACTGCACCACGCCCAACACTCTCTTGCCCCGCACGCCTTCCTCTGCGACCCTCACCACCAGAGCTCAACGATAAAAAAGGAGAGGAAAAGATGGGTGGAGAGGAGAAGGGTTTTGAAGAAGAAGAAGAAGGAAAGAAACGTGAGAGGAAGAGAAGTAAAGGAAGGAGAGAGATGGGTGTTTCTTCCTTCACCAAAACCAATACCAACAACAAGCCAACAACCCTCACCTCAACCCAACACATCACCACAGCCGCACCCTACACCCATGTCACTGTTCACCCAAGCCTCCACTATTCTTCCCCCATTCCCATGCAAACTCTCCATTACACCACCTAATCACCAATTAGATCCTAAGTAAGATTAAGGTCCTTACAATTAGTTGTCATAATTAACAACGAAATAAATTCACGTAAAATGACAATATATCTCACACAAGATATCAATTGGCATGTTAAGCATCTTTTGTAGTGTACCAGTGTTCAGGTAGGCGACCGCCTAGGCGGTAGGCGGTCGCCCGTGGCGGTGGTCGCCTGGGCGACCACCGCCTTTCGCCCAGCTCTGCTGGGCGAAATAGGCGATCTCCTAGGCGATCATTTCGCCTAGGCGATCATTTCGCCTAGGCGAGAGCCGTTGGAGGCTCTCCAACGACTCTCTGCTTTTTATTTTTTTTCAAAAATTACAACTTTGCCACTAGCCCCAAATCCTATATAAACCCCTCCAAACCTCTTCATTTTTCACACATCTCTCATTCTCTTCTTCTTCATAATGACTTGGTGTATGTGAACTACAACCAAAAGTTAAGGCAAAGGTTTCAGCAAATGATGGAGAAACCTGGATTTTATGACCCCATCAGTGTGGACTACGATCTCTTCGACGAGCATCCATGGTTGGTAGAAACTGAAGATCCGATCTTCGCTGGAGAGGAGCTTACATGGGCCGATGCCGAGGAAGCAGCTTTGGGACATTCTTCTTCACGGAGATGCTTTGCTCGATCCATGTCCAGTGCATCTGACCCGCGGTGTTCTACTGCATCTGACGTGCCATTATTAGGTCGTGGCATGGATGATGTCATTGGTCACATCAGTTCTAGAGATCCAGGTGCATCGAGTTCTCAACCACCGATGGACATCGACGAGCAATATGTCCAAACCGACGATGATGAAACTGAAGAAGATGATGTCTACGTCGACAATCCGAATGAGAACCACTCCGACGACTCTGATGGTGGTGGAGGATATGATATGGTTCCCAGTTTGACATTAGATCAATGTGTCCAGTGGAATTAGTTAGTTAGCTTGTAATTCTAATTTCTCTTTTATCTACTATTGTATGAACTCTGAGTTACTTTGTAATCGTACTACTAAGCAATAAATTGTATACCTAAGTGTTTAGGTGGGTAGAGGGGGTGTCTAGTGAGGCCTTGGTCGAGGAACTAGGTGTCTTTTCGAAGCCTAAACATGTATGGTATTTTTAGAAAATATTTATGTATTTTTTCTATTTTTCCCGAGTTTTCCTGATTTTTTATCTATTTTATGAAATTTAATTGAATTAAAAAAAAAATTACCGCCCAAACCTGGGCGGTCGCACAACCGCCTAGGCGATCGCCCAGGCGACCGGACGCCTCCGGCCGCCTAGGCTCGCCTAGGCGGTGCCTGAACACTGAGTGTAACAAAAAAAAATTACTTGTAAAAAGTTTTTCAAGATATCTCAGTATGGAACTTTGTTAAAGTACTTAGTTGTTAGCTATTCCAATAGGTTGTATATCATGCAGTATACGATAAATATGACATATATGAAATTATACCACCATCTCACACGTAAAGTGCACGATATAATTGGTAGGCATAAATTTAGGTAACATAACATGTTTCGTAACTTAATATATACTTGAATCGTTGGTCTACAGGGAAATAGTCTAGAAGCGAAGAAACTAAACCGCGAGAGTGATTTATGTTGATGGTTTGTAAGAAAACTAAGGATACGATTGGTTTGTTGTAACTCAACTCGGAAGTTAGGGAAATTGATTTATAAAATGATTTTTCTAGTGATTTGTTTACAGAAAAACTTAAAATAATTATGGAACTAGAGTTCTACTCGAGATCTTACGAACTAATTACATCTTAATCAATGTCTCATAGGTACATACATAAATTCCATGACTTATCTTCGATTTAGAGTAGTAGTCGGAAAATTACTCAAAGTATATTTTTACTACTCTTAAAATTCAAATTCATGGGTTTTTTAAGCATTTCCATCGTTCAAGTTTCAACTGCTTTCTTAAGTGAGTACTAGGTTATGCGGGGCAAGTAGATGGATAAATGAGTTTTTATATGTTTTTTTACATAACACTACATGACACATTAACAACTTAAAAACACGACTCATGTGAACACCATAACATTATAAATAAATTCAACTTTATAATACTATTAGTAAATTAGGAATTATAGAATATGGATATGTATATGGTATATAAGTATATATATAATATTTATTATTTAATTTATTAAATTCTTATGCGGGTAATCAGGTAAATGAGTCAGGTAGAAAATACAACCGTCATCCGT
The DNA here is from genome assembly GCA_963682175.1 of Triglochin maritima. NCBI lineage: Eukaryota > Viridiplantae > Streptophyta > Magnoliopsida > Alismatales > Juncaginaceae > Triglochin > Triglochin maritima. The sequence goes on from OY821781.1 coordinate 2,307,907, forward strand.
CCCGTTTATTAGTCGGGAATGCGGGTATTCGGGTAGGCAGGTGACAGGTTGAATTTTTTACACCGCTATCCGACTTAGACAGGTCGGAGTGGGTTTTAGCCGCCCATATACAGCCATATCCACGTATATCACTTTTTGAGAGAGATATTCGTACATTTATAAAAATGTTTTTAAATGGAAAAATTTTCAAAATAATCAAAAAAAATAAAAAATTGGAAAAATATGCACTTCAGAAACTTAATTGGCAAAGTATGCACATTAAAAAACGGCACCACAGGTGCCGTTTTCATTAAGTAAAAACGGCACTGTAGATGCCGTTTTTACCCTTAATGAAAACGGCATCAGTGATGCCGTTTTTAGTTGGGCAATTTTTTTCTTGGTTTCGAGATGTCGTTTTTATTTAATACATGTTGAACTAGAAACGGGTCGGTCGGGGGTCTCGAAACCAAGAAAAAAATTGCCCAACTAAAAACGGCATCACTGATGCCGTTTTCATTAAGGGTAAAAACGGCATCTACAGTGCCGTTTTTACTTAATGAAAACGGCACCTGTGATGCCGTTTTTTAATGTGCATACTTTGCCAATTAAGTTTCTGAAGTGAATATTTTTCCAATTTTTTATTTTTTTTTGATTATTTTGAAAATTTTTCCTTTTTAAATGGTTTATTTTCTGGAAATTTTTATTTTTATTTTAATATTTTAAAAACAATTCCAAAAAAAAATAGTTGCGATAAAAGGGAGAAACTTTCACTTCGACCAAAAACTCCCAATTCAATTTCAAACGCCTCTCTTCTCCGACCTCGGCCGGAAGAGGCGATGGAGGTGGAGAATCTAGGGTTTCCGGTCTGGACGTCCGATCTCCGGAGGTTTAAACCCAACGACCCCTTCTTCGCCGACGGGAACGTCGAACGGGAGCTTCTCGCCAAGCACGTGCGTCTTCTCCTCGATCTCATGCTGTTTTCTCTATTTGTTTGTGGATTTTTATGTTGTTTCGAGCTTCCGTTGCGAAAAAGTTCTGATTTTTATGTCGATTGGAAAAAAAGTTGTGGACTTTGTTGTGTTGGGTGTAGTGAATACTCCGTCAGGTTTTATTTTCCCGATTTGGATGAAAAACTCAGAGAAAATGGGAATTGAACTTCTGAAAACTTACGGACTTCCGATTTGCAGAAAACTTGAAAAACTTAGAACTGAGAGTCATTAATTTAAAAATTATGTTTGGAAGGAGTTGAAAGAGATATGCTACTTTACCGAATTACTCGCAAGGGAATTAGAGTTTCGGGATTTGAACTCCCCTTCTTGCAAGCAAACAAACAACACCCTTGTATACATAATTACTAATATGCTCCCGTTGTCAAGCGGTTGGCGTTTTTGTGTGGTATTAGTCCGAGTCTACCAAATTAGTGATTTTGTTCTGTAGGGTTCGGTCTTTTTTATTTCTCCTTATATCTATTACGAGAAAGTTCTAATTTTATGTGGTTTTGGTCTATTTGATATCAAGTTAGTGCATTTCACTATATTGGATTTCATCTGTTGGGTTCTTATGCTGGATGAGGGTAGAAGTCATCTTTAAATTGATTTTGAACTGAAGCACATCAAATGAGGTTTTTAGATGATTTGATGCTCGGAGTCGGACTTCTCTGCTTGAATGATCATTGGTGTCTGTGATCCGGCTTTCATTTGGCCATGCATCTTGAAAATAAAATCATGCACATGCATAGGTTAGCTATCCTTGGACCAGTTAATCCTAGATAGTACGTGCTTTCAAAAAAAAAACCTAGTATGTTTGGTATGCATATCATTTTTTGATATAATAAAATAAAAATACAATAATTTCTACTTCTTGGGACAGGTTGCACTGGATTTGACGAGTGAAGAAAAATATCAACTTGAGAACATGGGAGACGAGGATGATCAGTATGTAGTGCTATTATCTTCATTTGATCTGATATTTTGTTTGTACAGTAATACAATGTACTTTACACAAACAGGATTGTCTTTTGCCCAATTGTTGGCTGTGGTGCTCAATTGAACTCGTTGGATGCTTTTGAAGATCACTACCACACACGACATACTGCATCCTGCTCGGTGTGCTCCAGAGTGTTCCCGACATCACGACTGTTAAGCATACACGTCTCCGAGGCACATGATTCTTTCTTTCAAGCCAAAGTTGCACGTGGATTTCCTATGGTAAATGCGAAGGATTTTGGCTTCACATAAATTTTTCATTTACATGGTTCAAACAACTATAGTCTGTCTTCTGATTTTCGTATCTGCATCAGACTGATGTTACTTTATCCTTAAAATTTTGTTTGTTGATTAAAATTTGGTTTTCAAAGATTCTGAAATAAAACCAGTCTCAGTCTAGAGTCTAGACCATCACTTTCTCTATTAATTCATATGCATCTAGAACGTTGAATAACTTATTGCTTACCCTTGATTCCTATTTGAAACAGTATGAATGCTTGGTGGAAGGCTGTGAAATCAAATTAAAGAGCTACAAAAGCCGACAACAGCATCTCGTGGATAAACACAAATTCCCTGCATCATTCGAGTTCCTCAAGCAAGCACGTCCATCTAGAAAAGACCGCCAGAAGCTCCATCACAAACAAGCTTATAACCAAAAGGATGACATGGAATGCACAGATTATAATGGAAAAGAAAGTTTGAAGCCACAACACCCAAAATATCGGCAGAAGAAGCCCGAGTACAAGAAAGAGGAAGTAAAGGAGATGGATATGGAAGTTGAGGAAAAAATTGATGAACTGGCATCAGCAGTCTCCAAACTACGCACCTCAGATTCTACTCCAGCCTCCATCAGATTTGGCCATCACCATGCTCGGGGGTTGACATTCCTCCCGAGATCTGTCCAGAGAAACAAGAAACATATTCCTGCTATGGGTGCTGCAGAAACAAAGTGATAGTGAACTCCTGTTGTTTCTTTGGTTTTCAAATTTTGACATGAGGTATGTATGTTACCTCCTACTGTCTGTAGGAACAGAGTTCCTTGTAATCAACTCTGTGCAGATTAAAGCTTGAGGTTATTAGTATTAACGTTTATGATATTGTTGTCAATCCACAGGCAGAATGCTGGTTGTGTTTTCCTTATGCTTTTTTAAATGAGAACACAACCCTCTCCCACCTCTTTCTCATAACGGAGGCTTTTTTTGTCGAGTTGTATACGCAAGTACCTAATTCCTTATGTAGTAGAAGAAACTTGACATTCTTTCTTCCAGAAAAAAGTTCTCAGTGAAAACTCAGAATATGTTGCATTGACAATAATCCGCTGATGGGATTCAGAATGCAGCATCTGGTCAAGATTAATAGAAGTCAAGTTTGGTTGGTAACGTCCTTCAAACAACTGTATAACCAGTAGGTTTATTTTCTGGCAGGTTGTATAATGAACATGTATTGCTTAAACAAGTTGTATTTGACCCAATTCTACCTGTGCGAAGTCTACTTGACCCAATAAGGATATTCTACCTTGAAGTGGTTATTACTTGGATCGAATGTAGAAATATCTATATCAATTTCGTGAGTTTATTATGCTCTAATTCGAATACGTAGTTGGTAGATATTTTTCTTTTTTTTCAATATTAGTATAATGCTTGAAACTAAAATACACTAGTATTCCCATTAGGATTTGAAACAGTAGCCTCAAAATATGTTTCACTACCAATTGAGTTACTCACTTGCCTCTACGGATATTTGTTTCTGGAACGAAAATTTCAGTTGGATACCATGTAATTTTTGGATTTCGAACATCGACGTTTACTTTGTGTTGTTGAGCCCACGGGAGTTGGTAAGTCCAAGTCCAACCAAACTCAAAACACCAAAAGGTGGCCCACATGGCCCATCCCCACCATCCATTCCCCATCCCCGAATCCCAACCGTCCGTCCATCCCCCTCAACGGTCACCTCACCCACCACCAGTCAACGGTCAACATGTTCAGTTGTCTCCACCTTTCCACCACTCTCCCCCCGCCACGTGTCCCTCCACCAACCCCTCCCCTCGTAACGGTAAAAAAAACCCAAAACACCAACTCCACCCCCAAATCCCGACCAAACCCTAACCCTAACCCTAATGGCGGAAACCCTAACCCCATCCCCGCCCCTCCTCTGGCAAGATCCGTCCTCCGTCCTACCCGATCCCGCGTCCTCTGACGGCTGGGACGCCGTCGCCGGCCTCGAGGACCAGCAACGCAAGTCCCTCCAGAAGCTCCACTCCAAGGGCGTCTTCTGGAAGAACGGGGCCGGGACCGGCGTCGCCTTACGGCTGTCCCACGGCGGGGACGTGGAGTCCGACGGGAACTGCCTCTTCACCGCGAGCCGGAGGGCGTTCGGGGTGAAGGAGGACGCGAGGGAGATGAGGAGGAAGACGGTGGAGAGATTCATGAGGGAGTACGAGGGGAGGGATGGGGACGGGAGGAGGGAGGTCGATGAGGTTGTGAGGCATCTGTACTCGCCGGATCTGGCGTTGGGGTGGGGGATCCATGTCGTGCAGGAAGTTAAGGTTCTCGCAAAGAAGGCGGAGAGGGAGAATCTTGACGCTGCAGTGCAGGAGCTTGTGGATCTCGGCATTCAGAGGTGGTTCGGTGTTTTGGTTGACTCTTGTCAAGATTTCATCTTTTTGGTGGATTTTACGTTTTAAAGTTTTGTACATTAAGAGAGTTTAGGTTGATTATTTGGAAAAGTGGGTTCTTAGTTATTAAATAGGTTTGGAAGTTAATGTGTTGATGTTGCGTATTTCGGTGTGTGTGTTTTGGATGAGGGAATGTGAATTTTTTGGTGTAGTTGTTGTGAAGAAAAACCCTTGCGATAGTATGTTTGGTTGTTAATGTTCAGTTTAATGTTTAATATTGCGTATGGTGTAGTTGTCGTAAAGATTGTTCTAACTTTCGGGGTAGTTTTGGTGAAATTGTTAGGAGAGGGGGAATGTAAATTTTGTGGTGTAGTTGTTTTGAAGGAAAGCCTTTGCCGTTGTTTGTTCGGTTCTTAATGATCAGTTGAAACTTTAAAGATTAACGTGAGCATCTGGTGTGATTGTCTTAAAGCTTGTTCTAACGTTTGCGGTTGAAATTGTTGGGATAAGGGGGATGTGAGAGCTTTTGTGTAATTCCTGTAAAATGTAACTTTGGAATGGTGTTTTGGTAGCTAATAATCAATTTAAAGATTATTTATCAATATTGTGTCTTTTAGATTGAAATTCTTTGTTTAAGTCCTGCAAGAAATATTTTTTGTTCAATTATTTTTGCCGAGTACTTAATGCTTTGTTTAAAGGTACATATATCAAAATTGTGTGTTGGGATGTGCATTGGAATAGGGAGAATGCGGCGGAGTCAATATACAAGGAGCGATGCATTGGCGTTAGTGATGGGGAGAGTTGGGCAAAGTATATGTCTGTTTCAGGTTCTCCAAGTGACGAATATGACATTGTCACCTTGCAGTACACAGAAGAGGGCTTGTTGTCTGTAGATGAGAACAGAGGAGGGCATGCTGCTGCATTTGGGGATGATATTGCCATCGAGAGCCTTGCAACTGAGTTCAAACGCGAAATATTTGTGGTACTGATTCTTTTGCACTTGCTCATCTTTTTATCATTTTAGCTGCAAAAAAATCATGGTCACATGTGAACAATCCTATTGTTTCCTCTACAGATTGATGATTGTATTAGATCTCCTCTTAGTTCTTAGAATCTTATTTTTTGATGATTGTTCTAGATCTTATATCTATTAATGATAAAAAGGCACTAAATCTAGTAATCTACAATAATCATTTTCGCAATTACAAATATTTGTTGTGTCATAAATTTTCATTATTTTTGTCTGCCAATTTTTCAGGTTCAGGCTCATGGTTCAGATGCTATGGTTGATGAGGACAATTGTGTCTTCTTCCTCCCTCATCAGCCAAGAGGTGAAATTTGTGGACCACCTGCTTTCCTATTTATGAAGGGAACTGGTATGCACCAACTTTCCTCATCATGTTCATGAAGTACAATTTACTACTGTGCTTTTCTTTCTTTTCCATATTCATTCCTCCTGCTGTTTATGTCTAACCTACTAGTGTAGTTTCTTACTAGACTTTCGGTTGATATCTTAGATGGTTATTGTTCCATATGGTTAAATTATTATAGTATAATATATACACTATACATTAGTTATGTTCATTTTGTTAAATGTTGTTGATTATGTGTTAGAATTTTTTCACTTCACTTTATTATCATAGTGCAGCGACTACCATTTGTATCTTGCTTAACTTGTTTCATGTCCACAGGGTGGTGCTGTGCTGGTGCTGATCATTATGAACCCTTAATTGCGCAACCGGTTCCAAATATTACACAGGAAAAGGCTGCTATTGTCCTCTGAGGCTTTTGAAGTTCAAGTTATTGGTTAGAGTTTTTGACTGGGATTCTGCGGATGTAGCATTCTTATTGTGCCAATTCATTTTCGAGAAAATAGTTTGTTCCAATTGACTGGGTCCAATATCGACCCCCCATGACTATCGACCGACCCCCCATGCAGGCCTATTTTCCTGCATTTAACATATTTTAGGTTGAGGATTCTTTCATGTACCAGTTTTGTTAGTGGTTCTTCGAGAATTCTTTCTTTTCTCCTTTTATTTCCTGCTGTTAAGCAGTTGGAAATCTGATCATTTGTGTGTTGAATCTCCTCTATGTTTCAATTTGCTGAATTAATGCAGTTGGATTCTTTTGAGTTATTGGTTTCCATGCTTGGTTTTCTCCGGAGCCTTTTTATTTGTATCCAGCAGTGTAAACATGCATCAAGTGGAACTTGTCTGCAAAAAATATGAATGGATCTATGCAAATGCAATACAATACTTTTGGGCTGATTCAGTATCCTCTTTTAAAATTAACATGATTCTGTGGAATGCACCTCTAAGAACCCTGTTCTGTTAACTATTGCCCTCTTTGGCTTGTAAACTATCCAAGTTTACCTTCTAAGTTAATTGCAGATTTGCTGAGGTTTATCAGTTCAAGAGGTTTGGATATTATACTTCTTGCCTGAGGTTGCACTTTGTGCTGATATATTTTTAACTTAGATTTTTTATAAGCGTCGGTGTGCTTTTCATACGTTTCATGTAGTTTAAGTGTGAACCAGATCTTCTTCATTCGACACTTTTAAGTTTCTTGTTCTTGTGAACATATTTTTCTTGATGAAGGCAGATGCCTCTGGAAATCTGGAGAAGCCATGTGGTTAAACCTGGCACCACTTTTAAATTTTAAATGGGAGATTTCTTTTTGCTGTCAAATCATTTTGGGTCGAGTTTATCAGTAGGGTGATAACACTCCTGCAATAGTTGTTTCTTATAACTTTTCAAAATGTGAAACGTGGAAGTTAAATGGATGGGTAGATGAGATTGCAGGTTCCATTTTCTGGAAAGTATTAACGATCTTATTATCATGTAATGAGTAATGACACTTCTAGTTGTTCATTGGAATTTTCTATGTTGTCTTTTTGTTCCAGAAAAGGATGATGAGCTTTGACCTTGAGACTGAAATAGTAGTATAGGTACGTAGCAGTAACAACTCCACCTTGGTAACATACTAACATGATCACTTCCAAATGGTCTCTAATTTGAGCTTCTTCAATTCTTCCCAGCTTCAATTTGCATCTTTAGGTATAACCATTGGCCATCAAAGCTAAATTTCTGATTAGGAAGATGTGGACGACAAAAGTGGATGTCATTATGCAGTACTTGTATCTATGAACATTCATGAGTAATGTTCCTACTTTCAATAAGAACATCAGTAACCATAATCCGGACGACCTGATCATGACTCATGAGTGTCCTAAAACGATACGTGTCATTGGCTTGTTTCAAAGACACATAAGAGTCAAAGTTGGAATTTCAATTAGATGTTAATAAAATTTCCATTTACAAGTACACATGTTATTTTCTTTCTGGTAAAAAGAAAAGCTTGTTGAGTCGTTTCAATAAACATACTTGTTTGCTCAGACGCTAACCTTCGTTGCCTCGACCACTCATGTTATCAATGATTTTATTCTTTTCTACCTTGTATTGTTTTAAATTCCAAACATTTAATTTTAGGATTCAATCTCTAATCGTGAATTGACTATTTCAAGACCAAAAATCTTCCAATGAGCTAACTTTAATTAAAAAAATCAAAGTTCCCAACAATTCAATTAAGAAATCATCAAAGCTTTGTAGAGGCATGACGATTAGAGATGTGGAGAATATTGAGGAAACGAAACTAAACAAGGTTCCTAAATACCACAACCATTCTATTAAGTCAAGAATTGTCCATCAACACTCCAAGAATAGATGGTTTCATTCGAATTTCCAAAAAAGATAAGTGCCTCAACTGGTGGCCTCAAGAGTGAAATATACTTTGAGAGTTTGAGGTCACCGATTCAAATTTTAGTACGAAAACCGGTGTATGTTTAATTTCAATGTGTTATACCAATTTTTTTTAAAACATAAGTGCATCCTTCAACTTCGTGATATATCTCCAATCTAAAGAAGAAGAAAACAGTAATGAATTGCGTTGTGACTTCTAATCGGTGAGTTGGATCAGATCTTATGTCATCCTACAGATTTCAAAATCCTTATGTATGATTGCATTATTTGTTTCTAACTCTTTTTGGTTTTAAAAATAGATTTGAGGGTGTCTGTGCGTAAGAAACCACCCGAAAAAAGATTATGCGGTTAAAGTAAAATTGAACTGCTACTTATTGTCGGAAAACTACTTAAATCGTCCGTATAGATTACCATTTTGTCCTTCTCTCATTTCTACTGCTATAACGCGACATTTTACCCTCCTATCACATATCTCTCTTCATCTTCCTCTTATAATCATAAAAAATAATGGTTTGGAGGTCAGTAATAAGTCAACAGACGCCACGGTGTACTCGAATCTGGTAAAATACCCAACATCTTTTTAATAAAAAAATAAAAAATATTAATAAAAAATAGCGGACGTTTGCCAGATCTGTCCCTCCCATGGGGGCGACGTCTGGCTAAGACGCCTCCCCCATGGGGGCGTTTTACCCAGACGCCCCGCCCCATGGGAGGGGCCTATGTCTAAGACGCCTCCCCCATGGGGGAGGCGTCTTAGACAGACGCCCCTCTCCAGGTCGACAAGTCGTTCAGGGGTCTTTTTTGGATCTTGAAATTGTTTGATATGGAAAATTTTGAATCATCGTCACTTGTAAAAAACTCATTGTAATCCAACATGTTACGACAATAATAAAAATTTATCTCCTCACGTTACTAAAAATACCCAATACATTATCAATTAACTATAATAACAAAACATCCACTGAAAAATAAAATAAAAAACCGCCGAACGGGGGGGGGGGGGGGGGGGGGACACGTGCCCCCCGCTCGACGGGCGCCCGGGCGCCAAATCTGGTGCTTCGACACCCGATTGGCCACTCGGGCGTCCGACCCGTTAAGGGTGCCCTTATATCAAATCAAGGCACGTATGAGAAACGACAAGAAGTCACGTGCACCAGAGGTCGGCAGTTAGATTCCCTCACGTGCCATCCACTTCCAAAGACACATCAAAATATTATACTTTTCTTTGTCATCATATCACCAATGTCGGTGGCAACTCACCCGACGTCCCCGCGTGTACGGCTACGATCAGCTCTCCTAGATCTATATCTACCTCTTTACTCTCCTCCTCTCACTTGCATCACAATCTAGCAATTTCAAACATACCAACAACTACAAAACACACAAGTCTTTGTTGGAAGATTGGTTTGAAGATATGGGTGAATTTTGGACTGCTGTTGGTCATATCAACTCTATTTTGGGGTATTTTTTTTTGGTTTTTTGTTTTCTATTTCCATCTTGATTGTAATTTGTTGTTAATCTCATGTTTGGTTTATTGACTTTGATCGTGTTTTCTGGGAAATTGCAGGCCAATCGTGATGCTGTTGTACCCCCTGTGAGTAGCATATGCAGTTATAAACTTCTTCTGCTTGTTATATTATTTTATTTTATTTTGTAAGAATTATTGTTAGGAGTGTTTTTCTTAAAAAATATTAAATGCATTGAAAGTTGAAACCTTGGAATGTTATTCATTGAAGTTGGATATCCGATTTTGACTATTGATGTCTTTTGTCTAGTAGATAATAGTTAGTGCGGTAGTGGTGTTTTGATTGACTTAATTTTTGTGGTGATTTGGTGAGGAAGGTATGCTTCCGTTTGTGCGATTGAGAGCCCATCTAAGGTGGATGATGAGCAGTGGTTGGCTTATTGGATTTTATACTCTTTCTTGACTCTTACAGAGATGGTGGCAGAGCCTATACTCTATTGGTAAGGAAATATCTTTTTGTGTCAAATGGTTTGTTAACTTATGATGCTAGTGGTTTATCAAAGTGGAAATTTCTTGCTTTAGTGACCCTTCATCTCATTTTTTAACAAAAATGATCCCCTACTTGTCTAGATAATTATGCAATATATAGTTATGCATCAAGGCAGAGTAAGTTCAGGTCCATACAGTTTGTTAAATCCCCAAATAAAATTGCTATCACTAAAACTTACATGTATTATCATATTGTACCATTTTCAAGCTGATCCTGTATAACATTACAGGTCCAGCTTCTTTAGTTTTAATACAAATATAACTCACATGAAAGATGTAACTAACAATAGTTAGATCTATCATGCAACAACTAAATCATGAGAAACACAGGAGGATATGCTTTTTGCAATAATAAAATGAAACCAAAACCCATTCTACCTTTATGCATATACAATTATACATCCATATAGATTGAATCTGATTATCTATCGAAAAGGAAAGTAAAATAGTATATCATTCTTGCCTTTACCTTTACTCATGATACCAAAGTCGACTTCACATGGAAGCAAAACCATATAAGTTTTGTTGTTGTTGAAAATAAGAGAGAATAGAGAAGCAACTCTTTTGGGTCAAGGAGCTGACATTTTACATTCATGACTTCTTAAAGAAATGCACCTATACATTAATGTTAATAAGTGTACCAACTTATATCCCAACCAAAATTGTACACACATATAGCGCATTCCCATTCGATTTTCAATGTCTTAAAGTAGCTTATCGACTTGTGCATACACTTTCTCTTCTCCAAAATGGTTTTATTTTAGCATGTTTAAATCATAATTATCCAATTGGTAAGAATGAATATCATGCTGAATTGTGAATGCAGGATCCCGATATGGTACCACGTAAAGGTGATATTCATGGTATGGTTGGTTCTTCCTCAATTCAAGGGTGCTGCCTACATCTATGAGACATTCGCAAAGAAACACATTAGGAAGTATGTGACTGGCGAGAAGAAGGCAGTACATGCCCACTAGTTGTCATAGCTCTAACCCAGTAGTTATTAATGTTGCCTTATAGTCTAGTACATGATTAACATCATCTCATTGCTTGGCAATGTTCATTACTCATGTGTCGAGAATGTGGTAATGGAGGTTTGATGTGGTGTTTTATGTGTATGTGTTTCAACTGTGTTTGGTTTCCTCAATCAACTCTAATTAATGTTTAACCACTTTGTGTTCCTTAGTGTTTGTAGTTATTGATTGTATTTTTTTTTTGGCTTGTTCTAAGATGGAGTTGTTTTTGTTGATATGTGTTTTCTTTACGAGTTTGTTTCTCCAACCTGAGGAACTGATAATTCTTGATATGTATCATCTCATCTGATCTAACTAAACGAAAACTTGACTGTTGGCTTTTGATTTCAAGAATAAAGTATAAAACATGACTTCTGCAACCTAAGAAAATGGACGAACCAGGGGAGATAAGTATGGATTCTTATATAAATTGTAAATAATAGGTTCTTTATATCCCTATCTTGTGTGTTACATGTTCTAAATCAATTAAAAAATATGAAACACTTTCAAAATAAAATAATAAAAAAGCTGGTCATATAAGTTCTTCAGTTTTTTTCCTCCGTAACTCTTAAATTATCAGAATCCCAGCTCATTGTTAAAAATTAATAAAAAATATGAAACACTTTCAAATGAAAATAATAAAAAAGCTGGTCATATAAGTTCTTGAGGTTTTATCCGGAACTCTAAAGTTATCAAAAATCCTACTCAATTGTTATAAAAAAAATCAAGAAATTTGAAGCACTTTCAAGAAAAGAAGTTGGTTTTATAACTTCTGTAGATTTTATTTCCATAATTTTAGTTGTTGGAATTCCAACTCTATATTTAATCTATATCTATACACATAGACAGTGGACTCACATTTGGGTTTGGACTAGGTTTCGGTCCAGTAAGCTTGTATGGCCCAATTAGGGTCCATGTGGAAAGTCCGGAGGGCCCGAAGTCCTTATATTTGGGTAATTCAAATTACTTGGAAGTAAAAATAATATAAAATTATTAAAACTTAAAAATTAGCCTCAATCATGTTTTACTTTCATTCGTAATTCCTGTTTCATATCCCAGAATACTGTATAACTGAAATGTAATTCTACAAAGTTATAAAAATTGAAATCATTTGGTCGTGTCGTAACGAGGTCACACAGGAATATATTCCAGACGACTTTAAGCAAAATTCAAACATTACATAGAAAAGAAGAGAATTCTCTTAAGCTTTTGCACCAATCATACACTTCAAAAGAATCTTGCCTTTGCAAGACCGTGTTTGCGAAGGAAACTAACTTCTCTTGAATTTAGCTTAGATATTTAGTTTGAAAACTAAATGTCAATTAATTTAAACAGTCAATTGCTTATATACACATGACGCATGATAAATAGAGTTTTATCCTAATCTAATCCGTACATATGCATTATCTATATCCAATTATCCAATTACATCCAATCCAAAGTTACAAACCTTGTGGGACTTAAACACAACTATATTTTCCCAACCCACATGTCGGCATATGTACATTGATTTATTCAAACAACTATATATTTCCAACCCACATGTCTACACATGTACATTAATCACCTCCCAATAACCATATGTCCAAGCTTCTACACAAAACTACAACTTCCTCTCTCAATCCACCAACTAAAGTAGCTAAAGAGATCTCATCCATGCACAACCACATCACAGCCGTTCAATCTGAATTTTCTGGTCTTAAAAGCTCGACAGGTGGTATCTACAAATGGGTACTGAGGTGGACGTTAGAAAGAAGGAATATGTGTACATATGATACTGTTTGTGTTTGGTTTGGACCAATTCCTATGCTTCTTCCTTAAGTCATTAAGGTTCTAGAATCTCATTGTATCATTAACATGTTTTCTTGTTTCTTTACATAAAAAAGAAACAAAGAATGGCTATCATTCTTTCTTTAGAATTTTAACATGTGAAGATCATTCCTATAATTTGAATAATGATGGTGAAGAGTCTTAAACTACAGACATGCATCTGTGTTTTGGGATATAATGAAGATATTTATCTCCCTAGCTATGTCGGAGAGGGTCGTTAATTCTCCACCTAAACATAATTTTAGTGATACGGCCCAAACGTCATCAAATTCAAAAGGTTATCTTCTAGTCCTAATATTTATGAAATCAATTCAACAATTCCCTCCAGCTTCCATCCACCATCTTAAGGGTGAGGTAAGAGTTTTTTCATGCCAAGAGCATGCAAGTGTAGGGTTGCATCACAAGACCACTTTATTTCCTTCCATGGCATTGTCTTCTTCAAACAATTACACCAAGGCTGTAGTGGTGAACCCTAAAGTGAGATTCTTCTTCGAAGGGTTCTCAATAACTTTCCGGTTTCTTGCGCACTTGCTAAATTCCTTGTGAAACAATCCTAGCTAGCTAGAATAGTTTATTAGGTTTTAGTTGGTCTAAACATATCAATTAAATTCAGCTTATTGGATAGGAGGATGTGGTTGTTCTATATATCATCAAATTCATCCCTTATAAACTTATCTTATTGCATATCACTAACTTGAAGTAATATGATGGATCAAATGAAGGGTCTAACTCCGCCAAGTACAACACAAACAATGAAATGAATAGATGTTTAAGTTGAAGCACTAAATCCAAAAATATAACTAAAGGGATACACATGGCATATTTAAGGTAGAAAGACATCATAGTGGGAACAAACAAAGAACTAAAGAAAGGTCCAACTAGCACCTAAAAATTAACACGAGTCATTCCCATTTTGGTTACTTTACAAAAAGAGAATCCCACATATAAAGTAGAAGGTAATGATCACATGATAATCGTAAACTCTCATAAGATGGAAATATCAATAAGACAATAATGCATGAAAACAACACATCATTCCCACCTTTATCTCTCTATATAACCCACCCCTTGCATAGACCTATGCTCAGCCAAATGAAACACAACCAACTTATCCTCCACCACCAAAGCCCTAGAAAAACTCCCATGCATGGATTCAATCAAGTTAGAGAAGCTTCAAGCCATGAACAAGTACAAGAACAACAACACCTTGATCCAAAATCTTGTAGAGTATGGACTTTGTGTTTTGTGTTTTGGATTGTTTCTCTCATGTCTAATTTGGCTGCCCAAGTTGCTCTACTCTTTCAAGTTCTTCCTCTTCATCGTCGCGCCGGAAGCCCGAAAGGTCATCCTCAAGCCTCGGTGCTTGTTTGTCCTTTGCAATGTCATTGTTGTTTTCCTCATTGGTGACTCGAGGAGATCGAGATCTACATTGTCGACCGACGATATTTACGATGAGTATATGGAGAGAAAGAGAAACTTGGGAGGCCTTTCAAACATTGAACGCCAAGATAATCAAACTGCAGAAAAACACGAGGTATTGAATTTGTGTTGTGTTAACGTGTCGTGTCAAAATTTATACCAACAACAAACGGTAGTTGAAGACAACATAAAAGAGGTGGCCGGGAAAGAAGGAGAAAAAGAAAAAGAAAGCGTATATGCTGAAGAAGATGTTGAAAGCGAGGAGAACGAGAGTGAAGTTTTGCCGGTGGACGAGCTAAACAAGAGGATTGAAGATTTCATTGCAAGAATCATGGAACAAAGAAGGTTGGAGGCAAGAATGGTGGCTTGTAGATATTCTGATGCAAGAATGGAGGAGGGAAGAAGAGGATTAGTGTATTAACATAAATTTAGAGTGTACTCAATGGTCGTTATTTGTGGACCAAGAAATTAATTAAACTATGTAACATGTGTTTTCTCTTGTAACAACTTATTGGTTGATGTTTTTTCTCGAAAATAAACAAAGTATTCGATCCATTTGTTGACCCAAAGTAATTTTGTTTTTGATGGAGTGATATAACTTCAAACTATATCTGAACAAATCATTTACAAACATGTTACAAACAAAATACTGCCGGTAAGGATTTGTAAATTCCTGTCATGATTTCAAAATTACGTCATTTTGTTTATGTGTGTAGCTACAATCTTCTCAAATTCAATTATGTGAAAGGATGTAATTTGAACTAATGTGGTCATTAGCGAAGGGTTGTACAGAAACAACGCTGATAAGGTGAATATCGAGAGTCGGTCTTCCGATAGCTTGCCGTACAGAAATCATAACAGCAATGGACAAAATGTTTGTCAACTAAGTCTTTAATATCTAAGATGTTGAATTTAAGGATAGGTTTATCAAGGCAAGACTAGGTTTGCGATTATTAATTTATTTCACTTTGTAGGTTGTTGAAAAGATCTATGCTAACTCACACTTGTGAGACACAATCATAACTCATAAGCATTTAGTCCTCACCCTAAACATTCACATTCGGAGAGAAATACTCTTACACCCAACAGTGTCTATTGCATGCATATATATTATGTGCGTTCATCTTCTACACTCGTATTTATGTTTGTAAAGCTTTCCATGAGTGGTTAATTATATGATTAAACCAATCCTTAATTGCCAACTAGAGTTAATCTATAATTATTGCCAAATATATATATTCTCTAGTTAGTTAATTTATCGTACTAGTCTAGAGTGGCAGTCGCTTAAATATAGGACTTCCAATCATTTGTAACCATCTTTCCTTTTTAATCTTGAGCGAACTTGTAACATCCTCGAAGCAGCAGAAAATTTAAAATTTTAAACACTCAATCAACAGAGGATATTACGCAATAAAATAACACAGGTGCACCAACATATATCATATATATATATATATATGTGAACATCAGAGTATACAAAAGTTATGATTACATCAAAAGCATATACAAAGGAAACAGTAATCACACGACCTCAACTGAGAGAAAGTTGGATCCGGTAGCGGTGCTCCTCTCCTCGGTCACCACCCCCTAATGCCGATCACGGCCTGAAAGTAAACATGCAACAATGCCTGAGTTTCCAGAAGGAAACCCCGTATGCCAAACTCTAAATGTACGAAATAAAAGCATCCTAGCATGCAATTCTACTCAACAAGAAAAGCATCACAACACGCCCAACACCAGGGCTCTCAACTCCATCACAGGACACACCACCGGTACGGGGCTCCAGGTCTAATCTCAACCAACCGCCGCACCCACACAGTCACGGGGCTCCAGGTCTAATCTCAACCAACCGCCGCGACTCACACACGTCGCCAAGCTGGGCTCCAGGTCTAATTTCAACCAACCACAGCTACCACGACACGACCAAGGGCTTCAGGTCTAATTTCAACCAACCCAAACGTATAAGGGCTCCAGGTCTATTTTCAACCAACCCCTACACACGGTCCCTGCTCAGGCTCCAGGTCTATTTTCAACCAACCCGAACGCACTACGGAGCTCCAGGTCTAATTTCAACCAACTCCGTACAGACTAGCTGGGCTCCAGGTCTATTTTCAACCAACCGCAGCTCTCACACGGTTACGGGGCTCCAGGTCTATTTTCAACCAACCACCGCAACCCTCGTGCACCTCGCACGCTTGCCGGAAGAACATCGGCACCACGACTCGCCCCACACGGGCAACCACGACCACAGCACCTCCATAGTGCAAAACAGGACACAAACGGTCGACCGAACCAAAAGTCCTGGTCGACCGAATCAAGCAAATACAGGGCAATCCACTTCGACCGGCACTCCATCGGTCGACCGACTCCCAACACTACACTCGTTCGGTCGAACCCAAATCAAGGGACGGTCGACCGTTTAGATGGTCAACTCCCGGTTCAACGAACAAAACGACCATTCGGTCGACCGACAAAGGGGTCCCGGTCGACCGAAAGTCACCAGGGAACAAATCCCACAACACCACAACGAATTCGGTCGAACGCCGAGCACATCTCGGTCGACCGAATCAGCCCAGGGAAGTATCCCTCACATGCGCCACGAATCCGGTCGAACGTCGAGCTCACCTCGGTCGACCGAATTCCACCAGAGCGTTTCCCACGCTCAGCGCACAAGTCCGGTCGACCGAACCTTCATTCGGTCGAACCGACCACAAGGTCCACTTAAGTCACGGTCGGACGAGATCAAAGGGTGGTCGACCGTTTATATAGTCTACACCCCCCAACCGACTTAAAACAGTGCACACGGTCGACCGGCAAAGGGGACCCGGTCGACCGAAACTCTCCAGACTTGCCTCCTATGCACGATCAGTCGACCGCCCCACAGGCATCGTTCGACCGATTTGAGGCAGAGCCCGAATTCTCTTCACGAACGGTCGACCGTTTGCACCAACCGGTCGACCGATCAGGCAGTGAAATCTGCTGCACATTTACTCGCGACGAGCCGAACGGCCTACCGTCGACTTCCAAATACTCACGGTAATTAAGTGAGCGAGCTTGACATACCTGAAGGTCTGAAGAGACCCTTGAAGAACCACGACGACGCCTCCACGAGCACGTCTCCCCAAAATGCGATCCGTCGACGAATCTCGCGTCCAAACGACGATCAACTCCTCCTCGACAATCCACACTCACGAATCCACCTCCGGCAACCTCAACCAATCAATCACAAAGCACAATTAGGATTAGGCTAGAATCCTACAGAACTAGCTTCCACATAAATTATATATTTGTTGAATAAGTTTAATCTAAAAGGAGCTCTGAAGTGTCGCTTTGAATACGGGTAAGACTTTACAAGGCTTTGGAAGCAACTTTGAAGATGGCTTGTTCTCTATCCTTAAATTAGGGCCTAGCTTGGTATTGCTTCAGACCAAACTATTGGGCTCAGGCTTTCAATAATATGGTCACTTTAGAATATGGTTTTGAATTTCAACATTATCAAACCTGAATCATAGAAGCATCTTCTGACGAACCCAAGAACTAAATCTTTAGAAGACAAAAATGTTATTGTAAGAATCATCTGCTTTATTCTGAATAAACTTAGGATACTCGGCTATCGTTAGGGTTTGATCTCCAGTCATGATCATTTCACGACTAAGATTTATCAATTAGAGCAGTCTCAATTAAAATATTATAATGCATAAATATGATAATTTGAAATGTGAACTCCAGCTGAGGAATTCAAACTGGTCGATGTAATAAGTGTATAACACAAGCCATACATTGTGTTCAATATCCATTTCCCTAAAAACTTTTGGTTGATGGCATGCATGCAGATCGTCATCCATCTTAATTATTTGAAGTTAACCTTTACTACTTAATGAAAAACGTTTTTGTTTGGTAGATGGACATGTCTAGCTAGTTGGCATTTAGTCACACCAAATGAAGAAATGGTTGCCAAGAAGTGGTCAAAGCTGGTTTTTAGTCTAACACGAGAATATACCAGCACAAGTGCTTAAAGTATATGAATATAAACTACCCAAAAAATAAAAAAATTTAAGAAAGTCAAGCAAGAACATGCACGAAGATCCCAAATGGAAGTCTTAATGACGTGCACGTAGCACGATGTCGTTAGTACTTAGTAGTTATTCATTTGGGTCCAAATAATAAACAACCAAATTGTAAAGGAAGACCACAACTTCTTGACCGATATTTTTCTTTCTATAGGCGTGGTTGATTAATTTGAAAAAGAAGTAGAATTTTTTTAGTGATGATAGTTTGGGTTGTCAAATTGATTAACATTTTAATGATCGGTTCTATAATAACTTTGAGATCGTGGTTGGAGAAGTCATTTAACATTTTTAAAATTGCATGGAATGTACGTTTTTTACGGTGTAATTGGTTTCCAGGGAAATGACCATGGAGTGGGAAATTGGATTTCCAGAATGAATTATAGTAATTAGTTTTTAGAAAAAATTGATAAATTTTGAAAATTAGGTTTCAAGAGTTCCAAACCTTTTCTTACTTGAAATAACTTCTCTCACTTCCAATACAAAATCAAGGAAATCATGGAACTGAAATTTTATAAGTTTCTTCGTTTCCTCCCAAACAATCACATCTTTTAGAAAAATCAGTTAAAATTGCACTGTCAAATGGAAACTTAGTTACTTCACAAAGCCCACAAAGTTTTTTTTTATTTTTAACTTTCGTAGAATAAAAACATAAACCCACAAAGATACGATATCATGAAACATTAGAATACAAGGAAGCCACCCCTCACCTCATTACACTAGTTATTGTTGAGTATTGGTCTAAATTTGTTAATGAAGCAAATTCAGGAAAAATCGGTCTGACGGGATGAGATCCGGTCTACCGATCCACAACCCCAGGAATTTTGGCGATGCAGGGTTCGGACGACCGAATTGGATTCGGTCCATTGAACCAAGGATTCCAAACACTTCGGGTGCAGCTGGGATCAGACGACCGAATTGAATTCGGTCTACCGTCAAACGGCAACAGACACTTCGGAACAAAGGGTTCGGTAAACCGTTTGAGTGATTTTTGGTGTTCCGAGAATCTAAAAGTGCTTGTCCAAATTGGCACGGTTCACTGAGGGGTTCTCGGTCGACCGTGGGGTTGTTGGAGAATTAGTTAGTTCGTGGGAGAAGTGTTCTGGCGGTATACCGAGTCGTACGAAAAAGCGTTCCCGCGGTCAACCGGGAAGGATTCGGTTAATCGAATCGCAACAGGAAGCGATTATGTTTAGTCAAGGACGGTCAACCGAATGAGCATCGGTCGACCGTTTCCCACCAATTGTTCAGCTCGATTTTGCTTAATTGTAGCTCGGTTTTTTAGTCTATAAAAGAGCTTGTCTGCTTTTGGTTTGTTCATAACACACACAATACAACGTACAAGTGTAATATTTTCTTCACTGTGAGTTGAGAGATTAGGCTAGAGAAAGATCTAAAGTGCTTTGGATGACCTATTGCCTTCATATACTTGTAATTTTGGTTGCTTCTCTTGTTGGAGAAGCGGAATAAGGAAAAGAAACTCACAGGAGACCCTCAAGGACGTAGGCACGTTGCCGATGTAGAATTTCATGTTTAATTATACATATATATTTTCGAATTTTTTATGTATAATAAGGATCAATTTTCAATTTTCTATAATTTATTTCATGCATGCATCAATTTGTTTCAATATCTAGTTTCAAAACTTTATTAAAACAAATTTGGACTCTGAAATTTATACCTAGAAGTTCTCTAAAACTTCTTCAAGAGTCGGAGACGTTGGGGATGCTCCTCGCTGCGCCGGATGCCTCCGAGTATTCACCAAACTCTAAACAAGATCGGAGAGAGGGAAGCCAGTCTCTCAATCTCCGATAGGGTTTAGAATCCAATTACTAACCCCTCTTTAATTCTCTTAAGAAAATGATCTCTTAAGAACTAAAACTAAACTTAAGAATTAAGTGATTTTCGTGGAGAATTATGGAGAGAGAATTTTTGCACACGAAATAATGAATGAATTAATTAGGTAATGAAATAAGCTTGTATTTATAAGCTCTCTCCAAATTACCTATTCATGTGCAACCCCTTGCCCATGATCTCATGCAAAATTCCATCTAACCATCCATTATTTATTAATAAATAATATTAGCCACGAATTAAATCAATTATGGACCAATTCCATGCATGATCTAATTAATTCTTAAATTAATTCTGCATAAAATCGTCTGACCGGTCGACCGTTTGCGAAGTCCGGTCGACCGTTTCGACCGAGTTTCGGTCGACCGATCCATATTCTCGGTCGACCGTTCGTAACAAAAAAGTTCATTGCAATGTTCGGTCGACCGATCGAGAATACTCGGTCGACCGAAAACGAACAGACGAAATTCTCGTACGCTCGATACACATCCGGTCGACCTTGCAATATTGCGATCGACCGTGCAATATTGCGGTCGACCGCGCAACATTCGGTCGACCGTTTATGGTCTAGCGTTCGACCGTTTTTGCACAGTGCATGCAGACTTATCAAATTTCGGTTTAACCCCTACAAAATTTGACATTTTGGGATTAGTAGTAAATTCACAACTTATGTAACATATTATCCTATGTAATGATCAATCATTACACCCCATAATATTTACATCACATATGAATTTAATTTAGATTCTAATTATGTTATAAATCACAAGATAATTTTGATTTTGCTTGTTAACCCCATGTGTCATATTTTCTACATGAAACCCGACACATCTTATGAACTCAAAATCTCCATTTCTTGTTTCCCAGTTTTGCGGTGTGACCTATGGGAGGATCTAAACTAAGTTGGCAGCGGTATCTAGCTACACATTATAGCTCCCAATTAGTTAGATGTCTTAATTCCACTCGAACCAAAACCCGATCCATTTAGTGATGGAGTGCACCACTTGTGTTCGTCCCTTGCCTCATGATATTAAGAATACACACAAAGTAGTATTGTGTCATCTTTGTATTTAGTATTCATTTCTTGATCTCTTTAAGCTAGTTATAAATATGTGATTTAACTCAAATCACATTGTGCACATCATAACTTTGCTTTATCAAGGGGGCCACTAATATCATCACTCAATTAAGAGGGGCAATGATAGTCTTTTGACTAACTATCTTCTCCAACAAAAGTTGTACTTAACCAACCAATGCCTTTACACTACACTGATCGATAGTTCAAGACACTGATCTAATTAAGTATTCCTTAAGTGATTAGATATAAGTCTCATATGAAAGGACCAAAGACACAGTAAAATATTAATAACACAGAAACACATTTCTATAATATTTTACTTATTAGGTCTATTCAGTATACAAAAGTAATATTTTCCTTCTTTTGCATACCCGTGTTGTCACTCACTTGTAGAGCTACAATGATCTATGACCAACACGACAATCTTAACTCGGTAATTAATGTTTCATGTTAATTACCATGATTGCAAATATCTTTTGTTTTATGTAAACCAATATCTTTTAGAGCTCTACGGTTAAGGACCAAGAGCTTCTTCCTTAACACTTCTAAAAGACGAATAACATAAACAAGGAACAAAATGATTTCTCATTCAATTCATAATAATTGACATTTAAAAGTAAAACTTTTAGAACACATTCCCTTCAGCCGAACCTTGTAAATCAAGTGTGTCGTGGTTGTTTCAGGTGTGCGTTTGTGTTTGCTTGTTTATTTCCATCTTATTAGTGTTCTTGTTGCATTAGGTTTGGGAGAGGGACTGAAGTTATTTCCACAAGTCATTATTCGGGTGTTACGTGGTGCGCTTAATCTGTGTCGAGTTAGTGCATAGTTAGATATCCCTCTCAACAGCTGGTATCAGAGCTTTGGTTGCACTTTCGATGATGGATGATGCGCGAAACTTTCGGGTGGAGAAATTCACCGGGAAGGGGAACTTTTCGACATGGCAACGGAGGGTTCGTGCGTTGATGTCGCCGACAGACGAACTATTGCTGACGTTGGATGAAGTTGAAAAGAAGCCGTCGAAGATGACCGACGAAAAGTAGGAGAATCTGAATCTCCAGGCAATTGGGATGATCGAGTTGTGTCTATCGGATGATCTGCTTTTCGAGGAATCGGTGAAGACCGTGGCAGAATATTGGAAACTTCTGGAGGAGAGGTTTGTTGGCTTTTTGGCCTTAATCTATGTTTTGATGATTTAATTAACCTAATCTTAATTATGATGATGTAGAGTAGCACACATATTGCATTGCATATATATTGTATTGTGCTAACCTCTACAGGTGATCAAGACTCAAGAAAGAAGGAAATGAAGTCAAGACATGCAATTAAAGCTAAATCGAAGACATGTAATCTTGATTTATTTTGAGTCTTAGGAACATGTGTAAATTGAGCATACAAGAGTTAAAAACCAATTTTTTACACACTAGGTTCCCTGTAGAAGTCACACACAAAATCTCATATCATTTGGACTCCATTAGATCACCCAAACCTTAGTCGGAAATCACTTAAAACCTAAATCCAGAATTCCTGTGTGAAACCGGTCGACCGAACCAGTTCTCAGTTCGACCGGTGTATAACAGACTCTCCACAGTGATTTTACCGAACTCTACCGGTCGACCGGTTCTACCTTTTCGGTCGACCGATCCTGGATTTTAATATGGCCGTTTTCCTTGTCGTATTCCTATAACGGTCGTATACGTATAAAACAAACTTAACACCAAAATACATTCGGTAACCGGTCGAACGACGACCTTGTTTCGGTCGACCGGTTGAACATTTCTTCAAGAAACAAAATTCCCTGCTATCGGTCGACTCATTCTTCGTTCGACCGTTTCACCTTTGTCTCAACCGAATCCCCTGAACGGTCGACCGCACCATACTTTGGTTCGACCGATTCATTTAAGTAGAGTTAAGTTCTAGCTCGTTTGTCCGACCGAATATTTATTTGTTCGACCGTTCTCCTTGAAATCAAGTGAACGGTCGATCGGTGTAGTAGTTTTGGTCGACCGGTTCTGGACATATTTGCAGCCCGATTTTCTGCCTTGTGTATCTTGCACAAAACCCAATCAAATCTTGTCCAAACAGCTAGAAATCTTTAGGAGCTTATAAATAGAGGATCAAGACATGTTGTTAACACAACTCTCCAACTTCCATTTGTCCAATTCATTAGAGAGAAGTTCTCAATCCTCAAAGCTCACAATTTCACTCCACAAGCCTAAATCCACACTTAGTGATCATATACTCATCCTACTCAAAGTGTGCTCAATTAGAGAGTGAATCCCACTCAGTTACAAGAGTAATCAAAGAAGCAAGGACTTCGGTGAAAGCCCGAAGTGTCCCTCTCGGATTGTGAGAGGAAGAATTCAAGCAAGCGAGGGTTGTTCGCGTTGCTTGTGGTGTAAAAGGCGTTCTCTCCCGGCCCGGAACGGGGAGTGGTTAGTGAAGACGTAGGCGGAGCTCGCGGAGTCGAGCGGAGCTTACAAGAGAGGACTAGGACCCGGGTGGGGTGCCGAACCTCTATAAAAACGCCGAGTCTCTTTGTGGTTTGCATGTTATTTCCCTACTAGTTTTTAAATTTGTTTCCGCTGCGTTTATTGTTTGATTAGTTAGGGATTAGATTAATAGTGATTAGTGGACTCATAAACCATACGATCCTACAAGGTTCATGAAGAAGAACCTAAGCAACAAGTTGAATCTGAAGTGTCAGTTGTACATGCTTCGGATGAAGGAGAACACATCGTTCATTGAGCATCTCTCGGTGTTCAATAAGTTGATAGCTGATCTAACTCAGCTAGATGACAAGATGGAGGATGTCGACAAAGCAATGTTGTTATTGTTGTCATTGTCGGACTCGTATGAGAACTTGGTGAATACGGTCATATATGGCAAGGATTTGTTGGTGTTGGAGGAGGCCAATGGCACGCTGATCTCTTACGATGCAAGGAAGAATTCAAGTAGTAGCTCTTTCGAAAAGGGTGAAGGATTGATCACGGGTTCTTTCGAGATCCATCTATATACACAAGTCTCCACACTATATACACAAGTCTCCACAACTGACCTGGACACCAACAGACGGGAACCTACTTCCCTGACATTTTTCAATTCGAGCGAAAATCCCCCTTCCGGCCCCACCCCGTCGGAAGCCAAAGGGGCAAGACGGGTAACAAAGGAAGAAACAACGGAAAAGAGCGGTCCAAATCAAAGGGGAGATCTTTTGAATGTTTTTTCTGCAAGAAGGCGGGTCACATGAAGCGTGAATGTAGGGCCTTCAAGGAGTCGCTGCAGAAAGGGAAAGACATGTATGACTCTGCTAGCGTGGTGGAGGAGAAGAACGAAACCTACGTTCTAACAGTTTGCGCTGCAGGTATCGACAAATCATCATCTGGATGGATTTTTGATACAGGAGCATCTTTTCACATGTGCCTGGTCAAGGAGTGATTCACATCCTATGAGACATTAAAAGGAGGGATCGTTGTTATGGGCAACGATGCACCGTGCACTACCGTCAGGATTGGTTCCATACAGTTCAAGATGTTCGATGGTTGCATTCGAACGCTGACGGGTGTGCGTCACGTACCGGAGTTCAAGAAGAATCTGATTTCTCTAGGAGAGCTTGATACTCTCAGGTGGAGATGGTCCGGCGGGGATGGAAAGATCAAGGTCACTCATGGGGCGATGACAGTGATAAAGGGAACCAAGGTGGGCAACTTGTATTGGATGCTAGGGAATGCAGTAGCAGGAAAAGGTGCAACAAATGTTGCACACGACCAAAACAACACCGCACTTTGGCATATGAGACTTGGTCATATGTCGGAAATGGGTTTGTGTGAGCTACACAAACAAGGACTGTTGAAGGGTGTTAACTGTTAAGAGTTGCAAATTGGATTTTTGCAAGTATTATCTTTGGTAAACAACACAGGATTCGATTCAAGCCGGATATACACAAGATGAAACAAATATTGGAGTATGTGCATTCAAGCGTCTGGGACCGACTCCGGTTCGGTCAAACGGTGGAGTCGAATATTTCGTCACATTCATAGACGACTTCTCAAGGAAGGTAGAAGACCCAAGTAGAGAAAAGTACAAGAAAATATGTCACGTACTTACGGACAGATAATGGAGGTAAATACACCTCAAAAGAGATTGCAAGTTTCTATGAGAAAGAAGGCGTCACGAGACATTTTACTACACCGCCGAGTCCAGAAGAAAATGATGTAGCTGAAAGGATGAACAAAACTTTATGCGAACGGGCAAGGAGCATGAGGCTTCATGCAAATCTGTCGAATGATTTCTGGGCGGAAGCAGTACATCTTGCATGTTACTTGGTAAATGTCTCACCGTCATCGGCACTTGATTTAAAGATGCCTTAGGAAGTGTGGACGGGTGAGCTATTTGATTGCTCAGGGCTTAGTATATTTGGATGCAAAGCCTATGCCTTGGTCGATGAGACACAACGATCGAAGCTGGATTCGAAATCAAAGGAATGTATATTCCTTGGTTACGATAGGACGGTGAATGGATATTAGCTTTGAGATCCGGTGAGCAAGAATGTACTCCTACAGAGTAATGTTGTCTTTGATGAGACAAGTTTGCTCAAGGGCCTTGAGGAGAAAGAGCAGCAAGAGAATCCCATGAAAGGAGACGAAATTGAAGTTGAGGTCACGACATTAAGAGGTGAATCAAATCAAGAAGTTTAGCATGAAACAATAGACTCACAAGTAGAGGAAGAAGCTGAGCAAGAGAGTATTGCTCAAGAAAGACAAAGGTGGATCACAAAGGCACTGATGAGGTATAGTCACGATGATGCTAGTATTGTGTTTGCATTTGTTACTGAATCTGGGGACTCTTACACATTCGAAGAAGCTATTGAGAAGGAGAACATGAACAAGTGGATGGTGGTCATGACCGAAGAGATGGAGTCACTTCATAAGAATCAGACTTGGGAGTTAACGGTGCTTCCCAAGGGAAAACGCGCGATTGGGTGCAAGTGGATCTTCAGGAAGAATGAATGGTCATCTCCTATGGAGGAGATAAAGTATAAAGCAAGGTTGGTGGCAAAATGATATGCTCAGAAGGAAGTGGTTGATTACAACGAGATTTTTTCACCCGTTGTAAAGCATACCTCTATTAGAGTGTTGTTAGCCATGGTGGCTATGGACAACATGGACTTAGAGCAAATGGATGTGAAGACAATTTTTCTTCACGGACACATAGAGGAAGAGATCTATATGAGGCAACCGGATGGGTTCATCACACGAGGCAAGGAATGGCAAGTTTGCAAGCTGAAGAAATCCCTCTATGGACTTAAGCAATCGCCGAGGCAATGGTACAAAAGGTTCGATTCATTTATAATTAATAATGGTTTTGTACGTTGCGATTATGATAGTTTTGTTTACTTACGGAGTCTTGGAGACGGTACACACGTGTTCTTGTTTTTGTATGTCGATGATATGTTGATCGCGGCTAAGGAGATGAAGCATATAGATGATCTCAAACTGAAGCCTCACGGGGAGTTTGAGATGAAAGACATTGGGAGTGCAAAGAAGATTCTCGGTATGGAGATCTCTAGGGATACCGAGAAAGGTGAAATTCTACTTACTGAAAGGAGTTATATCCGAAAAATACTCGAGAGGTATAATCTCGAGAACGCCAATCAGGTGGTCACACCTATTAGCGCTTACTTCAAGCTCTCGTTGAAGTGCAACCCCTCTACTGAAAAGGAAAGGAGAGATATGGAGAGAGTTATATATGCTAGTGCAGTCAGATCCATTATGTATGCTATGATTTGCACTAGGCCAGACATTTCACACGCAGTTAGCCTCGTGAGTCGTTATATGACTAACCCAGGAAAAGAGCATTGGAAAGTGTTGAAATGATTGTTGAGGTACCTGAACGGAACCATGAATGTTAGCTTGAAGTTCACCAAAGATGGAGCACAAAGGCAAGTGGAGGGGTACGTCAATTCAGATTGTGTTGGAGATCTGGACAAACGGAGGTCCACAACAGGGTATGTGTTCACTTTAGATGGAGGTCCAGTGAGTTGGAGATCGGTTCTCCAACATACTACCGCGTTGTCTACAACGGAAGCGGAGTATATGGCAGTTGTCGATGTCGGAAAAGAAGTTATATGGTTGAAGGGTTTGGTTACCCTTTTGGGGATGGAACAAGCAGAGACCAAATTGCATTGCGATAGTCAAAGTGCAATTTATCTAGCCAAGGATCAGACGTTCCATTCAAGGACCAAACATATTGAAGTAAGGTACCATAAGATCGGGGTGTGAATCGAGGAATGACAGATTGTTCTCCAGAAAATTGACACAAGCTAGAATCCTGCGGATATGATGACCAAGGTGGTCAATCGGGAGAAGTTCGAGTTGTGCTCGAAGCTTCTTAATGTCCTCAGAAACTGAGAATGAGGGTGCTCCGGGGGTAGCGTCAAACGGTGCCTCATGAAGGCACGAAGGATGCGAATTAGAAGAAGACTCAGGTAACAAATCTAAACCAAGGTGAAGATTGTTGAATATTGGTCTATATTTGTTAAGGAAGCAAATCCAGGAAGAATCGGTCGACCGGATGGGATCCAGTCTACCAATCCAAAACACCAGGACTTTTGGCAATGCAGGGTTCGGACTACCGAATTGGATTCGGTACACCGAACCAAGAACTCCATGTACTTCGGGTGCAGCTGGGACCGAACGACCAAATTGGATTCGGTCTACCGTCAGAGGACAACAGACACTTTGGAACAACGAGTTCGGTAAACCGTTGGAGAGATTTTTGGTGTTCCGAGAATCTAAAAATGTCTGTCCAAATTGGAACGGTCCACTGAGGGGTGCTCGGTCGACCGTGGGGTTGTTGGAGAATTAGTTAGTTCGTGGGAGAAGCATTCTCGCAGTATACCGAGTTGCACAAAGAAGCGTTCCCACGTCAACCGGGAAGGATTCAGTTAACCGAATCGCAACATGAAGCGGTCATGTTTAGTCAAGGACGGTCGACCGATGCTCATTCGGTCGACCGTTTCCCACGAATTGTTCAGCTCGGTTTTTGAGTCTATAAAAGGGTTTTTTTGCTCTTGGTTTTTTCATAACACACACAATAGAACATACAAGTGTAATATTTTCTTCATTGTGAGTTGAGAGATTAGGCTAGAGAAAGATCTAGAGTGCTTTGGATGACCTATTGTCTTCATATACTTGTAATTTTGGTTGCTTCTCTTGTTGGAGAAGCGGAATAAGATAAAGAAACTCACAGGAGACCCTCAAGGACGTAGGCACGTTGCCGAACCTTGTAAATCACGTGTGTCGTGGTTGTTTCAGGTGTGTGTTTGTGTTTGTTTGTTTATTTCCATCTTATTAATGTTCTTGTTGCATTAAGTTTGGAAGAGAGACTGAAGTTATTTTCACAAGTCATTATTCGGGTGTTACGTGGTGCGCTTAATCCGTGTCGTTTTAGTGTATTTTTAGATCTCCTCCCTGTTATATTATATATCCTAATAATTATTATATTGTTGTTCAAAGTTTGGCATTTTATTAATTATTTCAAACACACAGTGTTTGATGTGGCAGAGAGGGCACATGGGGACACATGACATGCACGATTCCATGAGACGGATTTCCTGAAAAGCTGCTTTTTTGGAATAAAAAGCTGTTTTTTTGTTGTTGTACCAACAACACATACAACCACAATTATCAAAACAAAAAAAACACATACAACCACCTGACTTGCTTTTGTTTCTGTGTCTTCTGCTTTGCTTCATGGACTTATTACTTGAGGAGAGAGAGAGTCTCGAGGAAAAGAAAAGTCTATACATGGATCCTTCTTAAAAATACAATATTGGTTCTAATTGAATAGTAGAAAGGGAAGAGTTTTTTTTCTTCAACAAATCACTTCTGAATTCGTGTATCTATGGATGAACATCTCTTACTGAGTAAACTCTAAATAGTCATTTAATCTCTCTAAAATGCTCAGATCTATTGCTTGTGTTGAACCATGAATTATCTTTATTGATATTTATCTAATTTTATCTTGTTAAGATTTATTGATAAGTTTTTGGATCAAATATATGAGGTTACTTGTCTATCTAAAAATTAAGTGTATTTAGTTTGAGTGGGGAACAATTAAGATGAATCTATTGAATGAAGGCCAATTTTCATAATTTTTTAGATATTTTGATGGATTTATATCAAAAACTAAAATGAATGTTTACAAAATTACAACTACAAGGTTTTGAAGTAGTTTATTTTGTAAATCTTTTTAAGGAAATTAGATTCCATTGAAATGGAAAGAGCCATTGATAATGTCCTAAACCTTGAACAGTAGTCAAATACTAGGAAAACTAATCAACTTGAAACAAGTATTTTATAAGGTGGATGGCAGAGCATAACTCTCTTATAAGAGAAACTGATAGTTGAAGCAAACAAGCATGCCCACAACACAAAAACCATAAATAATTGTCCGAAGAAGAAAAAACAAGTTTTTTGTTGAAATACAGGACACTTAGAGGGAACCCACTTAGGCATGTTAGGGTATTTAATGACCCTATTATTTTTTAAAGAAATATAAGTTATTAATTCGATGCAACTAAAGTACTAAACCTACTCTTACATAACTTTAGATTCCAAGCCAATGCAAGTGTATGGTTAAAATAGTAGAAATTTGATAGCTATCATCTCAAGTCATGTAGGTTGTAGTAAATTAAAAAACACCCAACTGGGAATTAAATAAAAAGTACAATGAGAATACAATTTAAAAAATAATATTTTAAAAAAGTTAATGATGTTTTATAGCATAATTAGAAAATTGGTTCATTTAGATACATACCTATTATTTTTAATTAGAGTATGATTTCCTTGATGGTGATATTAGATTTTCCAGTGATTTCACATCCAAAAGTGGAACTCTAAAATAATTATTTCAATATATAACATTACTTTCATTATCATTTGTGACGATGCCACACGTTTAAAAATTCAAGGCCTAACACTTGAATTCTAAAATGTACTTCACTACTTCTATCACCAATCTCCCACCAAAGTATTTGAATTTGAAGTAATTGATCGATCAAATTTCAGTGGATCGGGACTTCTGAATTCAAACCATTATCCAAAATGTCCACGCATGGACAAGAAAAATTACTATAAATGCGGATTAGCAAAACTAAGATTATTATATTTCACTCAGGTAGTACACATTTTATCAAATAACAAAGAGTCAAGAGACAATCATCAACACTTATTGTGTATCCTAAGTTCCAAACTGACCTAATTACCCTTTTTTTATAATTAGCCATTTACAATATTGGATAAATCATGTTGGGTATATAAATTCTATTAGATAAATCTTTTTTTATAAAAATAATTGGCCTAAGTACTTTTTGGATAGGTGTAAAAAAACCTGAGTTCTATAAGCAACCCGTGATTGGTAAGATACGTTTCCACAGTATGGCTTTAAAATCTAAAATCGACTCCTAACACTTATAAAATGGCCAAGATATATACAACCTTAAAAAATAGTAAAAGAAGTAGATATTGGATGGAGTGAGAGGGTGATTTTGATGGTGTGGAATGCATATGATATATGATTATGACATTATGTTATAAAATATGATGTTGGGTGTGTGAGTGTGTCATGTTGTGAGCAAGTGGGGGAGCAGATGGGCAGTACTGCAGGGACTGGAGCGCAGAGCACGGCCCGTGAGACCGGGGCTGCGACCCCAAACACCTTTCCATTTTGACTCTCTTTTCTTCCATATTTAATAATGTCTCCACTTTATGCATACAACATCCTTCCTTTTGGTTTTCAATGGCATGATCGATCGTACACAGAGGTTAGTGTTTGATGGGATATTGCACAAGCAAATATTTTTGAATGACTAAAATGAGCATTAACTGGAGGAATAATCCTCCGTGGATGTTATATATCAAGACGATGAGAACCTTAGTGTAGATTATTGTGTATTATAACATGGCAATTATGACAACGAAGGTATGAGATCTGAGAGAAACTTTAAATTACAATATCTTATTACCACCAACAAATCTTTCCGCTCAATTCCAATTCTTAGGGCACCCATAACAGCTACTCCCGACGTGTGAGTTGAGCACGTTTTTTAAAGTGTTTTTTGTTTTCAGTTTTTTTAAAATTAATTTTAATCTTTTTTTTTTTTTGAAAATACGATTTCCATTTTTTTGATTTTGTAGAATTGTTTTCAGATTTTTTTCAAAACAGATCCTGAAATGATGTGGATGAGAAAGATGAGTTGTGATGATTTGTGGTTAAGAGGTGAATAATGTAGGAAAAAGAAAATTGGGTTGGGAAGAGAGAAAATTGATGTGGAAGAGAGAGAAAATTGATTTGGAAGAAAGAGAAGATAGATAAAGCTCATTACCAAGTAGTCTTAGTCATGATTACGATGACCTTAGAAATACAAACCCATAAAGAAAAATTGGGTTGGGGAGAGAGAAAATCGATGTGGAAGAGAGAGAGAAAATTGATTTAGAAGAAAGAGAAGATAGATAAAGCTCATTATCTTCCAGATAGTAGAGACCGGTGGGAAACTATCATTCCTTTGGCATTCAAATTTGACCATAACATCTTCGGACTTATGCCCCCCATTTATTTTTGCCCATATACCCTAGTGAGCCCTTAAACTACAATATATACATATCATCACAAAATCAAACGAGTTATTCAAAACATTAAATCATTAATATCTATTTTGGGGCAAATTTTCATTACTCACTTCATAACCACCTTGCACCAGAAAGAATATATATTGGACATTTTCCACTAAAAAATATGATTTCTCAAGAATTCACATCTTAGTGGATTCTAACAATAAGAAAATTTTGAGTAGCGATCTAGGACATATATTCCTAAGGGCACCCGTAAGGCCCCATAATCGACCAGGTCGTCAATATTTTTGGCTGGACGACTCGGTTGTCCCCCGACATGGTGTTTGACGTCCTGGTCGACGACCATGTCAGGCGTTAAAAAATAATTTTTTTGTTGTATTTTTTTTTGTAGTGTAAATAGTTGGGAAATTTTTGATGATGTGGAGGAGGGAGAAGGGTTGTGGTGGGTTGTAGTTAAGAAATAAATAATATTGGAAAAAGAAGAAAGTAAGTTGGGGAGAGAGAAATGCGATGTGGAAGAGAGAGAAAAAAAAGAGAAAACTCATGACCGGGTTGACCATGATCATGGTAACGGATGCTCTAAGGGTGTGTTTGGCACACCTAGTGCGTCTAGGTCTAGAGTGAGAAGTTTGCATTCCCAGCTCGAACATATGGGTGTGTCCTAAACACACATCTCTGTCGTCATCGTCTCATGAAACAAGCATCAGGAAGAAGAAGTTTTGTATAGGAAAACATCATTAGAGAGGCGGATCTTAATCAGGATCTGGTGTCTACGTTTTTTTCAGTCCATACTCGAGATGTGAAGCAAAAGATGACAAAAGGTTTATGTTGCTCGACACCAGACGACTGTGTTATCAAACAGACCGTAAGTTTTATAGATCACGGAAAGTTTTAATTTAACCCATGTTTGTTACTTCCACCTTTCGAAAAAATAATAATCAAGATTCTAGAAAAATCAAGCACCCCATTAAAGTTGAAACAAAAACAACCCCAAGCCTCCAACTTTCAATGACCAATTGACCATTAGCCGCCCTTGCAATAAATTCCAATACCCTCTCTTCATTGTCTACGTACTATAATACTAGTGTCCTCAAATATCCAAATCGAAGTTATTATGATATATCTAAGTTTGAAAATACAAATTACTCAAACCAAGGTATAGTATAATAATATTAACAGCACCAAATATAATATGTAAAATACTAATAAAAAACTTTTAGAATGAGTTTTCCATACTAACCAAAGGGTCTTCTTCTTAAGTAGTCCTTGGAGCCGGATTTCCGGCCACCGTGCCGACGGGCCGGTGTCGTGCTGGGCCGTGCTGGGCCGTGCCGGCCTGGCGGCTGACATGGCACAACTCCCAAGTCTATTCTTAAGTAGTGATTATTATTATTATTAGGAAACTATTATTGTTTTTTTCACAGATGTATATTGACCATCGCATCACCTCCCATTTTCCGATTCACAACTGAAACGTCACCTCAAATCCAATGTGTCCATTATCTTGTTGTTTCAATTTGGTTGGTTGTAGAAAATATAATTTTAAAATTTCCCATTTTTGATTATAGGGTAATCCACAAGATTCTCCACGTCATATGAAGATTGCCTTCTATGTTGATTGCATTGCAATTAAAGTGAGATTTGATTCTAATTGATACTCAAAGGACAGGTTTTCAATCATCAGCACTTAAAGAGACCGAATTTCCCTAACAAGTGACATCAGGTAAATGTAAAAATTTTGTGAGTCATGAAAACCCTTTTGTTGGGTTGGAAAATGTAGCAGAATATTACCTAAAATTTCTTTTAAATCGGAGTTATTTGGAAAAGGCTTGTGGTCCACGGGCACAAACGTACAAATAGGAAATGCAAAAAAAAGTAAAATAAATTCAAAAAATACGTTATTCATGTTACCAAAGGTAAGTTAGTTAGATATTAATGATTAGACATTTTCTCTTAATCAAGCAAGGTAGAAGGGAATATGCACGATATCAATCCAAATTATGTTACAAAGTATTGTATCGTATTGCATTATATTGTTGGCTGCTCTTACTTCATAAAGTACTTTTTTTTTTACATTGCAGCAAAACCGTAAGCAAGGTGTCTTAAATAAAAGAGAAATATATGTTTTTTTTCATTTTTTACAAAAAACGTTTCTCATTGTAACAAAAGAACGATGACAAAATGGGTCGAATCTTAGAAGATCTGGAGTCATAAAAGAGAAGTATGTGTTCTCAGTCGATTTAGCAAATGTTTTGTCATTCTAAAATAGATACGTCAACGAGACATGTCAAAATGTTTGAAGATAGGGAGTCAAACCAATGCGACATTGGTAATTGAATAACAGAATAGTTAGTTACTCATTCAACGTTGAAGGATGATAATCCACAATTCATCCTATGTATTACATAAAAAAGAAATTACCCTTCATAATCTATAATATCCCGAAAAATAATCAAGAATCTTTGATACCACAGTTAAAACAATTAACAACTAAATAGGAAGGAATAAAGAAATAGTTGATTGGGTTGGGTAAGAGTGAAAAAATAGGATCAGCTCCCCAACCACAAAAGTTAAAAAGGTTGTTACTCTACTCTACTGCATTGTCTGCAGAGACCCCCCCTTGATTGGGTTGTGATGAGGCTTTGATTTGGATCCCACCAGTGGGCGGGAAGAGACAGACACAGAGATTCCCAGTTGGATTGCAGAATCCCAAACTCCCCCCACACATTAATGAGATGTGACCCACAAACAATACAACCATACCAAAAGTTTCTTGAGAAATTAAGTCAAGACATTCAGCACTATATGTATTATAGAGTCCAGGGAAGGTGTAAATTTTAGAGTAAACAAGTCTGAGTCGATTAAGTCAAGACATTCAGCACTTATATTGATTTGAATGCTATTGTCCAGGGAAGGTGTAAATTTTCGAGTAACTTGTAGTCGAGTCGATTAAAATTTTTATATTATTATTAAATACAAAAAAATAATTATAAATACAACAATAAAAAAATTAAGCAAATTATCGAATTGAATCTTAATTTTTCGAGTGTTTCATTTACCGAATAACGTTTGAAAGATATTTTTGATTTTCATTAATATCTTTCATTTTCAAGTCGAACGTTTTTCAAGTCATGTTTTAACCAAGTTAAAGTTGACAACCCTATACTTATTAACCATTTTAATTTATGTAATGAAATTTCTGAGGAAGCTAAAAATTTATGCTACTTAACGTGGTATCACCCCCTAAAAGAATAAAAATAAATATATGAATAATAAGAAGGAAGTAAGAGAAAAAACAAAGATTAGAAATCACCTTAACGTGGCATCGCCCCCTAAAAGAGTAAAAAATGCTATCTTCTTTCACAGAACTCAAAGGCCACACCTCCCCTGACTCCCTTTTCTTCCTTCCTATAAAGCCCCCAAACAACCAAACTCAAACCCAAACAACAAACCATATCCAACACCAAAACTGTCTTCCATCCAAAATGGCTTATGGGTCTTATCAGTTCCTTGGAGTTGAGGATGAGTACGAGAAGCTTGTTTTAAGGATGAACCCTCCAAGGTGCAAATTTGCTTTCTTTCCACCAAAGTCCAAACTCAAGTTGGGTTGGTGTTGGTTTTTCGAAATATTTATCAGTTCTTGTTTTTCAGGGTCACTGTGGATAATAGTTCAAGTGAGAAGGCTACTTTGGTCAAGGTTGGTGTTTTTTGTTTTTTTTGTTGGTAAAAGTTTTTTTTAATGTCATTGTTTGATTTGTGTTTTTGGGTAAAGATTGATTTTTTGAAATGTTTTGTGTTTTGGTGGATTTCAGGTGGATAGTTCTAATAAGCAAGGGAGTTTGTTGGAAGTGGTGCAAGTTTTGAATGATTTGAACCTTAATATAAGGAGGGCTTACATCTCTTCTGATGGGGAATGGTTCATGGATGGTTAGTGAAAAAAAATCTTGAGTTTCTTGGGGTTTTTTGTTAATTTGATTTTGTTTCTAATTTTGTGTTTTTTTGTTTTTGCTTTTGCAGTGTTCTATGTGGTAGACCAATATGGCAACAAACTATCTGATGGAGAAGTGATAGACAGGATTCAACAGGTAGACACCAAAGCCTCCAAAGATTTTATTTGATTCTTAGATATTGAGATTATTCCACAGTTGGAAGTTGTGAGGGTATTATTTGGTGCTGGAATATGTTGTTTCTTTTATCCTCTTCACCTTTCTCATTCATAATGTATTAAGGGTGGCCTATCTCACATTCTCACTGCATCAAGATTCCAATGAAATCCACTTATTTGTTTTTTATATTTAATTTTAATGATTATTTGGTTAGTGGCTTACTGGGTTATGGAGTAGTTGGCCTCAACCACAAATTTGGTGATGTTTCTGTTCTACGGTTGTCATTAATTAGTTGGTAGTTTGATGGGTATGTGCATGTTTGATGTGTACTTGTGATTAAAAACAACCATTCCCTTGTTTTTTAATATATTATTTTATTGGTTTATACAAATTTGTTCTTGACCTTTTGTTTGCTGATTTTCATTGGTTAGTTATAATTTGAACTGATTTTGTCTGCTTAATTAATTCATTCGTTTAGTTGTAGTTTTCGTGGGTATGCATGGTTTTATTAAATGTTTTGGAAGTCATAATTTATTAAATGTTGTCCCCCCTTTTTTTTCAATACGTGGGATTCATGTTTTTGCCTGATTTAGTTGAAGTCTACAAATTTCATTCAATTTTTTCTCTCCTTTCCAGTCACTTGAGGCAAGAGAATTCACTCTCCGCTCCCTAAGGCGCTCGGTCGGTGTCGAAACCACAGCAAAACACACCTCAATCGAGCTTACAGGCCGCGACCGACCGGGGCTTCTATCGGAAATCTTTGCAGTCCTAGCAGACCTCAAATGCAATGTGGTTGCATCAGAGGTTTGGACTCACAACTCGCGAATGGCCTCGGTGGTCTACATCACTGACGAGGCGACCGGGTCCCCAATCGAGGACCCAGACCGCCTGGCCAATATCAAGAAGCTCCTCCGTTTCGTTTTGAAAGGCGACCGAGACAATAAAGGTGCGAAAACTGCCATTTCGAGTTGCACAACTCACACTGAGAGAAGACTCCACCAAATGATGTATGCTGATAGGGACTACCTAAGGGGCCAAAATGACAAGAAAGGGGAACCAAGCGAGCGGATAAAACCTACCGTCTCGGTCGAAAATTGCGCGGAAAAGGGTTATTCAGTGGTGAATTTGAGAAGCCAAGATAGGCCAAAGTTGATGTTTGACACTGTGTGCACTCTAACTGACATGGAATATGATGTATTCCATGCAACAGTGATTGCTGAAGGGCCTGAAGCATACCAAGTACTTATCTATGTCCAACAAAAAATTGTTTATGTTACATATTTTTGGCCAACAAAAATAACATGTCTGATTTGGTGTTTGTACTTGCAGGAGTTCTACATCAGACACTTGGATGGTTGTCCAGTGAGTTCAGAAGGGGAGAGGCAAAGATTAATCCATTGCTTGGAGGCAGCAATTAAGAGAAGAAGCTACGAGGTACGTGTAATTAACACATTGCAAATTACAACTATTGTTTCAAACAAGATGATTTTTTTTTTTAAAACTTCTGAAAATATAACATGATGAATGCCAAATCTTGATTATTTATTTCCAAAAAGATAATCAAAATCAAATCAACTCATTGACTTATGTTACTTTTTAGTTGACATAGTTATGTAGTGTCTAACCAAGATCTTCATGTTCATTCAGGGAATCAGGCTTGAGCTATGTGGTGAGGACAGAGTAGGCCTACTCTCCGACGTAATGCGGATATTTCGTGAAAATGGACTATCCGTTAACCGAGCTGAGGTCACGACTCGAGGGTGTCAAGCAGTGAATGTGTTCTATGTCTCAGATGCATCAGGGAACCCTGTGGAGAGCCGGATAATCGATGCAGTAAGGAACGAGATCGGTCGGACGGTTCTTCGAGTCAAAGAGGATCCCTATCAAAAATCGGAGACCGATGAGAGTGGAAAATTCTCACTTGGAACCCTTTTCAGAACAAGATCAGAGAAATTTCTTTACAACTTGGGTCTCATAAGATCTTGAAATGTGCAGACAATGTTAGGATTAATTTTAGAAGTATGGTGTTTCTCATTTTAAATGAAACCCAGTTCTATATTTTAAATGAAACCCAGTTCGTTAATTTTAGAAGTATGGTGTCTCTCTGTGTCTCATCTTTGCACTAATATGAATTTTTAATTTTTTTTTTCTGACGAAATATTTAGCTTATTCCAACTAAACTCAGGATGCGACGACCGAAAAACGGGGCCAATATAAATTTTATGCATCAGATCATTTATTTTTTATTATTTTAAAATTCAGTTTGTTCTAATTAAACTCAAGATGGGACGATTGGAAAAAGGGATGAATACAAACTTT
This sequence comes from Triglochin maritima, assembly GCA_963682175.1. Lineage (NCBI taxonomy): Eukaryota > Viridiplantae > Streptophyta > Magnoliopsida > Alismatales > Juncaginaceae > Triglochin > Triglochin maritima. Next base: position 2,346,574 of record OY821781.1, read on the forward strand.
ATTCACTAGATTATTGGTGTGATATTGAGTAACTATGGTAGTTAGAGAAATTAAAACCTAAGCCTTAAGACCAATATAGACCTTTTGTTAGGAATTAAAATCAATCTCAAATATGGAACAGAAAACGCAAATCCAATCGGCTAGACTTGAGAACAAAATGCAAATCCACAATCCAAACCACACAAAACACGCAAGATTAACGTGGAAACCCAATACGGGAAAAACCACGGACGATACAACTCAAATCCACCGTAGAGAAACGTATTACAAGAGATGCTTACAGGAGACGCGAACGAACCGACGAAACGACCCGGCTCAAATCTCTCCAAACTAATCACAAGGATTCTCTCTCTTTCTCTTTTTTCTCAAGAATGCAAAAGTAGACAATAGGAATTAACCTTTTAAACAAAGGGGACGAAATTGCCTTTATATAGTAGGCCTAAACAAATATTAATTGCACCAAAATCGCGTGGAGAAATATGCAAAACGTGGGCAGAACTGGGTCCAAACGGTCGACCGAACTGTTGCTTCGGTCGACCGATCCAATAACCGTATCGCGAACGGTCGACCGAAATTGAAGTACCGGTTGACCGAAAAATGACAGTAACTTTTCTGGTTTGCGCGAATGTATACGTAGTCGACCGAATCACTTAAGTTCCGGTCGACCAAAATTCATCAGGCACTTTTCTCCCAGCTCCTCGAATGTTTCCGGTCGACCGAATCCAAGGTTCCGGTCGACCGAAAACCGACAGTAACTTTTGCCCAGCTCCAATTGTGTGCCCGGTTGACCGAATCCTGGATTCCGGTCGACCGAAAAACGACAAGCACTTTGCTGGGCAATCCAACACACATCCGGTCGACCGAAACACTCCTTCCGGTCGACCAATCGTCTGTTTTCTGCCCTAATACTTTAAACACATATTCAAGGTAAACAACAACACCCTTCATGGTTTTCACTATTACTTCCCAATTCCCATACGGGTCTTCATCGTTCATAAGCAAAAGAGAAGTTTAGCACTTTCACGTCTGGTGAATAGCATGATGTACGAGGATTCCATAAAATCCTATTGACTTTGTTTGCAAAGCACATGTTTTGTTTCTCAAATATTGTCCAAACAAAGTCAAACTTGAATGTCCACCACCTACCTATAAGGTACTTATAGGCAAACATAAAACAGCTCTGTTTGGCCCCCCAGGGCATGTATTTGTCTTTGAGATTGCTTTGTAGATGTCCAATTTAGTTGGTTTGTACCAGTAGTTGTCCTTCTTGAGAAGTAGTTAAACAGTTGAGAAAGAAAAGAATCTCAGCTTTAAATATTTATGCTAAAAAGAAAGTTAGCTTAAAACCTGTGAAGTACAACATGGGAAGTTCTAGTGAGAATATCATCAACCAATGGGTTTTTTTTTATGATTCAAAATTTCTTAAACTGTATTTGCTGGGGCTTAACCGTGAATGTAAGGTATAAAACCGCACCTCCATTCAGTAGAGCAACACCTGGGAGGATAATAAAGTGTTGAACTCTTAACCTCATGCGGATGGGTGCATTATGAACTCAACTATTTGGGATTGCAACCAACTAACACTGCCAAAACATCTCGATGGTGGACTAATCAACTCGATCAAGCGAGACCCATAGACATTTTCGCAGATTTCGAAACACCTGACATATCATTTTGAGGTAATTTTTTTCCTTTTCTAAGCACTCTATGGTTTTACACCTTTTGTTTTGAATCAATCAATCAATCTTCTCTTAGATTCTCTGCTCTTTATAAATCGTTATCAGGTCTATATCGAACACACATCCTCGTAAGACTGTGCATTCGGTCCGGACCGGATCGGATTTTTATCCGACATCCGGACCGAAGACCAGACTAGACCGAACTGGTTTGGACCGGAAACCGGACCTGACCGGTTGAATTCGGTCTGGTCCGGTCCAGGACCGATTTTTAACCTTAAAAATTTTAAAAAACGGACCGGTCCAAAACCGAATTTTCAAAATGTCCGGACCGGAACCCGGACCAGTTGGTTCCGGTCCGGACCGAACCCGGGTCGACACAGTTTCTGCACAGCCCTACATCCTGGTGCGTAGTCAAGCTGGTTAGGATGAGTGAAACACACATCTCGGGTTTAAAGCCCATCAACGACATGTCAAATATTCCAGTGAAAATGTTGTTAGACCAAACTCCAATTTGAAACCGTAGCCTGTTTGTCCTAAAATGGAAGCTAATGTCGAAAAATTCTAGATCCAATCCCAACCAACACTACACATGATTTGGCGTGAAAAGGTAGATAATTAGATGCAATTAAAGTGCATAAGTATTTATGAAAAGAAACCCTACACTCCAACAACCATAATCATCAAGCAAGTCTTCCCCACGTGATGTGTGAGTCAGAAAGCAAAAGCTTAATGTTTAGGGACCATGTGCTCAATGCACTAAGATGTCGGACTTGATCTAACTCCTAAAACATTGTCATAATTCTTTAACTCCGAACTTCGAGTAGGTAATATTAACAATAGCAACTTGTAATTTTTTCTACACTACTCAGTTTTATTATACTAGCATAGAATTAAGTCTAGGTGGGGTACTTAGGAATCAAATCTAGTTATCACAGACAACAAGAAGTGTTGGCAAATATGTTTTTGTGTTAGATTTATATTTAGAAAATCAACAAAGAAACACAGATAAAATAGATTTAGAAAGAAAATAGCCTGAGATGGAAACACGTAGAAAGCAGATGATGTTGTCCTCGGAACAGATTTAATCCATTCACCCACACAAGGTTCACTAGCGTTCTGTTCTGTTCTGTTCTGTTCTGTTCAACCCAACCCAACCCAACTATTTGGTCTAACACTCAATGCAATCCAGATGTCGGAGTTGAACTCGGTCTATTGCCAAGTCTCTCAACACTTTGGATAATACAAAACCTTGATCTATCAAAAGATTGATGAAAAATATGGTGTTTTGGGGAAGAAAATCGACAGAAGTGGTGGAAGAGTTTTTTTTTTTTACTATTAGTGATTAGAATTTTAGTTAACCAACTCTATTTAAAGAGTTGAAAAAAGGTTCTTTTTACCATTATCTTGAAAAAGGGTTTTGCATATTGTGTTGTAACCAACACAAATAACCAACCCACAACGATTGGTAACAATTTCTAATTATTATAATTATTTTAAATCTGAAATTTCCAACGATGCTCTCCAGGGTCCGGACTGGACTGGACCGAACCCGGATGCTCTCCAGGGTCCGGACCGGATCAGTCCGATTCGGTCCGGACCGATTGGTCCAATCCGGTCCAAAAACCTAGACCAGACCAAATTTTTGTGGGATTTTCTGGTTTCGGACCGAAACCCGAATCCATCCCGAAACTCGGACCGAAACTGGACCGAACCGAAAATTACTCTCCCCTAGTTATACGGATATAAGAGAAACATGTATTCAATTTCAGATCCAAAAGATATTTTGTGGAGTAGACCTTCATGTGAAAATCTACACATGCATCAGATATAAACACGACATTGTTATCAAATAAAGTTAGGAATCTATTGCTGAACATCTTTTGTTAGTTGCCTAGCGCAAAAGTTCGGTAAGTACGTAAGAGATCTAACCCTGTGGTTAAAGTTTTAGCGAATCGATTTTAAGTTTAACAGCTAGCATAGCAAGTGGAATTGCTGACTCTGAAAGCTTAAAGCATTTTAGATGTGGATCTTGACTGGTGTCATATGAAGATGGAATCTTTGATAACTACGTTACACGTCATTAAACATTAGAAGGGGATTCCATTGCCTGATTTTGTGGTTCAATTTAACTTAGTTTTGTTGAAACGTTATTTGAAACTCCAGCGAATATTGCATAATATTGAATTGACTTCAAATAATTTCAAGAATATTTTAAATTGTTGAGGGGAAAATCAACTTGCAACGTTACATGTCCAAAAGATCTTCTTAGTGGTCGACCATGATAAGTTGTCTGTGACGTTTAAGGGAAAGATGGTTGCACTGTAAGTCCGTAACCAATTGGTGGTATAATCGGGCGATCCTAGAAATTGGTATCAAAGTTTGTGTAGAGTTTGTATCATTCAAGAGCATCCATATTCCATAATCATTATTTTCTTTTAAAAAATCATCACAGTTTTTCTCAATCTACCAATTCACAACATTTTCTCTTTTGTCTTCTCAACCATGTTTTTTATTAAAAAAATTATAGTGTCAAATCAACTGTTTTTTTCCTCTAACTCATTTCTTATATTTTACAAATAAATAAATTTATATATCATAATTTATCTTTTTATTTATGAATTATTACTAAAATTTGATACCATTTATTGTTTTGGACGACTTAAAACGATGAAAGCAATAATATATTATATGGAGAAGTTAAATTATGAAATAAAATCTCTAAAAAAGTTAAAATATATAATAAGATTTCTGCAAAAGTTAAAATTGAGAATATAATATCTGAAAAAGTAAAAATTGAAAATAAAATTGAGAAAGTTGAGAATACAATGACTTGGAAAGTTGAAATTGTAAGAATAAAAATCCTTAAAAAATGTGAGAATAATTTTTTTAAAAATGTTTGAAAATATAACTTGAAAAATGTAATATGAGAATGTAACAATTTCAACTTTCGTAATTGTCTCGTTTGAGTTGACGATCGAAAATCTAGTATTTCGAAAATACAATATTTATATAGCAATATGAGCTGTTTCTCGGTAGAACATGAGAAAATAAGAATTATGGTGATTTTTTTGAAAATTTTAATATTTTTATTTAAAACAAAACAATGATCTCTCTTTAATTTATTCAATACAAAATAGGAATTAGACACATCACCGTTAAATTGATAATAAAAAGAATACAAATTACACGATCCCCACTTCCTAAAGCACGGATTGGAATTTGAGGGCCTCCTTGCTAAAAAAAATTATTTTTTATTACCCAAATTACACCTGGGTAACAGACCGGACCCGCACAACAGGCCAATGAGCCGGAAACCCGGCCTGCCGTGCTGGCACGGCACGACACTAGGGCTGCAACTCGGATAATATAACTCGGATACCAACTGTATCCGAATTCGAATCCGAATACCATATTCCATTACCAAATTCGAATTCGAATCCGAATTCAGTAGAACTATCCGAATCCGAATCCGAATTCAGTAGAACTATCCGAATTCGAATTCGAATCCGAATTCAGTAGAACTATCCGAATCCGAATACTAAATTTTCGTATTAAAATTTTAGAATACTAAATTTTGGAATACTAATTTGTGTATTTGACCATGTATTCGAATAATTCGGATAATTCGAATATTAAATAGCTTGTATCCGAATTCGTATCCGAATTCTAATTGGTAAATTTTTTTAAACCAAATTCGTATCCGAATTCTAATTGGTAAATTTTTTTAAACCAAATACCAACTAAATAGAAATTTTCGAATCGGATACTCGGATACTTGGTAACCATTTGCACCCCTACACGACACCCATGTCTAACCCCGATCCCCTTGTGGGTGCTCCAAGTACTACCAGATTTCCCCCAGGACGGGGAGGGAGAAGAAAGGACCGAATATGGCATCTCGGATGACTTCCATCAATCTTGTCGGTAGACATGATTTTTTGTGAAGAGTATATTATTACCGTAACTAATTCATGTGGTGGAACATTTTCTTTGACAATTGGCCTAGTTGGAACTCTGGTAAAACGTACCGATACAAGAGAGTAGTGTTACAGACAAAACAAAATTACAAAAAAGGAAATGCAACATATATAACTACAAATATTGTTTTTTCACAACAACAAAAAAATACAGATATAGTTTCTATTTCAATAACAAAAAAAGAGATATGGTTTTTGTAAGACAAAAAGCAAGGAGCCGACACGACAGTATCCACGATGAGGATCCGACGCAGCATCACGTGGTCCATCTTATCCCATCCACTCCCTTGCTTCTGCTATCGCCCAACAAAACCATAACCAAACCGAAACCGAGCCGTCATTTAATTAATATAATATAATAAACTAACTATTTAATTAATCTCTCATCTTTTGTTCTGGTTTCGGTTGGTTTACTTCTCACCTCCCACGTTTTCCGCGTCGGTGTCTATACGTTGTCGGTAAAACCACATTTATGTTTCTGTCTGCTTTGTGGTACAGTGCAAAACGTGTTTGTGTTTTGTTAGAAAAAGATTTTCCGTTTATGGTGCCACAGTGGATGCAGTATTATGTATTGAAAGCATTAAGCATGCATGCCTTTTAGTTTGTGAAAGTGTTTTTGTTTTTTTTTTGTTGCGAATATGAAAGTGTTATTGGTGGTTGTGTCCAGCCCATTTAAGCTCAAGCGAGGACGACTTCCTCGTTAAGAATTAGAGAATGTCGTCGGTGCTTGATTGGATGAGCGATTTTCTGTTTGACAATTGTTATTTTTTTATTTTTATTTGGTTTAAGTGACTTTAGGTCATAAATACCTACGCAAACGGCAAATGTTGTGAGGTACATAGCTTCAAACGCAAAAGGTGGAGTTCCCATTTCCACTCTATCGCCAAAATGCATACCGCAAAACGTCTTTCCCTTCACCTTTCCTTTTCATTCTACCTACCAGCCTAACCAAAGAAACCACCAACACAAATTATTGCTGATGAGCTCCTACCACTATGCTTGGAAAGCTCCATCAGAGTTCATGTTACCTATGCAGAGGTTGATATCTAGTTCTACTCTGGAAGTCATTCAGCTATACAAGTTTACAAGAGTGCACAAAACAGCAGCGAAAATGTCTGCACAACCCATTTCTGAATACTTAGGTGCAAAGCATTGGGTGGAGTTAACGTTTAACATTATGAGGCAGCAAGCAATGCCAACTCGAGAAAATTGCATCGCTTTGCTTTAAGTGTCCCGTCAGGACTTATTACCGAAACAAGGGAATGAGGAAAAAACATACTCTCTAGTCTTAGCAGTTAATAGAGGTATTACATCCTCAAACCACAGGGAGCTCACCGCAGTCGCTTATAACGACGTTCTTTTTGGGACGATCAGTTCGGTCGGTCTCCTGTGACTCAATCAGCTTGACTATGTCCATCCCTTCTAGAATTTGTCCGAACACAACATGTTTCTGATCCAACCATGGCGTCTGGGACCACAAGTGCAAGAATATAATTAGCATCATTAGAAAGTAAAAAAGCTCAAACTTCTCCCACCTTGAAACAAATGGTAATCTAACAAGAAATTAACCAACAAGTTCCAGAATGCTCAGATTTTATTGACCATTCATATTTAAATTATCAATATAGTTTATATAGAATCAAAAGCAAGAGAGAAAAATTCACTTCATGAATGGTCTTGCATTTAGTTCATCTTTTCCCTCACCCTTTGTTACAAAGAAACGGCTATATTAACTTATTAAGTACAGAAGAGTTAACCATAAGGACTCCATATAGCCTATAGGCAAAGACAAATTAATTGAGGGAGTTAGAGAGAAGATATAATGTGTTCAATGATACGATACGGGTTAAAATGCATTGCTCAAGTTAGCAAAATGAACAAGATTTCTCGCCATGTTCTATGTAATGTGATACACAGTTTCACATCACTAAAAGAGCCATGGTAGATAAGATCAAGAATGGCAATTGGAAACAAAAGGATAATTAAAAGCATATCAAAGGTTGCACTCCATAATAATATCTACCTTCACAGTGCAGATGAAAAATTGACTTCCATTGGTGTTAGGCCCAGCATTTGCCATACTTACTACTCCAGGTCCCACATGTACCACTACAAATGATTGGCATTTTAGTAAAAAGAAAGAACAAGAAGAAGTAAACAAGAAATTATTAGACCATTACAACTTACATTTGAAGTTCTCATCTTTAAACGTACGACCATAGATACTCTTGCCCCCAGTACCCTGATGCAAAGACCAATTGTCAGAGGTTTAAGTTGACAAAATCATGTAATAATTACACATCTCATCTACTGAAATAAGACAAATTTGTGTCTACTACTTTGCATGCACTATAGTAGATTCCAGTGCAGGGGTGGAATAAGCTACTGATTATGCAAACAAGATATCAATAAAAACTAAGCATTGGGTGCTGCTAAACAGTGATGAAACAGGCCAGTATTGCCGGCCCCAATTCAACCATGTAACAGAAATATCACTTTATTATTCGCAACAAGAAAGGCAAGAAAAACAGTATTTAAGTCTTTTTTAAATCACCATTCAGCTATATGAAAACTTATTTCTTCACAAGAAATGGGCATTTACAATCATACATATGCACCATGTGAAATTGTGAACCCTACTCCATTCTATTTCCATGCTTGGCCTGCAGAGCTATCCAAAACCTCAATTTAAAACCTTTCATTTTTCGAGAACAGACATAGACCTTTGCATCTATGGAAAGGATCCACTGTTTCTACCACCACACTTTCCCAGTGGGAAAATAACCAAGTCAAACGCCCATATTCATTCAAACATCCAAACTGGGCCAAGAATTCACTTAAATGGTAGATCAATATATGTAATAGCTTCCTCTTTTAAACATTCCCAGAACCAGCATGCAAAGGCATAATCTAATCATATGCAAGGTCTGAACCATATTTCTTACGTATAGTAGAAGAGGTATGGTGTTTACAAGTTTTGCAACTTGAACTCAGAGTAACTCCTCCCCAACAACAACTAGACTCTCATCATGCTTTTCAGAATTGTCATTAGTTAGCTTAAACAGCCAAAAAACATATATTCGACTTGGCCCAAGATTGTTACTCTTCTTTTATCTTCTAAGAAAAAATTAAACTATTAACTAGTAAAAATAAAGCAAGGAGAATAAAAACATTAATTTGATAGGATAAACAATAAAACAATTTTGGAGATTCGGGATTGAACATATTCGTTTATAGTTTGTTAGTCAAAGCAATGAAAAATGCATATATATATATATATATATATATACATATATATATATATATCCTTGTGGTATTTAGCATAAATGCCTCTATGTAGAGTTTGATGATAGAAGGAATGAGTTCATGCTTCTGAAAACAAACCTCATGTTGATGTCAAATTTAAAGCCCAAAAATGACCAATATGCTTACATTTCCCTTGTCAAAGTCGCCGCCTTGAATCATAAAGTCCTTAATGACGCGATGAAATGCCGATCCTTTGTAACCAAAACCATTCTCACCTGATTAAAGGAGAAAACAATTAGATTGCCTGATAAAAAATAAAAGAGAAACAAAATTAAAAAATACATCACCTTAAATTAGTTATAAGCCAAAAAAAATCTATCTTAAATTTTTTATATTCTAATAACACCAAATATATGACATTAGATAGACATTAGGTGTACAATCACTTGGAATGTCCGGTATTCGTTGCATATCTGCATATCTTTCTTATGCATGAAGATTGATAGTGATGGACCACAATATATATAAATATAAAAAATAAACAAGGGAAAATGACAAGATCCATACCTGTGCAAAGAGCACGGAAGTTCTCAGCAGTTTGCGGAACATCATCACCAAAAAGTCCAATCACAATTCTACCAACAGGATCTCCGATGCTTATATCAAAAAACACCTTATTGGTAACCTTGGACTGCGGCTCTACTTCCTAGACCCAAAAAACAACAGTTAAGAGAGAGAGGGAAAAAACAATTAAGAGTTTGTTCGTGTACAAACTTCAAAATTAACTTCCCAAAACAAATCCATTCCAAATGTATACTCTACCCACGATCCATTCACACCACATAAGGACTAGAAACGCAATTGAGATCTCAAACTCTGGAGAACCCTTGCAAATGCCACTGCAGCGGCCAACAGAAATTGCAGCACATGTTCAAAAAAGAGATATCTTGTCTATCGTCAAACTTGTGAAATAAAAAAGGTCTTGAAAGAAAATCAAAGTTCTTGACATTATCCACACTTCCATGGTCTTCAACTGTGACAATCCAACTACAAATGTTGATCCTGTAGCAAAACTTGCTACTCGTTATCATCACCACAACCATTTCAGTGCAATATATGATGTATGACATTAGATATCAGCCTTCCCACGTATCCAGTACCCACGACAGGACCATCCTCAACATAAGTTGATATGGTAATTATTGCGAAAAAAACCCTAGTTTTCGTAAGACTACAAAATCCAGAAAAGGCAACACTAATTATAAAGCTGCTGTTATTGCTAGAAATTTTATGAGTTCCTAGTTTTCCATCAAAATTGCAGTTACCAAACTCAGTGCAAAAAGGTAAATGTAACAATAGAAATTCCATCACTCCACAAGTTAGGTAGACTAATTTTAAACTAATTCAAATTTAGACTAATTTTCGCCACAGAGTAAAACTATTTCCATACACAAGTCAAATCAATCAAGGAATCTTAGCAAGACCCACTTTCATTACAAATCCCGGCAGGACTCTACTTTATCATAACCACAGCCAATTCAGTGCTAGAGATCATAATTTTCACATAAGCAATATTAATAGGGGAACACTAAACACTCCACACATCACTATCATACACATCTGAAGCAATCAATAAAAGAAAGTAAGAAACATCAAACAAGCCCATTAAACACTACCTATGTGCAAAACTTCAACAAGCCAGACATTAAACACTGCCCGCATCTTATATCAGCTCCACCACTCCACAAGTTCAGCACCGATAAAAAAAACACCACGAGTTCAGTAAAAAGGAGTCATTGGAAAAACAAACTAAATCAACACCACCAAACACGAAGCCTGATATGGGGCCAAATCAAATCAATCATTAACCAAAAAACCAAAAGTTAAAACACCCCATCTTTCAGTGGAATTCCTACAAAAGCCAACTTTCAATCCTCACAGTGAGCAACCACAACTGAAGCAACTCATAAAAGAAACATCAAAGAAGCCCATAAAACTCAAAACGTCAACAAACCTTACATAACACATATCCAGCCTCGCATTCACAATGCAGCTCCAGCGGTTTGGTAAAAATAGTTTACTTGGAAAAACACAACCAACCCAACAAAATAACACATATTCTGTATCCCAACCGATCCAAGTGCATGTTGGGTGGGCGTAGGAGACGCGTTCAAACCCGACTTCCGTAAACAATTTATGGTTGGTCGGACGCGGATTTGCAACCCACCATTATCAATTCAAATCAACCACTTAGCACTTATCTCAAAATTATAATAAAAACACCAAATATACCAAACAGAAAGAAACACCAATTTCAGAAGAACTTCTAGCACTCAAAAACGCACTTAAGAGCGACTTCTCCAACGGAAAGTTATGAAAGTAAAGTTCTAGAATTCAACGGAACCAGAAAAACCTCGCCTTTACTCAAACTCTAGACTCCACCCTTTTACCTTCACCGCAGCTCTACATAAACCGTTCCTCTTCCCCAAACCACGGCTCCTCAGAGCGGCGATTCCGGACGCCAATCCGGGGTTTCTACGAGGTAGAGCGAGGTGGGAGGGTGAAGATAGAGCGCGGGGGTGGAATGCGGCGGGGCGGGTGGAGGAGACGGCGGGGTCGACGGAGACCTGCGATAGAGGAAGGTGGGTTAGAGAGGAGAGAGAGGGTTTAGGGTTAGGGTTAGGGTTTACGAGGGGAGCGAAGGAAGCCGCCATTGGAAGCGAGGTGAGTGGAGTGGTGGTCTGAGCTTTTGGATTGGTGATAAGATGGGAGGCGGAGGGGGTTTGCTGTATTTCTGTTGAGAGGAGAGGACTGAGTTGTGATTACTTTGAGATGGTGGGTTTATTAGTAACTTTTCCACAATTCAACTCAAACTCTACTCCATAAATACTCAAATGGATAATCTCTAAATACTCGTATGGATAAATACTCCGCTTACTTGAAAATGAATAAGTTAAGTGAAAAAAATAAAATTCAGATGGATAAACGAGCATGTTAGAACTGGAAAGAGCTCGATTTGAGATTTTTATTGTCCAAATTGTATTTATTTTTTGATATTTAGTAATTATATACAATAATATGTCAAACTCGACCGTGTGGAGTTAAGAATGTCTTACTCAAATATTGACAAATAAAAACAAATAAATAACATATGATGTCTAAACAGTATAAGGATTTTCGCAGTATTCTAGCAACTTAGAAATGGAAAGAAAAGAAAATAATGTGAGATTTATCTTATTTAAATAAAAGTTTTATTGAGAGAAATCAAGAGAAAATGAGTAGATGATTATGCAAATTGTACTTCCAACTTGTTCTTTAAAATTGGGGAGAAATGAAAAGTAAATTGTCCAACCAAATTTCATGTCTAAACTACCTCTTACGTTTATTTCCAATTATCCACTTGTAATTCATTTATGAGCATTCAGTTATCCAAATTACAAAGATCTTAATCACACGTAGACAAACAAATCAAACTTCTCCATATCATTGTCTCGTCGTTGCGTTGGACGTTAGGTAAATAATGAAAACAATGGACAAGGTTTTACTTATATTAAGGAATACTTCTCTATTTTTTATCAAAATAAATAAAAAATTGCAGAATACTTTACTAAATCAGCACACGTACAATTAGATCCTAAGTTAATCGCTCCTTTTATATTAATCATCATCAGAAAAGACGTAAACTTTAATTATTAATTTCAGAATTACAATTATACCCCGTCCCCATCTGGTATAAATAACCTCTTCCCTGCTTCTTTCCCTTCGGCCACTAGGGTTTCCGCAGCGCCTCAACTCTCCTCCTCCCGATCTCGGCCAAATCCCAAACCCAAAAATGGTAAGAACGCCTCGAAACCTTTACTCACGCACCTCCCCCTTCGAAATTTCGGGTTCAAAACCACGATTTTGATCTGTTTTTCTTCCTTTCAGGCCCCGAAGAGAGCCCCCGCCAGAGCCCCCGTACCTGCGAAGAAGAAACCAGTAATTTTTATCGCAATATATTGTTTTTCTTATGCATTTGGGTTAGAGCATGAGTTTTGTCCCTAAAAGATATTAACTTGATTCTACAAGTCGTTAGAGATTTGAGTGGCTGTAAATTTTTATTCGGCATTAGTTTATTACAGATTGATTTTAATCTGAGAATATAAAAATTGGATCCAACAATTTTTTCCCCTTCTCATGTGACGCCCATTGTTCAGTTTGTAGCTGAAAAGTTTTTTTGGGGTTAAATTGATCAGGTATCCCTAAAAGATGCAAATTTAATCATACAAATAGTTTTTCCTCGTACATTTTGATGGAGAGCAAGTCTTAGGTGGGAAGACATAAATTTGATCCTAAGTATTTTATTTTTTAATTCTCACGTGATGCCCATTTATTTAGTTCGCTGATTGAGTCTTTTCTCCGAAGAGTGCTAAATTGTTCAGTTTATGCAAGTTAATGGAGTATGACTAAACCGTTAACGACATATTTTTATATTATTCAAACTGTTTGTACTGTACACTAGGTTAGAGAATCAGTTTTATGATTAAAAGATTTAAATTTGACCCTCAAATTTATGCCCGTTTTTTTAGTTAATGGCTAAAGGTGTTTTTGCTCCTCAAACAAGTCAATTTTGACCTATTTGTCAGGATAAGGTGGTGAACCCTTTATTTGAGAAGCACCCGAAGCAGTTTGGCATTGGAGGGGCTTTGCCTCCAAAGAGGGATCTCCACCGGTTCGTGAAATGGCCGAAGGTGGTGCGCATCCAGAGGCAGAGGAGGATTCTCAAGCAGAGGCTGAAGGTTCCCCCTGCATTGAACCAGTTCACCAGAACACTTGATAAGAATCTTGGTATGTGATTCTGTTGTTTGGAGTGAGGTGGATTAAGTTCGTGTTTTCTGACCATATTGATTCTGTTTTATTAACTATGATTTCCTTTTCCTGCGGCATCACTCTCTGTAGAGTTTGTTAGTTTGCTGATTAGAGTAGAGCATGTGCTTCTTTTGGTTTAATGTGCTTATGTTACATAGTATGATTGCTTTTGGATGTGTTTTAACCATTTTCTCAATGTATATCATTATGTCTAGAACAATTCTTACTGTCATAAAGTTTTTGTATACTTTTCTAAATTCATGCATTTTGCCAGTTCTCATGTTTTATCTTACCATTCTTTATATCTTTAAGTTGTATAAAGCGCATCTCTCTTTCATGTATGTTTAGGCTATCTATATGTACCAATAAAGAAATTATACTGTGTCAGGAGTTTGATACCTGACACAGTTCTCATTCTAAAGTTAAATATGGTATGAGCTATTAATCGGAAAACATGTTATCAAAAACTCACTTCAGAACCTGTTGATTTTTTTTACGAATTGCAATGTTTGAGCTTTCCCCTTCCTTCATGAGGATTCATACAATCAATGCACATTGATACATAACTTCCTGAAATCTCGTGGTTTTATCAATACCTAATGTATTTTCGTAATGGTGCGCTCCACTATAATTGCATGTTTATATCTTGATAAACTAATTCTTTCAATTGTTAACTCTTGATAAACTAATTCTTTCAATTGTTAACTCTATTTAATATTACGGAGAATCAGATCCCTATTGTTCTGAGAAATATTTAGGAAGTTGGCATTTCTTATTTTTCATCTTCTTAAAATATTGTACTTTTCAATTGCTGTTTCAAATGATGTGGCTTTAATGCTTTCTGTTTACCATGTAACTTAAGTGAAGTATTTTTGTCCTTGTAGCTACGAGCCTTTTTAAGATGCTTTTGAAGTACCGACCTGAAGACAAAGCTGCTAAGAAGGAACGGCTGATGAACATGGCCAAGGCTGAGAGTGAGGGTAAAACAGTTGAGGTTAAGAAACCCATTGTTGTTAAGTATGGCCTGAATCATGTTACTTACCTCATTGAGCAGGTAATTTAAAAAATAATACATGTTTCTGTATATTATTTTCTTTTGATCTAAGTTGTATTCCTCTTAACATATGGTGGTTTCCCTTGACATCTTTGCAGAAAAAGGCCCAGTTGGTGGTCATTGCTCATGATGTGGATCCCATAGAATTGGTTGTTTGGTTGCCAGCTTTGTGCAGGAAGATGGAAGTGCCATATTGTATAGTGAAGGGCAAATCACGACTTGGAACGGTTGGATGAATCTTTTCTATTTTCCATGTGAATTGACATTTAGCATTACCATGTGAAATAACACTTATTTTTATCTTTACAGGTTGTTCACAAGAAAACTTCTGCTGTTCTGTGCTTGACCACAGTAAAGAACGAGGACAAAATGGAATTTAGCAAAATCTTGGAAGCTATTAAGGTATTTGAAATGGAAGATTGCCTCTGTTCTTGCACTAATGTTGCTGTTTTGTGTTATGTTCTTACACAATGTTCTGCAGGCAAATTTCAATGACAAGTTCGACGAGGTCCGAAAGAAGTGGGGTGGTGGAATCATGGGTTCCAAATCCCAGGCAAAAACGAAGGCCAAGGAGAAGCTCTTGGCCAAGGAAGCTTCTCAGAGGATGACTTAAATTTTGTTCAGTTGTGGGTTTTATTCGGCTATTGTTTGTTACATTCCCTCAGATTAGTTAGATTAGTTGGAAGATATAACAGCTCTTGTACTTTGCACTTCATTTTTGTTTGGTGGGCAATATTGAGATCAAACAAATGCTTTCTCTCCAAACTTATTCCTCGAACCTTTTGTTTGTTGCCTTGTCCTTGTTATATTTTCGTCTTCGTTACGCATTGTTTATTTTAATCATAATTTAGCAATGTTTGATCCCAATACTATTCAGTGGCTATTGTTTTGGCGCTTGCTCAGGCTATAAAATAATCTGAATTCATGGTGTCGTTAGCGTGGTTGTATTATCTATGAAGTAATTATAATCATTGCTAAGCTATAAACTTATATTTAAATTTTTAGTGTCACAAGATTGGAACACTTTTAGTGGTATTATATATTTATGTCGCAATAGTGTTGTATCTGAATTATTTGAGCAATGTTGTACTTGATTTTGAAGAGGCCGTTGTACTTAGGGGTGCAACTCGGATAATATGACTCGGATACCTACTGAATTCGAATCCGAATAAGGGGTGCAACTCCGATAATATGACTCGGATACCTATTGAATTCAAACCGAATTCAGTAGAACAATCCAAATCCGAAACTTCAAAATTTTCGAATACTAATTGGTATTCTGATACTATCCGAAATTGAATATATATATATATATATATATATATATATATATATATATTGTAATTAATTTTCGAATTAAAATTTTCGAATACTAAATTTTCGTATTAAAATTTTGGAATATTAAATTTTGGAATACTAATTTGTGTATTTGACCATGTATTCGAATAATTCGGATAATTCGAATTTTAAATAGCTTGTATCCGAATTCGTATACGAATTCTAATTGGTAATTTTTTTAAACCAAATTCGTATCCGAAATTAAATTGGTAACATTGAACTTATTAAATACCAACTAAATAGAAATTTTCGAATC
This sequence comes from Triglochin maritima, assembly GCA_963682175.1. NCBI lineage: Eukaryota > Viridiplantae > Streptophyta > Magnoliopsida > Alismatales > Juncaginaceae > Triglochin > Triglochin maritima. The sequence goes on from OY821781.1 coordinate 2,362,972, forward strand.
GAATACTCAGATAGTTGATAACCATTTTATACCCGTGGCTGCACTTGCCAATTCATTGCGTCGTTAGCGTGGTTGTATTATCTGTGAAGTACTATAATCATTGCTGAGCTATAAATTTATATTTAAATTTTTAGTGTCACAAGATTGGCATCACTTTTAGTGGATTATATATTTATGTCGCAACAGTGTTGTATCTGAATTATTTGGGGCCCGTGGTTCCCACTTTCTGAAAGGAGTTGCTACAGTATTTTTAGTGCGTCCAATCGTCGGGTGGATGGATTCCAGAAGTTGGGCTCTCAGCATGGTAATCGATGCATATTTTGTATTTTCTCAACTTATTGGAGGAGTTTGTGGTAGTTTCTCAACTTATTAGATTTTTGTGATGATTTTATCCCTGTTGATTCTAATATATACATGTACGAATTTTTATTTAATCAAAGTCAAAGAATAATTTGAGGATTTGCTTTGACAATACATCTGTAATTCCCAGAAACTTTCTCCTCATCCAAATAATTATCAACCTCTGAGGAATAAGGTACTCTTAAATCTATATTCTCAAAATTTGACTTCTCACCGGAGAAACTTATACCTGGAGCACTATACAAAACAAGTCCAAGCAATTTTGTCCTGGATTTTGGAGAGACCGTTGCAGTTTCCCACAAGTGATGGAATCTTCTAACGTTGATGTCATTGTTATATCTTTTATTTGCCTTTTCTATTTCTTACTGGGTGTAACCTTTGTGACATCACTTATAAATTCTTGCAAAAAGTAATAGCATGTTTTTCTACGAAGGTTGTTAGGTAAATTATTTCTTGGATTTGATAAGCCCTAACATCGCCATCACCTGCTTGGTAGAATTTTAAGGTAAAATGCATAGGCTATCACACTTACAAAAAGCTTTCATGATTTGAGAAGCCTAAGCAAGTATGATTATGTCGTCGTGTTATGTTTCGTAGGGAAAAAAGATCTCTGACGAAAAAGTCTATTCTCAGGGAAAGAACTGCTAATGAAAATGTCTTATTTAATAAGGACAGTCTCTTTGATTACCGAAATGTTGGCAACCTTGATCTTTGCTTTTCACTATGTCAGCACGATCGTTTCTTAATTAATATGTTAATTACGGATTACAAATCTTATCTAACTTACAATTGCATCGTATCATAGTCTCTGAACCCCAAAATAATAACTATGGCTTTGATGGTTACACCATCGTCACTGTATATTAGCAAGTAAATATCTTATTGCACTCAAAGATGAGCAGATTACTCTCGAGACATTAGCTTCTGTGGCAGCCAAAGTCGTACTTGGGAATAAAATCCAACATCATATTTTGCATTTAAAATCATGCATCTAACCCAATGGATTTCAAAGTTTAAACTCCAAAACAAAATATTAACACAAATAAGTCTATCTATTAAGACGTATAATAAATTTGCTTATATGTTGTGATGGAAGATCAATGCCACATTTCTGGGTTGAGGGGCAATAAAATATTTTATTAGGTTAGGGATAAGACTGCGTACATTCGGCTTCACGTATTAATTACATGCAGTACATAGTTGAGATTAATGCATAAATGATCTTTAAAAAACACACATTCTAGTAAAGATTGATAATTACCTCTAAAAACAAGTAAATCCCAAACTAAATCCTCAAAATAAATGTAGAATGTGATTTTACCACGACTTAATCCTAAGCCCAGTCAAAACGACTTACAGGCCGATACAAACACAATGAATTGTCTCAAAGTACCGTTCAACCCGATCCATTTCCACCAGTCCACCACCCCCTTCATAAACAACACATGACATGACCCCAACGACTAAAAGGAATGTGTTCTAAAATTTTACTTTTAAATGTCAATTGTTATGAATTGAATGAGAAATCATTTTGTTCCTTGTTTATGTTATTCGTCTTTTAGAAGTGTTAAGGAAGATGCTCTTGGTTCTTAACCGTAAAGCTGTAAAAGATATTGATTTACATAAAACAAAAGATATTCGCAATCATGGTAATTAACATGGGACATTAATTACCGAGTTAAGATTGTCGTGTTGGTCATAGATCATTGTAGCTCTACAAGTGAATGACAACACGGGTACACAAAAGAAGAAGATATTACTTTTGTATACTGAATAGACCTAATAAGTAAAATATTATAGGAATGTGTTTCTGTGTCATTAATATTTTACTGTGTCATTGGTCCTTTGATATGAGACTTATATCCGATCACTTAAGAAATGCTTGATTAGACTAATGTTTTAAGCTATCGATAAGTGTAGTGTAAAGGCATTGGTTGGTCAAGTATGACTTTCGTTGGAAAAGATAGTTAGTCAAAAGATTATCATTGACCCTCTTAATTGAGTGATGATATTAGTAGGCCCCTTGATAAAGCAAAGTTATAATGTCTACAATGTAATTTGAGTTAAGTCACATATTTATAACTAGCTTAAAGAGATCAAAAAATGAATACTAATACAAAGACGACACAATACTACTTTGTGTGTATTCTTAATATCATGAGGCAAGGGACGGACACAAGTGGTGCACCCCATCACTAAATGGATCGAGTTTTGATTCAAGTGGAATCAAGACATCTAACTAATTGAAAGCTATAATGTGTAGCTAGATACCGCTTATAGCTTGTGATATTAAGTTCTTAATATCACTGCCAACTTAGTTTAGATCCTCCCATAGGTCACACCACAAAACTGGGAAACGAGAAATGAGGATTTTGAGTTCATAAGATGTGTCGGATTTCATGTAGAAAATATGACACATGGGGTGAATAAGCAAAATCAAATTTATGTTCTGATTAATAACATAATTAGAATCTAAATTAAATTCATATGTGATGTGAATATTATGGGGTGTAATGAGTGATCATTACATAGGATAATATGTTACATAAGTTGTGAATTTAATACTAATCCCGAAAAGTCAAGTTTTGTAGGGGTTAAACCGAAATTTGACAAGTCTGCAGAACAGTGCACAAACGGTCGACCAATAGTGCACGGTCGACCAGACACATCTCGACCGATAACATGGATTTTCGTCTGTTCAGAACGGTCGACCGAATCTATCGGTCGGTCGACCGAACATTGCGATGAAATATTTTATTGTTGCGAGCGGTCGACCGAATATCGAGCGGTCGACCGAAACTTGGTTCGAGTGGTCGACCGAACCTCCAAACGGTCGACCGGTCCAAACGGTTTTCTGCATAATAAATTTAAGAATTAATTAGATCATGCATGTAATTAGTCCATAATTGATTTAATTCGTGACTGTGATTATTTGTTAGCAAATAATGGATGGTTAGATGTAAGTTTGCATGAAATCATGGGCAAGAGGTTGCACATGAATAGGTAATTTGGAGAAAACTTATAAATACAAGTTTATCTCATTACCTCCTCAATTCATTCATTATTTTCTTATGCAAAATTCTCTCTCCATAATTCTCCACGAAAATTCCTTAATTCTTAAGTTTAGTTTAGTTCTTAAGAGATCATCTTCTCAAGGGAATTAAAGAGGGGTTAGTAATTAGATTCTAAACCCTATTGGAGATTGAGAGGCTAGCTCTTCTCTCTCCAATCTCGTTTAGAGTTTGGTGAATACTCGGAGGCAATCCACCGTGCGATTCAACCGTCAACGCGACTCCGGATCTTCAAGAGGTTTTAGAGAACCTCTAGGTATGATCATTTTTGCAATTGTTTGTTTATTCTAATGCATGTTAAACAATTAGGATAAACAAATATATGTCTATATGAAAATCGAAGAAAATATGAATACTACGATCCTATATGTTTATAAAATTTCGAAAATATATACATACTATAGGACACGAAATCCTACAACGACCCCCAAACCCCAACCAATATTGGAGCTCAAGAACCACTCCCCAATCATCTTAACCACCAACATCAACTCAATCCAACACCACCCAATCCAAAAACACACACGACTCGACTACCCAATTCTAAACCAAGTCACCTGACTTGATTTGGATCACCCCCCAAATCCCAACTCATCTAAAAGCTTAAGATCAAGACCCATCCCCAATCAAAATGACTTATACAACAATACCAAACACAATGAATCACGTTGAAGTACCTTTCAAATCAATACACCGGCACAACTGCTCCCATACGGACAACACGCGACGCAACCCGATCCTAAACTGACTGGATCTGATTGACCCCCAAAAAACCACCTGATTCTAATCTAAGTCGACTTGACTCGACCCATACCACCCTTAAAAATTCAAACCATTCGGAAGCTCATGATTGAGAACGATTCATAGTAAAAACGAGTGTGAAAACAATACAAACATAGTGAACCATCTCAAAGTACTATTCAAACTGATCCACCACCACCACCCACACACAACACAACATATGACGCAAGCAAGCCCCAAACCAGCCTGACTTGACTTGAACGACCCCCAGATCCCAAACCATTTGAAACTCTAAGATCAAAAGTTGGCCCCCAATCAAAATGACTCACAAAACAATACCAAACACAATGAATCATCTTCAAGTTCCAACTTCAACCTGATTTCCCATCCCCACCCAACACAAAAACCACACAAGACACGATCCAACCTCAAACCGACCCGATCCACCCGGACCACCCTTAAATCCCCAAGCCAAGACCATTCCCCCAATCTCTACTTCCCAAAGGCCATAGGTTAGCCCTCCCTCCTCACCCGTATAAATACCAAACTCCGAACCCGCAAGGTGTCGCCCTCGAATTCACACTTCCTTAGGCTATTCTGACCTACCCAACCCAAACCCTCACCCATCATCACCTCCTCTCCCTCCCGGACCAAACCCTAGCCCCCGATCCGCCGCCGAGAAACCCTAATTCCTCCCGCTCTCGACTCCCCCCCGCCCCGATGTCGGACCACAAGCTCGATCTGCCCGAGGATCTCAACCCCGCCAAGCCCTCTGATGGCTCCTGGACCTCCAAACGCCACGCCGGTACGGGATTTTGGGATTTTAAGTTTTTTGCTGTTTGTTAGGGGTTTCGTGGATCGGAAGTGGGGGGAGATTTATTTTTTATTATTATAGGTTTTTGGTGGATTTTGTGGGATTTGGGGGTATGTGGATGGGGTTGAGGTACGTAAACGTGCATCTGATTTGGTTTTGGTTGTTTTAGGGTTTCTATCCGTTGGATTTTTTGGTATTGTTTCCAAGATTAATTTTTGCGGAGATCTATAAACGAATTTGAGCGTTCGAGAGCTCTTGATAAGGACCATCCACCACTGCCGGCAGTGTGGTTGCTCGAATCGATCGGATTCCTCGCCGGCATCCCATCAGCTCTGGATATGTTTACTCTAGAGTCTGCGAAATGACGTTATTTTGCATAGTTGTGTTTGTTTTTCGTGGATTTTGATTGATTTTGGGGCGCAGATGTTGTTCTACGGTTTTTCTGGTTGGAGGTTTGTTGTATGATTTGGAGATCGTTTTGTCATAGATCTTTAGTCGGATTGGGGCGTTTAGAGGCTAATGTTTTGTTTAAGCGTCTCGTTTACTGTAGAGTGTGAGTCGTGGTGTGATTTTGCATTGCCGTGTTTTTATGATGTGGAAATTTGTGTTTTTTTGGCTTTCGCGTCACAGATGGTTCGACCTATGCAGGCCATGACGAGGAGAAGGGGCTTTTGCATCTGGACGAACTGAAAGGTGATCTGCGATTCCAATCGTTGGCTTTAGTATAGATTTTTCGGTTTATTTAGGTTTTTCTTCTGATCTGATGGCTTTGGGCATGGGTGTGAACAAACTTTCTTGGTATTAAGGTTTAGAATTTTGCAGTTGCAGTCATCACTTAGACTTACATCATGCCTGTCTTGGGAGTTTTGAAGTATGGTTTCAAAGTATTGTTGCAAATTAGGATCAGATTGTTTCTACCAAATTGCTAATCTTACATGGAACGACTCTTCTTTCACCCTTCTTCCTTTGTAGTTTTGGAAAATACTTCATTCTCGGTACTACCATAATAACTTATACTAAACCTATTCAATGTACATGTCATCCTGTTGTTGGGTCGTGTTGGTCCAGTATTTACCTTTCAATGGATATATCTTTGTAGTTTTTGTGTCAGTTTTTTTTCTTGCTTAGTTCCTATCTGTTTGTTACCTTATAACTTTAAATGCTAAATTAAAAAAAACGTTAAGTAGCCGTTAGTCTCAACCTTTTATTAAATGAGTGTCACACATCATGCAGAATCTGTTATTTTTCGATTTTTGAATTGATTTCATGTTGGCTTGATATTTTGCAGGCCAAGCAGCTTCTGAGAATACCATACCATTGTCTCCTCAGTGGCTGCATCCAAAATCCAGTGAAATGAGGATTGGTTTTTCAGCTGCTTCAGGGGTAGCTATCGGAACTTCACTTCAGTTTATGAACTTTTCTCAAAAAATGATTTTTAAGCTGTGGTTTGCCACAAAATTTCCTCACTGTACATAAGCTTTTGCTATTCATAGATCAGTATTGATGGATTCTCAACACCATTCATGCGAACTTAATGTCTTTCATCGTTTCCTTTTTAATCAGTTCTAGTTTCAATAAATTTGTAGTTTGAAGTCATTGGGTGGGGTTTGGGGTGGTGGTTGAGTTGTAGTTTCTCTCAATCTGTTAAACCTACGATTTTAACAAAATCGAAGGTTGACTTGTAAAAGGCAATCACTCAATGAGTATCTATCTGTTTTTTGTTTAAAACTCATTTGTGTACTTTCTCTCAGGAGACACGTGCTGCAACTGCCTTGCCTCAACGTACTTCTGACTTTGTACAAAAGGATCGATGGCGTCAGGATGGATCACAGGAGAAAAAAGATTGGCGTCGGCCTTCTCCTGACCTCGAGGGTAGCCACCGTTGGCGTGAAGAGGAACGAGAAACTGGCTTGCTTGGTCGGAGAGAACGCAGAAAGGATGGAGAAAGAGAAACTGATTTCCGTAAGAACGATCGTCGGGTTGATAATGCTCCTGGTGGGGAAACTGCAGACACTAGAAATTTGCCTTCATCTGAGCGGAAGCATGAAGTTGGTAGTCGTAATTCTGGTTCTGAAAGTCGTCGAGATAGCAAGTGGTCCTCAAGGTGGGGTCCAGATGATAAGCTAGACACCCGAACTGAAAAAAAGCCAGATGCAGATAAAGAAGACAGTCATCATGAGAAGCAATCCTTTGTTGGTAGTACCCGGGCTCTTGCCGAGTCAGATTCTCGTGACAAATGGAGGCCTCGACACAGAGAAGTGCAGCCAGCTGGTTCAACCGTATACCGTGCTGCACCAGGGTTTGGACTTGCTAGGGGACAAGTTGATGGATCACACGTGGGATTCACCCTTGGAAGAGGTAGGTCGAGGGCAAGTGGCAGTAGTGCTATGTTGTCTTCCTCTGGTCCAATTGGGCATGTTCCTGAAAACAGCAGCGAAGGCATGCTTGGTAAATCTGGTGTTCATTCACCTCATTTTCGCTATCCAAGAGGGAAGCTTCTGGATATCTACAGGAACTATGAAAATGCACCTTCTTTCAGTGTTATGCCCAATCCTCTCATGGAAACCCCACAATTGGCCACATCCAGCACTACCATGCCATTAGCTTTTGTAATTCCTGATTCTGAAGAGGAGGTAAGTTTAATAATGGAAAGTGTTTTCTGATTGCACTTTTGCTTATACTATATTCTACCGTAACTATGTTAATAATTAAAAATGGTTTTCAATTATTATCTACTTTTTGGGTCAATTTGTGGTACGTTTCTTTTGAATTTGAAGGAGTTACTTTCGTAGAAATGCCTCAGTAGTTTGATAAGCATCTCTTAAAGTGTGTAATTCATAATTAAGAATTCTTTAATCTTATATTTGCTTTCTGGTTGCTGACGGTACATTTGTCGTTGTATCCTTTTCTTGTCTTTTTAACAGCTGGAAATGCTATTTTTTTATTGTGCTTTCTTAGCTTTAGAAAAGGGAAACAAACACATTCACACATCTTTCCTATGTTGTTTGACTTTGTATTTTTATGACTAGACTGAAATTAGAATAAGGTGTCATCTTGCATTTTTTAGTCTAGTTTACCTTTGAATTCTATCATTACTCATCTTATTAGAAATATGATATTTCATCACATCGATCCCTACCCCCTGCAAATTGCTATCCAGTCTGATTTCTTGATCTTCTATATATATGGACACTGCACCCTGCACGTCTTGATAAAGATGGATTCTTTTGGCTCTTCACTCTTGCAATTTGATGTCGTGATAAGATTCATTTTAAAAACATGTTCATCGTAGCCTTGATTTCAGTACGAATTGCTGCATCTTGACACTCCCCTCCTTCTAAATTTCACTTAATGGTGCCATGGTTTCTTTTTTCTTATCGGTATGGTGCCATCGTTTCTATCCTTGTGGGTTTATCATTCTGTTGCGCGACCCTGAGAGTTTCTTTGTCTGTATTGTCAGTGTATTCTAGATGATATCTGGAAGGGCAAAATCATCAGCAGTGAAGCATCACTAAGTTCAAATAAGGAGAGACCTGTGATCACTAATGATGGTAATGAATGCCTCAAGGTTATATAATCTAATGTGTTTTCATTGTTGTGCTGGTCTCAAGATCTGTTTGTGTTGTATATTTTTTTCAGGTGCCAACAAGAGTCGTATGACACCTACCTTGGAGGCTGATGGAACTAGTGATTCCATTAGCAGTTTAGCCTTCAAAAGCAATATAAACTATCAGCACGGTAGTCATCATTGTTTCTCATTGTTCTTGTTGATTATCTAGCAAAGGAGCCTTTAAGATTCCAGTTTTATGTAATAATCTTCTATACCTTTTCCAGAAAGTCTCGGTCAAGCAGATCAAGTAACAAAAGCCATTCCGGGTATTGGTCAGACTGAAGCCAGTGTTGGAGAAGTGATGGTCTCAGATGCTGTTGATGTCATTCCTACAGGAAAGCCAACAACACAAAATCCTGAGTCTGAGCATGCGATAAGCAAAACATTAATTGGTGTTGGACAATTGGATACTTCGAGAAACATATATTCTGGAGGTCCACAGGAAGCTTCTTTAGGTGATATTGGTGGCGAGCCATCTGGTACTTTGGAATCTAATTTTGACCCCTTTTTTCAAAGTATGGCGCCTACAAATGATCAATATCCAAACATCAGTGACATAAAATCATTGGGGCATGGAACTCCATCGGAGGATTTGAGTTTATATTATCGTGATCCTCAAGGAGATATTCAGGGACCATTTCTTGGTGCAGACATTATGTCATGGCTTGCCCAAGGTTTTTTTGGTATAGATTTGCTTGTTTGTCTGGAAGATGCTCCACCTGGAACCCCTTTTCAGCCACTTGGTGACATGATGCCACATCTGAAGCTCAAGGCTCAGTCTGAAGACATGGTAAATGTCAACGTGGCCGAGTCGGAACCTTGTAACATAAATACAGAAAGCATGAGAATGGCTCTTTCTGCAGATTTTGCAAAAACTGATATGGACAGTAAAAAATGGGAATCAGCCGAACCATTGCCTCTTTCTGCTGGACCTGAACTGTCAAAGTTATCTAAATGTGGGGATGCTGTTAACCGGCCTTTCGACGATTTGCCGCTACCATGCTTCGAGGGTTCATCTACTTATCACTTCTCAGACAAACAAAATCTTCGAGATCTCAATAGCCCCGATGCAGAAGGTTTTGTTATTTGTTTGTCAACTATGATCTTATTGTTAGCTGCAATATTTCTTCCAAGCTCCAACTGGGTTTGCCTGACTTTCTTCTCTGTTGTATTTTGTTGCAGAAGTTCTGTATTCTGGGAGACGTGTGGAGTTCCCAAGAAATAATGATGTTATTGGTGGTGATCTGGCAAGGACTCCTAGTGGACTCCATCTTCAGTCAGGTGACTTTGTACAGAGTACTTTGCCTAGTCAAAAGGTCACATCTGATAATAGTCTGCATCCACTTGGATTGTTGTGGTCTGAGCTTGAAGGAGCTCACAAACGTCCTTTATCATCTAATGTTTCAAATACGGCTGACCAAGGTAGCGTTCTCCATCATGCACTTGGACGAGAACGAGACACCCCTGTTGCTAATCGCCAGCATGATATGTTGATGGAGTCTCCATCTATGCATGGTTCATGGTCCAATAACCATAGAGCTGTACATCGTGATGCTCTTGATGTCCACCAGTTATCTCGTTTAGAGCATGAGTCTGCCCCGTTTAATTTTGAAGAGCAGCTTCTGGCTCAACAACTCCAAAGGCAACATGCTCAGCAGAGAAATCTTCTCAACTCTCAACAGGCTATGCTTTCGGGTGATTCTTTCTTGGAGCAATTGCAGTCTGCGCAGCAACCGCATTCCTTCAATCGCAATGTCTCAGATTTGGAAGAGCGTCTAATGCAGTTTCAGTTGCAACAGCAAAGACAAATCCAGATCCAGCAGCAGCAACAACAATTGAAACAGAAACAGCAGCAGCAGCAACTGCACAATCACCAAATCCATCTTTTACAGCAGCAGCAGCAGCAGCAGCAGTCACAAGCTCAGCAGCTTCTTTTTGAGCAACTATTGCAGCAGCAGCAGCTTCAAGATTCTAATTTTGGGCCTGGTGCGAACGTGCATGACCAGCTTCTGATGAGACAAAAAATGCAGGAGTTGCAGTTATCCCGCCAATCTCCTAGACCCTATGATCCAGCTATTGAGCAACTTATTCGAGCAAAATTTGGTCATTCCCTTCCACCAGAACATAACCATGATGTCTTGGAGCTCCTGGCACATGTCAAACATAGGCAAATGCAGACCTTGGAGCATCAACAATTTGGCCTTCAACAGGAGCAGCTACTTTCACGTCAGTTCTCTGGTTCATCAAGACAATTCCCAGTGATGGAAGAGGATCGTCCTGCTGGTCTCTGGTCAGTCGATGAGTCTGGGCAGTTTGTCAGATCAACTGGGAGTGGTCTCATTCGGTCTCGTTCATCTGGGCTTAATCAATTGGAAATTCTGCAGCAGCACCATAGACAGCAATCTTTTGAACGTCAAAGTCATATAGATCAAGAGTTCCCCTTGCATGATAGAATACATGGTGCGTATGAGCCTAAACCCCAGTTTTTTGATAGACCTGTTCCTTTGCCTCCTAGTGCTCCTGGGTCCAATGTAGAACTATTGAATTCTTTTTCACGACTCAAAGGACTTGACATGCAAGAGCAACAATTCGGTCATTTGCACCCTTCAGCGCAAATTGGTCGAGTTCCTTCTGGCGTCCTTTCTCATAATCACCAAATGCTCGATCAGCTCTCTGCATCCAACTTTGCCACATTAGAGGGTCGTTGGCCTGACTCCAATGGTCAGCTAGCAAGCAGCTTTGCGGAATCTCGGTCTAATCAACACCGTCTTGATGTGGAGAGGCAAAATCGAGATTTGAATATGAATGCAGCTCCTGACAATCCCAATGCATGGATGGCAGCTACAACTAATGACAACCCAAAACAGACATTAATGGATATGCTTCAAAAGAGAAACAGACTTCATTCTTCACAGTCTATGGATTTGGTTGGCAGCCCGCCTATCTCATCCTATGAAATGAGAGATTCTTCTCGGCACTTTCCTGGACCTACTTTTGATGATCAGTATGATTATCGGGTGGATCAAACTGGTCCCATTCACCCTTTTTCAGGAGCTCCTCGTGCTTCTGACGTTGGTCGTATGATGCCAGAGCAGTTAAGTATTGGCATGGATATTGTTGGAAAAGGTCTCGAAAGTAATGAAGTGTTGGTATTTAGGTCTAGCTCCGGAGAACTGGCCGAAGAAGACCAATTCTTTCCTAGCGTGAACCAGACAAGGTCAGCCTCTGCTCCTGGTCCTGCCTCTGATGCTTCTTTAATGGACCCAGTAAGCTTATTAGAGAAGGGAATGAAACTTAGTTCTTCTGGAAGGTTGACGTTGGACGGTGGAATTGATCAGCCAAGTAAGTATTTCTTATATCATATTGAGCTTCAACTTCAAGTGCAGTTCCAGCTACTTTGGTTGTACATTTCCCCCCCTGGAAATCACTCTATGTTTATTGAGATGATTTGATGAAACTATGCAGGAGGTTCTATGGGTGCTTACAACTTCAATGTTAGTCCTGCAAATGGTTACATTGATGATCTAAGAAAGGAAAGGTAAACCGTCAATTTCCTAACATAAACATGTAATCTCTAGATATGTATGCCTTGAAAAGGTTTGTACTAGGATTTTGGTTGGAAATTGTCATTCTTAATTACATGGCATGTCTGTTTTTGAGAACCTTTTCTGCCCCAACTTCTTCTGATGCCCACTCTTTTTTGACTAATTATTAACAGGAATTTAGTGAAATATATTTCAGTGCATCTTAATTTGAATTTTTTTGCTCTACTGAAATTTGAGATTGTTCTCTCATGGAACTGGTTATGAAAGTTGCCATAGTGGGTTGTCCATTTACCTATTTTCGTGTTTTGCTCCCTTCTGTCAGACTGAACTAAACGTAAACTTTTGTGTTGCTTATATTCAGGGTGACTACGTTACCTCCACAAGGTTCTGAAAATTCTTCACTTAAGAGAGAAGGTTCGCATGTTTTGTCAGCCCAAGAAGCCATGCTAGAGTTATCATCTGGCTCTGTTCTCAAGGGAAAAAATACAAACAACCAATCTTCTGAAGGTATGGGTTTGTTATTAACATTCCAGTGGTGTTGATATTAACGTTGTGTTGCCTTTTTCCTTGGTTGACCATCCTTGTGTGCTTGCTACATGTAGATATTACAAGGCAAGGACGCAATGTTCAGCCCCCTGAAATTTCCAGTGCTCCCAAGAAAGACATGAAATTCCGGCGAGCATCATCCTCCAGCGACAACGAGGCAACTGAAACGTCATTTGTAGATATGTTAAAGAGCACCAAGAAGCCCGCCCCGGAGGCTGATTCCAGCAGTGGGGCTTTAGAGCCCTCGGAGTCCAGCCAAGGAGGTAAGAGTGCGAAGAAGAAAGGAAAGAAAGGCAGACAAATAGACCCTTCCCTTCTCGGGTTCAAAGTCCACAGCAATCGCATAATGATGGGTGAGATACAACGCCTAGATGATTAGTGTGGGTTACTATCACTTTTGTATGTTCTCATGCTGAATATGTATAGGCATTGTTTGATTTCCTTTTCTTCCAATTTGTCACGTCTGTCCAGAGTCTGTTGCACCACTGGGACGTGGGTTTTTCCCGTCAGCAGGCTCAAGTCTAGAGTGTTGTAAAGCGCAGGCCTTTTGTGTGTGATAGATTTGTACAGTTAAATCATTCCCTTTGCTCTGATGTTGGCTCTTTTTGTTGAATCTAAATTTTCGTATAAATTTCTTCCAATTCTCTTGGACCTGTTCGTTGTATAGATTCATATTGTACATGTTTCAGCCATCTGTACCTTGCATTCGTAGTATCCGGTGTTATGCGGCAAGTTCTATTTTCCTTCTTACTTAATCCTTTTTAATTTATGAACAAATCACTAATACAATGCGGCAACTCTTGTTTATCATGAACAAATCACTAATACAATGCTCCTTTTTAATTTATGACAGATATTTTTATATAATCCAAGTGCTTACCCAATTCAATTGGTTCGTTTTTATTAGAACGGTAAAAAAGAAAGAAAAACAAATATCCTGTATAAAAGAAGAAGAAGAGCTTCTTCTCTTAAATCTCTACACCACCAATGCAATTATGCAACAGTCCCTCCGGCGGCGGCTCCTCCACACCCGACCCTCGGTCGACGGGTCGACCCTGGCCCACTTCCTCCTGACCCACCACAACCCCTTCCACCCTCTGGAGTCCCCCCTCCAACTCATCGGCCTAACCCTAACCCCAGACCTCATCCACCAAACCCTCCTCCACCTCCGCCACCACTCCAAACCCGCCCTCGCCTTCTTCGTCTGGGCCAAGACCCACGCCCTCCACGCCCCCCACGACTCCCGCGCCTACAACCTCCTCATCGACTCCCTCGCCCGCGTCCGCCAGTTCGACGCCGTCTGGGGCCTCATTGGGGAGATGGTGAGAGAGGGGGTGGAGGTGGACGGGGACACGGTGGGGGTTATGGTTAGACGGTTGGTCTCCGCGGGGCTGACGAGGCAGGCGGTTCGGGCGTGGGAGGATTTGGAGGGGTTCGTTGGGAGGGAGAATGGGAGAGGGGAGTTCTGCCGGTTGCTCGATACGCTCTGCAAGTATGGTTATGTTAAGGTCTGTTTTTTTTTAATTTTCTTTTGGGGTTCTAATTTTGTTTTGGTGCGATTTCGTGTGATAATCAAATTTTGAGTATCGAACGTAGATCGTTTGTGCTAAGGCAAGGGCATGTTTAGGAACTGATTCTTAGATTAGGTCTTAAGTATGTTATCGAAATGTGGTTCCAATTGGACCTTAAGTGTGCGCTTGACATGAACGTTGTCCCAGTGCCCTGAAAGGGTAGTCAAATTTTCAAACTTAGATTCTTTGTACTTAGGCAAGGTACTTTTCAGAACTGATTCTGATATTTGGTCTTAAGTTTGTTATCGAAATGTGCTTCCAATTGGACCTTAAGTGTGGGCTTGACTTGAACATTGTCCCATTACCTCGAAGGTTATGTCAAGGTTTGTTTTTGTTTTGTTTTGTTATTTTGTATGTTGTTAAGTGTAGGTTGTCTATAAGGTTGGAATGACATTGTGATGATCAAAATTTGATTCTCAAACATAGATTGTACTAAGGTGAGGTACTTTTAGGAACTGATTCTGAGATTTGGTCTTAAGTATGTTATCGAAATGTGCTTTCTATATAATTTAAGTGTGCGCTCGACTTGAACGTTGTCTCACGGTGCATCGAAAGGGGATTTCGATAGTCGAATTTTGATTCTCAAACTTAGATTCTTCGTACTAAGGCAAGGGTATGTTGGGGAACCGATTCTGAGATTTGGTGTGATCGGTTTACAGGAAACATACACTTCTAGAAGACTTTGAGTGATTTGTTTACAAGAAACATAAAAATACTTGGAATAGGAGTTCCAATAAGGCAATAAGTTAGATGACTTAGTTTTTTGTACTTGGGATGACTTCCCCCACTCCCACTGTATAACCTCTGGAAGTTAAAGAACTGGAGTTCTAGACTTCCCTCCATTCCATTCCCTTCACTTCCACCACCCTTCTCTTGAGAATACTGTGCTCTCAAATTTGGTGTATGTTTTTTGATTTCGTAAACAAATGTAGCTCTAAGCACGCTCACTAATGCCCCTTGAAAGTTTCAGACAAGAACTCGATGTAATGTTGAACCCTCATGGAGATTACATAGTGTTCATAGGTAGTGTACTGAAGTTTAAGAAATGATGATATAAGGATGACTTAATGGATCAAGCAGTTCTCTAGCTATTGAATTGGTTGACCTGACCATCCGGTGCCTTGACGAGGTCGGTGTTAGCTCATGTGTAAAAACGTTGCGTTATAAGTTAATTTTACCTATAAATTTCAAATTGTCACGTGTGGGTTAATTATGTCATTTTAGCATTCTTATTTAGCCGGAAATAACAACTTTTGCTCATCATTCCTGGTAGTGCAGTTGGCAACTGAAATTTTCAACCAGAGAAAATTCAAGTATGAGCCAGATGAGAAAATGTATACAATCTTGATATATGGCTGGTGCAAGATAAATCGGCTAGATATGGCAAGGAGGTTCCTGCAGGAAATTTCGGAACGTGGGTTAGAGCCAAATGTGGTCACCTACAATGTCATGTTAAATGGGATTTGCAGGAAAGCTAGTTTACACCCAGACACACGGTTTGATAGGACAATACAAGCTGCAGAAGCCCTTTTTGAAGAAATGCAAAGCAGAGGGATACAGCCGGATGTTTCAAGCTTTTCAATTGTACTTCATGTTTATAGCCGGGCGCATAAGCCCGAACTTACACTTACTAAGTTTCGGGAGATGAAGGAGAAAGGAATAAGCCCCACAATTGCCACATATACTTCAGTCGTCAAGTGTCTAGCTTCCTGCAGTAGATTGGAAGATGCAGAAGAGCTACTCAATGAGATGGTGAAAGAAGGGGTTCATCCATCTCCAGCAACTTACAACTGTTTTTTCAAAGAGTATCGAGGCAGAAAGGATGTCGAGGGTGCAATGAAATTGTACAGGAGCATGAAAGAGGACAACTCTTTGACTTCCCCAGACATGCATACATACAACATTCTTATAGGGATGATGTTAAGGTTGGACAAAATGGGAGTTCTATGGGAACTGTGGGATGATATGAAAGAAAGCGGAGTGGGACCAGACTTGGATGCTTATACGGCGTTGATTCACGGTCTCTGTGGGAAGCAGAAATGGAAGGAAGCATGTCAGTTTTTCATGGACATGATAGAGAAAGGATTTCTTCCACAGAAGATTACTTTTGAGACATTGTATCGGGGGTTGATACAGTCCGACAAACTTAGGACTTGGAGGAGATTAAAGAAGAAGGTAGATGAAGAGGCACATAAGTTCAAAGGCGAGTTTCAGCAATATCAGTTCAAACCATATAAGAGATGATGTTCGTATTTGCTAGTCCCGAGATCAGAGGAAAATGATCCCTGCAAGGCTGCAACCAAGCTTTGTACTTCTGATCTCCGAAGGCTTCCAACCGAATCTCTCACATCCTTTATAGATCATAGGATCACCTTGGTATATGAATGGGAGGCAACTCCAAGTCAGGAGTTGGTAATGAGGCCTTCAATCAAATATGCAACATCTAAACAACCAATTCATTTTGTGTCTGCATTTTCTCCTACATCTTCGTTGACACACTGATATGAGTAGCGATACAAATTTGCTAAGGCTAGTACAACAATTTTTTGGAATTGAGACACTCTCAACTTCAGCAATGGTCCTCAAGATTCTAGTTTCTGGAGGTTTATACTTTATCTTGTTAGATAACTTCTTTTGGTAGCATGAAAAGTGGTTTGGTCTGAGTGGGTGAAAAACATTTGGAAGTGCAAGACCCATGCCTTGGGAGTTGGATCGATTAACAATTAGCTCGCGGAAGAAATCCCTTAAATGCGTATCCGACACCACTAATTTAGCAATTTTTTCGAGTACGGTGAAGATTCATTTACTACCTTCTTTGTATGATATCGTTGTGGATCTTGTTATAAAGAAGGTAATCGTATACGGTTATTTAAAAAAATTATGGAAATGATGAGGGGCTGAAAAAGTAGTTTGGAATCTTGAGATGTGGTTAGGAGATTTATGATGTAAGCTGTTTTCTTTCTGAATGTTCAAAGTTAGAACGCTTTTTGAAGATTTTCGTACCAATATTTGTATAAAGTTGTTGTAGTTAGTTCTTGTTCAAGGTTGGTTCCTAAACAGCTAAACTAACCATCTCGTATTTAGTTCAGTACAAATAATAACCGCTAGTTTCAAATAAAGTTAATTGAACTTATTTTGTGTCGTTTATATGATTTACAGGTTTACGTGCTATTAGAGGAAGGTTTTGTTTTATCATATATGGATTAATTCGCTCTCATTTCTAAGGAATGAGATTGGGTTAATTTACAAAATATAAGAAGCAAATATTAGATGTAATAAAAATTCATTTAAATTCATTCATTGTTTACATCTATCTATATATATATATATATCCAACTCATAATACCAAACTAGAAATCAGGCTAACAAAAATAAATATCCTTTTTTATACACCAGTACCACTCTACTAGGTACCTGATTGTTCCATCGCATGTAGCACTAGGAATTCCAAGTTTGATTCTCCCAACTAGTTTCTTACACAAATAGAGAATCAATTCCCACCCAACTTTCTTCAATTGTTTTTTTCTTCTTCTGTATATTACCAATTTACCACAAACATAATTCTTGTAATTTTTTTAAAGTTTTTCTCATTCCAGTCTGCACACACCAAAGACGAGAAATTGATGGACCACCAAAAGACAAGCCCCATTTGGATGAACTTCTTGAGCTGATTTTGTTTTTTCAAATTCGCATCATGCTCAAATTTTAATAAAATCTGATTCTCCAAGCGAAGTTAACTTCCAATGTATTGTACCTTATAAACGGGACGTGTAATACCTTAAAATCTGGGTATAAGTACAAAAAAACATATCCGATTAAAAAACTATACGTGACCCATAAATAAAAACGTTAGATATAATATAAGTATACTGAACCCGATTTCCATTTGATTCCGAAGCATTAAAAGTCTCATTTGGCACGATCCGTTGACCGAAATTCCTTCCAAAATCTCCCGTCGAAACAAATTGGCGCGTCACGAAATCCCCAAACCCGCCACTCTCAAACCCCCACTACAAAACCCCAATTCCCAAATCCCCCCCACCGAAACCCAAATCAACCATGTCCTCCTCCCAAACCCTAGACTCCACCCCTCCCCCTGCCTCCCCCTCCCCGAAGAAGCGCGGCCGGAAGAAGGCCGGCGAGGGAACCCCCACACCCACGCCGGAGAAGAAGCCGCCGGAGAAGACGGCGACTCCCGTCGATCGCCCGTCCAGGGAGAGGAAGACCGTCGAGAGGTACTCCGCTTCCGCACCCCGCAGGGCGTCCGCCTCCAAGGCCGTCCCGATCAAGGAGGTGAGTCGGTTCAACTCCTAAAGATCCGTTCTTTTTTGGCTTCTTTTGGCTGAAGATCGGTTCTTTTCAGGGTTCCGGGACGAAGCTGAAGGATATTCCTAATGGTACGGTTTCTGATCCTTTGCTTTGCACTAATTATGATGCATTTGGGATGCTCAATTTTTGCTAGGTTTATTATGTTATTAAGTTATTGGGGTGCTTAATTTTGCTAAATCTAGTTATTGGAGTTGTGGGGTGCTTAATTTTTCTTAGTTATGTGGTATGAAGTACGATCCATGATTTCTGAGTTCTTCTTTGGTGTTTGCTAAATATTCTGATTTATCTCTATTTTTTAGTTCTTCCTTAGATAAGGGAAGGTTATAATTAAGTTAAAACAAGCTCCATGTAGAAAGATGCCAAAGTGAAATGAATATTGCAGCAAACTATATTTCTAAGACATAATGCCAGATCACTACCCATCTTGTTACCTTGAGTTTGTTCTTGAGAAATATTTAGACATGGTGCATCTGTCTGTTTAGTGCAACCATAAGAATGGTTCTAGCTTGCCAGTTCATTTATTTGACAATAAAATACTTGCTTGAAAATAAAGTTCTGAAATCATAATGGTTCTAGTGGTGGTACATAGATGATTTTCATTTGGAGAACTTGTTTGTTTGTGTTATTACAATGATGTATCTTTTCAATCTGAAATAATAATAAATTGACGGATAGATAGAATAATACACTCCAGTGAGCAGTATCATTGATACTTATTCGCCAAACATCTTCCATAGTCAATAAAATCAACCACACACGCAACTAATGCTAATAAAAGTCCTCAACTGCACAATGAATCCATTTTACTTTGTCACGATTAGCCAATCAGGTCAATGATTAAGTGGCCAATTGCTGTTGACTCAGAAAGGTGTGTCCAGGATGTATATCTAACCTAAAATTTGAATTTGGTTAAGTCTTGGTTGGGTTTTTGCACCACTTGAGATCTTTTAATTGTTGGGGTTGTGTAGTTTATAGCATAAAAGCAAAACATAGTAAAAAAGAACTACTTTTTAGGGCAACTGATAAATCAAGTGTAAACAACAAACGGTCTAGCATTGCAGAAATTAGAGATGTGCTGATCATGCTGCCTGCTACCAACATACATAACAACGGATAACTGAAATGTTTTGATGACATTGTTTGATTAATTATAAAAGTGTAGCCACAGAGGAAGGATGGGACTTAATTCCCACGATGCTAAACAGTAAGCACCCACCATATTGCATTTCCACATATCAACCCATTGTTCCAGCCTTAGTTTCTTTTGCTAATAATACTTAAGAGGTTAAGCTTGTATCATGTGCATTACTTGATTTATAGCTGAGGTCGTCATCCGATAACAATAAAATATCAAAAAGATCTTGCCTTTTACCTGGCTGATGCTATCTTTTCCATTCTGGATTTTAAAAAGGCTATAGCTCACATATTTTGCGCAGGGGTTGTATCTTTTCATTAATTCAAGCATGTTAGGTTTCACTAGAAACTTTATGTGATTTCTTGATGCATTTGTTATATTCTTCATTTCATGTCAAGCCTTTTTGTGACCAATGTACTCGCTGCAGTAACATTCAAGCTGTCTAAAAGAAAGCCTGATGAAAGGCTGCAGAATCTGCACAAGGTCCTCTTTGGGAAGAGATGCAAGGTATTGTTCTTTTCCTCTCTCTTTTTTGCATGATTGCTAGCTAGTAACTCTTCGAGATTTAACAATAATAATCACTATTTCCAGGCACACTATTTGAAAAGAAACATAATGCAGTTCTCAGGTTTTGTTTGGACAGATGACGAGGTATGCTTTTGTATATCATAGTTTTGTACTTAACGTTATGGTCGTTCCAGTTTGGCATCTCAAAATCAATTTCCCCCCATTTCTTAAGTTCTAACAGTTTAAGTTTTCTAGCCTGTAGAGATGCTACTAGTCATGAAATTTTTACTTGCTTTAATGCGAAAATTCTTTTGTATTAACGGTGTTCTTTGAAGTATTAATTAGGTGGAGGTTGATTAAAAATTATTTGTGAACCAGAATGTAAAACTTGTCCATTTATCAACTCCAGATCAATTAGTTGATGGCTTTTCAGGTGTAGACATTCTAGTATTTAGGGGATACTGGTGTAATTGTATACACGCCAACCTTTCTATATAATTACCTTTTTGCACTTTTTTACAGGAAAAACAGAAAGCAAGGCTAACAGAGAAGCTTTCCAAATTTGTTAAAGATGACTTATTGGATTTTTGTGACGTGCTTGATGTTTCAATCGGTAGTAAAACCAGCACCAAAAAAGTTAGTTCGCAAATAAGATTTTTGTTTTTGAATTATTTTATTCCTCTTATGTGCTTAATATTTTTATTTCCAGCTAAGCTAGCACGTTACTTACCAGTTGGTGTTGATCAGAACTCCCTTCATGGTGTGTTCCATGTTTATATTTTATTACTTTAATTCAGGTTGATGTAATGACACTGTTGATGGAGTTCCTAGAATCCCCTCACGTGACTAGAGATCTTATACTTGAAGACGAACAGAAGGTTGCACACTTCCCTGCATTTCATGGATTTTCTACTGTTTTGTTCTCATCACATGGGTTCCTAGCTTACCCCAACTAGTTTGGGATTAAAAGCTTTGTTGTCCTGTTTTTCTGTTTTCATAATAGTAGGAGTTGTTTTCATGCAGAGTGCTAAAAAACGTAAGAGGACAAAAAAAGCAAGTGAGTCATCTTCAGCAAAGGTAATTGGGATGCTCAATCAGTTTATATCATTACTTTTGTTGCTGTTCTGTTATTTTTGCTCACCTTGCTCTTTAAGGAGTCCAGATATCTTATTTACACCTGTATGCTAAAAATCCAATTTCAACCACAATAACTGATTTTTTCCAGCTAACCTGTTATCCACATATTGACTCTAATTTATGAATGACTCCTTAATTAGGCACATACTAAGTTTGAGCAGCTTCACTGGTGCTTAATTGAATATTATTTGGACATAGATATTGTGTCCACTGGAAGACACTTCAATTGTTTTGTTCTCCTTTTCTTGTGATTGGACCAGGGTGATGTTTAATGTATCTTGAGATCTACTTAGGGATATGAGTTTCTCTGATTATTTTTATATCAAAAATGTTTTTTTCCAGCTTCTTATCCTTGCTTTAACCTTTATTTCTAACTAGAGGTCGAAAGGTACCATGCTCTTTATTCCATTTCTCTTTGATCGTCGGGTGATGTAGTTCAAGGGACAATAATAAAAGTCTATCAATCTTGGTGACCTCATTATTCCACTACCCAAACAATTTAACATTTCTCATTTTTATGGGATACTCTGGCAAAGCTAAAATGGGCAAAAAAGCTCACGTATTATTGCTAGGTCGACTTAATGCTGAGTGTCGATTACATTTTCTTTTACTTGGTACTGAGATGAGATCATCAATATTTTATAAACCGCGAAATATTCCAAATTGTCTTCTGTGGACTACTGCAATTCTGTAATGTTGTTACTAGTAAAAAAGTTAAATGATTTTCCGGTTTGGGATTCAATTTTGAGCTTTCCATATCATATAGCCTGATCTTTAATTTTACCCAGAAACAGAGAAGACAGAAACTTGATAAAACTGAAGGTGAAGACAATCAGGAAGAACCAGTGGATGAAGATGAGGAGAAAGAAGAGGTTGATGCTGAGGGCGAAAGTGCTTCTGATGATGATGATCAAGAGAAGAGTGAAGCAGAAGAGGAGGATAAAGAAGAACCTTTGAAAGAGCCAAAGGTATCTACTGGAAAGCAGAAGAAAGGTGCCACATCCATGGACATTGAAGATGATAAACCTGCACAAAAGAGCACTCCCGTGAAATGTGGTATTTCTTTTTCTCTATTCTTAAAATTAATCCTTCCCAGGTGTGCTTATCAGTAGTTGTCTTTGCAGCAAAGGGAGAAGGTACTCCGAGGAAGAACGCAAAACATATAAGTACGACTCCTCAAAAGGCACCAATGAAAAAAGGTGCTAAAGGTGGTTTGGCACACAAAGTTGAACTGACATCTCGGGTAGAGGTCAAATCAAAAAATAAGAAAAGTAAAACGACAAAGAACAAGGATCCGGTGCCTAAAGATAAGAAGTCTAATCAGAAACAAGTTTCCAAGACAAAATCTTCATCAAAACCATCTAACAAAGAAAAAGGTAATGTTTTTTTTTTGTTATATTTATCTGGTCAAGTAGTTGTGCATGTTTGTACCTATTTAATGACTGCCAGGCTTTAGTTTGTCCAGGACTTCAAAATCAAGCTATGATTTTCAAAATTTTCTTCAATTAGATTTTATCAACTTGTATGCCTGGTGCTTGGTCATCTTGGTGGAATTGTTTCATTTGGAACTTCTAAATGCAGGATATAAGACCGGACAAGTTGGATTGTATGTATAGAATGCATCTTTAGCAATAAAATATGCATTCAGAATAAGGTGTATTATATATATAATTATAAATTCTAGGACAGCTGTTTTACCATCTAACTGCTCTCATGAGAAACCACAATGCCTCTTGTTTCTAGATAAAGGCAAGGGTGTTAAGAAAGCCAGCGTATCTCCCACCAAAGAAGAATTGTATGCTGTTGTCACTGACATCTTGAAAGTTGTGGACTTCAACACTGTAAGTAACATTCCTGAAATTTTTATTGGTTCACAAGCTATTGCATCTCAGTCTTGATGTCATTTTTTTAAACTACAGGCTACTTTAGCTGATATTTTGAAGCAATTAGGTATGTTACCATATAAATTCTTTTGCCTTTTCCAATTTTAATTTTCGTAGAACTTCTGGAAGACTTCTAGTTTGGGATAAAAGGTTTTGTTGTTGTTGTTGTTCTGGAAGACCTCGAGTTTTCTCGATTTACTAAAGGGGATAACATTTGCTTAAATGATGAACATGTACCAATGGTTTTATCTTCTTCCATGCAGGAACCCACTTTGGTACTGATCTGATGAGCAGAAAAACTGAGGTTAAGGGCATCATAGAGGATGTGATAAGCAATATGTCTGACGACGATGAAAGTGAAGAGGAAGGAGACGAGGAGAAGGAAGCTGAAGAAGATGGCAAGAAGGAATCTCAACAAGATGATCAGGAGGAAGCTCCACAAGAGAAGGCTGATACTGAAAAAGAATCAGAAAAGGTTGAAGATGTTACAGAATCATCAGACAAAGATGGTGAAGGTAAGAAAGGCGAAGACAACAGCCCCTGAAATGGACATGAAGATCCTAATTTATTTATTGATGTAGAAGTGTAGATGGACGTTAACATGCGGTATATCACATCTCAACAAGTGATGTTGTAAAGGTACCTTTGCGGTTGTAGTCAGTCTGCGTTTTGTCTACTAACATCTCCTGTGTGATCATGCCCTTAGAATTGTCAATCTTTGTAATTTAGATTCGTTGCATTTGTTGTACAATAAGATCTTGTGGGATAGTGGGTGTGAATTATTTTGAGATCTTCTGTATTTTACTTTGTAGGACCTGGAGTTTTAGCAGGTTTTGTTTTATTAAATCATGCTGGTTTTTCTATTTTTGTTTGAAAGTACACCAAAAAGGCTATCGAGTTATATATGACTATTGAATATTGATGGATGAAGATTATGGATTTACGGCAGACTTTAAGCATTCAAGGGTTCTGAAGTAGATGGTAATTGTTGCACTCATTGCACAATAAGATCTTAGACGATAAGGTTTGTCAGTTTTTTTAAATCATGTTGGTTTGTCTATGATTTCTTGAGTACACTTAAACGGCTATTGAGTTATTTCGGTTGAAAAGCATTATGCTTAGTGTTTGCACTGAACAAGGGTATATTTGACTCTTGATGAATGTATTTAAAATTTTAAACAATATGTACCCTTGATTGTAACCGAAAGCATTGAAAGGCATCCTATATTTGTCTGCAGAACGATGAGGACACATGGAAATGTTGTAGCTTAATTTGTGTTGTGGATGTGGCATGTTGAAAATGTAACTCTACTAGGATGATGTTATTGGCAAAAAGTCTTGAATTCTAGACGTTTAGCAAGTGAAAATTTGCTACTATTAGTGGGTAAAGAAACATTTCTGTATCCACATTTGCTTGTTTGATCCTCCCACAAGTCAAACCGTCAGTTATATATTGACCAAGCAATTCATTGACATCATCTCATCAACATTGTTAGTGTCTGTTTTTTAGTTGATTTCTTACTGATTGGAGTACATTATTGTAAACATATCACCCTTTCACTTGACACACACTGGTACCTTTAAGATAGAGGATGATGTTTTTCTAGATATATACATAGCTAGTTTTTATATTTAAGCATTGATATTCCATATTTAGAAGACTACTTTCAAGTCAAAACCTAAAAAAAACATTCTTGATTGGCAATTAATAATCATAATCATATTTTCTTTTGACAATGGTAAAAGGAATGGGACAGACGTTTACGTAGCGTAGAGAGAGGGGTAACGGGATTTGTCCTACGAGTTGAATAATAAGTAACTTGTGTATGGATGAACTACTTGCAAGTTAGACGAATGTTTTTAATTAGTAAGTTTGCATTATATATATATACATACATATATATATATATACATACATACATCAGCTTAATGCAGTTGTGGGACATCATAGTCAACATAGTTGTGTCACATCATTTTGACAACTTTCGATAAGTTTTTTCTTATATATTTTTGAGTAAGATATATATCATGTAAAGAATATGTGGTAAAAAATCCAAATAAAATGAATCATTATATACTTTGATCTAAACGTTTCAAAATTCAATAAATTCCAAACGTTTAAATTTGAACATTTTAGATCAAAGGTAAAATTAACTCAAATTAATCTAAAATTTTAATATGTTATAGATTAAGACATAAGAGTACATGCGATTTGATTCGATTAAAATAAAAACTTTAAAGTGGCTTAATTTCAAGTGTCATAACCAAGTTGGCCATAAGTGTCCCACAACCACATTTTCCCTGATATATAGTATTTCATTACGATGTAAACCAGGACACATACCAGAATAAGTTTACTGTACATATACCTTCATAATTGATGAATATAGGATTCGAGCTTTGTATCAAACCAAAGTAAGAATTCCATCCTCTTCATTAATTTGAAGATCAAAAACTTGAGACAGTAAGATGAAAAATTAGTTGTTTGACTAAGTGACCCTTATAAGGAATCAATTATTTGGTTGTCCATCTCCATGTAGTTTGAATTATATCCCTTCCATGTTGTTAAATTTAGTGGTCTCCTTTCAAAATAAAAATACTCTAAGTTAATAAACAATCACATACACATACACAAATTAATATCTATATATCCTAATGACCAATGTGCTGGTATATAACGTCACTATATATATTGATGCCAACTTTATGTTTCATGCACACCTCCACCCAACAATCCCACACTAGTGTCTAATCATCATGGTAAGAGTAGAAGAGACCAAAGCAATGGAGAACTCCGAAGAGAACAACGACTTAAAGCTTGAAGTAAAGCAAGTAGATCCATCTCTTGTTGCACCAGCAATGGACACCCCGAAAGGCATCTACTACCTATCCAATTTCGATCAGACGTTGGTCGTATTCGTTCAAACTATCTACTTTTTCAAGTCAGAGAAGAAGGCAAATGAGTCGGCGACGAAGTTTACAAAGGAAGCCTTGGGTAAGGTTCTTGTTCATTACTATCCGCTTGCCGGACGTCTCAGGTTAACAACCGAGGGGAGGTATGCTGTGGATTGCACTGGAGAAGGGGTCCTTTTCGTCGAGGCCGAGGCACAATGTGAGTTGGAGGAAATTGAAAGTGATCATGGGAAGATGGATTTGGGAAGTCTTGGGAAGTTTGTTTATAGTCATCCAGAGGCCAAGAGTGGTGTGGAGGTGGTTCCTCTACTCATGGCTCAGGTACATACTAATTAATTTTAATTGGGGTATTAATATACGTGACATCTATTTTGTACATGAATCTCGTGGATATATATGAAATCATGAACCATTTTCAACACAATCATATGTGATCAACTTATCTCTGATATACATGTATAAGCTCTTCTCATTTAAATATCCGAATCTGCTATATATTGGTGTAACATCTTTTTTAAGATTTGGTTTAACGTTTTTTTATATTAATTTACAGAGTGAATGTATGCTCATCGATCTTCGTGGTTAAATTGTGTTAGTGGTTTTGGAGATACAACTCTGCTTTGTTTAATTAGAAAAAAAACTGTGCTTTTGGTATATGTATATGTAGTTCCTAACAAACATGTTATGTATGTAATCTCAGGTGACAAAGTTCAAATGCGGAGGTTTCGCCGTCGGCCTGTCGGTAAACCATTGCATGGCGGATGGCATTGCAGCTATGGAATTTGTAAACTCGTGGGGCGAGACGGCGAGAAATCTTCTTCTGTCCACGCCACCATTCCTCGACCGAACCCTCCTGAAACCGCGAACTCCGTCTCAAATCTCCTTCCCCCACCACGAATTCGACGACGTAAAAGACATCTCCAACCTCAACTCTCAACCACCACCACAACCACCACTCATATACGCTTCGTTCGTTTTCGACGACCAAAAACTTTCTCACGTCAAACAAATAGCCATGGATGAAACCAACAACAACAACTTCACAACGTTCGAGTCCCTTGCGGGGTTCATATGGAAGTCGAGGACCCAAGCGCAAAATCTTCATCCACTTCAGCAGGTCAAACTTTTGACCGCGGTCAACGGTCGCAACCGTTTCCAACCACCACTCCCCAATGCCTACTTTGGCAACGCCATCATGCTAACCTGCGCCACCACCACCGCCGGAGAGCTCACCGCTCGACCCGTCTCCTTCGCGGCCCGGCTCGTCCACGAGGCGGTGGGGTTGGTGACCGACGAGTACATGCGGTCGGCGATCGACTATTTCGAGGAGAAGAAACTAGTGAAGCCAACGTTGACCGCGACGGTTCTAATTACGACGTGGACGAGGCTTGACTTTCACAATGTTGACTTCGGGTGGGGCCCGCCTGTTCGGACCGGACCGGTCGGACCGCCTGATAAGGAGGTGTGTCTGTTTCTTTCCGGTGGGAAGGAGAGGAAGAGCATTGATGTTCTTCTGGGTTTGCAAGGTGATGCCATGCATGTGTTTGAGACTCTAATGGAGATGGTTTAAGCATATATATATATATATATATATATATAGATTAATTGATGGTTTGTTATGTGTTAGTACGTGTTGGCGTCTAGCTTGTATTACGTCTGTGTAATAAAACATTAATAAAGACATAATGTATATGTTTTGGTTGAGATCGAGTTTTTCTTGCATATATGGAACTAGCTAATTTTCAAAAATAACTTTTTAGCTGTGAGAGGTTCATTAATTGTAAGGATCAAAGCGCAGTCGAGCTTTCTTTTGATCCATATGTGCCCCGAGTTTAGCATTTGCATTCGATTCGACATTCTTATCTTAAGCAGCGGCAGCGGACGAATTCTCTCGTTGCTTTTAGTTGAGCTTCGGTTTGCGATTTTGTCTTTAATCGAGATCAGATTTTATAATATATATATATATATATATATATATATATACAGAAATTATAGAATGAGTTCCGGACTCATTTAAGCTTAAGGGAAACTCCTTAACATCCACCGTCTAAATTTAATCCAACGTTGGTTAGATGATCTTATTGAATTTACAAATTGGAGGGTAGTTTCGGTATCAGTAAAAAAATTGTTTTGTCCAGTTTTTACTCAATTGGTAGTTTTCTAAACCCAAACTAAAAACTCACGCCTCCACACCTCTTCCTCTCCCCCAAAATTTTCCTAAACCCTAATCCTTGTTATCCCCCGAAACTCACACCTCTTCCTCTTCCCCGAATCCTCGCCTTCTTCTCCCTAACAACCACAAAACTCTCACGCCTCCTCACCTCTCTCCCCTGCCTCGCCACACCCCCTCACCTCTCTTCCCCATGTCTCGCCTTCCTCTCCCTAACCCGGTTCTTCCTCTACATTGCCAAACGCCCACCTCGTTTGGGTTATCAATTCCTCCCAGAACTTGCACAACAATCATCAAGCCGAAATGGAGGAAGAGAGAGAGGGAAGACAAAAATCAAAACGGTGTTCGACTGGTACGATCTCTATCCACTACTGGGGAAAACGTGTGAGTTTGAAGTTGGTAGTTGTTTAGTTTTTCAATATGCATTTTATTTTATTAATCAAATGATTTGGTTTAGTTTCATAAACATTGTTATGGTACATAAGTTGGATTTTGTTGCTGCTGTCTAAACAAATTTTGAAATTTAGGGTACGAAAATGTTTCAATGATTTTCTCACAACTTCTCTTGGTGTTTTAGACAATCCTAACAAAAAAAGTTGCAAAATCCTTGGTTCATTTTTTGGTTGATATTACTGCAAACCTGGTTTACTTCCTGTTATTGACATAATATTACAGCTTCATAGTCAGTATTGTTGTTTTCGTACATCAATTCAATATGGTCACATTATGTCTTCATTGCTACATGTACTTTTTAGAAGTTAGATAATATGTTCATATTACGGCAAACCTGGTTGCATTTCAGTAAGTTTGGTTGATATTACTGCAAATTCAATTTATTTCCTGTTAATGGTATACTATTACAGCTTTTTTATAGTCACTAATCACTAGTGCAGAAAAGTCCATATACGTCGGATATATGGTGGTATAGACGTCGGATTTCGATGGTCCAAGTACCCGACGTCTATTTCCCCGTCGTCTATTCCTTGTTGTATAGACGTCGGCTATATACGACCGACGTCTACACAGTGTATACACGTCGGCTTTATACGACCGACGTCTATTATATGTTAATTAACAACAAAAAAATACATTGCAACCTATATCGGGCATTCTGCACTCACATTAATCAAGCCCAAGTCGCCCAAGTGCCCCAAGTGCCAATCTTTTGACAAATAACCACGTATATCAAGCCAAACATGCCCAGGTGCCTCAAGTCGTTCGCGTTCAGCAGTAGAGGAGTGGTGGAGTACATCAACCACACCAACAAAACTAAATTCTCCGATGTGGGACTAAACTATTACACCAAATAGACGTCGGATATATAGCTTGACCGACGTCTATTCATACGGCACGACCTATAGACGTCGGTCATGCTATACATCCGACGTCTATACATTGATATATCAATAATTAATAAAAAATACACCCTATAGACGTCGGCCATGCTATACATCCGACGTCTATACATGGGTTAATAGTAAAAAAGAAACGTTGCAACCATTTTGACCATTAAATGCCCCAAGTGCCAATCTTTTGACCATTAAATATATATATGTATCTCACTTGCATTTTGTAGTGTGGTACCAAACTACCATTTAGAAGTAAAGGAGTGGTGGAGTACTTCAACTCCACCAATAAAAAACTTTCTCCAATGTGGGACTAAACATGTCACCATACACACACATGTGTACAACACAACACACATGTGATTGTAATTATTTTTAAATCCACATTATTCTTATACAAAATAATACACATAAATTCTTACACGAAATAAATCCTAAAAATTGCGTTATTTCTTATACAAAATAAATTCCAAAAAAATATGTTAATTTTTACACTAAATAAATCCCAAAAAATTGCGTTATTTCTGATACGAAAGAAATCCACATAAATTCTTATACGGAATAAATCCAAAAAAATAAACAAAAAATATTTTCTTCTTTCAGGAGGTATAGACGTCGGTTATACTAAACAACCGACGTTTCTACAAACCTATAGACGTCGGATGTCCAAATATCCGACGTCTATACCTATAGACGTCGGTTGTTTGGACATCCGACGTCTATTTGGTGACGTCTATCGAGCATTCTGCACTAGTGAATACATCAATCCAACATGGTCACATTATGTCTTCATTGCTACATGCAATTTGTCGTCTTTAGATTATATGTTTGTATTAAGTCAAACCCGGTTGTATTCCAATAAGTTATATAATATTACAACTTGTAATTTCATTTAAGTCTTATTTTTATAAATATATTGCAGGTATGGTTGTATGAGCACATCACTTTGTTTCCTGTTCTTGGCTTCTAATACGCATGAATTTATAGTTTATTGTTTCTAATTTTCAGTTTGTATGTTTTGTTTTTTTGAGTTAAAATGTTAATTTTTGCAGTTCAAGTGAGTGGCTAAGTACTTCGAAATGACGCACAATTTTGATAATATGAAAACTTGGTAAGTAGAACATGTTCTTTGCCCCCAACAATCAGCCACAAGTTTGAATTGTGGTTTGTATGTATTGAAGTTTGCAGAATATCTCTCTGAAGGAAAATATATATTTGATTTTGGAGAAGATGATATGGCGCAGAATCGTGCTGAATACGTTGCTATGATACTTCGTGGAATATGTTCCGAATAGATTAGAGGAAATTTATTTTTGGATTCTTCTATCGTTTTGAATTATACAACGTTACAATTGTATGCAACTGTTGTATGTATGAATGCAAATTGTAGTTATTATTACATACGTCTAGCAAATTAATATTACATCCTGATATTACTTATGCTTAGTGTAATACCCTTCTAATATTACGTTTTGAAAAATAATATTACAACAGTTTGTCGATATTACTGTTGTTGCCATAATATTATAGTTAATATTTACAGTCAAACAAGGTACATAACATGTACTCATTCACTGTTGCGTTGAACAAAAGTTAACATATTCAACAAAAGTAAGAGTATATAGAATTTTCCTTAATATTACAGCTAATAGATATACTCTATTCATACAAGTTACATAACACATGTTGTACTTCTCCATCACTTCTTTTTAAAACGTTTGTAAACATCATATTATATGAAGATTCACATTACATTTTACACATTATTAGGCATCCATTTTTTTAATTGGGAAAGACTAAAATTAATTGTATCTTACGTCTCGCAAATTAATATTACATCTTGATATTGTGTATGGTTAATGTAATACTCTTTTAATATTACGGTTTGTAAAGTATTATTACAGCAACATCTCGATATTACAGTTGTTACCGTAATATTACAAATAATATATATAGTCAGACAAGGTACATAGCCGGTACCCATTAACCATTCTGTGAACAAAACCTAACATATTCATAAAAAAATAAGAGAATATAGCATGTTCCGTAATATTACAGCTAATAGATATATTCATACAAGTTACATAACACATGTCGTAATTCTAGATCACTTTGTTTGAAACGTTTGTAAACCTCAAATTATACGAAGAACAAAATTAAATTATACACATTATTAGGCATCTATTTTCTTAATTGGGAATGACTAAAATTAATTGTATCTTACGTCTAACAAATTATTATTACATCTTGATACTGCGTATGGTTAATGTAATACTCTTTTAATATTACGTTTTGAAAAATAATATTACTAGCAGCCCCTCGATATTACAGTTATCATCGTAATATTACAGTAAAAAACCAAGCAAAATCGAAATCAACAGCAAAAAGTTAAAAACAAACAAAGCCAAAAGCAGGAGCAAAAAACCAAACAAAAATGAAATATGCACCAGAAAACCAAGCAAAACCGAAATGAACAACAAAAACTAAAACCAAACAAAACCGAAATTAGGAGCAAAAAAATACAATAACGAAATCAGCACCCAAAATCAAGCAAAATCGGAATCAACAGCAAAAAAAACAAAAAACAAACAAAACCGAAATCAAGAACAAAAAACCAAGCAAAAACGAAATATGCATAAAAAAACCAAGCAAAACCGAAATCAATAGCAAAAACTAAAACCCAACAATACCGAATTTAGGAGAGAAAAAATACAATAATGAAATCAGCAGAAAAACCCAAGCAAACCGAAATTTGCAGCAAAAAACTAAAACCAATCAGAACCGAAATCAGGATAAAAACCCACTTATTTACGAAATCAGCAGCAAAAACTAACAAAAAAAGCAAAATGTCTCGAAGAATCCGGTGTAGTTAAGGCTCAATTAGGGTTTGGAGGGTGAGGTGAAATGGATGACGAAAATGGAAGGATAAATAGTGGGTTAAGAGGGTGAGGAGAAAGAGATGATGAAAATAGAAGGAGGAATATTGAGTTTGTTTTTGGTAACGTAGATTAAAGGGTTTGAGAAGACCATCACATTTACTTTATTATTCTCACTTAAAGTAAAACACCCACAACCATTTAGATTAAGATGAATGGTTAGATCTTGAGGAGCACGAGGCTCATTCTATATATATATATGGTCAAGCTCTAGTGAGCCCAGGGCTTATCAAATTTAGTTTAAGCCCCCTACAATCTCACAATTGGATCTTATTTACAGTTAATCTCACCATTCATTAACATAACCGTTTTTTTCTTAATCTACCTTACAATTTGAAATGAGTGGTGAATATTGTGGGGGCTTAATTTAGAAAAATTAAGCCCTGTGCTCACTAGAGAATTTCTGTATATATATATATATATATATATATATATATATAGGGTCAAGCTCTAGTGAGTCCAGGACTCATTAAATTTAGTTTAAGCCCCCTACAATCTCACCGTTGGATCTTATTTACAGTTAATCTCACCATTCATTAGCATAACCGTTTTTTTCTTAATCTACCTTACATTTTGAAATAAATGGTGGATATTGTGGGGGGGCTTAATTTAGTTTGATTAAGCCCTGGACTCACTTGAGAAATCCTGTATATATATATATATATATATATATATATATATATATATATATATATATATATATATATATATATATATATATATATATATATATATATATATATATATATATATATATATATATATATATATATATATAAGGTCAAGCTCTAGTGAGCTCAAGGTTCATCAAATTTAGTTTAAGTCCCCTAATATCTCACCATTGGATCTTATTTACAGTTAATCTCACAATTCATTAGCATAACCGTTTTTTTCTTAATTTATCTTACAATTTGAAATGAGCGGTGAAATGAGCGCACGCATCGATAACTATAAGTTGAGCAACTATATATATATATATTTTACTCAAAATTTGGAGTCGAATGTACTTTCCAAGTCGATGTCAGAGTATATTAAATGCAACAAGTAAATCATAGTTTTTCAATACACCTTTGAAATATGTTCGTAATATATCTTTAAAATCTTAACTTGAAATCACATATTTCGAAAATAATTAACAGAGTTTCCGGAGGATGAGCATTCCCTTGTTCTCACATTTCAGACCAATAATTGAAAGTTGATAGGTATCAAGATAAAATACTCTAGATCGTTCAATATTTCAC
Source organism: Triglochin maritima (assembly GCA_963682175.1). Lineage (NCBI taxonomy): Eukaryota > Viridiplantae > Streptophyta > Magnoliopsida > Alismatales > Juncaginaceae > Triglochin > Triglochin maritima. The sequence continues at coordinate 2,396,827 of OY821781.1, forward strand.
TACAAAAAAAAAAAAAAAAAACACAAGAGTACGTGCAATAATATAATTGTTTCGATCCAAAAGCATACCATGAACTACGAGCCATGTACACATATTCCATTTACATTTGAATCTAATATACATGAAATCATAATTAAGGATCTTAATTATAATTCGTCCATCTTTAACGACATAGATCTTACAAATCATAACATGCACTTAAGCCCACTTACGAGTCGATTTAGCTGATGATCATCAGAACCGATACACTATACCTGGCCTAGCAGGACTGAGAAGCTGATAACTACCATAACCACCTCCACAATGGCATCCTTCCCGGCCGGCGGCCGTCAAATCATCGTCATAACTCTCCATCTCCGCCATCACCCTCTCGAAATGCCCAACATCACAGGGTAGCTCTAGAGGGCCGTCGGTGGAGTACCCGTACTCCGTCTCCGCCTCCTCCAACAAAGTCTTGAACAAAGGGTGGCTCAGACACTGTGTTCTGATTACGAATTTCTCCTTTTCCTCACCGACGCAGACGGAAAAGCACCCTTCCGGTGCCGCTTGTCGCCTAGGCCAGGACTTCGCCTTGGGCGTTCGAGCCAAGTCGTGGGAGCTCATGTCTCGTCTCCCCATCGAACAACACCTCTCCCATGTCTTCGAGATCAATCCCTTCCTTCCATTCTTCTTCTCACTTCTCTCCATGAGAATTAATGGATTAGACTTCGATATCTAAACGTACCTTTAGACTCTTTTTTTTCTTTCTTTCCAATCAACGTTTAAGAATCGATATCCAAACGAACTCTGACTAGACGTGGAAGGAGACACATGCCATAAGAAAGATGGATGCATTTGTTGGTGCAACAAATGTACTAACAGATGTTGGTTGGTTTGGTTCTATCCTCGGTCGTACACGACAAGGAACAACACCTTTCTACGAGGAAACACAGGATTACTCATGTCTGGTTGGGACACTCATCTAGGGTTTTTGCAGGGAACAAATTAACTGGCATATCTAGATGCTGGATCTATAATCTGACTATGGTTTATAAGAGATGATGATGTGGAGAAAATAAGACAAGACTTCCCTAGTAGAACCTGGAAATACTTTGTTGGCTTCATGTGCATTGACCGGCAGGCTACTTTTGGACCATATCTAGAAAACTTTGGGGGTTGTTTTGAAAAATTTTCTTACTTTGGGAGGCGTATAAAGTTATAAATCTGACGTTGCCTTTTTTGTTGATGAGAAAACGGCCTTCAGAAATAAAATAATATAGTAGAAAAATTCTAAAAGAAAACCTTTGGTGTCTTTCGTATAATTAAGAATCATCTTTATAGTGTTTTTGCATGTGTATTTATATATAAGTTGCTTAATATCAATATTCGCACATATAACCTTTTAGAGGTTATTCTTGCAAATGTGGACCCAAGGATTGTTCGTATTTTTTTTTTAAATTTATTTAACAAAGTGAAGGAAAAAAATGAATTACGTATCAGATTGAGGTAACCCATATAACTGCAGATGAGTTATCTCAAATTTCAAAGTACTGCCACATTTACAAATCATGATCTCATTTTGGAAAAATGGGTTACTTATAATTAGTAAATTCTTGGTGTATTTCCTATTTTATGCTATATATGAGGTTGGATATTGACTAAATCAAAATTCCTTTTTAAAAAAAAATGTTGTAAACCTTTTATTAATTGTTATTACAATGTACGCCGTAGACTTTGTGCAAATAACCCAAATATATTCTTAGCGGTGGGTGGGTAGACACGACGAAATCATAAGAAGCATAAGAAAGATGCAACCATAATTGCCGCTGATTGCAGCATAATTAACTGGCAACTGAATGCAATAATAGAGATGATGTCAACATTTTGTATATATCCAAATTGTTTTTTGTTTATCATCTCATCGTTTCAACTTTAATAATGCATTTAAACAAATGGATCAAGCTCATGTTCATGGTTTCCACACCTATCCTCCCATCCTATCATAGAATATATTTATGTGGATTTACAAAACTATAGGGTTGACTTTAGAAGAAGTTGATGAGTATAGTTAAGGAAATTAAGTGGAGTTCGTTCGTATCAATCATGGTGCGCTTAGTTTCTCTTTATTCATGTTCTTAAACTACCTAATCCCTTAAAAGTTAATAAACATATGGTTAGTGAGAAAGCTCTTTGTGCAGTGATAATGAGGTGATTACTTGCCACGAATAGCCGGCCAATCTGAACTTGATAAGCATGTTTTCGGAGGAAAATGAGATCATATAATTTAAGCTACTACTACAATTGTTTGCTTGCTTCGACTAATGTTAATTAGCCGCATAACAATTCCACGACGTCAGAAACGCACTTGTGAACTTTAGATACGTATATATACCTATACGTAAGTACCTAATTCTTGCATGAGGTTTCAACAACTAAATTATTAACCTCTAAACATACCCTAATGCAAAATATTATTACTGTCGCATTGGTGATTGCATGTGTGACCTCAAACCTGTTTCTAGTGACATCCACATCCATGCGTCCAAAAGATTGACGTACTAATCTAGAAACAAACAAACCATAAATTAGGTAAATTATTTGGTTTAAAACACATCACACGTCACCATCATTTTCTGATAAGCCTGGTATATTCCTACGTGGTTAATTAATTACTGTTGGAATCCCTAAATATTCTCTGATTTTCGTTCACATGCAGTTTTACGTGGAAGGTAGCTTATACATTGCATCCAAAAGGTTAATTAATGAAATTCTAATTAGTTGATTTGACTTTCATTAGTGGAGGGGCATGTGAGGCTTGTATGGCATATGGAGGGTTGAGTACAGAAATTTATTTAATTATATATAATATTAATCTTGCTGCTTTGGTGATCGATAATAGTGTTAAGGTTCGTACTGGGCAAGTCTTTTTTAGTTTAGGCTCATTTGCACGGGTAAACAATGATTAAGAGTTAAGGTTCAATCGGCACATCTTTGCAGGGTTGGAGTTGAAAATGCAAAATAAACTCAATTTTATTATGCCTCTTCACATGATCCGAAGAGTGGTGTTTGTTGCTACGTTTTGATATCTTTAGTACCTTCATGATAATGACCCAAATATTCTTTATAAAAATAATAAATAATGACCCAATCAACCGATAATGACTATTACCTCGTTTGAAATCCTTCTCTTGCAGAAATATTTCTTGGTTTGTGTTTATGGTTGATGGGGATGCTATCGAGGAGCTCTCAACATGAGACCACTTAGTAACACTCCTAACATTTGATTGTGTGAGACTTTGCACTATTGTTGGGTATCCTCTGGTGTAGAAAATGTCGTGTTGGAGTGTACAAGGAGGTGTTATGGAACGAAGACAAATTGTTTCCTGAAATTGTGATAATTTGTGAACTTAGGGCGAGATGTTAATGAAACGACTTCTTTTAATCAAAAAAGGTCAAAAGAAACTCATAACAAGTAAGACGGAAAGGGATACACCAAGCCTAAAATGCAGTAAAGTAATTCAATTTTTTAAGAAGTGTGTCTAAGCAAATATGAATTATTCATGTGTAGAACTCCGATATCACACTTTAAGCAGTATACCCAAGTGAAAAAACCTTCATGATATGTTGGAGCCCAAAAGAATCCTGCATTTAAGATTTAACTAAACAAATCAAGTTCTAATACATCATACCAAGGCAACTTCATTGGAGTCAAACATACTGATGAATCCACATCATACATAAAGAAAGAATATGACATCCAACGCATATATCTAATCTATATAACACATGCATTAAACTCCCAATTTCTATACGTATTCAATCACACTCTTGAACACAGGCGCAACATCTCTGGGCAGACAAAGAAACACAACAACTCACCTTTTATCTTCACCATAGGAGTCGAAATGGCACACCATCTTAGTAGGTCGACAAACCGGTCCGGTCCTTAACGGTCTTCTCCACCCGAAATCCACGGACCCAAATGGAAGCTTGCACCATGTGGTGATCACAAACTTTCCGGTCTCTATCCCCTTAATCTCCCTTTTCTCGAGAAAATCTATCTCTGATCTCACGTACTCGTTGTTGACTTTCCGCACCGCGTTCCGCACGAGCTCCAATGCGAAAGACAAACTTCTACCGGTGATCATGATCGCGTTACCAAAGTATTTATCTGGTAGCGGCGGTTTAAACCGGGTTATCAACTTGATTGGTTGGTTAGGGTTGAGTCCCAAAGCTTGGGTTCGAGTCTTCCATACGAAAGCCGCGAGCGCCTCAACTGTGGTGCAAGTTTGCATGGATTTGTGTTTTAGGCGGGTGAGTTTGTGGTGGTCGAAGAGGAAGTGAGTGTTTATAAGTGGTTGGTTGGATGTGTCGGATATGTGGTCGAATTCGTGGTGAGGAAAGGAGACTTGTAAGGGAGTTCTTGGTTTGAGTAAAGGTGGTACGGAGGATAGGAAGATTTCTCGCCGTTTCAACCCCCCACGAATTAATGAACTCGGCGCAGATGTTGCCGTCCACGATGCTATGGTCGAAGGAAATACATTTTAGGTGAACTTGGTCACCTTTTCAAAGTAACAAACTCATTTTAGCTTAATATATATTATCGTACGTTGTCGGAGTCAGGCTTCTCTTTAATTTAGTTTATTCAACTTCTACCTGAATTTATGACACTACGTGAGAACGAACGAAAGTGCATACTATATAGTTATTTGTCGAACCTAAAACGATCTAATTAACTATTTAAGATTTTAGAGATTGATCTTAAAAAACTAATTTCCTCAGGAGGGTCATAAAGCTCATATATTATCTGTGGGATTCTGATCCTAATCCTATCCTAATTGTGTTTTGTTGATGTTTAGGTGGTGATTAGAGGGGATTAGAGATGGACGGCTGGGATTGAGAGGAGATGGATGAAGGGTTTGAATGAGTTGGATTGGATGAGTGGTTGAGATGGAGAGGTGTGGAATGAATGGTGGAGATGGAAGGATGGGGAGATTTTTAGAGGTGAGTTTCTCTCTCCCTCTCTTTCACGTTTCCCCCTCTCTCGTTCATCTCTCTCTCTCCAGCAGCAAGCTCCGGCGAGTGATTCGAGCTCCGGCGAGTGGGTGTTATCCGGCAAGGTGAAGATCGGCTCCGGGTGGTTGGTGGCTTGAGGTGAGTGTTGGTTTTCACCTTTCCGCGCGTTGTTTCTCTCTCTCCCCCTACCTAACTTGTGTTCTGGGGTCGTGGTTGATCGGTGGAGGTTGCCGGAGGTGGATTCGTGGTTGTGGATCGTCGAGGAGACGATTGATCGTCGTTTGGACGCGAGGTTCGTCGACGGATCGTGATTTGGGGAGACGTGCTCGTGGAGGCGTCGTCGCGGTTCTTCAAAGGTCTCTTCAGACCTTTAGGTATGTCAAGCTCGCTCACTTAATTACCGTGAGTATTTGGAAGTCGACGGTAGGCCGTTCGGCTCGTCGCGAGTAAATGTGCAGCAGATTTCACTGTCTGATCGGTCGACCGGTTGGTGCAAACGGTCGACCGTTCGTGAAGAGAATTCGGGCTCTGCCTCAAATTGGTCGAACGATGCCTGTGGGGCGGTCGACCGATTGTGCATAGGAGGCAAGTCTGGAGAGATTCGGTCGACCGGGTCCCCTTTGCCGGTCGACCGTGTGCACTGTCTTAAGTCGGTTGGGGGGCGTAGACTATATAAACGGTCGACCGCCCTTTGATCTCGTCCGACCGTGACTTAAGTGGACATTGTGGTCGGTTCGACCGAATGAGGGTTCGGTCGACCGGACTTGTGCGCTGAGCGTGGGAACGCTCTGGTGGAATTCGGTCGACCGAGGTGAGCTCGGCGTTCGACCGGATTCGTTGCGCATGTGAGGGATACTTCCCTGGGCTGATTCGGTCGACCGAGATGTGCTCGGCGTTCGACCGAATTCGTTGTAGTGTTGGGGGATTTGCTCCCTGGTGACTTTCGGTCGACCGGGACCCTTTTGTCGGTCGACCGATTGGTCGTTTTGTTCGTTGGACCGGGAGTTGACCATCTAAACGGTCGACCGTCCCTTGATTTGGGTTCGACCGAACGAGTGTGGTGTTGGGAATCGGTCGACCGATGGAGTGCCGGTCGAAGTGGATTGCCCTGTATTTGTTTGATTCGGTCGACCGAGACTTTTGGTTCGGTCGACCGTTTGTGTCCTGTTTTGCACTATGGAGGTGTTGTGGTCGTGGTTGCCGTGTGGGGCGAGTCGTGGTGCCGATGTTCTTCCGGCAAGTGTGCGAGGTGCACGAGGGTTGCGGTGGTTGGTTGAAAATAGACATGGAGCCCCGTAACCGTGTGAGAGCTGCGGTTGGTTGAAATTAGACCTAGAGCCCAGCTAGTCTGTATGGAGTTGGTTGAAATTAGACCTGGAGCTCCGTAGTGCGTTCGGGTTGGTTGAAAATAGACCTGGAGCCTGAGCAGGGACCGCGTGTAGGGGTTGGTTGAAAATAGACCTGGAGCCCTTATACGTTTGGGTTGGTTGAAATTAGACCTGGAGCCCTTGGTCGTGTCGTGGCAGCTGTGGTTGGTTGAAATTAGACCTGGAGTCCAGCTTGGTGACGAGTGTGAGTCGCGGCGGTTGGTTGAGATTAGACATGAAGCCCCGTGACTGTGGTGGGTGCGGCGGTTGGTTGAGATTAGACCTGGAGCCCCGTACCTGTGGTGTGTCCTGTGGTGGAGTTGAGAGCCCTGGTGCTGGGCGTGTTGTGATGTTTTTCTTGTTGAGTAGAATTGCATGCTAGGATGCTTTTATTTCATACATTTAGAGTTTGGCATACGGGGTTTCCTTCTGGAAACACATGCATTGTTGCATGTTTACTTTCAGGCCGTGATCGGCATTAGGGGGTGGTGACCGAGGAGAGGAGCACCGCTACCGGATCCAGCTTTCTCTCAGTTGAGGTCGTGTGATTACTGTTTCCTTTGTATATGCTTTTGATGTAATCACAACTTTTGTATACTCTGATGTTCACACACACACACACATATATATATATATATATATATATATATATATATATATATATATATATATGATATATGTCGGTGCACCTGTGTTCTTTTATTGCATAATATCCTCTGTTGATTGAGTGTTTAAAAATTTTAAATTTTCCGTTGTTTTGAGGATGTTACAACTTGGTATCAGAGCGGTCGGTTCCAGTGTTTTTATCCAAAGAAACCACCCTTAGAGTTTTAGAGTCTGCATTAGTTCATGCATTCATGGTTTTGATGTGTGATGTTCTTTGTGTGTAGATGCCTCCGAGACGCGTGAGACCTCCCCCACGGGACCGTAGTACCAGCGATGAGACTGGGGGCACGGACTGGGCAGAGGAGCGGCGGATGCTCTATGACACAGTGGGGCGACTGGGAGCGATGTTGGATCGCCAGTCAGGCAGAGGAGAGCCAGTAGCGGCAGGAGCGATGCTCGACCGCTTTATGAGACATCACCCGCCTACCTTTGACGGTAGAGGAGAGTCTGAGGCTGCGGAGGATTGGGTCCTGAAGATTCAGGAGATCCTGCAGGCGATTGAGTGCCCGCCTGAGAGGCAGACAGGCTTGGCAGCTTATGTGTTGGGCGGAGACGCGTCCAACTGGTGGAGGACCACATCTGCAGTGGTATTTGAGGGCAGGACTGATGTCAGCTGGGAGGAATTCCTACGGGAGTTCAATGAGCAGTATTTCCCCGAGCATGTCAGAGACGGGAGGAGAGAGGATTTTATGGCTCTCGAGCAGGGAGAGGCGACCCTGGGTGAGTATACCCGGAGGTTCAACGCGCTGGAGCGTTACTGTCCGGAGATCTGTGTGACGCTGCTGCAGAGGGCGAGGAAGTTCATACGGGGGCTGAGGAAGCACCTCCGTACTCAGGTGACCTACAGTATACCTCAGACGTTAGCTGACGCTGTGCGGTTTGCGACGCTCATTGATCAGGATTACCAGCAGAATTATGCTGAGGCCAGGAGAGCACCGGGGAAGGTCAGTGGATGTCCGGGTGCTCCACGAGCAGGGAACCCGGGCAAGAGGCCCCGGATCGGAGGAGGTGGATCATGCCAGCCTGAGGCGTGCCGAGGTTGTGGCAGAGTTCACTCTGGTGAGTGTTGGGGTCGCGCAGTGTGCCACGGGTGTGGCAAGCCTGGCCATTTTGTGAGAGATTGTCCGAGTGGGCCAGGTGGGTCCAGCAGGCAGTCGGGACAGCCGGCAGGTGGCAGAGGCGGAGGTCGCCAACCTTTTGCGCCGCAGCGACAGCAGGGTCAGAGGACTGGACGGGTCTTTACCATCCAGGCGGATGAGGCGAGAGACGCCAACACGGTGGTGGAAGGTACGCTCTTTGTTGCTGGGTTGAGTGCGAGAGTGTTGTTTGACTGTGGGGCCACACACTTGTTCATCTCGGAGCGATTTGCGAGCGTGTTGGGCCGTACCCCTGCGATGTTGACTGCCACGTTGGAAGTCAGCACACTCTTGGGTCTGGTGGGCATTGTGGGGAGCTTCCTCCCCAGCGCCACGATTGTTTTGGGAGATCAGGAGTTTCCGGCTGACCTGATCTTGTTGCCGATGGAGGACTTCGACGTCATACTGGGGATGGATTGGCTGTCCCAGTACGATGTGCGAGTTTTGTGTCGGGAGAAGAATATTCTGATCCCGAGGAAGGGTCTACCTGATGTGTTGATCAGGGGGGCGAAAGATAGAGGAGGCATAGTGATTGTATCAGCAGTGAGGGCACAGAAGTTGTTGCAGCAGGGTTGCAGAGCTTTTGTGGCCACTTTGGTAGTTCCAGATCCAGAGGCGGAGAGATTGGAGGACATCGAGATTGTTCGGGAGTTCCCAGATGTATTTGCAGATGATGTCACTGGGTTGCCGCCTCACAGAGAGATTGAGTTTGGGATCGATTTGGTAGCTGGGACTACGCCGCAGTCGAAGGCGCCGTATCGGATGGCACCTGCGGAGCTGGCAGAGCTGAAGAGGCAGTTGCAGGATCTGATGGATATGGGGTTTATCCGCCCCAGTGTCTCGCCTTGGGGAGCGCCGGTACTCTTCGTGAGGAAGAAGGATGGATCACTGCGGATGTGTATAGATTACAGGATGTTGAACAAGGTTACCGTAAGGAATCGGTATCCCTTGCCCAGGATCGAGGACCTGTTTGACCAGTTGCAGTCAGCGCAGGTGTTCTCGAAGATTGATCTGCGATCCGGTTATCATCAGCTGAGGATCAGAGAGGCAGATGTGCAGAAGACAACTTTCAGGACGAGGTACGGGCATTACGAGTTTCTGGTGATGCCGTTTGGGTTGACGAACGCGCCTGCAGTGTTTATGGATTTGATGAACAGGACGTTCAGTCAGTACCTCGACCGGTTCGTGATCGTCTTCGTGGACGATATTTTGATTTACTCGCCAGATGTGGAGCAGCATCGAGAGCACTTGAGAGTTGTACTTGGCATTTTGCGGGATCATCAGTTGTATGCCAAGCTATCGAAGTGCGAGTTCTGGCTGAGCAATGTCGCCTTCTTGGGACACATCGTGTCAGGTGACGTGATTTCCGTCGATCCAGCGAAGGTCGAGGCCGTTACACAGTGGAGAGCCCCAACAAGTGTAGCAGAGATCAGGAGCTTTGTGGGTCTGGCAGGTTATTATCGCCGTTTCATCCAGGATTTCTCGAGGTTGGCTTCGCCGTTGACGGCTCTGACGCGGAAGGGCGTTGAGTTCGTGTGGTCCCAGAAGTGTGAGGACAGTTTTCAGGAACTGAAGAGTCGGCTGACGACTGCTCCAGTTCTGACACTTCCCAGTGGCAGTGGTGGTTTTGTGATTTACAGTGACGCGTCAGGCGTTGGACTGGGATCCGTACTCATGCAGCACGGGCAGGTGGTTGCATATGCTTCGAGGCAGTTGAAGGTGCACGAGAGGAACTACCCCACTCATGATTTGGAGCTGGCGGCAGTGGTGCACGCTTTGAAGACCTGGAGACATTACTTGTATGACGAGCGATTTGAGGTATTCACTGATCATCAGAGCCTGAAGTATCTGTTTTCGCAGAAGGAGCTGAATATGAGGCAGCGCAGATGGCTCGAGCTGATTAAGGATTATGATTTCACCATCTCGTACCATCCGGGGAAGGCGAATTCGGTTGCTGATGCTTTGAGCAGGAAGGTGGAGGTTACCGCAGCAGGTCTTTGTATCGAGGAGTGGAAGCTGCTTGAGGCGTTGACCGAGTGGAGACCGTTCACCGATGAGTCGCGAGGTGCAGTGATCGCAGGGCTGAGAGTGGAGCCTCAGTTGGTCTCGAGTATTGTTCAGGCTCAGAGTACTGATGATGAGTTAGCTGGGTTGCTGCAGTTAGCTGCCAGAGATGGATCAGACTTCAGTATTGGAGTTGATGGTGGATTGAGGTTCAGAGGCCGTGTCTGGGTGCCGAAGGGAGGAGATATGAGGCAGGACATTCTGGAGGAGGCGCATAGATCCCGTTATTCGATCCACCCGGGCAGCACGAAGATGTTTAGAGATCTTCAGAGGAATTTCTGGTAGAAGAGGATGAAGACGGAGATCGCAGAGTTTGTTGGCAGATGTCTGATTTGTCAGCAGGTGAAGATTGAGCACCAGAGACTTGCAGGGCCGATGCAGAGGATCGAGCTTCCAGAGTGGAAGTGGGAGCACGTGACGATGGATTTTGTCACCGGGCTGCCGAAGACGAGGGGATTCCATGACGCGATTTGGGTTATAGTCGATCGACTGACCAAGTCGGCGCACTTCTTAGCTATTCGGACCACTTTACCTCTGGAGGGTCTAGCTAAGTTGTATATTGAGGAGATTGTCAGACTCCATGGAGTGCCCGTGAGTATTATTTCAGATCGAGATCCGAGGTTCACTTCCAGATTCTGGGGGAGTTTGCAGCAGGCCTTGGGGACTCGGTTGAAGTTCAGTACGGTATTCCATCCGCAGACGGACGGTCAGTCTGAGAGGACCATCCAGACGCTAGAGGATATGTTGCGAGTGTGTACTCTGGATTGGGCAGGGCATTGGGATGAGCATCTGCCATTGATCGAGTTCGCCTGCAACAACAGCTACCATTCGAGCATTGGGATGGCACCGTACGAGCCCCTGTACGGGAGACCGTGTAGATCACCGGTATGCTGGAGTGATGTAGGCGAGAGACAGCTAGTTGGTCCTGAGATTGTGCAGATGTATGCCGAGAAGGTTGATGTGATCAGACAGAGATTAGCGACTGCGTAGAGCAGGCAGAAGAGCTACGCAGATAGGCGTAGGCGAGAGCTGAGATTTGAGGTGGGTGACCATGTCTTCTTGAGGATTTCACCATCTCGTGGAGTGATGAGGTTCGGGAAGAAGGGGAAGCTCAGTCCGAGGTATGTCGGGCCGTTTGAGATTCTCGATCGGGTTGGAGAGGTCGCCTACAGGATTGCGTTGCCGCCGCAGTTTTCAGGTCTTCACAACGTCTTCCACGTGTCGATGTTGAGGAAGTACGTAGCGGATCCTTCTCATGTGATTCAGTTGGAGGTTCCAGAGATCCGTCAGGATTTGTCTCTTGAGGAGAGACCGGTGGAGATTGTGGATCGGATGGAGCATCAGTTGAGGAGGAGGACCATTCCGATGGTGAAGGTCAGGTGGCAGCACCACAGTGAGCGAGAGGCCACTTGGGAGATCGAGGAGGAGGTCCGGAAGGAGTTCCCGGAGTTGTTTGGTAAGCTTCAGTCTTAATTTCGAGGACGAAATTCTTTTAGGAGGGTGGATTGTGGGATTCTGATCCTAATCCTATCCTAATTGTGTTTTGTTGATGTTTAGGTGGTGATTAGAGGGGATTAGAGATGGACGGCTGGGATTGAGAGGAGATGGATGAAGGGTTTGGATGAGTTGGATTGGATGAGTGGTTGAGATGGAGAGGTGTGGAATGAATGGTGGAGATGGAAGGATGGGGAGATTTTTAGAGGTGAGTTTCTCTCTCCCTCTCTTTCACGTTTCCCTCTCTCTCGTTCATCTCTCTCTCTCCAGCAGCAAGCTCCGGCGAGTGATTCGAGCTCCGGCGAGTGGGTGTTATCCGGCAAGGTGAAGATCAGCTCAGGGTGGTTGGTGGCTTGAGGTGAGTGTTGGTTTTCACCTTTCCGCGCGTTGTTTCTCTCTCTCCCCCTACCTAACTTGTGTTCTGGGGTCGTGGTTGATCGGTGGAGGTTGCCGGAGGTGGATTCGTGGCTGTGGATCGTCGAGGAGACGATTGATCGTCGTTTGGACGCGAGGTTCGTCGACGGATCGTGATTTGGGGAGACGTGCTCGTGGAGGCGTCGTCGCGGTTCTTCAAAGGTCTCTTCAGACCTTTAGGTATGTCAAGCTCGCTCACTTAATTACCATGAGTATTTGGAAGTCGACGGTAGGCCGTTCGGCTCGTCGCGAGTAAATGTGCAGCAGATTTCACTGTCTGATCGGTCGACCGGTTGGTGCAAACGGTCGACCGTTCGTGAAGAGAATTCGGGCTCTGCCTCAAATTGGTCGAACGATGCCTGTGGGGCGGTCGACCGATTGTGCATAGGAGGCAAGTCTGGAGAGATTCGGTCGACCGGGTCCCCTTTGCCGGTCGACCGTGTGCACTGTCTTAAGTCGGTTGGGGGGCGTAGACTATATAAACGGTCGACCGCCCTTTGATCTCGTCCGACCGTGACTTAAGTGGACCTTGTGGTCGGTTCGACCGAATGAGGGTTCGGTCGACCGGACTTGTGCGCTGAGCGTGGGAACGCTCTGGTGGAATTCGGTCGACCGAGGTGAGCTCGGCGTTCCACCGGATTCGTGGCGCATGTGAGGGATACTTCCCTGGGCTGATTCGGTCGACCGAGATGTGCTCGGCGTTCGACCGAATTCGTTGTAGTGTTGGGGGATTTGCTCCCTGGTGACTTTCGGTCGACCGGGACCCTTTTGTCGGTCGACCGATTGGTCGTTTTGTTCGTTGGACCGGGAGTTGACCATCTAAACGGTCGACCGTCCCTTGATTTGGGTTCGACCGAACGAGTGTGGTGTTGGGAATCGGTCGACCGATGGAGTGCCGGTCGAAGTGGATTGCCCTGTATTTGTTTGATTCGGTCGACCGAGACTTTTGGTTCGGTCGACCGTTTGTGTCCTGTTTTGCACTATGGAGGTGCTGTGGTCGTGGTTGCCGTGTGGGGCGAGTCGTGGTGCCGATGTTCTTCCGGCAAGTGTGCGAGGTGCACGAGGGTTGCGGTGGTTGGTTGAAAATAGACCTGGAGCCCCGTAACCGTGTGAGAGCTGCGGTTGGTTGAAATTAGACCTGAAGCCCAGCTAGTCTGTACGGAGTTGGTTGAAATTAGACCTGGAGCTCCGTAGTGCGTTCGGGTTGGTTGAAAATAGACATGGAGCCTGAGCAGGGACCGCGTGTAGGGGTTGGTTGAAAATAGACCTGGAGCCCTTATACGTTTGGGTTGGTTGAAATTAGACCTGGAGCCCTTGGTCGTATCGTGGCAGCTGTGGTTGGTTGAAATTAGACCTGGAGTCCAGTTTGGTGACGAGTGTGAGTCGCGGCGGTTGGTTGAGATTAGACATGGAGCCCCGTGACTGTGGTGGGTGCGGCGGTTGGTTGAGATTAGACCTGGAGCCCCGTACCTGTGGTGTGTCCTGTGGTGGAGTTGATAGCCCTGGTGCTGGGCGTGTTGTGATGTTTTTCTTGTTGAGTAGAATTGCATGCTAGGATGCTTTTATTTCATACATTTAGAGTTTGGCATACGGGGTTTCCTTCTGGAAACTCAGGCATTGTTGCATGTTTACTTTCAGGCCGTGATCGGCATTAGGGGGTGGTGACCGAGGAGAGGAGCACCGCTACCGGATCCAGCTTTCTCTCAGTTGAGGTCGTGTGATTACTGTTTCCTTTGTATATGCTTTTGATGTAATCACAACTTTTGTATACTCCGATGTTCACATATATATATATATGATATATGTCGGTCCACCTGTGTTCTTTTATTGCGTAATATCCTCTGTTGATTGAGTGTTTAAAAATTTTAAATTTTCCGCTATTTTGAAGATGTTACATTATCTGACCTGTAGATTAGCTTTTGGCGCGCATAAGCTCTCGCATGAACTCGTTTTCTTCCGTATAAGTATATATAAGCTAGAATAAATGATACAGTTATTGTAAAGTGTATATATGAATGTTGCCGGGATGGAATATTAAAGGTTATAAAAATAATGTTAGAATATACTTTAACGTAGTATGATTCAATTAGAATTAATGTGTTAGTGTTAATACTTCAATAAGATGATTAGAAGCTAAAAATGTGAGGAAAACTTCTGCTATATATCTTACCTGAGCAACAAGAAGAGGACACCCGGCCTGTAGGATTTTGAGCCGACAAAATCTTGCAACAAAGCTTCTCCAAAAATGTTGCGGCTCCAACAAGACTACGTCTCCCATCTCCTCCAACTCGCTATCGGTTTCCACCTCGACAAACAACACACCTTCTCCGGTGCAATTTACAACGTACTTCCCCTCGGAAGTCAACATAAGACGTCCGGCCAGCGGATAGTAAGGAACAAGAACCTTAGCCAGTGCCTGCTTTGTGGTCTCCGCCGCCTTCTCGATCGGTCCCCTTCTCCTCCGACTTGAAGCTACGAATGGATTGGATTATGATGGTGTCTTGATCAAGGTTGGATAGGAAAAGGAGACCCTTGTTGGTTTCCAAGCACTGGTGGAACAAGAGTTGGCTCCGAGTGTTTCACTACCAAATCTACAACACTAGTCTTGTTGGTCGGGATTCTCCATTGCTAGCTTGTGGGGATATCATGAACAAGAATTTCTAGGAGACGTGGAGTGTTATATCCTTTTCGAGCAAGGAGAACTCAAGCAAGATGAACAAGACAAGAAGACGACATAACATTTTTTTGGGGAAGGTTTCTCATCCTCTTCCGATTTTTTCATTCATTTACAAAGTGAAATAGTAACTTGGCATACAAGTATCGATACATACTCCATAAGGTATTACAACATAATTGGAAATGACAATCTAAATATTGATATCACTAACTACTTAAATTACGTAAACCAACTAGACTCGTGGTCCCACGGGGTGTCAGTGACACGGAAATTTTTGAAAAATGATTTTTTGAGTCTAACGAAAAAACAGAATCCAACCGAACTAGTTTCATTTTAACTGATTTTTATTTATTTATGCATGTTTGGAAGAAAAAAAACAGGTCAGTTTGGATACCAAAACATGGATGACCGAAATGATTGGTGGACTGAAATGAAAATTCCAGTAAAAGATTTGGAATTTCTCTTAGCAAATGTGTCGGAAACCAAATGGTGGACCGAAATGATTGGTCGTCCGCACCAGTGATTCTTGTAAAGATTTCAGTGGACCGAAATATGTTCGGTCTTCCATTACGATGATTCTGGTAGATCGAAATGTGTTCGGTCGTGTCCGTTACATTTACTTTTTCATTGTTTTCCAACCTCATACGTTGAGAAAAGAAAGAGCAATTTTTGTATATACAAGCGACGGAAAGTTTGCATGAATTCACACGAGTGCAAAACAACCCCTCTTTGGGGGGTCAAGGGAAAATATTTTTTTCCATTGCTTTCCTCCAAATTCCGAGTGCACAACCTTAGGGGTGACAACGAGTATCCAGAACTAGTCAAACCGAATCGAATCCAGTGGTACCGATTCGGAACTGAACAAGATATGGGTCAGATCTGGTTACCCAATTCAAAATCGACTCGGTTCTGATTTAGTTTCGGTTCTATCCTATGTTCTGAAATGCAGCCAGATGCAGTCACATATGCGGATGTAACCGCAATGCGGGGGAGAGGCACATCACATCTTCCTAATGCGGCCCTTCGAATGCAGACCGTCTGACGACACCGGTAGACCGTTGGTCGACAGCAACCCTGCGTCTGTCGAGGATTTTACGTCGTTTTCACGTCATCGGCGAGGTCTCCGACCTCCCACGACCGACCACAACGTCACCCCAACATGGGTGAGCCACAAACCAAATTAGTAAGCCGACATACCTCAAGACGAAGACGGAGCACGCCGAAGTTCGCTCAACGTCGCCCGCCGACTGCAACCTCCGATCACGCGCACCCCACGTCCGCCTCCTCGACTCCACGCTCAACACCACTCGCCGGAGCCTCCGCAACTCCCCCTTGTCGCCGGAAGAGAAGAAGAATGTGAGAGAGAGAGATTTTGGGTGAAGGAAAGAATAGAAAGGAAGAAACGTTGGTTTCTCCTCAAAACCAACCCAAGCCAACAATAACTGATCTCCCTACACCCATCATCCATCACCAGCCCACCATTCACCTCCTCTTCCCCATATAAAACCCCCACAAAACCCGAGATTACTCCCTAAGCAGGGGTTAGGGACTTAATAGCTATCGAGTTTGGTTGTTGGGGCATTTGCTTTCTTATAATTAGTTTCGCCTGTGATATGTTTCTTAGATATGAAAATTTGATTATGCTATTTTGTGAAAATAATAAGGGAGCTACTATTTGTCGCCGGAAAACTACTTAAATCGCCCAAAAAATAACTTTTTTGCCCTTAGCAAATCAATTAATACCAATTTCGTCCCGTGTCTTTAAACAAGGTATTTGACTCAGTTTTACTCACATACCTAGTACCAACACCACGAAAATGTCTTGCGAAACACCTGGATCCGGCTAGATAACGGAGACGGATTTTTTTTCCGACTCGGGCGTCTGGCTAAGACGCCTCCACCTTAGCGAGGCGCCTCCACGAACGTGGAGGCGTGTTTGCCAGATGCCTCCACGTTAGTGGAGACGTGTTAGCAAGACGTCCGTATTTTTAAATAATTAAAAATTAAAAATTAAAAATAAATAAATTCTTAAAATTATACGGTGTGTTATCTCAAATTATTTGAGGTTCTGTTGCAAGATTTTCGGTGGTAACGAGGTTAGATTACAATGAGTTTTTTTGCAAGTGATTAATATTCAAAAATTTCAAGATCCAAGATCCCCGGTGGTAAAACTTCCCGACTTACAAATACCACATTGACAGGTCGTTCGGGGGTCTGGAAATTGTTGGATTTTGGATTTTGAAATTGTTGGATCTGGAAATTTTTGAATGTTCATCACTTGCAAAAACCCATTGTAAGGTGAGATGTCGGACGGTCGACCGTTTGCTTCTCGGTCTACCGAACATGTTCCATGCGGATGACCGAGTTTTCATCGGTCCACCGTGATCGTCCGAATATTTATTCTCAGTAGCTTCGACATTTCTCTGGAAATCTCTATTCGGTGTACCGAAGGGGTATCGGTCATCCGAATATAGTAATTATTTCTTATTAATTAATTAATTTACCAATTATCTAAATTTATAATCAATTATCTTTTTAATAAAAAATTACGGGCGTCTGACAGAGCCGCCCCGCGTAGGAGAGGGGCGTCTTATCCAGAAGCACGTCCCATGGGCGGGGCGTCTGGGTAAAACGCCCCCCCCATGGGGGAGGCGTCTTACCCAGACCCCTCTCCTACGCGGGGTGGCTCCGTCGGACGCCCGTAATTTTTTATTAAAAAGATGTTGGATATTTTACCAGATTCGAGTACACCGGGTCGTCCGTTGGTTCATTACTGACCTCCAAAATATTTTTTTATTATTATAAGAGGAAGATGAAGAGAGATGTGTGATAGGAGGGTAAAATGCCGCGTTATAGCAGTAGAAATGAGAGAATGACAAAATGGTAATATGTTGGGACGATTTAAGTGATTTTAGGACGACGAATAACAGTTGAGGTAATTTTTATGAGAAAAATAAGAACTTTTAAATTTTTGTTGTTGTTAGTCCTTGAAGTCATATGATAAGAGCTTATTCGAATCGAAGGCACCACTACGATTGCTTTCCACCACGACCACCACCACCAAGCAATTAACCATTTGTTTTCTAGAAAGCGTTACGTACTTTTTTGGTTAATATCCAAACACGTAACTCACATGTTGAGAATAGTAACTAACCGTTTGTTACCACCCTTAAACTGTGAGAATCTCACCACCATCATCAAGCATTACAGCAATTTCCATGTCTATTGTCTCATTTTGTGTTAGCGATCAATTTGACATGTTGGATTGACAGTTGATCGAGAAGAGTTAGTCATTAGGAGAATATAAGAAAAAGAATACTTCCGGAAAATGAGGAACTTACGTGTCTAGAATAATTGAAGGAGGCAGGAACTAGACTCGACTCGCTCTAGAAAAGAGATGTCTTATCTAGGGTGAAAACAAATCATGTCGTCTTGATGCTAATCTTGAAGATGTTGCAGATAACTGCCATTTTCATAGTCCGTAACGAATGAGGTGGTAATTAAATATACTTTAAACTCGTACCAATAAAACTCCTCGAAGCAAATTAGACTCAAAATGGTTCAACTTGAAACTAACATATATGTCAATTGCCAAAGGAAGAATAGGTTGAACCTTCAACCTAGCACTAGGAGTGTCAAACATATCTAATACAAATGAGATATATAGATTAAAACGGCTGATGTGAACACATAAGCCAGAGTACGTATAGGAGCAATACAT
The DNA here is from genome assembly GCA_963682175.1 of Triglochin maritima. NCBI lineage: Eukaryota > Viridiplantae > Streptophyta > Magnoliopsida > Alismatales > Juncaginaceae > Triglochin > Triglochin maritima. The sequence continues at coordinate 2,415,361 of OY821781.1, forward strand.
AGGAGCTAGAGAGAAAATCGGAAAAGAGAGTACATCAAAGTTATAAGGCACATCGAAGGTACAAGGTAGGTTAATATTCCAGTATTCCTAAACTATGTAGTTAAACGGAGGGAAAATGGTTATTCTTGTTGTAAAACAAACAACTAAAGATGAATGATTGGATGGAGAGGGAGAGATGTATGTATTTCTTCTTTTCTCTTGTTTTTCATACGTGACATGAACTGTGGTGATATCAATTTACCCACACCAAACATTTCAATCTCAGCAATTTGTCTTAAACATGATTAAGGATGACGTTGTTGTTCCTTCGGTACTGCATGAGTGCAACAACAGAGCATGCTAACATGTTATGCATGTATGTATGATATCTGCATCATCACATCTCTGTCTGTTGCTTGTCCCTCGAATAAAATGATACAAAATGTTTAGAAACAATAGCTAGAGGAGAAAGGGTGGAAGGCAACAATGATGCATGGGCGATAACAAAGAGATAACCTTTGTTGGCCAATCACAAACTTCTGTATGATTGCAAGTTGTGAATGGGAGCTACGAGTTTCTAGCAGGGACTAAAAAGAAGAGAAAAAATAGAACATGTGCATGAACAAAGATTCAAAATACTCATGAGAATTTGCGATTAATACACACAAACTTACACATGTAGTTGACATATTATTAAGTCTACTAGTTTGTTACCTTGGGCGTGTTTGAAGACTCAAATCGATAGAGTTTCGTACTGATAACGTGTTGTAAAACAAACAAGAGAAAAGAAGAAATACATACATCTCTCCCTCTCCATCTCCCAATCATTCATCTTTAGTTGTTTGTTTTACAACAATTCCCAATATTTTTTGCATTTACCCTCTTACTAGACAATTTGCAATGGTAGTCCGAGCACATGATTTCCTTAATTGAGTTTCTTTATTAATTTGCTTTTATTCCCATGCAATAATTGTGTAGCCTCCATGCATCTATTTTATTTCATTCAACTTATTAACTTATTAGTATTGTAATTTCATATGTTACTCTACAAATTATTCATAATTTATCACTTCAAAACCCTTGATGTTATTATTGGTTCTCAGTTTTGTTTAATATATTGATTTTTAGTCTCATAAAATCATATATTTATCCTCTAAATATTCACATGTCAATTGTTTTTCTATTGGTTTTTGTTAGTTTGAAATTTTAGTAACGTACGTTTAAAAGGAAATAAAATTCTCGATTGAAATTATAAAGATATCGATTTTCAGAATAATCACTTGAGACATAATTTTTAAGGTTTAACCTGTATAAATTTCCAACATGTATCCGTTTGTACGAAATCTCACACCATAGTATTTTGAAATTTCATTATATGATCACAAATCGTATGCACAATTTCGTTCAACTTAAAAAAATTAAAGTGCTTGGGAGAGAAATAAAATTCTCGATTGAAATTATAAAGATATCGATTTTCAGAATAATCACTTGAGACATAATTTTTAAGGTTTAACCTGTATAAATTTCCAACATGTATCCGTTTGTACGAAATCTCACACCATAGTATTTTGAAATTTCATTATATGATCACAAATCGTATGCACAATTTCGTTCAACTTAAAAAAATTAAAGTGCTTGGGAGAGAAAAAGAGGTAATTTTTATTTCTTGGGAATGAAATATATTTGGTAAAGTGTCATGTTCTACTCCTAATTTGTATTGGGTTAGTTACAGTTTGATCTCTTGAACTATATCTTGATATAACTTTGCACTCCTGAATTTTCAAAGTTAACAGTTACATCCCCTGAGCTTTCATTTTATAACACTTTGTCCTCCCCCCTAAACTTTAAATATCCATTATTTAACACATATTCAACGTTTTCCCCCTAATTTTTCCATTGTATCCCTAATACACTCTTAAATCTATATTTACGTGAAAATTTGGATCAAAATGAAGGTAAGATATGGAAGGAATTTTGGTCGGATTGAGTATACGAAAAAATTTGGGGAAAAAACATCAAATATGTGTTAAATAATGAAGTTTTAAAGTTCAGGAGGACAAATTGTTACAAAATGAAAGTTCAGGGGTGTAACTGTTAACTTTGAAAGTTCAGATGTGCAAAGTAATATCATGATATAATTCAGAGGTGCGAACTGTAATTAACCCATTTGTATTTCTTAAATTCTCTCTTTGTATTTCTGGGTAAATCTGTATATTTGGTAAAGTGATGTGATTGGTAACGTTTTAAAGGATTTTTTTAATTAATTGGAAATTTTACGTAGAGTAGAGAACTCTATTTCTTCTATTGGACACTACAAACCCCCAACTACACATACTACTACTACTAGTCTACTATTAACGGAGAACAGATTAATCTACCCTACAAAATAGATTAGCCCCCGAAGAGTCAACCCAATAAATATCTAAACACGTGATTAGTCAACTCAATAACCTCTATTAAATATCTAAACACTCCATTCCACTCCAAACACACATTCCCTCAAACGCTGCGATGGCGGTGAAGGAGGAGAGAGAAGAAACCCTCGACCGGCCGATACCCTCCTCTAACCCTAACCGGACCCGCTCTTCCCCCGTCGACGTGATCTCCCTAAGCAGCGACGACGAGGAACGCCTCCCGGCGAAGAGGAAGAAACAGGACGAACATGGGGATGAGGTCGTGCTTCCGTTGGGGTTCCTCGAGCCTCTGCCGGAGAGGCTTCGCGAGGCGAAGCCGTACCGGCAGTTCTGGAAGGCTGGGGACTTCGACGCTGGCTACGTCGCCGGCGTTAGCCACGACTCCTCCGGTTCGTGTTTTCTAGGTTGATCTTTTGGTATCTGTTTTCGTGTTCTTTTTGCTCTGTTTTTTTGTGTGGATAAAGTGAGGAATGTGTCTTCGAGGTTAGGGAGATAAAATTTAGAGTTTGGAATTTAGAGTGGAAGTGGGGGAAGTCGTTACCAGTGCAATTTTATAAGAATTTGGAACTCACAAAACTTAGTTCGTAGAATTATTTTAAGTTTTTCTGCAAACCAATCACCAGAATCACTTTGGAAATCAATTCCCCCACTTCCAAGTTGATTTCCTGCAACCAATCGCATGTTAGGGTCTGATTGGTATGAGGAAGTTCATGGAAGTCTGGAACTCCACTAAATGACTTTCGCTCATTTTAGAGTGAAAGTTGGGGAAGTCATTCTTAGGGTCTTAGTGCATATTTTTAGGTCATGGAAGTTCTTAGAGAACTTGATTTTTAGATTTTTATTTTTTCCCCAGAATACTTACTTTCATAAGTCAAGTTCCCCACTTCCTGGAAGTTTTCTAAGTACCGATCACACCTAAGTACTAATCCAACATAGCTCTCAGGAAGTACAAATTTTCAATTAATAGAACTCCTGTTGGAGCTCAAGTTCCAGAATTGTTTAAGTTTTCTTGGCCGTCAACATTAAAAAGTCATTACAGAAGTAAAGTTCTTCACCTAAAGTTAGGTGTGATTGGCACCTAGGAAGCGGAATGAAGTTTAGAACTTCATTTTCATAACTTTTCACTGTTTCCAGGCTACCAATCATTCAAAAGTCATTTCATAAGTCTAGTTTTTCATTTTCCTGAAGTTTTCTTGAGTACCAATCACATCAACTACCAATCATTCAAGAACATGATTTATGAGATACAGGGAGAACATTATTGGTAGGTAGGAATTAGAAGAGTCTATTACTTCATTTTTATGACTATCCTTCATTTTAGATTGGAAATGGGAAAACTCACTCTAGTTACAAGTTTCATGGACTTATTGGAACTCACGTTCCAAATGTTTTTAAGTTTTCCTGGCTTACAATAAACCCATAAGTGATTTTAGAAGTTCAATTCCTCTCTTCCTTAAAGTTTTCCTATAACATGATTTAAGAAACACAAGGAGGACGTTATTGGCGGTGGTGGTTTAGTAGCAGATGGTGTTTTGAGTGTTTAGTGAGAGAATTTGGGACTGCACAAGTTTGTTTGTTTTTCTGCTGCTTTTTAGTGTTGGTGATTTTGTTTCTGAGAAAGCATCCGGTTGGGACTAGAATTTGTTACAATTTGTGATCCCACTCTACCCTGTTTGTATATTGACATATAATTATATTAAGATCTTGGATTAAAAAAACCAAATACAGGATGGTATCCATGTTGTGAACATAATTTTCATTTTCACACTCTTATGCACATCTTATATTCACGCGACTATGTTTTGGTTTTGTAGCTGACATAGAACATGTTCGTGTTCACCCCAAGTTCTTACATTCTAATGCAACCAGCCATAAATGGGCTCTTGGAGGTAGATTCATACAGTAGTTATGAGATTACTTTTTCAAAATACTCAAGTTTCATAAGAATTCTCTTAACAAGATTATTCAATTCATTTAGTTGCACGTTCTACTTGAACAGCTTTTGCAGAGCTTATGGACAATGCGTTGGATGAGGTGCTATGTCTATTTCTTGTTTGTACTTTCTTCTTATCAATGATCAATATTTTATCAATAACTAAGCATAACACTGAAGCTTCCAGGTTTGTCATGGGGCTACATTTGTCAACATAGATGTACTTGATAATGAAAAAGATGGGACCAAAATGTTGCTAGTTGAAGGTATATATAGCCTCATGGCGTAAAGCTATCTGTATTTCCCCTTTGTATACCAAATTACCGACCATGCTAACTCCTGCACCCTGTATGCTAAGAATGTAAATGAAGAACTGTTGATTATTGAGCATGTATCCATTTATTATCCTTAATTATGGTTATTTCAAATTCAACTTTTACACATTTATCTTTTTTCATTCAGCTATAATTGTTTAAGCTTCTTCAGATTTATTTTATTTAAAACAAGTTATCATGAAGTTTGATTTAATACAAGAAACAAAGTGGCTTATTGAAGACATATGGTATGTTTAAGTAGCATCTTAAGTAGAGAAATTAAGAGAGAACCTCCTACACAAATCCGAGCTCAACTTTGAAACTTGGCTTCTCTTGATTTTTCTCTCTAAGTTTGTCCATTCTACCCAAAATGCCGCAGTAGTCATGGATATTTTGGAAATGTAATGTGGTAAATTTCTTCTCTCTTAAGTATTTCTATCTAGAGAGAAAAGTAACATATTCTCTTTTGCTCTTTGCTCTCTCATTTCTATCCAAAATTGATCTCAAAATACAGAAAAATGCACCATGCATTGTGTTGTTCTTAATTGGTGAGTGACCGATAATACTAGCTAGAATAATTTATTAAATATGAATTTGTACAAATGGAAAATGTCCATTATCTATTTTCCATCAAATGAAGCTACTTCTGCACTCAATTGTTCATGGTAGTTCGTTTTAGATGCAAACATAAACCTATGTTCACCTTGATTATGTGTATACCTTTTCTCAATAGTCAATACACAATCATCCTTTGTGCATGGACAGGATTATGTTGCAGTTTTTATTAATCTAATTTAGCAAATATACTTGTATTTTTATTTTCCACCTTGCTCTTTTCAATGTTTCCTGTGTTTATGTACTGCCTTACAAGCTACAACTATTTCCACCTACTTATTGTCCCCCAAATGGAAATTGAAATTATCAATTATTTCCAGCTACGTCCCTTAACACTGCAATGGCACTCTCGAAGTGGATGTGGTTTGAGATATATATATTTCTTTTTCTGGACATCCTTTATTCTTGTATTCTGGATGTTGTGTATCCAACTTTTATTTCTGTGGTAGCTTATAATTATAGACAAGTTTTCTTGCCCTTTATTAGATGATGGTGGTGGTATGGACCCAAACAAGATGCGGCAATGCATGTCTTTGGGTTATTCTGCAAAGAGCAGGATGAAAAATACCATTGGGCAGTGTAAGTTGCAGTTGTGATCAATTAGTTTAGTTCATCGTAAATGTTCTTCATTTAAACTTTCGTACTGAGCTCATTATATTTTCCATTGATGCTCTTTTACTTTGACTTGTGAAATGCTATCTCAGACGGAAATGGATTCAAAACTAGCACTATGAGACTTGGGGCAGATGTCATTGTGTTCACTCGTTGTCTTGGAAAGGATGGCCAAAGGTCAGTGCAAAAAAATAATGAAGTTGTTTTATGTATCCCCTGCCCATAACAGTTACCTAGAAGAATCTCTAGCTTTTAACTTTCTTCAGAATGATGTTGTAACACGCTTTATCACGCATCAAGAATTTTGGCATGGTATTGTGTACAAATACCTACTAATGCACCATTTTCGCAATTCTTTTGTCCTCATGATTCTTTTCAACTTAGAAGGGGTTCTGAACTTCCACAGAAAGGTAGTGCCTTTAAAAAGATTGTTGGGAGGACATGACACCACATGATGGGTAGTCTGCCTTGCAAATGATTGATGAAGTCCACATTGTAACCTCTTCTGCAACTATAATTTAGATGCTGAGTTGCCGACTTATTTTACGAACATTTCCAAAATCTCAGTCCTTGGAAATTTCCCTTCTAAAAATCATAACCAAAGCATTTCTTAGTTTGATGTTCCATTTAACCTATATATGACTTCACACTTAATACTCCACCATGAGGAAGCAATAACAAAGCTATTAATTAAGGTCTGCCATAGCCACCATTTTTTGTAATGCTCTCTCCCACCAAAACATTGTTTTTGATGTAAATTTTTTCTCTTGCTCCTAAACAAGGTTTCATCTTTGATGGGTTTTGAGCAATTCAAAGTTCTTAGTTTTCGATCCTCGTTCCACCTATCTTATTTAAGAGACCTTTGTTCAATGTACAATATATGAATATAAGTTTTTTCTTCTTATAAGTTTGCTCTGACAAGTATGTATTTTGCCCATTTGCTTTCTAGTGTTAATATTCCTTTTCTTACCTTTCATAGCCCCACACAAAGTATTGGGATGCTTTCATACACTTTCTTGACAAACACTGGGAAGGAAGATATCGTAGTTCCCATGGTGAGAAAAGAAATCAAATCTGTACTTTAGATAACATGTCCCTGATTCTTGTACCTTTCTTATATATTGTGCTCATATTTAAAGCTTTTTATGTTATTATTACATTTATAGTCAATTGAATGTTTCAACATCCGCCCATTTTGATCTAGAATAGGTAACTTAAGTAGTTCTTTTATAAGTGGTAGGGGCTAATTTTTATTATTAGTGGTGGGTGGCGGATCCACATCCCACGAACCACGAGTTGTTTACGGTAGTGGGGCTAGAACCTCCTACCCCCCAACAATAGGTGTTGGGCTTAGTTGGGATACACAATGGGCGTAGCGTACGTTGTATTGTTGTCATTTGGTAACCATGTACTCCTTTGGAGTGCATTTTGTTTTTTATCTGTAGATATCTATAAGAAAACTCTGATTTCATAATGATATCCTTCTCGTATAGTTGTTGCTATTAGAGGAGTCTGTGCCAAATAAATTTTCCATACGTTCCCCTCAAATTGGGTACTTAGCATGATCTTTTTCCTGCTTTAGGTGGGCTAAACCAAACTGCCTGTTGGTAAACATTTTTATTTATTTTAATTTTCTAGAATCTAGCGAACTGACGAAATATATGTTTTTAAAATTTTAATATTTTAAACTAGAAAAGGGTCAATTAAGTCTAGTAATGAGGTTCTTTATGAGTAAACTTGAAATTATGCTGAAATTTGGAATTTGGAATTTTGACTTGGATTTAGGATTTATCCATCTTAGTTGCAATTTAAAAATACCTTCCATTCTGAAAATTCACTCACTGCTTTGAAACAAGTCAAACAACACATTCATCTACCGGCATAGACGAAAATAACTATTTTCTCAGATTATTCTAAATCTCTTCGTTTAATATTCGTTGAAACATTCAAATGACACATCATGTATGTTTAGTTGTGGTGCTTGCCTTTTAGCTGATTTTTCTATTTTCTATTTTTTGCTAGCTTGATTATGAGAAAGTAGGATCATATTGGCATAAGATGACGAGAATGTCTTCTGCGGATTGGAGTACAAATTTGGCTACTATCTTGCAATGGTCTCCATATACAAGCGAGAATTGTCTTCTTAATGAGGTGATTTAATAGCTTAATAGATGCTGCACCATATTTATTTTCCTTATGCAATTTATTCCCTGTTTTCGTTCATGTCTTGCCTAATCTGAATTGTTTCTGGCCTTTTTTTTCAAGCTTTGGATTATATTGTAAATTAACTTGGTAAATCTACCACCATTGAAATCATATTGTTTGATACTATGACACAATTGGAACGTGTTGAAACCCATATGTAAGCATGTGAAAGTTTGGGAAGCTCCTGGAAGAAAGCCTTTCATTTCCATGATATTCATTTTATTAGAAATTTAGAACCTCATTACTAGCCTTTTATTTCACTATTTTTAAGATGATATCGTAGGATGATTATTGAGATATCACATTCCTCCAATAATCTAATTCACGTTTCATATGATGTGGCAATCTATACTCGTTAATTTTGCCCATTATGCTGCAGTTCTGTTCAATGGGTGATCAGGGGACACGAATAATTGTATACAATCTATGGGAGGATGATGAAGGGGAACTAGAGCTGGACTTTAACGCCAACAAGCAGGCAATTTTTTTTGTTATTCTTGATAAAGTTCTCTTAGGAAGCTATAAAGTTCTATCCATGAATGTTGTGTATTTGTTGTATGACAGGACATTCAATTACGAGGTGTTAACCGGGATGAGAAAAATATTGAAATGGCAACCAAATTCCCCAACTCAAGGCATTTTCTAACGTACCGGCATTCATTGAGGGTAATTTTATTTTTCTTGTCAATGTGGTCATACAAATAAACTCACCGAATCTGATATTATATTAATCTTACCAGAGTCTTTTAAGCCTTGTCTCTTAGGTCTTCACTGAATCTGGAATTTTCTTTTAGATTTGAAACATAGTTCTCCCCTTATGTTAGTCGAACCTCTAGAGATACAAGAGGACTGTATGAGTTTCGGATCAGATTTTTTGGTGCTCAACTATATCAGATCAGCGCTCATCTATCCAAATAATATGATTGGACATGACAGATTGCTGGATGAACCTGGTCGGTTTGGCTAGTTTCAGTATCTTTCGATTGATTATGGTCACCATTCGATCTTTGAGATCAATTTAGATTGATATAAGTTCTGATATATGTGTTGATTTGCGCATAAAATCTAGCTCAAACCCCACATCGGTGTACCAAAATGCCAGTACCTGTATCAAACAACTATGCATAAGTGATGTCAAAATCATGACAATCTGAACAAATGGATCGAGTTCATATACCACGGCACTTTTACTTCATATCTGCATCAGTTTGATTATTACTGCAGTTTATGCAGTAGATATATACCATACAAGGCACTCTGCACATGTATCACAAACTCATTGTTTCATTCCCATTTAGTAATCTATTTCACCATCAAAATTTTCTTTATCACTCTAGGTGCATTCTCTAACTCCCTTTCCTACTTGTGTATTGTGTAGAAAGTATAAACTAGTAAGCAATGCCTTGATGTGTTCCGTGTAAAGAAGGTTTTCTTCTTCTTTTCAGGTAGCACGTTTTCAGATTCTTGATACACTTTTTCTGTTTATGCAGAGTTACGCATCCATTATTTATCTTAGACTACCATCAAATTTCAGAATGATTTTACGCGGCCAAGAGATTCAACATCACAATATTGTAAACGATATGATGCTGGCTCAAGAGATTACATACAGACCACAACATTCAGATTTTAATTTGGCCATGAAAGATGCAAATGTCTCTATCTCATTCTTTTTGCATATCTCGCAGTTACTGTTGGAAAAATTATAGTTCTTTTATCACTATTTGTTATTATCTTATCGTATCCTATCCTTTCCTTTCCTGTAGCAGGTTGCTGTTGTAACTATTGGATTTGTAAAGGATGCGAAAGATCATATTGATGTCCAAGGATTCAATGTCTACCACAAAAATAGGCTCATTAAGGTCTGTATCTTAGCTTCTTGTTCCTATAATGCACCAAATTTCGCTTATAATGCTCATCTTTCAAATGAAGAATGAGCAAATATTTATTTTGAACTCTTATTTTTTATAGCCATTTTGGAGGGTATGGAATGCTACTGGAAGTGATGGCCGTGGAGTCATAGGTAGACTCTTCTTGTGTGTTTGTTTAATGATGTTGCTGAACCTCATTAATATTGTACAAATTACACATTGGTGGTACATTTCTTCTATCATCAGGTTTACTGGAGGCAGATTTTGTTGAGCCTGCTCATGACAAGCAGGGATTTGAGCGGACAACTGTACTTGCAAGACTTGAAAATCGTTTGATTCACATGCAAAAACATTTCTGGTTTGTTGCATGCAATCTTTTTTGTGATCATTGTGCACTTCTATAACTTCTTAGAACTTGGGGGTTCAAACTATTTATTTTATTCAGGTCAACATACTGCCATAAAATTGGATATGCACCTAGGCGAAATAAGAAACTTATAAATGCTCAAGATAGAGGTATCACATGGTTCCATGGGTTCTTTTCCTTGTTGGATTAGTAACGTTGCCTCTTCACATACTCAGATTTCTAACCTGCAGATAGGGATAGCTCACCAGAAGAGTTCCGTCACTCATCTCCATCGCCATCTCCTCGGTCTTTGACTTGTCAAAATGGTTCCTCACGAGGCACGATGCCTTCTCTGAAGAAGTGGATGGATTCTCCCAAGAATCAGAGCGGTGATAAATCTTTTTTATCTGACAAAACCAAACAACTGGGAAAATGTAGCCCTACTTCATTTGGCTATTCTGCAAAAAGTGATGCTCCTAAGGGCACAAATGACCATAGATCTTTCTCGAGAAAAAATAGAAATAAAAGCATAAAAAAGAGTAAGCTTTGTAATCGTAAGGGGTTTAGTTCAAATAGTGATGGTGAAGATATATCTGAATGTGAGTTTATTCCTAGAGTTTCGAAGTTCACCACAGCTGAAAATGCAAACCTGGAAGTAAGTTGCCAATTTGCTTTATCATCTACTGTTATGTTGCATAGACATTGTGGGAAAACCTAGAAAACTATTGTCCTCTGGATTAACTAGCAGGTTGCCACCAAAATCACCAATGAAAGTGTTGGACAACTCACTGATGAAAATCAGAATTTGAAAGACAGGTGAATTAGCTATCTAGTTGCATTAAAGTTTCTTATGTTGATATCCCTAAAATCTTGCTTGTGGTTTTTCTGGTGTTAGAATGAAAAAGTTGGAGGAATTGATGTCCGGTGATCTACAATACGAGAAGGAGCGTGGTCAATCACTTGCTGAACAAGTATGCTTTGTTCCCCTCGTAGTTTGTTAGAGAAATTTTGTGTTAATCTTGTCTTTAATGATCACTGGCAATAGAGTAAAAGTGGTTATACATGCACCTATTCAGGCATGCACACCACATGGTAAAGAAATTATTTCCTTCATAAAAAACAAAACATATTTTGATCAAGTTCCGCTAAATATTCTTATATTTGTTGAGGCAAGTGCACTTCACTCCTGTATTTATTTTGTTGCCATGGTGCCTTTTTGTGCTAAATGAAATATTAATCCACGTTGCTTTCTGGGTTTTTTATTCTTCTATTACCAGCTTGAGACAGCTGAAAAAAGGTTAGAAATGATGAACAAGGAACAAGAGGCTCTTATTGATATGTTTTCAGAGGAAAGGTGTCGCAGAGATAAAGAAGAGGAAGCATTGCGAAAGAAGCTAAAGGTTAGAGTATTATCTTACAACATTTGTCCTATACTCTTATACTTGTTTTCTTTATTTCCCATGTCATCTTCTATTCTTTGTATGATTGTATCAAAAATTAATGTTGTTTGGTTATTAAAGGATGCATCTTCCACCATACAAGAGCTGTTACAGAAGGCAGGCGTTATGTAATTTGGGAATGGAGCTATGGTCTTCCAGGCAGGCAGGCACTGGATAATCTAACTTCACCAACTAGATAAACATTGGCTAATGTCGTTAACACCAGAAAAATATTTCTATAGTGATGTTTCTTCCTTGATGAGTTGTAACAAAGCTAGCAGTTTAAGCACGTATGATGCTTCTTGCCCACTACAGGATACCAAGGATAATACAGTTTGTGATGTGTATGTGTGTGTGTATTTATGTATATCGATGAGTGCTCGTTCTTTTAGTTTCTTTGCCTTTTGTCTGACTCTTGAAATTTATAATTTTGGATTGCTTAATAGTTCAAATTTTAGGAGTCACAAATTGAAACATTTTATGTAGGCGCTTGTCATAACTTATCATCTAGTCTAGTTTGTCGAACAAATTACATTTTACTTTTGGTTCTACAATTATAATTGAATCAAATATGCAGTTCCAGTTTTCATTATGGTAGAATTCTTCAAGATAAAATCTTCAGGAAAGTAACATGTCGACATCTGCAGTGCTCCCGGCTTTGCTGCCCTCTTCCGTGAGGAAGTTCTGTATATTATTTAGATTGAATTGTGAACAACAAGATCACTAGAGTTCATGCATACAGATTTTACAAGATTAGAGAAGAAATGGCTTCAAGCAAAGAAAGAGATTGATGAAAGGGGAAGGTGATACTTAAGCTCGCACAGTTGCACCATGTTGCCAAGCCAGCAAGCCTATCCAAAGCTAAGGTAATGAACTTGTACATGGAAATTTCCGCATCAAGTCAAGTTTTGAACTTAACAGTTACCAGTAGTCAAATATTGCGCTTTTGATTTTTTTTATGTTTTTTTGAGAATAAAGTTAGTGTGCATGCTTGGAAAAGGAAACCATTCACCACTAAATTTTGAAATCCAGCACTTAAGTTGCATCTAGCCATCGCAAGCTATATACATACAATCAACTATAGAGAGAGAAAATCTATGCTCCACACCGTTGAGCATTCAATAATTTGCTGTAAACAACCTTATTCATAGAGTGGCCAAAGGTAAGAATTGGCAAGAACAAAACGAAGGGTATGAATCATGGCTCTTGCCGGAGACTAGGGTGAGATACTGAAGGAGGGAACCATGTTCTAGGGTCAGTAAGAGAAAATTCTTGAGGTTGTCTGGACGAAATTGAGACAGGAAGTGCAGGGAGTTTCAAATGCCAAAAGCTGAATGGAGGCCAAAGAAAAAGAGGTGAACTCAAGTTAGAAATATGTTCCATGATAGACCCACAAAGAGTAGTATCTTTGTTTGATGGCCTGTAGTTGAGTGCATTCAGGTTGTAGATGCAAAGATTGGATTGAGTAATCTTGACTGCCATGTGCTCTGAAGAGATGCTCAGACCTGGTACATCACAAATAGAGGAAGAGCTCCCCAGTAGCCTGGCAGTGCAGAAGGACTCAAGCGCTCGCCCCTCAGAGCATTCGAATCCGTCGACCGGAGGAATATCGACCCTGTAGACGCCGTTCTTGTTGGTCGTCCTATCTACCGTGACCATAATTTCCTCTTTGTTTGCTGAGCTCTCTCTGAAGCTGCATTCCACTTGCACTTTGGCACCTGTTTAGGTAACCATAGAGCATAATTCATGGCTTAAGTGGTCCAGAAGACAGAAGAAATGGGTTTTCGGGATTTTGTGCAATTTGAAAGAACTAAGCTGACCTGATAGGAAGTAGCTGTTCTTGGTGAAGGTGTTGTTGGAGCATATGTCACAGTAGACAGTGCCAATCACGGTGATGTTCGGAATGGACTGGGAATATGATATCCAGAAGGAATTGAGCAGAAGGAAGAGAATGATACTTGTATCCATAGCAGGCTATTGGAGCCAAAATTCACATGGAGAGGTGTTTAAAGTGGAGCACATGATATAACAAGGAAAGGATGAGTTCTTAGAATTTAGTGACCCGTGACTGTGGTGGTGGTTGCTGCTGTTGTCACTTATGGTGTAAAGAAATGGAGGAAAACAAAGGAATGTGATAAAGCAATTAAGTGGTTGTGAAGTTAAGGGGTGCCAAAGTGTTTGATAGGAAGTTGGATGAGGATATGGGAGGGTGTGATTGGAGAGTTGGAGTGGAAGCCTGAGATTCTTTCTGGCTTTCAACTTGATTTTTGGATGTTCTGTTTGCTGTCCTTCTATGACACCCCCAAACTGGTGTTTTGGTTTTGTATCTAGAGTTTCATCTTATCTTGGTCAGTATGTGTTTTTTTATTATCGAGTGATGAGTAAAAGATGGCAGATCAAGAATGTCTTGTTTTTAGATGGGACGTGATTTCTAGTGTCCACTTGCTTTTGGATAATAATTTGGGCAACTTGGACTGTTTTTTATTAGAGTTTCCATTCAATTATGGAAACAAGAGAGGTGCGAACCGTTCCGTTACGGGTTTTGAACTCAAACTAAACTAGTTTTGATTAAAAAGAAAATGTAGTTTAACCAGGTTTAGTCGTTAAGATTTCAATATACGTTTTATATTGGTTTTTTTCCCGAAAGAGAGAGGAAAACATTTCTTCTTGTTGTTGGTAGACATATGATGTTAAACAGAGAAGTTGCGAATAATGTATCCACTGATTTATACATGACATCAATGTGGCTGCATAGATGATAGAAATTCTATAGAACAAAAAGAATTGGTTCGATTCAAAAATAAGTTCAATTCGAAACCGAACCGGAATATAATTTGATTCAAACTTCTGACCATATATAGGTTCCATTTAATTTGAAGTTGGATGATTTGACGTAAATTCCAACCCTACGAGTAAATCCTGCAAACCAGCAAGAGCATTTTTATTGTATGATAAATTAAGATAACTCCTTTCAAGTCTCAACTATGCCCTTCAATACTTAAAGCTCCTGAATTTAAAAATGTCACAACCCCCTTAACTTTCGACCTGCAGCACTTTGCCCTGCTTCCCAGTTCCCACTGATAATTTGTCAGTGCTGGATCTACTTGTTATTTTTCAATAGCATCAAAGTTCGTTGAATTACTCCATCTCAATGACATTTAAACTAGGAATCCTAAAACCTAAGCTTCTCTAATCAAGGTCTTCATTCAAAGCTCAAACCAACTAAGCCAAGCGAACAAATAGAAGCAACACTAAGAAACTCTTAAACAGCAAAGGCCACTCCGAAGGGATTTCATGAAAACCAAATGATTACATCTATGCTGATCCGACAGGCAGAAACTGAAGCTTGTTTTAAGTCAACTCATCTAAGATTGAATGAACGAAGTAGAAATTTTTGCAGAGGAAGAAGTGACCCATCAAGTATTCGTGCTGAAGGATAAATGGCGAGAAGGGAACCGAAAAGAAAAAGCCTTGACAATGCCAGACAACCAAAGAGAAAGGGGACCATAAAGGAAAGCTCCAACGTTGCCACCATACTTGACAACCGCCATATTTCTTTGCACTCTAATTCATGTAAACATGTTTATATCTTCTACGCTAGAGTCTTGGATAACATTACATACTCCTTAACAAGAGCTATACACTTCTTTCATGAACAAGAAGAAACGGTAAAAACTGACGCTCCGCAATGGCAATGGGTGGGCAGGGAGTGAAGTGCATGTCTACATTGCCCTATAATATGTTGCACGCGCAAATGGCTTTCCTTGGTATGTCTTCAACTTTCTTTTCTGAAATGCAACAAAACAGAAGTTGCTCAGCAAAAGAGCACGAAGATGACTTGCACAAGAAAATGCATTAAGTGGACTTACATCAACATACAGATACAGACAGGTGCGTGCATGATGGTGTTTGTGTCTAATTTGTTTTTTTAAAATGTTGTGGATAATAATAGTATGTGTTATTTGTTATTCAAAGTGCTCATTAGCTATTTATTTTGTGCATTATTAATTTTACCTTTGCATTTTTTATATATTAGCTCCAATGGAAGTACGTAAGACTAAATACCGAAGGATGATGGGTACCTGTTTTTGTTTTTGTTGGAGAAGGCTGCACGACGACATGCATCGTGATGAAACCTCCTGGGGCTTCACCATAAGGTGTTCTGCATTGTGCTATCGTTTTGCTGTTCTCCAAAATCTTTCCCGCACTTATCAATTTTACATCAGAAGCTGCCTTTGGTGTTATTTTTTTACCTGGATACAACATGGTATGCATTTAGTATCAATAGCCTGAGTGTCCCACATGTTGATGATACTTAACTACGGCATGGATTTTTAATCACACAGAAGGCACCATAATTTAGAGAACCTTCAAAACTCACACAAGGTAACAACAGTCTTAATCACCTAACGCCAAAAGGATGAACTAGTGAATCAACTGAATTTGCGGAAATGAAATATTTGTCACTATCTGTGATGTAGTTGCAAAACGAAGACTAGAGAGAAATTTAATTATCCCTTGCAAGTACGTTACTAAACAAAAGGTCTGCCTCATTTGAATGATTGGACTCACAAGAACAATACAAAAGGTCTTAATCACCTATTCACAGAGAAAATAAACACATGCACAGTACACGAACAATACCAAACTTCGAATGTAAAAGTAACAGGCTTCAATAATTTAATGTGAGCTGCTATTTGCTAACCTTTAGGCCATTCTGACACTATTCTTTCTTTGAGCATTGCAATCGTTGAAGCAGGAGAGTATTGAATTGGACCAATATCAGACCCATCATATAGACGGAATTTAAGCTCCACTAAATCTTCTTCTGGCATTTGTTCCTCTCAAAAGCACACAAATCCAAACTTCTAGACTACCACCAAACCAAAAAAAAACTATCTGGAAAATCCCTCTAATTCAGCAATCCAGAACAAGTTATAGTCCTTCAAACCTGAAATATTCAACCAAAAAGTGGCATTAGATTTCATGATCCAAACCCGATCACACAAATTCACACATATCAAAAGTCCTCCAAACCAGCAGCCAACACACACATAATCAGATAATCAAAATTACTAAAGATGTACCAAAACCCAAAATACCAAACGAAAAGTTATTTTTTAAGTTCCAACCTCCCACCAATTCATATGAAAACAAGCTCTCCTACAGAATCAATCAAGTTTTTTTAATAAAAAACTAGATTTTCTGCTCTTCTAGGACGAACACCAATCCACAATCAATTGTGGTCTTACAAATCCAACTCATAAAGACGAAACAACTAATTCTAGATTTCCCAAACGCCCAAAGCCTAATTCCAACAAATCACGTTCCATCCTACCTAAAACACAAACCCCCCAAAAAAAGGATCTTTACACCTCAACCTCAAAAGCAAATTACAGATTTCCAAAAATTAACCCAAAAATAAACATAAAAAAGACTTTGTAAACTAAACCACCCCACCGAAACCTAACCCACAAACCAAACCCCTCCGACCCAAAATCCAATTCCACCTCAAACCCCTAAAGATCCAATCTTTCCACTCCAAAGTCCAAACCCCCAACTTTACCCAAAACCGAGCAAAAATTCGAGAGAAAAATACGAAAGATTCGACCTTTAGGGGTGGATCTCACGGAGGAGGGCGGCGGGGGTCCAGGATCTGGAGGAATTTAGGGGAATTTGGGGATTTGGATTGGGGATTAAGGGTTGGGATGTGGTCGTGGAGGGCGACGTGGGGGAGTGGAATTGGAACCGTGTGGTTACGTGGTTTGGGTTGTGTGTGTTTCCTAATTGCCTATTTTCGGCTAACCAAAAATATTAAAATAATAATAATAATAATACTTGAGAGTAATTGATTTTACACAGGGATGGTATTTTCTTAAACTATTTTTCCTCCTTCTAGATTCTAAAAAGGCTATGAAAACGAAAGGAAAAGAATGCCAGATATACTTTCACCCTAATAGTATGAAAATAGTAGGGATAGAAATGATGATTTTAAATTATTAAAATCCCTCTTCTTCTAGTTTAAAAAATATTATGAAAATGAAAAATGAAAAGAAAGCCAAAATTACTTTTTATTGATCAAATAATATGAAAATAGTAGGGATAGTGAAATGATGATTTATTATTATTATTATTATTATTATTATTTCCTCTTCTTCTAGATTCTAAGTTGCTACAAAAATGAAATGAAATGAAATGAATGCCCAGATTACTTTTAGCAAATTATATGCAAATAGTAGGGATAGTGAAATGACATTTTTTAATTATTTTCCCCTCTTCTTCTTGATTCTACGAAGGCTATAAACGTGAAATGGAAAGATTGCCAAGTTCTTATTTTATCAAATAAAATATGCATTATTTGTATGTTTGCTCATATCCTCTTGCTTATTTGGATTTGATTTTTCAACTGTATATTAGTGGAATACTGGTGAACGGAGGGGTGGGAAAGTGATGTGGCGTTTAAAGTTATTTTCTCTTCTAAATAATAAAACACTATGAATTGAAAGAAAATAACGCAAACAAATATAAAATTGTACCTTTTCTCTTAACCTCTTGTTTATTTGATAATATTTTTCCACCAGCTAGAAGAGTGATGATCAACATACACCAGATTGGATTCACTTATTATTTTTCTAACGTCCCATTTTAGTTGAAAACATCACCTATTCTCTTACATGCATATGGTTATCACTTCTTTATTAACATACAAATGGGTAGAAAATGAATTTGTGGGTGTTTTGTGTAAAAGGAGGGATTTCGTGGGAGGATGAAAGATGTAGACGACCAAACCCCCAATTTAATTAACACCTTTAATTTTGAGCCCACCTATCATTTTCTTGCTAGAATTAATTACACAATGACATTTCATTTCTCCAATTCAGATTCCAAACATTATTTTTTTATCAAATAATATGAAAACCTTGCCTTTTCTTTTAGAATGAGTTTCTTACGATTCTACTTCCATGCAAATTAAAAAAAATACTTAATCTCATTACAAACACACTCATGAGGATTGTGGAGAGTCAATATGCATTAATATCAATATAGTTGTCATTTACAAGTTGTATATTTCAGCTCCAAACATCAACATTTTGCTCCAATTCAAAATTTCAAGTTGAAGTTACATTAGGGTGGTCTAGGCCTCCACACAAATATAAATTAAAAATTAATTATATTAAAAGAATTAATTACCACTACACTTTCACGTAATATCTCGAGACATCAAATGAAACTTCTTCCCAATTAGTTACGAATTAGAGAAATAAGGAACGAGGAGGGATCCGTTTGCAAAATTCCCAAACCAATAAATAATCCCTGAAGTAACCGTATAGTGGCCGGGAGAAGAAGACGAGGATGGAGATTACGTGGCAAAACCCGACCAACCCTCCCGACGCCAAAGACTACATCTTTCGCGACGGTAACAAAAAAGAAAACTCCAAAACCCCCCAAACCCTAACCCTAACCCTAATTCCTTCTCCACGCAGGTAGGCGCTTCGTGAGACCCTACCACTTCGAGTTCATCACCCACGTCAAGAAGCGGTGGGCCGGGAAGACCATCGTTGACCTCTTCTCCGACGAGTTTCGAGGAAGACCTTACGAATACTATGTAAGGCTTCAGCTTTTTAAAGTTCAAGTAGGATTATGTGGGATTTGTTAGTGTTTAGAGCTCTGATTGGAACAAACATCTATTTCGTAATAAAGTTCCACAAAATTATTCAATTTTGTGATAAAACTAGAAGTGGACCTTACTTTATAACGAAAATTTCAAGTTTTCCTGAAAACCAATTACCCGGGACTTATTCCAGAAGTTCAGTTCACCTCACTTTCATAAGTTTTCATGCAAATCAATCACACCCTGAGAGTGTGATCGGTTTATAGGAAGTGAATAGAAATGACTAGGAGAACTTCCCCGAAGTGAGGACTTAATTTCTAAATTGACTTTTGGGTGATTGGTAGTTTGGGAAACTTTAAAAATTCTGGAACTCAAATTTCAGAATGACTTCCAGGTCTTAAAAATGTACACTTTAGAGTGACTTTTCCAACTTACATTCCAAAATTAGGGGAAGTCGTAGAAGTGTAGTTCTAAACTTCCTCCAACTTCTTGGGTATCAATCACACCCTAGTTTTAGTGGGGAAGTGTAGGAACTTATTCCAAGTATAGTTCTAAGTCATGGGATTTCAATTGAAACTTCTGTTCCATGACTTTTTTTATAATAAAAAAAGAAAATTGTTTTTTCCATTGATAATGTGGTTTATACCATGGATAAAAAAATTGGGTTATACCAAGCTCTCTTTGGTTGATCATTTGATTGACGCTGCTTTGATGTCATCTGAGACTAACCTTTTCAACTCACTTCATCAGTTTCCCATTTTTGTAAACATGGTTTGAGACTTTGAGAATCGTGGAATAGGTTGATGCAGTGAGGTCTGGAAGGATTCAAGTTGGTGGGCAGAGGATAGACCCGTCATATGTTGTCAGAGGTTCACAAAGGATTAGCCATTTTGTCCACAGGTTTGGCACACTTTTCCCTGCCAAGTTTGAATTACTTTCTTCTAATGCTTTGTCGACACTCTCAACTTTTTTTTCTTCCTAATCCATTAGTGTTATTATTTGTTTCCGATAAAAAAAATCGTGTTATTTTCTTGATATTATACTGTACTGGTACACGTGAAAATGTCTCCGTACTTGCATAACAGCCAGCAGTTGATGCCCTTGATTTAGTGCTTTCAAATTCACTGCTGTAATATTTCCTTCGATTCTAACTAGTGACATTTGTATTGAATCTACCGTCTAGGCATGAGCCTCCTGTTACGGATTTGGATGTTTTGGTTTTGCATAAAAATTCTGATGTCGTAACTGTTTGCAAACCAGCAACTATTCCGGTAAGCAGCTATTCATATTGTCACCTTGTGCTTATATTCCAGTTTATGCTTTTTCTCTAGACTAGAATCATGTATGGTATTGGTACCGAGCAAATCAAAAAAATTGATTATGTTTTATGAGACCATGACCAAAGTTGCTGACTTGTCTGAAATAAAAAGGACAAGAATTCCTTTTCCCTCTATCCCAAGTTTCACTTCGGCACAAAACTTGCAAATAAAAACATCATATAGTTAGGGTTGGCTTCTCCTTAACTTTAGCTTGTGTATCACTTGACAGTCCACTCTAATGCAAGACCTATCAAATTACAACAAAATTCACAGCTAGAGGCATATTTTGTTTTTTTCCTAGAAAATAATTTAGCCTTTGGGGAAAAACTGTAATAACCTAATCTAAAACATCTTAATTAACTAAACCTAAACCTAATTAACCTAATCTAATCCTGGAATAGTGTAGCATGAGGTGTTGATTTAGGATTGGATGAGGTGGAGGTTGGATAAGAATTGGTTTGCCTATAAATTGGAAGGTAAGGTTAATAAAACGTTTTCTTTTCCTTTTCAACAACCAGAGCTTGAGAGAAGAGGTTAGAGAGAAGAAGAAGAAGGAGGTGAAGAAGAAGAGGAGAAGAAGTGAAGAAAGAGAAGAAGAAGTGGAGTGAAGTGGTGCAAGCTTGGGAGGCTTCTTCACTCGACCAAAAGGTATGCCAAATCTTCATTATAACTCACTTGTGCCTTGTGAGTGTTGGGGATCGACGTTGGTGTCGAATTCCCCGTCGGAATTCAACCAATTCAGAGGTTGAAGACGACGATCGGTCGACCGGTGCCTGTGGGCAGTCGACCGATCCTATTATTATATTGATGTTTACCCGCAAACGGTCGAACGATGTCTATGGACGGTCGACCGTTATGCCAAATTCATGCGGGAAAAAGGGGATATGCTGTTATCGGTCGAACGGGACCACTTAGCCGGTCGACCGAATAACGATGAGAATGGGTCGGTTGGGGATTTTGACTTATTAAACGGTCGAACGTCCTTTACCTTGTTCGACCGATCCATTCGATGCTAAGTCGGTTGGGAGCTTTGACCATCAAAACGGTCGACCGCTCTTTAACTCTCGGTCGACCGACTGAGCATTTAATTAAGCGGTAGAGTGCTTGTGTTGTTTCGGTCGAACTGTATTTCAGTTCCGGTCGACCGAACGAGACTTGGGCAAAATATTGAAAGTCCTGTTATCGGTCGAACGACCCCTTGGTTCGACCGGTCGGATATATATATTATATAAAATGGTATAGCGTAGACCTTCCAAACGGTCGACCGCTAGATGACTTTTGTTCGACCGATTGGTCGGTAATTCGGTTGGCGTGGTTCGACCGGTAGACTTGTTTGTACAGTACTGTGTACTGTGTGGGGGACCGGTCGACCGGTGTGCTTGTAGCGGTCGACCGATCTGCCGCAGGTTGGTGGATTTATCCACACGCGATCCGTCGATGTCAGGTCGACTACCGGCTCCGAGGCGACGGTTGATTACCGGCTTTGAGAGCTACGGATTTCACCTTCGACGAAGGCGTATTATTGTTGTACTTTTTCCTCTCTTACCGAGCGGGGTGTGAGGGATGTGTACCGTAAACCTTGGGCAGTTTGCGAGGGTTTAGCGGTAGGCCGAGGATGTTCCGGCAGGGTGCGCGCTAGGCGACTCTTGGGGGAGCAGTGGCTTGTCGTCTGACCCGAGTTGTGTATTCGGCGGGCTGACTCGCTCCTTGGGTGCGGCGTGTACCGGGGGTTCCTTCCTGCACTTTTTGGGAGCAGTGGTGTCGACTGACCCTTGTGAGGCAGCGATGGACTGACTTGACCCTAGTGGCAGGAGTGGTTCAGTGCCGCGGAGGCGGTGAGGGCATTATTGTGGGCCCGAGGCGGATGATCATGTGCATAGCATTGCATTGTCTTTAATTCCTTTTTATATTTTTAGGAGGTTTGGTATACGGGGTTCCTTCAGGGAACTCAGACATGTTTGTTGTTTGCATTTCAGGTAGCGAGCAGGGTTAGAGTTTGAGGTGGTGACTGAGGACGGTGCCTCCGAGATCAGATCCTGTAGTTGTCAGTCTCTTCCTTTTGAGGTGATTACATATTGTATAGCTTTTGTCGTAATCACAGTCAGTTTGTATATTTGACTTCCACGTGGATCATATTTATATTATATATGTTGGTTTGTTTCCCGTGACGTGCCCAGTGTTGACCGTTGACGGTCTTTATTATTGTTTAAATTTTCCGCTGTTTTCGGGTACGTTACAAAAACTATAGAAGCAATTAATTTCTCTTGATGCAAGAGATAAATATGAACATTTTTGGAGATCCATATTTTATGGCTAAGGAATTTCACCTTCTTTTTCTTTTTAGGTATTAAGCATTCTTTTGTTTCTTTATGCAGGTGCATACATGTGGACAGTATCGTAAAAACACTGTGGTTGGTATTCTGGAAGCTGAACATGTTATATCCCCCATTTTCCGTATCCAATTAAACTGGAATATGATTTGATTTTTCTCTGTTATTTTAACAGTGTAGAATTTTTAGCGGTACTACTTATATTATTCTTCTACATTTCACCAACATTACTTGGTGCCCTCAACTTACTTCCAAAAATAGCTATTCACAGATTAGACCGTCTTGTATCTGGTCTCCTCATATTTGCAAGAACTGCCGATAAAGCAGAATATTTTAGGCAACAGGTAAGTTGGTATTTGAATTTAGTCTAAGGATAGCATATTTTTTATGATCATGCTGTAATTAACTTATAGATATTTATAACTACAGATTGAATCTGGCTTGCTGCAAAAAGAATATATTGCAAAGGTTTTGGGGGTATTTCCAAATGGAGAGGTTTTTCGTCTTTCCATCTTGAGTTTGTTTCAACGTGACTGGCTTTGACATTTTTCCTGACGTTATTTTGTTAACAAACTAAGCGTTTAATAATTGTTTGAATAATGGGTTTTCGTCCTGGAGAAGCACACCATAAAAAGAAAAATGTCCAATATGCTAAACTTTGAAAAAAATATCAAGTATTGTTATATGCCTGTAAACTTGAACTCACATGTAGACCTGAAGATCTACAAATACTAGAAAAAGTAGATCAGGCAGGTGTATTTATGGAAGTTGTTAAATGTGAGAGAAACCGATAACAATTTGACAGTGTGAGATCTAGTTTACCCCCAGAATATTAATAATGATGTACTGATCATAGTATTGTCCGTTATACGTGCAGTTGGGGTAATATTTTTCGAAGTGCATATAACTTTTATGAATTTATTCCAGCATGAGGAAAAATGACCACACACCTGAAGCTCAGGCTTGAAAGGTATCTGTGTGGGCTTCTTGAGTGGACACAGAATGATGTCATATGGACTTAAAAGTTATTCGTAAATCTGAAGGAGAAAGAAAATAGAAACAAGAGATATGCTCTGAAACTTGTGTTTCCTAACCAAGAAAACTATTCTGAGTTTTTCTTCCTTGCAACCTGTCTAGATGGGGAGTTGATTGCAGGATAATGTGTGACATATTTAATTCAACTAAGATGGGACCTTCATAGAATTCATGCTGCTAAAAGTTTTAATAGAATGTTTGTTCATCATTCTCCTTGTGATGGGGTTAAACTCACTAAATATTAGGCAGTCTTCACCATAAAGTTGAAGCGTCAAATTAAATCAAATACCAAACTGAACATACACAATTTCCCCCCTAATTATGAGACTAAACTAACTGGGTAGTGATATTCTAATATAAGAATCATCGTCGATATAACAAATACAAACATAAACCCCTCCTAGGTTACGAGGCTAAACTAACTATTGCACGATATTACAATAAAAACATTATCGTCAACACACACACACATATGACCTCCACGTTATGAGCCTAAACTGACTCATATTAGGTGATCTTCATCATAA
Organism: Triglochin maritima; assembly: GCA_963682175.1. Taxonomy (NCBI): domain Eukaryota; kingdom Viridiplantae; phylum Streptophyta; class Magnoliopsida; order Alismatales; family Juncaginaceae; genus Triglochin; species Triglochin maritima. The sequence goes on from OY821781.1 coordinate 2,439,912, forward strand.
TAATGAAGCTTGTCAAACCCAAATCAAATCAAACCAAACAAAATACATACACAATTCCCTCCTTGATATGTGGTTAAACTAATTGAAACCCGATGGTCTTCATCACAATGACTACCGATAATAAACCAAATAACTATACAAACCTTCTCCTAGTTATGAGACTAAACTAACTATGAGACGATATTTAAATATAAGAATCATTGTAGACTCAATAAACTATATCTATCTATGTATATTTACACAACTATACAAACTTTCTCTTAGTTATGAGATTAAACTAACTATTGGATGATATTCTAATATAAGAATTATTGTTGATAAATCAAATGCATATACAATACCTCCCTTGGGGAATCGTATCTGGACGGTCGCCTAATTTGCCAAGCGATCACTTCCCTTGGGAAACACACGTTGTTCCTGCCACTCTACGAATTTACAAACCATATAAAAATTTGTATGAACAAAAAATATATCGGTAAAAATATATATAATATAAAAATTAATATATATTTCATAAGTAAAACAGCAAATGCAATTTGATAAAGATATATGCTTATCAGAAGAAAATTACATCCTAATCTTCTTCTACTTATGTGTGTGTATTGTTTTTTCAGCAAGTTGTCTCTGCAAATATTGATCATGATGCTCGGGAAGGAAGAAGTTCAGCAGTGGTGATTGGCCTTTTCACTATTTCCTTTCTTATGTTCAGTTTTTTACTTGTAAAATTACCATAATTGAAATTTGCATGAGCCGTAACATTTGCATGTTGGTTGTCAGTTATCACTTTTGAAGACATTATTACTGGCATAATTGGAGCAATTTTGCTGTTAAAAATATCCTAAGAATTTCAAGTGAGCAGACTCTAGATGACAGCACTAAAGTGGATTTAATAATATGTTCATTCTGTAACCTAATGAAACTTGTGTTCATTGTTAAGCTTCATTTTTTACCTCCATGGTGTCTGGTAGCATTCATTTCAAACTTCACATGTTAAGGTTCTCATTGCTGTAAATTGACCTACCTTGTAGATATTGATACCGTACACCAGATCAGACAATTTAAATTGAGAGATCCATCAGCCATTTGAGATTTGCTTAGAAGTTACACAGGGTCTCCTTAAAACAACATTTAAGGCACACAACCTAGAAAATGTATATGTAAAATTCGTCAAGAAGGGGAAAGGGATCACGTCGTATATTGCATTTTGATATCATAACCTCATCAAATTTCTTTGGTTAATTTTAGCCTCTTCTATTATCTTCTCCCTCTAGTGAAATGGTTTATTAGCATTTTTTAATCGGTAAATGGTTTATTAGCTTTATACTGTACTGCAGGATTGTGATGAGTTATCCAGTGAACAGTCGAAGGGAAAAACTGCTTGTACTAAGTTTACTAGAGTTAGCACTGATGGTGTTCATAGTATAGTTCTGTGCCGACCTATCACTGGACGGACACACCAGGTATGGTAATATACTACAAGAAAGATGCTTCAGTTTTTGTTTAATCAATAGTTCTGAAAATGTAGAAAGCCTTGTAGAAAGCCTCTGAACAATTCATTTTTCAGTTGTTTAACGAGGGAGCTGATATGAGAAGTATTCTTGCAAGAAAATAAGAATTTGTCAGTTCAAGCCGGAAGCACAGAGCATCACAACTTTATTTTCTGGCACCTCTTTCTTGTTTTACCTATTTAGATCATGAATAATTCGAGTGTTGAAAGCATTGTGACTATACTGCCATTTGGTTGCAAATTGGAACTTTTTAAGATTTTGTGGAAGTAGTGAAGTTGTCCTTTTTCTGCCGCAGTTGTTTCTGGTTTCTATTCTATTCTAGGTGTGGTCTCGTGTTGCCTGTTGACTCGCAAGAAAATCCACTTGGACATCTCTGTAAGGGGGGCAAAAGGTCTAAGGATGGTAACTTATTATTTGACTTAGGTTGTGGAAAACACTAAACTAATTAAATTTTAGCAAGTCCTTGAAGATTCACCTCATCAAATTCGGAAAACATCTTTTCCTAAATTGTCATTTTCTCCATTTGTGTTTATATCATCTTGTGACGGTTTGTTTTCTCCCACCTGAAACATGCAGATACGTGTACACTTAAAGTATACTGGTTATCCCATAGCAAATGATATGATGTACATTTCTGATACTTTTGCACCTCGTTCAGTAAGTGGAACCGGAGCTGATCGAGCTGCTCTTTTAGGGTCAACTCTGGTACCATCTAAATCTGTTTTGTTTGACGATCTTCATCCAGAAGAGAAATTCACCATCGATCCCATGTGCACCAACTGCCCAAATCTAGCCCCCAAAGGGTAAATTTGTTTACAAGGTTTCCCTGTAGGTGGATTTCATCTGCAGCTTCTGGGTTTCATGTGTTGTGTTGCAATTTTTGACCAACTACTTGAATGCCTTTTTTCAGTTATGAAATGATTGAAGAGGGTTTATGGCTACATTGTGTGAAGTACACTGGACGTGGTTGGAGTTATTCCTGCCCATTGCCAGATTGGGCTTCTCTTGGTTGACTTTTTTGGATACCTTATCAACAATGTGTGTCCTGAGAAGCTCTTGTATTCGTCTAGCTAGCTTACATCGACGGGCCTAATCATTGAAGGTACATCTATGGTGACTTGGGTCTCTAAGAATGACGAATTGCTATATAATATACTAAAAAATGTCATTTTTGTTTCTAATATGCAGCTCACGGCCTCACATTGTCCAAAGTGATATCACATTTGCTACGACTGGATTGATCGGTGTTTTTTTTCAAATTTTCTGCATCCAGCAAAGGAACAAACCGAGAAACCTTGAAGAATTTCTCTGTTTATTCACATTAACATGATTCACCTGCCTTGACATTTATCGACCAACATTAATTATTTATTTGAGTTAAAAAAATGGCTCTGAAGCATTTGAAAAGAAAAAACTGTAATATCTTCAGATATTCTTTGCAAGTGTTTAATCTTATAATTTGCTTCTTATGTACTTGTTTTATTAATTCTAGCATCAGTTATATGTTTATATTCTCATTTCTATAGAGTTTTGAACTTATCATGCTTCCTAGTTCCATTCTATTTGATTAGAAGACAAGCAGGTATTGACAACTTCAGACCGAGACACTGATGTAATTCTAGTTACATTGTTTCCCCCAATAATAATTGCACTTTTTTACTACATTCCTTAGTCGTGTCTCACGTTTATTTAGCATAGTTTTTTTGACATTTCATGGCTTGGATTTTTTTCAGTCTGTACAGCAGTGGTCCAATATTTCGGTGGCAGGTTGTGGTCAAACAATATGAAAGGTTGATAATCACTTGGTAATTGTGGTGGCCATGTTACGCATCTTCTTTTCATGCAGGGGAAAGGTGAAGATCCAACGCTGAGGAACAAGAACATAAGAAAAGATATTGTCAGAAACTGATTTCCACGGAGAGCTTGTCTGATGTTTCCTCAAAGCTCTGCCGACATACCCAACACTAACATGGTCTGTCTGGTTCTCACTTCTTTATCTTAGACTGGTTGTTGAAATTTATTGAGGGTCAACTCGTTTACGAGTTGGTTAGAATGCTCCTAGCATTTGGTCTCTAACACGTATGAAATCCATCGTCTCTCATTTTATAGGAAATTGTATTTTTAAATAATAAAATAAAAACACATAAAATAGTATTGCATCTCAAGACGTCAGTTCAAGTCCCTGCAACAGATATGTATGTACAGAAGTCAGTCAAAACAAACACTTAACAACAAACATCCACGTCCAAACATTCCTTTCCAGACAAAACTGCATACACCATCAAGCAAGTAATTATATACTTAACAAAACCACAGACACCACCAAGCATGTCATTACATAAGATGATAAGACATTCAGTATTAAGTACAACCACGCAAAACCCAACTCCCATCACCTTTGATTTCTCCAACTCAAGAACTCCTTCCTTACTTCTTAATTTATACAATGGAATGCTACATGGTGAGGCCTAACAATCCAATGGAGTGGTGATATTTAGCATGGGCGCGCAGTTGTTGCATGTGTACGTCATGCAATCAAGCAGCTCGATTTTTCTTCTCCGGTGTGGGCGTGAATTCGCCGGTCATCGAGTTGGATGACGACCCACGTGTGGGGACAAGTTGGCAACCGCGCGCGCTTATGACCCTTGAATTTGGTGCCTCCTCTGCCGTGCCGGTGGTGTTTGTCGGAGGGAAGCTTGTCAGGACAGTGGAGAGAGAGTCATGGCTTGTCATATATATCAATGGGAGTATTGTGCCTTTGCTCAAGGAGGATGGTGCACTTTGGCTTTGATAGTTTGATGTGTTGTTGTAGGGGGAAATGTTGTGAGAGTAGTGAGAGAAATGTTGTGATTTTTATTTCTTATAAATAAATCTTACATCTTTTTATAAAAATAGAGGTACAAGTGTACAACCAAGTCCTAATTAACCTCCCCTTTGGTATAGAACTTGGGTGTGAGTGAGTTTGTATTATTGATAGTGATGATGAAAAATAAGAATGACCTTTACCTTTTCATTTAAAATTGATATCGAGGCATAGCACACCTAGTTTGTGTTCTGGAAAGGAAGATGGCAAGATCACTTATTGGAGTTCTATATATGTTGCTTGGAGTGACTGTACAAGGTGGACCTTTCTATTGCCCAAGGAATTTGATATGGTATTTCAGATATACTTCAAATCCAAATCCAAATAACTTGATCTTTAGTGGGCGCAAACTTGATAATGCAAGTTAATTGCTAATACAAGGTGCAAATTGAATATGATATGAACATATAGTTAACTAATTTAAGAGACTAGTAAAGTCAATTGTATACTGCATATTCCTCTAGAGATGTTAATGCTGCATGAATTTCCTCTAAAGTCAGTTGTATACTTGCTAATAGTGCATCTCTCAACTGTTGAAGGATAACATGCCTTGATAAAGAGAATAAGAGATGTTATAAATTTCAAAACTTGCGGTAGGAGATTAGACCAACAAAATGGTTCTTGCTTATGCCTTAAGTTAGTACAAGATCAACATTTTATTATTTAACATTTTGAAATTTTCAATCCAATCGTAACTAAACCCAACTACCTTTAATTAGTATGCCTCTCAACTTTCATCCACTTAGACACCAAAGTTGTAAATATATTGCATTGCATAACATAAATAAATCACCACTAACTAGATAGATGCCACCATCCAACCCTCCCATGTTAATCTGCCTTTCTTTTGAGCATGTCATTAGGTAAGTATTACTCAACAAAGTAATCTTAGCATATAAAACACTGGAAAAAAGTTGAACCCACATCAGCCTTTTGTTGGAATTGTCTCTAATTCCTATAGGCTATTTATGGGTAAATTACATGAGCTTCCCACCCAACACCTTCCACAAATCAGGCTAATCACTAATCAGCTATTAAATTTTAGCAAAAGTTGTAAAAAAGCTGAATAGAAATACTCTCATGCACAGGCAGCACAGCACACTACTTATTCTAATATTGGCTTTTCCTTTTGCTACTTAATATATTCTTTAAGTACATATAGACATACACATAAAATGATTTAGTAAGAACCAGTATTGATTTCATTTATGTGAAAATTCCTATTTGAAATAATTAAATGTTTTTTTCACTTTAGCTTCAAACTGTCCCTCAAGTTATTTATATATTATATTTTTGTTAAATTGAAATGAACAAGCATAAGATATCACAATTTTACATAACTTAGGTCTTTACGTGGGTTTGATCCATCAAACATACTTGTCCATTCCAAATGTGTCCATTCTCATTTCTTTTTGCTCATACATATGGGCTTGGGTGATTTATAATGTTACATACCACTTGTTCACATAATGTATAAGTACGTTCTAAATAATTGTTTTCTTAGATACACGTATGCTTCTATATAGTAATTGTTTCTACAATGACTATGAATAAACATAGTGCATGCCTTTTATCAGATATGACTTGAGCAATCGATGGACGCGAGCATCTCACACTAGAGGGTGTATCAAAGTTGATTCCAAAGTTCTTCTAGTCCATATATTTTAAGGTCAATAATTGGATTAATAAATTATAGACAATTCTATATTTCTATTACAAGCTGTGTAACTTTTTTGTTTTGAACCATTCGAATTATATCTCCAACCTGAATATGTAAAAATCATGATTAGTTGACTAAATATCACTGTAATAAAAATAGTTGAAGGTTCGAATTCCAGTGGTAGTTTCATAGTTATGATTTTCCACTTCTTTCATACCTATATTCTTCAAAACTTATCTGTTTCATTTGTTCCGTTAATCTAATAAAAACGCTATCAAACAAATCTAAAAGAACCCCACCGTTTGACCTTATTTTCTCATAAAAAAGACAAAGTACAGAAGAAGAAAAAATTCAGCAAATCAAAAGGCATGCATTAACCATTAACATTCATATTGTACCTTGATTCCTTTGCCATGTGTTCCTCACATGTAGAAAAAGCAACATGAACAGACATCCAAACCAAACCGAGTGCTTCTCCCACTAAAGTCAAAGACCACTAATTATTCCATTAAACCAAACCATATACCAAATTACCAACCAAAATAAAAAAAACACACACATGCACACCAAAAGCGTATCCCAAGCCCATATGAGAGTCTCATCTTGTGGCTCAATTTGTATTTTAACATGAGTTCGATTCCATTTCCGTAATCTAAATAATAATAATACCACTTTATTTTAAAAAATCCAATCCAATTTGATATCTAAAATGAGTCTATACAAGTTATCAAAATAAATAAATCCATACTAACTTATACTAAAAAAAATCATTCCAACTGCACTCTTCTTTCTGGAGTGTGGTATACTTGGTTGTGGTCATTCAAAGTCTTCTGATGTACATAAAAAATATAATTCAGGTATCTAGGACTATCATTGAACATGATCTGAACGACCTGATCCTGAACATTCTTTTTTTTCTCTTCCACATCAAATTTTTTTCTCTCCAACCCACTTTCTTGTCTTTCCTATACTATTCACATTTTAACCACAACTTATCTCTTTCATCTACATCATTTCGGGATCTATCTTGGAAAATATATTAAAAAAATTAATTTTTTTCTAAAAGATCAAAACAATTATAAAAAGTATTTTCAAAAAAATTTTAAAAAAAAATTCAAACAAAAATTTAAAAAACCAAAACAAAAAAACCAAAAAAATAATAAACAATTGAACAGCCCTAATATTGGGTCACTTTCGTTTTAGAACTCAATTAGTTTGACAAAGTAGAACGGGCATAGGAAATTATAGTGTCACGAGAAGAAAAAACTCAAAAAAGTACCGTGCTGACTTGAAGTCTTTGAACTAAGCTGTGCAAGATGTACTTCAAAGACATCTGGGTAAATGCACCAATGTAACAAGAAAAGTGGGTCCTGTACCTTCATCTGAACACTGCTCTGTGTGATTCAGGCTCGATTTCCATTTTCCAAACCAATCAAGGTTCCAAAGTTGGAATTTTGGGAGATGGGTCGGTCTTAGATTTTAATTTCAACTCCCAAATTTTATTTCTTTCGTTTTCTTCTGGCAGCAGGAGGGCTTTCCATTTTTTTCTTCTGAGTTTTCTGGGTTTGGAAACAGATTACATATTTTCACACTTGTTGGGCTTCAAAACCAAGGATTTTGGGAGATGGGTTGGTGTTAGATTTTGATTCTAAGTTTCAAAATTTTCCTTCTTTTTTTGTGCTGAGTGTTTCAGAGCAGATTTTATACTTCCAGACTTGGTGGGACTGAAAAGATCAGATTTTGTGAGATGGGTTGTTCTTAGATTCCCATTTTGTGGTCCAATTTTATTTTATTTTTAGTGAAAAGGCAAATCTTTGTTATTTTCTTTTTGTTACAAATAGATTTGTTGTTGATTTAATTTGGAGTAGGATTAATCATTGGTTTGGATCTGGAATCTAACAATAAGAACCAACCGGTCTTGTTGAGAGTGGATGTATGATTGCTGGATTGAGTAGAGATATGTTGGTGTGAACAAAGATGAAGTGCTTTGCATGTTTTAGTCCAAAGGGGGAGGAGAAATTGGATTGCAATGGTGGGAAGAAGGATGAGGCTCTGAAGGCTTCTCAGGACAATAGTTTGCCCTCAGGTTTGTGTATTTGTTCTTTCTTTGTTTTATTTTAAGATGATTATAAGATGGAAAAAATGATTTTGATTTCGTTCACACTTTACGGTGTGTTTAGGTGTGGACGAGTTCACTTGTAGCTGAAGTCATGTTATGATCCTGAAAAACAAAATTAATTTGTTCTCCCATTGATCACAAAATTGTCTTGTTGAGATTCTAAGAGATTCCATGATGGGCAACGTGATGATACTGATACTCATCAATTTATGAAATTGGTCGTCTTTATTTCGTATAATCAAAATTTGGAAAAATCAGCAACTTACGCACCCTTAATTGAAAATAAATTTTTTGTTTGCATTCTAGAAGTGAACTTATATGCACTTCGAGGTTTGCCAATGGCGTTCTTTTTTTCGTAGATTTGTAGATGTATTCTGATCCTTTTTTGTTTGATTCACTGGTTACATGTCCAACGATTACTCTATGGTCATGGTGAAGCTCAGAACTAAATCTGCTGATGTCACCATTCCTGTTCTGGGTCGGAAGGTTTAATGATTCTTCTTGAAGTCGACTGTTTGATACTCACTTCTTTATTGATTTTCCATTTTGTTTTGAATTTAGGTTCTTGACATGCCAAAAAGGCAAAACCAGATCTTTGAATTAATTATCAGTTTTGGTTGGGATGCGATAAATGTTACTAGAGTTCATTAGGATATTGTTTGCACACCAATATGAGTTATGCATGAAATTATCTTCACATTCTTGCTAGAAGAGTTTGTGGTCACTTTATCAATGAATGTGCAGCAGCAGATGGCCTGCGACACATTGGAAGCTCACAATTTGCTTCTGAGATTCAAAATAAAGTATCTGGTGTTAAGATATCTGCACAAACATTTACATTTCAGCAACTTGCTGCTGCTACAAACAACTTCAAACCTGAGAGCTACTTAGGAGAGGGAGGTTTCGGGCGTGTTTACAAGGGGCGGTTGGAGAGCACTGGACAGGTAAAGTTATTATCTATTTGCACTTATCTGCAAAAAAATGAAACAAAAGAAATGCAGTCGGTGCTTATATATATATATATATATATATATATATATATATATATATATATATATATATATATATATATATATATATATATATATATATATATATATATTTGACTACAGGTTGTTGCCGTAAAGCAACTTGATAAAGATGGCGTCCAAGGGAACCGAGAATTCCTTGTTGAAGTTCTTATGCTTAGCCTAGTGCATCATCCGAATCTTGTCAATTTGATTGGTTATTGTGCAGATGGTGATCAACGTCTCCTTGTGTACGAATTCATGTCGTTAGGGTCATTGGAGGATCATCTACTTGGTAACTTGAAATATTTCTGAGATTTCTTGTTAAGAACATGTTTTCCCATTACCAAAGCAAAATATGTTTCACTTTGTTTTGTGCAAAATGGATAGCTTAAATATGCCTTCAAGCTGTGAGAAGCGCGTGTGACAACAGCTTATATCTCATTTATGCCTTATTCAAGTGTAATTAGGTACAAATATGATATGATTTGAACATTTGAATCGAGAAAGAGCAAACTTATTAATGCCTTTTCATGTCTCTAAGGATACATGGTTATACTCTTTTAGTTATAAATGTTTGAAACTTGACGATAATTTTCCATGTCAAATATCTAACTTGACTATGATTTCCAATTCAGTGCCTTAAGTTCTTTCATTGGAAGCTCTCCTTCATATAGAATAATTTATGGATTACTTGGGACTCATTTAGGTGACCCTCTTGTAAAACCAACTTAATCTAAAATTTGTAATCCAACAGAGGTTTCATTTGATTTGGGAAAAATTGGGTGTTTATGTGTCTCTATTGGGTTCTATTGTTATAACAATGCACAACTTGTATTTGGTCAAGCTAAAAAAGATTTTAATTTTAATTTTCTTTCAGATCTACCACCTGACAAGGAACCTCTGGACTGGAACACGAGGATGAAGATTGCAGCCGGTGCGGCTAAAGGGTTGGAGTACCTTCACGATAAAGCCAACCCACCCGTTATCTATAGAGATTTCAAGTCATCAAACATCTTATTGGAAGAGAGATTCCAACCAAAATTATCCGATTTTGGACTTGCAAAGCTAGGTCCCATGGGAGATAAGTCACACGTTTCGACTAGAGTCATGGGAACCTATGGCTACTGTGCCCCCGAGTACGCAATGACTGGACAACTCACGGTCAAGTCTGATGTATACAGTTTTGGTGTTGTCCTGTTAGAGGTCATTACTGGAAGGAGGGCGATCGACACCAATAGACCGCCTGGTGAACAGAACCTCATTACATGGGTAATCATCTTAACTTGCATCATTACAATTTAAATTTTTCCTATTATATTTGCAGCACTGTTATTAAATGAACTTTATGTCATTAATTAAGGTTTGGACTTCAACTAAATCCATTTACATAAACTAGGAAGCCCCATTAATTAGCATGAAAGATTAAATGATTTTGACCGAAAATGAATATTTGATGAGCTGCTTAGGTTCAGCTACACTATAGTTGAACTCCATACGGTGTCCCTTGTAGTGGATTTAGCATCTCTTTTGTCTCTACACATTTTTATTTATAGCCTTTAACGCACTTCATGCTCATACTTATTATGTGTTTTTGGGGGGAGAGATTGATATTTAAAATCTTCACTTAGCTATTGAATATGATTTTCATTATGTAGTCCATACACATGTTAGGTTTACACAAAGTACAATCAGTTTTTTGAAGGCATTATTGAGGCGATGCTTAAGCCTTAAAATCATATTTTGCGTCGATATACTAACTTTTAAAAAAAAAGCAATCTGGGGTTAATGTGATGTTATCTTCGTTCTAACTATTTTGAATATTCTTAGCCATATCTTAGCTTATTTTCTTGGTAATTTTTTTTAACCAATTTGTATGCATTGAAATGGTAAGAAACATTTGCAAAGATTCAAAATTCACAAACCTAGTTTTGGTTTTCTTGGTATTCATATCCTGCAGGCACGTCCAATGTTTTGCGACCGAAGAAGACTCTCAAAATTGGCAGACCCGATGCTTCGAGGACGGTATCCAATGCGTGGACTCTACCAAGCTCTAGCAGTGGCGTCAATGTGCATTCAAGAAGAAGCAGCGAGCCGTCCTGTTATTGCAGATGTGGTGACTGCTCTATCCTATCTAGCATCTCAAGTCTACGATCCAGCTGCGACCAACAAAATTTCTGTAGATTCCAACGAGAGGAATGAAACGATGGTGGGAAAATATGAAAGTGGAAGTGAATCAGGACGCAAAATGGAACCGGAAGGCTTGAGAAAAGATGAATATCCGAAGGAGGCAGTAAGAACCCCAAGTACTAGGGGTTTCAACAGGGAGCAGAAGCGAAATTGTGGGGAGAGAATTGGAGGAAGACAAAGACGGAAGGTTACTCAAACAACATAAATGTGTGAGACTAAAATCGAGCATGTCATCTGTTGGTATGGTCTGAATTCTGATACCATGACGTAAAGTGTATAACCGAAACAATTATATTTGGCGGGATGATGATGTATCTGAATGCAATATTGGTCTGTGATATAATAAACGTTTTAACAATTTTTTGTGAAATGGTCAAAACTTCTTCAAAGATAATGTTATTTTTTTTCTTCTGATAGGATGCATTTGGATGTGTTATTTGCAAATCTCGTAGAATTTCAAATAACACATTTACACTGGCTTCCTCATTGAGAAAACCAAAAGAACTAAAAAAAACAGTTGCTGAATTGTTGTGACCATTTATGTTCACTTATGCCATTTAATGACTACTGTGATTATGTTTGAAATTTAGACATGCATAAGCATAATAGTAACAATCTTATATAAAAGGTAACAATAATTAGGTGGCAATTTGAAGGTTTGAGTGTCTAGCTTAACTTTAACCCCTTGATAATGCCAAATGAGGCTTAAAGTCAAACAAAAATTTGACTATATCCAATAATATAATATTGATTTAGGTGGTGATATCTACACAACAAAAGAGATGTACTTCGGTACGTTGAAAACAGTCATATATTCTTTGTAGTGCACGTATACTTCACTAAATATGATTGGGAAATTATTTACCTTTTAGCATGTGCGGACGGCTACCAACTTTGTCCCATAAACAAACCAAATGGACGGACACAAAAAGGCGAAATGATGATGATTAAGATGTTAAAAAATAAACCAATGTTGTAAGCAATCTCCTGGTGCAGTTCAATTAGCATACTTCCATGGACATATTACGTACAAAATGTACTTAAGTAAGTGTGATTGTAGCCAACAAGTTAAGCCTAACACACCCAAATAAAAACAAACCATACTCCTCTCAAATGGTAAGTTTTTCAACATTTTAAGTGTGAAATCGAGGGTGGGGTTTTTCTACCAATTATTATGTATGTCTTCGGTTGGTTTTCATTATTAAAACTTAGCTTGTGTGTGATGATAAGATAATGACGTTAAATTATAGAAGCTGTTTATCATACTTATCTGATTATCAACCTTGGGTGGTGGAAATACATTATCTGATTATCATACTTAATCATGCAAAAGCTGTTTCACAATCTAATCCAATATTTTATTCTGTTCGGCACAATAGGTGGTCCATTGGATAATCATGATCATAAAGAATCTCATTGTCATTATAGAAGTTACTAGAAATATGTCAACATTATAAATATCTTAAAGTATGAAAAATTGAAGAAGAGGCAACCGCAATAACATTACGTAATATCATCATGAGAACACTACTAATTAATAAGCATATTTAAGCAAATAACGACGATCGATAATATGATACCCGACTTCTATAGCAACTAAAAACATCTATTTTTTGATAGCAACCTCAAGTTTTTTTAAGGGCCCAAGATATTAATATGTATGATTAGACAAGTAATTTTCTTGTCATATTTTGTGGTCACTCACAAATCAAGACGAAAATGATCATTTTAATTAAAATAAATAACTGGGTTAATGAGAGAATGATACAGGCACGTATAGTGTATTATCCGTGTACAACGTGGATGTATATATTTGTAATAACCTAATCTAAAACACCTTAATTAACTAAACCTAAACCTAATTAACCTAATCTAATTCTGGAACAGTGAAGCATGAGGTGTTGGAAGGAGAGAGAGAGTGTTGGCTGGTTATAATTGGAAATGTTTTAGGTGAGTGGTGATTGGAGGATAGGGAGGTGAGATAAGTTGTGTGTGTATATATGTAGAATTGCTGTGAAACGGGAGAAGGTTTTGGCTGGATAAGGATTTTAGAAGTGAGGAGATTTCTTTGGAGAAGAAGAAGGAGAGAAGAAGTAAAGAAGAAGAAGAGGAGAAGAAGAAGGGAAGAAGAAGAGAAGAGGTTGCCAAAGCTTGGGAGGCTTCTTCACTTGACCAAAAGGTATGTCAAATCTTCAATATAACTCACTTATGCCTTGTGAGTGTTGGGGATCGACGTTGGTGTCGAATTCTCCGTCGGATTTCAACCAATTCAGAGGTTGAAGACGACGATCGGTCGACCGGTGCCTGTGGGCAGTCGACCGATCCTATTATTATATTGATGTTTACCCGCGAACGGTCGAACGATGTCTTAGGACGGTCGACCGTTATGCCAGATTTGTGCGGGAAAAAGGGGTTATGATGTTATCGGTCGAACGTGACCACTTAGCCGGTCGACCAAATAACAATGAGAATGGGTCGGTTGGGGGTTTTGACTTATTAAACGGTTGAACGCCCTTAACCTTGTTCGACCGATCCATTCGATGCTAAGTCGGTTGGGAGCTTTGACCATCAAAACGGTCGACCGCTCTTTAACTTTCGGTCGACCGACTGAGCATTTTAATTAAGCAGTAGAGTGCCTGTGATGTTTCGGTCGAACTGTATAGCAGTTCCGGTCGACCGAATGTCACTTGGGCAAGATACTGAGAAGTCCTGTTATCGGTTGAACGACCCCTTGGTTCGACCGATCGGATATATATATTATATAAATTTGTATAGCGTAGACCATCCAAACGGTCGACCGCTAGATGACTTTTGTTCGACCGATTGGTCGGTAATTCGGTTGGCGTGGTTCGACCGGTAGACTTGTTTGTACAGTACTGTGTACTGTGTGGGGGACCGGTCGACCGGTGTGCTTTTAGCGGTCGACCGATCTGCCGCAGGTTGGTGGATTTATCCACACGCGATCCGTTGAGTATAGGTCGACTACCGGCTCCGAGGCGACGGTTGATTACCGGCTTTGAGAGCTACGGATTTCACCTTCGACGAAGGCGTATTATTGTATTACTGTTGCCTCTCTTACCGAGCGGGGTGTGAGGGATGTGTGCCGTAAACCTTGGGCAGTTTGCGAAGGTTTAGCGGTAGGCCGAGGATGTTCCGGCAGGGTGCGCGCTTGGCGGCTCTTGGGGGAGCAACGGCTGTCGTCTGACCCGAGTTATGTATTCGGCGGGCTGACTCGCTCCTTGGGTGGCAGCGTGTACCGGGGGTTCCTTCCTGCACTTTTTGGGGAGCAGTGGTGTCGACTGACCCTTGTGAGGCAGCGGTGGACTGACTTGACCCTAGTGGCAGGAGTGGTTCAGTGCCGCGGAGGCGGTGAGGGCATTATTGTGGGCCCGAGGTGGATGATCATGTGCATAGCATTGCATTGTCTTTAATTCCTTTTTATATTTTAGGAGGTTTGGTATACGGGGTTCCTTCAGGGAACTCAGGCATGTTTGTTTGTTTTCATTTCAGGTAGCGAGTAACATTAGAGTCAGGTGGTGACCGAGGAGAGTGCCCCCGGGATTAGATCCTGTTCTCTTTTCTATCTTCTTTTGTTTGAGGTAGTGATTACATGTATATTCACTTTTGTTGTAATCACAATTGACTCATTTATATAGTTTGACTTCCACGTGGGTCTGTATCTTATATATTATATATATATGTTGGTTTGTTTTCCCGTGACGTGCCCTGTGTTGACCGTTGACGGTCTTTATTATTGTTTAAATTTTCCGCTGTTTTCGGGTACGTTACAATATTGATCATGTATATTGTGTTATTCTAATTAATAATAAGTCGGTTGCGTATTTGATCAATTAAGTTTTTTCTCGAGGTGAGACCGAGCTGACTAATTAAGCTATTTAGGACAAGCAACATATTAATCTTGGCCTGACAATTTCCAAGGTCAATGATAGAACACAATTGAAGTTAAATAGATTTTCAAAGATATATAAGCATGACACTAGGAGAAATGATAACTACCTTTTGGAATTCAATATTATGTATGTTATTTATGGGTTTCTCATTCATCCCACCAAATTAGTTGAGTTTAAGAAATATATATATATGAATGTGACACTTTACAAAACACATACACACAGAAATTAATGATTTCTTCAAACAAAACATTTCTAATTTTTATTGATATATTTCTTGGCCAATACCTTCACAATGGAACATTTAAACATGTATGGTCCTACTACTTATCAAACATTCATGGACCTAGTTGCCTTTGACAAGAAGCAACCCCTATCCAAATGTTTTAGGAGGCAAATAAAAGATGATTTATCAACAATGATTACTAGTATAATACCTGTCTTTTGTCAAACATTTGAGTTAGCAGTCTTTCAGAGGAAAGAGGAGACTTTATTGGACAAAACCTCTTTAGAGAGCAATCATCTTTTCCTTTCTCTTGTGATGATTCCTAATTGACATTGGCCTTTAAAGGTAGGTTCAAGATGGAAAGCAACTGCATTTAAGAGCTCATGTGGATAGAGCTTTGATATTCTTTTGATCTTACTTTTCAAGTAATGAGCTTTTCCTACAAGCAAATATTGTTTCTTAAAATCCATCTTGTTGATTCGAAAGTCACAATTAAAAACTCACCCTTCTATGGTAACATAATTAGAGTGGTTTGTTGAAACCTGAAAGCTAGATCAAGACTCCTATCCTATTAAGGTCTCTAAATTAAAACAGGTAAGTTAGGATTGGATCCATGGAATTTCAAATGCAGAGAACTAATTTTGATGCAGTGATTGCGTAGGAGAATTTCTCCTAATTCATCGATCTCACAGTTAAGGGTGCTGATATTCTACAGATGTAACATTGCCGTTCTGTGGGTGGATTTCTTTATCACAGTTCAACTAATCATAAATAATAGCTTAAGAGAAAAACTTAATCGATCAATTGTTTACGCAACTGACTTATTATTAGTTAGAATAACATAATATATATACATGATCAATATATACATCCACGTTGTACACAGATAATACACTATACATGCCTTGATGCATTGCGATACGTACGTATAAGTTAATTCGAGAGAAACAACTTGACAAGCAAAAGAGCTGGGTCAAGGTAGCTCGAAATTAAGCCTGACCTAATTAAGTTGAGAATGAGCAGAAATGTTGGCTTGTAACTTTATCGAGCCGACATATATAATGGCTCGATCAGCTTGATAAGAATTAGAGACTTGTACCTCATTTACGTATACCCTTCCTTATCTGAACTTTTGTTTCTGTACGTAATGGGAAAAAGTACTTGTGGTTATTAATGCAGTTAATGGAAGATGATATATATATATATATATATATGGAGATCGACTTGCATTATCAGTTGTTCAACAACAAACTCTTGCCTGCTATCAACAAACAAACTTAATTTCATTGCTGAAAATCTTCTGTAGTTTATGTTGCTTCCAACACGTACTTGTCTAAATTCTAGAAGGTTAAAGGATAAACATTCACTTCAAGTGCATAATTAGATTTTCAACAAGCTTCTATACTTGGTGAAGATGCTTCAAGTTTGAAATGTGCTAAAAATAACAACTGACAAGCTATAACGTAATGCTGTAATACGTGTTTTAAAAGTTTGACAAAAAAGTTTATTATCACAAGAAGAAAACAAAAATTAGGTACTGCTTCTTGAGCAAGGACCATTCTAATTATCTCATGTTTTATAAAGTATACAAAATAATTAATTTTTTCCTCCTAATGTGATATATAACACTGAATTAAAGCTCCAAGGTTTTGGTCAAATAAAGCTCATAACCACAATATATTCTTCCAAATTATCAAGAGTATTTAGGACGTCCAATGGAGTCTGTGATTTGAGTACAAAATCATCAAAGCAAAATTATCACAATCAAGAGATTCTGGCTCTTCTTTCCACCTTTTCTTCATCTTTATCTCCCTTTCTTGTCATCCCTTCAAAGTAAGAAGAAGATCGAAAATAAAAAGAAAGCTCAAATGCTTTTCCTTTGAAGAAAGGGTCACGAAATTTACCACTTTGTGTTAGAAACCATGAATTAAATTAATATGGTTGCCTTTTGGTTTAATTACTTTGGCAAATTGACTCATACTCACCATGGTTGGCGATCATTAACACTAATATTGCTAAGGACCTTGCCTTTTATTACACATTCACATCAAATTAGGAGGATCATGTCAATTTCGACGAATTTAACCTTACATGTGTTGAAAATATACATACAGAAATACACACGTAAATTTGTACCCATTTGAATTAATCGATTATGTTTTACCTTTCGACCTTATGGTGAGGCCTACTATATATTAATTAAGTGATTCAAGCCTATTCTCAGATTATTATTTTTTATTATAAGCTATAGCACTCACGAATCAGCTGAGGTTATCTTAAATGGCATATTATCAATCCAAAGACTTATACAAGCCAAACTTGGACAAATTAAATAACGATCGACCTAAGGTCCGTACAACTAGATTATGATAATGAAGACATGTCTACTTACTAGATAAAATGCCAAGCAATGAAACAAAATGACCAAAATCAATCTTTGCAGTGCCCAAAATACCCTCACTTATGATCATATGCTAGCTGCATATATATATATATGTATATATATATATACATGTATATATATATATATACATATATGTATATATATATACATATATATATATATACATGTATATATATATATACATATATATATATATATGGATGTAACCCACCCCTAATTACAATCATAAATGATTACCCCAAACATAAGCAAAGGAGGGTGAGGTATATATATAACAGACATTCCATGGAGCACATGCACACCATCTTTCTCCCTCCCCTTCACTCCACTCCATGTATTTATTATTCACTACAAGTCAAGGAGCATTTAAGGGTTGGGGAACCAAACATACACTAAAAAACACTGGATAGAGGGGAGTTGATGTTTATTGACATATTAATAACTAAACCACCATATGGTGTACCTTTGAGGTACTTGTTGGTGATCATTTTACACAAACCCAACCACGTTTGAGTATTAACATAGGCGGAAAGTTAGACTTAGAGAGGTGACAATATTAAGGTAATGTGAATTATTTGGTAACTTAAGCACACTATGTATAGTATCTAAAGCTTATGATGAGAAGATGAATTGTTAAATCAAAGGATGTTGCTTATGCCCACTTCTGTCATTGTAGTCCATAGAATATGTAATTTTTCTATTAAAAACCCACTCTTACTCTAAATTGATATATTTATTTATTACTTTTTACATGAGGACCATGTCCTTATACACGGACGCGTGCGTCCAGGACGCGGCTTACGTGGCATCTAGTCAGCTGCCCAATCAGCGAAAATAAAAGCGCGCGTTGTTTCGAAAAATGGGAAAACTGCTGCGGCTTTCGTGCGACGGTTCCTTCTCTGACGTATCGAAAAGACCGGGAAGGGACATCAGACGCGCCTGTTCACATCCCGACGCGCGAAAGAAAACCAAAAACGTTTCCGATCTTTCTCACATTCCCTTTCTCAACTTTTCTCCGATTCATCACCCCAGTTCTTCACCGTAACCCTAGATATCCGTCGACCAAATGGATTCTACACTTCAAGCTTCTATTTCGGGGGTTGTGGTGCACCAGGTTTGTCTTTTTTACCGTAACATTGAATTGCGATACTCTAAAAAGGAATGTTCTCATACGGTTGATGTCTTCCTAGGCTTCTACGCATTACTTTCAGCCCTCCAAATGTTCGTGGACCCCAATAGAGAAGGTCTTTGGGAAGTTGAGGGACGCAGAGAAAGATGCCTTCCGGGCTACACCCTTCGGTCACTTCATCAACCTCTCCAACGTTCCTGTCGATAATGACATTATCGACTGGTTCGTGGAACACTATGACCCCAAGGAGGTGGGGTTGAGGATCGGCTCTGGGGTAGTACACTTCACCGCCGAAGACGTTGCCCTAATTTTGGGGCTCAAATTACATGGGAAGGCTGTCAGAATGCAGCCGAATGAAGTCGCAACCCGACAGGGGGAGATTCTGAACAACACCCAACTATCTGCCCAGATGATGGCTACGAGATATTTGGCTGATGAGGAGGAGGAGTACGTCCGGCTACTCATTTGTTACATCTTCAGCCATTTTTTGTTCTGCGATGGCACCCTTCGAACCAAAATTTGGTTCCTCAACCACTTGGCCGACTTCACTAAGCTACACAAGTACGCGTGGGCCGAGGCTGTTCACCAGGCACTTGTGAGGGGCCTGAAGAAGGCAAACTGGGATCTACAAGATAGGCGATCTACCGGTTCTTCTATTTTAAGAAGGGGATACGTCGAGGGGTGTGTTGCTGTACTACAGGTAATGAAGTTGTTCCTTTTTATGTTATGTCTGTTCATTTTTATGTTGAAGTTGTTCCTTTTTATGTTGAAGTTGTTCCTTTTTAAGTTCAAGTTGTTCCTTTTTAAGTTTCGCTTGTTCCTTTTTAAGTTTCGGTTGTTCCTTTTTAAGTTATGTCTGTTCCTTTTTATGTTGAAGTTGTTCCTTTTTAAGTTTCGTTTGTTCCTTTTTAAGTTTCGGTTGTTCCTTTTTATGTTATGTCTGTTCCTTTTTATGTTGAAGTTGTTCCTTTCTAAGTTTCGCTTGTTCCTTTTTAAGTTTCGGTTGTTCCTTTTTACGTTATGTCTGTTCCTTTTTATGTTGAAGTTGTTCCTTTTTAAGTTTCGCTTGTTCCTTTTTAAGTTTCGGTTGTTCCTTTTTATGTTATGTCTGTTCCTTTTTATGTTGAAGTTGTTCCTTTCTAAGTTTCGCTTGTTCCTTTTTAAGTTTCGGTTGTTCCTTTTTACGTTATGTCTGTTCCTTTTTATGTTGAAGTTGTTCCTTTTTAAGTTTCGCTTGTTCCTTTTTAGGTTTCGTTTGTTCCTTTTTAAGTTTCGCTTGTTCCTTTTTAAGCTGAAGTTGTTCCTTTTTAAGTTCAAGTTGTTCCTTTTTAAGTTTCGGTTGTTCATTTTTATGTTATGTCTGTTCCTTTTTATGTTGAAGTTGTTCCTTTATAAGTTTCGCTTGTTCCTTTTTAGGTTTCGTTTGTTCCTTTTTAAGTTTCGTTTGTTCCTTTTTAAGCTGAAGTTGTTCCTTTTTAAGTTTCACTTGTTCCTTTTTAAGTTCCGGTTGTTCCTTTTTAAGTTTCGGTTGTTCCTTTTTATGTTATGTCTGTTCCTTTTTATGTTGAAGTTGTTCCTTTTTAAGTTTCGCTTGTTCCTTTTTAAGTTTCGGTTGTTCCTTTTTATGTTATGTCTGTTCCTTTTTATGTTGAAGTTGTTCCTTTTTAAGTTTCGCTTGTTCCTTTTTAAGTTTCGTTTGTTCCTTTTTATGTTATGTATGTTCCTTTTTATGTTGAAGTTGTTCCTTTATAAGTTTCGCTTGTTCCTTTTTAGGTTTCGTTTGTTCCTTTTTAAGTTTCGCTTGTTCCTTTTTAAGCTGAAGTTGTTCCTTTTTAAGTTCAAGTTGTTCCTTTTTAAGTTTCGTTTGTTCCTTTTTAAGTTTCGCTTTTTCCTTTTTAAGTTTCGGTTGTTCCTTTTTATGTTATGTTTGTTCCTTTTTATGTTGAAGTTGTTCCTTTTTAAGTTTCGCTTGTTCCTTTTTAAGTTTCGTTTGTTCCTTTTTATGTTATGTCTGTTCCTTTTTATGTTGAAGTTGTTCCTTTATAAGTTTCGCTTGTTCCTTTTTAGGTTTCGTTTGTTCCTTTTTAAGTTTCGTTTGTTCCTTTTTAAGCTTAAGTTGTTTCTTTTTAAGTTCAAGTTGATTCTTTTTTAAGTTTCTCTTGTTCTTTCTTAGGTATGGCTGTGCGAGAAGTTCAACCTGGCAGAGCCTAAAATGGGAGGCCATCCTAGGTGGAATCGGTGGTCGAGGATGTTTGGAAAACGGCTCATCCTGAAGAAATGGGAGGAAAAGGGCATCACCCTTTCAAAAATTTACGAGGGAGACTTCAATAAGACTGAGTTGACGACCCTGACTCAGAAAGAGAGGGAAATGATTGGTCATGCTGAAAAAACTCAGCCAACCCTACGAACCAATAGTGATTGCCAGTCAACAAGCAGCGAACCTAGGCTGCAATTGAGGGACTGCAGCATCCCTCGGGACCCACTACGGGAAGAATTGGACTTTGCAATGTTGAAGACAAAATGACTTCAAGCAGAAGTTGCACTGAATGAGGCAAATGAAGAGGTTAAGAGGCTGAATGAGGAACTTAGGAAGTCCAGGGAGGAAAATGAGACCCTAAGGGAAGAGATTGCATCTCTTCGAGGATATTGTATAGAAGGTGGACACGAAGGAAGAGAGGATGAAAGGAGGGATGAAGAGCAGGAAAGAGAGGAGGAGAATAGGAGGGAAATAGAGAATGAGATTGAGAGGAAAAGAGAAAAAGAAAAAGAAAAAGAAGAGAGCAGGAGAGAGGAGAAAAGGAGAGAGGAGGAGGAGAAAAGGAAAAAGGAGGAGAAAAGGAAAGAGGAGAGGGAAAGAGAAGAGAAGAGGAAAGAGGAGGAGGAGAAAAGGAGAGAGGAGAGGGAAAGAGAAGAGAAGAGGAAAGAGGAGGAGGAGAAAAGGAGAGAGGAGAGGGAAAGAGAAGAGAAGAGGAAAGAGGAGGAGGAGAAAATGAGAGAGGAGAGGGAAAGAGAAGAGAAGAGGAGGAGGAGAAAATGAGAGAGAAGAGGGAAAGAGAAGAGAAGAGGAAAGAGGAGGAGGAGAAAAGGAGAGAGGAGAGGGAAAGAGAAGAGAAGAGGAAAGAGGAGGAGGAGGAGAAAAGGAGAGAGGAGAAGAGGAGGAGAAAAAGAAGGAGAGAGAGCAGAAGAGAATAGAAGAGGAGAAGAGGAAAGAGGAGGAGAAAAGGAGAGAGGAGAGGGAAAGAGAAGAGAAGAGGAAAGAGGAGGAGAAAAGGAGAGAGGAGAGGGAAAAAGAAGAGAAGAGGAAAGAGGAGGAGAAAAAGAGGGGGAGAGAGCAGAAGAGAATAGAAGAGGAAAAGAGGAGGGAGGAAGAGGAAAGAGAGAGGAAAGAAAACGAGAAGAGAGACAGGGAGAGAAGAGAGAAGAGGAAAGTTGATGATAAAAGGAGGGAGGCCGAAGCTTCAAAGAAGAGGTTGAGGGAAGAGGTAGAAAAAAAGAGGGTAGAGGAGGATGAGGGAAAGGAAAAACCCCTCAGGGCAGACTGGGGGGCCAAAGGATCACGCTCAACGGCCAAAAAACAAGAAGATGAGGTGAAAGAAAGGAAGAAAAAAGAAGAGGAGCGGAAAAGGGGAGATAAAAGGCTCCAGAGGAGCATGAACAAAAAAAGAAAGCGGGATGGGAATGACGATTTCAAGTTGGCTCATCACGGGAGAGAGGATAAGCCAGACGTTGACATGGATGCATTGGGCACATTGAGCCCCGATGAGCTGAACATTGTACTGAAGGTGACCGCACCTACACATAACCAACGGGAGGTGATCTGGAGAGGTGATTCCTGTTTCTTCACACGTTCCGACCTGAAGGAGCTAATGACGAAGGGGATGGATTTGACCAACGAGGCGATAGACAGTATTCTTTGTGTACTTGAAGAGCGCCAAAAAACAGAAAACTACCCCCAAGAGGTAATTTGTATTCCAAGCTTCTATTCGGAAAGAGTTATGATCGATCAAGGGGATACCATGATTGAAGAGTGGCTGACGCCCAAATTACAAGGCCAGGAAACGGGAAGCCTCGTCATTGCACAACCATTGCTGTTGTCAGAACACTGGACCCTTGTAGTTGTTAATGACTTAGACAAGGAGATCCTGCATTACAACAGTTGCAGTAGGGAGCTGGTACCAGATGAGGATCCTGACAATGCGGTAGGGGTACATGAATGTTCGGCCAAAGATGTGAGTGAATTCTGGAGAAACCGTCTTAAGGTGAACTGGCCATTGAGATACCTCAGGGAAACGTGCCAAAGACAAATGCCGGGAAGCAACGACTGCGGTGTTTTTCTATACTACTGGATCAAATGTCTCATGCAAAATGTCAACCCAACGGAAACGAAAAACCCCAAGACACTTCACTCCATCAGGGGTGAAATGGTCATTACTTTATGGAGGGACTCCCGCTGATGTGTCGAATTTAAGTAGTGCATGGTTGTAAATTAAAACAGGAACAAATACATTTTATAGTTGTTGTAATTAAAACTTTTCCAAACTTTTCCATAGTTGTAATTAAAACTTTTCCATAGTTGTACTTAAAAAGGAACAGACTACACTTAAAAAGGAACAGACTTCACTTAAAAAGGAACAGACATCAGTTAAAAAGGAACAGACTTCACTTAAAAAGGAACAGACTACACTTAAAAAGGAACAGACTTCACTTAAAAAGGAACAGACTTCACTTAAAAAGTAACAGACTTCACTTAAAAAGGAACAGACTTCACTTAAAAAGGAACAGACTTCACTTAAAAAGTAACAGACTTCACTTAAAAAGGAACAGACATCAGTTAAAAAGGAACAGACTTCACTTAAAAAAGAACAAACTTCACTTAAAAAGGAACATACTTCACTTAAAAAGGAACATACTTCACTTAAAAAGGAACAGACTTCACTTAAAAAGGAACAGACTTCACTTAAAAAGGAACAGACATCAGTTAAAAAGTAACAGACTACACTTAAAAAGTAACAGACTACACTTAAAAAGGAACAGACTTCACTTAAAAAGGAACAGACTTCACTTAAAAAGGAACAGACATCAGTTAAAAAGGAACAGACTTCACTTAAAAAAGAACAGACTTCACTTAAAAAGGAACAGACTTCACTTAAAAAGTAACAGACTACACTTAAAAAGGAACAGACATCACTTAAAAAGGAACAGACTACACTTAAAAATGAACAGACTTCACTTAAAAAGGAACAGACTTCACTTAAAAAGGAACAGACATCAGTTAAAAAGTAACAGACTACACTTAAAAAGGAACAGACTTCACTTAAAAAGGAACAGACATCACTTAAAAAGGAACAGACATCACTTAAAAAGAAACCAAAATAACATAAAAATGATCAGAAATAATTTAAAAATGAACAGACAATAACATAAAAAGGAACAAACTTCACTTATAAAGGTACAAGCAATTCATAAAAAGGAACATATATCACTTAAATAGATACAAGTCACAGTTAAAAAGGAGAACCGTAAACTTACAAGGGAACTTTACACTCAGAATTAAAAGAGAACTTTACACTTAAGAATAACTGTTGTCTTACAAAAATGAAAAAAATTCAAAGACCAAGCCTTGGTGCATAATTAAGGAGCAATTTGGTTGTAATACAACTTCATGTCCCAATCGTCAAAATCTGGATCCCCTGGTCTAGGTGCGACCTCATGCATAGGTGATTTGTCCTTCCTTCGATACTTGCTTTTTTCTGCTGTGAGGCGCTTTTTTGGGCTTCTTTGAAGAATTCTCTCGGCTAAGGAAACCCGATGTCTAGTAGGCGGTCTTCCTGGACGGGTTACTTTGTCTGGATTGCGCAAAGAGGTACCGCCGGCCACAACTTCATCAACTATGGGAGGGGCGTGGGGAATGTTAATACGAGACCTGAGCCACTCCATACACTTCACGGCCTTAAGATACCTTTCATGAGAAATGAATGCTTCCTGTGCAATCCAAAGAGCGCGACCCATTATGTCGGCGTGACGACTAAGCGCATCCTTCTCCAATACGCCATCGGCTTGGTACACCTTTTCTCCATAGCTCCGACGAATATCCTTCCGCCATCGATCTGTGATGTAAGACGGTGGGAGTAATGCATTAGGATCTAGCCGTGCAAATACGACCAGGAGGTGACAGCATAGAATACCAACACGCTTAAACAGTTTACAATCGCAGGTCAAGTTCAGACCTGTCCTCTCTACAAGGAAACGTTTCGATAATAGTTGCTCACCGACCCGTACACGTTCAGTCACCTTGTAATGAAACGCGTCGGCTGATTGCAACTCCTCGGTTAGGTCACAGTTCATCATCTTACCAATTTGTAACTGTACTTTCTTGAAAACCCCTACGGTATACAACTCGCTCATTTGACTCTCGAAGGGATATATTGAAATCATTTGGGGTTTCTTATGCAGGCAATCGAAATCCGATTGAGCTTCCTTCTCGTACTTGTGACGTAGAGCAAGTTCATATTGTTGAACGAACTGCTTAAGGGTGGTTCTAGAAGATAAGTACTTGTCGAAGAAGGAGTTCATACTTTCGCTTCTTTGGGTAGAAGTCATTCCAGCGAAAAAACAATCACACAAGTAAGCAGGTACCCAAGACTCACGGATACCGTAAATTGTTTGGAGCCAACTATGTTCTTGAAGGTCAAAATCAACCAGGAAACCGTGCCAATTCCGCTCAAATTCAGCTGGGTTCTTTGAGTCATAGACAATCAAATTTAGATCAAATAACATGTGATGTCGATACTTCGTCGGCAACTTCACGGGAGCTTTGTTCATTATGTGCCAAATGCAAAATCGGTGTCTGGCATTTGGGAAGACATTCCTTACAGCAGCAGTAATGGCCCCACATTGGTCCGTTATGATGGCTGGTGGAGGGATATCTGCAAGGAAAAAGAAAAATCGCTATAAAGGAAACGAGATCACTTAAAAAGGAACTGACATCAATTAAAAAGGAACATACAACACTAAAAAGGAACAGACTACACTTAAGAAGGAACAGAAATCACTTAAAAAGGAACAGACTTCACTTAAAAAGGAACAGACTTCACTTAAAAAGGAACAGAAATCACTTAAAAAGGAACAGACTTCACTTAAAAAGAGACAAACATCAGTTAAAAAGGAACAGACTTCACTTAAAAAGGAACAGACTTCACTTAAAAAGGAACAGACTTCACTTAAAAAGTAACAGACTACACTTAAAAAGGAACAGACTTCACTTAAAAAGGAACAGACTTCACTTAAAAAGTAACAGACTACACTTAAAAAGGAACAGACTTCACTTAAAAAGGAACCGACTTCACTTAAAAAGGAACAAACATCTCTTAAAAAGGAACAAACTACACTTAAAAAGGAACAGACATCAGTTAAAAAGGAACAGACTTCACTTAAAAAGGAACAGACTTCACTTAAAAAGGAACAAACAACTTAACAATGAACAGACTACACATAAAAAGGAACAGACTTCACTTAAAAAGGAACAAACATCTCTTAAAAAGGAACAGACATCTCTTAAAAAGGAACATACTACACTTAAAAAGGAACAAACAACACTAAAAAGGAACAGACTACACTTAAGAAGAAACAGAAATCACTTAAAAAGGAACAGACTTCACTTAAAAAGGGACACACATCACTTAAAAAGGAACAGACAACACTAAAAAGGAACATACACCAGTTAAAAAGGAAACAGACTTCACTTAAGAAGGAACAGACATAAGTTAAAAAGGAACACACAACACTTAAAAAGGAACAAACTTCACTTAAAAAGGAACATACTACACTTAAAAAGGAACAGACTTCACTTAAAAAGGAACATACTTCACTTAAAAAGGAACAGACTTCACTTAAAAAGGAACAGACATCAGTTAAAAAGGAACAGACATCAGTTAAAAAGGAACAGACTTCACTTAAAAAGGAACAGACTTCACTTAAAAAGTAACAGACTACACTTAAAAAGGAACAGACTTCACTTAAAAAGTAACAGACTTCACTTAAAAAGTAACAGACTTCACTTAAAAAGGAACAGACTTCACTTAAAAAGTAACAGACATCAGTTAAAAAGGAACAGACTTCACTTAAAAAGTAACAGACTACACTTAAAAAGGAACAAACATCACTTAAAAAGAAACATACTACACTTAAGAAGGAACAGAAATCACTTAAAAATGAACAGACTTCACTTAAAAAGGGACACACATCACTTAAAAAGGAACAGACAACACTAAAAAGGAATAGACACCAGTTAAAAAGGAAACAGACTTCACTTAAGAAGGAACAGACATAAGTTAAAAAGGAACACACAACACTTAAAAAGGAACACACATCACTTAAAAAGGAAAACCAATAACTCAAAAATCATAAAGGACAACTCTACATACGTACCTCCCATACACGAAAGCCACGTCTGAAAGAGTCATATGTAGTTTTCAGTGGTCTCGGAAGACAGCAAAGCGCAACCGAGCAACACAGACTCGAAATGGTGATTAACTCCCACAAATGGTGCAAAGGGCATGTCGTATTTGTTTGTGAGGTACGTAGTGTCGAAACATATAGCATCCCCAAAGTATGAATAGGCAGCCCTGGAACGGCAGTCGGCCCAGAAAACGTTCCTTAGTCTTCCCTCGTCATCCATATCCACGACATAGAAAAACATTGCATCAATCTTCTGCATCTTAATGAAATAGTTCTGAAGAGCTTGTGCATCGCCGGGTCCCATTTTCAAATTCCTTACTTCGGTTATAACATTCCTGCACACACAAAAAATATTAAGGCCGCAGATTTCTACAAACAAAATAGCGTACAAAAGTCTTCAAACCTTAGGTCTCTATCATTAAAAGTAAGTTTGTCATGCCCCCCAGCCTCAACAACAAACGATTGCATGGTCTTAGCAGCAGAGATCCCAGAAGAATCGTTGCACGCTATTCGTGCTATGGCGGCCTCAGGTACAAATCGTTTCTGTCTTAGAAAACGCATCTGGTGCTCCTGCAGCATTTCATGGTTATGATTGAGATCGACAAAGTTAATCTGGTATCCCCTTGCTGGGTTTCCAGAAACCCTGATGCGAGCCGTGCACTGAACTCTACTAGATAAACGTGGCTTCATTATGCCTTGACCTTAGTCTGTTGGTGCGTTACCCTCCTTGGAACAAGTAAGAGTAGCCCGGGTAACCACACCAGCGTCGTAATGAGTATGTCGTAGCTTAACACCAAAACCACAAGCATCAGCATAGTCGTTGTAAAAGGCTCTTGCTCCTTCGAAAGAGGGGAAATCATCTTCTCCTTAGGAACGTTTGACGTCATTTCCATTTCAGCGGAGATTTCTCTCAAAACGAAGAGAAATGAACGAAAATGAAAAAGAAAGGAAGAAGTGACGGTGGCCATTCCGTGCCTCTTCGTCAAAAAGAGGTATGGAGCAGGTGGGAGCACCAAAAGGAATGATATGATTTGGAGCACGTCTGATTTGAGATGCATT
The DNA here is from genome assembly GCA_963682175.1 of Triglochin maritima. Taxonomy (NCBI): domain Eukaryota; kingdom Viridiplantae; phylum Streptophyta; class Magnoliopsida; order Alismatales; family Juncaginaceae; genus Triglochin; species Triglochin maritima. The sequence goes on from OY821781.1 coordinate 2,468,445, forward strand.
AAATGCGGCTGCCCCCTCTGCCCGCCAAAAATATTAAACTTTGGCTGAGCTGGATTTGTCCAACTCAGCAGCGTCCCGCGAACGCGTCCCGGAGAGCGGCTACTGAACATTTCCCTATTATAAATATGTATGTGTTTTGTGCATTGGTATTTTGATTTAGTAATTAGTAGTCTCTATCTCAAAAATAGAAATACATTTTAAAGATAAAACACTTCAATCACATAGTCAGATCGATGGTGCTTCAAATGTTTTAAATACTTTACAGGCTAAGACATGAGTTCGGCCCGATTTAGCTTATAAGATTTCCTTATTATTGGAATGAAATTTGAAGACATGAAAGTGATACCGTTGCCGGTGCTAAAATAACACATCATGTTAAACCTTTTAGCGACAGATCACACCCGGCCATCGTCATGGTTTTAATAAAGATAAATTTAATTTACTAAAACACTTTTAATTATTCTTTAACTTTCCACACTCCATGAGTAGACTCTGACATACATATCTTTTGTTTCACTTTCCAAAGTTTCATCCTCAAATCATGTGGCCTCCAAAAGCTTTCCCTTCTCCACACGGAAGCCGAAATCACCTCAATGTCAAACCCCACTCACTAATATGGTTTGTTTGGCCTTGTTGAAAGATTTCCATCGGTTTGGGTGTCATTTTCATAAATATATATAATGGGTGAAATCTAGGGAAATCCCAAAGTTTGGGTCCCCAATTACAAAAAAATTCGTATATCACATTATCACGTCACCCCTTTGGTTGCTTCCACTTTTAGTAACCGAAGATTGTTCTAATTTAGCTAATTGTTGCTTTTGTGCTTAACTACATGGTAAAAAACAACTTATATTGATGTCCTTAAAACCACTTAATGAAATATTCTGGGTATCAATGTAATATTCTATTCAGGTAAAATTTAGAACGAGAAGATAATGGGTGATGATTAAGGAAATAAAAATTTGAACTGAAAAATATATTTTTTATAATAATTTTCTAGCTTATCATTTTCAGAAAATTTGAACCGAAAAATAAATATTCTGGGTTCCAAGCAATGTCATACTTTTCATTTTCATTCATTACTTTCTTGATCGATCTAGATGTCCCTCATTTTCACCACCTATTGTTAAAGTTTACTCATATTTTCATTTTGATCTTCATCCCACAAACACATTGAGGACAAACCTTGGTTACTTTACTAGATTATCAAACACCACAATCGACTAAACTTGAGACCTATGAGAAGAACCTCGCTCACATGCACAACTAAGAAGTCGTCGTGTTAGATATTATAAATATTTAAAAGATTTTCATTATTGTATTGGTGTTTTTGAAGATACCTATAAAAAAAATAACCTCAACTCCGTATTAACTTGAGCCTGCAAGAATTAAGAGAAAAATCCTACTGGCCACTGGTAAAGCACTTAAAAGAATCTATGAGGAGCAAAATGCAACTTCGATAGTAACATATTCCAAGCATGATGCTATAAAAATATAGATGGTCTGCTTTTTAATATTAACTAACATCTTCTTATTAATTAAATCTTAAGATGCAACTAATTTGATTTGAACTATTCTCTTTTCTTAACTATTCACAGAGATCTAAAAAATAACTAACTCTAGTCGGTATGATATAAGTTATTTTTTAAAGCACAGAATAATTTGCAAATAATTATTTTCCTCCAAAAATTCTTTCCTCAAAAAAAATATTTAAAAAAAAAATACAATTTGCAAACAATTGTGAAACATTATTTCCCCATGCACGCACATATATATATACACACATATATATATACACACATATATATATATATATATATATATATATATATATATATATATACCTTCAGTTCTTGGACGCAACTCCCTGTGCAACTCCAAATTTCAAGAAGTTCCACCCAGAACACTAATCTACTCCTAAACCTCTCATCTGTCAATCTCATAGAAAATGCTAAACATGGATCAAACCCTAATCATTCATGCCTATGTTTTGAGGGGTTCTTTAACCATTTTTGTGAAAACAAAGAAGGTGTAATGGGATAGAAAGGTCGGATAGAAAAGGGATCTTTTCGAAGTTACGGATAGAAAGTAGAAACCAACTTACCCCCAATGAATTTAATTGAGTGGGCACAAAACAAAACAATGGAACCCATACTTTTGTAAGGATATTCACGTAATGTAATCCCAGAAATTGTGTGGGTGGTGGGATACGTTACTAATCACTTCATTAATTTAATTTTGTTGTCTGTGTCATCTAGAAAATGTTAATAAAGGGCTCGTACTTGTCGACGAGCTTATGTTGAAATAACACCGTCAAACTTCTCTATTTAGAGCATACAACTTGGAATGCAAATGGACAGGAAATATATATATATATATATATATATATATATATATATATTACACTATTGTATTTGTTGTAGTCAACGGCGGATCCAGAACAAAATATGAGGGTGGTCACCTTATAAAATTACATTAAACCGAAAAGGTTATACCTACTTTAAAAAAAAATTACTTTCAAATATTTTTCCTACAATGTAATCCTACGAGGTTTCATGATCATTTCATTGCTAATCTGACCGAAAAATGTCTCTTTCAATGCATGTAATGAGAGCATCATTGACCCAATTGTCTCCCATCCAGTTGTGCAATCTATTTTTCACTATGTTCATGGATGAAAACACTCTCTCAACGGTGACAGTTGCTACTGGTTAGACCACTGCTAACGTAATCAACAAGAAAATCAATGGAAAAGTGATATTTTTCTTCTTTTGAACAATCTTCTGTGCAAGTTCATTTAGACTATTCAAATTTCCAAATTATGTATTCGATCTAACGTCACAGACATATGTCTCCATCCAATTAACTCTAAAGGACAATGAGATCAAATTATGAAAATTCTTTAGGATAATATTTGGTCATTCGAAGTAATTTATTCTTGTCAAACGTAGAGAAAGAATTTTTAGGACTTAAACAAATTACACACAAGTAACTCTTGTTGGATTAATACGCTAGTAATAATTAGAACTTAGAAAATTAGATGACAGAGAAATTATTTTTGAGACTTAAACAAGCTAGACACAAGTAACTTTGGTTGGACTAATAGACTAGTCACAATTAGAACTTAGAAGATTGAATGATCTTAACTTAGCTAGATGAAATTTAACAATCCTAATTAGTATAAAAACTTGCCAACCCTAGCCCCCCCCCCCCCCCCCCCCCCCAAAAAAAACCCCGCCACCACTTGTGGTGTATATGCGCTTAGACCATCACTAACCATGACCTGAACGACCCGATCATCAGCTCTCTCTCTCTTCAAAATCAGCTTTCTCTCTCTCCACATCAGCTTTCTCCTTCCTCAACCCACTTTCTTCTCTTTCCTATACTATTCACATCTTAACCACAACCCAACACAACCTACCTCTCTCATCCACATCATTTCGGGGTCCATCTTGGTAAAATTTAAAAAAAAAATAAAAAAATTTCTAAAAAATCAAAACAATTATAAAACGAATTTTCAAAAACAAATATAAAAAAAACTCAAACAAAAAAATTAAAAAATCAAAACAAAAAAATCAAAAAATAAAATAAAATTCAACCCGGACGCGCCACGTGGCACGTCCGGGTTGGCTAACCCGGGACGACCGGGAAAAACATCCCGATAAGGGATGCTCTTGTATGTCGTGTATTTATATCACTTACTTAAAAATATGAATTACATATGAACTTTTTTATCTAAGATGATTCATATATTTGTAGCGAGGATCAAATTTAGCCAACAATATTAGTATCTCATATCTACGTATCGAGCACACAAATAATAATATATTAACATAGAAATACTTTTATCAACTCCATTGGCTCCTTTCAGCACGAAGATGGCTCACCATCGTTACTCCATAATCTAATGTAGCATGATTATTACAAAAGAAAACAATTACGTTTACCTCAAAAATTATACTTTTATATAAGTATAGCCCGGACTTAGTTTAGTAATCACTCATGCAAAAATTTGCCATAAGATAGCAAAGCAATATTGAACACTATTTATATATGTTCTATCTCTTTTTCTATCTATAGAAAGGTAAAATATTTACATGGCAAGTTGGATACAAACATTTGGACATTAGAATAACACAAATATATGTAAGAGAAAGGAAATTAATTTAAAGCATTTCACTGCATTTGATCTTCCTTCAATAAAAAATCCAAAAGATTTATCTTAACAGAAAAGAGATTCAAGATTACATTTGATAAAGAAAAGTCAGTAATCATTATCAATCCAATCTCAAGAAACTTTTGTTTCTATCCGAAGATGAAAAAGGATATTTCAACTTTTAATTACTTGTTGTGATGAAAAAAAGATGGTAAGAGATTGCAAGGGATGGTGAGAAACTGCACTTATCCCCTGCATTAAATGTCATTTTCTTTTTAATAAATGTCTGATAGCAATATGGTATCTTATCTTTTTCTGTTTGTGCCCACAAAAGGTCAAATCTTTTCTATCTCGCCAGTTTCTTTTCTTAATTGCAGCGGTTATACTTTGCAATTTTTCTTTTACTCCTAATCTTTTACATATCTTCGGTAATTAATGCGTGGGAAATTTGCAGATGTTCCTAATACAAGTTTTTATTTGTGTTGCAAATAAAATTAATAAAACAAAATAGAAACCCCACTCTTCACGATTTTTCTTACGAATATTTGGGTTTCTATGCCAAACTACAAGTACATTGGATTACAATGCAACTTAAATGTTATGTTTTTGGAGTGTATTTATGTGGCCAATATTTAAGATTGTTGTCTTTCTTCCACGTAAATGATGTTTATTGACCAATTTTCATGTCTGACTTTCTACGAAATTCAAACACCTGCTTGACTCGTTAATTAACACCTCAGTGGTCTCAAGACATATTATTGGGACAAAATGTGACAAATCAACCTCCTTAAATTCCAAAAGGTGTAGAAATCTAATTTCCTTACCCAACGTATCGATCGTCATATAACTTTGCAGTTTAAATGCCCAACTCACAAAGACAGTGTTTGTTTTTCATACCGCAATAAGTAACATAATAAAAGTAGCATTATTAGCACTAGCATGCTTTGCACGTCCGCAAACATACATGTGTTATTGTAGTTGGTCGTACTTTAGGTTTATTTAGTAACTTTATTTAGGAGTTGCAACTCGTGAACTTGAATCCTACATCTTTAGAGCGTGTGCATGTGATAAATACTTGGAATTGTTGCCTTTCTTCCACGTAATTGACATTTATTGGTCATTTTTCTTGTCGTCTTCCAATGAAATCAAGGGGCGTGTTTGCCCCAATAACTGATATTTTGTATCCTCAGACAAACTATTTTGTTAAACAATCGACAGACAAATAAGTCTCATAAAATTCCAAAATGCAGCATCTAATTTCGTTACACGACGAATCCATCATTAAACATGTTTTACAGTTCAAATGCAGATGATGTCCGTTTTTCCTACCACAATAAGTAGCAGCATTAACAACTAACAGACTTTATGTGTCTACATGAAATTCAAAAACAAAGTGCATTCATCCAGTGTCAGTGTCACCGCCATTGTCAGCAAGATATACCAAAAAGTTCAACGTGAGGAATCCCACCCACTGTCATTCTAAACCTCCTACTCACTACCATTATTAGTAAGTAAGTGTCTTTTAACCTCAACTTAATTCAGAAAACCTACCACGTTGCCATTGTTAGTATGCGAGCGCACTTAACCCTAACTCAGTTTGGAGAAAAAACAAATGATGTAGTTGTGATATGTTTTCAAATATAGAAAGTTAATGTCGAAATCCTCAAAAGTTCCACATAAAAACGAACAGAGAAAGGTGAGAAGAAAATGCCGTCAAAGGTGGAGGAAAGGGGCTTCTTTGGGGGAAAGATTGAGTGCTGTTTACGCCAAACAAGTCGTCTTCTTCCTCTCAAACCCCCCCTATAAAACCCGAAACCCATCTCCATCCCCACCCTACCTCCAATGCCCTCCGAAAACCACACCTTTAGGCGTATTCCGGTCGAAATGGGTTTTGGGTCGTCCTAGTTTGGGCCGGGGAGGGTCGGGGAGGGCTAAAGGTGGGATCTTGCGAGGTGGGTAGGGATCGGAATGGAGAAAGATGGGATCTTGGTGCATGGGTTGGGTGGTGGGAGGGTTGTGAGATTGCCGCCTGGGTTCAGGTTCCACCCAACTGATGATGAGCTTGTGGTGCAGTACCTCAGGAGGAAGGTCTTTGGTGTTCCTCAGCCTGCTAATGTCATTCCTGATGTTGAGCTCTCCAGATTTGATCCTTGGGACCTCCCTGGTTAGTAGGCTTTTTTCCCCTTTCGTTTATGTTAGTTATAACATGTTTGGTTTTTTTTTTTAGATGGTCGGATGTTTTTTATGATGTGGGTAACTGTGAAAGGTTTGGTTTTTGTGTTTTGTCAGAAAAGGTTTGTATTAGATTGGTTTTGTTAATTTCAACTCATTAGAGTATAATGCTTGCTAGGGATATGAAGGAGATCATTGCAATATATGTCAAGGTGGAATTGTTGTATTGTAGGGATGGGTTAGGTTGGTGTGTGTTTTGAAACTAATAGTTAGTGTTCTATGGTTTTCAGAAGGTGGAATTGCAACTGGTACCAATGAAAAGGACAGGTACTTCTTTAATCTGAGGGAGTCGAAGTACCGCAACGGAAGCCGCACCAACCGGGCTTCTGGCAGTGGTTACTGGAAGGCCACTGGAAGGGACAAGCAGATCACATTTGCCCGGGGTAACCAAGTGGTCGGAATCAAGAAGTTCCTGGTGTTTTACAGGGGTAAACCCCCGCACGGTACAAGGACCGATTGGGTGATGCATGAGTACTATTACGCCACTGGTCCTCAAGATAATGCTCTCACCCAAAGGAAGAATCCACCAACCTACGTGAGCACCTCAATTGCCCTTTAATTTACGAAAGCTTGATAATGATGCCAACTAAATGGTCTTGGTGTTTTGCATACTTCCAACCGTTGCCTTTGACTAAACTGCATTAGTAGTAACCACATTTCAGAATTTTAGACTTGTAAGTCGTACGACCTTAGCAATGTCCAATATTTTCTGTTTTCAGAAAATCATGTCGCAGAGACCCTTTTTTTTACGGCTAAGCAAACCTTAATTAGTGAATAATTATCATGACATGTTCTTAGACATGTACCATAAAATATTTATGCCCACAGTAGATTTGAGTATTTGACATTTCCTTGTCTGGAATATATCCACTATTTTGATGTCCATGACTTCAATGGAAATTCGGTGGCTGTCATGTTTGTGATCTTAAGTGGTTCCCACATCAGACAGCAGAATCCCCACTGATCACAACCTTTCTGAAGTGGAAATGCCCAAGTTTGCGTCTTCTCTTTAATCTCTTGCTTATGGAACAAAAATAATCTTTTGACTTTTCCATGCAAACCATTAGTTATAAATAAGAAAGAAAATAAAAGAGGCAAGTTGTTATTATTCTTGTTACCATAAGATGTGATCCTATTTACGCCTTTCTTGTGATTTTATTTGTAGACTGAAGGCTGGGTGCTGTGTCACATATTTGAGAAGAAAAGAGCCGAAAGGAACGAGGAGCCCGAGCCGGCCACCGAACCGAATGATGGCTTCATAGACTTTTTGGGCCGGAGTGAGGCTATCGTTAACCCAGTCCCTCGTTCTCCTGTGTTCGAGTCGAGTTGCTTGACCGAGCTTACTGATGAACCAAGCAGTGAGGAGGAAGGGGGGTGCAATAGCCCACCAGCGTGCACTTTTCTCTCATTGAGGTGAAGTGGTAGTTGTGGGGGAGTAAAAGTGCTAACTGCCTTTAAGCTTTAACTGATCTTGTTCTTGGTAGGTTAGGCAGAGAAGGTTAACCTAAATCTTTTGCAAATGGGAGTTGTTGATGTAAAACTTGGGTCTTTACTTTAATTCCATCATGTTCAATCTCAACTTTTTTTGTAATAATAAAATAAACAACTCAGTTCCCCTTCCAATAAGTTGTCCTCTGTTGGCTCCGACATGCTTTTCAATAAATGTAAGCTGTAAATCTCCATCAAATATACATGTTGTCGTGACCTACTGGATGCTGAAAATAATAGTTAGACCAGACTCAGTACTCTCTTCTTAACTGTGAATGCTATGCATGAAAATAGTCTAGAAGTGGGGGATTAGACTTTCTAAGATGACTTCTGGATGATTGGTTCTACTAAATTCTGAAACTTGGATTAAGGGTGTGATTGATTTGTACTGAGGGGAGGAATTTCAGAATTTTGGTTCCATAACTTCCCTGGAATTTAGAGTTACAAGCGTGTGTAACTTTCAAATTTTCAATAAGTTTTCCTACAAATCAATAATCAAAAATTGTTTTGGAATTTTAATTTTCCCATTTCTAGGTTATTTTCCTATAAACAAATCGCACTCTAAAGATAAGATTTGAATGATTGGCTTGACCAAGATTTTGAAACTTGAATTCTTAACTTAAAAGGTTTACACGTGACTTGAGCTCCTTAATGTTCAATGACCTCAAGTTTTAGGTGGTTAATTTGGCTATAACGTGAGAAATTTGCTAAAAATGTGATTGCCAAATTGACTCGAAATTGAGGAGCAGAGGCACATTCCACAGAAACTGATGGTTATGTTGTGTTTGTGGTGTTTGGTCTGAATAAGGGTGGTTTTCTTGGTAGATATAGGAAAAGATTCGATGCCAATAGTGCTTCTAACGACATGTTTGAATAGTTTGGTGATTGAATGAGAACATTTGGATCAATGCCTAATGGGTCCATTAACAACCACTTGCTTCCAAAGTTTGGTTAGAGAGTGCAATTGTATGATGGAGGTTCATCCATGACATTGTCATGTAATCTTTTATGGCCCTAGTGGTATTATTTAGAAAAGTGACTTGGAGGTGGGGAGTTTTAATTATGAAGTTAATTGGTTTCCAGGAAGTTTCGACATCTAAGATTTTGATGTAACATACATAATTTGATACTTTATATACTCAATACAAGAGAAGTGGGATATGGAAACCAAAGAATTATTCCCAACTCCAAGTTATACGTTACAGATTCCAGGTAGGTTTTGATTCCATATAATTATGCTTGATAATGACCATTTTGATTTTTGGTCAAATGTCTGTTGTATCATTTCCAAGTATGACATGTAGTATATCATGGCTAATAGAAGAATTTTCTGAGTATGTATGTACAAGAGAAAGTAAATTTAGAGAGATTTAATTTGGGCAAATCTTTTAGTAATTTGGATGTCTTACAAAAGACATGCGCTTCATGTATGCTTGTGACTTACAGAATGTATGTCATAATGTTTTCTAAGTAGAAGGACTATCAAGTTTAAAAAGATTTGATCCTACAACTTGGGTACGTAGATAACATTCTTAGATAATTACTTGAACTAACTGATTATTATCATAACACAAGATAGAATAGTCTCGTCTACCTTGTCGGACTCTAATTGGAGAAGGAAAGATGTATACCTTTGATTATTTTCTTGTGTGATGATTTATATGCGTACATCTTCATCATATCATTTTCTCAGTAAACTGGTTTACCTTGATTGGTGCTATGATGATGGAGACAACAAGCATCCAAACTAAGTTGATAGTCGAGAGGTGGAGTGAAAAGTGGAGAGAAATGTTGATAAGGCCATCACTAACCATGACCTGGACGACCCGGTCATCAGCTCTCTCTCTCTTCAAAATCAGCTTTCTCTCTCTTCCACATCAGCTTTCTCTTTCCTCAACCCACCTTCTTCTCTTTCCTACACTATTCATCTCTTAACCACAACCCAACACAACCCACAACAACCTATCTCTCTCCTCCACATCATTTCGGGGTTCATCTTGGTAAAATTTTAAAAAAAATTAAAAAAAATTCTAAAAAATCAAAACAATTATAAAACGTATTTTCATCAAAAAAAATTAAAAAAATCAAACAAAAAATTAAAAATATAAATCAAAACTCAAACAAAACTAAAAAAAAATAAAAAAATATTTTTTTATTTAACGACCGGGTCGACGACCCGGGCGTTTCAACGCCTGGGTCATCGACCCAGTCACATATGACCGAACATTTGGAGCGTTAAAAACAAAGGTCATATATGACCTGGTCACGACCCCATGATGACCTTGTCACGACCGAACATTTGCAGCTTTAAGGGATGCCCTAAGGACCTTAAAGATGTTGAATAGCATGAAGTTTCCGAAAGTAATAATGTTGTGACAATGATTTGTATGAAGCGTATTTCGAACGAGATATATTAAGGATCAAACTGAGTTTAACAATGACATTCTATTTCACTCTTTGCAAGGCAAAAGATTGTAGCGAAATCTGTTTATTTCATATGTTTCTCCTATTAATTAACTTTACCATTATCAAATTATTCTACGTGCAAAATATATAATGGATCCCACACCAAAAGTGGGAAAGTTGTGTACTATTTGAATACTGGTTGTTGTGTGTAGGAATTGCCAAAATCAAACCCAACATGAACATGACGTCTGAACACTAAATCAAGTAACAACATGAAAGCAAGTTTGCAACATTTTTATTTACAATCCCAGTTATATAAGGAAGATGATGGGCGGTGGTGGGATGGATAGAAGAATGGAAGATGATGGATAAAAAACAAGCATTTCTATAAGGGAAATGCATTATTTCCCAAGAAAGAAGAAATATGATTGGATTATGTTGATGTCGATTAAGAAAGAATCCGAAAGCACCTACATAATCATTGATGCCATATTGCTGCAATGTACAACAATTGAATGCTCCTTAAGTAGAACCAGTGAAAATCACAAGGTGATATGACTGATGACTCGGACGAGATGTAAAACTAACAAAACACTATTTGCTACTATACAAGGAGATCCTTGAGCACATGATACAGAATCTAAAATGTGGTTTTTCCTAACTTGTTTGAATTAACAATGTGGTTTTGTGATCCTGGTGCTTTCCTGATTGGAGTGGATTCTCTGGACTTCATCTTAAACAACCATTAACTGATCATGATTCATGACATACCACACAAGATTATCATTATAGAGGATAAACAAAAGAAACAATGCTTTGAAGGGTGTTAAAATATATCACCTGACATGAGACAAGATCTTAAAAAAACAGAAACAAAGCAGATGAAGACATTAACAACACACATTGATTTTGCTTGCTGGGGGGCATGTTGGTGTAGCATTATTTTGGGAAAGATTGCCGACAAGGTTTCTTGTGGAATTGGAAATGGATGAGTGAGTGTGTGAGACCATCCTATCACTACTCACAAACAACTGGAAAATTTGTGGAAGTCACAAGTATGCCCTTCACTTACCTAACCACCCCCACCAAATGTTTCTTTGTGCATCTCCTTTCATTGGGTTTTTTCTTTAAATTTCAGAAGGACCCTCTTGAACTAGTATGTTTATTAGTAGTTGCAGAAGAGGACACTTCAAACTCGACAAGTAAATGCAGATACAATATTGGCTACCACAATTAAAATAGACTCGGAAACAACACTTTGGACGTTGATTATCTAAGGAGCTGCATCGTATTTTACTAGCCTTTCAATGATTTTACATTCTTACCATTTTCAACAAGAGGGAAATCTGTAATTTTAGCTTCCAGAAAAAATCAAAATATTATCACACGAAGGATACATGTTATGTGTCGGTGAACTACCCATAGGTATTCCGGCCCATTCCATTATGACATGATCATTCAGCACATAACTTCGGCTTAAGATTGGATAGACCTTCATACAAAAGATTGTGGGATGGTTGCACAACCTAAGCATATCCTACAAATATATGAACGTGTGTTAGAGATTGTAAATGAGAGATATAGCTTGTTGAGCGGTGTTTATAGTGTAAAAGTTACCTCATTAAACTCTTGTGGCCCTTCCCCTCCTACATCTATCTAGTTAGGGATATAGGAAGGGCTTCCTATCAAATGAGCACATACGTAATAATTAATCAAAAGTTTAGCAAGCATGGAAATCAGTAGTCCGACGTATGTTGTTGGCAGCTACAAGAAAGACATAATGCAATTGCTAAGATGTTTTGCAGAAGTGAAAGAACTCAAAATAGGGAGACAGAATATTACAGTGAGTTGCCATAAGACTTTCTTTCTTTTTTTGAGTAATTTGTCACAAGACTATCTTGATCACGTAAATTCTACATAAATACTTGTCTGCCAGCAGATACATGTAAAGTGTGAAATTCATGAAGAAAAGTTAACGACGAGTACAAAAGGTCTTCTCTGAAGAACTGGACATAAAGCTGCTTCATAAGACGAATGCAAGTTCAAGGTTGAACGTTTAAGCAGTTTATTTCCAAACGTCACATATTCAACCCTGTAATGATAATTTACTCAAGAGTTCGTCTGGAAAATGCAATTAAACAGAAGAAATGCACGAAACAGAAATTGGACGATAACATACAATTGAAGTTGGAAAGCACCTTTTAAGCAATATATCAAAGTTATTTCAAACTCAAAAGATTCTAGGTATAAGGAAGAAAGGAGATAACTTAACTTGGGAAATTGCCATAACATGTTCATGCAGCTAAAGAGAAGTTACTGGGAAATCTTGAAGAGTCACTGAACATGTTAGTCTAACCAAGAATTCAAAACTTCGTAAAATCCAATGCAATTCCAAGAAACTACAATTTCCTGGAAAATAAAACACCAGGTCAGGAAGGTTCCACGACTCCATCACAGAGTGTTTGTTTTGGTACTGGGATTTGAAGCTACGTGAACAAAAGAAAATTGAGGGGTTTACTTGGGTGCACTTTCAAAAGTATTTTGTTGGACTTTTGCTCATGTGTAGTTTTTTATTTGTTCAGTACACCTAGAAACACACATATTTACCCTAGTGCACTTCAATCCGACCATCCTTAACGACGTTAGACAATTTTCCGTTTTTTTGCGTCGTTAAAACTGTTAGAGCTGTCGTCCATTCACAATCATCTCCTCCTGCCAAAGTTGTCATCCATTGACAACCAACTGCTCAGGCCTCAACTTCGCAACACACTCCCGCTCCACCTTCATAATCTGCTTAACCTCCAAAGCACACACCAACTTCCCGAGCATCCAGCTCGGCTTCCCATGAATCCTCTTCCCCTCCTCAAGTGTCCTGATACACCCCCACACACTTCCTCCCCTTCGACATCGACCTCGCAACTGGCACAATACCTAGCATCGCACACCAAACACGCTTACCGGTCAGTGAGGATGCAGACCTTCTGGGAGGGAAGGTCGGAGATGTCGGATTCAGAGTTTTGGGGTGAGGAGGTGTGGAAGGTGACAACGAGGCAGCACAAAGAGGGGTTGGATGCAGGGGATGGAGTGGGGAGGGTCGTCGACCTCAAAAATGAGAACTGTCTAACGACATTAAAGACGTTAAAAAAAGGGAAATTGTCTAGCGACAGTCGGAGTGAACTGCACTAGGATAAATATGTGTTTGTAGATGTACTGAGCCAATAAAAACTACACGTGAGTAATAGACTAATAACGCACTTTTGGTAGTGCACCCAAGCAAAAACCCCAAAGCAAAATTCATATTGCATCAGCTGTTCAAGAAAGGAAGAACAAAATAGCAAAATGGATGCTCTCAAAATAATATGAATTCTCAGCAAAAGATTTGGCTTAGTAGATGACCAACTGGGAAGTATCTTATTATGTTATCATGCGAGGCACAGATGCATGGGCCAAACTATATGTTATGGATCTTGTAATTACAAGAACAAAGACTTTAGTCGAAAAGTATTTGGATGTGCTAGAAATGAAATTCATCAAGAATCACAATCCAAACACGTAATGATAAAAATTAGGTTATAAATTGGCTATATGAAACACGACTTCAAATGCAACACAATAAATATCAGCAAGACAAGCACTTCCATTTCAATGAGCACTATCTAATTTGACATGATAGTAGTTCAAGTAGGCTTATGATTGGAAAAAGGTCATCACAAGGATAATGGTACTAATTTGACTGATTCATATGTTGCTAACTAACTTTTCTTGGTTCTAATTTCCTCCAGTGGTAGCTGAAGATTCTTTCATACCGGAAGCCTCTGATGGTGGTTCAGCGCATGCCCTCAATACAGCTTCATTCTACAATAAACAGAGCAATTAAGAGAGCTATGTGAGGAAATAACATGTATTAGTTACGCCTAAAATAATGTGCATTAGAGCTGTTTAGCTTGTTCCAAGTTCAATGAGAAAACGCTACTAGATAATCATGCATATAAATTCAGTTTGTTCTCCAGGGCTCCAACTGAATAACAATTCAGGTACAATCACAAATACATACAATTAACACAATGATGGCAATTGTAAACAACACTAACAAGGGACCGATAAAAAATGTTAAACAAGGGTAATTAAAAGCAGACAGCCAGGCACCAGGACCAAACAAGAATAGCTAATGAAACCCAAGCACCTAAAGCAGATAATGACAGACCCAGAAAAAAATCCATTTCGAACCAAAGCGTATGCTAAAGGAAATATATCAGGGACAGACAGAGAGAGCATCAAGCTAAACAGGCCTTAAATCCATTGCTGCACACGCACAGAAAGAGAAAATCATAAAATAAACTAATCTAAACAAAGATCAAAATATACATATCAAATTTCAGTCAGAAGCAGCATTGTAGGGCATTAGAGAAAAGACTCCAAAGAAGAACGAAACATATACCAACAAGACAACAGGCATCAGTGAATGTGTGTAAAGAAAAAGTGGCACTAGTATTCACTTGCCCAATTGTGAAGTAGAGTGATCCTACCCACGTAACCCCAGAACCGAGAGGTCCTAAAGAGTGCATTTCTGACAAAAAATGAGATTTTAACCAATCTCGTTGGTCTAAACAACAAGTAAGGTAAAAAGAATATGATATGAGCTTATCATAGAAAGCACTGCAACAAGCAAATCCTAAATAAAACTTCATTAGATCAATAAATAAAGACAATCCTAAATAAAAGAGGTCACAAATCCTATGTCCTTGCTACCAAAGCAGAACCAATTTTCTAAGAAATCTGTTCCAAAGTAGAAGTGCAAGGAAAAGGAATCGTGTCATAAGAGAATTCATCGGGACAAGAGAAAGCATCAAGGATAAGGGTAAAAAATTCAGTGCTACAAAGGCAACTATTGAGCAAAAACACTAAGAAAATAGATTTCTGAACTTAGGTGTTACGGATGAAAGCTAGGACTTTCATGGTTTCACCAATATTGTTGCTTCAAAAATTAATTAACAGGCCAACCTATCATAGAAGGCAGTCTGCAAAACCAATAGAAGCATAAATCAGACAGCACAGACCCTAGATCCTAGTGTTTTGAGATCAAAACAAAACTTGACCAGAAATATGTTTTTAAGTTTAAACAGAGAACAAGCTCATCATGGAACATATGTTACGTATCAAGCAAAAGCAACAAAGGCACTAGATTGGATAGGATACTATAGTCAGGTAGAATGGAAATGGAAAACCCCAAATCATAGCTTTAAAAACTCAGGTGGCAGGTGTGTTTGGGCTCTGAAGACTAAACGCTGAAACTTTCAGTTTTTATTAACAATCTTGCAAATGAAAGAAACTAAATTTGTTGCTACCTATAGTGGTAGAAATTGAAAACCCCTAAATGTTTCGGACAAAAAAAGGGACTTCTAACATGATTGCTGCTCTAACCAACAATCTCAAAGCAAACAGCAAGCAAATACACTTGCAAGACAAATATCATGAAACAAATTTGATCCATTGCTGCCTACACCGGTAGATACAACAAAACCCTGAACATGTAGATGTTTCCAAAGAAAACACTGAGGCTTTCCGCATTACTGCTCTAACCAACTATCCGAAGCAAAACAGCAAGAATGCTGCTGCCTATGGTGACAGATATACCACAAAAATGATAAGAGCTGAAATTTTTAACCACATTTGCTGCTCTAGCCAATGATCACAAATCATTACTGCAACTAAACAACATTTTCATGAAACAAACTGGATCCGTAGCTGCCTACATTGGTAGATACATGTACAAAAACCCTAAAACCTAAGTCTTCCAGGCAAAACGTTGAGAATTTTAACCAAACTCTCTGCTCTAACCAAAAATCTCAATAACCAAAACTGCAACAATCACAAGCCAAACTAGACCAATCACAGTCCAGAGCCTCAAACACACCTCGAAAACCCTAAACCTGGGTCTTTCCTCCAAAAGCTGAGAACTTTACTCACAATCACCACTCCAACGACCGATACCAAACCAAAAAACTCTCGAACCAAACTAGACCAACCACATCTCAAAAAACCCTAAACTCTAGGAAATTATTTCCTCCAAAAGCTGAGACCTTTACCCACAATCACAACTCCAACCACCAATCTCGAACCCGCAAAACCCTAAACCCTAGAATTTATTTATTTATTTATACTAGAGAGAAAAAGAAGAAAAGAGGGATACCGTACCTGCCAGACTCTCCTGAGACGCTTCTTGGCGTTGGCTTTGCGGGTGGTGGTGAGCTTGATCGTCTTCCAGAGGAGACCAGATCGGTCGTTCTTCTTCACGATCTCCAAAACCCGAGTTCCCCAGAACGCCCCCATTCCCACCATCTCCTCCCAATATGATGATTTTGGGGTTGGTGATTGGCTATTTTGGGTTGGACGTAGATACTACGATCCTATCTCGGTTCGTGTTCGTATACTGTCGTATCAAATATTTTGTATTCCGATTACAATTTCATATTACCGTGTTAAGTATAATTTAAAAAAAAATCTTTTATATTTATATTGAAAAGTATAATGTTATATATATTGATAATTTTCTTTTTAAGTAACATTAATTTATCATTATCAATTTAAAAAACAATTTAATACTTAATAAAAGATGTTATTTATAGAAATTTCGTGTAAAAAATAAAATATTGTGTCACTATATCATGTCGTATCATAAATGACTGACCTAATTTGATATTTTGAGTTTTGTTTAATTTTAGCTATTCCAAGTTCGAGACGACCGATAGATAAGGATCGTAAAGGGGGTGGAGTTTGTGAATATATAAGTTTCGTGTATTACATCTTCAATTTTAGAGGTGTGTTGAGAAAAATTAAAAACAATCATATCTTAAAAATTATTGTGCATATGATTTGACTCTGATAACAAATGACTTCGTTGGTGTGTCATTGAAGCTTCTTTTTTTATAGTAGTGTATGATAAAATATCACTAATATTCACCCATTTGAATTGTATTGATGTTAAAAATATCTTCTTACCTTGTACACTACTTGATGTGTTTTGCAAAGTGTGTACTAGTTCTATTTGTTAGAGATATAAGAGATGCCCATGATGAAGTTGAGTCCAATTGATGGAACCTGCTGGATTGAGTAAATCTGATCAAATTAGACCAGGCGCAGGGAAAATGAACTTGTGCCAGAAAATTGATCAAGAGACTCGAGCCCAGGCTGGACCATGAGACAATTTGGTGAAGAATTGGACTTTATATCAAGATCTGAGGCTATTCGGACTATTCAGATCCATCTCTTTCGGATCTCTCGTAACCGATTGGATAGGTGTCATATTCACTCTGATTATGACTGTTGGATCTGTATTAAGTGTGGTAGTGACCGATGGATGAAATGTAATATTTTGTGAACTATAAATACCTAAGATCTACAGTAACGAAATAAGAAGAGAAAACCTATTTTGATTTCTAGGGTTTCTGCATTCCTTTCTCGCTTCCGCCGCGTTTCCCTTTTCTTCCACCTCCGTTCTGCTCTTGATCTCTCCGCTTGAGAGATCTATCGTGTTTGGTTGTTCTTACATGGTATCAGAGCCTCCGCCAGCAGACAGATCCAGTTGATCGTCGCCATGGCTAGGGATCTTGAGACAACCGGCACTCTTGTAACATCTGGAGCCTATCCATTCCCATCTAACCTAAATGTAGGTAACTTCGTTTCTGTCAAACTCTCTGGATCTAACTTCTTGCTTTGGAAAATGCAAGTAGAAGGTTTGATGGAATCGCAAGGCATGAAAGGGTTTGTAGACGGGGAAATCGCTACACCGGAGAAGGCTCTTGTAGTGACAGATAAAGAAGGAGATGTTCGAGTGAATCAAAACCCACAATATGATCTGTGGAAACGCTCAGACCGTCTCCTAAAAGCTTGGATAATAAGCACGTTGGGAGAGGAAGTTCTCAGTATAGCTGTGAGTCTTGAAACATCAAAACAAGTCTGGGAAGCATTGCATCACTCACTTGCTCAAGACTCAGTCGAAAGAGAGTTCCTAATACTCCAACAACTACAGATGATCCGCAAACGTAACTTCAAGAACCTGGGAGAGTACATGAGGCAGTTCAAAACCTATTGTGATGAGCTAGCCTCGATTGGTCGCCCAGTAACGGATCAGAACAAAGTTTTCTGGCTCCTAAATGGGTTAGGTATGGAGTACAACACCTTCACTACTACCGCTCTAAAGCCTCCTATTCCCAACTTCTCAGAGATCATCCCTATGCTTCAGAGCTATGAGATGAGGACCATGACCCATAACACTGATCAGATAAATCAGATGGCCTTTGTAGCTCAGAAGAATGATCCTAAGGGAAAAGTTCAAGGGTATGGGCGGGGCAAGAGAGATGGGGGCTTCACCTTTAAGGGACGAGGTTTTCAAGCCTCTACCCAAGGTCAGCAATCCTCTCAAGCCTCAGTGACCCAAGATCATTCTCTGAGAGGGAAGGAGAATGTGTTGTATGAGGGAACCATGCCAGGGAGACCACCAGTGATGTGCCAAATCTGCAAGAAACTTGGACATGAAGCGCTGAAATGTTGGCATCGATTCAACAAAGCCTATCAACCAGAGGAGGTGCCACATGCTCTTGCAGCACTCACTGTTGAGGATCCTAATGGGGATTGGTACCCAGACTCAGGTGCTACAACCCACATTACAGGTAATGAAGGTATGTTACACTCCATAAAACCCTACTATGGATCTGATAGAGTCATAATTGGTAATGGAACTAGTCTTCCCATATCTCATACTGGAATAGCTAAGATAAGCCATGAAAACAAACATTTTGAACTTAAAGATGTTCTGTTAGTCCCAGACATGAAATACAATCTTTTGTCTGTAAAAAATTCACTAAAGATCTCCCTTATAACATAGAGTTTGCTGATGAAGAATTTTATGTTAAAAACAGAGCTACAGGGATAATAATAGCAACTGGAAAAGCTAGAGGAGACACATATGTTTTACAAAGTAAGAGTCATAAAGTGTTCTTCTCAAATAGACATAAGAATGTGTCTGAACAAGTTTGGCATTGTAGGTTAGGGCACCCTAGTTCTAAAACCTTGAAAGTTTTGCAAGGGCAAGGATGCATTTCCATAGCTACATCTCCTATCATTCCCACTACTTGCAGCAGCTGTCAACTTGGCAAGTCTACAAGACTTCCTTTCCAGAGCTCCCAAACTCACTCTTATAAACCTTTTGATAAAGTCCATTGTGACCTATAGGGACCATCTCCTGTAATAAGCAGGAACCATTTTAGATATTATGTTTGTTTTGTGGATGATTACACACGCTTTACCTGGTTTTTTCCTATGAAACATAAATCTGATTTCTTTACTTGTTACCTTAGTTTTGAAAAATACGTTCACAGACATTTTGAATGTGGAATAAAAGTTTTTCAATGTGATAATGGACGAGAATTTTCCTCGAGTGTTTTTCAAAATCACCTTCAAAATACTGGAGTTTTACTTCAAATGTCTTGTCCTCAAACACCTAAACAAAATGCTGTAGTGGAGAGAAGACATAGGATAATTACAGATATGGGGCTCACATTGTTAATAAACAGTGGAGTACCCAAGAAATACTGGGTGGAGGCCTTCAGTACTGTTGTTTTCCTTCTAAACCACCTCCCAAATAAAAATGAAGTTATTCCTTATAAACTTCTATTCTCCAA
This sequence comes from Triglochin maritima, assembly GCA_963682175.1. Classification (NCBI taxonomy): domain Eukaryota; kingdom Viridiplantae; phylum Streptophyta; class Magnoliopsida; order Alismatales; family Juncaginaceae; genus Triglochin; species Triglochin maritima. Next base: position 2,488,407 of record OY821781.1, read on the forward strand.
ATTACCTGACTATGAATGTTTAAGGGTGTTTGGTTGTAGATGTTTTCCTTATCTTAGAGATTATATGAAAAATAAATTCGATGAAAAATCTGCTCCATGTGTGTTCCTTGGATATAGTATTAGACATAAAGGATATATTTGCTTAAATCCTGTTACACATAAAATTTACATGACTCGCCATGTGATTTTTGATGAAATGTTCATGCCTTATAAAAACCTTGCTTCTATTTTATGTCCTGTTGAAACTGAGCTCTCTTTAGCCACCTTCTCTGATTGGTTTATAGAGGAAAGAGCCTCCACCCATACCAACAGTGGTAAGAGAGCTCAACCCTCCTCTTCAATGGAGTTTGTTGAGCCTCCTCAACTAACATACCCCACTCAACATGAGGAATCACTCATCAGTAATGAATCCTCTGAGACACCACTTCCTTTTGCCTGTCCTGATCCAGGTAAGACAGGTGAGCTTCTTTCCACTGCTTCTACTAAAGGGGAGAACATACAAACCATCTCTCATGATTCTCAGCATATTCAGCCTATAGAAGAAGCTCACATTTCTCAAGATACCCAATCTGATACTCATAACTCTCTTAATACTAAGAATGACAATCATGTAGATGCTAATTATATGGAAAATGAACCTGAATCAAATCCATGCAGCATGGGTGCCTCTCTTGAAGAATCATTAACTTCAACTCAGGATGCTGTCCAAATAGAGACAGAACCAGTTGAAGTAAGTATGATTCCATCCAAGGTCACTTCTCATACTATGATAACTAGGTCCCAGTTAGGGATAACCAAACCTAATCCCAAGTATGCCCTCTTCCACAACATAGAACCTTTACGAGAGGAACCAAAGTCTGTACTCACTGCACTTAGTCATCCAGGTTGGTATGCTGCTATGAGAGAAGAGATTCAAGCTTTAGAAGAAAATCACACTTGAGACTTAGTTCCCAAAACCAAAAATATGCACATAATAGGATGTAAGTGGGTTTTCAAATCAAAATTGAAAGCAGATGGAACACTTGAAAGACTTAAAGCAAGACTGGTTGCAAAAAGGTACAAACAAGTAGAAGGAATAGATTTCATTGAAACATTTTCTCCTGTTGTGAAACCAGCAACTATAAGACTTGTTTTGAGTATTGCAGTTATGCAGGATTGGCCTATAAGGCAATTAGATGTCAAAAATGCTTTCCTGCATGGGTCCATTGCTGAGTAGGTCTACATGAGCCAAGCACCAGGTTTTGTTAACTCTTCTCACCCCTCTTATGTTTGCAAGCTCAATAAAGCTCTATATGGATTGAAACAATCCCCTCGTGCATGGTTCGATAGATTTGGTACCTTTCTCATATCAAAAGGGTTCTTCGGTAGTAGGGCTAATAGTTCCTTGTTTGTCTTTAATCAAAGTGATCATAAAATATACCTACTCATTTATGTAGATGATATCATCATCACAGGTACAAATTCTAAGTTGCTAGATCATATCATCCACATCTTGTCTCATGAGTTTTGCATGAAAGATCTAGGTCCATTGCATTATTTTTTAGGTATTGAAGTTACCATATCTGATGATGGCTTGTTCCTGTGCCAAAAACGCTATGCTGCAAGTATCTTGAGAGAACTAGATATGTTTTCTGCTAAGTACATCTCAACCCCCATAGGTATTAAATCTGATAGATTGAAAGACACTGAGTCATTCCCTGATCAGACTCTCTATAGACACATTGTAGGCTCACTACAATACTTAACTCTGACTAGGCTTGACCTCACCTATAGTGTAAATCATGTTTGTCAGTTCATGCATTCCCCCACTATTTTCCATTTTAAATTAGTTAAACGCATACTTAGATATTTAAATGGATCGGTTACTCAAGGCATGATGATATTTAAACAAAGCACTATGAGTTTGTATGCCTTTTCTGATGCTGATTGGGCTGGGTGTGAGGTTACCAGGAGATCCACTACAGGTTATTGCACATTCTTGGGGTCAAATTGTATCTCTTGGAAATCAAAGAAGCAACCAACAGTTTCACGCTCTAGTGCTGAGGCTGAGTATCGAGTCATGACTGTTACTACAGCTGAACTCACTTGGTTAACCTTTGTACTCAAGGATCTGGGAGTATCTCTACCTCTCTCTCCTACGTTTTTTTGTGATAATTTTAGTGTCTTGCATATGTCTATTAATCATGTGTTTCATGCCAAGACTAAGCACATCGAATTGGACTACCATTTCGTACGTGAACGGGTTGCCCTCCAATTACTTACTACCAGATTTGTGCCATCTCGAGACCAATTGGCAGACATATTCACTAAGCCACTTCCTAAAGACTCGTTTCACAGAATTCTAACCAATCTGGGCCTTATGAGTCGGTCCAGCTTGAAAGGGAGTGTTTGAGATATAAGAGATGCCCATGATGAACTTGAGTCCAATTGATGGAACCTGCTGGATTGAGTGAATCTGATCAAATTAGACCAGACGCAGGGAAAATGAACTTGTGCCGGAAAATTGATTAAAAGACTCGAGCCCAGACTGGACCATGAGACAATTTGATGAAGAATTGGACTCTATATCAAGATCTGAGGCTATTCGAACTATTCAGATCCATCTCTTTCGGATCTCTCGTAACCGATTGGATAGGTGTTATATTCACTCTGATTATGACCGTTGGATTTGTATTAAGTGTGGTAGTGACCGATGGATGAAATGTAATATTTTGTGAACTATAAATACCTAAGATCTACAGTAACGAAATAAGAAGAGAAAACCTATTTTGATTTCTAGGGTTTCTGCATTCCTTTCTCGCTTCCGCCGCGTTCCCCTTTTCTTCCACCTCCGTTCTGCTCTTGATCTCTCCGCTTGAGAGATCTATCGTGTTTGGTTGTTCTTACACTATTATGGTACATTTGAAAGTTGTTTGTAAATTTAACCTTTTAAACTACATTTTAAATACGAAATTCAAATTTGTTTTAAGGAATTTTTTTAAGGACAATTAATTGCTATCTAAATTCAATTTATAATGTACCAAACAGAGATCTCTTTTACCAATGAAAAGTTTAATATCAAGACGTTGACTCCTCTCTCGCCCAGGAGGTGACAAGAAAGGTGGCCGTAAAGGAAGGCTTCAGCCTCTTCTCCTCGATCAAATCTATCCATGATCTCATGTAGTCGTTGGTGATCTTTCTCACCAACCCGACCGTGAACCCCAATGGACTTTCTGTGAGCTCCCTTGCAGTGCACAACACGTAGGTGACGACCACCGCGTTGCTCGTTGCAGCCATCGACCAAGAAAAGTAACTTGAGTGGCTGATGGGGGTGGAAGTGGAGAGCTTTCGTCCGGGCCCTCCACATGAAAGTTGTTAGAGGACTTCAGTGTCATGTCGGTCGAGGTCAGGACTTATGTCCACCATCTCAGCCACCTCATGATGAGGGTGGTTGATCTGTGGGGGATTGCGGGCTCTCACTGTCAGGAGGGTTCGGTCTAGGAATGGTGGTGTAGATATCGAAAGGTTTCTTGCAATTTCGTACCAATAAGACTTCAAGAAATCTACCCATGCATGCCACTCCGTCCACAAAGCAGTGGCAAACTGATAGCCCTACACTCAATCCTCCGTACTCCAACTTGGTTACCAAGAATAAAAATCAAATTTAAAGTTGGAGATCGAGAGTCATAAGGTTTGGAAATTAAGAATTTGTTGGACTATATGTATATATATATGCACACTTTTGACCATTCACTCTCTCTAGATCTCTCTCTCTCAGAATATAAACTAATGGGTGATTTGCTTGGGTGCACCTCTGACGTGGTGTAATTAGACACTCGGTTTTCGACTATTTGCTTGAGCACACTTATATGTTGATTTTATTTGCTCGGGTGCACATTTTGTCGTCAATTGGGCGCACTATGTTATAACGTCGTAATAGTCTCATTAGGATTTGCAATTTACACCTTCCAAAATTAAAAATGTACTTAATGTTAAATAAAAAATAAAAACTTAAAACCTATCTCCCTTTCTCTCCCTTCTCTCTCTCGTCATTTCTCTAGTCTCTCCTCACCTCACTCCTCTCTCTTTATATTATTATTATTTAACAATAATATACAGAGAGAGACAGAGAGGATTGGAGAGAGAGAAGATAGAGATTGGAGAGAGAAAGGGAAAGAGGTTTTTAAGATTTTATTATTATTGAACATTAAGTATATTTTTAAACCGAGTGCAAAGCAGCATGTGTTACACCGACAAATATGTACTCAAGCAAATAGTCAAAAATCGAGGGTAAAACTCCAATCATGTCACATTAAAGGTGCACCCAAGCAAATCCCCAATCATCGACAACAATGCATGCACCGAGTTCATTAACTCTTGGGGTGAACGACTAGAAACCTTCCTCTCTCCGTACCACCTTTCCTCGACTGAACCCTCCTCAAACCAAGAACTCCCTTACAAGTCTCCTTTCCCCACCACGAGTTCAACCACATCAACCAATTACCACTCGTCCATACTTGTTTCCTTTTCAACCAACAAAAACTTTCCCACCTAAAACAAGAAGCCATGAAACACAACACACTCAAAAGTTGCACCACATTCGAGGCCCTCTCGGGGTTTACATGGAGATCAAGAACACAAGCTCTAAATCTAGACTGAACGGTCGGACTTAGTTCGACCCGCCTCTCCCCAGGGGGTTCTCCGGCAATGCAGTGTTCATGGCCAGTGCAATTTGTTGCGCCGGGGAGCTGACCATGAGGCCGTTGTCGTTCGCGCGAGGTAGGGCTCGTTCAAGAGGCAGTGAAGGTGATGAAGGATGAGTACATGCAGTCGACGATTGACTTTCTCGAGGAGAACGGTAGAGTGAGACCTCAGCTGTTCGCCGGGTGGTTGCGGATTCCGTATCACAACACGGATTTCGGGTGGGGCGTGCCGGTGAAAACCTCCACGCTCGCCTCCCAGGTTAAGGAGAAGGAATTGTGTACGTTTCTTTTGGGTGGTGGAGAGGATGGGAAGGGCGGCATACACACCAAACTTTGTCTGCCACCCTCTATCATGCAACTATTCGAGATTGCCATCGGACAAACCTTCAGTTCGTTATAAAAACTTTAGGGTATGTGAATGTGTTGTTGTTTACCTTGAATAAGTGTTTAAAGTATACGTGCAGAAAAACAGACAATCGGTCGACCGGACGGTGTGGTTCGGTCGACCGGACGGTGTGGTTCGGTCGACCGGACGTGTGTTGATTTACCCAGCAAAAGTGCCTGTCGTTTTTCGGTCGACCGGAATCTAGGATTCGGTCGACCGGGCACACGTTTGAAGCTGGGCAAAAAGTTACTGTTGTTTTTCGGTCGACCGGAACCTTGGATTCGGTCGACCGGAAACGTTCGAGGAGCTGGGAGAAAAGTGTCTGTTGAATTTCGGTCGACCGGAACTTAAGTGTACGGTCGACCGATTATGCACTCGCGCAAGCCAGAAAAGTTACTATCGATTTTCGGTCGAACGAGACTCCAATTTCGGTCGACCGATTATGCACTCGCGCAAGCCAGAAAAGTTACTGTCGATTTTCGGTCGAACGAGACTCCAATTTCGGTCGACCGTTGGAATACGGTTATTAGGATCGGTCGACCGATGCATCCGATCGGTCGACCGTTTGGACCCAGTTCTGCACATTACTCCACCCGATTTTGGTGCAACTTATACTTGTTTTGACCTCATATATAAAGGTAATTTCGTCCCTTTTGTAACATCTGTTAATTCTATTGTCCACTTTTTCGTTCTTGAGAGAAAAGAGAGAGAAAACATCCTTGTGATTCGGTAGGAGAGATTTGAGCCGGGTTCTTCGTCGGTTCGTTCGCGTCTCCTGTAAGCATCTCTTGTAATACGTTTCTCTATAGTGGATTTGAGTTGTGTCGTCCGTGGTTTTTCCCGCATTGGGTTTCCACGTTAAATCTTGCGTGTGTTGTGTGGTTTGAATCTTGGATTTGCGTTTCGTTCTCAAGTTTAGCCAATTGGATTCGTGTTTTTTGTTCCGCTGCGTATTTGAGATTGATTTTAATTCCTAACAGAATGTTATACAACTATTTATAATTTATTATGTCTCAATGTGGAAAAACGGGTTCGTACGAGTGTCACGACAACTTGAAGAATATATATATATATGTCGTGTCGTGAAATTGGTTTTACGTTTGATAAGTCATTTTAGTTTCCTCAATTATGTGTTTTAGTATGTGGGTTTATGTGCCATGTTGATGTTGTTTTATTACACATGTTGGTCAACGGTCATGTGCTAGAGCTTGAGCCTAAGTTCGCTTTATGGTGTGTACCACCTTCAGTACCTATTTTGATGTTATTTGTCAATTTTTATTCATTTCATATTTTGTTTAAAATAATTGAACTTTTGATGTTAACTAATTTCTTCTATACAGTGCATTTATATTTATATGATAATTTTACACGAACATTGATAATAAAAAATAATAAAATAAATTAGAGTCTAACCCGCCACTGTCTCATAATTAGGGGAGGGTTAGAAATCAAAATCAGGGGGTCGGAATTTGTAAAGACGATAATTTTTTTTTAAGAATTTGTTAGTTTAGTTTGATTTGAGTTTTGTTTATGTATTTTACGTAAAACACCTAAAGATGGTAAACTAATTCTCCTATACTAGATACAAAATTTCATTTAACTATCTTATTATTGGAATTCAAAAATATTTAGTGGGTTGGAACTTGGAACCTAAAGGGTCAAAAATCTAAGGAGGGTCGGGATCACATAAAACCTTTTAAACCTAGGCGACAGACAATATTCAAGTTCAAAATCCAAATTCTAAAGTAATAAAAAAATCTAGGAGGGTCGCCACCCGCTCATAATCAACACAATTTCTTTTTAAACCAATCATGAAATAACAGGAAGGTTGTAAGACCAAGTAGTACATATATGTGACCAAGTAGTACAATTTTACGTATGTATACTTAACAAATATGAATAAAGCTAAGCTGTTTTTTAATGGAAAATTAATCTAAGTTGTTATTATCCTCATTCTCTTTCTCATCGTGATTTGAGAGCCAAGGGAGGGAGGTTAATTATTAATTAACCAAGATAGCCCATTATGAATCCATTTCCAAAAGAACCTGCTTTAGATGTAAGAAATTATTCCAAGTGTAAGAATAATAGGAAGAGCATTCCTGGTCCCAACATTACTGTCCTTAAGTATTTGAGCTGAAAAATTCTGGAGAAAAGAGAAGTTTGATCGATTAGGTTGTTGAAGATGAATTGATTTGCTCCCCTAGAGCAATGCAATAATACATGCTTGAATGTGTTGTGCATGGACATAATTAATAATTAAAATGTATTTGTACTTATGTTAAAGCTAGAATTCTTGTTTTTCCCCCTCTCTCAACGAACTTATATAACACCTAAACTTAAAAGTCTAAGTTAGTTCTAAACGAAACTAAGTCACTAACCATGCATAATTTAACTAAGTTCACTACCAATATGAAGTTAGAAAAAAATTCATCCACACATAATATCTTCTATCTTTACCCACCAATCACAAACACAAAACACTATTTTGGGACTTCCGGAATTCAGGCCGTTTTCACAAATATTCTTGTAGATTTCAGTTGGAAATAATTCCACACTATGTGAGGTTGTGATTGCAATTTCGGTGAAAAGAAAACCCCCAATTTCGATTTCAGAAACCCTAAACCCCCACACCACTCGTTCGATCCGCACTCGTCGATCCTCCTCCGGCGTATCACTCCGGCCAACTCCTTCGCTCCGGCGCTTCTCTCCTTCCCTCTCTCTCTTCGCTACCTCTCGCCTGCGACTTTGTTTTCTTCTTCCAAGGTAAGTTTTTTTCTAAGATAAGTGTGGTTGGAAGATTTGAAGGAAAAAATATCGATTTTTTTGGTACGGAAATGCATGAATTAGCGAAGAAGTTTAAAACATCTGAATTTCTTAAACGAAAATTTCTTTACTCGTAAAAAAGGTTTCACTAACTATATTATTGCAGCTCGTGGAAAGATTGTTGGGGTTTTTTGTTAAAATCATCTGAATTTTTAGAAGGGATGTTAATTGCTTATTACACATTGACACATTGTTGGTCTTCATCTGAATCAGTTAGGCTAGAAGTTTTCGCTGAAAATGCCGGTGAAAGTTCAGAAACCGATACAACCTTCCTCTGAGCAGGTAACTTTGTTTTTAGATGTTATTGTTTTTCTCGGTGAAATTTTGTCGTAGGACATTAGGAAGCTTGGTTTGGTGTATGGAAATTGATATTTTGCCTGTAATGTTAGGAGCTGTCGGAGGAGTTACAGTTTAAAGTTAAGAAGTACCTTCGTGGAGATGGTGCAGACTTGGAGGTTTGTTTTGTCTTCTGTAGTTTATTTTGGAGCTTGTTTTCTGTTAATATGTGTATGAAAAGAATTGCCATATCTTGCTTCTTAATGTAGGGTCTAAAAGATAAGAAATTAAAAGGACAACTTGCTGCTCGAGAACAATTGTATGGCTTCTCTGCAAGTGCCGCAGCTAAAGCTGAAAAGGTCAGTATTATCATGTTTCTTTGTTCTTTAGGTTCAGGGCGTCAGTCCAACTTCAGTCATTTTTCCTTGCTATTGTTTTGTACAATACGAAGTGACTAACTTTATAACATTTCTAGCTGTTGATTATTATCCGAAGTGTTAATACTGTAGGAAACCGAAGTGATATGAAAGTCTCTTCCTTGTCTTGACATTGAGAGCCTTTGTTTGGCATTTGTTTGTTTCTTAGTTCTGTTCCTAATGGGTTTATATTGCTATGCGTTGTTTTGAAAATTTTGGTGTTTATATTTTCAAATTTGTTTCAGTGGCTTATGCCAACTGAGGGAGGGTTGTTGGAGGCTGAGGGTTTAGAGAAGACATGGCAGATCAAACAAGAATCCATACTTAATGAAGTTGATGTGATAAGTTCTAGGAAGCCTTTTGATATGATACTACCTGGTAATTTCTTCATTTTCCTGATTTTATTGTGCTTATTGTTGATTCTGTCTTAAACTTTCTGCTTGAAGGTGTAATGTGGTAAGACTTGAACATTTATGAGTTTGAATACTTGACATTTGTGTTGCGAGAATACTTTTGTTTATTGATCTTTTGAAATTAAAAAACTTATAAGATATCCAAACAAGACTAGATAGTATTTACCTTCACGGCTTACCATTTACCTTTTGCACTTGCAGTTCTAGGCCCATATAAGATAGAATATTCCTCAAGTGGCCGTCATATGTTAATAGCTGGACGTAAGGGTCACTTAGCCATTGTAGATATGCTTACCATGGATCTTGTCAGGGAACTTCAGGTATGCTATGCTTTCAATTTCATCATGCCATGTCTTGATGTTGTACTTGCAGAGTGTTTTTAACATTTTTCATATTTTGATTTCTACCAACGCATGTCGCTGGAATTAATATAATGTTAAAATGGTTCTGTAATAGTAAAGGTACTAACAGTTCTCATGCAATTTTTTTGTGATCAGTAATGAAACTAAAATTAAATTTTAACAAAAGTATTGTTTACCAAATATGGATTTCTGCTAGTGAAAACACAAATCACGATTGTTGATAAGTTTCTTTTTTAACTTACCCCAACTAGTTTGGCACTAGTGGATTTGTTGTAGTTGTTGGGAATTACTGTTAGTTAAAACTCAAAAGAAATTAGCAGTTACTTGATCAAAGTGGTACACGGAAGCCGTAGCCTAAGACTATTCTTATGCAAATATTTTTCCTTAGAAGAATCCCTTTTCGATCATTATCTATCTTTTAGCTGACTACTTGTTACGTTTTTTACCAATCATGTTGGTGACTGTCCATAGCACATTGTTCTTTGGTCTGTATCGGGTGTTGTTTCTAAACATGTCCTTTTTCTCTAAGATATTGCAAACTTGTGATGAATATTTTGATATTTTTCATCTTGATATTTGAAATTTTAAACGATCAGGTCACTGAAACAGTTCGAGATGCAGTTTTCTTACAAAATGAACAAGTTTTTGCCGCAGCTCAAAGAAAGTAAGGTCATCTAATCATAGTCGTGAGCGAACACTCTGTTTGGTTTTGTTTAACGCAAAGTTGCTTTAATCCTTGTCTAGCTTTCATTGTCCTTTGTGTAATTTTATCTTTGTGTGCTGGAAGCTTCTTAGGATCTGCTAAACATGACCAGTCATGTTTGATTTGGATGATTTCAACTTTCAAGATGGATCATCGAAGTCATATTTGATTTGGATGTCTTACCTGTGCATTTACCCTTGCAGTTTCTAAATATTGCTATTCAATTTTTTTCGCTAGGCAATATATTGGTATTTGGTTATAGTTTGTGGTCATTGGTTCATTCTGTACTTCTTTTCCTATCTGTTTTTGTAAAATAAAGAGCGTGGTTTTAGTTTTGTCAATACTAGGTAGCAACAATTATATTAATGGATGCAAAAATTCAGTCACCACAGTGGCTTTATTGTAAAGATGCACATGCCCAGCAGTTTCTTTTGGTAACTGAAATCTAGAAATGAAGTTCACTTTGCAATTTCACTGATGTTTATATGTTTGACAGGTATGCCTATATTTACAATTCTGATGGCACTGAACTTCACTGCCTGAAGGTTTGTTAATTATTTTCTTCTAGCTCTTGGCTTCGTTAACTGAATTTGATTAATGAACTTGATTCCAATTCGGATACAAAAGATACAATAAATGGTTTGTGCATATCAACTGCCCCTGGCTCTAAGATTCCAACTCGGATGCAAGATGTTATATGTTGTAGGACATCCTTACCTTTTAATTGGTGATGCTCATCTTGGATTTGTGTCTTGTGACAAGCTTCTGAACTTTGAGTTTTATAGGTGTGAAACTATTTTTCACTCAAACCCTTTCCTCGCAACACAATGACTAACTTCTCCGATAGCGTTGACCATCTACATATAATGGTTTCAATACAAAAAGTGGTCACTGTAAACGTCCAGATGATTCTTTGTTCTTTAAGAAAAGCAGATTTTATTGAACGTCATTATAAAATTGTTCCGCTTTAATGCCAATTGCCTAAGCTTTCTGTTTGTGAAATTGATAAAACTGGTTTGACCTGGTTCAGCTTACTACGACCAACTCATGCATGTTGGGCCAGTTTAGAAGGAACTATAGATCTGGAATCTAATTCCAGCATCAAAAGAAACTTTAATCTCACTCTTGAAGATAATTTTGGACAACCAAATAATACCTTCTCATTTGAAGGTTGGGGACTCCAATCTCAATTAATCTTTCAAAATTAGAAGTGAAGTTTCATTGGTCAATTATGTCTAACAATGCAGCAGTTCATTTATATAGGAGAATTTAATCCTATCATAGTGTCCTCAGCATTTTTTATGAAATATATGCCCTTGTAGCCTTATAGGTATTTGTACCATTCTGTTGCTCAATGCTATTCAGTAAGATAATGATGGTTGGCTATGTGTTTATGGCTTGAAACAAAGGTTTAAAAGAATTGTGTTTGGATTCTTGATGGCCGAACCTGTCAGATGCTTAATTTCACTCGTCCTGATTTTGCTATTTATTTCAGGACCATGTTGTACCTCTAAGACTTCAGTATCTGGATAAACACTTCCTCTTGGCATCAATTAACAAACTTGGTCAGCTCCATTACCAAGACGTAAGTACTGGTGTAATGGTTGCTAATTACAGAACAAGTCTTGGTCGATCAGATGTTATGCAGGTCAATCCTTATAACGCTGTAATTGGTATCGGTCATTCTGGTGGTAAAGTCACCATGTGGAAGCCTACAAGTTCTAAAGCCCTTGTTACTATGTTGTGCCATCATGGTTCGGTCAAAGCAGTTGCTTTCCACAGTGGAGGCAATCTGATGGCCACTGCAGGAGTAGACCACAAGATCAAGCTGTGGGATCTGAGGAAATTTGAACCTTTAAATACCTATCATGAGCGAGCAGTGACTCTGGACTATAGTCAGAAGGGCTTGCTAGCTATGGCAATTGGATCAAAAGTACAGATATGGAGAGATTCTTGTGGAAATCAGGACTACGGGCGCTATATGAGTCACGGAATTGTTAAGGGCTACCAGGTAGGGAAGGTCTCTTTCCGACCCTATGAGGACGTCCTAGGCATCGGTCACTCCAGTGGCACCTCTTGCATTCTTGTCCCAGGATCTGGAGAGCCCAACTTCGACAGCTGGGTTGCAAATCCATACGGGACTTCTCGCCAGCGCCGAGAAAAGGAGGTTCATGCCCTTCTGGACAAACTTCAGCCCGAGACCATCATGCTGAATCCCAATAAGATTGGTACAGTTAGGCCGCCAATGAAGAAGGAAAAAACAACCAAGCATGAAATCGAAGCTGAGAAAGAAGCTGCTATTGCTGCTGCCAAGAGTATTAAAATCAAGAGTAAAACCAAAGGAAGGAGTAAACCGAGCAAGGTGGCAAGGAAAAAGGAGGAAACAGTTGCAAGCGCTAAGCGGAACTTCTGGGACCAAGAGAACAAGGAACAACAACAAAAGAGACTAAAGGTTGCGGAAGTTGAACTTCCGAAATCTTTGCAAAGGTTTGCTAAGAAAAAGTAGTGTAAGATGTCGTTTGCGGAATCAATTGGACGACAGATTATCATCTTAATCTACAGAGCAGCTGATCCGATTATAAACCTTGGTATCAATTATCAGCAATGTCATGTTTTACTTCACAAGCATCAATTTTAACCTGTAGATGCTTGTTGTTATGATAATATTTATTAATTAAATAGCAAACACTTTGTACTGATTCAATTCGAGATTGTAGTTATTGAGGTGGTTTATCATCAGAATCCACGAGTAGCTGATTCTGTTACATACCCTTGTTACCTTGTAACAGCTATCACTCTCTCCAAGTTAAGCAAATCCAGTTGGAGATGGTATGATGGTTTTAAGTATGAGACTAAATAGGTAATTTGTTTGTTTTTGTGGCGATGAGGATGCAAAGCTTGCACAGGTTGGATTGTTGACGCAAGAAAATATAGATTTTGTTGAACAAGGTATCCTCCAAATAATTCGAGTTCTAAGAATTCAACTCAATTGAGAGGTAAACAATAGATGTAAACCACTGAAATCCATTTAAGCTCCCATTTGAACAGGGATAATCTATTTATCTATCTCTAAAATGTCTTTGATTATAAAATAAAATGGAGGTATTTGTTTTTGCATATTTGATGAATGAAATAGAAATCTCAAGTCTGAAATTTTCACTGATGACCAGCTAATTCAAGTGATCTCTCACTAGTTACAGTAAGGCATAGACTAGTGCCCCTACTGGTTGATTCGAAATATTTTCTTTCCCAGCTTGATATTTGACTTATTGCAGACACCTTTGCTAAAAAAAAGTATGGTAAAATTTACTCAAAAAAGTAGCGTGTGAATATATATCTTCTGTTCCTTCAATTGTTAGTAAAATTATGCTACAATACACAAATGACAATTTTCTCCTTCAATCTTAGCTTCTCTTCGCATGGTTGAATTTAACATTTTATCAGGATAAAGTAAATGCAGGGAGGTATTCAAATTGTCTTTTCTTGAAAATTTTGGTATAAGAAATAATAGGAGGTAACAAGTAATACATCCACTAATACCATTTTTCAGAATGGAACATTTTTCTGGCCAAAATTTAACCTGTGCCTTAGAGATGATTGCAAGGTTTGTTGGCCACAGAAAGAGTCCAATGTGTGTTTCCAGGCAATGGTTGGCAGAGTGGCTGTTTCTGGCAATCCAAATCCACAGAGTTTATATATATAAAATATCTAACTTTAGTATGTAAACTGCAACTATGGATCAGCTCCAGTGAAGAAATTACAGCCACCAATACTCATCACTCACATAATTCATGTCTTAGTTAGAACAATTAGCTGTTAAAATGTATATAATCCAAAAATTGATGGGCAGTTCTAAATATTTATGTATGTTGGAGAAAAGTGGACATAGATAATCATGATCATCTTTGATATGTTTAGTTTGTTGACAACACATAGAAAGACATATGGACTAGTACAAAAGGAGGGTGGTTTCCACAATGATGTGAAAACCTTCCTCTTTACAAGTCACAACCACAATTCTTCAAACTTCAATCATCTCTTTATTTCCTTGCTGAGTGCATTAACGCTTTACGCAACGAGCGAGTGTAGACATTAGCCGAAGCAAGTCAGTATGGGATGCAACATGTCGAGGCTCACCTCAGGCGATGAAGCTCAAATGACATCTGGTGGGCTAGGACCAATGCAAAGGAAAATTGAAGAAATCAAGAAGAATAGGTTGAGGAGGAAGAACACAAGGAAGGATGATAGCATTGTGTCGACCACCGAGCTTATCTCTCGGCAAGATGATGAGGTTTCGGAGGACATTGATTCCCACCGGGGATCGATTAGCGAGGTTCCCAAGGCGGAGATGACCGGAGACAATGAGATGAAGAGAAGTGTTGCCAATGAGGAGGAAACAAAGAAGGTATTATTGACTAACTTCACTACATTAAGGTTATCTTAACAATCAACATATATTGGAGTTTAGGGTTTTGATAAGTGATTGGCTACATCTGCCATCAAATTTCATAGTATGTAGATGTATATATTTTACATCTTTAGAATCAAGCTATGGTTTCAACTAGATGGGTAATTAAATGAGAAATACTTGTACGATCTATTTTTAACACATATAATGATTAATAAGTCCTCTAATATAACTTCAACATTGAACATTTTTAAAACCTGATATATATATATATATGGTTCCTATATTAATTGTGTTTGGATCAGTGGATCGACTTCAAGAATATCAGATAATAAATGGACCATGATCTACACAACCAAAAACACATATTATATAGCATGGACTACGTTTTCCTTTGAAGTTGAGAAATCCAACTTTGTTTGATCTCTCATGCTTCTTATGTATTTATTTATTTATTGTGAATATTTTTAATTTGTCTCACTGTAACTAATTTTTGAAATGCATTTAATTCCCGTTAAAAGGACAACAAGAATGATGTTGTTAATGAGCATCATTGTGAAAAAGGTGGCGACGATAATAATAACGATAAGAAAAGCCATGAAGACGAGGAGGAGAAGGTAGAGCAGGAGACAAAGGAAGACGAAGAAAAAGGAAGACGATTGGAGTATACTAAACATGATTACGGCAATGAGCTTACACCAGGGTCTCCTAGCTTTCGGATCTTTTTCATGGACGACTCTAAGTTGGAGTTGGAGTTGGAGTTGGAGAAAGAAGACAATGATAGTAGCTTGGGTACTTCTCATAAACCTTTAAATTCAACTCTAACCGAATATATATATATACACACACAGTAAATATGATGAATCCACTTACTTTTAATTTGATGAATATATTCTGTCTCAACCTTTTTTTGTGCATGGTAGGCTCTCTCTCTCAAGATGCTCACCGAAGTAAAGACACTGTGGACTTACACGTACGTAAAATTCCAAAGTCTCCTCCAATTCCACGAAGAATATGAAAAATGGAAATTTAATACAATAAAATGCAGTCGAAATATTTGAATATATGTATGGATCACACAAAAAATCTTATTTAATTTCCACTAACTGAAATGAAAAATTAACTACATCCAAGTATCTAATTATGCTGCTATTTTGGTTAGAAATTGCACTTGCAAACCTATTAATTGCATCAAAAACATTATTTCTCTCTCCTTTTGATGGTTACAGAGAGCTAAGACCAAAGCAGCAAGGAAGGACAGGGTAACAAGATTCAGAGCCTTAGCTAGGAAGCCGATCTCGTATAGTCTAAGATCGTGTTATCACAAGAATTCGACCTCCTACGACGATAATAATCCCTTCTCCAACATCAAAATGAGTGGGAATGAAGCTAAATGAGAGTCAAGCTTTGTGTTTATGTACTTTCATTAATGCTAAACAGGGGAAAGCTTGTGCATGGAGAAATGGAGGGAACGGATTCGTAACAAGTTTAAGTTCAAAAAGTTATATATTTGTTGCAAATATTGATGCTGGTTTTCTTTTATCTTTGCTTTTCAATTGATTTATACACATTTTTTGGATGGAATTTTGAGTCATGTTGGTATAACGGGACCAATAATAGAATGTATGTCACTTTAAAAAAACCTAGAAGTGGACTAAAGTGAACTGAATTTGGAATTAAATGTCACCGAAGACTAATCATATAGTGCCACTTGTTGGAAGATCATTTTCCTTTTATTAGAACTTTTCGTGATGTTTGCACCGCCAGGGTTAGGAAGATCATTTTCCTCTACCATTCAGAATAGGAAAATGATTTATGAACGCTGCGCGTCACGGACGTGCTATACGTGGACATCCATGTCAACCCTTACGTGGCCAAAGCAATGATGTTTTTCTTTTTTCTTCCTGATGTCCACTCAAATCACAGTAAATGTGTTTCAACTCAGCACGTTCTCTCTCTCCACGCAAATACAAATATGATGATACTATTTCTTTCTTCTTCATTCCACGCAAATACAAATTCAAAAGAATGAAGAAGAAAGAAAAAGTGTCATCGACCGTCCCATTAACGCTGCTTACGTTGTGAAGAACCCTGGGAGTCGGCATCAGACGCTTCTTCGAAATAATATCTTGCTCGAAATGATGATTTATTCCGGAGAGAGGTACAACGCTCCGTGGTGAAGACTTACGTCTGTTCGGTTTATGTTGTACCTCTCTCCGTAATAAATCACCATTTCGAGCAAGATATTACGTCGAAGAAGCGTCTGATGCCGACTCCCAGGGTTCTTCACAACGTAAGCAGCGTTAATGGGTCAGTTACATCGTTGCTTCACGAAGTCGCACCGACAAGAGAAGAGAAAGTTCAAGATGAAGGTTACATCGTTGCTTCACGAAGTCGCACCAAAACCCAGGGATCCTGATTTCTCTGATTGGGACATGAATATGTTGTGTGTCTGTTCGGTTTAAGTTGTGTGTCTTGTAGGATCGTGTGGGTTTATGGGTCCACAATTAATGCTAATCACCTAATTACCTACTTGTTTATTCGATTAAAGAAATGCAGCGGAATTTAAACTAAAACAAGCAAGTGTAGGAATATGCAAACCACAAATCGACTCGGCGTTTTTATAGAGGTTCGACACCCCACCCGGGTCCTAGTCCTCTCTTGCAAGCTCCGCTCGGATCACCGAGCTCCGCTCACGACTTCACTAACCACTCCCCGTTCCGGGTCGGGAGAGAACGCCTTTACAACCGTCAAACTCGCGAACAACCCTCGCCGAGCTTGGAATCTTCTTCTCACAATCCGAGAAGGATGCTTCAGGCTTTCACCGGAGCCTTTACTCTTTTGACAACAAATGAGAACTTGAGTGGAGCAACACTCTCTAAATCTTGAGCACACTTGAGTAGGATTAAGGAATTGATCACTAAGTGTGTAAGGTTTGAAGCTTTGAGTGTTTGGGATTCTCTCTAATGTTTGGGACAAGTTTGTAGTAGGAGAGTTCTGTTAAAATGTGTTTTACAACTCCTTATATAGGCATTAGAGAGGATAGATCCGTTGGGACAAGATTTGATTGGATTTTGTGCAAAGCACACAAAGCAGAAAATTCGGGCTGCAAATCTATCCAGAAACGGTCGACCGAAAAGTGAAACGGTCGACCGAAAAGTGGAACGGTCGACCGAACGCTTGGGTTCGATAAGGATACGGTCGACCGAAATATGAATAGGTCCACCGAATACTTAAGTCTATTAAGAAAACGGTCGACCGAACAGGGTTACCGGTCGACCGAATAAGCGTTTCGGTAGAGGGAAAACTGGATCGGTCGAACGAAATCGTATCGACCGATAGCAGGGAATTCTTGACAAGGTTAAACGATCGACCGAACTTGGCACATGGTTCGACCGTTTGGTTAAGTATATGGAGGTGTATATAGTTTTAATACGAATACGACCGTTGGGCATATACGACAAGAATAACGGTCGGAACAGTAAGTTCAAACGGTTGACCGAAGGAGATGGTGCGGTCGACCGAAACTGGACAGGGAAAACACAAACTGGATTACTTGATCATCCGGTCGACCAAACGGCCTGTATCGGTCGACCGAATGTGGGCAGACAGTTAGGGTTCAAGTTAGGTGTTTTCCGGTCAAAGTTTGGGTGATCTATTGAAGTCCAAATTATGTGAAATTTCGTGTGTGACTTCTATAGGGAACCTAGTGTGTGATTAAGTTGATTTTAGCTCAAGTATGGTCAATTACACTTTGTTCCTAAGACTCAAAAGAAATCAAGATTACATGTCTTCTATTTAGCTTTAATTACATGTCTTGACTTCATTTCCTTCTTTCTTGAGTCTTGATCACGTGTAGAGGTTAGCACAATACAATGTATATGCAATGCATAGTGTGTGCTACTCTAATTAAGATTAGGTTGATTAAATCATCAAAACATAAGATTAATGCCAAAAAGCCAACATGTCTGCTCGGTTTAAGTTGTGTGTCTGTTCGGAATATGTTGTGAGTCTGTTCGGAATAAGTTGTGGGTTTGTTCGGAATAAGTTGTGTGTCTGTTCGGTTTAAGTTGTATGTCTGTTCGGTTTAAGTTGTGTGCATGTTCGGAATATGTTGTGTGTCTGTTCGGTTTAAGTTGTGTGTCTATTCGGTTTAAGTTGTCTATCTGTTCGGAATAAGTTGTGTGTCTGTTCGGATTATGTTGTGAGTCTATTCGGAATAAGTTGTGTGTCTGTTCGGTTTAAGTTGTATGTCTGTTCGGTTTAAGTTGTCTGTCTGTTCGGAATAAGTTGTGTGTCTGTTCGGATTATGTTGTGAGTCTGTTCGGAATAAGTTGTGTGTCTGTTCGGAATATGTTGTGCGTCTGTTCGGAATAAGTTGTGTGTCTGTTCGGAATAAGGTGTGTGTCTGTTCGGATTAAGTTCTGTGTCTGTTCGGAATATGTTGTTTGTCTGTTCGGAATATGTTGTTTGTTTGTTCGGATTAAGTTGTGTTTCTGTTCGGAATAAGAAGAAAGTTTGGTGTCCGGAATAAGTGTATTTTCTGTCCGGAATAAGTGTATTTTTGTCCGGAATAAGTGTATTTTTGTCCGGAATAAGTGTATTTTTTGTCCGCAATAAAATAAGTGTATTTTCTTTCCGGAATAAGTGTATTTTTGTCCGGAATAAGTGTATTTTATGTCCGGAATAAGTGTATTTTCTGTCCGGAATAAGTATGAATTTCAACATAAACTGGACAATCATTCTACATAAACAAGACAAACTTTCTACATAAACAAGACAAACTTTTAGTTCCATTTCTGGACAAAACTTAATAATAAAAAATATTATGATAAGTGTGGGATCTGCACGAATAAATGGTCTGCACGCTGTCCTAGGGTCTGCACACTATCTTATCTATGTATTGGGAAAGGAATCGTTGAACTTAAAGAACCGGCGTTTTTTAAAAAGACAAAAACGCACGAAGAGAAATTTCGCGGACTGGACGCTGACTCAAAGAAAATACCTGAGCTGTACAGATCCACGTAAGGCGCGTCCGTGACGCGCGCGTCCGTGTATAACGACCCTTCAGAATAGTATATTAATTTTACTTGGTATTGAATCACTCTCAATTTAGAATTGTATCTCGCCTTATAAAAATATATTTTCGACCCTTAATTCTGAAACAGTAAAGATTAAGGATTGGGGCTCAAGGATAGTAGATCATGTATGTATATCTTGGATAAGTAGAAAAGGTAACCATACATAACTTACTCCGTGTCTAGCAGTCAGTCCAATCCTGGACACGAGTCAGTCAAGAGTGTGTTCAAAGTTCAAACCTGGACACAAGCCAGTTTAAAGTTTGTCCAAACATGGATAGTAGTCAGTTTAGAGTTTGTCCAGAGTGTATCCATAACGTATCCAGCAGTCAGTCCAATTTTGGTTGTGTCCAGTGTTAGACATTCATGTTACGTCCATGACTGGACAAACCCGTTTCCACGTTTGTCCAGACTCGTGACCATGAATGTGAACCATTGTATTTCTTTTTTTGGAAAACAAAGCGATTTTCTCTCTTATCGGAAATCATAAATTATTAATGATTTAAAGAATCCACAAATCATGATTCTTTTGTAAGAAACTCTCCTACGGTTGCTAATGACATGACGCATGCCCGTTTATCAACCCCCTGTGAATTTTGTTATCCTAGGTATAACTATCTTAGAGAGAGCGGCTTGATATGGTGCAAACGAACTACAATTCCCTTCCTTCAATGAAATATTTGTGGATAGTTCATGTTTGTATTTATATTATTAAAAATGTCAATTAACACTTTGATTCCAGAGTGTCTGGTTAGTAAGTACATATCTCAATTGATCCCTTTTATGAGGCAAAGCTAATTTCACCTATTAAGATTTGATCTACGGTCTTAAGTATTGTAAGACTAATTAAGGATCTCTCAACTGCCTACATTGCTTTCTTATCTCATCTTAACGGGAGTCTCTTTTTCAATTGCCTCGTTCCATCCTCTGATCATGTCCCAATTCTTTTATTATCCTAAGAAACCAAATGGTTAATTTTTCGCCCTTCTGTTTGGATAAATACTTACTAAACAACTCAAAATATTGTGATTTTGTTTCGCAAACGTTGATGAATTAAAAAATTACGACACTCATCTGATTTTGCTCAACATAAATACCTCAAAGAGACATTCCAAGGATTATCTAGTAACAAAAAAACACATTTCTCATCCTCGATGTTTTGAAATGCACCCAACAAAAACCCCAAACATAATGACAATCCATCTGCTGTTATGGATTATTATCAAGTTTGGCCGCTACGATGTAGTTATTTCTAAAAGAAGGAACAATGTTAAATTTAACAAAGATAATTGAACCAACAAAATTTGGGAAAAAACATAACAACATATCTAAAATTGTCGTTGATTCTTCACAATACCAAGATTCCATCCACGTGAATCTCGACCTCGATGTCTTGGAAGTGTACCCAAACAAAAACCCCAAACATAATGACAATCCATCTCCATTCCTCACAGAGGGAGGATCCATTGTTATGAATTATTATCAAGTTTGATCGTTACTTATTTCAACATGTGACACACACTCATTTGTATAATGTAGTTATTTCTAAAAAAAATTAATGTTAAATTTTTGACAAAAAGAGTATAACCAATAAAATTGGGAAAAAAATTATAGCAACGTATCTAAAATACCAAGATTCTGTCCACACTAATCAAACCGAATCTCGTCCGGTCCAACTGTCCAAGCATGATAAAAACCATATGCAAGTTACGGATCCGATTAAGGATCCGGCCCACGAAGCCCACGATAAGAAACACAGAGGAGGTGGACTGGAGGGCGTGAGACGGACGGAAACAAGCCCCCTTCACACTTCTCCCTATAAATACCATTTCCTGATCGAATCCCGTATCCGATCCTTCCTCTCGCCGGCGATCGACTTAGGGTTCGCGATCGCCGCCTCTTCCGTGATCGCCCTCTCCACTCGCAGGTAACGATGTCTCGGTTCGTGATTCGGGATTCCTTGTTTTGGTCCCGATCGGTGGGTTTGGGGGTTGAGGGTTTGGAGGGTGGCTGCGATTAGGGTTTGGGGTTGGTTTTTTTGCAGGAAAGTGGGAGAGTAGGGTTTGTTTGGGGATTTTGGATTTGGTTGGTTTGGATAAAGATTGCGGCTTTAGCCTGCCTTTATGCCGATGGTTTGAGGGAAGAACTCCAGAAAGTGGAGTTATGCGGATGGTGTCGACTGGCTTTTTCAGTATGGGGGAAGAGTTTGAGAAAGTGGAGTCTGAGGGCTCACTTGAGTTGAACTTGTGTTGGGTTGGGGGAATCGGTTGATGTTTTGTGAAGGTTTGTGTGGGTAAAGATTGCAACTTTACGCGGATGGTGTTGACCGGCGTTTCTCAGTTTGTGGAAAGAACTCGAGAAAGTGGATTGTGAGGTTTTTTTTGTGGGGGTGAGTTTGTATTGGGCTTGGGTGTATGGGTTGAGGTTTTGTCCGCGTTCTGTTTTGGGTAAAGATTGCAACTTTACGCGGATGGTGTCAATTGTTGGATAGAACTCAAGAAAGTGGAGTGTGATTTTTTTTTGAGGTGTGAGTTTGTATTCGGTTTGGGTGGATCAGATGAGATTTTGTGAGGGTTCTGTTTTGGATTAAGATTGAGGCTTTATTTGGATGGTGTAAAAGAACGTGAAGCGTGGGGTCTGTTTAGGCTGGATTTGTGTTGGGTTGGATGATTCGGTTGGCGTTTTGTGAAGGTTCTGTTTTGGATACAGACTGTGTGTTCATATGGTTTCTAAGGAATTTAGTGGAGTGGTTTTGGTAGCTATGTTCTTTGTTTTAGTCAAAGAAAGTGAAGCGTGGGTGATTGTGATAGGCACCTCGGATGAAGATTGTTATGCATTGAACTTTTGTCATGCTGAATGAACCCTTGAGATTCTGTAAAGGTCCAGTTTTGCTGAAGTATAATGATTGTTTATTTCTAGTGTTCTTTTCGATATTTACTTGTGCAGTGATTTACATTTGGTTCTGCATTGCAACAAAGATTGTTTGTTTGAGGATTGCAGTTGTCTTATGTGAGGTTATATCTTCGGGTGGAAGTGGCATCTGCTTATGGGTTCTCTAAAGAATTTTTGACAATAATGTTTAATCTGTGCTTCTTGTTGCTTTTGTGAACCAGCTGTAGTTAGGATACAAAGTCTTCAAACTATTTTGCCTTTAAGCTGTTTCTTTTCATGCTTTGTATGTGTGGAATGTTAATGGATAAATAATTGGTGGCAGCATTCAATCTTGACAAATGTCACATGTTCGAAATGTCATCCTTGCTTCCATACTTGTTGGCTAATTAGCATTGAACACAATTCTCCTGGTATTATGGAAGTATTCCTTGCATATACACTGCCATTGTTGTAATCTTCTGGTATATGACACGTTACAGACTATATTGAGTAAATGCTTAGTGTATGTTGTCGCAGGTGATAAAAAACCTTATTAATTGCCAAGTGTATGGTCTGGAAACCTTATTAATGTTCTACGTCTTCTTATCTTGCATCCCACCGTTCTTTTGTTTAGGTTGGCTGGATGATCTTTCAACAAAATTTCTCAGGACATGGCATCAAGCATGTTGACAGGAGACAGAAGGTTGTTCCTGTGCAATTTCTGACTTTTACAATTGGCTCATATAAATTTACTTGTGTTATATACTAATTTATTCTGTCGTACATGATGCATGTTCATTAGATATTTGGGTGTCCTATGTACTTGTATTATACCACAATCACACACCTTGGAAAATGGGAAATGAAGGATTATTAGAATGTTCGATTTAGGCTACTGTTATCATGATGTATAGTATATACTATTAGTTTGATTCATATAGCTCTGTATTTATATCCAAATATGATTTTTAATCAAATTCATCAAAACTATTTTAGGTGGGCTTCATCAAGAAAGTCAGGCATGACTGTATTGGGAAAGGTGCCGAAACCTATCAACTTACCAAGTCAGAGGTAAACTATATATGAATTCATAATTCCTACATAGTAGTTGTTCCTTGTGCATTGGTGAACTTAAATACCATCTAATTGTCAGGTTGGAAAACCATGGACTTGATCCTGAGGTGGAAATTGTTCCCAAGTAAGTTTTTGTACTGTTTTCTTGGTAAACTTGTTCACAAAATTTAGTTTAGGTGCTTTTACATGGTTGCTATATTTTCTAATAACAGTTCTCTTGTGTACTTCTTTAAGGGGTACGCTAACATGGGGTAGCAAACCATCCGAGGCCTCTCCCAATGCATGGGGTGCGTCATCTCATTCTTCAGTTCATGCAGATAGCGGTGTTAGCTCCCCTAGCCATCTCGCCGGCCGTCCTTCTTCTTCTGGTGGAACGGGGACCAGGCCATCAATAGCAGAGAGTGAGAGTTCCCTTGAAGCCACTACAAATGCATGGGTTTCAAATTCTCGCCCCTCTTCTGCATCTGGGGTTTTGTCAGCTAACCAGAAATCAACATTGGCAGCACGTCCACGGAGTGCTGAAACAAGACCAGGCAGCTCTCAGCTCTCTAGATTTGCTGAAGCTATCCCTGAAAATTCAGTACCTTATAGGACAGCTGATGCTGCAGACAGAGTGGTAGTTATGACTCGAACTTGGATGAAAATCTGTCCGTCATTTTTAGCCTTGATTTATTCAGATCATGTTAAAATGTTTTATTCATTGTCCATTTCCACTGTGTCAAAGATTAAGTTGTTTTTTGGCATTTGAAGCATCATGGACTGTATCAAATGACTATTTAAACGATCTGCATTTCTTATTTATTGTGGAATCACAGATGGTCAGTTGCATTTGCATCATTTGGGTCAATCGGAAACAACCTCACTGTTTTACAGTGGTAGGGTTGCGTACATCCGACCCCCCTTACCTCGCTTAGGCGGGAGCCTCTTCTAAGGCAATGGGGTTATGTTGATGTTAAAATGTTTTATTCATTCAGGGTCACATGTCCTCAAAGAGAAATGATTTTGCTTTGACTTCTGGAGATTTTCCTACGCTTGGCTCTGAAAAGAGCGCCTCTGACTTGCAGAACCGGCCAGGTGCTCACCTTATCTTAATTTCATCTACCTCTTTTGTTTATAGTGTATGTTTCCCCGTAAATGGAGTCCTAAAGAAGAATTAAATCTAGAAAAAAGACATGACCATCTCACAGCCTTAGTTGTGGACATGTTTATGAGTTATGGTTTCTCTGTTTCAATGTTCTGATTCCTGTGTCATATAATTACAATTTATCCTTGATGTCATTGTACTGGATTCCCGTGTCACAATTTTTCCATTGATCATGCTACTGTCTATGGGTTGTTACATATAAAGTATTATTTGATCTTATAAGTCCTAGGCTTTTGGAACAATGCAAAAACTTGCAACTAGTTTTGAAAAATGTTATGCATTCATTCAAGTTCTATTATTTTCTTTGTTTACTTGTAGGAAGTCGCAGTTTGTCTGGGCGTCCATCCTCTGCCTCTAGCCTGGGGGTGTCACGAAAGGAAAGGCTTGAAGTGGCTGGAAATGGTGAGCATACTTTTTTTCTTTTAATTATTGCCATGCTCTTTAGAGGTGCCTTCCTGTTGTAAACTATTCTAGTTTCTTTCGCTTCAATAGGTCTTTGTTCCTAATTTCATGCTAAAAAATCCACCTGTCCTATTGAACCCGGGAAGTGTAATTTGACCCTGCTTGGTTTATTTTCAACTAAAAGTTGACCTAACCAACCAACCACCTTCAGATTAAGAAAACTACAATTGTTTGTTTCTTCTTACCAATTAAAATCTCTAGGTGTGCTGCAGACATTCTTCCTCATCTATCATTACAGCCTTTTCTCAACGGGTTAACCCCATGGTTAACTTATCTGTATGTGTTACTAGCACGGTATCACCTTCCATTTTTATAGTTTGGTTTGTGAGTAGTTGATTAATGTTTGGGATCTTTAGAACTTGCTTCTCTAAGATCAAGTTTTACTGAATTTGTTTTGTTGCGATGACAAAGTCCTTGCTTCCTTTTGTCTTGAAACCAGAATTAAACTGTAAAAATGGAATGCAATTTGAAGGTTCATGTCTTGCTCTGGTGCAATTTGAAGGTTCCATAATGCAATGTTGTTTGCAATTGTTTCCGAAGTTGCCATAAAAACGTAGGTTTTTTGTGTTGAAGATGGAAGTTACTGAATTTGCTTTATTGTTGATTTCAAACTGGTTACTGTTTAGTGAATAAAGGGAATATATGTAAGATTTTTGTTTCGTTTGAAGAGATGCCAAAATGATGCAGCATTGAAGCTAACATAGATCAATGTGATATTGTGTAATGATTTTAAAGAATTTAAAAAAAGGGAAAATAGGGCTTCAGATCATAGAGGGCCTTTAGATAAAAAGTTAGTTTGGTGGCTATGTTTTAATTTTTTTGATCGTTTTTCTACTAACCACTACATAAAAGATGTGATTATTGTCCTCATTTTTGTTCTCAGAACATGAAGTAACTGATGTACCGTCAGAAAAGGGAAACACAAACAATTGGAAGATGGATTCACCTGCACCTTCAGACATTGACAACTGCCAAAGAGACCATCATGTTAGTCAACAATACCCCAATATTAGTAATTCACAACAACACCTTAGTGCTTGGCATGGGCCTCCAGTTGGAAACCCTCCTGATGGTATTTGGTACAGAGGAGTCCCTTGTGTTGGTCCTTACAGACCAAGTGGGCCTCCTGGTAATTATGCAGTGGAATCATTTCCTTATTATTCTTCACAGCACCCAGATAGGTCCATGCCCAGCTCACAGGCTACTCAAAGACCAGAGCCTGTACTTGGTGCTTACCCCCGCAAAAGCGAAGATTCGTTTCATCCTCACATGCCACCTGATTCCTATATGGTTCGTCATGCACCTATAGTTTCTGTTAGGCCAGGGATTTTCCATGGTCCAATGCCAAACTATGGTTATTTTGGTCCATCACGTCCCAATTTGGATTCAACTGGTGGAGCTACTGGACATGCTATTTTCAATCAATATCAAAATCATTATGCACCAAATTGTCATCCCCGACCTGCTTTTCATGGTCAACCAACAAGTCTGTCACACAGTGAGCACATGGAAGCTGGTCAAACTCATGATACTCATGGGGGTCAATTTAGGGTTTTGTTGAAGCAACATGATGGAAATGCTAGAAATGTCACTGAAGAAAAGGGAGTGCATCATGCTAGTGGTAATAGCCAGCACGTAGGAACAACTGCTGTACCAGCAGCTATTAAAAG
The DNA here is from genome assembly GCA_963682175.1 of Triglochin maritima. Taxonomy (NCBI): domain Eukaryota; kingdom Viridiplantae; phylum Streptophyta; class Magnoliopsida; order Alismatales; family Juncaginaceae; genus Triglochin; species Triglochin maritima. The sequence continues at coordinate 2,515,174 of OY821781.1, forward strand.
AGATGCAGCTCAAATGACCGAAAAATCTTCTTATACAACTGCTAATTTGTCTGACAACTCAGAATTGACTTCTCATTCGGTTTTTTCGGGAAATTCAGTTAAAGGTGATGCAGTTAACAGTGATCAAGCTAAGAAATGCAAACCTGCAATTACTACCATGGAGGCTCCACAAAGCATTGGCAACAAGAACCATACATTGATAGAAAAAATAGAAGGATTAAATAACAAAGCTCGAATTGTTGATGGTCGCACTGATGGATCTTTATCTGGTAAAGGGGAGAAGTTTAGGAGAATCAAGAATGATAATGGTAGACCACATTATTCTAGAGAATCAAATCGGGCACATGCTACATCCTTTGAGAAAGGTTCTAGGGAACAGGTTCCAACAGGTGGTGCAACTTCTGGTGCATATATAGCAGATGTTTCCCTGAAAGGAAGCAACACTGGAAGTAGCAATGCCAAGATTATGCCACGATCACTAGATGTGCTTCAGCAGACACAACACTACAACAAGAAAGATGTTCATGGTAAGAATGATCAAGATGATTTTCATGTTAATTCAAGATTTAATTGTCAAGGTGTTGATGAACGGCGAAAGCAACTTCCTGGAGGTCATAGTTCATCTGTAAACATGGCAACCGGCATGGAGAAATGTGCCGACATTGGATCTGAATCTTGTTTGACTTCTGAAGAGCTTAGTAACAGGCAGGCATTACTTCATGAAAGTGATATTGACGAAGCAAACTCTTTGAGTACCGTTGATTATACAGTGCAGGTGATGTACTGGTCCTCCCTTTCCTTCTCTAATATTTTTAGGGTTTTTTTCATGTTAGAAAGTTCAAGAGTGTACCTCCATTTGGAAAATTATGTAATCAATGATTGACAAGCTATAATGATATTACACAATTTATGATGGTGGAAGTTGAGCACATGCACATGACCTTTGGATCTTGAAAATCCCAATACTGCTACACTTTGTTTCTCCAATCTATTTTTTATTCAGTGTACTTTTATTGTCAAAAAAATAAAGTAAATGGTTGAACAAAGGTGCCTCTGGTACCTTTATACAGTACGTTTGAAACATTAGAATACATAATACACACACATCAGGAGTCGGTTTGCTCTATTGTTGATAAATAATGACCATAATATGTTGGTTGAGTGGGATAATCAACAAGAGCACATCCATGTACTAACTACTTATATATGAATTTACTAGTTGCACTAAACTAGATAGATTTGAATGTGGAAGGGGAAAAGGCTGAACTAAAATTGTACTCAAACGAAAAGTAATGTACAAAGCCTCCTTCAGGTGCGCATTCTGTTTTCTACAAGCAACTGCTATTTGTCCAATTTTATATCAATTTAATGACAGTTGAAATTTAGAAATTTGATGAATAGACAATGTTTCTTCATAATTTAGTTATTTATTATTAATATAACTTGTGTCCATCTTCTCAAACACTTTGCCATTGATTATTGTAGCGTGCTAAAATGAAAGAGATAGCAATACAACGTGCAAAGCAATTGCAAAAGGAGGAGGAAGAACGAACAAGAGAACAAAAAGCCAAAGCTCTCGCCAAGCTCGAAGAATTGAACAAGCGAATGTTGATAGATAATGTAAATTCGAAGATGGATTCTATTCCTCCACCAAATGATGAGTGTAACACTGCAAAATCTAACGGCATTGCGAACGTGATTGCTTCTGCCTCAATACCTAACCCAGTGATTGATGAAACTTCAATTTCTGCTCCAGCTATAACCTGTAGTGATACAATTGTAAAAAAGAGAGGACATGGTACATGTAAGAATGGAGATGTTCAGATAAACAGCAGTGTGATATGCAATGCCCCAGGGACAGTTGATGCGGAAAGCAGTGAGTCTGCTGGAGGATCTTGTGTATCTTCATGTGAGCATGTGATTGACAAACCTGGGAGTAATACTGTCACAGGGAGGTATGATTCTAATCGCAGTAAGCCTGGTGTAGCTCGGGAAGTTACACAACCCAAGTCCTTATTATCCTCTGATGATACCATCACTGGTGACAGTGGTGCCTCAATTTCTTCTCAGAAAACCGATGTTCAGGGTGCTGGTGCTGCTGTTTCAAAGCAGAAGCAGACAGGCCAGAAAAGGAGACAGATCATTAAACATGATAAAAGTCTACTTGACAGGCCTAGCTCACCATATAATTCCAGTAGCACTCAAGTTCATCAGGAGCCTGCTCATGTACATTCGACTGTGGCTGATGGTGTGGAATCTAATGTTAGTGCAAGTGGCGAAGTTTCATTTCCTCACAGGAAGAGAGGTAGCAGGAGCACCCGATCTAA